>OX244043.2:25125550-26375550 GCA_945859785.2 Tridacna gigas | reverse complement strand
ATCGATGCACGACTGTCCAGTATCGCCTATGTGAAAGGTAACCGAATCCTCTGGTGGCCAAGTTTGTTTCTCGACGTTACAGAAGCTTTGTTTTTCCAGATAAACATTCAGTCTTTGCACGTACCCTTCTTGCGTAAACTCGAATGGGAGTTTTGCATGGAACTTATGGGCGATGCAGGTAAATAAAAGAGGAGAGTATAAATTATTTCAATAGTTGAACTGTGTTTTAAGTCGCATTAAAAAGTATTTAAGTGATATGGCGAAAGCTCACTTGTTCATGTCTTTCTTTGGTTACACCAGTACAGTATGAAATACCAAAAGTGGAAAGTGGAGAAAAAGGCAAGTACACTTCTTGAATATGAAGATCATGGATGGACTACTGGTATCATAGTACGATATTTGAAATGCAACTTGTACTTCAGTAAATCTTTCCATTTCAAGTTTCCTTCAGAGACGCCTGTGGCCATTAGCTCGCAACCTCCTGCGCATTACTTTTTTGTCTTTCAGCAGATCGCATTTGAAAATTTTGCTGCAAGAAGAGAACTGTTACTCGCTCTCAATTTCTTATGTTATCTTGTGCTTTCCATCGTTGGTTGGTCCTCGCTTAAGTCCATCGGTTTACCAGCCATACCTTGTCGTCGCAGACTTTGACTTCTATAGGCTACTGAAGTGACTGTTCAAAGCATCAAAATTTGTGTTTTCATTCTAAATGTCTTCAGCAATGAGTCTAGATATGGCGATAAATTAGGGAATCTGCCATTAAGATTTGAATGTTATTGCTAACATCAAACAAGGGAAACTTCTTTCATGCGAATGATCTGTGACGTAATGGTTTATCAAATTTTCTATTGTGATATTCCGTGACCAATGAACTGACTCATTAATAATCCACGAGAACCTGACTTTGTCGGTACAATGTCCCACGTTTTATAACTACACAGATGTTACCAAAGCACTTTAGGTAATCGATGATGCATGTTTTCCTGTACTGAAACTCGTGATTGCTAATCCATACTGCACAAAGCTGCTTTCTAAGTCGTCTACGGCAATTTCTGGCTTTAATGACCAAACTTGATGGAAAAAAGTTTAACTCTTTGACATCAATCACACTGTGTGTTTTTGAAAACATGGTTACAAAAAGGGAATTAGTTTTAAAAGATGAGTCTATAAAGTTTTAATGTCTAGGAATTGCAAAAGCAGTAACGAGTTCCGATAACTAAATTTTACTTACACTGTGCCGCCTCAGCAACATTTCTGCAAGAGCTTTGATCTTCTCTATGTTCCTTATTGATACAGTGTACACGTATGGTTCGCCTATTGACGTTTCTGTGTATGGCGTCTGACTTGTAAACTGTAAAATTAAGTTTTATTTTCAACGCATTACCAGATAGAAAAAATATGAGCCATGCTCTGGCAAAGAGGGGTCTTAATACATCTCCGTGATGCACTTAACCAAGCATGTCATCATATTTATATGGATTCATAAAAGCCATTCTTTTTCTAATAATCGACAAAATCATGTGGTAAACTGGTCCTTAGACATAAAACACATTGACCAAAAGCGAAAAGTTTCGGCCCAGGTCAGCCTGCGCGGACTGCGCAGGCTGACCTGGATCGATACTTTTCGCAGATGCATTAAGCCCCCTTTTCACAGAGCATGGCGCATATATACTGGTCCATGTGAAAATAAACGACAAAATGCAACTGGCTCAATGGGTGGGGTATGTCAATGAAAAGGTAGAGGGCATTGTGTGGAGATCAGAGAATGCTAGTTGTATCGTTGGAATTGTATCCATTTCTGTGAGGTTAAAAAAATGAGTTTTAGCATTTACACTCAAGTTTTGGATATTGGGGTTTAACGCTGTTTTAACTCCTAACCTTCTAAATAACTAAAGTGAAACTTCCAAGCCGACGGCACAATCCTGATTTTGGCTATTTCAAACTTATGTTTTATTTTATTTTATTTTTTTTTTTTTTTTTGGGGGGGGGGGGGCGGGAATATATCTTCTTATCGGACAGTGTGTATCCAAGGTTAGACTTAGATTCTGTATCTACACTGTCCGCAAAAGGCCACTTTGTGTCGCGCTCAGCAGCCTTTGGGTTAAAGAGTAATTCGGTTCTATTTACGTATTCCCGGAATTTCTTCAGCTATCATATACACAACCCTGTGTCCAAGTCACAGGCTGCTACCAAAGGGTCTAAGTCCAAACTGTGTTCACTACAGAATAAATCCCGTCGAAACCAGTTTCTTTGATTGCAAGATCCTTCTCACAATAAAACAATACTCAATCACACCAACTTTTCAAAATGGTTCCTTCAAAGGAAGATGGATTTTCACTTTGTTTTAAAAAGATGTATTAAGGACTAAGCACTAGGGATCATACTGATTTAAGATTCAATTTATTTTCATATTAATGATGAAAACAGGCTTACAAATCTTTCCGTGACTCGCCTCCTTGACGTTAAATTGATGTGATCTTCGAACTTCGGGTTGATATAAACAGTCCCGTGTGCCAGGGCTTCCATTGGGGCTAGGCCTTCGATTGGGGACCCGATCCCTATAAACACCTGCAGATAAACAAACGATCTCTTCATAATTGGTAAGAACAGTTGAAATAGAAAAAGAAATAAATCATCATCACTTACATTCATAAAAGAATCTATCCTGTGCATAGTTTAAGTGTGACTTCAGTCGAAAGTGCAGGTGCTCTGTGTGCTAAATAATTGTTCAACAGTGATTAATCTATTTCAATCAATGTTTGGCTCAGTGATGTTTCTTCAGCGTCTAAGATTTTCCGGACGACAGTCAAAATTAAGCATCAATATGTCCAAAATATATGTTTAACTAAATGTGCCTGTGACATGGTACAAAAGAAAGAGCCGTCTTAGAAAAAAAAAACCGATAGTTTCTTATAATACTAAGATTTGTTTTCTTTCTTTCTTTCTGTTTTTGCGATATTTAATCGACCATGAAGTTTTTACGTTTTATCTCATAAAGTTGATCGTATTTTCACCAGTCTTCACACTTGATGAGTTATGAACAAACCAATAATAATTATACACACCTTAGAACGTAGTAGAATCTGTTTAAATTCATCCACTTGAAGTATACCTAAATCTTGAACAAACGATAGTATTTCGGGTTTCTCTGGTTGATCATTACTACTACTTGGTAGGGTCGCGTATAATTCAAACCCAGCTTTGTTGAATACTTTCAAAAAATCTTCTTTATTCTGCAATGAATTTGTAAAATGTTTCTGAACTATCTAATGTCATATCGTACCCAAACATAGAAATCTACCATAAACCTGTAACAACTTGTGTCGTCCAAAATATTACGTGAAATGATAAAAAAAAAAAAAAAATCTCAGCACTTTATTGTCAGTTACTGTTGCTATTGCTTGTTTGGGTAGATTGTCTATCTCCGTTTTCGAAGTATTTGACACTGTTTTCAAAGACACTCAGCTAGATGTACGTACATACTCACTCTAAACGTATCTTTCTCCTTTCTAACCTATATAAAGGACATAGAGTCGGAGAAAGAGTAACTACTTTAATCAAACTGTTAATCTTAAGGCTTCTAAATCAGTGAAATGTCCACCTTCAAGTCTGTATTGAGCGTTGAGACTCAACATATCAAACTGAAGATGAAAAGGCAAACTAGCCCGTGAGCTCAATCTGATGTTGACCTAGACCGTCCCCAAAACCCCTTAAGCTCCCAGTAGAGTCCTCAACTCTTATAACGGTTTGGATCTTACCCTGAACTCATCGGGGGATCTTCCATATATCAGCCCGATGTTGTCCTTTTCGATTTCTCTACCCGAGTTAACATCACTGTCCACCGAGAAGCCAAGGAAAGAGTTGTCTGGGTTTTCAGCTGAAAACATTCACGTATAATTATGAGTGGTGTTCTGTGAAAGGATGGTTTAATGCATCTGCAAAAAGAAACTATCAATGTCAGCCTGCGCAGACCATGCTGGCTGACCTGCATCGATACTCCGGTACTTTTTCTGCATGTCGAAGGACCGTTCTACCTTGTTGAGCGATCATTCAGCCGCTATTTGGACAAAATGGGTCGCCATTGCTTTACAAGTTCCTTGGTAAAGCACACTACGAAAATACTTTAAACACCTTTTGCCCAGAACGCTGTTCATTTGCCTTCTTGTATTGGCACACGTAATTAATGCGCGCTTTTGTTTGGTTATCTTTCGTGTATTGAAAGACAGACATTCCATGTATGAACCTCTTCATAGCACAGGTGATCACAAAGTCCGCTGAATCGTAATGGCTTAGTATTTAACATCATTTTTAACAATACTTATGTTACGTCATAGGCGCCTATCTATGCAAGTACTCAGAATAATATTCTTAGAAATCTATTTGTTGCTTTCCTAAATAACGTTAAGTCGAAACAAATTTTGTGCGGCAGGAGGGGAATGAGTCCAAGCACATTCTTGAATCTTCGTCATGTCTTGTGCCGGAGCTTGGACTCTGGCAAAGCCTGGTTTTACACGCCCTACAGGTACGTTATGGCAGAGCTTCCTGGATGAGTACTTACGATACATGGTGAAGAATTGTTTAGGATTAAGGTCAAGTCCAGCCCAGTACGTTGTGCGGTTATGTTTGTAAGCAAACATTCTGTCATTCCATGCCGGGTCTGTGCCGAAAACATCTAATACTCGCAGCTTGCATCTAGGGTATAGTAAAAGTAACCATCGCATAGGTTCGCTGAATGACGACAAAACGTATACCGATAAAATTCTACCTACTTGCAGTTTCGAAATTATGTCTAGATTTTGCTTGTATTTATACAATAAAGTGGGTTCATGGTTGTGACATATATTGCTTCATGTAAATAAAATACCTTTGTCTTTATGACAGTAGCTTCAATATATCATTATTTGTTAGACCCTTGTTCTGTCAGCAAAAAGCATTCTCAGGCTTTATAACTAATAGCAATACGCCAATACGTGTGACTAACAGATCCACGAATTGCAATATAAGGATCATTTGACCTAATTACTACATAACAATTCAAAGTCTAGGGCCCGAATCACCAACCATTCTTTGTGCTTTCTTATTTTTAATTTACAAAGTAGATCTATTACGATTTCTTTTTGGGGAAAAAAAAATCTAGCCAAGCAGAAATTATATTCCTTTGAAATCAGAAAAAAATTAAGAATTACATTTGGTTGACATGTAGAAATGGTTGGTGAATACTGCAGTAGATGTATCCAAGATGAACTTTCTTTTCTTGGATCAGAGATGTTAGCAATATTGAGCTTACGAGTATGAGCTGTATGGCTGACTTATCATTCGGAGCATATGTCTGACTCCAAATATATCTGTGTATACGAGGGTTGACTTATTGTCCTTGGGGTCACACCTGTCCTGGGCATCAGTGAAAAAACTATCAGCCCTGAAATGTAATTAGATCTTAATACCATATCATTATTATAGGAAAATTTACTCACAATGCATCTGTTCTTTGAAAGCTTTGGAAATACAAGTATGAAGGGCAGGAGGACAAACGGCAAGCAAGCTGGCAGACAGACAGATATGTTCATCCGTGTAGACCTATTTCTTATGGTTTGTATGATACAAAAAATACCTCTCACTTTTACAGTGACATATTATTTATTTCATTGACAGCTCTCTCTCTCTCTCTCTCTCTCTTTCTTAAAAATATTGAACCAGTCATTCTGTATTTGCAGCAATCGGTCAGTCGCTATGCTTAATTCTTTACCAAACAATAAATTTAGACTCGTCTATATTGAAAGGATTTACAGACAGCAAAGCAATGTGGTTCAAATAGTGTGTGTCGTCTTGAAATGGAAAGAAAACTGAATGTTGGAAAACGCTGTCTTCCTTCGGGTTTCAAAAAAAGATAGTTTGTTAAAAGGGTTAAGCGTGACTACCATTATTTTTTAACCATCATCCTGCTAAATAACTAAATTAAACTTTTACGTCAATAGTAGAAACCCAAATATTACTATTTCAAAGTTTTTTTTTTTTTTTTTTGGGGGGGGGGATATCTCCTTATCGGACAGTGTAGATCACAGATCAGACTGCTCATTCTGTGCAGTCTGATCTTGTCTACACTGTCCGCAATAAGGTCAGTGAGTCGCTCTTAGCACTTTAAGGGTTACGCCATTTTGTATCAGGGATGATACAACCTTCCCATTAAAGACAAATCGCGTAATCACACGTTTTTCTTTACCCTAAAAGCTTAGAAGTAAACAAGCTTTCTTTTCGAAAAATTTGTGACAAAGATTAGAATAAAACTGGCGATGGACACCCTATCAAATACACATGGACCATATTCTTTAAAGAAGCTTGCGAAATCCATGCTATGTACATGTAGTTCTGCTTCTGAGAATATTATTACAGTGAATGCACTACGTGTTGATTTCAAGATTTTAGACTTGAATTGATAAAAAAAGGTTTGAACTATGGAATGCTATAGCAGAAAATATTCAAGATATAAAAACACTATCAAGATATTTAAAATACTCAATCAAGATAGTCGCAATTATACCAAAATGATATATAAATTTGATAGATCTATATGACAGCAAAATTATCAGAACAAAACATAAAACCACTTCAAGACAAATAAATATAGATCTACTTCAAGATGTAAAAACAGCATCAACATTTTAAAAACCACACCAATACAAAAAAATATACTTTAAGATGTAAAAACAGCATCAACATTTTAAAAATCACACCAAGACAAATAAATATACTTCAAGATGTAAAAACAGCATCAACATTTTAAAAACCACACCAAGACTCACGTGACCAATCAAGACTCACGTGACCACAAAATCCACGACGTCATCACTTGGCGAAAAGTGTCCGTATTCCGTGATGATAAGGAAACAACTTGATGAAATTAAGAATTGAGACCAGAATATGAGCTAGAAATTACTTGCCTTCATAAAAAATCATTTCTGGTCACTCTCATATCAAAAGAATAACTTAGATAACTATTTTCATTTTCAATGTGCATAAATAAAGAACATACCGTCGGCACTTCTTGTGCAAACATGGCGTGACCTAATTCCGGTAGCTCGGTAGTATTTACTGCAGAAAGTCGATGATCTTTGCATTTTTTTGAGAAGTAACACTACTTAGCATCAAGAAAAAAGAAGTAGATTTCTTTAACATACGATAATTTTAGTTTATTTTCCGGTGTATTTGTCTTGTATTTGTCTGAAATTCAAGGGCAATGAGACATTCGAATATTGGTAAGGGTTACGAGCAGAAATACCATGTGACGTCATCAAAATATGTGCTCTACTAGATGTACACAAAAATCACCGGTTCAAGGACACTCACGGAATAAGGACACTCGACGATATATGCACAGCACTTCTAGTAATAGAGGCCTACCATACATGTATATGATACGGTATAGATCTGGCATTACCATTGCATTGTTACGATTGTGTAGCAAGAGATCAGACTGCAGGCCTTCAGTATCTTTTCAAATGCCTGTGTCTTTTCTGTCTGCATTTCCTGTCTATCTGCCTGTTCGTCCGTCCGAGTATATGTATGTGTGTCTGTTTACCCTCCGTAGGTCTATTCATCTGTCGGTCTGTGCGTCTGTCTTTTTGCCTGTCTGTCTGTATCTTTATGTCGGCCTTCCCTATGTCTGTCTGTCTGCTCATCCGTCCGTCCGTCTAAATGTATGTGTGTCTGTTAGTCTGTCCGTCTGTCAATATGTAATCGTGTCCGTTTGCCCACTGTGTGTCCCTTAGTCTGTCGGTCTGTGCGTCTGTCTGTCTTTCTTTTCTTTGGCTGTCTGTCTGTGTCTTTCTTTCTGTTGGTCTTCCCTATATCTGTCTATCTGTTGGTCCGGCCGTCTATTTTGTATGTGTGTCTTTGTGTTCGTCTATCCGTCTGTCCATATGCATGGGTGTCTGTCTGCCCTTCGTTGGTCCGTTAACCTTTCGGATCTTTTGGGGGATCAGACTGCACAGTGTTTTTCTGTCTGTATTCCCATGTTTTTCTGTCTATTTTTTCGTCCGTTCGTCCGTCCGTCCGTCTGTTCATGTGCACGTCTGTCTTTTTCTCCGTGTGTCTGTTTATCTGTCGGTATTCCCTATGACTGTCTGTTTGTTCGTCCGTCCGTCCGTCTGTCTGCCCTTCGTGTGTCCATTCATCTATCTGATCTTTAGGAGGCTCAGGCTGCACAAACATGCAGTATGATCTTACACTTTATGCTTTAATGAATGAAACAACATCACGGACATTTGAAGGGGCATCTGAAACACTCCTCCTGAGGTCTCTCATGAGGTCTTGGAACTGCGAATGTCTAAAGAGTAACTTCGTCTGGGTGGTCCATGATTAACGTTAATACGCCGAATAGAAAATGACAGTGTGGCTGTCAACAGTCAAGCAGCAGCAGTGTGTGTACGTTCTTTTCACCAAGTGATGACGTCGTGGATTTTATGGTCACGTGAGTCTTGATTGGTCACGTGAGTCTCGGTGTGGTTTTTAAAATGTTGATGCTGTTTTTACATCTTGAAGTATATTTATTTGTCTTTGAGTGGTTTTTAAAATGTTGATGCCGTTTTTACATCTTGAAGTATATTTATGTGTCTTGGTGTGGTTTTTAAAATGTTGATGCTGTTTTTACATCTTGAAGTATATTTATTTGTCTTGTTGTGGTTTTTAAAATGTTGATGCTGTTTTTACATCTTGAAGTATATTTATTTGTCTTGAAGTGGTTTTATGTTTTGATATGATAATTTTGCTGTCATATATCAAATTTATATATCATTTTGGTATAATTGCGACTATCTTGACTGAATATTTTAAATATCTTGATAGCGTTTTTATATCTTGAATATTTTCTGCTATGGCATTCCATACTGAACCACTATATAATGATGAGCTAATCATACGTATAAATGATGTAAATGTTGCAGCCACCTGCTGTAGGCTTCTCGGATACACATAAAAAGTCATAAAAGTCATCAACTTAGTTTAAAAGGTAAGAGCAGATCCGAACTGTCCGCTGACTTATAGACTCATTTTCATGTTATTTTCTTTCATCATCCACTTATTTATTATCGCATCTGTTTGTGTGTGGGTGTGGGGGTAAGTGTGTGTGTGTGTGTGTGTGTGTGTGTGTGTGAGAGAGAGAGAGAGAGAGAAGGCAACATTGTAAAAAAGACTCTATTTTCAGGTCATTTTTCTTGAAATTCTGTCTTAATGTTTTTAACCTTCAAGAAATAAAGATTTTATTATTATTATTATTATTATAACATACTGTCTCAGCTGGGCAGTCTCGCTGATCACGGTCACCTCGTGTCCGAGGAGGTACAGACCTGACACCAAATCGGACCATTGAAGCAGCTCCCCCAAGTAGCCACCTTGCAATGAAAAAAAAAAGTTGTTAAAAGTTTTCAAACCTGAATTTATTTTTATTTATCTATTTTCTTTTTTAAAATCTTATTTAAACGGATCCATCAAAGCTATTCATGTGCAGTGTATTTCCACAATATCCTTCAAATGTGCGGTATTCATGTCGAAGTAAACATTTTTAGCTCGCAAAGCTAGGCTATAACTAGTTAAAAGACACGTTATATTTTATCGCGTTTACCGAATTGTCCCGTTGTTATTTGAACCTAAATATGTAGGTTTTTAACCCTTTACCAAACAACAAAAACCTGAACTCTATCAAATTGAAAGCACTTGCAGACATCAATTCCTATGTAGCTCAAAGCATGATTGCTGTCTATGGAAGTTTCTTCATTTTTCACAAAAATTTCTTTCTCTCATAAAAGACAAATCCCATGGTTTTAGCAACATTTTATTTGTCGTGTGGATATTCTTTCAACGTGGAAATTCTTTAAACATGGAAAAGTCTAACATTTTGTCCTCTGGTTAAGAATTAAGCGAAACCACGTGTTTAAACAATGCTTTGTTTTTTCTGCAAAGTAGCTCAAAGACATGTATATACAAGCCACGCTCTGTGAAAAGGGGGCTTAATGCATCTACAAAAAGTATCGACCCAGTTCAAGCTGCGCAGAAACTTTTCCCTTTTGGTCTATTTTCTGCATGTTAACTCTTAAGCTGCTGATCGCGACCCACAGACCTTTTGCGGACAGTGTAGATCAAGATCGGACTGCACAGAACGTGTAGTCTGATCTTTGATCTACACAGTCCGATACGGTATTTTCTTTCCGGTGAAATAAACTTAGAAACCACAATGTTTTGGTTTTCAGTATTGAATAGAAATTTGCGTTTCATTTATTCAGAAGTTTAAGTGTTAACCCTTTCCCGAAGAAGCCCTGGTTTTCACGTGTCTGCAGTACAAGTCTTTTGAAAACACTGTGGGAAAAGGAGAAATTGCTCGTAACGAGCAATTTCTCCTTTTCCCACAGTGTTTTCTACCCTTATTGAGACCTTTCTGCCATTTTCATCAAATTTAAAATTGTCGTCTGCAAACTCGTTCAATTTGGACCAGTCCAAAATTTGTCGTTTGGGAAAGGGTTAAAGGACAAGAGTACCATATGATTCTTTTGGTTGTTATACTGTAAGATGGATTTTATGGATCTGTAATTATATGTTGATTTGCTTGGTATGACGCATTATGGAGACGCTAGAGCATGGCTCATACATGTATTTCAACTGCAAACAAGATCATTCATGTTACAAAGATATAATTCGTATCAAGTCATTAATCAAAGTCCTGATGGCACCGAAAAATCCAACATAACAATGACCAAGTGCTATCTGTATTCACAAACCACGCTTAACTGAATTCCAAATACAATTCTCGAAAGTAAAGAATTTTAGACTTGTAATAAAGAAAGTAAAGAATTTCAGACTCGTTAAAACATTTTTTTAGCCATTCATAAATTACGTTGCTGTGAAATAATAATAAAAAACCTTACACTTCCATATCTCAAATTTTTGCGTTGTGCTTTAACTTATTAGCATCCAGTACCATTTTTTAAAATGTTTTAACAAGTAGCATACCTTTGAATTGCTGCTCTGCCAGGTTTCGCCTTGATTCTTTCGATAAGGCTCCGATGAAAACTAGAATCTAAAACCAAAAATTATGCCACTTGTAAATTAAACGGGAAGTTAGTTAGTACGTTTCATGAATACTCTACAGAACTTTCTATTCGCTGATTTTAGTATAAACCAACGCACAGAGAACGTTTCAAAGGTTCTATGCTCAGGTTGCTGACAGTGACTTACAATTCTTGAGTAAAAACAGAAAGTAAAATGAAAGTTTGAAGGAAAGAAAAAAAATATGTCTACCGATTCGAGAAAGCTTGATAAAATAAACCATGCAATACATATACGGGAAAAGAAAAGTGTTTTATGGGTGATCAATGAAGCAAGAAATAACCTTTTTACGTTTCCTGTTCCAAAGTTTTGTCCTTGCCAAATATTTCGTCACAGCCCTAACCCACTTTTGCCACATTCTTTCAATACGCAAGCGCATCCAGGCATAGGCTTGTCGATCATTCGGATCTTTCAATTTTTCTAACAAGATATGTAAGTTGGTCTGAACATCAGCCTGCAATTTGATAAAATTCACTGTTACGAATACACAATTTTCACTTTTTTTTAAAATCATGTTCCAAACAGAATCTTATTGCTGCTTTGTAGTGGCAATTTGTGTTTTATTGCTTCTCTGTAGCACATCTAAAAGATCCTATGCAACAGCATCCAGTTCTTTAGATAGAACAGATTTTTGTAAACAACCAAAATGAAATTACTGTTTAAATATCAAATTATCCGCATTATCTGTACTTGTGTCAATATATTGTACTGTACAATATATCTTTTGGTATCAAATGTCAACTAATAAGTCTTACCATTTCCGGCCCAGGGCATGTTGTTGTCACAACTTCCGGTCCAGTGGAACCTTTCAACTTAAAATTTCTATACAGGGTGTACAGCAGACCAAGCAGTATAAGTCCCAACATCATCTTTCTTCGTCGTAAACATTGATTTCTTAATACTCTTATAAATGACATCTTGAAAACCTGGAAGTATAATTCCAAATTCCGTTGTGATTGGCAATCTTTTATCAAACAATCAACTCAACCAGATATCTAATTTCAAGTCCACCATCGAACAGTCTAAATGTCTTGCTTGCAACCAATCCAAAATAAACATTAACAGTTATAATTCACCTTTAAATAGGTGCATTTCTTTTCCTTAATATAGAATCAAACAGGAATACAACAAGCAGTAAACACGTGAAATTACAGATTATTTTCAGACGATAGCAAAAGTCAAATCCTTTCAAACTACGGACCGCTTTCAGATAGAAAATCTTACAAATGATCGAACAAAAAAATCTTACGAATGATCAAACAGAATATCTTACCAATGATCAAAAGCAATACCTTACAGATAATCAGAAAGAATATCTCACAAATAATCTGACGGAATATCTATCTTTCAACTGATATGGTAGAATAACTTATAAATGACAAGACAGAATATCTCACAAACGATCAGACAAAAATCTAAAAGAAGGTCAGAAAGAAAAGTATCACATAAGATGAACTGGAATTTTCACGAATGATCAGACGAAATATCTCACAAATGATCAGAAAGAATATCTAAAAAATGATCAGACAGAATATCTTACAAATGATCAGACCAGACAACTTACAAATGATCAGAAGAAATAACACAAATGATCTGACGACATATCTTTTAAATGGTCTGACGAAATACCTTACAAAAAAATCTGACGGAATACCTTACAGAATATCTTACAAATTATCAGGCTGAACAACTTATAAATCATCAGAAGAAATAACACAAATGATCTGACGGAATACCTTGCAAATGATCTGATGGAGTAAACTTACAAATGAACTGGCGGAAAGCCTTACAAATGGACAGACAGCATATCTTAGAAATGATCAGACAAAAATGATTTGACAGAATATTTTACAAATTATTAAACAGAATAACAAACCAATGATCAGACAGAATATTTGAAAAAAAACAATCAGACAGAATACCTTACAAATGAGCAGACGGAATGCCTTACAAATCATCAGACAGAATGTCTTATAGATGATCAAACAGAATAACACAAAAGTTATCAAACACAATATTTCAAAAATGATCAGACGGAATAAAAAACCAATTATCAGACGGAACACTTCAAAAATGATAAGATGGAATATTTCACAAATGATCAGGAGGAATATGTCACAAGCGATTTGGCCAAATATTTCATAAATTATCAGATGGAATATCTTTTAAACAATCAGACCAAATATCTCACAAGCTGTCAGAAGGAATATATTACAAACGATTAGACGAAATAACACACAAGTGATCAGACGAAATATCTCACGAATATCTCACAAGTTATTTTTTACAAATGATCTGATAGAATATCTCGCAGATGATCAGACATGATAGCTCATAACTGGTCGAATACATTTTCTAATATCTGATCGGACAGGATATCTCACATATGGTCAAACGGAATAGCATATCATCTGACAAATGACCAGGTAGAATAGCACTGGAATGTCTCTCAAATAATCAGACAAAATTTCTGACAAAGCGATCAGACGGAATATCTCACAAATTTATCAGACTGAATATCTTACGAATGACCAGAATGAATAGCACCCAAATGATCAAAGGGAATAGCTTACAAATGATCGGACAGAACATCTACAATTGATCATGAATATCTATAATTGATCAGAGGAACGCCTCGCAAATGATCAGACGGAATATCCTAGAATTGATCAGACAGAATATCTTACGAGTGATCAGATGGAATATCTCACAAATGATTAGATGGAATATCTATAATTTATCGGACGGAACATCTCACTATTGATCAGACGGAATATCTACAAATGATCAGACAGAATATCTCACAAATGATCAGATGGAATATCTACAATTGATCAGATAGAATATCTCACAAATGATCAGACGGAACATCTCACAATTGATCAGATGGAATATCTACAAATGATCAGATGGAATATCTCACAAATGATCAGACGGAATATCTACAAATGATCAGACGGAACATCTCACAATTGATCAGATGGAATATCTACAAATGATCAGACGGAACATCTCACAAATGATCAGATGGAATATCTACAAATGATCAGACAGAACATCTCACAAATGATCAGACGGAACATCTACAATTGATCAGACGGAATATCTCACAAATGATCAGACGGAATATCTACAATTGATCAGATGGAATATCTCACAAATGATCAGACGGAATATCTACAATTGATCAGATGGAATATCTCACAAATGATCAGACGGAATATCTCACAAATAATCAGACAGAATATCTACAATTGATCAGATGGAATATCTCACAAATGATCAGACGGAATATCTACAATTGATCAGATAGAATATCTCACAAATGATCAGACAGAACATCACACAATTGATCAGACGGAATATCTCACAAATAATTATATGGAATATCCTAGAATTGATCAAACAGAACATCTCACAAATGATCAGACGGAATATCTGCAATTGATCAGACGGAATATCTACAAATGATCAGACAGAATATATCAAAAATGATCAGACAGAACATCTCACAAATGATCAGACAGAATATTTACAATTAATCAGACGGAATATCTACAAATGATCAGACAGAATATCCCATAAATGATCAGACGGAACATCTCACAAATGATCAGACGGAATATCCTAGAATTGATCAGACGGAACATCTCACAAATGATCAGATGGAATATCCTAGAATTGATCAGACGGAATATCTCACGAGTGATCAGACGGAATATCTCACAAATGATCAGACGGAATATCTCACAAATAATCAGACGGAATATCTACAATTGATCAGATGGAATATCTCACAATTGATCAGATGGAGCATCTCACAAATGATCAGACGGAACATCTCATAATTGATCAGATAGAATATCTCACAAATGATCAGACGGAACATCTCACAATTGATCAGATAGAATATCTCACTATTGATCAGACGGAATATCTCACAAATGATCAGACGGAACATCACACAATTGATCAGACGGAATATCTCACAAATAATTATATGGAATATCCTAGAATTGATCAGATGGAATATCCTAGAATTGATCAGACGGAATAGCTCACGAGTGATCAGACGGAATATCTCACAAATGATCAGACGGAACATCTCACAACTGATCAGACGGAATATCTCACAACTGATCAGACGGAATATCCTAGAATTGATCAAACGGAATATCTCACAAAAGAGCAGACTGAATATCTACAATTGATCAGACGGAACATCTCACAAAAGATCAGACGGAATATCTCACAAATAATCGGACGGAATATCATAGAATGATCAGACGGAATATTTCACAAATTACTAGAAGGAATAGCACACAAATGATAAAACGGAAACGGAATAACACAAAAATGATCCGATGGAATATCTCACAAATGGTCAGAGAGAATAGATCCACATATTTTCTGCAATCTTATTCTGAACTACACTTTCTTCAAAAGTGTCAACAGTCGCTCTAACAAGACCTTGGTTCAAGACCTTTGAGGTTAAATATTTGTATTTAAAATTTCGTGATCACGACGTAAAGTTCTATCCCCCAAAGCTTTAAAGAATAAATGTTCTGTTGCATTTCTCACGCAATAATGTGTTATTTTAACCCTTTACCTGATAAAATATCTAATAAAAATTTCAACCCAGCGATAAAAAAAGAAAAAATGCAATTTCAAGTTCTTTTCCTCAGAAATAGTGTCATGTAATCGGACATTGTGGGTTCAAAATTAGACTTCACGTTCTGTGCACTCTGATCTTGATCTACACTGACCTCGAAAGCGCTTTATAGCTTAAGGGTCAATGAATAATGTCTCGTTATAATCCTTAACCATTATCCTAACAAATTCATATCTCTCATTCAATTTAACTCGGTAAGTTTTCTGGTGTAAACTCGGGATTATTGTATGACTGAAACCACAAGAAGAGAAGCAGTATATGTCGGCTAAGATCAGAAAATGTTTCCACAGGGCCATCAATGTCTACACTCACAACACAATCGCTCATATTCGCGTTTATAAATGTTATAAGAGTTAAAAAGCTAGCCTAGTGACAAAATCAGGTCCTATGCTGACAATGTAGATTAACGGTCAGACTGCATAGAACCTAGACAGGTTCTGCAGCCTGATCTTTGATCTACATTGCGACGAAGTATTAGGAGATTATAGCTGAAAATATAGCTCTTGAAATTTCAACAAATTTAGTTTGTTTCGTCCTTTCTTCCTTTTAACAGGTTGAAATATTGGGGGTGGGGCTGTAACGTAGGGAAATGAGAAAATGCTGGTCGCCAGCATTTTCTGCGTTTCTCACAATTCTTTTTTAAACTCTCAAAGACATATCTCATCATTTGAGGCATGATTAATTCTGTCGTCTGCTTATGTATTCAGTTCGGACAAGTCTACGATTTTGTCGCCTGGCACAGTGTTAATACATTTAGGCAAAATATAATAAGTCGCGTGGAGAGGGGGTTTAATGCATCTGCAAAAAGTATCGATCCAGGTCAGCCTGCGCATTCCGCGCAGGCTGACCTGGATCGATACTTTTTGCTATGGGAAAATTTTCTGCATATCCAGGGACCACTCTACCGCAGCCGTCTGTTAGACAAATTTGATTTTATTGCTCCACGATTACATGATGACTTGCTTTGTTTAACCCTTTACCACACAATCCCGACTTTTAACGACCCTGTAAAAGAGGCCTTCTGAAAACCTTGTGGGAAAAGGAGAAAATGCTGGTAACCAGCATTTTCTCCTTTTCCCACAATGTTTTCTACCAATACAATGACCAATTTCAATTTTTTGGGTTACATTTATTTGGTCGTCTGCAAATGCTTTCAATTTGGTCCAGTCCAAAATTTTGTTTGGTAAAGGGTTAGTGTAACACCGAGATGCATTAAACTCCCGTTTGCCAGAGCACGGCTCAAATATTTGTTACACTAGTATAGTATAGAGTTTATTGATAGTATCTTTGAACTATTGTGGGAGATTTATGATTCCTTTGTGAAGTCCGTTGAGCTGATATCGGTAAATTCATGTACGATATTTAACACCTTTGATATTGGTATGTTTTGAAAATAAGTAATTGCTTGCTACTTTTCCTACAACGTTTTGCCAGGGTCCTGTGGGGCTCGGTTTGATAACTGGGTGGGGGTGGGGGACTCGAAATCCGGAGATCTCGGGCTTGATCTTTATTCGAAGCGCTGGGGTTTTCTCTGAGGTTGCCCTTGGGTAAGGCTTCTGCTGGTTAAATACACATAAAAAGATACGCTGTCACCGTTGATAGGACCTTTGAAAGACAAATCAACGTTCTGTCCTATTCTAACATTGTTTTCTACCCTTTCGAAGACAAACCGAATCACTTGTTAGATATTTTATTGTTGTCTGGACATGCTTTGGATGTGAACCAGTCCAAAATCCTATCCTTTGGTAAAAAGTTTCGAGTACATACTTAGTTGTCAAGCGATTGCCTACAATGCAGAACAGATAGTGCATCCGGCATTTCTCTACCCGAGCCATGCTTAATCTTCAGGCTCCGTGACACAGCTCATTGCGCTCTTGCAGACAGTGTATATCAAGATCACACTGCAAACAATGTGCCCCTTGCGCATTTATCTCCATGCCACTAGGGATCCTACCAAGTTTGTTTGGAGTTCAACCCTTATCCTGCTTAATAAAAGAAATGAAACTTTCAAACCGATGGTATAAACTAAATTTTCATATTTCAAAAGTATTTTTGGAGGAAAGACATCTCCTTATCGGACAGCGTAGATCCAAGATCAGACTGCACGTTCTGTGCAGTCTGATCTTGATCTACACTGTCCACAAAAGGTCAGTATGTCGAGCTTAGCAGCCTAGGGATTAACTGCAATTTTTAACATGATTTCAGCTTTATTGCGGCGGTCATTGCTCCTACTGATACTTTCCTGGAGTTTCTTCTATCAGCACCTGGCACATCTTGGTCTCCAAGCCAATCCCTGCTTCTCCATATCAGCCATGGTCTGTGAAAACGGGGTTTAATGCATATGCAAAAAGTATCGACCCAGATAAGCCTGCGCGGACTGCGTCTACCTTATGATTCAGTCGGTTGTATGACAAAATCATTTTTATGGATCCATAATTATGTGATGTCTTAAAAACTGAAACAAAATAAAAAATCTATTTTCTTTATTTTTTAAACATTTTTCTTATCATTATTTCATTATTTTCCATTACCAAAATTTTCGTTTTGTACAACAAAGGTATTTCTTATACATTTGATTAATAAACTTCAACAACACTCCTTTCAATGCAACCATATGACTACTGCGCAAAATAAATGAGCCATGTTCTGTAAAAAAAAAGGGGGGGCTTAATGCATCTCCAAAAAGTATTGACCCAGGCAGCCTTTGCACTCCATGCGGGCTGACCTAGGTCGAGGACCAGCCTACCTCATGATTCAGTCGGTTATTAGACAAAATGGACTTTATGGATTCATGATCATGCCATGACTTGCTTAGTATCAGGCATAAGGGAGAAACAGTAACCCACTTTTGGTTTAACCCTTTACCACACAATCCCGACTTTTAATGACCCTGCAAAAGAACACTGTGGAAAAAGGAGAAAATGCTGGTAACCAGCATTTTCTCCTTCCCACAATGTTTTCTACCCTTCCCAACACAAATTTCAACTTTTTAGTTACATTTATTTTGTCATCTGCAAATGCTTTCAATTTGGACCAGTGTAGAATTTTGTCGTTTGGTAAAGAGTTAATCAAAAGAAACAAGTATTCAAAATTCATAGAAATATACTTGTATTTAGTAAGTAACTGTCTTTACCCTTTGCCAAACAATCCTGTGTATTTCCACGGGAAATAAAGCTTTAGAAAGCATTGTGTGTATAGGAGGAAATGCTGGTACTAGCATTTTCTTCTTTTCCCACTATGTTTCTTTTGCCCAATCAAATACAAATTCCATCAGTTCAGTTGTATTTATAGTATGCCAATGCTTTCAAGTTGGACCATATTTGTCGTTTGATAAAGGTTTAAGCCAGTACAATCTGAGTTCACACAAGGTGGTTGCTTTACACATGTTAGACTTTATTTCATCCCACAGTTACAGGCCCCTTTCTAAACATAGAAACAAAACAATTTCTCAATGCCAAAAATGTCAAACAGAATAGACCCTAGGGAAAAAAGGCTTTTAACTCTTTACCACACAATCCCGACTTTTAACGACCCTGAGAAAGAAAACTTTTGAAAACATTGTAGGCAAAGGAGAAAATGCTGGTTACTCTCCTTTTCCCACAATGTTTTCTACCCTTCTCAAATCAAATTTTAATTTTTGAGTCACCTTTATTTTATCGTCTGCAAATGCTTTCAAGTTGGACCAGTATGAAATGTTGTTGTTTGGTAAAGGGTTAACCAACATTTCTGCCTTTTCTCACAATGTTTTCTACCTTCTCAAAGACTTATTCTATCATCTGAGAAATATCTTATTTGCCATCTGCATATACTTTCAGTTTGGACAAGCATAAAATTTTGCTGTCTGGTAAAAAGCGTATCACTAACCCAAACATGATACCAACCTCAAAAAAATGTATCAACCAAGTTTAACCCTTTACTGCCCGGTGCCCCCTTTTAACAACCCTGGGAAAGAAGCCTTTTGTAAACATTGTGGGAAAAGAGAAAATGCCGGGTACCCGGCATTTTTTCTTTTCCCTCAATGTTTTCAATCCTACCAAAGAAAAATTGTATTATTTGAGCCACACTGAAATTGTGGTCTGCAAATGCTTTCAATTTGGACAAGGCTAAAATTCTGCTGTCTCGTAAAGGGTTTATGCCACAAAACACAAGCTGCACAGCAGCAAACTGGCTAATTTTACTGATAAATTAACCCTATACCAAACATATCCAGAGTTTTTATACCCATTAAAAGTTCGACTTTTGAAAACATTGAGGGAAAAGAAGAAAATGCTGGTAACCAGCATTTTCTTCTTTTCCTACAATGTTTTCAAGGTAAGCATTTTCTCCTTTGTCCACAATGTTTTCCAGCCCTTCCAAAGGCAACTCACATCATTTCAGTTAGCTTTAATTTGTCGTCTGCAAAAGCTTTCAAAATGGACGAGTCTAAAACTTTGTCATTTGGTACAGAGTTAACTTATTACATCTTGCAGACATCATGACCCTTTGCCTCTTGCAAAAGGTTTTGAAAACATTGTGAAACAAGAGCTACAAGTACACAAAGCAGCAAATATACACTCAGATAAATTTGACACATAAAAACTTTGGTGTTTTAACCCTTAAATGCCATTAACTTACAGAGGTATAAAGTAAAAGGTGCAAAATTACATAGTGATTAGTTTTAAGGAATTCAAATGAAAGCTGTAGGAAAAGATAGCTGCACAAGAAAGCACTAATGGACAGAAAACAGAGACCAGGGTCCGTATTCAATAGGCATTCTTAAGAATATTTTTAGTCTTACTTTTCAAGATTTTCTAAATTTGAAAGTAACACAACTTCTGATTGGCTAAACAAAATGGTTTAGCCAATCAGAGGTTGTGTTACTTTCAACTTTAGAAAATTCTGGAGAATAAGACTAGGAACTTTCTTATGAAAGGTTGGTGAATACGGACCCAGAATATCATATGGCCCATTCACTGAGATTAACTCTTGACCAAACAGCATCTTTTTAAAAAACTTTACCACAATGACAGTTTATAGATGATACATGTTGCTCACAAGGTATTTCTGTCTTTAGAATTGTAGGAAACAGTGTGGAAAAAGGACAAAATGCTGGTTACTAGCAACTTATCCTTTTATCATAGGTTACTAGCAATTCATCCTTTTATTACAATGTTTTCAAATGCTCTCTTCTTCTGAGTTGTTTTGCCCTTTGCCAATGTATTCTATGTTTAATGACCTTGAGGAAAAGCCCTTTTGAAAGCAATGTCAGACAAGGAGAAAATGTTGGTTACTAGCATTCTCTTCTTTTCCCACAATGTTTTCTGAAAGTGCTTTGAATCTGGGCGAGTATAAAATATTGCCATCTGGTACAGGGCTAAACACAGTGTTGTTAGGGAAACGGTTAACTCTTTACCAAATGACAAAAGTTTAGACTGGTCCAAAATTAAAGCATTTGCAGGCAATAAATCAAAGGTGGCCGAAATGACAAAATTTGTCCTTGATAGGGTAGAAAACATTGTAGGAAAAGGAGAAAATGCTTGTTACAATCATTTTCTCCTTTTACCACAAGGTTTTCAAAAGCTTCTTCTTCAGGATCGTCCAAAGTCGGGATTGTGCGGTAAAGGGTAAAAAGGTAAAAAAAAAAAAAACCCAAAACAAGCAATTACTGGATCAGCCCTCAGTGGTTTCACATGAATTCAAGTAGCAAAGCTTCAAGTTTATAATCCCAATTTTACAAAAATGCTTTCAAAATAGTCTGCTGGAAATTTGTTTCAAGCCGTAACGAGATGATATATCGTCTCACGATGCATGGACTTAAAAATAAAATACAAACGGAGTATCATGTTGTGGTAATTTTCCTGTTGCTTCTATTTAATTCAAGCAGCATGAGAAAATTTGATATGGCCCAAGACCAAAGGTTAAGCAAGATGTCAAAATTATCTTATGGAGTGAGAAGTAAATACAAGCACCAGAAAAGTTACTACAACATATTCCTTTTATTATATACCTACCACTTTAAAAGACAAAATTTTGCAATTAATGACATTTAATTTGATATCGGTAAACGTAAAAAGAAATAATGGTCAAGTGTCGAGTCACTTCATTTTTATGAATGGCAGATGAATAGTATTAAGGAATTGTATTTGAGTTTAGTGCCATTTTAAACAGCTCAGGTCATATCATGGCGCTCAGTGATGCACCCATGTGTTTCCTGGCTTTCTCACACCAGTACTGACACAAATTTCTTTCCAAAGCCACTGACTACTTTTCTTACATACCGCAGAGGTATGAGGCCAAAAATCGCCAAAAAGAAAGTTTGCCTCAGCTAAGTATTGAACTCGCAACCACCATGTCACGAATCAGATACGCTAACCACTGAGCTACCTGGGCTGGCCCTTATAGAGTAATATTTTGACCAATCAAATTGCGAATCAATACACTTGTTTTCTGCATGTAAGGTACATCATCATACCATATTTGGAACCATATTTTACAGTGTGCAGATACTGATTTTTTTTGTTTTGTGTATTATTTTATCTGCCTGTGACACATGTATTTGAGCCGGAAATTTTCAGGTATATAATGAATCATAAAACAGCCATGGCAACTGAGCATTAAGGATTTCAGGTAATATTATTTTGGAAGAAAGAAAGACAAAAAATTTTGTTTCACTATTTTTTTTCTTATTCGTTAAAATGCCTCTAACAACTAGTTGCCAAAGATTAATTCTTTACCACAGAATGAAGTTTTAGACAGGTCCATTTTGACAGCCTCTGCAGATGACAATTTAAACGTGCCTAAAATGATGGGAGGGTTTGTATTGAAAAGGCAGAAAACCTTGTGGGAAAAGGGAGAAAATACTGCTGGCTGTCAGCATTTTTTCCTTTTTGCATAATGTTTTCAAAAATCTTCTTCCTAAAGGGTAGATAACACACTGGATTGTTTGTGAAACGGTTAACTCTTTACGAAACAACAAAATCTTAGACTTGTCTAAATTGAAAGCATTTGCAGACAACTTGAAAAATGGGATTTATCCTAGAGTGGGTAGAAAACATTGTGAGAAAAGGAGAAAATGCTGGTTACAAGCATTTTCTTCTTTTCTCACTATGTTTACAAAACCCTCGACCTCAGGGTTGGTAAAACTTGGGATTGTGTGGTAAAGGGTTAACTAAAATAAACCCCCTCAAACACAATGGCACAATTCCTCATTTACACTACTATAAAATGCTGGTAACAAGCATTTCTCCCATTCCCAAAATATGTTCTACCCATTCAAAAAAAATCTATACATTTGAGTCACATTCAGTTTTTTGTCTGAAATTGCTTTTAATGTAGACAAGTCATTTTGTCATCTGGTGAAGAGTTAACACATTTACAGATCTCTCTCTCTCTTTCTCTCTCCATGCACTGGATTAACAGACTAATTATTTCTTGGCAAGCACCTTATATTTCTATTGTCTGATTTATTATGAAGAAGTACCAAAGGTTTTTCTTGCAGCAAGTTACAAGGTGACTTTCTTGTTTCTCCTCAATATCACAGTGTGAAGCTAACATTTCAGTTGAAATGAAATTTAAAGTTGAATCCCTGTCCATGGCCGAAAGGATTGAAACCTTGGAATGGATTTCCACCGTGCCAGCCGCCCTGCTGCTGTTGCTCTGGGTCTAAAGGATCCTCTCCCTGGTCAAACTTCTGCCTTTTTTCTGAAACAGTCCACAACATATATCTATCAGTCTATTGACCCTTAACCAAATGACAAAAGTCTGGACTTGTTCAAATCCAAAGCATTTACAGATGACACATCTGGCTCAAATGGTAGACAATATCTTTAAAAGAGTAGTAAAGATTGTTGGAAAAGCTTCACTTCAAAGTCGTTAAAACTTTAGATTCTGTGGTAAAGGGTTAAAATAATTTGCAGACAACAAATAAGCAAGACTCAACTGATCGAATTTGCAGACAACAAATAAGCAAGACTCAACTGATCAA
The DNA here is from genome assembly GCA_945859785.2 of Tridacna gigas. Classification (NCBI taxonomy): domain Eukaryota; kingdom Metazoa; phylum Mollusca; class Bivalvia; order Cardiida; family Cardiidae; genus Tridacna; species Tridacna gigas. The sequence goes on along the minus strand of OX244043.2, from coordinate 26,351,821 downwards.
ATTGGTCTGCTAAAGGGTACAAAACATCTCCTTTGGCCACAGTGGTGTAAGGGGGACATTTGTGTAGGGGTAGAACATCTGCCTCTCAAATCAGAGGTTGCCATCTGCCTCTCAAATCAGAGGTTGCAAGTTCACATCTGCTGATAAGCGCTCTTCACATTTGGAACTTATTCTAGCAAGGTGCAAGTACTTCGTAACTCTTTACCACACAATTCAGACTTTTAATGACCCTGACAGAGAAGTCTTTTGAAAACATTGTGGAAAAAGGAGGAAATGCTGGTAACCAGCATTTTCTCCTTTTCCCACAATGTTTTCCACCGATCCCAAAACAGATTTCAAATTTTAAGTCGCAGTTATTTTGTTGTCTGCAAATGCTTTCAATTTGGATCAGTCTGGAGTATTGTCGTTTGGTAAAGAGTTAAACTCTTTTTACTGAATATAGACTTAGTTATTATGGAAATATCAGCAACTTTTGTAGAAAGGATTATCAGGTCTTTATCTAAATTCTTGCAGGAAATCATTAGAACAAGACGACGGTGCTTTTACTTCTGGGTGCCAGGAGTGACTTTCATTGTAAGTTACTTTTGCAAACTTTTGACACAAATTAGATAGCAAAAATTGTTCAGGATTAACAAACTTGATATAATCTGTCTGTTTAAAGTTTGACTCTCTAGCATATAATCTACGATAAAAAGCATGGTATGGAAAAGGAGAAAATGCTGGTAACCAGTATTTTCTCCTTCTCCATGAATATTTTCTACTCTATGAAAGAGATATTTAAAGTACTGAGTTACATTTGTTGTCTGTGAATGCTTTCAATTTGAACAAGGCTAGATTTTGTCATTAGGTATAGAGCAGATGTGATTTCAACTGTATTTCATTGATATCACAAAGGCCAGTCCACTCTTCCAAGCATTCCTGGAGTTTCTTTTACAACTACCAAGCACAGCACTCTTTCAAAGCTACTGGCTGCTTTCCTACATACCTATACACTTCGAGTTTGCACTGTATCTGTAAGTATGTAGTATTTACCTGGATCTGTGAGCACTTCTTTAGCTGCCGCAATGTCCATAAATACTTTCTCTGCATGTTTTTTATCGTCTCCTTCATATTTATCAGGATGCCACTGGATTGCTAGTTTTCTATAGGCTTTTAAAATTTGTTTTTTCTTGGCATTTCTGAAAGGAACATAAAAGATTATGCTGAGCTTTGAAGAACTTTACACAACCTGTTGACGAATAAGAATTCAATGAATTAGCAACAAATAACCAGGTTTAAATCTTTACCAAACAACAAAATTTTGTACTCGACCAAATTGAAAGCATTTGCAGATGACAAGACAAATGTGACTGAAAAATTGAAATTTGTTTTGGGTAGGGTAGAAAACATTGTGGGAAAAGGAGAAAATGCTGGTTACTAGCATCTTCACTTTTCCCCACAATGTTTTCAAAAGGCTTCTTTCTGAGGGTCGTTAAAACACGGGATTGTGTGGTAAAGAGTTAAAGAACAGCAAAAATACCTTTCAACTCCTACCATTTTGTAGTAATCTTTCTCATTCTTTTAAAAAAAAATTATCAACTTCTTATTGCTTCTGAGTTGACTATGTGACATTCCAAATATACACAGCATGAGTAATCATCATATATTAGGCTAAACAAACTGTTCAACCACTAACATTTTGTTATAATCTTATTTTTCAATTCTTGAGCAACTTCTGACTGTTTCTAATGGTTGTTCTAACTTGTCATCCTTCATTACACAACAAAAGCTTAGACTCGTCCGAATTGAAAGCATTTGCATACCACGGAGTAAATGGAACTCTAAAGTGGAAGTTTTACATAGGAAGTGTGGAAACACTGTAGAAAAAGGACAAAATGCTGGTAACCTTTTCCCACAATGTTTTCAAATGCTTTCTCTCTCAGGGTTGTTTAAAATTGGGATTGTGTGAAAAAAGGGTTAAAGTAAAACATGAAAAATATCTTTCAACTCCACAAAATTGGAAATAACCAATCTCTTTATTTTTTATTAAATATTTTAGCTATTTTTGATTGCTACCAACAGCAGACTAGGTGAAATTCCCAATAAACACACCAGGACTTGTTATGTATTTAGGCTAAACATAGTGCTCACTTACTATAATTTTGTAATGGTTTCCTTTTTTCATTGTTCAGCAGCCTCTTACTGTTTCTCATAGTTTTCTATCTAACATGCACAATAACTATGTCAAAGAATTTAGAATAAAGGCACCTTTTCAAGATCATACCTACCTTTTTACACCTAAAATTTTGTAATAATCTCTCTTTTTTGAATTTTTGAGCAATTTCTGAGCTCTGTCTATACCCTCTTTTGCCCTTCGACTATCCTGATCTATATTCATGGCCTGTTGGAAATCTGTTACAGCTGTAATTTATAATGAAATAATGAAATTTAGAAAAATGCAATCAAAATTAATAAATAAATTTCAATAATTAATTAATTTCAAAGTGCCTGTCATAATTTTGGTTGCTTTTGCGACCAGTCAAAATCACGATCAGCATATGCAAAACATGCAGTCTGACCTTGAATCTACACTGTCCACTATGGTTAGACATTCAGACCAACAACAGTCTTGAAATATCAATGATTAAACAAGACTTTCTCTTGACATATTTTTAATTTTGTTGATTTGGCCCCTACAGGGTTAATTAGTATTAACCAACAAAGTGCCGTTCATGACTATAGTTGCCTTTGCAGGCAGGGTAGATCAAAGATCAGACTGCACACAACATGTAGTCTGATCTTTGATCTACACTGTCTACCTTGCTGAGACATGCTGGACAAAAGCATCCCTGTAACTGAGCTTTCTCATTTTCTGTTTTATTTCTAAACTGAAAATGTTTAGTTTATTCAGCCCACCAAGGGCTAACCCTTTACCAGATGACAAAATTTTAGACTGGTCCAAATTGAAAGCATTTGCACATGACAAAATAAATCCGGCTCAAATCAAGGAATTTGTCATTGATAGGATAGAAAACATTGTTGGAAAAGGAGAAAATGCTGGTTACCAGCATTTTCTCCTTTTCCCACAATGTTTTCAAAAGCCTACTTTTTCACCGTAGCTAAAAATTATGGTAAAGGGTAAATACTGTTAAACTAGATATGTCTACAACTTTGAAATGTTTTGATAGACAAAATAACTGTGTACCACAAAAATTCTGGATCCCTCATATTTGAAGGCATTTTCAGACAACAATGTCAATTAGGCCGCATCATTGGCTTTATATTTGAATTGGCTGAAAATATAGCTGTAAAAGGATTAGATGCTTGTAATCACTGTTTTCTGATATATTTTGATATATCTTCTAAAATAACCTGTAATTCTTGTAGACAGCTTCAAAGTTTGGCAGCCGATGACCGGTAATACAGATATTTTCCACCATGATGTACAAATATTCTGACTATTTGAAAGTTGCAAGCTTCACTGACTCAAATAATGCAAAGCAAATTCTAGGAAATGAAAGGAACAGCTTATGCTAGCAGTTCCTGCTTTTTTATTCTATTTCCACATAGCTGTGGCAAGTGGAAATGGAGTGAAAAAGGAGGAATTGCTAGCATAACTGTTCCTTCCATTTTGAGATACCTAAATTCTCACATACTGATTTTCAAAACTTCAGCCATATGAACATAAAATACCTTCTTCGTATTGTTCGTTAGCTATATGAGCCTCAGCTCTATCACATACAGCATCATGGTTTTCTGGATCTATATCTAACACTTCATTACATGCTTTCATGGCATCTTTTCCATGACCACCCTGAAACAAACACAGTTTGGACATCATCTCATTACTTTCAGCAGACCATTGATAAAATTATATTGACATATATTTGAGCCATGCTCTGTGAAAAAGGGGCTTAATGCACCTGCAGAAAAAGGCACTGAACCATGTCAGCCTGCGCAGTCCGTGCAGGCTGACATGGGCCGAAACTTTTCACTATCTTTAAATTCTCTGCCTGTCAAAGGACAATCTATCTTAGGATTCAGTCAGTTGTTAAACAAAATAAATTTACAGGATCCACATGAATGTGATGCTTGGTATAATGTATCACAGACATTAATTAGGCCCCCTTTTGCCACAGCATGGCTCATTTGTGTATTTAAACCTTTATCAAACCAATCCCCAATTTAACAACAATGAGGAAGAAGGCTTTTGAAATCACTGTTGGAAATAGAGGAAATGCTGCTATCTAGTATTTTCTCCTTTTCCCTCATATTTTCTGCCAAAAAAAGACAGACAAAGCAAATCATTTAAACTACATTACCAACTGAAAACACTTGGAATTTGGACAAGTCAAATATTTCTTCATTAAAATTTCTGTAAGGGGTTAAGAAAGCACAATTTGAGCATCCCTTAACCCTTTACCACACAACAAAATTTTAGATTTATTCATATTGAAAGCATTTGTACAGGAAAGACTAAGCATGATTTAAATGATGAGATTTATTTTTGTAAAAGTAGAAAACATTGTGGGAAAAGGAGAAAATGCTGATTACCAGCATTTTCTCCTTTTCCCACAATGTTTTCAAAAGTTTTATTTCTCAGAGCCATGAAAATTCGGGATTGTGTGGTGTAGGATTAAGTGGTTTATTAGGAAGTTTGGAAAGTATATCAATTACAATGTCCAAACCTCTGAATGCAATACATGTATTCCATTTTGTTTCTATTCTTCATCATGTAAACAGTCTTCATGGCAATAGCAACCATCCACTACCTTCCCTGGATAAATGTAAACTCTTTAACAAACAATCCCATGTTTTAAGGTTTAACAACCCTAAGGAAGAAGCCTTTTGAAAACATTGTGAACCAGCATTTTCTTCTTTTCCCACATTGTTTTCTACTCTTTTACAGATAAACCCCATCATCCATGCCACTTTTTATTTGTCGACTGCAAATACTTTCAATTTGCCATCTGGTAAAGAGTTAAATGCTTTCAGAGTTGAGTTGTATAGAGAGTTTATGGAACCTTAAAGCAATACATCAATTAGACTTGGAGGAGGTAAATACACCAATAATGACAAGAAGATCAAGATGTTTGTTCAGGTTCTCTATTCACCAATCATTCTTGAAAACATTCATAGTCTTATTCTAAAAATTATCTAAATTTGAAAGTAACACAACTACTGACTGGCTAAAACCATTTGGTTTAGCCAGTCAGAAGTTGTGATATTTTCCAAGTCTAGAATAAGACCAAGTATGAAATTAGGAAAGGTTGGTGAATACAGACCCAGATATCTGATGATCTTAAACCTTTATAAACAAGTCATAAGTCTTAACAACACAGAGGAGAAAGGTTTTTGAAATCAATGTGGGAAAGAAGAAAATGCTGATAACCAACTTTTTCTCCTTTTCCCAGAATGTTTTCTGCCCTTTGTAAGACAAATCCCATCATTTAAACCACACTTATATTTGTCTTCCTTGTTTGCTTTCAAATAGGACAAGTCTAACACAGTCTTAAAATTAATTCTGTTGAAATTAAACTTGTGTAAAATAACTCTTTACCAAATGACAAAATTTTAGACTGGTCAAAATTGAAAGCATTTGCAGACGACATAATAAATGTGACTGAAAAATTTAAATTGGTTTTAGGAAGGGTAGAAAACATTGTGGGAAAAGGAGAAAATGCTGGTTACCAGCATTTTCTCCTTTTCCCACAATGTTTTCAAAAGCTTTCTTTCTCAGGGTCGTTAAAAGTTGGGATTGTGTGGTAAAGAGTTAAACAAGCTCACCTTTGCTAAACAATGACAGATGTGAGATTTGCCCATCAATTTAAATGTATAAATATCTGGCTCTGTTTTAAGAATTTGTTTTCCTTTATTCACACATTCGTCCCACTGTTCTGTATTGGATGCTTCTTGTGCCTCTTTTAACTGTTTGACTAACTTTTTCACTTTTTTATACAATGGAAAACACTGTTTATGATCTGGATCTAACCTTAAACACTCTTTAACTTGTCTACAAAAAAAAGGTAAAAGAGTGAGTCAATAAATATGCAAACACAGAAATATCAATAGACAGGAAATCTAAAATGAGTGAATTGTTTCCAACAAATCCTGAGTTTTAATGACCCCACAGAAAAAAAGTCTTTTGAAAACAGTGGGAAAAGGAGAAAATGCTGGTAACCAGCATTTTCTCCTTTTCCCACAATGTTTTCTACCCTTTAGAAAACAAATTTAAATTTTTGAGTCACATTTAATTTGTCTTCTGCAAATGCTTTGAATTTGGACAAATCTAAAATTTTGCCGTTTGGTAAAGAGTTAATTATTTAACCTTTACAGGACCTTTCACAACTATAGTTGCCTTTTCAACCAGTGTAGATCAAGATTAGACTGCACAAAACTTGCACTCTGATCTATGATGAACACTGTCTGCTCTCCTAAAACTTAAAAGACAAAAGCAACCTTGTCATTGCAAGTACTTGGGTCTTACTTATGGACATAAGAATGTCTGTAGGTTTTATTAAGGTCTCTACAGATTAGTATGTCTATTAGCCCTTTACCACACAATCCTGACTTTTAACGACCCTGAGGAGGAATCCTTTTGAAAACATTGTGGAAAAAGGAGAAAATGTTGGTAACCAGCATTTTCTCCTTTTCCCACGATTTTTTCTACCCATTCAAAGACCAATTTCCTCATTTGAGTCACTTTTGAATTGTCTGCAAATGTTTTTAATTCGGAAAAGTCTATACATTTTTCTTGTCTGGTAAAGTGTTAAAGAACTTGGGAAAAATTACATGACACAAGTGAACCAGCAGTGTATCATATGACATATACATCCTACAAGTTGCCTTATCACTGGATCAGGAGAAAAATTCAAAGGACCATAACTCCTGTATTAGTTGACCACACATGATAAAAACTACTGATGCAGAAGTTCCTTTGGTAGGAAAGATTCCAGAGAATTTCAAGTAAACTATGAGGAGTGTTCAAATATGAATGCATCTAAGCACCTAATATTTGATTTTTCATAGGTTTCACTAAAATTTTTATTTTGTTTCCTCAAAGTATTCACCTCCAACAGATATACAATGTTTCAGTCTCCGCATCCAATCTTTGAAGGCATTCATTCTCATAGTCTTTTTTTTTTTAAGGTATACAAATTTTCGACCTGAAGGGTATATTTTTAGCTTTGGAAAGAGAAAGAAGTCACAAGGGGCAAGGTCAGGTGAATACAGAGGGTGGGGGAGCACAATGACTTTTTCCTGTTTCAGAAAAGTCTTGTACCTCGTACAAAAGACCATGACTGAAACTGGTTTACACACATTGAAATAGAGTTGACAGAAAATGGAATTACCTTCAATTTGTAATCTGCTTTGAACTGGGATAAGTCTAAAATCTTGTTCTGCGGTAAACAGTTAAACATTTACATCAAACACGAAACGTAAGAGGTTTAAATCATTCCTTTAGCATCTTTTACTAGAGGTTAGTGAACAATCTTGCCTGAAAAATGTCTTTGCCATGCATGGTGCTCACTACAGGTCAACAAAAATTTAATGATATAACTTACAACAACGCGTCCTCGGCTTCTCCCATTTGATAGTATAGATTACAGAGTTTATAATATCCTGCAGTGTTATCGTTCCGTAATTTTGTTGTGGCCCGCAAATCTGTTGCTGCCTTAAACAATTCCCCAATGGCTATAAGACATTCTGCTCTAATTTCTTTCAATTCTGGATTCCATGGACTCAACTGTAAAATATTTAAAAGCAAAATGGGAGCCAGTGTTTGAAGGAAAATATCTTCAATACTGACATAGATCTACATTTCAGAAAATGTTCTAAGTTTTGCACTATGCATACAACAACAGGGCTATGACATACCTCAATGTTTTCATTGATTAACATCAACTTCAAAACCTAGAACAATAAAGGTTGCAGGTCTACAGTACAACCCAACAAGGAACAAACAATGACCCCAACTTCAAGTCTTTATGACAAGACAAAAATGTAGACTTATCAATACTGAAGGTATTTGCAGATGACAGTATTAATCTGGCTCTCATGATGGAATTTGTCTTTGACAGGGAAGAAAATGTGGGAAAAGCAGAAAATGCAGGTTATCAGCATTTTCTGCTTTTCCCACAATGTTTTCAGAAGGCTTCTTCCTTAGGGTTGTTAAAACTTGGGATTGTATGGCAAAGGGTTAATGGCAAGCAAATATAACCTCATAGCTGCTAAGACAGCAATATTGACTCATGATGACTGTAAATGTAGTACTTAGGACCTTGCTCAACCATGTAGTTACCAGAATATTCTCCTTGATCTTTCCCAAAGTCTTCTATCCCAGGTTGCCAAAACACAGGATTATTTGGTAAAAGTTCATCAGTTCTGTGCACTTTACTCAAGCCACTGACTGCTCTCCCTCAGAAACAAATTGTGCAGTTGATTGATTGACTGAATGGTGTTTAACACTGTTTTCAAGCTTATTTCATTTTTTGCAGCAGCCAGTGCACCAATACATGCTTTCCAGGAGTTTCTTTGATTAGTAATTCATACAATATTCTTCCAATGCTACTGGCTGCATTTCCATATAACCAAAGTCGAAACAATGATCAGTTGTGAGAGAGGAATGAATCCTGTCACAATAACTACCATCAGTCCCAAGAAAGAAATTGGCTGAGCTGCGGATTTGGACCAGTGACCCCCTATTCCTGTACGCTACCAACTGTGCTACTAGAGCTCAGCAACACTATATGCATCAATCATCAGGCAGTATATCCATCCAGCCGTTATTCACACTCGCAAATCTCTTGACTACTAGCCCTTAGGGTCATCAATGACCTACAGAAGATGGGCTTTCGTACAGAATACTAGATTAAAACAATCTTACCTCTATAGGTCGAGATAAATGATGTATAGCACCTTCATAATCGTGTCTCTGGTACAATGTTTTTGCTGTCTGAATTTCGGCTTCTAGTGGTTCTATACTCAGCAACATGTCCATGGCTTCTGAATTAGTATTATCGTTGTTATACTGAAATATCAACATAAATAATTTAATCTTGTTTTACAGTTCATCTACAGCCAAGGTAATTTAACAGAAACTTGCTAGTACATAATCCCTTCTGTTAACTCTTTACCAAAAAATCCAGAGTTTTAACCCTTTTCCTGCTAAATAAGTGAAATGAAACTATCAAGCCAATAGTTAAAAACAAATTTTGCAGTTTCATATGTACTCTTAGGGGAAAAAGGTATCTCCTTAAAGGACAGTGTAGAACCAAAATCAGATTGCACTGTTTGCTAAAGGTCAGCGAGTTGCACTTAGCAGCCCAAGGGTTAATGACCCTGAGGAAAAGGCTTCTGAAATCATTGTGGTAAAATGAGAAAATCCTGATAACCAGCATTTTCTCCCTTTCCCACAAAGTTTTCTACCCTTTTAAAGACAAATTCCAACATCTGAGCAACAGTTTATTTGCCATGTGTAAATGCTTTCAATTTGGACAAGTCTAAAATTCTGTCATCTGGTAATGGGTTAACCCTTTACAAAACAACAAAATTTTAGCCATGTCCTTGCATTTGTTACATTTTTCAATGGCAATAGAATTGCAGCAGCAGCAACATCATCAACAATATCATCACTGATAAACATCATCAAGGAGGAGGAGGAGGACAAGAAGCAGAAATGATCACTGTATGGGTACTTACAACCTCCCTGAAGTCTCTCTCAGCAGCTTTTAGGTTGCCTTGTTTTAAGTAAACATTTCCTCTCTGTATTAAGGCCTGAAAGGCAAATATGGCTATTTTTCAGTGAAGTTCAATGAAGAAGATTTTGGAAAACTTGGAAATACAATAAATCAAGAGGGCTATAATGGCACTGTATTGCTCTACTGACTAATGACACAAAAGAGCCATTAATTGCATAGTATTGGCGTCATCGTTTTTAAAGGATTACCAGACGACAAAATTTTAGACCACTCTGCACTGATATCAACCCTTATTCTGCTAAACAAGTGAAATGAATCTTTCAAATTGATTGATTGTAAAAACTAAAATTTTGCTATCTGAAAGGTACTTTCAGGGGAAGATATCTCTTTTTTGGACAGTGTAGATGCAAGATCAGGCTGCACGTTCTGTGCAGTCTGATCTTGATCTACACTGTCCACAGAAGGTCAGTGAGTCAACCTCAGCAGCCTTAGGGTTAAATAGGGTTCAACTGAGGGGATATGTCAATCATTTGTTTTCAAACGCCTTTTTTTCTAAGTGCCATTAAAACTCAAAATTGTGTGGTAAGACTTAAGATTTTATAATGACAACTGAAAAAGATCTACCCCTCATGGATCATCTTGCCAGAAGTTTCAGATTTTGTAAATAAAGTTAACCCTTTATCATACAATCCTCAGTTTTAATGAACCTGAGAGAGAAGGCTTTGGAAAACATTGAAGGAAAACATTGAACAGCATTTTCTCCTTTTCCTACAATATTTCCTTACTATTAAAGGACAAATACTATCATTTGAAATTAAAATTGAATTTGCATAGATCCGTACATTTGTTCAATATGGACATGTCTTTTTTTCATGTGGTAAAGGGTTAACATGTGAATGACCTCTTCTTAAGTCTTCTTCTTTGAGTCAGTTTTCCTTATTTTTGGTTGGCCTAAGATAAGTCTGTTTTGTTTAGTTTTGTGCTCTTACATCCTTAACTTCTGACAATTTTTCAGTTATGTCACTATAACAGTTACTTAATGAATTTCCTGGGTTTCTTAACCCTTTCCCAAACAACAAATTTTGGACTGGATCAAATTCAAAGAGTTTGCAGATGACAATTTTAAATTTGATGAAAATGGCAGAAAGGTCTCAAAAAGGGTAGAAAACACTGTGGGAAAAGGAGAAATTGCCTGTTACGGGCAATTTCTCTTTTTCCCACAGTGTTTTCAAAAGACTTGTACTGCAGACTCGTGAAAACCAGGGCTTGTTTGGGAAAGGGGAAAGCCATCAGCTGGGTCTCAGCAGTGCTGCAAACATGGATTGAACCCTAAACCCCCTCTGAATCACAGTTCTAACAACTTAACCACTGAGCCATAGAAGATTCCTGGCCTGTTTGGCAATGGGTGAAGCAAATAAATTGAGGTGAAAGCTTGATGGTTTATATTACACTAAACACTTACAGCTGAAAACCCTGGACGGAGCTGAATACTTTTGTCTAAATCAGGCAGGGCAGACTTTGATTTACCCATAGCCAAATATACGGTGGCTCTCCGGAAGTAGGTCAGATAATTCTTGGAATCCTGTTCTGTAAATAAAAGAACAATATTTTTTTTTCACATGGCAGAACAATTCCTAGGTAATTTCTGTAGTCTGACCACTCTGTTTGTTTGTTTGGTCATGGTGTGTGGTAAATGGGACAAGAAAATAAGTGGATTATCTTGTGACCCCAGTGGAAATCCAGAATACATGTGACATCAAAGGTGCACTTGATTTTTACTCTTTTTCAAATGCAAAGTGTCGCAACCTCTATACCGCACAATGCCACCTTTTAACAACCCTGGGAAAGAAACCTTTTGAAACGTTGTGGGAAAAGGAGAAAATGCTGGTAACCAGCATTTTCTCCTTTCCCACAATGTTTTCTTCCCTATCAAAGAAAAGCTGCACCATTTGATCCACACTGAAATTGTCCGCTGCAAATGCTTTGAATTTGGACAAGGCTAAAATTTTGTCATCAGGGTAAAGGGATAAATGTATAAAGTCAAGCTTCCTCCATGTGTATTTACACACAATGACACAACGATAGAAAACACTCTCCTCTCCCAAACACTGTTTTTTTCTTTTTAAAAAAAAAAATCTTCAAAACAATGCTAAGATGTAAGAGAGGATTCCTGTCCCAATGATTATCATGATTCATCAGTCTTCGGAAAGCATTTGAACAGCTGGGATCAAACCCTTAACCTGTCAATTACCAAGCCTTGTATACTACAGAATGACCTACTCGGTTGTGTGAGAGTAGAAAAGAGTGTATAGTTTTGAAGATTTTATTACAATTATATATAAAAACATTAATAAATCATTTAGCAGGTAAATGATACACCCAGTTAACAAAGCATCTACCAAAATCAAATTGTTTACCGGATGACAGTCTTGGATTGGTTCAAATTGAAAGTAGACGACAACTGTGACTCAAGAGACGGGATTTGTCTTGGAATGGGCTGAAAAGATTATGGGAAAAGGAGAAAATGATGGTTATCAGCTTTTTTTTTCCTTTTCCCACAATCTTTTCATAAGCTTCTTTGTCTGGGTAGTCAAAACTCTTGATTGTGTGGTAAAGGGTTAAATACCATCATTTTTCAGGTTCTCATTTATACAGCAGGTTCCCATTCATATTTATATATTCAAGCACAGAAATAAACAATCACCCACAAAAATATGAAGTGAAATGTGCAAGCACGCACAAGTTTTGAAGATCCAGAATTTTCACAATACCTAAAAAGGACTGTTAATAAACTGAATAATAACTGTTAAGTAATTACCATATAGACTGTACAAATGAACACGCCTTTGTTTTTTAGTGCTACTTTGGCAAAGAATAATAAACCAACACACCGTTTGGTTTGGGATTGTAACATGCCTTATGATTGGTTCGACTTTCTTGGGACAACCAATCGATACAACTCATACAACATAGCTACTGTACTTACATAATACAGATGGACTCACATGACAGTTTTCAACATTATCTTCTGCATGGATAGACAGAAAGATGTCACAGAAGTGTCTCTAAGTTTGGAATTGAAAAACGATTGCCATCTAAAACTGACAAGGAAACTGCAAATTCTACCAGCCAATAGGTTAACAATCTATCAGAACTCAATGTTTAGCCTTTTTTTGCCAAAGAAGTGACTTTTGAGGATTCTCACTCTGCACTTATCTGCCTCTGAAAACAATATGGGAAAAGAAGTTGCTTGTAACAAGTAATGTCTTCTTTTCCCACAATCTTTTCTATTCTGTCTCAAAAGCATACTCCTTTGAAGCTCCAAAATCGCCCGAGTGCAAGATGCCATATCCTGGAAAAGGGTAAAATTATCCTTATATTGAAGTAAGCATGTCATCATTTAACTCTTTACCAGACGATAAAATTTTAGCTTTGTCCAAATTGAAAGCATCTGCAGACAACAATTTCAATGTGGCTCAAATGGTGCAATTTTTCTGTAATAGGATAGAAAACATTGTGGGAAAAGGAGAAAATGCTGGTTACCAGCATTTTCTCCTTTTCCAACCATGTTTTCAAAAAGCATTCTTCCTCAGGTTGAATGATTGATTGTATGGCATTTAATGCCATTTTCAATGTTATTTCAGTTGGGTGCTTAGGACACCAATCTATGTTTTCCTAGAGTTTCTTTTACCAGTACTCTGCACAATATTCTTTCTAAGTCACTGGCTGCTTTCCTACATAACCATTGTTGAAACAATGATCAGCGGTGAGACAGGAATGAACCCTGACGCAATGACTATCATTAATCCTCGGGAAGAAGCTGACCAGCTGTGGATCGAACCTGTGACTCCCTGTTTTCAAGTCCTGTAAACTACAAATGCGCCACGGGGCTCAGCATTCTTCCTCAGGATCTTAAAAAATACAAGACTATTTTGTAAGAGTTTGAATAATCAAACTGGCTGGATATTTAAAAGATCTTACCGACAGCCAGGTCAAAGTGAGATAACGCCTCGACAAGATTGCCAGCAGCTAACATCTGTTTACCCATGTCTAAATGCTTACTTGCTTCATCACTGCCAGCCTGTGTCACTGAAAATTGAAAAAAAAAAAAAAAAAAAGTATTTAGGTATTCTATCAAAACAATTGCATTATGGCCATGGTACTTGATAACTTATTTGCCACATTTAAAGCCAGTCCTTTTAGGGTTGTCTACAGGTACAGTACCGTATCCATGTTCCTCAAGCAGGGTTCCCATTCATGTACACATATGTGCATCATTCACACACTTAACTGTTTCACTACTAACTCAAGAAATTCCACTTATTTTTGTGGTCTGAAAGAAGATTCCCACTGCTATTGAAGGTGAATTGTGTGATAGTCTAGCATTGGGTAGCGAATGGTGTAGGTCAAAGATCAGACTGCATGAGGGTTCCAGCTGGGCTTCGCATTTGGTGCTATTTGTGAAAGATTTTGTAATGTGGAGCAAGAAAACGCCGAATGGCGAAAATGACTGGCGCCGATATTTTTCACATCGGGGTGCCGTACATTTTGATACTGGTAACTGTCACTGCAATCATCTGTAACCAAATAATCGATAATCTGATTGTAATTGTCGCCGACACACCCTGTCAGAACAGGTGATCTAAATAACAGTCTGTATATTACATAGGGTTTGCCTAGTTACACACAATACACGCTACACTATACAATGCTAATCAATCGAAAGTCATTTCTGCCACGCCCCATCTGCATCCAATGGTGTGAACGCAGAACTTTTACACAATATTGGGAGTATTGGAGTTTAACGCCATTTTAACAGCTCAGGCGGTCAGTGACACACCCATGTGTTTCCTGGCTTTCTCACGCCAGTACCGGCGTAACTTTCTTTCCAAAGCCACCGACTACTTTTCTCACATGCATCAGAGGTGAGAGGCGAAAAATCGCCTAAAAGAAAGTTTGCCTCAACAGGGTATTGAACTCGCAACTACCTGGTCACGAGTCAACTACTGAGCCACCCGAGCTGGCTTTACACAATATGCAGTACTGCGAACCAATAAGGAGTCACTTACAAGATTTAGTCGCCTCCCATAATTTCTAAAGCCACGCCTTGATTCTGCATTATATGCATCTTGTCATGAATCTATGGCTGGCATTATGGTGTGTATTTAGCGACGACGACACTGTGTGTGGGTGGATTAATTAGATAATTAACATGTCAATTAAAGAAGATTGGACCTCAGGATAACTGATTTATCGGCTCGCTACTTAAGTTTGCAAACTAGAATTGGCACGATTATTCCTTTCACAGTTAAAGAAGTCTGTCCCAAATATTTTAAGTAAAGAGTGATTGGTAAATGATGATTATGATCTTATTGCCCATTACTGTTTTCTACCCTTCAAAAGACAAGATTTATCACTTGAGCCATGAATCACTTAATGATTTCTTGTCTACAAGAGCTTTCAATACGGACAAGTTAACATTTTTAGCATGGCTGGTTTCAATGAAAGCTAAAAAACCGAACTGCAAATTCAACATGTAATTTTCACATGCATGGCGTCGGCAGCAGAAAAAATGTCATCACAACAAAAGCTGTTAAAATATTTTATAGCATCAAGATCTGAGAAAGGTGGGTTGACGCAAGTGATTCTACCATTTCACATTTTGTTTTATTTTGCCCTAACAAGGCATGGCCTTTATTTGATAGAGTCTGAGCTTACAATGAGCTGATTGGCCTACTCCTCTGTGATTTTAAAATAACCAGATCTGGAAGCATAATCTTCAACAACGAGCTTCAATCTGTCTGCATTTCCTTTTTAAAGCTGCCCTAATGTACTTCACAACTTTGAGAAAGGAATAAAGCTGAAGACCCTTTGGTACAGGCCATTGATTATCAAAAATCATGGGCGTGTTCAGTTTTTAAACCTTGACCACTGTTGTGCTTAGGTCTAAGTATGAGCCTGCCACTGAGATAAATGATGCTGAACTGAAACAGCCCAAGGTTACATTGTACCCCTAATTTTTCTTTGTATCCATGATTCGAAGCATTGGTGGTACACTCCACCCCCAATTTTTTCTTTGTACCCCCAATTCAAAACCTGAAGGTGCATGTACGGTGCACATGCTTCGGGAGAGTTGGGAAGCATGGGTGCACAGCAGACATACTGCACAAAACAGTGTGCATGCTCAGACAGTTTTTTAAT
This sequence comes from Tridacna gigas, assembly GCA_945859785.2. Lineage (NCBI taxonomy): Eukaryota > Metazoa > Mollusca > Bivalvia > Cardiida > Cardiidae > Tridacna > Tridacna gigas. The sequence continues at coordinate 26,335,940 of OX244043.2, read as the reverse complement.
TGTTATTACCATCTATAACTAACCCTTTTCCTGTTTTCAGGTGTTATCTCACCCAATTTACAATGTGATACTGTTCTACAACAACTTTTGACACCCTTTTTTTTCTTTCAAAGTTGATTTCTAAATTAGATTTTATCCATTCATTTTTCCCCGATGTTTTTTGCAAGGAAAAATCTGAAATACAAAAATATTTTGCCCTAACAGTATCGGCTCACATTCACCATATAACGCAATTTTGTGAAAGCAATCACACGTAGGAATGTAGTCAGTATTCAGTGATAAAACTACAGTGCACTGTTTACTGTGAAGTTCAATCATTCAAAGTTCCCAAAATGTTTTTCCCTATCTTACCATCAAAGTAAAAATCCAGTGATAACACAATCAAAGTAAGCGATTTCAGTATTTGTAAGAAATTGTTTGCAGTTGTTGGCGTCATGTTTTCTCTCAGATCATTCTAATTTTCAAGGTACACGTTTACTTTTGACAGTTCTACTTTCTTCTTTCGATTTCTGTGATCGTGGTTTGCCCGGATTGGTCGAAACTATTCATTTCCGGGTAAAGTAAGACGGTGTATCATTATAACGAATACAGTGTAATAAACACTGCTAGGGTATGAGTCCGTCATTATCGGTCTATTTTTGTTTTTCACACAGTTTGAAACTATGAATTGTGCTTTAGACATATTCACTAGATTTCGTTTCGCTTAAAAGTTACAGTATAAGGGTATATCAATGTAAGTTAGGTGTTCACAAAGATCTGTCCAATCATAACCGATATATTTCGCAACATTTCAACTTGTAAAAAGCACACAAATTCAGACAAACAATATATCATTTCGATTAAAAACTATTCCACGATTTGTTAGATGCCAAATTTTTATTTAACTTGATGATTTTTTCCTCCGGGCACACGAAAGTAAGATAAAAGTATATACTCTGGTGAAGGACAAGCAAATGATTAGATCTATGTCTGTCCCGAAACACTCAAGGTTCAAAAACGTTTAGAACCATTCAAGAAAGCTCATCCGCATAAATATGTCACCAACTGCAGACAACTTTTTTTGGTGTTTCACTATCTAGACCACTTTCGAAACGAGCAACTTCTATTCAAAATTTTGCCTCGTTAATTCCACATGTATTCTTACATGTATTCCACATGTATTCTTACATGTAGTCTGAGGCTTTAGAAGGTTAGGATTTAAAAATAGAAATATAAATAAATGATGCAAGAAACAGGGTAGAGAGAGAGAGAGAGAGAGAGAGGGGAGGGGGGGGGGGGCAGGCAGGGAAATTAATGATGGCGGATGTCTTCCCTCTGATTCATAAATAGGGTAAACGGTCATCCTTTTTACTTAGTGCGCTAGATTAATTATATGCCTGTTTGAATAGATAACCTGCTAATTAATTCAACTTGACAACCGTTGTCAGAAAGTTTAGAATGCTCAGCTTGATCTATTGATACTTAGACCACGACGCTGTCTTGGCAAACTTTAGATTAAGATCGAACTATAAAATGCAGTCTGATCTTGGGTCTCTACTGTCTGCTGTTTAGTGAAATATTCTTTCTAAAACACTCGTCGAATTACAATGCTTTTGTCTGATTTTTTGACTGAGAAAGTGTATTTCGTTTGTAAGCATGCATTACTTTTTTTTTTATCACACAATCCCGAGTTTTTAGGACCCTGAGAAAAAAGCCGTTTGAAACCAGCATTTCCCCTTTTCCCATAATGTTTTCTATCCTACCAAAGACAATATATGATCAACATGTAGATTGTCGTCTGCAAATGCTTTCAATTTGGACAATCTGCCGTGTGGTGAAGTGTTAACGGTTTGCTCGTATCGCGGTCTCCTTTAACGACTTATACATTTCTATGGCAATGAACTTATAAACGGTTCCTAAACTATCACGTTATGTTGACAAAAGAAAAAAAAAAATTCGGACTGAAACCCAGCGGATAGCTGATCAAGTAGAATTACGGACGTTTCGTACCATAACCGTTTCGTACCAGTCACTTCGTACCACCATTTTACCTTTTCGTACCATAGTTTATATCATTTCGTACCATAATTTTTCCACTTCGTACTATAGTCATACAATTTCGTACCATGTTTTTTTTTTTTGAGACCTATGACAAAGTTTCGACTAAGAAAAACTTTCACTATGGAGATATTAGAAGAAGAAGACAAAAAAAAAAAAACGCTATTTATTCAAGTTAGATATATATTCAAGAAGTTATGCCAATAACACTTTCCGATCATCTCCATGATATGACCTGAGGGTTAAACTCCAATTACAAACCAAAGTGTGGTGTCCAGTGCAACTGTCCATGCTTCCCTTGATTTCATTTAGCATTACTTTTCAGAATATTCTTCCCAAGCCAACAGCTGCTTGTCTACGTAACTACTGTCAAAACAATGATTATGGACGAGAGAGAAATTAATCCTGTTGCAATAACGATCACAGATCTTTAAAATAAATCTGGCCGAGCTGTTGTGCATGCTATCGACTGCACTTCTAGGGGTTGGCAAAACTTGGCTTGCATACAATGCAAGTAATACAGGATAACACAACTTTAAAGGCCAACTTAATAGCACCCAAAATATCAAAGAAGATGTTGAAATGCATTAAATTTGAATCATACAGTTACCGTTTAGCACGAAAAAAATATTGTGAAGATGACAACCTTCTATTGTGTAGTCAGTTCAAGTGGTAGTCCCTGGCAGGGAGGGAAAAAAAAAAAAAGATTTTAAAATCAGACAAAAACTAAATAAAAGGTAGAGTGACCAGGCAGGTTTTCACCTAGTTCTGAAATTAATTTCTCAACAGAATGAAATTTAGGCATGTGTGCTCTCAAAAAAACTCATGGTTTTTCGCCTAGTAAATCTCATGGGTCACATAACAAAGTATATGCATAATTTATACTCGCTCCTTTCAAATAGCTTCTCGGTGAAAGAACAAGGTCAGATGTATGTGTATTTTCCCCTCTTGGGGAGTGCCATACAGTCGGGATATAGATTAAAGTATGATCCCATACAATGATCTGGCAGTGATGAAACTTGGTCTGTTTTGTGTTATTACCTTTGTCATGCATTGTTAGGATCATCCGGTGTCCGTCGTCCGTCGTGCACCGTCAAAAATTCTTTAAACATCAACTCCTCCTAAGCCACTGGGCCAATTTGGACCAAACTTGGCTGAAATGTTTCTTCGGAGGTCCTCTTTAAAAATTGTTCACAGAATTTGATTCCATGAAAAACTCTGGTTGCCATGGCAACCAAATAATGGAATTTTCTAAGAAATTCTTTGAATATCGTCTCCTCTGAAAATATGGAAATATTTGATAAAAACTAACTTGTATCTACTCTTTCCCAAATAACAAGTTAGAAGCATTTGCAGACAACAAATTAAATACCAACATTTTCTCCTTTTCCAACTATATTTACAAAGGTCTTCTGTCAAAGGGTAATCAACTTGGTTTTGCTTTTGAAGAAGGTTATGTGAATAAATATAACAAAGCCAGGGTAGTTTTTGTGGCATTTGTCAAAGACAATGCCATTATGAGTTCGATACGGTATTTTGAAAATCATGTATCGTAGTTTGTGCAAAACCGAAGGAAGTAAATCCAATTAAACTCAATTTCTGTAAGATAAATATGTGTTTCGATAGCACCAAGATATATAATTAACAATGGAGTATTAAAATAAATTGGATTAGGCATCGATCAAGGGAATACTTCTTTTTTTATTGAAAATATCTATACTCTATAATGATACACACAACCTTTGTCGCCTGACCGTGTCCGTCCCAAAACCAGTTCGTCCCTGGGTTTTTTCGTCCTTTGGCTTGTTCGTCACACATTGTTTATTTTTCAAATTATTAATTCCACACAATGGCTCCATTGACAAATGCCACACCAGTGCTTTCAACGCTTTGATTATTGGATGTAATTGGAAATTATAGCACTTGACCACACAAACCCGAGTTTTTAACAACCCTGAGAACGAAGCCTTTTGAAAACATTATGTGAAAAGCAGAAAATGCTGGTAAGCAAAATTTTCTCTTTTTCCTAAATTTTTTTCTAACCTTTCAAAGAGAAATCCATCAGCTGAGCTACATTCAAATTGTCGTCTGCCAATGCTTTCAATTGGGATAAGTCTACACCATTGTCATGTGGTAAAGAGATAAACACTGTGTATATTTCAACCTTGATCTACAACGTTTTAAACCACAGTGGCGATGGGCATATTACGGGTTGAGATAGTATTGTATTACTGAAAAAATGGTTATTGCGAGCTTACGTTGCAGTTGGATACATGAGAAATCTTGCATGGCTGAAATTCAATTCATTGCTTCGGACTGCTGGGTGATTTATTCAGTGAGAAGAGGACGGGTTAGTACTTTAAGCTCGATTAGTATTTAATAATTCTTTAGTATTCATTATGAGTATGTATACTTTTGCTCTCTCCTACTGTGTGTCTGTCTGTCGATCGGTCTGTCTGTCTATCTGTCGGTCCGTCTGCTTGTCTGCCTGTATCAGTCTCTCTCTTCTCTCTGTCAAACAGTCGGCTGAATTTTTTAACCCGCCTGTTTGCCAATAGTTCCAGCTTTGTATGTAAAGCCAAAATGATGACCTCCACGTCTGCAGTTACGACTGCCGACTCTATTGCCCCTGTGTTTACTATATACATGCTTATTTACATTGTCTGATTGATTTTGTTCGACCATTATTCCTCTACAGTCAAGGTCATAATTTTTATATTATTATGTAAGGTATTTTTTCTGTACTTCTACATGCAGTCATTCGTTGAAATGTAGACTATTTATAAATAGTGTAGCTTTGCACTTTACACTGAAGACAAATCCTACAAATTTACTATAACGAACCAATGTTGGAATCTACTTGCACTTATCTGTAGCGATGATTGTTTGTAGTTATTGCCTAACAGTGATGATATTAATTTATAAACAATGTCCATTTCCATTATTTATTTCATACTATTGTAAATATTGCGATTAAGTTATTCACATGTACATGTATTTTACTTTTGACCACTCCATTTTGATTTTCCATTTTTAGATCTATGTATTGTCTATTTTCACGTTTTTCTTTCTATTATTTTTTGTTTTTGTCATGTTGTTTCTTTTTCGCATCTTTATTCCCTTATCTAAGTAGTGTGGAGTGTAAACCGATTTTGATTGACTTGACTTACATTATGACTTTGGGGTATTACAAATTTTGTAGATTTGATGACGTGTTGTGCTGCTACATGTTGTTCTTGTACTTATTATATTCGGTAACATGAGCTGTAGATTTTACAGGTATATCTGTAGCCAGCCAACACATTGTCAAAAACTTCACTTCCACTTGACTATCACACTTATCTTTATTCTCCCAGTTCTTCACACAGTCCTCCACTCATATTCAGTTCTAATTGATATTAGACAATCAAGATTACTGACAAGACACATCGTACAACACAATAAAAGAGGGTTATTGATAACCAAACGCTGTAAGGTGAACGTTGAATTTTGTAGACTGATAATCCACTTCATTCTTTTCAACTTATTACCTTTGTCACTAATGATTCTTTTATTGATATTACAAGCAGGCGATGTTCACCCGAACCCTGGTCCGCGTTCTGACGAGTCTTCTTGTGGTGTGTCCACTACATCTGATATTTACAATTTTCTAAATCTTCCAAATCACCTGTCAACTGTACATTATAACGTACAAAGTATAGCTACTAAGCTTGATACTTTGATTGCAGAGTTCTCGTTTTTTGATATTGTGTCATTCTCTGAGACTTGGTTGCATAATGAATATTCATCAAACGATCTGATTTTCCCTTCCTTTCACCCACCTGAACGGAAAGATAGAATCGATGACAGATATGGTGGTGTTATCCTATATGTTAAAAATACTTTGTCTTATATCCGAAGACATGATCTTGAACCGAACAGACTTGAGTGTATATGGATACAAGTCAAGTCCAGTAATAAAAGAAATATTTTGTACGGTGTATTCTATAGACCACCAAACTCTGACTCCGCTTATTACACACTTATCGAAGATTCAATTGGTCTTGCTATGGATTCGGGTATTTCTGATGTCATTATTACTGGAGATTTTAATCTGAATGTAATGAATCAAAACCAATTCCGTAAAGTGGAATCCCTGTGTAATGAATATAACATGACTCAATGTATAGATGAACCCACTCATTTCACAGAAAATTCTATTTCTACTATTGACCTTCTTTTCGTTAACAATAAAGAGTCTGCTCTAACAACAGGCGTTGGGGAACCCTGTCTCGGTCTTACAATGCGTTATCACTGTCCTGTTTTTGGCGTTTTTAATTTCCTTAAACCTAAGTTTAAAAATATCAAACGAACAGTTTGGAAATATGACCAAGGAAATTATGATGAGCTCCGAACTACTCTGACAAATTTTGATTGGAACTCTTTACATGATTGTAACATTAATACTTATGCTGAAAGAATTGCGGATGTCATTACTGATAACGCAAATAGGTTCATCCCTAGTAAGGAAGTTATTGTTAATCCGCAAGAACCACCCTGGATGAATTTTGCAATCAAAAAGGAAATTCGTCGTCGTAAAAGATTATATAGGAAAGCGAAACTTTCAAACAATGTTAATCACTGGTCGAAATTCAAATCTGTTAGAAACAATGTGATCTCTTTAATTCGACAGAGTAAATTAACCTATTATGAACGATTGTCATTAAAGCTAAAATCTGGCTCCCTGTCTCCGCGTGATTGGTGGAAAACCCTCAAGTCAATGATATCTTCACAATCGTCAATATCTATTCCTCCTCTCTTTGATATTTTTAGTGATTCGCTGATTATCGACGAACATAAGAAAGCAAATGTACTGAATAATTATTTTGCTAACCAGTCATGTATAGATGATTCATTCAGTACCCTTCCTGATGAACGTTTCAACGTCATGCATGAAACTTTGGACTCAATTCATGTCGAGTCGTCTGAAGTGCTGGATGTTCTAAGAACACTTAAAACGGGCAAAGCCTCTGGCCCTGACGGCATAAATAACAGGATTCTTATCGAAGCAGCTGGTCAGCTGGCACCGCATTTGTGCGATCTATTTAATTACTCACTAAATACCAGATCTGTTCCTTCATCATGGAAAATATCTAATGTGTGTCCCATATTTAAGTCGGGTGACCCTTCTCTTCCTGCTAATTACAGACCCGTTTCATTATTAAATAATATTGAAAAAGTCTTAGAACGAATTATATTCAAGCACGTTTATAACTATCTAAAGGACACCGATTTCTTTACTCCATATCAGTCTGGTTTTATGTCAGGTGATTCTACTGTTAATCAAGTGACATGTCTTTATAATAATATATGTAAAGCTTTAGATGATGGATTGGAATTTAGAGCAGTATTTTTTGACATAAGCAAAGCATTTGACAAAGTGTGGCATAAAGGTTTGATGTTTAAGTTGCGAAGAGCGGGTATTAGAGGTAATTTATTGTCCTGGTTTTCTGATCATCTTTCTAATCGTTTTCAACGAGTTATTGTACCTGGTGGTGTCTCAAACTTATGTCATATTCAAGCCGGTGTGCCTCAGGGATCCATACTGGGACCTCTTTTATTCTTAATTTATATTAATGATATTGTTGATGACATTCATGCAAATATTAACCTTTTTGCAGATGGTACCAGTTTATCAATGGTTGTAACGGACCCGGTTGCCGTTGGAACTATGTTACAAACAGATATCGATAAAAGTACCCATTGGGCGCAGAGGTGGTTGGTCAAGTTTAATCCATCAAAGTCTGAATCTTTAGTTATATCTCGTAAACGTATTAGGACTAACCATCCAGACCTTTTTATGTCAAATATTGAAATTCCTTCTGTTACTAGTCATAAACACTTAGGCATATTTCTTTCTAACGATGGGTCGTGGGACATCCACATAGGTAAATCTATCGAAAAGGCATGGAAAAGAATCGGAATTATGCGACTATTGAAAACCCGTCTTGATCGCCTTTCACTCCAAATCATGTATTTCTCTTTTATCAGACCTATTCTTGAATATGGTGATGTTATATGGGACAATCTGTCTCAAGGGTTGAAAGATAGACTGGATAAAGTGCAAAATGAAGCTGCTCGGATTGTTACCGGTTGTACTAAGCTTGTTTCTATCGTTGATCTATATCAGGAGTCTGGGTGGGAAACTTTAAGCCAACGACGGCGCAAGCACAAGCTTATTCTTTTCTATAAAATGATTAGTGGGCTCTCCCCAAATTATCTTAATACTCTTGTTCCACCTACGGTTGGCAATTCTTGCTCTTATAACCTTCGAAGGCCTAACAATTTAAGAAACATTGCTTGTAGAACTAGCTTGTACAGCACTTCATTTTTGCCATCTGTGATTAATGATTGGAATTCTCTGCCAGATGAAATTAAAAACTCTGAATCTTTGTCATCTTTTAAATACCGTTTGAATGCAGATAAACCCTGTCCACGGAGGCTTTACTTTTTTGGCGATAGGAAAATTCAGATCATACATGCTAGATTAAGAAATAAATGTAGCTGTCTCAATGAACATTTGTACTTGAAAAATTTGGTGCAATCACCACTTTGTAGATGCGGTACAGTGGAATCAACTCAACATTTTTTTTAGAATGTCCGTTTTATAATAACCAAAGAATTATTCTAAGCCTAAGTATTAACAGTATAACAAGACTTACACTCCAAATCATTCTATTTGGAGATGAAAACCTTAATCTGCTTGATAACCAAAGATTATTTGCTGCTGTGCACACATACATCCGTGATAGTAAAAGATTTACAAGTAATGCCTAATTGCCCACCTTTAATAGTTAAACAGTTACAATTTGTTAAATTGTGATGGTCAAGCTGGAGTTTCTATAGCCATTATACAAGAGTCTTCAATTGAAATCTTTATCAATAACACTCCACACTCTTCTGTTATTTTTCCTATCTTTTTTCTAATTGAATTTACTTTTTTGCAATTAGTAATGATACATTCATGTAATATTAGTAACCGTTACCGGAAATTTGGAGAAGAACTTTATAAGCTTAAGCTTCCGTTCTTATCCTTTTCTTCAGTATATTTGTCATATGATTGTATTGTATTCTGTTAACCTGTATCTTATACTGTTGAATAAAATATGTTTAAACTTAAACTTATTCAACTTACTATAGGTATGATGATTTAACAAAAATGGTAGTTAATGTTATATTTATCTTGTGTAGGTATGAAAAAGATCCACCCTTTACTACAACAAAAATCATAGACACTATGTACCACCCACAAGTACAACAGAAACCATGGACATTATGTACCATCCACTACTACAACAGAAATGATGGATACAGTGTACCACTCACCACTACAACAGAAACCATTGACGTATCTACCATCCACTACTACAATAGAAATGATGGATACTATGTACCACCCGCCACTACAACAGAAACCATGGACCCTATGCACCACCCACCACTTCAACAAAAATCATGGACACAGTGTAGCATCCACCACTACAACAAAAATCATGGACACTTTGTACCACCCACTACTACAACAGAAACCGGAACCATTGACATATGTACTACTCACCACTACAATTGAAACCATGAACACAGTGTACCGCCCACCACTACAACAGAAATCATGGATACTACGTAGTAAGAGACAAAATGAATTGTGAATCCTTCACCTTCATTAATGTGCCATGTTTTAGCCTTTTGTTATTACAGAGACCAGTAGTAGGGAAGAGAAGAGTGCAGTCCAAGACTACATTTGTAAAATATCCGTTTAATACACTTTATATGAGTGCATGGTGTTGGTTTGCATTCACAGAGACTGACAAATGGATTGCTTTTCGGCCAGATATTTGTTGTTGTATGGTGTAAGGAAAAAGAAGACTGATCTTGATGTTCACCTTCGACAAACAGGTTAAAATGTGAATGGCGAACTATGTATGAACGGCATTTTTTTTTTTCCCTTTTTTTTTTCACAATTTTTTGTACTCCTTCAAGGACGAATCCCATTATTTGGACATGTTGAAACTGGTCATCTGTAAATGTTCTAAATTTGTGCAAGTCTAAAATAAAATTTTGTCCACTTGTAAAGAAATAAGTACTCACATTATCTATCTAAGTAGCGAATGTAGCAAAGTAAAAAATGTTTCGAAAAAATTGCTAGCAGTTTTTTTTTTTGTTTGCCGCCAACACTACCGCTTCTCTCAAATGAATATTGGAAATATGATTCAAAAATGTTCATCTGATACTTAGTAATTCATTTCGCAAACAGTTGCAAGATCAGACAGCACAAAAAATGCAAAATGTTAGAAACTCAGTAAAGCTTCAAGAAATTAAGAGAGTTATTCTGTAGAATTATTTGAGAATCGCAAATAAACATTTAATCGTTTTCCAAAGAATACTACTTTTTAAAGACCTTTAAGCAAAAGCCCTTTGCTAATCAATCCTGCTCTATTAACGATGTTGCTGTAGAAACCTTCAGAAAACATTGTGGGTGAAAGAGAAAATGCTGCTAACCAGCGTTTTGTCTTTTTTCCTTAATGTTTAAACCCTTTAAAAGATGAAAATCATCATTTAGACTATATTCGGTTGGTCATTATAGATGCTTTCAATTTGGACAAGTCTAACTAACCAGCATTTTCTCCTTTTACCACAATGTTTTACACTGTTTTGATCCTCTACCAAACGATCACATTTTTTAACGACTCTGAAGAAAAAGGCTTTTGAAACTATTCTGGGAAAAGTAGAATATACCAATAACAAACAGTTTCTACAATGCTTTCTACGCTTTCAGAGGCCAGTCTCATCATTATTGCCGAATTAGATTTGTCGTCTGCCACTGCTTTGAAATTGAAGGAGCCTAAAATTTTGTTGGTAAAGAGTTAATGATAGATATGATCATTTGGACTATGTTTTCTTTCTTTGTAAATGCTGTCAATTTTGACAAGTGTAGAGTTTTGTCTTGTGGTGAAAAGTCAACAAATTGTGGGGAAAGGAAAAAATGTTGGTAAATAGCCTTTTTCTCTTTTCCCACATTATTCCATACCCTTTCAAAAACATTCAATGATCTAAGCAACATCTATTTTTTCATCTGCGAATGTTTTCAGTATGGAAATGTCAAAATGTTGTAGTCAGATAAGAATTAAAGGGTTTACATGTATTTCGCTGTTCAAGATTGCCTTGGTACTGTAAATTATGATTTTAGTATAAGTGTTAAAAAATTTGGAAAAATTAAAAAAAAAAAAAAAGTAAAGTCTTGATTCTTTTTTTTTTTTCATCTGTTATTTCATCTTGTATAACTTTAGTACTGAGCTTGTCATTGAAAAGCGATAAAAACTCGACATAGTCTTTTTATCGTTTTTAGAATGACTTGTAAGATAAAAACAAAAGATTATCAATCACATTATGCCTCTTTACCGAACGCCAAAACCAAACTGAAAGCATTTACAGACGACATAATAATTGTAGCTCAAATGATGACTTCTGTCTTTGATAGTGTAGAATGCATCGTTGGAAATGGAGGAAATGCTGTTTTCCAAAAGCTTTTTCTTCAGGCTCGTTAAAACTGAGGATTGTGTGGTAGTGACTGATTGATTGTACGGCAGTTTTCAACTTTATTTTAGTTGTATACAGCTCGCCTGTGCATGCTTTTCTGGAGTTTCTTTTTCCAGTTCTTCGCATAATATTCTTCCCAAGCCACTGGCTGCTTTCCCATGTGACCATCGTGAAAACAATGATCAGCATAGAGAGGGGAATGAATCCTCTTGCAATGACTATCATCAGTCCTTAGAAAGAAACTGGCCAAGCTGGGGATTCGAACCAGCAAACCCTGTTCTCAAGTCCTGTATGCTACCGACCGCACTACCGGGGTCCGCCAGATTGTGTGGCAAAGGGATACCATAGATGTAAATGACAGAAATATCAACGACACCTTCGACTATTCTTCGGGATAAAGAGAGTCAATAGGCTATGGCTTCAAAACAAAAATGTTCAAAAGAAATGACAGTAACAGTTAACCCTTTGCCAGACGACAAAATTTCAGACTTGTCCAAATTGCAAGCATTTGCAGACGACATAATAAATGCGGATCAAATGTTGGGATTGGTTTTGAAATGGTAGAAACATTGTGGTTAAATGAGAAAATGGTCGTTACCAGCATTTTCTCCTTTTCCCACTTTGTTTTCAGGAGATTTTCTTCTCGGGATGTTAAAACTCTTGATTGTTTGGTAAAGGGTTAAAAAAGGGGGACCTTAGATATCCAAATTGAAATACTTGAAAAAACACACACACACACACAGCAAATACGTCACTGGGGAATTTGGTAGAAATTGGTTCTAACATAAAAAGTACGAGAAAATTAAATAGTGGCATGCAAAAGTTGAAAACTTGAAACTGTTGCTCTTGCATCTCACTTTGGCAATTCAAGTAGTGTACGTGTAGAGCTCCAGTTAAATGCAACCATTTCGACTTATTTTCTTTTCTTTCTTTCGATTTTTACACCCATTTCGGGCTTCCCTATACACTGTTAAAATTCAAAGACAAATTAGTCTGCTTGGTGATTAACCCTTTACCAGACGACACAATTTTGGAGTCGCCAAAATTAAGAAAATTTGCACACGACTATTGTTGCTCAAATGGTGTGAATTGCGCTTGAGAATGCAGAAAGCATTGTGGCAAAAGGAGAAAATGCTGGTAACCAGTACTTTCTCCTTTTTCCCCACAATACTTTCAAAGATCGTCCTCTGTAGGGTCGTTAAAAGTCAGGATTATTTGGTAAAGGGTTAACATCATTTCAACATTATTTCAGTCACATTAGCAGGGTTTAGAATCATTATATAGTCTAAATAGAGAGCACTAGTTCACCCTTAGGCTACCTAGCGGGATCCTATGCGCTTTGGCAGACAGGGTGAATGTGCAGTCTGATCTACAGGATGCAATCACAGTATTTGACCTTTTACTATTGGACGGGAATTTCATTAAAAAAAAGTTTAAGTTAGTTATGAAGATGAAGTAGTTGTATAAAGTGATAATGTTAAGAATATTTTCCCATTTTATCTTCATTACGCACTTGCATATTGTGCATTATGGACGCTACGCCATTGTTTGGAAGAGACGTAATCGTTCTACAGTCGTCTTCCTAAGAATTAATTTAAAGAATTTGGCTCCATCGCGAAGCTTAAGCTTATAGTAATTACACGGAAATAACCCCTCAACACACTCGTCAAATTGTAGAACTATGAAATGGTGAAACCATTTGTTGGGATTGATATCAAACACATTGTAATATTTTGATCTGAACTGTCTGACTACCTTCTAAAAACAAAAAGAGCAACGTTTCCTTTTGAGTCAATCAGTGGTTTCTTATTGGCTTGCTGAAGCTAAAATTGCTTTCTACATATGCATACACATTTTAGGCGGATACGTTCTCCTATATACTTTGTTTAAAAAGCTTGTAGATGGAGTCATTTTTGTTTAATCATTTCTTAGGAAGACCACTGTAGGATCATATCTGTCAAGTTGTCAAATTTCAGTAGTCTCACAGAAGGAAATGGTTTAGAATAAAAGTTTAAGTACGCTCGTAAACGCATGTGACGGACGAAGGATAAGCTCACTGGCCTTTCGCAGACGTGCTAAATTAAACTTACAGCGACGGCTGTCTTTTATGGTAGCTTCTCGGTAAGGCCACCGCCTTTTCAGACTCATGGAGAAGTCGAATTACGTTTTTTGCTGCAAAAACATGTAATTAACCCCATATAGAACAAAATGATTATTGAAAAAAGGTCAGGGTCGTCAGTCCCTTTTTGCAGGGCTTTTTGTTAATCGCCTGATTTAGAAATATGCTGACTCTATGAGACATAATTGAGGAAAAACAGACGTGCCTTGGTAAATCCCAGGTTTTCCATGTAAATTTCACCGGTCTCTGTTTTGGCTTGGCTAAACGCAAGTACACGTAGTTCGAAAACTGCAAATGTTTTGAGATTTATTCAAGAAATACTCATTTACTCGGAAAACAGGTATCGGAATCAATCAGGTGTGTATGAAAATATCAGAAGTGACATGAAAATATCATGTTGTGAACTGACATTAAGCTGAATCAGTTGTTATATGGATTTTATTAGATACACACAGGGAAGCAAGCTATCGGGAAAATAAAAATTTAAAATGCAATTTAAATCCTTTACATTAATTATATGAAGCTAACGTTCTTCAAATGTTAATTTCTCTGTACAACTCATTTTGACATATAATGCAGCACTACATTCCTATTTAGTCTAACACTTGGATTTCAACTCGAATTGGATTGAACGCATCCCATCCCAGCAGTGCTTTCAGTGCTTTGATTGAAAAAAAAAGGAGCTGTTATGGATCCATAATTATGTGATGGCTTGGCTGGTATAATGCATCACGGAGATGCATGAAGCCCCCTTTTACCAAAGCATCCCTCATGTCCTTTTCTCACCTTGCTTAATCTACAACAGGGTCGTTTCAAAACACGATAATGTTAGGTAAAGGTTTAAAAGAAAGCCTAGGAGTGAGAACAGTGGCCAAGACTTGCCATCTATGTGGCTGAGGCAGACTATCAAAATCTTATCACTGCAGCTGCTGGTCATTTTTCGTCTACAAATGAGCCATGCTCTGTGAAAAGAGGGCTTAATGCTTAATGCAGTCCGCACAGGCTGACCTGGACCGAAACTTTTCGCCATTGTCCAAGGACATACAGAAGGACCGATCTACCTCATGATTATGTCGGCTGTTAAAAAAGTGGCTATTACGGATCCATAATAACGTGATGGCTTGACTGGTACAATGCATCACGGAGATGCATTAAGCCCCCTTTTGTCAGAGCGTGGCTGATTAATGCTTTCAAACTTGACGAGTTTTATATGAGTCATGCTTCGGGAAAAGGGGGTTAAATGCAACTTCCTTATGCGTCATACCAGGCAAGTCGTCACCCTAATTATTGACCCATTAAAATCCATTTGGTCTGACAGTCAACTGAATATTGAACAGGAACGATTCTTTCACATGCAAACAATTTACCAACGGCAAGAAGTTTCGGCCCAGGTCAGCCTGCGCGCACTGCGCAGGCTGGCCTGGGCCGAAACTTCTTGCAAATGCATTAACCCCCTTCTGACAGAGGATGGCTCAGATGCTTTAAATTTGGACAAGTCTAATGTTGTGCCGTCTTGCAAAGAGTTAACATATTAGGGCTCAGATTAACCCATATCCTGCTAAGATACTGGAATTTCTAAGATGATAATTAAAACCCAGATTTTCCTATTTCAAAGTATTTTTTTGAGGAGCGGTATCTTCTTATCGGACAGTGTAGATCCAAGATCAGACTGCACGTTCTGTGCAGTCTGATCTTGATCTACGCTGTCCGCAAATGGTTGCGCTCAACAGCCTAAGGGTTAAATGATAAAAGGCTAACGAAGGTTACAAGAATGCATTATCAGTGAGTGACCCCGATAACTACCATGCAGATACAAACAGTTTAACCCCATACTTTAAGTTTAGATGTTTGATTCGATTTGTGTTAGAAATATATGGAGTAAATAGAACACACATACAGGTAAATTCCGTAAGTCTTGTGTGCTTGTTTGGTGTTTAATGCTGTTTTAAATATTTTTTCAGTTATATGGAGGCGGACAGTGTCCAAGCTTTCTTGGAGTTTGCACAATATTTTCACCAAACCGCATGCTATTGTCCCATATTTATAGCAATCGTTTAAACAATGTTTAGCTGTGAGAAAGGTATAAATCCTGTCGCAGTGACAACCATACGTCCTCGAAAAAGAGCTTGGTCAATTTGGGGTCAAACCAGAGACCCCTGGTTTACAAGCCCTGTGTGTTACCGACTGAGCTACCGCGTTCTGGAAGCAAACTTTCTTTCCGGCGATTTTTCACCTCTCACCTCTGATGTAAGTGAGAAAAGCAGTCAGTGGCTTGGAAGGAAAGTTGGGTCACTACTGGTGTGAGAAAGCCAGGAAACATATGCGTAAGTGCACTGACCGCCGTGGTTTTACCTAAGCTGTTAGATCGGCGTTGAACTCCAATAGAAAGCAAAACTGGGCTCTGCCGGCATAGGAAGGTTTGGAATATATGCGGGGGATGAGTGCACATGTTGAAGCGGATTTTAACGCACAAAAGTGGATATTCTTTATATAGGAGAAAATGGAAATAAGGGACAAGTTTATGTAAGTGGGGAAGGAAGGGGCGGACTGCAAAGGCTGACATGGGTCGATACTTTTTGTAGATACATTAGACCCCTTTTCACAGAGCATGGCTCATATATTTGGCGCTGAAAGAATTAAATATTATATTTTGTCGTAAAAAAGTTAATCCATGCCTATCTCCCCCAAAATGTGTACAGTAAATAAGAACAAAAAAAAAAAATCGGTATCTGACGCAAGATTTCACATTAAGTACAAGTTTTACAGAAAAAGATGATGTAAAACATAGTACATGTAGATAAAAAGAAACTAGATTGTCAAAATTTAAAATGATGAAATTTAGCGCAAACAATTTTTCACTTAATCCTATGGCACACTATACCGAGTTTTAACGACCCCAAGGAAAACGGCTTTTGAAAATATTGTGGGAAAACGAGAAAATGCTTATAACTATAATTAATATTTAACTGGTGACAAAATTTTATATCTTTACAAATTGAAGTCATTTGTAGACAACATATTAGATACTACTCAAATGATGAAATTCACCTTTGAAAGGTATAAGACATCATGGTATCCAGCAAGTTCGCATATTTTCACAATGTTTTCATAAACCATTTTCCTCAGGGTTGGTAAAACATGGGATGGTTCGGCAAAGTGTAGATTTAAAAGGGAGAGATAGCGTGCTTTCTTGTCACGTGACAGTGTCTCCCTTTCTGTTCCTAAAATAGACATGCTAGTTTTTAAAGGTTTTATTTAATGTAATCGAAATGAGCCACGCACTGGCAAAGGGGGGCTTAATGCATCTCCGTGATGCCCTATACCTATCAAATAATTACATAATTATGGATCCATAATCGCCACTTTTTTCAACAACCGACTTAATCACGAGGTAGAATGGTCCTTGGACACACGGAAAATTAACCAATAGCAAAGTGTTTCGGCCAAGGTCAGCCTGCGCGGACTGCGCAGGCTGACCTGGGCCGATATTTTTGCAGATGCATTAAGCCCCTTTTCACAGAGCATGGTTCAAATACACGTTATTACTCATTTCAAACCATCTTTCCTAGAAAGTAAAACACATGTTTATTTTCTTCTTGGTCCTTTAGGTCTGTACCAGACGACGAAATTTTACACGTGCCCAAATTGAAAGCGCTTGCAGACGACAAATTTGATATGGTTAAAATGGCGAGATATACATGTATATTTCTTTGAAAGTAAGTAAAACAATACGGAAATACAAGAAAATGCTGGTTACCAGCCTTTTCTCCTTTTCCCACAATGTTTTTAAGGGAGCTTCTTCCTCGGGCTCTAAAAAACACGGGAATGTTTGGTAAAGAGTTGCGTTAAAAACCGGATCCTTTCTTGTAATTCAAAGTATTTTCAAAAAGGTCTGCATAAAAAATGTAGAAAACATTGTGGGAAAAGGAGAAAATGCTGCAAATATCTTTAATTCGGCCAAGTCTAAAATTTCATCGTCTGGTAAAGGGTTGAACTCTCATGTAGGCCTATATAAATGGGTCGTCATTTAATGTATAGGGCACATTCATGTGGGCAGTGTTGCAGTATACAAATCGTTACTTTTAAGTAGGAAAATTCTTTTTCTTTCTTTCTTTCTTTCTTTCTTTTTAAATTATTTGTTTATTTATTTATTATTTCGTCTTTTGATCAAGACTGTTTTAAATTTATATTTTATCTTTTCGTGGATAATAAAGTATTTATCCTTCTCTCTATCTCTCTGTTCGTCTGTCCGTCCGTCCGTCTGTCCAGACAGACAGACAGACAGAACTCACATATAATTTAACAACTCTGAAACTGGGTCATGCGATAAGCCGGTACGTCCATTACGATTCTGGCATTCGCAACTCGGTTTTTGTGCAACAATGGATCAATCCTTAGGGTGCCAAGCGGGATTCAAGGCCCTTTCGCGGACAGTGTAAATCAAGATCAGACTGCACAGAACGTGCAATCTGATCTTGGATCCACACTATCCGATAAGGAGATACTTTTCCGCCCAAAATTACCTTTTAAATAGCAAAAATTTTGATTTTCACAATAGGCATAAAAGTTTCATTTTACTTATTTAGCAGGTTAAGTGTATACTCACCATTCATTTTGTTATCAGTTTATTTCGACCTCTAGATTTAAAACGACGGTATGTTACCTTGCTTTTTCTAGCAAATAATCTTGTGTTTTACAACGCTAGGATGAGAAGCAATCGAAAACATTGTGGGAAAAGGAGAAAATGCTGGTAACAGCATTTTCTCCTTTTCCCGCCCTGTTTACTGCCTTTCTTAAAAGACAAACTCTAATAATCTGAACATCATTCTAAATCGTCGCATAGATACGGACATAAAAACTTTGCTCGTAGTATAGAGATAATTTCTTAAAGGATTGCAACGTTACTTTTTCAGTCAATAATACAGGCCTAAAACGTGCAATTCGAAAAGTCCTTTTGCCAAAGCATTTGACAAATTAGCGGACTATGTAGATCCAAGATCAGACTGTGCATTCTGTGCAGTCTTATCTAGATCTACTCTGTTCACAAAAGGCAGAATGATATTGATCGACATTGTATACCATACAAACTGTGTATCGTTGTGCTATGTGCTTTAATTCTTTACCACATGACAAAACCTTGGACTTGTCCAGATTTTTGACAGCATTTGCAGACGACAGTTTAAAAGTGGCTCAAATGATGGAATTAAAAATAATAAACGTTGTGGGAAAAGGTGGAAATGCTGGTTACAAAAGGCTTCTTCCTCGGGGTCGGTAAAACTCGGGTTTGTGTGGTAAAGGGTTAAGGGTTAAATATATTGTATAGAAACTACTGGCTAAAAAGGAGTTACTGTTTACAAGGTGAGTGTGCTTACTTTTATTCTGCGACCATGGTACTATACTGTGCAGGGTGTAGACAAGGATCAGCCTGCACATACATGCAACCTGATCTTAGTCTATGTTCAAGGCTTCTCCCATAATGCTTCCTGTCATTCAACCACAACAAAATACGAAATAAACTTCACGAAATCCATTTTTGAGGCATTTGTCGAAGACAATGCCCCTATGAGTTCAATACGGTATTTTGAAAATCGTGTATCGTAGTTTGTGCAAAACCGAAGGAAGTAAACCCAATAAAACTCATATTTTCTAATACAAATAAGTCTTTCGATAGGACTCGGATATATAATTTAGAACGGCCTATGAAAAGAACCTTGATTAGGCCATCGATCATGGGAACACTTCTCTTTTTTTTAATGCAAAATATCTATACCCGCTATGGCCTTCTATTGGCGCAATGATACACTCAACCTTGGTCTCCTGACAGTCACAGTGTTCGTCCCAAAACCAGTTCGTTACTTAGTTTGTTCATCTGGGCCTCTTCGTCCCGCATTATTGTTTGTTTATTTTTCAAATTATTAATTCTACACAATGGCTCCCTTGACAAATGCCACACCAGTGGTTTCAACGCTTTGATTGTTATGGCGAATAAAAATCAAATGCCTGAAAGTCCCGAGTTGGGCTATTTGCAGGGCAGTAATCAGTAATAATTTGGAGGAATGAAAATTAACCCTTTGGCTGCTAAGCACGACTCAAGGCGCTTTTGAGGCCAGTGGATATCAATAGATCAAACTGCACAGAACGTGCAGTCTGACCTTGGATCTACACTGTGCGATACGGAGATATATTTCTCCAAAAAATAACTTTGAAATAGCAACATTAGAGTTTTAACTGTCGGCTTAAAAGTTTCATTTCACTTATTTAGCACGTTAAGGGTAACTCGTAATACATGTTCATGAGACTACTTGATGGAGCCAGCAAAGGAAATGAAAGTCAGAGTATGTCAGCCCGGTAGTGTAACTATGACTTTTTGCCTATGAATAGTTAAGCGATACAGTGGGTTGAATAGCCAGCAATTCAATCTGATGCGGATGTCTATTGGTATTACATGTAACCAGTATGCTGTGTATGGAAATGACTATACGGCGGAATTTTGTTGTATGAGAAAAATCTTAAAGAGAATGCATATGGCTCATGCCCAACATGCAGAATTTTCTTCCGGTCAATACGAGCATAGTAAGCGGCTTTGCTGGACCGGATTAAAGAGACTTGTCTATACAATTTGTTTTGACCAGTTTGAAAAAAATATCATGAAAGATGTTCGATTCTTACCTTACTTATCTGTGAAATTTCTACCGTTTTACGTGCAGTGTCAGCCTTTGCCACAATTCTTTCAAAAGCGCTTATTTTAAAGACGGAAAAATCTGTGTTCAGCAGATAACAATAGTTTGTGGTCTCTTATTTGAATTTCAAGCTTCAAACGCAAAGTCAGTTTGACAACGGGGTAAATTTTCTCTTTCAGGCTGATGTTAAAGGTCAGCCATGGCAAAAGGCATGACAGGAGACTCTCAAACTGGAATCGGAAATGAATTGGCATGTGACGAAAATACACATAAAAACTCATCTTCAAAGGAGGGCTATACATCAGTTAAGATGAGAGATGAAGTTGACGAAAAAGAGGAAGTTTGTGAAAACAAGAAATTACATGAAGATGACGATGATGATGATCATAATAATGATAATGATGATGATGATATTAATATCCTCCCAATAGATCGAGGCTGGGCCTGGGTAATTTTAGCAGGTAAGGCATCTTCGCAAGGACGAGGGTATTTAACTTAGCTTAACTTTAGCTGCAAACGAATTCAAAACCTTTCAAAGCCATTTGTTCT
Source organism: Tridacna gigas (assembly GCA_945859785.2). Taxonomy (NCBI): domain Eukaryota; kingdom Metazoa; phylum Mollusca; class Bivalvia; order Cardiida; family Cardiidae; genus Tridacna; species Tridacna gigas. The sequence goes on along the minus strand of OX244043.2, from coordinate 26,314,979 downwards.
CATTGACTTGGCCCTAAATCAAACAACCCCATGTTTTAACGACCCCGAGAAAAGAGGATTTAGAAAACGTTCAGGAATATGACACAACGCTAGTAACGAGCATTTTTTTTCCATACTATGTTATATTCTTTCAATAACAAATTCCATTGTTTGAGCCCCTTTTATTATGCATCTGCAATCGCTATCAATTTGGACACATCTACAAAAAGAAAGCACCTGGTAAAGACTAACATCGGGATAAAGTCGATTCCGATTGTATTGGTTATTCGACGCATTTGGAACCAAAGTATGGGGATGGTTATGACTGCTAGTGCCAGCAATCAAGAATTCCTGCAGCACTTTTTTTATATGAGCCATGCTCTGTCAGAAGGTGGTTATTACATATCCTTGATGCATTATGCCGAGTAAGTCATCACATAATCATGGATCTATAAAACCCGTTTTGTCTAGTAACCAACAGAATTATGAGGTAAAATAGTCATTGGACATGCAAAAAGTATCCACACAGGTCAGCCTGCGCGGATTGCGCAGGCTGACCTGAATGGATACTTTTTGCAGATGCATAAAACCCCCTACTCACATAGCATGGCTCATATATTTTCTTGCCTTCCTTCAGTAGTCTCTGTGTACATGTTTATCTGATAATGATACTGCTAATGAATTTTTTTAGCTCGGCTGTTTTTGAAGAAAATGTCTAGGTACTGGCATAGACTTGGTGTCGTCTGCGTCGCTGTCTGCGACGTCATTGTCTGCGTCGTCGTTGTCCCATTCGGCATACCTCGGGTGATCCGGTGATCAAATCCCTCGGCTGTATCACGTAGCTTGATATGCGCCTACACGGTACATTTCGCACATCTCCGGAAGCACGCCCCTTTACCGTTATTGAAATTGTAAGGCTCCTCTTAAAAAAGAAAACATGAGTAAATTTTCTGTCGTTATCTTTCTAAGAATATTTCAGTCGGCAAACAGTTTGTACATTCAATTTTTAGCATGGTTTATCAATTTCGTTGGGAGCTTTCATCGACAGATCGATAGAAGTGAATAACTTCACCGTGGTTGTTTATATCGTTGCTAGGCGATCTACAGGGGAGCCGCCATGTTCAAGATCATGTGATTGGTAGTTCAAAATGGAAGCCTTCTTTATACAGACGAGGTTAGATGTAGGTACGGAATCGGCCGAGTTGTGACGAGTGGTCGTTGTCCGTGACGTTGTTGTCCCCGTCATCGTTGTCTGCGACGTCGTTGTCTGCGTCATCGTCTGCGACGTCGTTGTCTGCGACGTCGTTGTCTGCGTCATCGTTGTCTGTGTCGCCGTTGTCGGCGACGTCGTCGTCGTCTGATTGGGGCAAAAACTTTGTCATTTTACACTATGAAAAGCAATACTCTTTTCTTCGATATTTCGGTTCTTTTTTTGAACTCTTGAAAAAGGCAATAGCCGAAATATCGAATGATAGAAGGTTGTTTTCCATAGTGTTTTATTCATTCCCTTAGGAATTCATAGAGTCACATTGTCATTTTATAATATATATATGTCATTACTAGAGGTATTTATTTCAAACTCATACTAACTATTAACTATCCAAAGAGCAACCCATACAAGTAGGTAACCTATACAAGCAGGTAAACATCAAAATAATTTTGACACAGTTATGTCCCTTTTTCGTCTTTGAATTTTCACTAAAAGCAACTGCAGCCGAGCCTTGGCACCGTCATGCGGTACTCTTGGTTTTTTTAGGTGCAACATTCGAAGTGTTCTTGTATGGAGGAATGCTGAAATCGTACGGCGTATTTTTCGTCGAGTACCAAAAGAGGTTTGGATCCAGTGCCTCCGAGACAAATGTCATGCAAACCATACATAATATAGTTGTCAGCATATCAGGTACTTTGTTTCTTTTTTTTGTTTTGTTTTAGTGTTGTAAGCTTTAAGCTTCTAAGCGCGACTCATTGACCTTTTGCGGACAGTGTAGATCAAGATCAGACTGAACAGAACGTGCAGTCTGATCTTGGATCTACTCTGTCCGATAAGGAGATTCTTTTCTCAAAAAAATAATTTTTTTATAACATAATTCGGGTTATTTAATTATTTAGCAGGATAAGGGTTAACTCGTTTTGAACAGTATTTACTCTTTATACCAAACAATCCCGGGCTTGTTCGTCCCACATTATTGTTCAATAATTTTTCAAATTATTAATTCCACTTAATGGCTTCTTTGACAAATGACACACCAGTGCTTTCAACGCTTTGATTATCTTCTGGTAAAAAGGTAAAGCACGTTTTTATCCAAACCTGTCGCCGTGATACTGTCTTGTCTTTTGACAAAAACTGTTAATTGTTTTTATTTTTACAGGTGTGTTGGTAACGAATGTAGGATTAAAATACATGTCACCAAGAGTATCGGTCTATATTGGAGGATTTGGTACATTTTTGTCGTACCTGATTAGCGCTTTCGCCACCGACATTCGCGTGATGAGTCTAACTGTTGGCGTTCTGGCAGGTAGAAACGTTAAATTTGACCTAACGAGAGACAATGTTCAGTTTATTTTCTTACAAGATGACTAAAAGACTCGTCATAATTAACCCTTAACTTGCCAAATAAGTTAAAAGATACTTTCAAGCCAACAGTTAAAAAAAAAAAAAAAAAAAAATCAAAGGTATCTCTTGGGGAAAAATATATCCTTTTCGGGCAGTGTAGATTCAAGATCAGACTGCACTCCCTGTACATTCTGATCTTGATTTACAGTGTCCGCAAAAAGTCAATCAGTCAAGCTTAGCATCCTAAGGGTTAAAAGCATTTGCAGACAATGTATAGATCATGGCTTGAATTTCTTCTTTAAAAAGTAGAACGAACTGATGGAAAAGCACCAGTATTTTCTCTTATTGTACATTTTTTTTTTTTCGAAGGCCATCTTGCTCAGTGTCGTTACATGAGATCGTTGGATCAACAGTTATACATTGTAATAGGCATGCGTTTTAGGTTTTTAAAACTTAAAACGTAGCTTCAGCTCTCCCACACAGTCCACCTAGATAACCAAAATATTACAAATATCATCAAGGATGGCTAGAAATTAAATATCAAATAACTGGAAAGAGAACGATGGTTAAGTGACATCAGTACTTTTGTGTACACGATTGGTTGATTTAGGATGATATGAGAGTAGTATTTTTCAATGTGCCCTATCGTAGAAACAGCTATATTGTGATTAAAGTTGTAATTTATACATTGCTTTGCCCCTTCAATAAATGTGATGAATGAAAATTCTTTTATTTTCAGGAATATCCAATACAATGCTATTTTTGCCCATTGTGGCTACTATCGGAACGTACTTCAAGAAGCATCGAGGACTGGCTAACAGCATACATGTAAGCGGTTCATCCATTGGTTCCCTCGTTTTCGGACCGTTCTATACGGCATTGTTCGACCATTATGGTTACACAGGTACCATGATGATAGTTTCAGCCATATTGTTTAATTCTATGATAAGTGGATCGCTTATTCGACCTGTTAGTTTCTATAAAAAGAAGCAAAAATGGAAGGAAATGACATTGCTAAAAATGGAAAACACACAGAATACACCATTAACCGTTTCGAAACAGGAGCATGACAGAAAATCTTTAATTCAGACTGGTATAGTGCAAGACGGACAAGCTAATCATATCACATCACACGACGAGAAAAATACCGACAAGTTTTCAAATAATACGTATGTTCAAAAGGATGAAGAAGTAAATGAAAGAGGAAAGTTACTGCGTACATTTTCTGCGCATGACAATCCTCCGACAAATATTCAAATCGGCAATCATTCGCCAAAAGTGGTCAAACCGTTTTTATTCAACAGGACAATGTCATACGACCCAGACCGGGCAAAAGCAGGTGCATTTCCGTCACCAATGTTGGGTCGTTTGAGATCAAACACATCATCAAGTCGAAAAAGGACTGTCTCTGAATTAAGTCAATCTAGTGTCATCGGAAACGTGTTGGACTCAATTAGTCGGTCAAAAATAGCTTTATATGCAAGTGGTGACGTCATAAGTGAGACTATGAGTATTGGAAAATTGACCGGAATAGGATTAAGTGAAGATTTTGGCTCTATGACCAAACACGATGAGAAAGAATTGGCAAAATATGAATCGACAAGTTGTACCAGTAAGGTTGTACAATTCTTCAAAACTGTTTTTGACGTGTCCGTCTTTAACTCGGTTTATGTTCATTACTTATGCATGGCCGGGGTTTCTATATCCGGTTGCGTCATGATGAGTGTGTATTTGATACCGTTTGCAAAGGAAGTGGGTGCCACTAGCGGTGACGTCAGCATCATTTTCATCGTCATCAGCTCGGTCGACCTTGTCAGCCGAATACTAAGTGGATTCATTGCAGACAGGAAATGGTTAAAACCAACGACAATTGTTGCCATTGCCCTTGGCATTATCGGCCTCGTTTGTCACGTGGTAAGGTTTTGTCAAGCGTTCTGGTCATTGGTTGTCTTTGCCGTCATTCAAGGTAAGTTGATGGACATATGGCTATTATGACCAAAACCTTAGAATGCTATGTTCTACTCTAGGACTGTATATACCTACCATTCTATATGAGCCATGCTCTGGCAAAAGGAGATTTAATGCAACTTCATGATGCCTTATACCAAGCAAGCCATCACATAATTATGGATACAAGAATTCCATTTGTCTATTAACAAGCTGAATCCTGAGGGAAAATGGTCCGTGGACATATACAAAATTGGCCAATAGCAAAAGGTTTCGACTCAGGTGACCCTACGCAGACTGCGCAAGCTGACCTGAGTCGATATTCCTTGCATATGCATTAAACCCTAGTTCTTACAGAGCACGGATTAATTTGTATTCTACATCTTATTGTATGATTAGAAAGTAAAACCTGATTGCCTGAACCATTTGGTTTAGCAAATTAATAATTCTGTTCCATTTAAATTTGGATTTTTTTTTTTTTATAATTACAATTAAAATGTGATTTTGAACAGTTAGTGAAAACTGAATCTATTTCTTTTGCTTTAATTCTATAAAATCCACGGGACAAAAGCTATCATGTGATGACACTAGTCTTTCTGGACGTGCATAGCTACTTAAAGAGTTGTATGGATTATACAAGGAGCTGAAAGGGACTTGGTGCCTTTTTGTGTTTATTAAAGTTAAAACATGAATCATGTGTCATCAGATACCGAATTAGATATCGGTTTTCAAAATTCATTTTTCGAATAACATTTCCTATCATCTTCCTCAACTACACATCTTAAACCTTTTCGATATCTGTATAGGAAATTCTAAGTTATTCTTACGTTAATCTACATAACTTTATACGCTTTTGCGGGCATTGTAGAACAGGGTAAGATTAAACAGCAAGAGCAATTCCGTGTTGGAGCTACACAGTTTGATATTCTATGAGCTGTTTTAACCTTAAAGTTATCAAATTTGTGAACTTTTCCTTCTGACTAGAAATGAACCCTCAGTGATTTGGCAGTCCGAAAGTTGACATGATCTGGAAAACGCTATGTTAAAAGCATTTCACTAATTACTCGGCGGTTAATGCAAATACCCATGCTATCGAGTGTTTCTCTAACTACGTATACCTACATACACCAGTCTTTTCCAACCCATTGACTGATTTCCTACGTTAATAAAGTGGTAGGGGAATCCTGTCCATATTTACCTGCTCGATGGTAAGGCGTAAAGGATCTACTTTTATTTGCGAATGTACACTTAGCTGACGGTGGTATACCATTTACTTCCGGTTGACTCTTTAAACTTGCTGCTAAAATAATGAAATCGTCTTTCTTTCCGATGGCTTAAACTAGAATTCCGATGAAATACAGCGAATTTGAGGTATTGTCTAGAGTCGAATGGTAATAAAAATCGGCAGACTCCACGTTTTACTCTTTCTGATATTTATCTACCCCGTCCGCAAAAGCTTCCAATGTCGTGCTCGGCAGGAAAAGTTTTAAGCATCCCGATTTCGACAGGAACCCCGAAAACGCAAGTTTTGTCTAAAGCTCGTTGTCACCCCTGTTGAAAAGACCGAGACTCTGTCTGACTTGTGAGACGTCTGTGTTTGTCACCAACAGGGTCCGTATTCACCAACCATTCTGAAGAATATTTATAATCTAAATCTCCAAGATTTTCTAAATTTGAAAGAAACACGACTTCTGATTGGCTAAACCAAATGGTTTAGCCAGTCAGAAGTGGTGTTACTTTCAAATTTAGAAAATTTTGGGGAATAAGACCAAGAACGTTCTTCAGAATGATTGGCGAATACGGGCCCTGGAGTCCTCTTTTTCATGGCAATTCATCTGGCAGGTAGCCACTTGCTCATCGTAATTTAATCAGCTGGTGGCTCATCAACCGGCAACATCAGATCGACTCCCTCCACAAACGAGGAATGGTACCTTCCTATGTTTATGTATCTCCTTTCTTTTGACCCAGGAGCTTTCAGTGGCACCTACATTTGTCTGCATAATGTCATATTGATAGAGCATCAAGGTCTGGACAAGTTCAGAAGTTCCCTCGGATTTACAGCAATGTGCCACGGAGTATCGATAGCTATATTTTTTCAACTAACAGGTATTTTTCTATAGATTTGTATTACTGTAATTCAAAGGCTGTTTAACCCTTTCCCAAACAAGCCCTGGTTTTCACGTGTCTGCAGTACAAGTCTTTCGAAAACACTGGGAAAAGGAGAAATTGCTCGTAACGAGCAATTTCTCCTTTTCCCACAGTGTTTTCTACCCTTTTTGATAACTTTCTGCCATTTTCATCAAATTTAAAATTGTCGTCGGCAAACTCTTTCAGTTTGGACCAGTCCAAAATTTGTCGTTTGGGAAAGGGTTAACGTGACTCATTACGCTTTTGCGGAACACAGAACGTGAAGTCTGATTTTTGATCTGCTCTTTCCCCTACTTTGTAACATGTATGTAAAACGACCTTTGATACTTTACCACACGACAAAATTTTAGAATTGCCCAAATTTAAAGTTTTTGCAGACTACAAATGAAAGGTGGCTCAAATGATGAAGCTTGTCTTTAATTGAGAAAAACAAACATTGTGGAAAAAGGAGAAAATGCTGGTTACCAGCATTTTCTCCTTTTCCCAGAATGTTTTCAAAAGCTTTCTTTCTCACGGTCTTTTATACATGAGTTTGTGTGGTAAACGGTTAAAAAGTGCTATAGTGTATGATATCTATCGTTATTGAAAAGATCTCTGTCATCAATTCTGCTCCGTAAAGGATTGGCGCAAAATAATATCCGCAATGGAATTCGACCTAAAGTTTGTGTACGGATTTTGCCAGAAGACCTCGTAGTCCCACTGTCCTTAGGCAAGGCACGTTTCAAACTTTAAATCGTTTGTTTCGCTGGTGTTTAATGCCGCTTTCAAAAGTTTTAGTCGTATCCCGATTGTTAATCTATTCATAATAAATTTTATCAAGCGTTTTACCTTTACGGGGCCATGAATCTACTGTGCAAACTATTGTCCTCTGGTAGAGAGTTTTTTCAGCGCCAAAAATAATATGCTCGACCGCTTACAACAGCTGCAAATACAATCCATTAAAACTCAGACTGGCGATTTTTATCTGCTAAATGCTTTACTATACATGTGGACGATGCAGATCAAAGATCAGACAACACGTTCTTTGCAGCCTGATCTTGATCTATGTAGTCCGCAAAAGCCACTCCTTTTGCCTCTGGCGCTGGGTTATAGGGGACTATTCAGATTTTTATAATTATGGCAATCCTAAAAAAAAAAATTGTGTTGTCACTGAATCTACAGAGAAGATAAATTCAGACTTTTCCAATTTCATGGTATTTTAAGACGACAATTAAATATGGCATTTAGTCATAGTCTAGAAAACATAGCTGGAAAATGAGAAAATGTTGGTACCAGCATTTTGTCCTCTTTCCAAACTGATTTCAGATGTTAGCGTCCTTACAATACAGGAAACGGTTAAAGCACCCTTCTCGAAATTAGCTTAGAACTCAAATGAATGAATAATACCACCAAAAAATTACGTCCACTTGCAGGTCTTCTCAGAGACGTTAGCGGAAATTTCTACTACACTTTCCACTTGATCGGGGCACTGCTTTTAACCGGAAGTGCCTTGTCCTTTACACTTCCGCTGACATCATCATGTTTCAAAAACAGGAAGTTAGCCAAGAACCAGGAAGTGTGATGGCACACAAATGGAATATCATGAAGATATACCTGTATTTTGAAATCGTGGTTATTCGAACGAACAGTTCTTCGAATGAATGGGGTTAGTCGGAGTATCATTCCCCAGTCTCCTACATTCGGCAGGCCTGAAGTGATCTATTGACCAACCCCTCTGCTGTATTCCGTTGTGTAATATATCGGCACACACACCTTGCATTTCTTTGCCGGAAACTAGACCGCTTTACTATTTATAAAATAAGGCTCCCCTTAAGAAAATGCATTGGTCATACGTCTGAATCAAAACAGTTCTAAATATATATGTGTTGAAAAACAGATTGTTAATATATGTACATTTTTTCACGAGACATCAATGTTGTCGGCAGTTTTTAACAGACGGATTGAATTCTCCTGTTTTCAATACACTTCATATTAAAACTTTCCGTTTACGTTGATTTTTCTGTATTTCAATGTACATTTTGATTCAGTTTAAGCCCCATCTTTGTGTAATCTTTGATAGTTTGGTAAGCGTAAAAACAGAACTTTGTCTTCGGTACTCCAGTATTCATGGACCATTCCTAACCTTTCAGCTGGTAAGCGCGACTCACCTACCTTTTGCGGACAGTATAGATCAAGATCAGACTGCACAGAACGTGCAGTCTGATCTTGGATCTATTCTGACCGATAAGGAGATGTTTCTTCTCCAAAAAATAAGTTGAAAATAACATTAATCGGGTTTATACTATCGGCTTGAAAGTTCTATTTAACTTATATTAAGAGGATAACGGTTAATAACATTCCTGTCTAATTCTCAAGAATTCTCTAAATTTGAAAGTAATGCAACTTTTGATTGGCAAAAAAACAAATAGTTTGGCAAATAGAAAATGCGTTTATTTTTTAATTTACTTTTATAGTAAGAACGCGATTATTAATGGTGTGTGAATACCAAAATCCGTGTTCGATTCCCACTGGCGGCCCTACGTATAAGCACGTGGGTTTGCCCTTGGGAAAAGCTGGCTGGTTACTTGTTTCGTGTTAATGTCATTTTCAATATTTTTATTCCAGTGAAATTGTGCTCACTAGTGCACCTATCGATGCGTTTTGTGGAGTCACTTTTACAAAAACTTTGCACAAAACTTTTTCCAAGCCACTGACTGCTTTCTAATGTAAACATAATCGAAACATTTTGCGGAATGAATCATGTCTCAATGACTACCAACAGCCCTAGCATTAGGCCTAGTTGGGAATCGAATTAACGACCCCTGGGTTCCAATTTCCAATTCCTGTAAGTTACCTACAGAACTACCTGGCTAGGCTACTGGAGGGCACTGTTCGAAGAGCCAAGTCGTGATGCAGTGGATTTTGAGATTCAAAGGGACATAAATTGCCACTAATATTGAATTTTTAAAATCGGTTATTTCTCTTAGAATATTTCATACCTTGAAAGGCCCACGAGATAAACAATTCAGGGGTCAAATTGGAGAAACTGTTAATTTAAATCTTTAATTCTGTACCAAACGACAAAAATTTGCACTTTTCTAAATTGAAAGCATGTGCAGACGACATGAAATGTAGCCGAAAGAACGTTTTCAACCTTTAAAGATGTAGAAAACATTGGTAACCAGCATTTTCTCCTTTTCTCACATTGTTTTCAGAAGGTTTCTTATTCGGGATCGTTACAACACGGATTTTTTTTTTTTTGTAAAAAGTATGGTTATGATTATACGTGTGACAAGGTTTCACCCAGCTGATTTTCAAATGTTCCAGTCGCTGGTAAGAAAATGAATCTTAAAACTAAAACGAAAGTTGGCAACTTTTATTCTAGTTTTACAATAAATTTGAGCCATGCTCTGTGAAAAGGGGCCTTAATGCATCTGCGAAAAATATCGACCCAGGTCAGCCTGCGCAGTCCTGGACCGAATCTTTTCGTTATTGTTCAGTCTTCTGTATGTCAAAGGACCAGTCTACCTTATGATGATACAGTCGGTTGTTAGACATAATGAATTTCATGGATCCCTAATTCTATGACATCTTGTTTAGTATCTTTGTATGATGCATCACGTAGATACATATAGCCACCCCCCCCCCCCCCTTGCCAGAGCATGGCTGATTTTTTTTTTTCTGCCAGCTACTAGAACTTCGACAACCGTACTATCACATTGTCAGACTCATAAGAAAATCCATATTTTTAAATGGTACAGATTAAATTCATTCTGCATTTTGACTCCTGAACTGTTTACTTTTGGAAGATAGTGGACCTTTAGATTTGTCTGCATTTTGACTCCTGAATAGTTTACTTTTGGCCTTATAGGGCCTTTAAGCTGGTCGATTAGGGAAAACAAGCCCAGACAACAGCAGCCATGTTTTTTTGACAGATTAACCCTATAGCGCTAAACCCGGGTTCAGTCCCTAATGCAGAGAGCGCCTGCTCGGGTAGTTCAGTGGTTAGTGCATCTGACTCGTGACTTGCGAGTTCGATACCCGGTTGAGGAAAACTTACTTTCCGGCGATTTTTCGCCTCTCACCTCTGATGCATGTGAGAAAAGTAGTCAGTGGCTTTGGAAAGAAAGTTGTGTCAGTACTGGTGTAAGAAAGCCAGGAAACATATGGGTGCGTCACTGACCACCATGATTTGACCCGAGCAGTTAAAATGGCGTTAAACTCCACTACAAACCAAACCAAACCTAATGCAGACAACGTAAATCAAGATCAGACTGCACAAAACGCGGTAAGGGTGGTACCAGATATTTTGATAAAAGGTAAGGGATAAGTTGTCTTTCTTCTCTCCATTGTCCTACTTTAGAGACATGAAAGATTCAACTGAACAAAGTAAAAGGAACGCTATCAATGAATATAATCACATAGATAGATAAACAGAGAGAGAGAGAGAGAGAGAGAGAGAAAGAGAGAGAGGAGGGAGAGAGAGATAGATGGGAGGGAGAGAGAGAGAGAGGAGGGAGAGAAAGAGAGATTAACGTTTTGTTTGTATAAGAACTACAAAGGTCTTTAATCTACTAGAGCCGGATTATCCCCAAATCAGTGATCGACTTATCAGCTTTATAAAGGGGTTATATTTTCCCCACCACTGACCACTGTTTTTCCTCCAGTGAACCTTTACCACACAGTCCTGTGTTTTAACGTCACTGAGAAAGAGTGTTTTTGAAAATATAGTGGTTATCAGCATTATCAGGGATCGTAACTACATGTTAATATACAATCCCTGTTCCTATTCAAACTTGATTTTCCAACCTTTCAAGAAAACTTCCGTCATTTTAAGACAGATTTTCATTGTCGTCTTCCCATTCCTCCCCCCCACCCCATGTCTTTCCATTCCTCCCCCCCCCCCCATTTTATAAACCAAACATTTTGTCCTCTGGTAAAAAAAAGTTAACCTTTTAAACTTACATCTGCTTTGTTCACTCTTCAACTATGAAATCATTTTAGGGAACAAAAAACCACTTTCCTTTCTGACACAATATATTTTCCGAGTAGAAAATTGGTACCTCATTCCTTAGGCTGCTAAGCGCTTTTGCGGACAGTGTAGATCAAGATCAGACTGCACACAACGTGCAGTCTAATCTTTAATCTACACTGTCCGCTACGGTACTGTTCTTTATGAAGATGAAATCAACTTTAAAGTCGCAATATTTGGTTTTACTATTGAGTTGAATTTTTTGTTTCATTTATTTAGCAGCTTAAGGGTTAAAAAGGAAAAATTGTTAGGACGTCACTGTTTACCCTTAGATACGGGAAACAACAACGACAAAAAAAAAAAAAAAAAGAATGTATGCTTGAAAAAATAATTTTCCGGTCGGACTCGAACCTACATCCCTCAAAACCACAGATGGTGACACATACACTGCTCTATCGAGCTAACTGTGTATTGATGGTGTTTAAATGTTTTTTCGCCGAACCCCATAGCTAAGTCGGTAGCGTACAGGACTTGAGAACAGGAGGTCGCTGGTTCGATCCCCGGCTCGGCCAATTTCTTTCCGAGGATTGATGATAGTCATTACGACAGGATTCATTCCTCTCCCACCGCTGACCATTGTTTCGACAACGGCTATGTGGGAAAGCAGCCAGTGGCTTGGACAGAATATCGTGCGGAGTACTGGTAAAAGCAATTCCAGGAAAGCATAGATAGGTGCACTGGCCGCCGCGATATAACTGAAATAATGTTGAAAACAGCGTTAAACACCATACAATCAATCAATCATTAAATGTATTTTCCGTTATTATGCAAAAACGGCCATTGCATTACTAACGGTATAGGAAATTTTACAGTACATGTAATAATGAAAATCTCGGTAATTCCTCGTGTTTTTTCTATCATGTTCTAGTATTCCTTCTTGATTTTAATTTTAAAGCCATTTTTGCACGCTTATTAGTATTAACAGTCTAAGAACGATATTGAGAATGGTTGCTGAATACAGGTCCTGGAAATTTCTAGTTCTGTGCAGTCTGGTCATGATGTTATTTGCTCTTAAAAGCACCTTGATAAGCTCTTAGCATCCTAAAGATTAAACTCAAAGAGACCGGTCAATTCAACCTTTCATTTCCGTTCTAAGCCTACAGAATCGTCAAGTGGAAATCCTCCGGTTAATGAACTATAAGACACCACTCGTACGTTACAAATCGATAAGCAATAATCAATTCTTTACCAAACGACACGGCGTTTCAACGATCCTGAGGAAGAGAGCTTTTGAAAGTTTAACAGGCTTGTAAATAATCTGCCCAGGGCGGGAATCGAACCAGCATTCTCTCGGTATTTAGGCAAACACTCTACCACATCGGTACATTAGCTAACATCACAGCAAGGCAGTATAAGCGACAGCCTATATTAGACTTGCCGACCTGGGTATTTTGAGAAAATGAAAACGGGCTGTGCTCTGTTAAAAGGGAGCTTGATGCATCTGCAAAAAAAAATGTATTGATTCATGTCAGTTGGCGCAGGCCGACATGGGTCGAAACTCTTTGCCACATGTATTTGTAAATTTTCTGCATGTCTTAACCCTTTCCCAAACAAGCCCTGGTTTTCACGTGTCTGCAGTACAAGTCTTTTGAAAACACTGTGGGAAAAGGAGAAATTGCTCGTAACGGGCAATTTCTCCTTTTCCCACAGTGTTTTCTACCCTTTTTGATAACTTTCTGCCATTTTTATCAGATTTAAAATTGTCGTCTGCAAACTCTTTCTATTTGGACCAGTCCAAAATTTGTTGTTTGGGAAAGGGTTAACTACATGTACCTCAGGATTCAGTCCACTGTTAGAGCAAAACGGATTTTACGAATCCAAAGTGATGTGATGACTTGCATGAATAAATGCTTTACGGATATGCATTAAGCCCCCTTTTGCCAAATCATGGCTCAAATTTTTTCTATCCTTTGACAGAAAGAGTCCATCATTTTGATCATATTTAACTTGTTGCTTTCAATATGGACTAGTCAAAAATTATATCAACGGATGAAGAGATAAGTTAATAAAATGTGCTAAAGGACGTTTGTTTTATTATTTGGTTAAACATTATATGACAAAACAGGGTGCAATAAAAATTGACGGCATTCCATCATTCGCGGTTTTGTGGTACTTATTACAGGAAAATATTAACCCTTTTCCTGCTAAATAACTTAAATGAAACTTTCAAGCCGATAGTTAAAAACCCAAATAATGCTATTTCAAACTTATTCTTTACAGAAAAAATATCTCCTTATCGGACAGTGTAGATCCAAGATCAGACTGCACGTTCTGTGCAGTCTGATCTTGATCTACACTGTCCGCAAAAGGTCAGTAAGTCGCGCTTAGCAGCTAAAGGGTTCAGAAGAGTCTAAAAATTATTTATTGAGGGATTAGGCGAAGGGGTCGGTAAACAACACCTGGGTCAAAGTTCTTCAATTTTGTATCAAAATTATGAGTTGACGTACACTAACGTTCGATCATACTGTGTTTTATTCGTTCGTGTGTGGATAAAAGTTTTAACCCAGTTTCCATCTTAAAATCGTGCGGTTTTTACCACCCCGAGGAATAAAGCTTTTGAAAACACAGCGTGGAAAGGAAAAGTGCTAGTCATCAGCATTCATCTTTCTTCCACAATGTTTTCTAAAGACCAAAATCAGCATTTGAAGCATAAATCATTTGTCGTCTGCAAATGCTTTCAGTTGGAAATGCCTTAAATTTTAAGGTCTGGTAATGGGCTGCTGGCTATGGTACATTAGGGTCATTGTCAAAACATTTCTAAAAGCGTTCTGCAGCTCCTAATCTGGATCTTCAATGTTTGCCATTTTGTACAGATATCAGTCATTCAAAAATCGTTATGCATTTACTAAAAGATAAAATTTTACACTCATCCATATTGAAAGCATCTGAAAAAAAAAAAAAAACTTACATGTGGCTTAACTCTTTACCAGGCGACGAAAATTTGGACTTGACCAAATTGATAGCATTTGCAGACGGCAATTTCAGTGTGGCTCAAATGATGGGATGTGTCTTTGAAGGGATAGAAAGAAATGTGGGAAAAGGGAGAAAATGATGGCAAACCATCATTTTTTTCGTTTTCCCACACTGTTTTCTAAAGCTTTCTTTCTCAGGGTTGGTATTGTTTGTTAACTCTTTACCAAATGACACACTGGTGATTTTGGACTGGTCCAATATGAAAGCATTTGCACACGACTAACTGAAAGGAGCTAAATTTATAATTTCTGTCTGTGATAGGGTAGAAAACGTTGTGGGAAAAGGAGAATATGCTGGTTACAAGCATTTTCTCCTTTTCCCGCAATGTTTTCAAAAGGTCTCTTTCTTAGGTTCGTTAAAACTCGGGACTGTGCGGGAAAGGATTAAAGAGTTAAGTGATTAGGTTTGTCTCTGAAATGGTAAACATTGTGGGAATAGGAGAAAATGCTGGGTACCAGCATTTTCTCCTATTCCCATGATGTTTTATAAAGTGTTCTTTCTTAGGATCATTGAAACACAGAATTGTTTGGTAAAGGATTCACGGACTAGTAAAGGATAGAGACCCCTTGCTTCGTATCGAAATTATGAGTTACGTTATTGAAGTTTGAGACGGGGAGAAATATTAATAAAATTGTGATGGACTTTATTTCAAAAGGTGTATTTATATAGTTGGGCTTGTTGGATACTTTGGTATTTATCGTTGTTTCCAGCAGTATTTGAGTTATGTGATGGCGGCCGGTGCATCTGTCCATGTGTTTCCTGGATTTTCTTCGAATAGAGTTACATGTACCAACGCCCATCGGTCTGTTCAGGCCACCGGCTTCTGTACCTCAATCACAAAGTTGATATGTACGTCCGTCGATATACCTAAAACTTTGGGACATAACAGACATAACGATAACTAAACGATAACTAAACAATATACTAGTATACATGTACATGTATTTGATACTGGATTGTTAATGGATATTTTACCCCATTGTTGTTTTCAAATACTTCCATGTTTTCTGATTACGGGTACAAAAATCCATTTGAGCCGTGCACTGTGAAAAAGGGATTTAATACATCTGCAAAAAATACCAACCTATGTCAGCTGCCTGCGCACAGGCTGACAAGGGTCGAAACTCCTTGCTATATCTCTGCATGCCAAAGGACCATTCTATCTCTTTAATTAGTAGGTTGTGCGACAAACTAGATTTTATTGGTCCATGGTCATACAATGAATTGCTGAGTATCATGTATCCTAAATTCAAAGTACCTTCCGACGGCAATGTCAAAATTGGTACCAGTCACATAAAATCATCTGATATTAATTTGTACTTTAAACATATTTATTTTACATCAATTGAGAAACAAGTTCTTGCAGCTTATACTAATCTGACTCCCTTCTGCTTCCTGGAAACTACACCGGTATTCGCGCCCAATGTGTGGGCCAATGAACAGTTCCAAAGTTAACACACGCTCCCGGGAATCAAATTCAAATGTTGCGAGGCCGACGCCCTAGCTCACAGCCATCACACAGTATTCTCTGATTTGGTAGAAAACAGAATGGGAAGGATGATGCTGGTCCTCCTTCACCCACAATGTTTTCAAAAGCTTTCTTCCACAGGTTCCTTAAAACTCGAAATTGTTTGTAAAACATTAATGCGTGTAACTTTTGAATGAGATCCAGTTTCGGTTCGCGCTAACGCCGCCGGTCACTTGGACAGCACCAGCCTTAACAGCACTAACTGTTACAGCGATGAGATACGTGAATAAGCGAACTGTTGCCTTGAATTAAGTGAAAATATTGTTGAAAACAGGTGGTCAACCGTTTTCAAACAAACAAATTTACCACTCAAAAAAAAAAAAAAAAAAAACCAAAAACAACAGTACTCTGTGCAGCTGGCATATTTCTGATATAGAACTCGATTTAGAAAATTATGACGGTCTTGACGTGATGTGATATCAGAATTTCAGAAGCTGGGTGGCATGTTGCCTCCGGTTGTCAAAGTGACTTCTAGCGAGAACAAGCATAGACTTCGGAGTCAGAGTGCACCTGCAGAAAATAGAAAACGCGTATGCCAGAAAGTGCGTGACACTCAGTATAGGCATCAAAGTGCCGCTCATCAAACTAGAAATCAAAGTGATGTGAGTAATCATAAGAGGAATCAAAGTGATGCGAGTAATAGAACATGTAGCAACAACGGCGGATATGAATACCCAACAAGAGTATTTCCCAAACATAAAGAGCTCGTCATAGCCGAACTCTTCCGATGGTCCAGTAAGTAACATTGTACTTGTTTGTTTGCTGTTTAGCAATGAAATTTAGACTTTGTCGAATTAAAAATATATGAAATAATCAAATACAGCTCGAAGGCCTGTGACAAGATTTGCCTTAGGAAAGGTTTACTAATCATAGCAAAAGGTTTCGGCCCAGGTAAGCCTGCGCGGACTGCGGAGGCTGACCTGGATCGATACTTTTTGCAGACGCATTAAGCCCTCTTTTAACAGAGCATGGCTCATACATTTGGTGCTGAATGAAAATAAATGTTTACGCCTTACGGTCAGATAAAAAAGAGTAAACATCATGTAAGTTAAAACTTATGATAACCCTTGAGGATATAGCAGAAATTGTTATCCTAACCGACGCGAAAACCCGCCTCCCTGCCCCTCTTCTCTAGGCTCTATTCATGGCTACATCGAATGCTTGTTAAAAGGACTACACAAGATAAACATTTATAAACGGTTGATAATCCGAAAATTACGCCAACGAAGAAAGTTCCGCGCAAAGATTAATTCATATTTATTTATACACAAGACGTTAAACTTTGATATGAATGATTATGGATAAAATCTAACATACGGTATTTTCTACCGTAGAAAGCCTGACAATATCCACCAAGCTTTATAGATAGCTTGTGTTGCAATCTAAGGGAGATTAAAATTATTAAACTATTACGGAGTAAAACTTGAGTTACTTCCCTTGGACCATAAAAAATATGAGTTTGTCAGATCGGAAACCCCGTGATATTTGACCTTTAGAGTTAAAACCTTGACAAATAGATAGAGGAAGGAAAGAATATCGTAGATCACAGAAAGAGAGAAAAATAGTAAAATGATGAAAAAATAAATTGTTTCAGCTCAAATTTCATGCAAAATTGGATAATAGGCACTAGGTATTTCATAAAGTAAATTTTGCCTGCCCCGGTATTTTGCAATGAAGATTTCTAGACCTTTCACAAGACTAAAGAAAGCAAATACGTTAAAATGAGATTGTGTGTGAGATATTTAAAGAAAGTCACAACAGATTTATGGATCATTGTGGCAATATAAATCGATAAAGTATTTCGTTTAAAAATCCAACAATAAAAGTTTATGTAACCAACAACCAGGCAACATGTAAACATCCGGTTTATTTCCCGTCCAAACTGAATGATAAATGACTAGGTAAATACAACAAAAGATTGCCCCAAAATGACTTATAGCGCCTTATCAAAGCGGTCTCAAAACCCGTATGAGACCTTGGAAAGAATGTTGAACAAGACAACGATCAGTACACAGCGTGTCGCACATTCAAACATTATTGGTAAGTCGACTATCTTTAGCTGACCTTTCAAAAAACGAGTACCGACACCAAATCGGAGTTTTCTTTGAGAACTATCATTGAGTAAACAGCTGTTATCGGAACTGAATTAACTCTTTACAAAACTACAAAATTTTATACTTGTCCAATCTGAAAGAATTTGTAGCATTTGACTCAAAAATTGAAGTTCGATTTTGAAAGGTAACCAGCATTTTCTCTTTTTCCACAATGTTTTCAAAAGACCTTTCTATGAGGGTTGGGATTGTGTGGTAAAGAGTTAATGCTATACCAGACAACAGAATTTTAGTTTTATCCTTAATGAAAGCTTTTGCAGACAAAAAATTGAATGGCTGAAATGATGGCATTTCTATTTGGCCAAAGTGAAGAAGGATTTTGAAAACATTCTGAAAAAAGGAGAAAATGCAGGTTACTAGTTTTTTTTTTTTTTTTTTTTTGCACAATGTTTTCAAAGGCTTTCTTTGTCAGGGTTGGTAAAGAGCTAAAACTTTACCT
Organism: Tridacna gigas; assembly: GCA_945859785.2. Classification (NCBI taxonomy): domain Eukaryota; kingdom Metazoa; phylum Mollusca; class Bivalvia; order Cardiida; family Cardiidae; genus Tridacna; species Tridacna gigas. The sequence goes on along the minus strand of OX244043.2, from coordinate 26,296,289 downwards.
CTTGCAGAAGAATTTCTTCTACTCCACACACCAGATCACGTTGAAAGAATCCATTAATGAAATTGTCATTTTTAGCTGGTAATGTTAGATTCCCTAAATACTATCAGCCAGGAATATTTTGGCAACATTTTGAATATAGTGTATTACAAAATATGGACACAGTAAGCCCAAAATCAGACTGTAATTTCTCATATTTCAAAATGAATCACATCCATTCATTTGTACAAATAAATCCATTTTATTTAAAAAGTTGTAACAAACAGAAAGGGTACACAGGAAACTCTTTCATAACTTTTTGAAAAAAATGCTGATACACATTTCTATAGAGGTTTATTGATCTTGTATAAAGCACAGGACTTTATTGTAACCCTTTACTAAACAATCCTAAGTTTAAATGACCATGAAGAAGATGGCTTTTAAAAACATTGTGGGAAAAGGAGAAAATGCTGGTAACCAGCATTTTCTCATTTTTCCACAATGTTTTCAACCATTTCTAAGCCATAAATCATGTTTCAAGCTACATTTGAATTGTGATTTGCAAATGCTATCAATATGAGTGAGTCTCAATTTTTTGTCATTTGGTAAAGAGTGAAATCCAGGACTAAAGTTTATTGCTATTGCTAGTTGGAAATCTTACAGAAAAGTATAACTGGAGCTAGAAATTGTTTTGTTATAACTTATGCTGCATATGTATGTCTGATGGATGTTACTGTGGTTTATCAATTTTATGTTTGATCACAAAAATGCCAAGATGTATTGTTTCATTCAAATCTGGATCACATGTGCATGTATATAATGGGGATGCATCTTTAAAAACCATTAATATCAAACAAGATAATAAGAAAGCACAACCAAGTACAGGTAGAGTTCATGCCTTTTTAGCTTTTCAAAAAAATGTTGAGGTATTGTCATAGCCCTGGTGTCATCTTCAAATTGTCTGCGTCATCATGCAAAAACTTGGATATTTTTAAAAACTTTGACGTTTTATATCCTCTCTGTCATTACTGAAGACGTTCACCTCAAACTTGGATTTGTTTTTTACTAGCAAAAGGGGAACCCATACAACAGGGGCAGATAGCAATAAAATATTTTTGACACAATTATGCCCCTTTTTCGACTAAATATTTTCACAAAAAGTAACTGCAGAAGAGCCTTGGCACCCACAGACAGTACTCTTGTTAACCTATGGGTGACTGAATAAACAAAATCCAGAACTTGAGTCAAGAAAACCCACATATTTCCTGATATTTCAAGACTGCCACTGATGAAAATATATCAAAATACTGGACAGCATCACTTTAAAAATTAGAGGTGGCTCAAATGATAGAATTTGTCTTTGATAGGTCAGAAAACATTGTAACCAGCATTTTTTCATTTCTCCACAATGTTTTCAAAAGATTTATTCCATGGGGTCATTAAAATTCAGGATTGTGTGTTGTAAAGGTATAATCATATTCATTTTTCAATGTATATTCAGAGTTAGGGGGTCATATGGTATCATCAAAAGCAGGAGATTTTCAAGAAGAACATGAGCGGGAACTTCAGATTGCCGTCGACGAGGCTGAAGAGCGAGCAACAAGAGAACTGAGAGCAGCTCTAAAACGTTTGAGTCAAGATAAAGAGGAGGAAAAAACAAAAGCACTTAGAAATCAGAAAGAGGTCGGTTACATCTTTTTTTTTTATATGACATCATATATGGGTGGTGCTTTTGGAAAAGAGTGTTTAATGCATGTGAATGGTGTTATACACCGAGCAAGTCATATCGTAATTATGGATTTATAGGAACTGTTTTGTATAACAACTGACTGAATCATGGGCTGACTAGTCCATTGCCATGCAGAAAATTTACCTATAGCAAATAGTTTTGATTCAGGTCTGCCTGAGCAGATTGTGCAGGCTGACATGGGTCGATACTTTTTTGCAGGTACATTAAACCCCCTTTCCACAGAGCATGGTTCATATGTATTATGTTACATATTATGATAACCTTATGAAATGTTTAAATGGTTGACAAAACAATACCTACAAGTGTATGCTGATAAGGGAGACAACCACCCATTTTTTATTTTGAATTATTTAGTTTAAGTCTTTACCAAAGGACAAAATTTTAGACTTGTCCAAATTGAAAGCATTTGCAGACAATAAAATAAATGTGGCTAAAAATTTATAATTTATTTTGGGAAGGTTAGAAAACATTTTAGGAAAAGGAGGTTACCAGCATTTTCTCCTTTTCCTACAATGTTTTCAAAAGGCTTTTTCTTCTGGGTCGTTAAAACCAGTGGTTGTGTGGTAAACCAAGAAAAGTTAACCCCTTACCAAATAATTCTGATTTTTACAGACCTTTTGGTAGAAGCTTTGTGGGAAAAATAAAGAGAAAAGGAGAAAATGCTGATTGCTTTTTGTGAAATGTTTTCTACTCATTCATAGACAAATTTCATCATTCGAGCCCCGTTAAATTTTACATCTATAAATGCTTTCAGTATGGTAGAGTCTAAAAATTGGTTAACTTTTTCCCACAAAATCCAGAGTTTTAACAACCTTAGGAAAGAAGGTTTTTGAAAAATTTTTGAAAACCTTCTGGGAAACAATGTTTTCTACGATTTTTGAGACTAATGTCATCATTCTAGCCACTTTTAATTTGTCGTCTGCCACTGCTCTGAATTTGGATGAGTCTAAAAATTTTGTCTTCTATGAACCCATAAGCTGCTAACTGCGACTCACTGACCCTTTTCAGACAGTTTAGATCAAGATCAGACTGCACAGAATGTGCAGTCTGATCTTGGATCTACACTTTCCAATAGAGAGATATTTATCTCCAAATGATAACTTTAAAATAACATTATTTGGATTTTACTATCTGCTTTAAAGTTTTATTGTAGTTATTTAGCAGGATAAGGGTTAATAGGATGGATTCCTCCATATACTAGTATGTACTTTTTATTTCATAAAAAAAGCCTTGCATAGAAAAATACTGAAATACATGTAAAATATTTTCCTGTATTTCACAGTATTATGAAAAACTTTCACGAAGGATCGAAGAACAACGGAACAGGGCAGAGGCAGAAAGGGAACGAGAACTAACGAAGAAGCACATGCGAGAAAAAGAAGATGCTTTACAAAAACAGTGGCATGAATGTGAAAAATTGAAAGAGGAAGCAGTTGCTGTTGCGTGTGAAGAACTTTCAAGAAAACTCCGATATGAATTTGCCATCGAGAAAGAAAAGGCTGTTGCTGAGGCTTTAAGAATTGCAAAGGTAAGATAGAGATATTTGGAGAAACTAGACTGGTCATACATTGTATTTGCAACAAAATGTATTTCTAAACTTGAGGCAATGTCTTCAACAAAGTGTTAAGATTGGGAGAAAAGTTTAATAACTAGTCTGACTGCATACATGCAAAGAAAATTTACTGACTAATCTTGGATTTTCACTGTTGCATTCTTAATGAGTATTTACCAAGCACTGTAGCTCAGTGGGTTAGGTTCACGGCTACTTAATTCAGGGGTCATTGGTTGCTTGGTTGATTCCTCAGGATAGCCATATGCGTTCCAAGGACTGATGATAGATGCTGCAACAGGCTGCATTCCTTTCTCACAACTGAGAATTGCTTTGATATTTTTCATGATGTAAAGCAGCTGGTGGCTTTGAGAGAATGTTGTTTGAAGAACAGTGGTAAAAGATACTCAGGAACATACTGCTTGCCTTGATATAACTGAAATGATATGAAGAATGGTGTAAATTACCCAACAAGCAAACACAACAAGACAAAACAGAATTTATGCAAGCTTTAACCCTTTACCACATGGCAATATTTTAGATTTGTCCAAGTTAGAAGCATTTGCAGGGCACAGTTTAAATACGGTTCAAATGATAGGGTTAGCCTTTGAAAGGGTGGAAAACATTGTGGGAAAAGGAGAAAATGCTGGTTAACAGCATTTTCTCCTTTTCCCACAATGTTTTCAAAAGCCTTTTTCAACAGGGTCGTTAAAAGGCGGCATTGAGTGGTAAAGGGTTAATATTTAGCCATGGATATTTGTGTCCTGCCTGCAGAGCTGAGATGATTGTTTAATTCATCGAGCTGTTTTTATAAAACAGTATAAACCTATAAATCTTTTAATTGCAGGAAAAATACCTTATCAGAGAGAAAAACACAATTGAAAAGACAAGACGAGAATGTGCAGAGGAAGCAAGAAAAGAGGCCGAGCGTGTGAGAAAACTACATGAACAGGAAATAGATAGGTTGAACCAAAGGTAAGATAATCTATCTATTGAACTGATTTGTCCAGACAGAAAATTATGGAAGTGAAGGGAAAAGGGACACAGGGAAGGAAAGGAATGTGTCAGAGAAGTTAGAAAAGAGGCATAGTATGTGAGAAAATGCAACAAGCTGGAAATGTACAAGTTGAATCAAATATTGGATATACTATCTCTGGTTTGTTTGAATGGAAAATGGGGGAAGAATGACAGGGAGGAAATCATGGAGGGAGGGGAAGGGAGGAGATAGGGGAGGGAAGGCAGGGTTTTACAGAGCTTTTGAAAACTGGGAGTCCACTGAATGCAACCTTGAAAATATCAGGGGTCCAAGCCTAAATTTTAGGGGTCACATATTACATTACTCATGCCGTGTTAAAGTTAACCCTTTACCAGACGACAAAATTTTAGCCTTGTCCAAATTGAAAGCATTTGCAGAGGACAATTTCAATGTGGCTCAAATGGTTCAACTTTTCTTTTATAGGGCAGAAAACATTGTGGCGGCATTGTGCAGTAAAGGGTTAAATTTTGAATATTCAAACATCCTTCAGTACAGGTATTTGACAAAGCTTGTGCTATTATGCACCTGTCGCAGAATATATGATCTTTCTCAGATCATAGCCAGCAGTATTTTTGAAGCCAATCCAGGAATGTGTACCGCAGGCATTCATTTTGTGACGAACTTTGCCATCTATATAATGTAATATATTACATTATACAGATGGCGAAGTTTGTCACAAAACGAACGTCCGTGATGCATACTACTGAAAAACATACATACAGCCTTACATTGATACATTTATGGATGTGGAAAACCCTGGAAGTGGAAGGAGGGGAGGAGGATAGGTAGGGAGGAAGAGGGGGGGACCAAGTGTTTGAGCAAATCAAATGGTTTGTTTGTTTATTTGTATTGGAGTTTAACACCATTTCAACAGCTCAGGCCATATCATGGTGGTCAGTGACACACCCATGTGTTTCCCAGCTTTCTGACACCAGTACTGACACAACTTTCTTTCCAAAGCCACTGACTACTTTTCTCACTTGCATCAGAGGTGAGAGGCGAAAAATCGCTGGAAAGAAAGTTTGCCTCAACTGGGTATTGAACCATTAGGTCACGAATCAGATACACTTACCACTGAGCTACCTGAGCGGGTGAAAATTACATGAACAGGAAAACTAGGACATAGATATTTTCAATGCTATCTGCCACAACTTTGTTTCACAAGGTGAATAAGTTATATTACAAATGGTAGTCTAGGTAAATAAACAAGCTGCCTTCAAGCCTGCCTCTATAGAGTTACGGTTTATGTAACTCTTTACCAAATGACAAAATTTTGGACTGGACCAAATTTAAAGCATTTGCAGGCAACAAGTCAAATGTAACTAAAATGATGACTTCTGTGTTTGATAGGGTAGAAAACATTGTTGGAAAAGGCAGAAATGCTGGTTACCAATATTTCCTCTTTTTCTCACAATATTTTCAAAAGCCTCTCTTAACTCTTTACCACACAATCCCGAGTTTTAACGACCCTGAGAAAGAAGCATTTTGAAAACATTGTGGGAAAAGGAGAAAGTGTTGGTAACCAGCATTTTCTCCTTTTCCCACAATGTTTTCTATCCTTCCCAAAACAAGTTTTAATTTTTCATTCACATTTATTTTGTCGTCTGCAAACGCTTTCAATTTGGACCAGATTAAAATTTTGTCGTGTGGTAAAGAGTGAACTTGTTAAGGATTGTGTGAAAAAGGGATAATGTTTGAACGGTGTGCTATATGTTGCGTTATTCATAATGATGTGTAAAACATCCTATCCTGGAGAGGATATACAGTAGCTTGGACATGTGCTATAAATTTTAGCTTTGTATGCTTGTAGATATGAATTACTGGAGAAGAAATGGCTGCGGGAAATAGATCACAGAAAGAATGTTGAACAAGATTTTAGGGTATGTACATGTTGATCACAAACATTTAACTTGTTACCAAACAACAAAATTTCAGAGTTGTCCAAATTGAAAGCATTTGCAGATGACAACATAAATGTGGCTCAAAATGGAAATTTGTCCTGGGAAGGGTAGAAAAAATTGTGGGAAAAGAAGAAAATGCTTGTTATCAGCAAATTCTCCTTTTCTCACAATGTTTTCAAAAACTTTCTTTCTAAGGGTTGTTAAAAGTCGGGATTGTGGGGTAAAGGATTAACTTGCTACTGCATAAGTTTATATGACCCTGAAGAAGAATGCTTTTAAAAACATTGCGAGAAAAGGAGAAAATGCTAGAAACCATCATTTTCTCTTCTTCCTACACAATTACCCTCCATATCAAAAACAAATTTGGTCTGAAGAGCAACATCTGATCTGTTGTCTTCAAATGCTATCAGTGTTGTCAAGTTCATGATCTTGTGGTTTGGTAAAGAGTTAACTCTATGTTAGACCAAGGAATTTTAGACATGTCCTAACTGAAAGCATTTGCAAAAGATATACATGTATATTAAATGTGGCTGAAATCAAGAGGTTTCGGCTTTGATAACATAGTAAGCATTATGGGAAAAGAACAAAATACTGGTCACCAGCATTTTCTCATTTTCCCACAAAGTTTCCAAAACCCCTTTTCCTAGTTTAACTCTTTACTTGATGACAAAATGTTGTACTGATATCACATTGAAATCATTTACATATGACAAATTAAAGGAAGCTCAAATGATGATTTTTTTTCTCAGACAGGTTAGAAAACATCGTGGGAAAAAGAGAAAATGCTAGTAACCAGCATTTCCTCCTTTTCCCACAAAGCTTCCAAAACCCTTTTCCTCGTTTAACACTTTACTTAATGACAAAATGTTGTACTGAATCATATTGAAAGCATTTCCTGACAACAAATTAAAAGTAACTCAAATGATGATTTTTGTCTTTGATAGGGTAGAAAACATTGTGGGAAAAGGAGAAAATGCTGGTTACCAGCATTTTCTCCTTTTCCCCCAATGTTTTCAAAGGCCTTTTACTCATGGTTCTCACTTCACTTATACCATGTCCTAATTTTTGATACAAAGATAACTTGACAGGTAAGCACTCGGTAGCCTTTATTTAACTAGCTAGCAACCTGGCATACTAAGATAGTTCACTCCCCAACCAAGCTTTTTAAAACATAGTGGGAAAAGGAGAAAATGGTAGTAACTAGCATTTTTTTCCTTTCTCACAATGTTTTCTGTCCTTTTAACGTCAAGTCCAATTTTTTTGAACCACATTTAACTTGTAGTTCACAAATACTTTCAAATTTGAACAAGTCGAAAACAGATGGCTTTTTTACCATGCGCTTCAGTTTTAATGACCCTGATGAAGGTTTTTGAAAACATTGTTAGAAGTGGAGAAAATGCTGCTAACCACCATTTTCTCCTTTTCCTACGTGTTTCACCCGATCATGGACAAATCTACCAGTGTTTTGTCATCTGCAAGTGCTTCCAGTGCAGATGATTCTAGAATTTCTTTGTGTGGTAATGATATTAAAAAAAACTCTGGTTTTTATTCTACTTTTCTTTGTAAATGGAAATAAATTTAACTGGCATTAAAATACTGCCTGCTGAATGAAATGCTTGTCTTTCTTCTGCTAGGTTGTCTCTGAATACAGATTTGACCACATTTATTTTCTCCTGTACTTTGTAGGAACTACAAGATGATTATAGACGTTTCATGGATTACACAGACGGCATGTTTCACTCCGATTATCTGATGCAACTTCGTCACATGGGCCAAAAACTTGCCGAAAAGCAGCTTAGCATTGTGTCATACGATGATATTGAGAAAGAATACGACACATCATAGAACAGTGTTTTCTTGACTAGTTGTATCATTGGTTAATTCTATACCAAACAATCTCGTGTTTTAGCAACCATTGGCAAGAAGACTTTTGAAAACATTGTGGGAAAAGGAGAAAATGCTGGTAACCAGCATTTCAACTTTTCCCACAATGTCTCCTAACCTTTTAAAGACAAATCCCAACATTTGAGTCACGTCTAATTGTCTTCTGCAAAATTAATGGTTTAAATTCAGAGAAGTCTGCAAGTTAAGGGTTAATTCTTTACCAGCTGGCAAAACTTTAGACTTGTCCCAATTGTAAATAATTGCAGACAAGAAATAAAATGTGGCTATATATAAATGGGAATTGTGGTTGAAAGGATAGAAGACATTTCGGAAAAAAGGTTTTCTCCTTTGGTTACAGTAATATTAAAAGCCCGTTTCTTCAGGGATGTAGGATCAAATGATCATCTGGTAAAGGGTCAGGTTTTTACCAGACAAAAAAAAGTTTGATTGGACCAAGTTGAAAGTATTTGAAGAAGACATTAGATGTAACTAAAATGATAATTTCTGTCTTTGATAAAGTAAAAAACATTGTAGGAAAAGGAGAAAATGCTGGTTAGCAGCATGTTCTCCTTTTCCCGCAATGTTTACAAAAGCCTTCTGTTTCAGGGTTGTTACATGTCGGGATTGTGTGGTAAAGAGTCAAAAACTGTCCTAAATGTATTTTTGTATGTTTGCTATTGGTTAATATGAAGTAATGATATCCAAAAATTTGGGCCCTGTATACATCAAACATACTACACTTTGTTTTAATGCTAAAACCTTGGAGTGCTGCACATGTATAGACATGTACATGTAATTGCGTAACTCTGTACCAAACGACAAAATTTTAGACTGGTCCAAATTGAAAGCATTTGCAGACGACAACATACATGTGACTGAAAAAAAAAGAAATTGTTTTGGGAAGGTAGAAAACATTGTGGGGAAAAGGAGAAAATGCTGGTTACAATGTTTTCAAAAGGCTTCTCTCACAGGGTCATTAAAAGTCAGGATTGTGTGGTAAAGGGTTAAGCAGACAGTGCCCGACAAGGTCAGTCTGCATAGAACATGCAGTCTGATCTTGGATCAACACTGTCTGCTTTTTTGTCAGGTATTCTGACAGAAAAAACTTTGAAACTGCAAAATCTGCATCTTCAATTCTGACTGAGAAGGTCTATTTCAATATGTATTTAGCACTGTGAGGCTTAACTCTTTACCAAACGACAAAATTTTAGACCAGTCCTAATTCAAATCATTTGTTTTGGGAAGAGTAGAAAACATTGTGGTTACCAGCATTTTCTCCTTTTCCCACAATGTTTTCAAAAGGCTTTTTCCTCAGGGTCGTTAAAAGTCGGGATTGTGTGGTAAAGGGTTAATTTACAAGTCTGGCAATCTAATCAACTGAGACATTGTCCATCTTGGAATAAGATTAGAAATTAGAATGGCTGGTGAATGTTATGGCCCTATGCATGTATTTAAATCATGCTCTGTGAAAAGGGGCTTTAATGCATCTGCAAAAAAAACTAATAGATTCATGTCAGCCTGTACAGTCCATGCAGGCTGACCCACGTTAAAAAGTTTTGCTATTAGTCAATTTTCTGAATGTTAACGGACCAGTCTATCTCATGGTCAAGTTGGTTCTTAGACAGAATTAATTTTATACTTACATAATAAATTGCTTGGTATAGTGCATCTCAGAGATGCATTAAACCCCCTTTTGCCAGCGCATAAATTTGAGCTAGCACATTATTGTACGGAAAGTTTAAAAAAAAAAACAAAACATTTCTTGGGCAAGTGAGAAAAATGGAACTACAACACCCCTGTGAAACCAAACAGATATTATATATATTTTATGTTCTAGTCCTATGTAAAATTTGCAAGTCATGCTATTTGTCATGTGATAGTCATGTGATATGTGATCTTCATGTAGTTTAAGTTTCATGTCATGTGACAGCCATCTGATCTTCATGTGGTTTCAGAGTCACATGTAATTGTGATCTTAATGTAGTTTCAGTGTCATATGGCATGAGGTAGTCATGTGATCTTCATGTAGTTTCAGTGTCATATGTCATGTGACAGTAATTATGATTAATGCGATATCAGTCTCATATGTGAATTTCAAAGCCTACGCTCATCTTGCAATGAGCTTTGATATGTAATTCATGGACAAGCCAAAATTTTAGTAGTCAGGGAATCATTTAACCCTTTACCAAACGACAAAATCAAAGAGTCATCCAAATTGAAAGCATTTGCAGACGACAAATTCAGTGTAACTAAAAAATTAAACTATGTGTTGGGAAGGGTAGAAAACATTGTGGGAAAAGGAGAAAATGCTGGTTACCAGCATTTTCTCCTTTTACCACAATGTTTTCAAAAGGCTTCTTTCTCAGGGTCGTTAAAAGTCGGAATTGTGTGGTTAAGAGTTAACTCATTACCACAATACAAAATTTCAGACTTGACAAAGTTGAAAGCTTTAGCAGACAAAATTAAAACGTAGTTCAGACAACCAAATAGGTCTTTGAAAAGGTGGAAAACATTGTGAGAAAAGGAGAAAGTGCTGGTTACCAGCATTTTTCCCCTTTTCCAACAATTTTTTCAAAGCTCCTCTTCCTCAGGGTTGTAAAAACACAGAATTGTATGATGAGGCGTTAATTTAAACTTACAGGATAGCCATTTTCATAATCATTTATACCCTCTCCCAGAGAAAATCATTTAACTCTTTACCAAACAACAAAATTTTAGACCAGTCCAAATTGAAAGCTTTTGCAGACGACAAAATAAACGTAATTAAAAAATTGAAATTTGTTTTGGGAAGAGAAGAAAACACTGTGGGAAAAGGAGAAAATGATGGTTACCAGCATTTTCTCCTTTTCCCACAATGTTTTCAATAAGCTTCTTCCTAAGGGTCATTAAAAGTCGGGATTGTGTGGTAAAGAGATAATCGTGTTTTATTTTGCCATTAGTCACATATTTGCAACTTGATAAAGTAACATTGTAATCAGTCATGCGACTCAAAATTATCGCATTAACTCTAGGCTAGCAGACCACTTGTTTTTGCCTTGCAGCAGGCCACTTTTAGAAACCTTTTGGTAAAACGATATCTGCATTTGATGTCAAGTCTTCGTGTGTATCAAACCTTATATGAACTGTGCTCTGTGAAAAGGAGTTTTGATGCATCTACAGAAAGTATCAACCCAAGTCAGCCTGTGCAGGGTTGAAACTTTTTGCTTTTGGTAGATTTTCTGCATGCCCAAGGTCATTTCTACCTCAGGATTTAGCCTGTTGGTAGATAAAATATACTTTATGGATCCATAGTTAACTCTTTACCACACATACCCGAGTTTTAACGGCTCTAAGGAAGAAAGCCATTGGAAAACATTTTGAGAAAAGGAGAAAAATGCTAGTAACCAGTATTTTCTCCTTTTTCCCGCAATGTTTTCTATCCCTCCAAAGACAAATTTAAATTTTTGAGTAACATAAACGTTGTTGTCTGCAAATGATTTTAATTTGGACCAGTCTAAAATTTTGTGGTTCAGGTAAGAGAACAGACAACAGAATCAGCAATTATTAATATACATGAACAGTGCATATGTGGCATACGTTTGAAACTGTTGGAAGAGGGTTTTAAGATTTTTTTTTATACATATAACCATATAAGCTTGCAGTATTGTTTGATTTTTATATATGACTTTTCATTGATTTATTGATATATACAAGAAAAATTGTTGTTTTCTATATTGCAATAGTTATGAATTATTGTGCTTTTTAGTGCTGTGATAGGGGTTTGGGCATATAATATATGCATATCAGTATTCTTTCTGCATTTTAGGTCAGCCTTTTTAGAAGAAAACTACAAGTATAGCACTGTCATCCTCTGTGTCTGCATCAGGGTGCAAAAAATTGACATTTTCTTTTATCTTTACTGATGATTTTTACTTCAGACTCTGGGTATTTGCGAACTTCAGAAAAGGATAATGATAGTATGGTGTTATAAGTTATAGGTTTACGGCAGCTTAACCCTTTACCACAAAATCACAAGTTTAACCCTTTACCACACGATCCCGACTTTTAACCACCATGAAAAAGAAAGCTTTTGAAAACATTGTGGGAAAAGGAGAAAATGCTGGTAACCAGCATTTTCTCCTTTTCCAACAATGTTTCTATGCTTCCTAAATTAAATTTCAGCTTTTGAGTTACCTTTCTTTTGTCGTCTGCAAGTGCTTTTAATTTGGATAAGTCTAAAACTTTGTCGTTTGGTAATGGGTTAAATAACTCTTAAAAAAAAGCTTTTGAAAACATTGTGGGAACAGGAGAAAATGCTGGTAACCAGCATTTTCTCCTTGTCTCACAGTATTTGCTACCTATTCAAGAATAAATGCTATAATTTGAAAAACATTTGAACTGCTCTCCGCATATTCCTTCAATATAGACTGATCTAGAATTTTGCCATGTGGTAAAAGGTTAAGGACACGGCAACGATCCAGGATCAGACTGCACCTTCTATGCAGTCTGATCTTCATCAATACTCTCTGCAAAAGCCTCTGTTTATGCCTATGATGCTGAAAGTGCTAAGGTGAAATTGAATGATATCCTGGTTATTGACTAGTACAAAAGCAGAATAAAATCTTTTGAAATTATAAAAAAAAGAAGTGACTGACTGAATTTTTCTATTCATTTTACTCACTTTCATAATTTGTCTTTTACCCTATCTACAATACCAGATTTTATAAGCTGTCCCAAACAACAAAATTTTAGAGTGAACCATGTCTAAAGCATTTGCAGACCACAAAATCAATCTTGCTAACACAGCAGAATCAAGCTTTGAAACCATAGAAAACTTTTGGGAAAAGTAGGAAACAAAGTTTACCAGCATTTACTCCTTTTCCCACAATGTTTTCAGAACACAGGATTGTTTGGTAAAGATTTGACCAAAGGAAAATAATGTTGGACTAAATCAAATTGAAAGCAGTTGCAGACGACAATTTAGATGTTGCTAAATTGATTATTTCTATTTCTGATAGGGTAGAAAACATTGTGGGAAAAGGAGAAGATGCTAGGTATCAGCATTTTCTCCTTTTCCCACAATGATTTCAAAAGCCTTCCCTTTCATGGTCGTTAAAAGGCATGGATTGAGTGGCAAAGGGTTAAAATACTGAAATAATATGGTGGAATTCTAAAAACAGTTAATGATTTTTTTAATATTAAAAGGATCAAGACAAGATTTATCAGTATTTTACCCCCCATAACAAATTTGCTGCAATATTTTGTGAAATACATTGGATCATTAATTAAGGTTCAACCCTTTACCACACAATCCCAAGTTTTAACGACCCCCGAGGAAGAAGACTTTTGAAAACGTGGGAAAAGGAGAAAATGCTGGTAACCAGCATTTTCTCCTTTTCCCACAATATTTTCCATCCCATCAAAGACAAATTCCATCATTTGAGCCCCATTGGAATTGTCTGCAAATGCTTTCAATTTGGACAAGTCTAAAATTTTAGCCTGTGTTAGAGGGTTAAGTCTTTACCACAAGACAAAATCTTACACTATTCCAAAATCATGGTATTTGCAGACAACAAACTCAAAGTACCTTAAAAATGATTTCTATCTTTAAAAGGGTAAAGAACATTGTGGGAAAAGGAGGAAATGCTTGTTTCCAGCATTTTCTCCTTTTCCCACACTGTTTTCAAATGAAAACTCGGGATTGTGTGGTAAAAGGTTAATACCAAAAATAGATGTGCAAACAGGAAAAAAAGTCTCTTACAAGCAATTTTCCATTTTGCCTCGATTTATTTTCACAAGTGCCCGCCTGCAAAACTAAAATAGCACAGGCTGAATTCACAAACCCTGTCTTATAATCCCCCATGCCTTATTATAAAATAAGCCACATTTACCATGACTTACAGATGGTTTATTATGGGGCTCTGGTATCTCCCACAGGTACACCGTGTCAAGACCTGTAGCCCGGTTTTTTAACAACCCTGAGGAAGAAGCCTTTTGAAAATGTGGGCAAAGGAGAAAATGCTGGTAAGCAGCATTTTCTACTTTTCCTACAATGTTTTCTAACCTGTCAGAGACAACTTTCATCGATTAAGCGTCAAATTTGTCATCAGCAACAGCTTTAAATTTGGATCATTCTAATATATTTCTCATTTGGTAAAGGGTTATGTACAGGGCATGCAATTTACAGACAAAGGGAACTCCAGGAAAGCATGGGTGTCGCAATATAACTGAAATAATGTTGACTATGACGTCATGAAACTTTAGAATCTTCATTCCACTGCCAAGCATGTATAGAACCATCTGTTCCGCAAGAAATCACTAAGTCTTCAATCCATGGATGCCATAAATGTTTAGAGACTAAAACACCATCTGATTGGCTGTCGGTGTTGATCACATGACCTTCATGTATAAAGACTGGTTCTATGTCTCTCTTCTCACAATGGGTTGATTTCAAATCGTACAAGTATACACAGCCATCAAATCCTGTAAAAAATATGAATACTAGTTAATTAAAGGCACACTACCAGACAAAAGTAAACAACTTGGGTGTCAAAATGCTGACAAATTTGATAAATACCATGTAAAAGTATGGGTATAATTGTGTCTGATGTGTTAAAGTACAACCTGTCAATGCTCCAGTCTGTCAATGCTCCAGTCACTGGCAGAAATATTGGGTTGGCAACTTTTGTTAATAATATCTATACTTTTAAATGGTGTGAATTAAATTTGTCTGCAATTTGACCCCCAAATTGTTTACATTTGGCAGCAGTATGCCTTTAAGTTGCTTACAATAAACTTCTTTGGCTTAAGTATAAATAATAAAGACCTTAAAATGTTAGAAGACAGGATTTCAGAAAGCAAACAAGTACTGTAATAACAAAGTATTAAAAAAAAGACTAAAATTTACCTGAGACTGAAAATCTGTTACCTCCTGGAGATTTCTGAAATTACAGAAGAAAGAAAAAAGTTACTGCTTTGAACTGAGAGATGTATAGAGACAAACAACTGGACAGATCAGGGATCATATATAAGCAATTTGCATATGAGTCATTCTTTGTGAAAAAGGGGGGCTTAATGCATCTGCAAAAAGTATCGATCCAGGTCAGCCTGCACAGTCTGCACAGGCTGACCTAGGCCAAAACTTTTTGCAACTGGTCAATTTTATAAATGTCAAAGGACCATTGCACCTCATGATTCAGTCAGTTGTTAAACAGAATTAATTTTATGGATCCAGAGCTATGTGATAACCTTGTAAAATGTATCAAGGAGATGCATTAAGCCCCTTTTTTGCCAGAGCACAGCTCATATATTTGATCCCTATTCAAATAGAAGATTGGACAACACCAAACAAACCCTTCAACCATTCTGTGGGGAGTTAGGAGACAAGTACAGTTTTAAAAATTTGTGTAATGACATATCTACATACTCTTTGAAATCTACAGGTATCTAAATCAGCACATGGATCCTTTATTGATCAATCACGTTTCAACAATCCCAAGAAAGAAGACTTTTGAAAACATTGTGGAAAAAGGAGAAAATGCTGGTTAACAGCATTTTCTTCTTTTCCTACAAAGTTTTCAATCCTTTAAATGACCAATCCCATCACTTGGGTCACATTCGATATGTCATCTGCAACCGCTTTGGATTTGGACGAGTTCAAAATTTTGTAAAAATTTTCGTAGAGTTATTTCATTGCAAGAGGACAAAAATTCAGACTTGTGTATTTTGACAGTATTTGCAGATAACAATTTCAGTGTGGCTGAAATGATAGGAACTGTTTTCAAAAATTTTCTTCTTCTTCACAGACTCGGCTATATTAACATCATATCCAGACAATGATTTCAGTGTAGTTCAAATGGTGGAAGTTGTTTTCAGAAACAAGTTGGCTAGTTTTCTGTTTTGAGGAAAATATCACAAAACAAACATTGCAGATCCAAAATCAGACTGTCTGTTCAGTCTGCAATAGGCAGTCAGATTTTCATCTATGTTTCCTGATAAAATGGCTTTAAGCTCGGGGCTCTCGGAGTTAAGAAAACATTTACCTGAATACAAATCGATTCACATTTGCATCCAGTAGTCAAACCAATATCTGACTCTGTCACACTCTCACTTAGATATCTTTTATCCAGTTGGATCACTTCACCTTCTGAGGACATTTGTAACAAAGTATCTGACTGGCTAGAGCTGTTTGACATTGTCCAGTGAGCAGCAGACTTTCCACATTTTTTATGCAGTTTAGGACTATTTTTAGATCGTGTATCTATGAAGATAATATCTCCAGATATTTTGCAACATAAAAGTACATCATTTGAGAGAAACTGTAAAGATGTCACTTGGCCTGAATATTGCTCATCTGAGACTGAAGAAGAAATAATAAGATTGCACAATATATGAATTATAAAAGAATTACGGGAGAAAAAAAATGAAATAGAAATTTCTTAAATGCTACTCAAAACAAATGTAAGTAGATCTAGACATTTCTGGTATCACAGGACCAAAGGCCTTAGAGACTTATTTTCAAGACAAGTCTAGACGAGAATATCTGAACACAGTGGAGAGTGTAGATCCAAAATCAGACTGCATGTTCTGTTTAGCCTGATCTTGATGTACACTCTACAAAAGAACAACTAAAATTGTGATACCACCTTACAATCAGTGTCAAAAAACATGCATCATTTACCAGACAACAAAATTTCAGACCAATCAATGTTTGGCCCTTTACCGTACAATCACAAATTTTAACGACACTGTGAGAAAAATGTTTAGAAAACATTTCTGAAAAAGGAGAAAATGCTGGAAACCAGCATTTTCTCCTTTTCCTACAATGTTTTCTAACCCTTTATAGAAAATTTCAGTCATTTGAGCAACATTTGTCATCTGCAAATACAATCAATTTGAAAGTCTAAAATACGTAGCCTGCTAATGAGTTAAATCAAGATGAATGTGGCTCAATAGGTTGGACTTGTCTCTGAAAAGGTAGCAAAACACTGGTTACCAGCATTTTCTCCATTCTTCCCACAATGTTTTCAACAGCCGTCTTCCACCAGGTCACACGATAATTTGGTGAGAAGCTTAAATTAATCCAATAAATTAGTCCATTCATCTGAATTAGGCATCTGAATTAGGCAAGATACTAGTTAGTCACTGTATCTGTAAACTTTTAACAAATTGCTGAAACCTACTGCTTACTTTAATTAATGAGTACTTCATTTTGAGCACAACAGAAAACTTAGTGAGAAACAGAGCAGTTGCTGGTAATTATTGCTGGTAACTTTAAGAGAAAAGGAGCAAACCTATTGGTAACACAATGTTTTCCAATATAGAGTGGGTTAAAAAACTCAAATCAAAATTCTTACCAAGTGGACTGTCTATCTTCACAAATCTTTCTGGATCAAGAATTATAATGTTATTTACAGATGAACCAATAGCAAGCTTCTTGACATCTTTGTCTGCACTAAGAGCTATTCTAATTGGAAAATCAGGCTGAAAGCTTTCTGTGATTGGTTTATATTCCTTCATCAGATCAGTTTCTTCATTTCCCATCTCCCAGACACTGGCACAGCCATCTTGTTGGGCAACAACACAATGTCTGTTGCAAATAAAAAACAGTTCAGTTATAGAATGGAAACAGTACACATATTCATTTTTCGAAATCTAAGTGCCATTATTAACACTTAAAAAAAAAAAAAAAAGCAAAATTTTAGATATGTCAAAACTGAATGTTATTACAGATGAAAGATTAACCCTTTACCGCACAATACTGCTTTTTAACGCCCCCCGGGAAAGAGGTCTTTTGAAACCATTGTGAGAAAGGGAGAAAATGTTGGTAACCAGCATTTTCTCCTTTTCCTGCAATGTTTTCTACCCCATCAAAAGAAAATTGCACCATTTGAGCGACAACGAAATTGTCCTCTGCAAATGCTTTCAATTTGTACAAGGCTAAAATTTTGTTGTCTGGTAAAGGGTTAAAAGAGGCTCAAATGGTAGACTTTGCTTCTGAAAAAAGTTGAAAGCATTAAATTTTGTGAAAACTAGAAAAAAATGCTTGCTACCGGCAGTATCTCTTTCTCAAAGGAGTGTTTAGTAAATGGTTGACAAGGAATTGGCTGCCAAGTAAAAATCTTTCGTGTTATTTTGACTCCAGACTGGTATTTCCAAAAATAGCTAGATTGATAATCTGAATAACACTGTATCAGATGACAATATTTTGGACCATACAGAGACCATTTCACAGACAACAAACTAAATGTTACTTAACCCTTTACCAGACGACAAAATTTTAGCCTTGTCCAAATTGAAAGCATTTGCAGACGACAATTTCAATGTGGCTCAAATGGTGCAATTTTTCTTTGATATCTTTTTCTTTGATAGGGTAAAAACATTGTGGGAAAAGGAGAAAATGCTTGTTATCTTCCTTTTCTTTTTCTCCCACCATGTTTCCTACTTTTTCAAAAACAACTTCACCACATTTAAGACAAAATCCATGGTTGTGTAGTGTTTTTAATTCAGACAAGTCTAAAAATCCCAATATCTATGTTCCCTGTGCAAATTCAGTAGATAAGTGACTTTTTTTCAAACAATGTTGTCCAAATCTGTGACCTGCAGAAGCATGAAAAGCTGTGTTCATGTCATAATAGGTTAACCCTTTACCACACAATCCCAAGTTTAATGACCCTGATCAAAGAAGCCTTTTGAAAGCATTGACGGAAAAGGAGAAAATGCAAGTAACCAGCATTTTCTCCTTTTCCCATAATGCTTTCTACTCTTCCACAAACAAATTTCAACTTTTGAGTCACATTGATGTTGTTGTCTGCAAATTCTTTCAATTTGGACAAGTCCAAAATTTTGTTGTCTGGTATAGAGTGAAAATATAAATACCTTGAATATGGTAGATGTTTGATCTCAGTGACTAATTGAGGGCAAAACCCACCAGAGAGAACTCGAAAGTCTCGGTCTTTTTTGATTTTCTGAAATAGAAATGGGGTCTCACAGTCATGTGTAAAGCAACTCCAACTCTTTACTCAACTACAAATTACCCCTTTCCCAAACGATAAATTTTAGACTGGTCCAAATTGAAGAGCTTGCAGACGACAATTTTAAATTTGATGAAAATGGCAGAAAGTTATCAAAAAGGGTAGAAAACACTGTGGGAAAAGGAGAAATTGCTCGTTATGAGCAATTTCTCTTTTTCCCACAATGTTTTCAAAAGACTTGTACTGCAGACACTTGAAAACCAGGGTTTGTTTGGGAAATGGTTAAAGACAAATCACAAAACCACAGATGGCAAATTAAATATTACTCAACACATGAAATTTGTCTTTCACAGGGCAGAAAAAGGGTTACCAGCATTTTTTTCCATTTCCACGATGTTCTCAAATGCTTATTTTTCTCGGGGTCATCAAAAGTTCGGATAACGAGGTAAAGGGTTAAGTGGTGCTTATTACTAGCTCAACTGTTTTTTAAAAGAAAACGCCGAGTTATTGCTGTATCTCTGTCATCATCTGCGTCAAGCAAAAACTTTGACATTTAATTATATCCCTGATATTTCTGAAGAAATTTATGCCGAACTTGGACTAGTTGTAAACTATCAAAAGGGGAATCCATATAACAAGGGCAGATGAAAGTACTTTTGACTCAGTTATGGCCCTTTTTCAACTTAGAATTTTCACTGAAAATCAAGCAACAGCAGCTTTGGCATACCATGCTCTTGTTTTTGAAAGGGGGGAGCCAATGTATGATGTAGGAGATGCCTTTGCTGGGTACATGTACTTTCTAAGTCCTAATCTATAGTGTCGCTACTTTCTGAAGGGCCAGGAAATATTCTGATTGATAGAGCACTATATAATCAATTCAAAACATTCAATTTCATCTTACAATATTTTAATTTCATGTTAGTTAACCCCTACTTGACTGCCATGTTTTCAACATTTCAAAGATCCCTACCGTCTAAGAGATAATTTCAGAAGGTACGCTGCTATAGGCAGTCCTTTCATATATTAATATTTTGGACGATGAATAAGGCACAAAATTGCTTCTACAGACAGACAGCTAACTTGATTCAAAGATAGCCTCCTCCCCTGAACTTTGTTGTGGGAAGCACAGTTTAAAAACATATCTTTACCAACCATACATACTGAGTTATGACCGTTCTGTAAAACTTTGTCAGGTAGCAAGAGTTCACAAATCTCATGTTTACGACTTCTACTTGTGGCAACACAAAGACCTAAATTAAAACAAACAAAGCAATATTGAAATTAGGGAGGATGTAGGATGCTTCTCTGGAATCTATGGGGAACAAGCAGTTAAAATGGAATGAACCCTGTTACAATGACTTCAATCAATCCTTGGAAAGAAATTGGTTTCGAACCAGGAAACCCATGTTCTCAAGTCCTGTATGCTACCAACTGCTGTAAAGGGGCTCTGCACTGGTTGAACTAAGTGACATATTAGCATTATTACATGCCTGAATGTTCAATAACCAAAATTAATCTATTCATCTTGCAACTACTGATAGATAAAGCCTGTTATATATAACATAAAATTTTATTCAACAATTATTTAGATCAAAGACCTTACTTACTCAAATGGTCCATTTTTGAAGGTAACTATACATGATAAAAAATGTAAACCTAGAAGCCAGCAGCAAAATAGCTTTCCTTTTGTGCAGATGTATTTGAGCCACCCTCTGTGAAAAGAGGGCTTAGTGCATATGTGAAAAGTATCGACCCCATGCATAAACTTTTTGCTATTGGTCTATTTTCTGTATGTCCAGGGACCAGTCTACCTTATGATTAAGTTGATTGTTAAAAAATGGTTATTATGGATCCATAATTATGTGATGGCTTGATTGGTATAATGCTTAACCCTTTACTGCACAATGCCGCCTTTTCACGCCTCTGGGAAAGAAGCCTTTTGAAAACATTGTGGGAAAAGGAGAAAATGCTGGTAACCAGCATTTTCTCCTTTTCCCACAATGTTTTCTGCCCTATCAAAGAAAAGTTGCACCATTTGAACCACCTTGAAATTGTCATCTGCAAATGCTTTCAGTTTGGACAAGGCTAAAGTTCTGTGGTCTGGTAAAGGGATAATGGAGATGCATTAAGCCCCCTTTTGCCAGAGCATGGCTCATTTCATTTTCATCATAACTCATGTTTAGTAAACAACTTCATATCATAATGGCCACTGCAGTAATCTATGAAATACATGTACATGTATGAGATAAGTCATGTAAACACAGCATTTCTTTTCATCATAAATTCTCCCAAAGTAATTAGAGAATATTGATACTTATCTAGACACAAACATAATACTGGGTATATATAGAGATCAAACAGATATTGTACCTTTCCCATTCACCAAATCTACGGCTGTTATCCCATGTTGTAAGTCATACATTGACAAATTTTTATACCTGAAATATAGAGCAAAAAATGTCAAGCATTTTTAAAAATTACTTTAACTCTTTACCAAACGACAAAATTTTAGACCAGTCCAAATTGGAAGCTTTTGCAGATGACAAAGGGGGATTTTGAATGGCACATCTACTCATGAAGGAGGATAAATGTGCTAATTTACATTGAAATCTATCCAAAGTGTAGACTTTATGGCTCAAACATGCTCTATTAATGACAATTTTATCATTTGATCTTTCAGTGTGACCTTGAGCTTGGACCTAAATGAACAAATGATTCATATGGCACTTCCTACTGGTAAAGAAGAACACTTGTATTTTTATTATTTTTTAAATCCAGTGATAAATGTAGAAGTTGTAAGTGGGACAAGCTCTATTTATGACAATTCCAGCATTTGACCTTTAAGTGTGACCTTGACCTTAGACCTATCTGAATATATAATTATCTCTGTTTTTCAGCCCTGTATTCTAGTAAAATTGATACACAATGTAATGTAATGTTTTGTCCCGTTTTCTTTTCGTACTTCAGCTTTCTTATGTACTTGCAATGTAACATTGTCAGTTGTAAAGATGGTCATAAGTAACCCTTATCAAATTTGTGCATCCACAATGACTCATTATAGAAAGAAATATGGGTCAATTTGCCTAAAAATGTGCCAAAACACACAAAATTGTGTGCAATGGAAAACTCTGCCCAGGAAGTGCATGCACTCCCCAAAGAAGATATGAGTGGAAACACTGTATATATTCCCCTAAATAGACACAATGGCTGCTAAACACAATGAATTTTGTTAGCTTTATCAGGATTTATCATTAACATTTTATAAATGATTTCTTAAGTTAAAGTGTTTTAGGTAATGAAACGTTTGATAATATGTCCTTGGTCATTTGTGCCACTGACAATTATTTGCATTTCACTGCAATACTGATCAAACTGACAAAACAGGAAGTCAGCTAAAGCTTTTCTACCGGAAAACTCATGGTGGACTTGAGACGGTAAAGTGCACATTAGATGTCCAACTATGAAAAGAACCATCGTAAACATCTCATTACTGAGTTTATTTAACTAACTAGGCCAACCATTAAGGACTTTCTGGCTTAAAATTAAAAGGTAAACCTGAGATTTTTATAAATGGTTCATATTGGGTCTGAAAAAGTAATTTGGCATTTGACAGTAAAACAGCTTTTTTTCTGAGAACACACAAGTACTTTCTTGCATGTTTTTTTGCATTTCATAAATTAAAAGTAACAAGGATGTTATTCATATTCAAAACCACTGTTTTACGGTCACGTCATTCACTGAATAGTTCGCGAGAAAATTCGGATAGTATAACGGGTTCAAAACCAGGTGCTGGCCGATAAACTGACCGTTCGGAAATACTTGCAGTACTTTGATGGTTCTATGTGACCATTAAGAATACTTGTAACGGATACATTTCGATATGTCACTTAAGTTGGTGTAAATGAATAGTTTAATACGTTCTGATAGAATCAAAGAGCCAGTCATCGTAGTCCATTTCCTCTTGAATATACCCCTTGAATGTCCGGTGAAATCCTTTAACTTTGCTTAAAGAGACCGACTTTCCGGAAAATGCCTAATCAATTTTTGCAACTGAAGTACTTTAATGAAGATAGACAATATTGTTCCAAATGTTCTATATCATGATTACGTTCAATAAGCTTTCTCTAAAGACACATGAATTTACATTAGAAGAAAATTGACCTCCCAAATTTATGCCAGTGTGTGGAGATATTTTGGCATTCTCTGGCATGGGCGTAAATTTTGTATATTCATTGTATGAGGTTGGCAAAGGTGTAGTGTCCATAACGCACAATACGAATGTGCACGCATATAGAAAATTTCCGCGACCAAAGTAATTTAATATAGTACCTAGATTTACATGAATTGATTTTTCTCTAAATATGTGCGCCTTTTTAAACTAAATAGATGCGTTAAATTGATGGACTGATAACTAGCGAATTCCTTAATGCTTAACAATAAATGAGACCCTCCTGTTCCCTCCCCCACTGGCACTTTGTACCTCGCTGTGCGTATATTTTATTTTTGTACTGTGCATGGTACATCTAGATTGTTAAGGATGTTTTAATAATTTCTATTTAAGGCTTTCTGTACAATGCACCACAGTAAAAGAATAAACATTTACAAGTGTGCAACAAAAGAATAAAACCCACAAGAATCAATAATTGCAGGAGATATAAGTTCAATCATCTGGGTAAGCCTTAAGCTTCCAGGTCCCAAAAATATGTCTGTTTTTGTGAAAGGTCTGAGTCAGAGTGAAAGACAAAGAATGTTCTGCCAACAGTGGCATGCATGCAGGATTAGGTAGGTGAATTAATCTCTCTCACTCAATCTCACTTTAAAACCTTAAAACGTTCTATGTCCATTCAAGAAATCAAAAAATAGATGAGGAGGGGGACGAGGGCGGGGGGGGGGGGGGGGTTTCCTACTCCATTTCAGAAAGAGGGCCAAATCAAAAACAGATGGAGGAATTATGAAATCTACTGACATTTCAATCAAAGCATTGTCTTTCCCAACTTTTTTTTTTCAGAAATAGTAAGGTAAATGTTGATTAAAATCATGACTTCAGACTAACATTCCAACCATCTAAAAATTAACCCGTCATTCAACCATGAATGAATTCAACTGTATACTGTAAAGACGTGCGAACTCATGAAAAAAGTCACTTCCTTCATGCAAGCTCCTTCATACAAATTAAATCAATACATTCAATTATCTTCACTAAAATTACTTGCCCCATCTGGATATTTCCTGTTTTCGATCTGGGAATCTTTTTGGTGTGGGATGAAGGAGAATTTAATCGAATGTAGATTTTCATTCGCAATTAGATCTATGCTTCAAAAACTAAAGTTACAAATCAAGTTCAGGCCCAAACATCCGAATTTCTTTTTTTTTTTGCATATATAAATTTGTATCCTGCTGCAACCGCTTGAGATAAGTTAAACGCTGATGAGCGTATCCTTTTGACACATTCTGAGAAATCATAGTATCGGATAAATACCTCGAAATTATTTGGTTTGATATAAGTATCGGGTCAGTATATTTTCTCTATCCTTTGCCCAAAATTTGCAGAACTTCTTGTCTCTGCTCTTCTTATTTTCACTTTCAGCTCTGACGTTTCAGAGAACGAGACGACTACGAAAAACCGTCAGACTTTGTTACAGCCCTGTTGTCGTCTGCTTCCTCGTAAACTTTGACATTTTATCACATCTTTGTCATCACTGAAGAAAACTGCTTCAACGTCGGGCTACTTGTCAACTACAAAAGGAGAACCCTTTAAACAAGGGCAAGTAAACCTGAGATATTTTTGACAGTTATGCCCCTTTTTGACATAGAATTTTCACTGAAGAAGCTACTTAAGCAGAGCGTTGACACCTGCATGCAATGCTCTTGTTAAACCTTTTTACCAGACTGTATAATTTTAGACTCTTTCAAATTAAGACTCTTACAGATGACAGGTTGACTCGTTAGTCTTTACCAAGCTACAAAATTGTAGACAGGTCCAATTGAAAGCAACAAATTTCCTATGGCTCAAACTGTAAGATCTGGCTGTGATAGGATTAAAAAAAAACATTGTTGGAAAAGGTACCAGCATTTGTTCCTTTTCCTACAGTGTTTTCAAAAGCCCTTTTCCTCAGGGTCATTAAACACAGGATTATGTGTTAAAGGGTTAAATATTGGTTCGATGTTGGGATTTGTCTTTGAAAGGTAGAAATCTGTCTGAGAATATTGTGCATTTTCTCCTTTTAGGACAATGTTTTTGAAAGCTATGAAAGATTTGGATTGTTTTGTAGAGAGTTGAATATGTTACCATCAGTGACCTGTTTCAGTACAGAGTCTGAATACTTTTAACCCTTTACCACACAATGCCGCTTGTTGACACCTCTGGGAAAGAAGCCTTTTGAAAACATTGTGGGAAAAGGAGAAAATGCTGGTTACCAGCATTTTCTCCTTTTCCCACAATGTTTTCTGCCCTATCAAAGAAAACTGCACCATTTGAGCCACAATGAAATTGTCGTCTGCAAATGCTTTCAGTTTGGACAAGGCTAAAATTTTGTCATCTGGTAAAGGGTTAATGTTGTGGTCCTCGGAATAAAGTAATGATGTTAGGGGCGGATGTCACACACACTCTCTGAACACTGCATTGGTGTCGATATGATATTGTACATCATTTATTTATTGGTTTTGGCCTTTTGGGATCAAAAGCTCAACTTTTTATAGATCCAGAGAGCATTACCCCAGAGTGATATGTCTCTACTACTTTGTGCTCAAGGTCATAGGCAGACACTGATGTTTCAGCTTATTTTAAACACTTTTTAACTAACAAAAGAATTTTGAACCTGTCTAAATCAAAAGCATTTGCAGATAAAAAAGCAAATGTGCCATGCTTTGGAAAAAGGGGGCTTAATGCATCCTTGTGATGCATGATACCAAGCAAGACATCACATGGTTATGGATCCATAAAATCAATCTTGTCTAACAACCGATTGAATCATGAGATAGACCCGACCTTTGACATACAGAAAATTGATCCACAGCAAAAAGTTTCGTCCCAATTCAGCCTGCGCAGCCTGTGCAGGCTGATCTGGGTCAATATCTTTTGCAGATGCATTAAGCCCCCTTTTCACAGAGCATGGCTCAAATGTAAATTATGGAATATGCCTTTGAAAGAGCAAAAAACATTGTGGAAAAAGGAGAAAATGCTGGTTACCAGCATTTTCTCCTTTTTCCTACAATGTTTTTCAAAGTTCTCTATTACAGCAATAATAACTCCAGATTGTTTGGTGAAGGGTTAAGGTCCAAAAAGGAAAAACAACAAAGTATCAACAAAAGCATAAGCCTGTAGAGGGCCAAATAAACCTTTATCAGACTTTTTAGTTTTAGACATAAAACACAAATAGTTGCAATTTCAAGATTGCTGTTGTCCAGAATGTCTTGGCAAATCCGACAGTGGTGTCCATGGTTATGAGATAGAGCGTCGGCCTCGTAATCAAAAGGTCCTGAGTTTGATACCCGGGAGCGGAAGTCAACTTTCGGACTGTTCATTGGCCCACACAATCGGCGCGAGTACTGGTGTAGTTTCCAGGAAGCAGAATCGAGAGAGATTAGTATAAGTTGTAAGAACTTGTTTCTCAATCGATGTAAAATAAATATGTTTAAACTAAATCAGACAGCGTAGATCAAAGATCAGACTGTTCATTTTGTGTAGTCTGATTCTAATCTACACAGGATGCAATGGCAACTGTAATTGGGAAAGGCGCTTTAACCCTTTACCACACAATTTCGACTTTTAAGAACCCAGAGAAAGAATGCTTTTGAAAACATAGTGGGAAAAGGAGAAAATGGTAACCAGCATTATCTCATTTTCCCACAATGTTTTCCATCTTTCCCAAAACAAAGTTTCATTTCTGAGTCGCATTCATTTAATTGTTTGCAAATGTTTTCAATGTAGACTAGCCTAAAATTTTGTTGTTTGGCAAAGAGTTAACTTCACTAGGGTTAACAAGACTACAAAATAATTTGTAGCATCCTGATATGTTGGTCTCATTTAGAACACTACTTAGACCTTTGTCACTATCCCAGTGGTATGAATGATTGTTGTATAATCTTGACTATACTTTAACTCTTTGCCACACAACAAAAATGTAGACTAGTCCAAATTGAAATGATTTGTGGAAGACATTTTAAATGTAGCTCAAAACATAACATTTGTGTCCTAAAGGGTAGAAAACATTGTGGGAAAAGAAGAAAATGCTGGTCACCAGCATTTTCTTCTTTTCCCACAGTGTTTTCAAAAGGCTTCTTTCTTGGGGTCATTAAAAGTAGGTATTGTGTGGTAAAGGGTTAAAGATCAATTCATAAAAAAAAAAAACTTTTTTTTTTTTATGTTGGTTCCTATCTACATGTATATGCACATGTACATGTATAGTCACATGATTAAAAAACTACCACATGATCATGCACTTGAGTTTACTCTATATTTAATGTCCAGTTTTTTTTTTATTGCATTAATTTACAGTTATTACATGTACAAGTAATTTCACCTTTTGCTACCTCCTTTTCAAAAGTGGTTTTTTTTGTAAGAAAGAAAGGGGTTGTCTGGAGTGGTAATTTAGACTTAAAAAGCTAAGTTATTTCTTTGAGTCCAGTCCAGCCTGTTGGTTTTATTATCTCATTTGGTTACCAGCACTTTCTCCTTTTCCCACAATGTTTTCAAAAGGCTTCATTCACACGGGCATAAAAAGGCGGTATTGTGTTAATGCATCTTCATGATCTATTATACCAAGCAGGTCATCACATAATTATGGATCCATAAAATCCAGATTGTCTAACAACCAGCTGATTTGTGAGGTAGAATGGTCCTTGGACATGCAAATACTTCACCGGTAGTGAAACATTTTGACCTGTGACAGCCTGCATGGACTGAGCAGGCTGACATGGTTCAAAACATTTTTCAGATGTGTTAAGCACCCTTTTCACAGAGATGGGCTCATATGTATATTACACCATTTTCAACATTAGTTCAGTAAGATTGTGGCAGTCAGTGGACTGCACATGCTTTGCCGGGGTTTCTTCTGATAATTATTTGCACAATATTCTTTCTGAGCCAGTTGCTGATTTTCTACAAATAACATCATTGAAGCTATGTTCATATGTGAAAGATCTATGTGAAAGAGATTGAATTCTGTAACAATGACTTCAGATAATCCTGGGAAAGAGTCTGGCTGAGCTGGGATTCAAACCCCTAACCCTTGGATTTGAAGCCCTTTACGTTTTTGAAACTGCCTAGGGTACCATGCCAGGGTTGGTGGTAAAGAAGTGTGTATAAAGCCTACTTAACCCTTTCCCAAATGACAGATTTCGGACTGGTCCAAATTCAAAGAGTTTGCAGACGACAATTTTAAATTTGATGAAAATGGCAGAAAGTTCTCAAAAAGGGTAGAAAACACTGTGAGAAAAGGAGAAATTGCTCGTTACGAGCAATTTCTCCTTTTCCCACAGTGTTTTCAAAAGACTTGTACTGCAGACACATGAAAACCAGGGCTTGTTTGGGAAAGGGTTAAATACATGGTTCAAGTGTCTGACCAGTGATTTAACTATGTTAAAAATGATATGATATAAACCCTTTACCACACAGTCCAGAGTTTTTAACAACCCTGAAAATGAAGGCTTTTGAAAACATTGTGGGAAAAGAGAAAATGCTGATGATCAGCATTTTTCTCCTTTTCTCACAATGATTTCTTCCCTTTGAAAGACAAATCCATCATATGAGCCACATTTGAAATAAATGTATCATCTACAAATACTTTCATGTTAGATGAGTCTAAAATTTTATCATGTGGTAAATTTACAAGTTAAGATTTACTGTACATCTATATGAGGAAAACTTTATGGCAAGTAGGGAAATTACTCTGTACTTTTTCTGTTTTGTTAAAATGGCTCATATGGTAAATGTATTGTATAATATGTATTAACCCTTTATCACACCATCCTGACTTTTAACGACCATGAGGAAAAAGCCTTTTGAAAATATTGTGGGAAAAGGAGAAAATGCTGGTAACCAGCATTTTCTTCTTATCCCAAAATGTTTTCTTCCCTATCAAAGGCAAATTTGGACAAGTCTACATTTTTGTCATGCGGTAAAGAGTCGAGCATAGAATTGACTCTGTACAAAAAAAAAATAGGTCTTTCGAAATGGAAAGCATTTGAAGACAACAAATGAAATATGGTTTTGTCTTTAAAAGGGATAGAAAACATGGTGAGAAAAGGAGAAACTGCTGGTTACCAACATTTTCTCCTTTTCTCACAATTTTTTCATAAGTATTTTTGAAAGTTGTTAAAACTACGGATTGGTTGGTAAAGGGTTACATCAAGAGTGAATTCAAAGTGGGACATATTTTCAAGCCTGAATTGACACAGGAGAGTTGAGTATTTTCATTTTGATGACTGATAAAGAATTTGCCAAACTCTTTACTCCTTCACAACATTAAGGCTTGTCCAAAATGAGAAAAAGCATTTGTAGACTAGTGCACATATTACATGTACGTAAATATGGCTTTGGTTGTATCCTTGGGAGGGTAGAAAACAATGCAAGAAAAGGATAAAATGCTTGTTACTAGCATTATCTCGGTTTCTCAGATAGTCTGGATTACCTGCCCCTACCATTAAGTTATAGGGTCAGGCAAAGCACAATAATGACGGCCCCCTAGGCGTCCTCAAGCGTACCCCTACATGCTTCCCTGTTTTCCCCAATTTCATGTGATCCAGTTTGATCAATGAATAAAATGAGATCAATTTTGTACAAAAGATACATTACAGAATCTAAAATGTACTATTGGGGTATGGTTTAAATATGAATTTGACAATGAATGAATTTAAAAGTAGCCCTGTTTTCGGACGTAATATAGGTCCTTTGACATTTCGGATACTTAAAGCATTCCCGATATGTAGTTTTTCTTGCTAAATAAGAACGACATGTGGAAAAACTCACTGCCAATACATGTACTTTATTGCAAGGGATCTGTTTTGAATTCAGCCTATGATCAGATTTGATCATCTGAAATAACAATATCCCGTCTCCTCTGCATATTACCAACGGGAGCCGCCATTATTGCGCTTTGCCTGACATACTCTTGAAGTACGGTGGAGTACCAGACCATTTCCCAGAATGCTCTGGGTCATACTTCTAGGATGAAGATGTCTGGCAGGTTTATTTGGCAATCTAAGGGTTAAAAAACATTTTTTTTTTTTTGGTACATATAAAGTTTCTCCTGTTTTGTCACCTGAACATCTTTATGTCCTTAGCCCTTTACCAATCATTAATTTTAGTACTGTAATAATTAAAATACAATATTTTAACCCATTGCCACACAGTCCGGAGTTTTAACCCTTTACCAAACAATCCCTGGTTTTCACAACCCTGGGAAAGAATACTTTGGAAAACATTGTGGGAAAAGGAAAAAATGCTGGTAACCAGCATTTTCTCCTTTTCCCACAATGTTTTCTACCCTATCAGAGTGCTTAAGCTCATTTGTACCAACTTTGAATTTGTCGTCTGCAGATGTTTTGAATTTGAAAGACTCTAAAATTTGTTGTTTGGGAAAGGGTTGACTACCCTGTTGGAGGAGGCAAAATGAAAACATTGATGGAAAAGGAGAAAATGTTGGTAAACAGCATTTTCTCCTTTTCCAGCAATGTTTTCAAGTTTATCAAAGACCATGTGTATCATTTGAGCCACCTTTTGTTTGTCATCTGCAAATCCTTTCAATTTTGAAAAATCTAAAATTGTGTCGTTTGGTAAAGAGTTATTTAACTACCCTGAGGAAAAAAAGCTTTAAAAAATATTATGGCAAAAAAAAAGAAAATGCTAGTTACTATGTAGAATTTTTTTCTTTTTCCCACAATGTTTCCTACACTTTCAAAGACAAATCCCATCGTTTGAGCAACATTTACGCAGTACAGTAGACTGCATACACTTTCATTATGTACCATTCTAAAATTCTGGTGTCATGTAAAGTGTTATACCACCAGTATTGTAAGGGGCAAGGAAGATAACTTCGATAGTAATTTGTCATCATTACTCTTTACCCTCTTAACTCTTTACCACACGACAAAATATTAGACTAGTCCAAATTGAAAGCATTTGCAGACGACAGATGTGACTTAAAAATTGAACTTTGTTATGGGACGGGTAGAAAACATTGTGGGATAAGGAGAAAATGCTGGTTACCAGCATTTTCTCCTTTTCCCACAGTGTTTTCAAAAGGTTTTCTTTTTAGGGTTGTTAAAAGTCGGGATTGTGTGGTAAAGAGTTAACCCTTCACCAAACAGTCCCGCTAATAATGCTGAGAAAGGTCTTTGAATATGTTATGGGTAAAGGAGAAAATGCTGTTAACCAGCATTTTCTCCTTTTCTCACAATGTTTTGTACCCTTTTAAGACAAATTCCATCCTTGGAGCCATATCTGATTTGTCGTCTGTAACATCTTTGAATTTGGACAAGTCTAAAATTTTGCCATTGGTAAAGACTTAAAATCATAACAAAGCCCTTAACTGATTAAACGGATCCTGTCAGTTTTCAGTTAGGAAGAACAGCCAAATTGCAGTTTCTTGGTCATTTTTCTTTGCCAGGACATGTTTCGAAAATAGCAGACAGACTCAGTGTAGACTGAAGATAAGATTGCACATTCTGTGCAATCTGCTTGTGATCTTCACTATCTGTAAAAGCAACATGAATAATGCTTAGTTCTCCAAAAGTTCAGCAGGTGACTTTTAAAGGCGTCCTTGAAACACTGAAAGTCAAGGTTAAGGATGAAAGTTCACTTGTGATTCTTTTTGTATAGTATTTATTGCCATTTTCAATATTACATCAGGTATACTGCTGTGTATTGATCCATGCTTTCCTTTTGTTTATTTAACTAATATTTCACACAATAGTGGCTGAGCCCCAGTAGCTCAGTTAATAGCATACAGGACTTTAGAACAGGAGGTAGCTGGTTTGATCCCAGGTTCGGCAAATTTCTTTCCAAGGATTGATGATAGTCATTCTGACAGATTTCATTCCTCTCTCATGCTGACCATTTTTTCGACGAGAGTTTTGTGGGAAAGCAGCCAGTGGCTTGGGAAGAATATTATGCGGAGGACTGGAAAAAGAAACTCCAGGAAAGCATGCATAGGTGCAATGGCCTCAGCAATATAACTGAAATAAAGTTGAAAATGGCATTTAACACTATACAATCAATCAATTGCACAGTACTGTTGGCAAGCCAATGGCTGCTTTCCCACATAACCATCATCGAAACAATGAGCAGGGATAAGTGAAAAACAAATCCTGTGGCAATGACTATCCCTTTACTTCTCAATCCCGGGTTTTAATGACCCTGAAAACTATGGCTTTTTGAAAACATTATATGAAAAGGGGAAGATGCTTGTAACCTGAGCATTTTGTCCTTTTCCCACAAGGTTATCTATCCTCTCAAACCCTATTATTTGAGCCAAGTTTAATTTGTCATCAGCAAGTGGTTTCAGTTTGGACAAATCTAAAGTTTTGTCATTTGGCATAGGGCTATCGTCAATCCTCAGAAAGAAATTGGACAGGCTAAAGGTTCAAACCTGCGACCCCTGGTTTCAAGTCCTGTGTGTTATCAACTGAGCCACCAGGCTTGCATGTGCAACTAAAGATGATGTACAAAGGTGATCATTGTGTTATCACAGTGTTTTGAACAGAATATTTTGGCTTGTTCAAATATTGACACTAGCTGAACCCTTACTGGCCTGACTTCATTGTTTCCCACACTACAACATTTTAGGCTCATCCAAATTCAAAGCATTTTGCAGAAACAATTCAAATGTGGCTGAAATGATAGAATTTGTTTGTAGAAGAGTTTGAAAACATTGTGGGAAAAGAGGACTGTGCTGGTCACCAGCATTTTATTCTTTTCTCACAGTGTTTTCAAAAACCTTCCTCAAGGTTATTAAAAGTTGGGATTGTGTGAGAAAGGATGAATACTTTCCCACACTACAAAATTTTAGACATCCAAATTGAAAGCTTTTGCAGACGACAAGTTTTTTGTTGCTCAAAAGATAATTTTTGTCATTGAAATGTTTGAAAACATTGTTGGAAGAGGAGAAAATGCAGGTTACCAGCATTTTTTACTTTTCCCGCAATGCTTTCAAAAGCTGCTTTCCCCAGAGTCGTTAAAACTTTGGATTGTTTGGTATAGATGACAATATTTTAGCCTTGTCCAAATTGAAAGCATTTGCACACAACAATTTCAGTGTGGCTCAAATGGTGCAATTTTTAGCTCCACTGGCCAAAGGCCAGCGGGCTTATGTCATGGCCCGGTGTCCGTCGTGCGTCCGTCCGTCCGTCCGGTCGTCCGTCCGTCCGTCCGTGCGTTAACTTTTATTTCAAACATCTTCTTCTCTGAAACTACTCATCCGATTTTCACGAAACTTCACAGAAATGATCCTGACATGGTCCTCTTTAGAATTTCTTGAAAGAATTTGATTCCTTCAAAAACTCTGGTTGCCATGGCAACAAAACTGAAAAATATTGGAAATCTTTAAAAATCTTCTTGTCTGAAACCATAAGGCATAGGGCTACCAAATTTGGCATGTAGCTTTATGTAGTAGACCTCTATCAAGTTTCTTCAAATTATAGCCCTGGGGTCAAAATTGGCTCTGCCCCAGGGGTCACAAGTTTTACATAGGCTTATATAGAGAAAACTTTAAAAATCTTCTTGTCTGAAACCATAAGGCATAGGGCTACCAAATTTGGCATGTAGCTTTATGTAGTAGACCTCTATCATGTTTCTTGAAATTATAGCCCTGGGGTCAAAATTGGCTCTTCCCCAGGGGTCACAAGTTTTACATAGGCTTATATAGAGAAAACTTTAAAAATCTTCTTGTCTGAAACCATAAGGCATAGGGCTACCAAATTTGGCATGTAGCTTTATGTAGTAGACCTCTATCATGTTTCTTGAAATTATAGCCCTGGGGTCAAAATTGGCTCTTCCCCAGGGGTCACAAGTTTTATACATAGGCTTATATAGAGAAAACTTTAAATATCTTCTTGTCTGAAACCATAAGGCCTAGAGCTACCAAATTTGGCATTTAGCTTGATCTAGTTGGAGTCTACCAAAAGTGCCCAAAGTATAGTCCTGGGGTCAATTTGGCCTCATACTTGGAGGGGGGGGGGGTTCACAAGATTTACATAGGCTTACATAGGGAAAACTTTTAAATCTTGGTGTACATAGCCATAAGGCTTAGGCTACCAAATTTTGCATATAATTATAGCATTATTTAGTGGACAGTTACAAAGAGGGCCCAAGTTACAGCTCTAGGATCAAGTTTGGCTCTGCACCAGGGATCACAAGTTTTACATGGGTTTATGGAGTGAAAAGTGTAGAAACCATCTTGTTACCAGCCATAAGGCCAAGAACTCCCACATTTGGCATGTTATTCTTCTAATACAATATTCCCCATTTAGTCAGACTGTAGCCATGAGGTCAAAGTTTTATAAGGGCTTATATAGTGAAGACTTTTCTTCGTGGTTTATATTTATAAGCCAGTGGAGCGATACAGGGCCATCATGGCCCTCTTGTTCTTTGATAGGGTAGAAAACATTGTGGGAAAAGGAGAAAATGCTGGTTACCAGCATTTTCTCCGTTTCTCACACTGTTTTCTAAAGGCTTTTTACCCAGGTTGGTTAAAAGGCGTCATTGTGTGGTATAGGGTTAATGAAGTGGACCACATTTTAGTTTAGAAAAATTGTCAGAGTATGTAACAAAGTAGTAGACAGTGTAGATCAAAGATCAGACTGTGCATTCTGTACAGTCTGATCTTGATCTACACTTTCTGTACAAGCAGCTGCAGCTGGGTCAAGTGCTTTAAGGATAAAAAGACTAAGAATATCATAGTACACTTATGATTGTTTTTGAACCTGGTTAAGTAGATAAAGGAAAGAAAACATTGTGGCAGTGTGCAGTATGAAGTCAAGAGTTCCTAAAGACCATACTGCATTAACTCTTTACCAAAAGACAACATTTTGGACGTTTCCAAATTGACAGCATTTGCAGACGACAAAATAAATGTGACTCAAAAACTGAAAATTGTTTTGGGAAAGGTAGAAAACATTGTGGGAAAAGGAGAAAATGCTGGTCACCAGCATTACCACAATATTTTCAAAAGGCTTCTTCCCCAGGGTCGTTAAAAGTCGGGATTGTGTGGTAAAGGGTTAAGCTCTAAACTGGCTTTTTGGCAAAACCTTAGAGGAAGATGCTTTTTGTGGACAGCTGAGATCCAAGATCAGCCTTCTCAGGTTGTGCAGTGTGATCTTGGAGTTTGACTGTCCGATAATTTTGAGATATTCTGCTCAAAGCACAAATTAAAACAATGTGTAGCCAACTATTGGTCATTTTCAAGGCTGTTTTCAGAGCTCCAGATTAGAGGAAGTGATGGTATTCTAAATCCATTATTTCTCTTCCAAACCCTATGTTTTGGGCACTCATTAAAATCGTCTTGAGACGATTCTAATGAGTACCCATAACTTAGGGTTTAGTGGAGAATAACTAATATCTTTAATTTTGAAATTAAAATCACTCTCTCTATGTGGAACTCTCTACAGTTTTTGTGTTCAGCAAATCAGGTGAACTGTAGGACTGTGAAATGAGCATGTAAAAAATAGAGTCTGAACAGTTATGGGTCAAAACATAAGTTCAGTAAAAAAGATGTATATTTGGTACAAAGGGTATAGGAGTAGATTTATAAAATGATATGGTGATAAGAAAAATTCCTGTGTTACTTGATTTTAATTCTGTCACCTGAGGACATATTAACCCTTAGAGCGCCGAATAAACCTGAGACATTTTCATTCTAGAAATACGACCCAAATAATTGCAATTGCTTTTGTACACAGTGATTCAGCAAAGTGGACAGTGTAGATCAAAAGATCAGGCTGCATGTTGTGCAGCCTGATCTTGATCTTCACTGGCCACAAATGCAAATATAGTCATGAAAAGCGCTTTAACCCTTTACCAGACGACAAAATTTTAGCCTTGTCCAAATTAAAAGCATTTGCAGACAACAATTTCAGTGTGGCTCAAATAGTGCAACTTTTCTTAGATAGAGTAGAAAACATTGTGGGAAAAGGAGAAAATGCTGATTACCAGCATTTTCTCCTTTTCCCACAATGTTTTCAAAAGGCTTCTTTCCCAGGGACGTCAAAAGGCGGCATTGTACGGTAAAGGGTTAAGGATTAAGTTAATTTTTTTCTATCTTGTAGCCAAATTATGGCAAAAGAAAAAATTACTTACCTTGAGCATTTTCTCCTTTTTCGACAATGTAACTATAGTATAAAACTAATTCATGCTGGTTAAATTATTCTTAATTCAGAAAGATGTTAGGTTTTTATTTTTTTGGCAATTTCCAGCTCACCTGAGCATGAAATGTTCAAGGTATTAACTCTTTACCACACGACAACATTTTAGATTGGTCCAAATTAAAAGCGTTTACAGACGACAAAATAAATGCAAATGAAAACTTAAAACTTGTTTTGGGAAGGGTAGAAAACATTGTGGGAAAAGGAGAAAATGCTGGTTACCAGCATTTTCTCCTTTTCCCACAATCTTTTCAAAAGGCTCCTTTCTCAGGGTCGTTAAAACTCGGGATTGTGTGGTAAGGAGTTAGGGCTCAAGATAAAGGGGCGTAACTCTTCTCTGTGATGCATCATACCAAGCAAGTCATCATATAATTATGGATCTATAAAATCCATTTTGTCTAATAACCGACATAATCGTGAGGTACAATTGTCCAGTGACATGCAAGAAATTGACCTGTGGTAAAAAGTTTTGGCCAAGGTCAGCATGCCCAGACAGCACAGGTTGACCCGAGTCCATACTATTTGCAAATACGTTAAACACCCTTTCCACGTTGCTTGATTGAATGAACACTAGTTTACACCGCCTTCAACCTCATTTCAGTCATATCTTGGCCAGAGCTCACTTACTCATTTGAGGAAAAAAAAAACATTGATATATCTTGATTTAGAGGCTATTAGGAGAGCACTTAACCTTGAATATGGTTTTGAAAGCATATTGTGGAAAAACCAGAAAATGCTGATAATAACCAGCATTCTGTGTATATCTTTTCCCCCCACAAGGTAAATCTTTCAAAGACAAATCCTATCTTATTAGTCACATTTAATTTGTCTGCAAAAATGCTTTCAACATTTAACTCTTTACCACACAACAAAAATGTAGACTTGTCCAAATTGAAAGCATTTGCAGACAACAATCTAAATGTGGCTCAAATGATGAAATTAGTTTGGGATAGGGTAGAAAACATTGCGGGAAAAGGAGAAAATGCTGGTTACCAGCATTTTCTTCTTTTCCCACAATGTTTTCAAAAGACTTTTTCCTCAGGGTCGTTAAAACTCGGGATTGTTTGGTAAAGGGTTAACAAATGACAAAATTTTAGACTTGTCCAAATTGAAAGCATTTGCAGATGAAACAGAAATGTTGCACAAATGATGGAATTGATCTCTGAGAGGGTAGAAAACATTTTGGAAAATGGAGAAAATGCTGGTTACCAGCATTTTCTCCATTTTCCACCATGTTTTAATAAGCCCTCTTCCTCAGGGTCCTTAAAAGTTTGGATTGTGTGGTACAGGGTTAACTCTGCCAAATGATTTAAGTTTTTAACCTGTCCAAATTGAAAGCATTTTCAGAAGACAAATGTCACTACAATGATTGAGTTTGCTTTTACAAATGGAGTTAACAGTGTGGAAAAGGGGAAAAAGCCTTTCCCTGTTTTCCAGCATTTCTTCTTTTCCCACAATTATTTCCAAATAAGCCTCTTTCTAAGGGTGGTTAATGCTCAGGATTGTGTGGTAAAGAGTGAAACAGCTTGATTTGTAAGTGGGTCATTTCAACTATCCTCAAAATAGGATATGTGTGGGCTCTCAGTTTTTGTCTTAACTTGTGAAGTTTGAAAGCGTGAAAAGGGACTTTTTTGTTTTGATCATTTTGGGTTGGAATGATTATCAGGACCCAAAGTCCATGACAGGTATGACATTTTTTTGTACGGGTTTAAACCTTTCATTTTTACTATACAATCCCATGTTTTAATGAACCTCAGGAAGAAGGCATTTGAAAACATTGTGGGAAATGGAGAAAATATTGGTTACCAGCATTTTCTCCTATTCCCACAATGTTTTCTGTAAGCATTTCAAAGACATATTTCATAGTTTGAGTGCGACAGGATTCTGTCCTTCTTACCGCTGTGCATTGGTTCGACAATGGATATGTGGGAAAGCAGCCAGTGGCTTGGAAAGAATATTGTGCGAAGTACTGGTAAATGAACCCCCACAAAAGCATGGATAGGTGCACTGGTACAGTATTACTGAAATAATGTTGAAATGGCATTGAACACCGTACATCAATCATAGTTTAAGCCATGTTTGATTTGTTATGAGCTGAAGCTTTCAAGTAGGAAAAGACAAAATTTTGTCATTCAGGTAAGAGTTACCTGTTTAACCCTTTACCAGACAACAAAATTTTAGCCTTGTCCATATTGAAAGTGTTCGCATGTGACAATTTCATTGTGGCTCAAATGGTGGAATTTCTCTTTGATAGGGTAGAAAACATTGTGGGAAATGGAGAAAATGCTGTTACCAGCATTTTCTCCTTTTCCCACAATGTTTTCCAAAGGCCCCCTTCCCAGGGTCGTTAAAAGGCGGCATTGTGCCGTAAAGGATTAAAAGATGACAGAAAGTTAGACTCCTCCATAATAAAGCATTGCATAAATCAAGATTAGATTGTACAGGAAGTGCAGTCTGCCCTTTGATCTATACTGTCAGCTTGTTTAGTCAAGCCAGCCTGGGTAGCTCAGTGGTTAGCGTATCTGACTCGTGACCTGGTGGTTGCGAGTTTGATTTCGGTTGAGACAAACTTTCATTTCGGTCATTTTTCGTGTCTCGCCTCTGATGCACGTGAGAAACGTAGTCAGTGGCTCTTGAAAGAAATTTGTGTCAGTACTGGAGTGAGAAAGCCAGGATACACAAGTCAAGCCAGTAAGATAAATATCGTTTTGAGTGACAGTGGATTGCATTTCAGGGAAGGATTTTATATTTTTGTTACAAAAGAGTTAATTAGCACTATTGATGATTTTCATCTGGATAGGTAGAAAGCATTGAGGGAAAAGGAGAAATGCTGGCTACCAACATTACCAACAATGTTTTCAAAAGCCGTCTTTTGTAGGGTCATGAAAAGTCATGGTTATGTGGTAATAAGTTGACACAATTAGCCGGTTCGTTTGGGCCAACGGTAGAGCTGCCAGAATTGGAGGAGATATTCCGGTGTGTTCGATTGGGCGTCTTCCGCTTTTAGAAGCTCTGCCATCTCTTCCACTCGATATTTGGAAGAGCCGGCAGAGATTCGAAACAAAATGGCGGAAGCTGCCAACGAAACGTGAGTTGAAGAATGGTTTCTTTTCAGTTGACAGTTGTTAGCTCCACTGGCCGAAGGCCAGCG
Source organism: Tridacna gigas (assembly GCA_945859785.2). Lineage (NCBI taxonomy): Eukaryota > Metazoa > Mollusca > Bivalvia > Cardiida > Cardiidae > Tridacna > Tridacna gigas. The sequence continues at coordinate 26,256,732 of OX244043.2, read as the reverse complement.
GGCTTATGTCATGGCCCGGTGTCCGTCGTGCGTGCGTCCGTCCGTGCGTTAACTTTTATTTCAAACATCTTCTTCTCTGAAACTACCCATCCGATTTTCACGAAACTTCACAGAAATGATCCTGACATGGTCCTCTTCAGAATTTCTTGAAAGAATTTGATTCCTTCAAAAACTCTGGTTGCCATGGCAACAAAACTGAAAAATATTGGAAATCTTTAAAAATCTTCTTGTCTGAAACCATAAGGCATAGGGCTACCAAATTTGGCATGTAGCTTTATGTAGTAGACCTTTATCAAGTTTCTTCAAATTATAGCCCTGGGGTCAAAATTGGCTCTGCCCCAGGGGTCACAAGTTTTACATAGGCTTATATAGAGAAAACTTTAAAAATCTTCTTGTCTGAAACCATAAGGCATAGGGCTACCAAATTTGGCATGTAGCTTTATGTAGTAGACCTCTATCAAGTTTCTTCAAATTATAGCCCTGGGGTCAAAATTGGCTCTTCCCCAGGGGTCACAAGTTTTACATAGGCTTATATAGAGAAAACTTTAAAAATCTTCTTGTCTGAAACCATAAGGCATAGGGCTACCAAATTTGGCATGTAGCTTTATGTAGTAGACCTCTATCATGTTTCTTGAAATTATAGCCCTGGGGTCAAAATTGGCTCTTCCCCAGGGGTCACAAGTTTTATACATAGGCTTATATAGAGAAAACTTTAAATATCTTCTTGTCTGAAACCATAAGGCCTAGAGCTACCAAATTTGGCATTTAGCTTGATCTAGTTGGAGTCTACCAAAAGTGTCCAAAGTATAGTCCTGGGGTCAATTTGGCCTCATACTTGGAGGGGGGGGTTCACAAGATTTACATAGGCTTACATAGGGAAAACTTTTAAATCTTGGTGTACACAGCCATAAGGCTTAGGCTACCAAATTTTGCATATAATTATAGCATTATTTAGTGGACAGTTACAAAGAGGGCCCAAGTTACAGCTCTAGGATCAAGTTTGGCCCTGCACCAGGGATCACAAGTTTTACATGGGTTTATGGAGTGAAAAGTTCAGAAACCATCTTGTTACCAGCCATAAGGCCAAGAACTCCCACATTTGGCATGTTATTCTTCTAATACAATATTCCCCATTTAGTCAGACTGTAGCCATGAGGTCAAAGTTTTATAAGGGCTTATATAGTGAAGACTTTTCTTCGTGGTTTATATTTATAAGCCAGTGGAGCGATACAGGGCCATCATGGCCCTCTTGTTTTTTTTTGTTGTCATGTGCAAATATTCGTGTTTTGACTTGCTGAAAAGATTGCTCTTGCTCAGTATCCAATTTGTGGTGGTAAATATACAGTAAATACTGATTAATTCCTCCGCATGTCTTGAATCGCCCTCAGAATTTTTAGGGACGAAATGTCTTGGGTTCGAAACGTTCTAATATCTCTCTAATTGGTATAAAAAGTATATATATTTTTATCACTAATTTGACTTACACTGATGAATACAAAGCTGCTATTTTGGGGATTGTTCAAGGCCTGTTTAGACAGAACAAGCTAGCGCCATTCTCATCAAATAGCCATTCTTCTACAAACAACAGCAGTTTGTTGTAAAAAGCCGCCATGTTGAATGATTCTAAATTCGTTCGATTGGCTTTCTATTCTAATCGCTTCTGTGAATAGCATTCTCTTCTTAGCAGAGCCCAAACGAACCGGCTAAATGACAAATTGTCATAGTTTAAATGTGGCTCCTAATTAGATGTATCTTAAATGATGGGATTTATCCATGAAAGGGTAGAAAAATATTTTGTGAATATGAGAAAATGCTGGTTTTCTCCCTTTTACCCACAATGGTTTCTTAATTTTTTTTTTCTGAAGGTCAATAACCCTCTTTCACAACTTAAGTTGCATTTGCAAGCAGTGTAGATTAAGATCAGATGGCACCGAAAGTGCACAATGTTTTCAAAAGCCTTCATCACAGTTGTTAAAACTGGGAATTGTGTGGCAAAGGGATAAATCACTGGATTGTTTTATAAAGGGTCAAGTTGAAAGTTCAAAAGGGCACTTGAACAATATGTGTATATCGTGTGAGAGGGTGACCCTCTCTTCATGTGATGACTAAGGAAGCTTAGATAGGACTTGGGAGAAAAGAAAAAAATAATCTCATGCCCACAAGGTAATATGCTTTATTTCATGCTTTTTGGTAGTTTATCGAGAAATAGTGGTGGATTATGGTTTGATATTTCATGATTATGACCAGTGAAAATTTTATATTTTCTAAATCTTCAGTTGAAGGCAAAAAAGGTAGTTCCTGCGCACTAGTTACCTAGGTAATCATCGCGTGCCAATCAAACAGAGGGAAATATGACATAATTTATGAGCATTAATTTCACCCAATATTTCTCGCGCTTTACGTACTATTGTAATGCATTTTTATGTGAGGGGGTTCATGACAGGGAATTATGGGGATTTTGATGAAAGTCCCTACAAAAAAAGGGGTTAGAAGCATTTAATAAATAGAATATTTGTTTTTTTCGGTGAAAGATCGAAATTTATTTCATCTTGTGAACATTACCAGTAATATTTTCATGAGCTGCTGTGCCACTCATGAAAATGTTACTGATGATGTTCACTGGATGAAGTAAGTTTTGATCTTTAACCAAAAAAAAACACAACAAATATCCTCTATGTAAAACCTGTCTTAATGGTCAACGCCATTGACTCATTATGAAAGGGTTCCATTGTAGATTTGTCTGTTTTGAGAGCATCTACAGATAAGTAAATAAAATGTCATAAAGTGCTGATTACCAGCATTTTTATCTCGGCTGTTGTCGAGGAAAAGATCAATTTATTGCTGTAGCCCAGTCATCGTCTGTGAGGTTGTGGTGCAAAAACTTTGACATTTTACAATATCTCTGTTATTACTGAAGACATGAAATACTTCAAACTTGGACAATTTGTAAACTATCAAAAGGGGAACTTATACAAAAAGGGTAGGTAAACCATCAAAAATTTTTGACACAGTTATGCCCCTTTTTCAACTTGGATATTTCACTTAAAATCAACTTCGATATTTCACTGTAAATCAAGCAGCTGCAGCGAAGCGTTGGCACCCACATGCAGTGCTGTTGTGGATGAATGACAAAGCATTTGCATACCCCACTACTTACTAACCCTTTACCATACAATTCCAAATTTTAACCATGCGGAAGAATGAAACTTTTGAAAACATTGTGTATAACGGAGAAAATATCGGCTTTTTCTCTTTTTCCAAAAGTATTTTTTTTTCAACCCTCTCTCAAACAAATCCTATTGTTGAAGCCGCATTTGTGAAAAGATGATGAAATTTTAAGATTGTCTATATTAATTATATTGCTCTTTTAAATTAGATGACAACATTGTAGATGTGTCCAATTTTAAAGAATTTGAAGACGACGTAATAAAAGCCGCTGAAATGGCGGGATTTGTTTTTGAAAGGACAGAAAATATAGGAAAAGCAGAAAATGCAGATTACCAGCATTTTTTTCCTTTTCCCACAATATTTCCAGTAGTCCCATTTTCCTTAGGGTTCTTAAAACTCAGGATTGTGCAGTAAAGGATTAACCTTTTACCACTCAATCCAGAGGTTTAACAGCTCTGAGGAAGTAGCCTTTTGAAAAAAATTGTGGGAAAGGGAGAAAATGCTGGTAACCAGCATTTGCTGGTAACCAGTAATTACTCCTTTTCCCACAATGTTTTTTAACTGGTTTAGAGTCAGGTTTTATCAATCAAGCCATGTTCAGTTTTCATCTGCAATTTAAAAAATAACAGCTGTGGTTTTGGACGAGTGTAAAATTTTGTTGTTTGGTAAAGAGTTAATGTACTGATATATGTGCAAATTTTCTTTTCAGGATGTAAAGAAGATCTCCAAATTAGTTACAAACTGTTATAACAGTTACTGGATGTAGGAGGAGTGATTTGAAAAAAGGCAACTAAAACTAGATGTGAAATATCTGTAGTAAATCTCTAAACAAAATGGCAGATATCTTAATGAACTTTGTAATTGGGGTGCTGCGTGCAGCGTCATTTGTGTACGACGTTGTTTTATTTGTGCCATATTATGTTATATGCCAACCAGGGCAGGTTTTGAAAGCTAAGAAGCGAATAAAGGTATGTGAAACCTCCATGTTGGATTGGATAAGTTCAATTGTTTATATTGGAGTTTAATACCATTTTAAATGCTTAGGTCATATCGCAGCAGTCAGTGCACCTATGTATGTGTTTCCTGGTTTACTCACATGAGTACTGACACAACTTTCTTTCCAAGTCACTGGTTACTTTTCTCACATGAAAAGAAAGATTTCCTCAAAGGGGTATCGAGCTCACAACTACCAGGTCACGAGTCAGATACGCTAACCAGTGGCGGGCTCCATTGGATAAGCAAAGCCTACGAGCTGGCAACTAAAGAGGTTTTTACAGCCATTGTGATCAAGATCAGACTGTACAGAATATGCTGGCTATCTTTGATCAACACTCTCTGCTATGTTTAGATATTCTTGTTAGAAACTGAAGTGTTCTGTCAAAAAATGCTGTTGTTTTCGTCTTTAAAATGTCACTTATGTTTAAGTTGGCTTTCTCAAGGTTAACCCATTACCACACAATTCTTACTTTTAACTACCCTGAGAAAGAAAGCCTTTGGAAACTTTGTGGTAACAAGCATTTTCTTCTTTTCCCAGAATGCTTTCTATACTTCCCAACACAAATTATTTTATTGTCTGCAAATGCTTTCAATTTGGACAAGTCAAAAATTTTGTCATTTGGAAAAGAAATAAGGCACTGGAGTTGAATATGTAGATTCAAGATCAGATTGCATACAAGTTGCAATCTTGTCTCCCTGTTCAATATTTTGTTGATCTTTTATCCAATACCAGGGTCTGTATTCACCAATCATTCTTAGTTTAATTCATAGTCTCATTCCAGGTTTAGGAAGTACGTAACACATTTTCTGATTGGCTTAACCATTTGAACCATGCACTGTGAACAGGGGGCTTAATGCATCTGCAAACAGTATCGACCCATCTGCGCCTGCGCAGTCCACACAGGCTGACCTGGGTAGAAACTCTTTTGCTATTGGTGAATTTTCTACATGTCAAAGGACCAGTCTACCTTATCATTCAATTGGTTATTAGACAGAATGGATTATATGGATCCATGATCATGTGATGACTTGCTTGGTATCAAGTATCATGGAGATGCATTAACCTTTTGCCGCACAGTGCCGCCCTTTTACGACCTTGGGAAAGAAGCCTTATGAAAACATTGTGGGAAAAGGAGAAAATGCTGGTAACCAGCATTTTCTCCTTTTCCCACAATGTTTTCTGCCCTATCAAAGAAAAATTGCATCATTTGAGCCACATTTAAATTGTCGTCTGCAAATGCTTTTAATTAAGACAAGGCTAAAATTTTGTCGTCTGGTAAAGGGTTAAGCTCCCTTTTCCCAGTGCATGGCACATTTGGTTTAGCCAATCAGAAAATGCAATACTTAGAAAATTCTTGAGAATAAGACTGAATATGTTCGATGAATATGAATCCTTGTCAGATGTTGAAATAAGCTAATCAATAAAAGTATCTATATAGGACTTGAGAACAGGAGGTCGCTGGTCCGATCCCCGGCTCAGCCAATTTCTCTTGGAGGATTCATGATGGTCATTGCAACAGGATTTATTCCTCTCTCTCCTCTGACCGCTGTTTTGACAATGGTTATGTGAGAAAGCAGCCAGTGGCTTGGGTGTGGTAAAAAAACTCCAGGAAAGCATGGATAGGTGCACTGGCAGCCACAGTATAACTGAAATAATGTTGAAAACGGCATTTAACACCATACAATCAGTCGATAAAGGTAACTATGACACATAGTTACAGTAACATGGTATACAGTGTAGAGTAAAAGTACTTTGTTCCAGAATGGCTCTGAAGTTTAAAGACCAGCTTGTGTATTTTGTGAATTCTGATCTTGATCTTTACAGACCCAAAAGATACTGAAGTTGTAAAAGGGCTTTAAGGGTAAAGTTGGGTCTTGAATACTCTATGTAAGTATTTATAAATGCCAAGATGTGAGTAACTCTTGAATGGCACAAACAATTTTTTCTTGCTGTTGGGACCTGGGAAAAGCAAGAACTACTCTGTACCAAACAATCTATGCTCTAACAACCTGAGGAAAAAAGCTTTTGAAAACATTTATGAAAAAATGAGCGAATTCTGGTTGCCAGCATGCATCCTTTTTCACTATGTTTTCTATCAATGTTAAAAATAAAACAACATTAATTGAAGCATATTTAATTTGTCGTCTGCAAAATCCCTTCAGTATGAATATGTGTATAATTTCTGTTAACCCTTTCCCAAGCAACAAATTTTAGACACTTTCAAATTTGAAACGTCTGCAGACAGAAATTCAAAATTTGTACAGATGAGCTTAAGATCTCTGGTATGGTAGAAAACATTGTGGGCAAAGGAGAAAATGCTGGTAACCAGCATTTTCTCCTTTTCTCACAATGTTTTCAAAAGCTTCTTTCTCAGGGTTGTTAAAACTTGGGATTGTGTGGTAAAGGATTAAGTAAGCTGATTATGTAGGATGACAAAGGATATATGCTGATCTGTATTGAAGACATTCTGCAGATGACAAATTAGACATGCTTCAAATGACGTAATTGGACTTAAATACCGTTGAAAAAGGTGTTTTATTCCAGACAAACACATTCTTTTTCCAGGCAAAATCTGTGGATGATTCCCCTGAAGGGCCCTACAGGGCAACAGATAATCCACTGAATGAACTGACGATAACACTCTTCCCAGAATGCTCGACTGTTGATGACCTCCTGATACGTGCCGTCAGAATTTATTCTGCAAAACGATGTCTTGGAACAAGGGAACTTTTGAAAGAAGAAGATGAAGTACAGCCCAATGGGCGTGTCTTTAAAAAGGTACAAATAACATCCTTTCTTAAACCCTTTACCATACAATCCCAGATTGTAACAACCCTGAGAAAGAAGCTTTTTGAAAACATTGTGGGAAAAGGAGAAAATGCTGGTTACCAGCATTTCTCTCCTTTTCCCGCAATGTTTTCTATCCAATCAAAGAGAAATTCCATCATTTGAGCTCCATTCAGATTGTCATCTGCAAATGCTTCCAATTCAGACAAGTCTACATTTTGATCATGCGGTATAGGGTTAACTCTCTACCTGGTAATGATATAAAAGACTTGTCAATATTGAAAGCATTGCAGACGACAAGTTAAATGTGGTTCAAATGATGGAATGTCTTTTGTATTGATTGAACTTGAGTTGAATAATCCAAACAGAGATTTTCATTCTAGAAGTAATATCCAATTAAGAGCAATTATATTTTTATATGATTCCTTTCCTCATTACCATTTCAGAAAGCCGATAGTGTCAATCAAAGACCAGACTGCATGTTTTGTGCAATCTGATCTTGATCTACACTGGCCGCAAAGGTGCTTTAAGGGTTAGATATGGACCAGGCTAAAATTTTGTTGTCTGGTAAAGAGCAAAAGATTACAAACATGAACACAGAAACTTCTGGTTTTAACGCTTAAAGCGCAGATTAAACCTATCAAACATTTTCATCCTAGAAACAATAGCCAATTAATCGCAATTTCATGGTTGCTTTATTCACGGTGTTTCAGCAAAGCAGACAGTGTAGATCAAAGATCAGGCTGCACATTTTGTACAGCCTGATCTTGATCCACACTGGCTACAAAGGCATTTATAGTTGTAAAGGGCGCTTTAAGGGTTAAGAATGTTCTAGTTTAACCCTTTACCTAACAATCCTGATTTTTAATAACTGTTAGAAAGAAGAATTTGAAAGGATTTGGGGAAAAGGAGAAAATGCAGGTACCCAGCATTTTCTCCTTTTCTTAAAATAATTTCTACCTGATTCAAATTTGATTATTTGTTTCACATTTGATTTGTCATCTGCAGATGCTTTCATTTTCGACCAGTCTAAGATTTTGTCGTCTGGTAAAAGGTTAAAAATATTTCAATTTCCAGGTTATTCTCGGGGAATACAAGTGGATCACATTTGAAGACGTATTTACCCGAGTTACCTATCTGGGTAGTGGGCTGTTGTCTCTGGGTCAGCCCCCTCGTAAAAATATACTCATTTTTGCTGAGACGAGAGCCGAGTGGATGATTGCAGCTCAGGCCTGTTTTAAGTACAACTTTCCAAGTAAGTGTAAGACAGAGTGTTTGTCCTCACATTGTGTGGACTTCATGGCATTGTAAGTTTATGGTTTTATGGTTATGTTAATAACTGTAACTCTTTACCAAACGACAAAATTTTAGACTTATCCAAATTGAAAGCATATGCAGACAACAAAATAAAAGTGACTGAAAAGTTGATATTTGTTTTGGGAAAGGTAGAAAACGTTGTGGGAAAAGGAGAAAATGCTGGTAACCTATCTTTCAATGTGTTTGCTTTTTGTCTCCAAAAAGTTTCTTTTTTGAAATTGTGACTCCTGGGTCAGTATTCACCAATTATTCTTAAGAACATTCTTAGTCTTATTCTTCAAGATTTTCTAAATTTTAAAGTAACACAACCTGATTGGCTAAACCAAATGGTTTAGCCAATCAAAAGTTGTGTTGCTTTCAAATTCAGAAAATTCTGGAGAATAAGACTAAAAACGTTCTTAAGAATGGTTGGTGAATATGGACCCTGTACTATTTTTGTAGTAAAAGAATTGTTTCAGCATAGACTTTAGTCTGGATACAAATATATTTATGTATTTTACAGTTGTTACCCTCTACGCTACCTTAAGCCAAGATGCCATAGCTCATGGAATAAACGAAAGCGAGGTCACACACGTCATTACCTCAGCAGATTTATTACCTAAATTTAAGGTAAAAGTTATGTTTTTCCAGGTTCTTCTTGTAACCCCTTTCACAGCATGTTTTCATTAACCTGAGGAAGACAGCTTTTATAAACATTGTGGAAAAGGGAGAAAATGCTGATGACTGAAGGTTGCTCAAACCGTGGGTTTTTTCACTGAGTGGATAGAAAAATTTTTGTGCAAAAGCCTTGACATTTTAAGATATTCACTTTGAATCTGGGAAGGTTAACAAGTCTAGCCTATAAGAAATATAAGATCTGAAATAAGTTGGTATTTGATCTAGAGTTTTATTAAATGAGGCTAGGAAAATGCTGTTAAGCAAGCCTCTGGCAAACTGTACTACAATATTTTTGCAGACAACTTTAATTAAGTTTTGTCTCAAGGGCCTACAAATGGCGGATTCTTTTGATTACATCATAAAGTCTTGCAAAATATAGGTTAGACCATGCAAAATCAGGCATGCACAAGAAGTATTTTTCATGAATAAAACCTGATTTACTTTCCTAGGAAAAGGTATTGAATGATGTCACATATGATGTTACACAGTGCTTATCTCCTACTTATTATGTATGTAAGATAAGAAAATTCACAATGGGCATTTCATGCTGAAAACAAAGGAAGATATCTTTCAGTGCATTGTATTTTCAGCCATTGAAAGCTGTTCTGTTTATTATTATGAGCCATGCTTTGGCCAAAGGGGGTTTAATGCATCTCTGTGATGCATTATTCCAAGCAAGCCATGACATGATTATGGATCCATACTAGCCACTTTTTTTAACAACTGACTTTGTCATAAGATCTACTGGTCCTTTGACGTACAGAAAATTGACCAGTAGTGAAAAGTTTCGGCCCAGGTCAGCCTGCGCAGGCTGACCTTGGTCGATACTTTTTCGCATATGCATTAAGCCCTTTTTTCACAGAGCATGGCTCATATATTTGCAGCTGAAAGAATTAAAGGCATAACAACACATCTATACTAAAATCAAGCAATTTTGAAGATCTGAAGTCAGACAGCATCTTCTTTAAAGTCTCATCAAGGTTCCATGAGTTTTGCCGTGTCACAAAAGTGACTGCTTGTGGAAAAATGTAAAAAAAAACAACACTTTGCCATACAATCCCATTTTGATGACCCGGAGGAAAATTTTAGCGGAAAACTATTCCCGCTTGAGGAACTTGTGTATTTGCAATTTTCATCATGACTGGTAAAGAAGTATTACATTACAGGGGATACTGCCTTTGCGAATTTTTTTCTTAATGCAGTGACAAGGCTACATGCACTGGTTATTTACTGTAATTAGCTTACTAACCCTTTACCACACAATGACAGGTTGTAATTACCCAGAGAAAGAAGCCTTTTGAAAACATTGAGGGAAAAGGAGAAAATGCTGGTCAACAGTATTTTCTTCTTCTCCCACAGTGTTTTCTACTCTTCCCAAAACAAATTTTGATTTTTGTAACAGTTCAAGTGTTTGCCATTACAGGGTATAATAGACAAGATTCCAAAAGTGACACATATTATAGTGATGTGTGACAGCCAGACATTTTCTAAAGCGGATTTTCCGAGTCATCTGAAGATTTTATCCTTCGCAGATGTAGAAATCATGGGTGCCCTACCTGATAACAGTAAGTGGTAGTGCTTTCATTCATTACCAGACGACAAAATTCAAGACTTGTCCAAATTCAAAGCATTTTCAGACGACAAGTCAAAGGTGGCTCAAATTGTGAAACTTTCCCTTAATTGAGGTGAAAACATTGTGAGAAAAGGAGAAAATGCTGGTTACCAGCATTTTCTCCTTTTCTCACAATGTTTTCAAAAGCTTTCTTTCTTAGGGTTGTTAAAACTTGGGATTGTGTGATAAAGGGTTAATTCATTACCAGATAAAGAGAATTTTTGACTTGTCCAAATTGAAAATAGTTTTTTATGTGTGGCTCAAGTGAATGAAATATTATTTTAAACAGTAAAAAACATGATGGAAAAAAGGAGAAAGTGCTGCTTACCAGTGATATGTAATTAATTTGTGGCACTATAATTTCTTGTCTGCGAATGCTTTGAAAGTATTGTTAGCAAAAACTGTTGTTGAATGTTATACTCTTGTTAACAGTTTCAGCTTGTCAAACTTGCTTTTTTTTTTTTTTGTTTTTTTTCATTGGTGAGACAGTTAACCCTTTACCGCACAATGTCAACTTTTAACGACCCTGAGGAAGAAGGCTTCCGAAAACATTGTGGGAAAAGGAGAAAATGCTGGTAACCAGCACTTTTTCCTTTTCCCACAATGTTTTTGACCGTATGAAAGGCAAATTTTATGTTTTGAGTAACATTTGTGGTCTGCAAATGCTTCCAGTTTGGACAAGGCATAAATTTTGTCGTCTGGTAAAGAGTTAAAAGAGAAAATTTTAACATCTTTTAACCCTTTCCCAAACGACAAATTTTAGACTGGTCCAAATTGAAAGAGTTTGCAGACAACAATTTTAAATTCGATGAAAATGGCAGAAAGTTATCAAAAAGGGTAGAAAACACTGTGGGAAAAGGAGAAATTGCTCGTTACGAGCAATTTCTCCTTTTCCCACGGTGTTCTCAAAAGACTTGTACTGCAGACACATGAAAACCAGGGCTTGTTTGGGAAAGGGTTAACACACCATTCCTCTGCGGGTAAACCTCATGTTCATTACGTAATTGATATTATTCATTGCATTATTATGTAGCTACATTCTAACATTATACAGAGAAGGGATGCTTCACACATTTCTCTACTTTCCCTTATAGTGAAAGAAATGTCAACACACAGATTGTTTCTTGCAAAATACTCAGTTTAGTCAGATATGGATTATGAATGAGCAATATGATATAGAGAATAGATGGTTTGTGTCTTTGAGTTTGAAAGTTTATAAGGCTTGGCTCTGAGTTTTATCCGATTTCCAGTTAGCTCATTGGATAAAATTCCTACACCTTGAGTGATAACTTTCGCAATCTAGGTCATAAACCTTCTAATTACAAGTTACATTGTCCCCAAATCACCTTGTATTCATATTGTGTGAAGTACAAAATTTTCTGTTAACAACAGTGATGTGAAATTATTCTTTTTTCTACAGTCAAAACCCCAGTAACAAAACCAACCAGAGATGATATAGCTGTCATAATGTACACATCTGGATCTACAGGCATTCCTAAAGGCAAGTCAGCTCTTCAAATTTTTAACCCTTTATCAAACAACCACATGCTTGGATGACCCTTGAGAAGAATTCTTTTGAGAAAATTTTCGGAAAGGGAGTAAATGCTATAGCCAGCATTCTCTCCTTTTCCCACCATATTTTCTACCAAAGGCAAATGTCATTATTTTAGCTGTGGTTAATTTGAAGTCTTCTAAAATTTCAATGTGGGAAAAGTCTGAAATTTTATTGTTTGGTTAAGTCATCTTGTTTCAAGAATTATACTCCTACATAAAACTTATATAGCCTCATTGTCAAGTTTAAGCTGATTGATGTTTACATGTTTTGCATTGATCCTGAATTTGTGTGTGAAGTCAGTATGAGATAAGAGGACTTGCCCAAGGAGAAGGATGTTGTGGGTTTAAGCCTAGCATGCCCACTGGGTTTTCAATTTGGGGGTACATGCACCCTCCAGGTTTTGAATTGGGGGTACAGAGAAAAAATTAGGGGTACACTGTACCCCCTAGGTTTTGAATTGGGGGTACAAAGAAAAATTAGGGGGTACAGAGTAACTTTGGGCTGTTTCAGTTTTATTAATGAATTTTAACACCCTAGCTCCTTTACCATAATGAATGGGATCTTAATTAAATTCGTAAATTGTGCATTTTGTGATTATATGGATGCATCATACGTCTCCAGGGCATGCACATACTTCGACATAATCGCAACAGTGGTCAGGGTTCAAAAGCCGAACACGGCCATGAGTTTTGATAATCGACCGGCTTTATGGAGGATTTTTCACCGTTATTCCTTCTCAAAGTTGCGAAGTACATTAGAACTACTTAAAAAAGCGTAGACAGATTGATGCTCATTGTCCAAGATGATGTTCGTAGATCTGGCTATTTTAAAATCACAGAAGAGCAGGCCGATTGGCTCATTGGGTGATTCGCTCATTGTAAGGTCAAACTCTGTCAAATAAGGGCCATGTTATGTTAGGGCAAAATAAAACAAAAGATGTTATGGTAGAATCACTTGTGTAACCCTACCTTTCTCAGATCTTCACGCTGTAAAATATTTTAACAGCTTTTGCTGTGATGACATTTTTTCTGCAGCAGACGCCATACATACGAAAATTACACGTTTAATTTGCGGCTCGATTTCTCAGCTTTCATATGTCAAAAAATGTGTTTTTACCGATAACTGTGCATCATGATATTATTAAATGATTTTAATTTCTCATTGAAAATTAATTGCCAGATTTTCTGTACACATGGTAGATTTTGACACCTTAAAAAATCGTAGCGAAAATTATTTAGACAGACGAGGGAGCTGCAAAATATATATAGTGAAAATATTTGGTAACCCGGTCTATGTTGGGGACAAAGCGTGGTACCCATTTACGAGGAAAACTACTTTCGTTTTGTTTGTTTGGCATGCAATACGAAATGGTATCTAATTTGTACTTGCAGTGTACGTAATTACTTTCCTTTTTGTACGTGCATACTTTTAACAGTGCGTGCGTGCACGTAAGCACAAAAAATTTGTACGCGCAGAGTAGAATTTATACGTGAATTACGTACTGCAGTAGGTGATTGGGCACCCTGTAAGCCATGACCAGACCTATCCAAATACCATTAAAGTCTTCAATAATGTCTTCCCTTGGTAGGGCTTAGTCCTATTTGCAGCTACAGATAATGTCATGTCAGGTTAAGTTACCAAGGCTGTAGATGTAAAACATTCATTCATGCATTACTTTGTTCATTACTGTGTTTATTCATTGATTTATTCATTCCTTTGTTCATTTGGTTGTTTCAGTTACAAGCTACTTTTCTTATAATGTCGGGATAATGCCATAGGTAAAGGTCTAATTCAAAATGGTCTTGGAGAAGTTTTTAGCTTGGCTGTTTTGAGAAAATGTCAAGGTATTCGTCATGTAAAAACTTTGACATTTTATGATATCTCTGTCATTACTGAAGATATTCACTTGAAATTCAGACAAGTTATTGAATATTAAAAAGGGAACCTACACCACAGGGTTGGGTAACCATGAAAGTATTTTTGACCCAGCCATGCCCTTTTTTCAACTTAGAATTTTCAAAAACTTTGACCTTTCATTATATCTCTGTCATTACTAAAGATATTTAATTCAGACTTGGACTTGTCATTAACTATCAAAAGGGGAACCCATACAGCAGGGGCAGGTAACCAAACTATTTTTGACACAGTTATGCCCTTTTTTGCCTTAGAATTTTCACTGAATGCAACTGCAGCTGAGAGTCGTCACCCGCATGCAGTTCTCTTGTTTTAAATCTGACTTTGGAGAGGGAACACTGTGGCTATCGCTCAATTCGTAAACTCTTAGAAAGAGAGCTTTTTAAAAGAATATGGGAGAAGGGAAAAATGCTGTATGCTGTTTTCTAAAGCTCTCTTTCGTACAGGTGTTTAAAACTTCAAAATATATCGTAAAAGGTTGAATACAATTTTTATTGAAGGTGTGATCATATCCCATGGTAACTTGATGTCCGGAATGTCAGGTCAGTGTCAGAGAATTGTGGGATTGGGACCAGACGATACCTACATTGGCTACCTCCCTCTAGCCCATGTGTTAGAGCTAAGTGCAGGTTAGTGGGTTTGTAACCCCCTGGCAGGGATTTTTTTGTGTTTTGAAGCAAACAAGTTTTGAACTATTGTGACAAGAGGAGAACTTGCTCATTGCTCAATGATTTCACATGTATTTGAGTATTCTGTCAGAAGGGGCTCTAATGCACTTGCAAAAAAGTATCCACTGGACTGCGCAGGCTAACATGGGTCGAAATTATTTGCTACTTGTAAATTTTCTGCATCTCAAAGCACCATTTTAGCTCTTAATCCAGTCGGCTGTTACTTAAAATGGTTTTTATGGATCCATAATTTTTTGATGACTTAACTTGATATTATGCTTCACAGAGATGCATGAAAAACCCTTTTCCCAGAGCTTGGCTCATTGATAATTAAATCTGAATTCATGTGGATATATATTTACAGAAGTACCTTAATGAGTCAGAGAATAATTGGACTTAGCTAAAGTAAAACCTGTGTGAGTTATAACTTATATACCTCTGGCAGGGGACTTTGCTTGTGTTTTGTAGTTGACCAATTTCAGAAAATTGTGTCAAAGGGAAGATGTAGTATCTCCCTGCAGTCTGTGTTTCAGGTAATTGCGATCTAGTGTCTTTTAACCCTTTACCATACAATTGCTTGTTTTAAGGGCCCTGAAGAAGGTTTTTGAAAACATTGTGGGAATAGGAGAAAATGCGGGTAACCAGCTTTTTCTCCTTTTCTCACAATGTTTTCTACCTTATCAAAGACGGGAATCGTCCATTAGGCAGATCATTTTTTGTCATCTACAAATACTTTCGATTGGTCTAGTCCGAAATATTTTTGTCGACCCAGAAGAAAGACAGGTTTTGAAAACATTGAGGGAAAAGCAGAAAATGTTTGTAACCAACATTTTCTCCTTTTCCAACAATGCTTTCTACTCTATCAAAGATAGAAATCTTCATTTGAGCTACATGTATTTTGTTGTCTGCACATGCTTTCAGTGTGATTGATGGAAAAGATTCTGTTGTTTGGTAAAGAGTTAAACTATAGATATTACACATGAATGACAGAAGTACTTTTTTTTTTCATGATAAAGGCTGCTGATAAAAATATGAAAAAACGGTGCTTTTGATTATGTGCATTAACCTCCCTTTATGTCATGCTTTTTGGTAGTTTATAAAGAAAAAATGGTTGATTATGCTTTAATATTTATGGTTATGACAAAAAAATACCAATTTCATATTTTTTAACTCTTCAATTGAAGGCGGAAACAGTAGTTCCTGCGCTATATTTACCAAGGTAAACAACAGGTGCCATTCAGCCTGAGGTAAAATATGATGTAATTTATGCGCATTTACCCCATCTTTCTCACACTTTACGTAAATATTGTGATGCGTTGTTATGTGAGGGGGGTACACCACATGGAATTACCAAAAATGATTGTACTGGATTTTTATAAAAGTCCCAATAAAAAAAGGGGTTAGGAGTATGAAATAAATATAATTTTTTTTTTTTCAGAGAAAGATCAAAATTTATTTCATCTCATGAACATCGTCAGTAATATTTTCACTTTTGGCTATGCCACTTATAAAAATATTGCCAATGAAGTATGCCACAAGTGAAAATATTACCAGTGAAGTTCACTTGATGAAAAAAAATTTAAACTTTCACCATAAAAAAACATATACCCTCCCTGTGTTTCAGAGGTGTCTTGTGTAGCAAATGGGACAGCAATTGGATATTCTTCACCTCTAACTCTGACAGATCAGGTAGGTTATAGATACGCTTTTTTCATGACAAATCTTCAAAAGTTGGTACAGAGCCCCTGTCCAGTATAGAGGAATCTCAGGGAAGACAAGAAAAAAATTGAGCTTTTACTGTGATGGACACAATATGCTGCTGAAAGTAGAGTTAACCCTTTACAACACGATCCTGAGTTTTAATGACCCTGAGAAGACTTTTGAAAACATTATGGGAAAAGGAGAAAGTGCTGGTAACCAGCACTTTCTCCTTTTCCTTCAATGTTTTCTGCCCTTTTAAAGACAAATTTTGTCATTGAGCCACCTTTAATATGTTGTCTATTTAGACTGGTACAAAATTTTCTTGGTAAGGAGTTCGAGACAAAATTTTGGTCTTGTCCAAATTGGAAGCATTTGCAGATAACAAATTGAATGTGGCTGAAATGGTTGAATTTGTCTTTGATAGGGTAGAAAACATTGTGGAGAAAGAAGAAAATGGTGATTACTAACATTATCTCCTTTTCTCACAATGTTTCAACAGGGTTCTTCCTCAGGGTCGGCAAAACCCTGGATTGTGTGGTAAAGGGTTAAACCATTCAAACAACCAATTTTATATTCAGGAGCTAATACAGAGTAGTGGAAATTTTTTTTTTTCTTATTACAAAACAGACTTATGTAACTTTTTACCAAATGTCAAAATTTCAGTATGGTCAAATTTGAAAGCATTTGCAGACAACAAAATAAATGTGACTGAAAAATTGAAGTTTGTTTTGAGAAGGGTAGGAAACAGTGTGGGGTACAGGTTACCAGCATTTTCCCCTTTTCCCACAATGTTTACAGAAGTCTTCTTCTGTAGGGTCATTAGACCTTGGGATTATATGGTAAAGGGTTAAAAAAAATAATCATTTACCAGAAAAAAAAAATTGTCCAAATTGAAAATATTTGCATACAACAAACTAAAATATGTCTCCAATGATGGAATTTGTCTTTAAAGGAGTGGAAAACATCTTCTCCTATTCCCACAATGTTTTCAAAACCCACTTCCTAACAGAGGATTATTTGGTGGAGGATTAATGATGTAGGTAGTAATTATGCCATGAGCAGACCTCCAGATAAATGGGAGTGATAGTATTCTAAATTCATTATTTCTCTTCCAAACCCTATGTTGTGGGTCCTCATTAAAATTGTCTCATTGAGACAATTCTAATGAATACCTTTAACATAGGGTTTAGTGGAGAGTGATTAATATTTTCAATTTTGAAATCAAAATCACTCCCTCTGTCTGGAGCTCTGGCCATCAGTACATGGTACTTCCAGTTTAAAATCTTACACCTCTGTCAAAGTAATTTCGCAGGTAGACCTGGCCCGAAATTTTTTGCTATTGTTCAGTTTTCTGCATGTCCTCATGATACAGCCAGTGTTTAGATAACATGGACTTTATGGATCCATGATAATGAGACGACTTGCCTGGTATCATGCATCACAGAGATGCATTAAGCCCCCTTTTGCCAGAGCATGGCTCAAATATTACTTTCTTGTTACAGTCCAGTAAAATAAAGAAAGGTTGTAAAGGAGATATAAGTGCACTAAAACCTACTTTGATGGCTGCTGTTCCTGTAAGTATCTTTATTTTGCCAGCATTTTCTCCTTTTCCCATAACTTTTTCAAAAGTCTGTTTTCATGGTTTGTCAAAATATGGCGTTTTTTGATAAATGGTTTACTCTTAGAGTGCTAAATAAACCAAATGAAATGTTCTCATCAGGAAAAAAAGCATGGTAATGTCAGTGACATTTTCACTTGAATATTTCACAAAATAGAAGACAGTTTATACCAAAGATCATACTTAAAGTTTCATTTCTGTGCAGTTTCTATACTGTCGGCAAAAAGGCAGTCAGATCTCAAGTTAAATTACCTGCAAAAGGTAATTACCAACAAAAACAACAGTTACTGTAGATGTGTTTAGAACTATATAGGCTAATGTGATCATTTTCTGCACTGTTCTAGGTGATCATGGACCGACTGTACAAAGGTGTATGGGATAAAGTTAAGTCAGGAAGTGCATTAAGTCGGGCATTGTTTCAGTTTGCTTACCAGTACAAAAAGTCAGCTTTAGAGAGAGGGTATGATACACCAGTACTGAACAAGTAAGTCTAGCACAGTCTTACAGATACAAGTGTATGGTGGGAGACCGTAGTGTAGATTTGGAAATGTACTGTAGTGAGAGATAAGAATGTAGTGGTGAGCATCAGTCTCTCATATCTGAGGTTCCAGGCTCAAATTCATGTGATTAAGGGTTCAGCCTTTGAATCATGGTGTAAGTACCACATTTCCAGGAAGCAATCATCAGGTATGATTGACTTAACTTTTTGCCATACGACAAAATTTTAGACTGGTCCAAATTGAAAGCATTTGCAGATGACAAAATAAATGTGACCAAAACATTGAAATTTGTTTTGGGAAGGGTAGAAAAACTTGTGGGAAAAGGAGAAAATGCTGGTTACCAGCATTTTCTCCTTTTTCCACAATGTTTTCAAAAGGCTTCTTTCCCAGGGTCGTTTAAAGTCGGGATTGTGTGGTAAAGGGTTAAGTTGTAAAGACTTAATGTATTTCACAATTGTGATGTAGAAAAACAAATTTAAACTATAAACCTAAGATAAACTAATCTGAAAAAGGAAACTTGTGTACTCCAGGGAGACTGCCTTTGTGAATATTATGGCTAAGGTAGGAATACTGCTTTCTTTCTCAGTACAAGGCCTTAGGACAGATCTGTTGAGCCATTAATTTTTGTCTTTAGACAAATCCTTTTGATTTGGATGGGTCTAAAATTTCATTTTTTAGTAAAGACTGAAATTTTAGTAACAGATGTCTTCCCTTTACCAGTCTTTATCCATACATTATCTTACGTTGTGCCTCCATCCATCCCATCCAATCCCATCCCATTCCATCCCCATCCCCATCCCTCCATATCCCATCCCATCCCCCATCCCCCATCCCCCCATGTCCCATCCCACCATATCCTGTCCCATCCCATCCCATCCCCCATCCCATCCCATTTATGACACTATTGAGGAAAGGTTTCTGACCATATGACCTTACATTAGTGACACAACTAACCAAAGGTCACAGTTAGGGGTTAAGGGTCACATGCTTGTGATCTTTCATTTTTCCATTGACTGAAAAGTTACAAATCCATGGAGGAGACATCTATTTTCAGCGTTTAGCTTCTTTTGTTTGGAATGAATTTGAGTCTTGTATTTTTTATCTTTCCTCTTTTTTGTTTTCAGACTACTTTTCAGCAATTTAAAAGTCCTGTTAGGTGGACAGTTACGCATGATGTTGAGTGGTGGTGCTCCATTGTCAGAGAAAACCCAAAGGTTTATGAATATATGTTTTTGTTGCCCAGTGTTACAAGGGTATGGGCTCACAGAAAGCTGTGGTGCAGGGACTGTACTAAATGGTGAGTGTATTTGTGTTTTGAAACTAAACTGTCTTTAAACCCCTTTCTTGATAATGATGAATTTACAGGCTTCATGCAACTCTGTTTGCAGGTTTCTTGAAATATTTACCAAACAATTTGTTTTTTGTAACCCTGAGGAAGATTTTCAGTAGAGGGAATGGCGTTTTATGCCAGTTACAACATTATATTATAGGAACAAGTCTTTTATTAATAAAACCATTTTGATTAAGCCAGTCAGAAATTGTGTTACTTGGTAAATTTGTAGAATTAGACTATTAATCTTTTTAAAATGGTTTGTGAATGCTAGCCCTGATATTCTGTGATATGATGTAACAAAAGCAACCTCAAAACTATGTGGTTTGGCCTTCTTGAAGGGTAAAAATGTTGATTTTATCTATTTGAAACTCTCAGGATTCACATAAATTTGAGCCATGCTCTGTGAAAAGGGGCATAATGCATGTGTAAACAGTATTGACCCAGCTCAGCCTGCTCAGGCTGATCTAGGTGAAAACGTTTTGCTATTGGTCCATTCTAACCGATGATTCAGTCGCTTATTACACAAAATTGATTTTATTGATCCACAATTATATGATAACTTGCTTGGTATAATGTATCACAAAGATACATTGGACCCTTTTTGCCAGAGCATGCCTTATTTAGTTTTAGTCTCTTTCTCTTCTCTATTCATAAGAGCCACTATTACAACTCTTTGTACACCAGCCCCAGAAAATATTACTGCTGCAATTTTTAGATGCAGGGTTTGAGCATATTATTGTATGAATACATGTATGTGTTGCTTTTACAGCTGATGATATAAGCACAGGTAGAGTTGGTCCACCTCTGACTTGTTGTGAAATACGGTTGAAGGACTGGCCTGAGGGTGAGTGACAAAGTTTCTCTTTGTTTTGGTGAATCTTGATTCTTTTGGTTATATTATCTTCGTCCTTTACAAAACAATATGAGCCATACCATGTGAAATGGGAGCTAAATGTATTCGCAAATAGTATCAACCCTTATCAGCCTGAGCAGTCCGTGCAGGCTGAAAGATTTTGCCCCTTTTAAATTTTCTTTATATCCAAGGACCATTCTACTTCAGCATTCAGGTATAATACATCATAGAGATAACTCGTACATTAAACTCCCTTTTATGGCTCATATTATCTTGTGTTATACCGACCCGTAGAAAGACAGCTTTTGAAAACGCTTTTGAAAGAGGAGAAAATGCTAAACAACATATAACTTTTTGTATATTAATGTGTTGAGGTTTTCAGGATTGGTATTAAAGCACAAGGTAAAGTCCATTGTTGAAAGCATTTGCAGATGATTAATTAAATGTGGCTCAAATGATGGGATTTGTCTTTGAAAGGATAGAAAACATTGTGGAAAAAAGAGAAATGCTTGTTACCACAATGGTTTCAAAAACCTGCTTACTCGGGGTCATTAAACAAGGGCTTGCCTGGTAAAGAATTTTGTGATGTTGAAAACATACATGTATGGGCACTTAAAAAAATAAAAAAAATATGTGGGATTTGGATACTGAGGAGTAAACTGCCTCTCCCCTCCCTCTCTGTTTCTTTCACCCCCCTCATTCTCTCTCTCTCTCTCTCTCTCTCTCACACAAGCAAAGCAAGCAATCTATTTTCAAAGATAAAACACTGTCCTGAAAGACTATTGAAGATGAACATTCGGGGTGTGCACCTTATCTATTTTCAAACAGGTAACTAC
Source organism: Tridacna gigas (assembly GCA_945859785.2). Classification (NCBI taxonomy): domain Eukaryota; kingdom Metazoa; phylum Mollusca; class Bivalvia; order Cardiida; family Cardiidae; genus Tridacna; species Tridacna gigas. Next base: position 26,235,216 of record OX244043.2, on the reverse strand, counting down.
ACTGCAAAGGATAAGCCTTTCCCGCGGGGTGAGATACTTTTAGGTGGGGGTAATATTGTTCAAGGATATTACAAAATGCTGGAGAAGACAACAGAAGATTTTACAACAATTGATGGTGTCCGTTATTTTATGACTGGTGACATTGGGCAGTTTGAAGAAGACGGGTGCTTGAGAGTTATAGGTGAGATTGTTTGTTTGTTGGTTGGTTGGTTGTTTAACCCTTTCTCACACAATCCTGACTTTAACAGACCCTGAGAGAGAAAGCTTTGAAAAAACTGGAAAAAGTAGAAAATGCTGGTAACCAACATTTTCTCCTTTTCCCACAGTGTTTTATGCCCATTCAAAGAAAACTTTCATCATTTGTGCCACAGTTAATTTGTTGTCTGCAGTGCTTTTAATTTGGACAAGTAAAGAATTTTTGTCATTTGGTAAAGAATATTATCTTCGTCCCAGCGGCTAGTGCACTTATCCATTCCTAGATTTTCCCTCAGCAGTTCTTCTAAAAGCACTTTCCAAGTCACTGGCTACATTCCCATATAAACAATCTTGATACATGTTCAATGATAAGAGAAGAATAAACCACAGTGAAATTACTGTCAGTCAGTGTTTCAGTGTTACAAGTTGAATTGTGAATTCTTTGTGAGCTTCTCATACTTGTGTGTACTCTACAGTTAACCCTTTACCAAACAATCCCATAGTTTAACAACCCTTAGAAAGAAGCCTATAGAAAAGATTGTGGGAAAAGTAGTGTTTCCCACAATCTTCTCTACTGTATCAAAGATATATTACATTGTTTTAGCAGCATTCGTCATCTGCAAAGACTTCTAATTTGGAAAAGTGTAAAATGTTGTTGACTTTTACAGAGTTACAGCAGTCTTGTCCTGATCTGTCTCAAGCGAAATACCTAATTAACCTTTATCCTGCTAAATAATTGAAAGGAAGCTTTGAAGCAGATGGTAAAAACCAAAATGTTGGTATTTCAAAGTTACAGAGGTTAGGGAAACATCCCCTTATCGGACAGTGTAGATCTAAGATCAGACTGCATGTTCTGTGCAGCCTGATCTTGATCTACAGTGTCTGCAAAAGGTCAGTGAGTCGCGCTTAGCAGCCTAAGGGCTAATGTCATAGCATGTAAAAACTTTATCAAACTATTTACAGACAGAAAGAAAGACCTTGTAAAACTACAGCATGGTGAATACATATCACTAGGTAAAATTGAGACGGCATTAAAGATGTCTCCCCTGATAGACCAAATCTGTATTCATGGAGACAGCAATCAGATGACCTGCATTGCTTTAGTTGTACCAAATCAGAAAAATCTGACAGAAATGGCAGAAAAACTGGGAATCAAAGATGTGCCCTTCGATGAGCTCTGTGACAACACAGCAGTGGAGAAAGAGGTTTTGAAACAAGTGACAACTTTAGCACAAAAATGTGAGTGGTAGATTATTTTTTATGTTATCCCAACAATCCTCTGTGTTTTGCACTCCTGAGAAAGAAGAGTTTGAAAACATGTTGGGAAAAGAGGACATTTTGAAAGCCAGTATTTTCTCCGTTTTCCACAGTGTTTGTTTGCTTTCAGAGACAGACACCATCATTTGAGCAGTATTTAATATGTCTGCAAGTACGTTAATTTTGGTCTACAAAGACCATTTTACCTCATGCTTAAGTTGATAATTAAAAAAAAAGTGGCTTTTATGGATCAATAGTTATGTGAAGACTTGCTTGGTATGATGCGTGACAGAGATGCATTAAGCCCCCTTTTGCCAGGGCACGACTCATTTATTTATTTTTTTTTTTCCGAAGGAAAACAGTTTGATAAAACACTTTAAGATAGGACAAAAATTGTACACTGGTTCATTTGAAAGCATCTGCAGACTACGAACGAAGTTAAGCTGAAATCATGGTGCAATGCTGAAATCATGGTGCATGTGTTTGAAAGGATAGAAATCCCTGTGGGAAAGGCAAAAATACTGGCCATCAGCATTTTCTCTTTTCTCACACAAAAGCCTTCTTCCTCAGGGTCAGTAAAAGTAAAGGTTTAACCCATTACCACGCAATCCCGACTTTTAACAACCATGTGAAAGAATCCTTTTGTAAACATTGTGGGAAAAGGAAAAAATGCTGGTAACCAGCATTTTCTCCTTTTACCACAATGTTTCCTACCCTTCCCAAAACAAATTTGTATTTTTCATTAATGTTTATTTTGTCGTCTGCAAATGCTTTTAATTTGAACCAGTCTAAAATTATTTCGTTTGGTAAAGAGTTAAAGTTAAAGTTCCTTTCACATCTAAAGTTGCTTTTGGAGTCAGTGAAGATCAAGATCATCCTTGGATCTACCACCACCCATTATGCTGAGACAACCTAACCTATAGTTGCCTTGAAATGACATTTTTTCTTGACTGAAAATTTAAATAAGGTATGTGCTGTACTCTTTTAGCATATCCAAGGACCATTCTTTGCCAAAATATGTTGATTGTTAACCCTTTCCCAAACGACAAATTCTGGACTGGTCCAAATTGAAAGAGTTTGCAGACGACAATTTTGAATTTGATAAAAATGGCAGAAAGTTATCAAAAAGGGGAGAAAACACTGTGGGAAAAGGAGAAATTGCTCGTTACGAGCAATTTCTCCTTTTCCCACAGTGTTTTCAAAAGACTTGTACTGCAGACATGTGAAAACCAGGGCTTGTTTGGGAAAGGGTTAAACAAAAAGGATGTCATGGATCCATAACTGTGTGATGACTTGCTTGGTATAATGCATCACAGAGGGTATGGCCAAAATATTATTTTTAGGCCTTTGTAAGAACTCTTTTTCTTTTTTTACCATGACAGCCAAGCTTGAGAAGTTTGAGATGCCATCCAAAGTAAAGCTGTGCTCTGAGGTATGGATGCCTGATACTGGACTGGTTACAGATGCTTTCAAGTTGAAGCGTAAAAACATAGAGGAAAAGTACAGACCAGTCCTGCAAAGACTGTATTCAAATACTTAGACTGATCAAAAAGTGGTTACAGTTGTTTCAAGTTAGAACAATAAAAAATAGAATAGGAAAATTAAAGACAAATCTAACCAAAGACCATTATATTCAACAACATAGATTGATCAAAACTTGTTCCAGATGCTGTCAAGTTCGTGCATTAAAAGATGGAGGAAAAATTAAAACCGTTTCTACTTTACATTCAACAGCTTAGTCTGAACAAAGATTTTGTCATGGTTACAGATGCTTTGAATTTAAAGCATGAAAACATTGTGGAAAAATACAAACCAATCTGATAAAGATTATGTTCAGCAATATACACTGATGAAAGACTGGTTTCAGATGCTCTGAGATAAAAGCATAAGAACTTTAAGGAAAAATACAAAACCAGTCTTAAAAAGAATGTTTTCAACCACATAGACTGATTGAAGAATTATTTGTTAAATATTGTTATTGTTTACACAACTTGTTTGAATTTTTGTTATGCTTTTAGTTGCAGTATTTTATTGTAGTGAAAGCAGCAATGTGTATAGGTAAAAGTAGCAATGTATTGAAATAAAAGTGGCTATGTGTTTACCAAACATTCCAGGGTTTTAATGACCCTTTTACAGACAGCTTTAAAAAAATTATTTCAGAAGTTGGAGAAAATGCTGTTTAGCAACTTTTTAGCTTGCCTGTTTTACAAGAAAATGTCAAGGTTTTGTCGTCGCCTGTGTCGTCATGCAAAATTTTGATATTTTATAATATCTCTGTCATTACTTAAGATATTTGCTTTAAACCAGATTAGTTGTTATCTATCGAAAGGGGAACCCATACAACAAGGACAGATAATCATCAAAATATTTTTGACTCATTTATGCCCCTTTTTTGACCTAGAATTCATCATGCAAAAACTTCGACATTTTATAGTATCTGTTATTACTGAGGACATTTAATCCAAACTTTGACTTTATGTTAACTATAACAAGGGAACAATTACAACAAGGGCAGGTAACCATCAAAATATTTTTGATGCGGTTATTTTTTTTTTTTTCAGCTTAAAATTTGCACTGAAAATCAATCTATTTCTGAATGCAACTGCAGTCAAGCATTGGCACCTACATGCGGTGTTCTTGTTTTCCTTTTCCTGCAATGACACATCTCATCAATTGAGCCACTATTAATTTGACAACTGCAAATGCTTTCTTTTTTTCGGAAGAATAAAAAATTTTGTCATCTGGCAAGGAGTAATAGTAAAACCAATAAAATGAAATCTTAGAAATAGCCAATGAATGGATGGCAGTTATTGGTTGTAATATGCACCAATGGGACAGCATGTAACAGATTGTTAATATTCTGTTTGAAAATAGCAGAGAAGTTCTGTGCTCAGCTTGAGTTTTAAAGACAAAGAGCATTCTGTCCCAGATCAATATCAAACACACTGAAGACTGACACTTTCACAGAACAAGACAGTCTGTTAGTTTAAGATAGTCATTTTGCATCGATTGTAAAACAAGTTCTTACAACTTATATTAACCCTTTACCAAACAACAAAATTTAAGACTGGTCTAAATTGAAAGTATTTGCAGACGACAAATGTTGCAAAAATTATGAAGTTTGTCTGTGATTGGTTAGAAAACATTAGGGGAAAAAGAGAAAATGCTGGTTACCAGCATTTTCTCCTTTTCCTACAATTTTTTCAAAAGCTTTCTTTCTCAGGGTCGTTAAAAATCTGCATTGTATGGTAAAGGGTTTATCAATCTGAATGATTGCTTCCAGGACTCTTAAACTCTTTACCAAACGACAAAAATGTAGACTGGTCCAAATTGAAAGCATTTGCAGAGGACAATTTAAATGTGGCTTAAAAGATGGAATTCGTCCTTGATAGGGTAGAAATCATTGTGGGAAAAGAAGAAAATGCCTGTTACCAGCTGGTTACCAGCATTTTCTTCTTTTCCCACAATGTTTTCAAAAGCTTTATTCCTTTGGGTCATTGAAACTCGGGATTGTGTGGTAAACGGATAACCAGTACTAATATAGTGATATTGGTAGTTCCAAAGATTGACCCTGCCTATAATGAGATTCAAATCTGAAATTTCTGCTGTGAGACATGGACACGTTAGCCATACACCACTGTCTCCCACAAGCCATATTCCTAATGAGATAGAGCAAAACATTTTTGAAAACATTGTGGGAAAAGGACAAAGCTGGTACCAGCATTTTCTTCTTTTCCTACAACGCTTCTATCTTTTTAGAGACTAATTCCTTTCAAAGAGCCACGTTTAACCCTTTCCCAAAGAATTCTGAGTTTTAACGACCTTGAGGAAGAAACCTTTTGAAAACATTGTGGGAAAAGAAGAAAATGCTGGTAACCAGCATTAACAGCATTTTCTCCTTTTCCAGCAATATTTTCTACCTTCTCAGAGACAAATTCCACATTCTGAGCCACATTTGATTTGTCATCTGGAATATTTCTAATTTCGATCAGTCTAAAATTTTGTTGGTTGGTAAAGAGTTGATATTCAGTCTGCAAATGCTTCTAATGTGGTTAAGTCATTTTGTTGACCGGTGAGGAGTAAATTCATTGTGGAAAGTACAATTTATGTGGCATAATTTGTGTGGCAATATGAATTTTGAAAGTCACATAACCTCTCATGATATCTTGTTAACCCTTCTGCTAAACATGACTTAATGACCTTTTGTGGACAGTGTAGATCAAGATCAGACTGCACAGAACATTGAGTCTGATCTTAGATCTACACTGTCCAATAGGGAGGTTTTATAAAAAAGTACCTTCAAAAGAGTGGAGTGAAATTTAGGTTTTTAATTCACTTATTTTAGCAGGTTAACCCTTTCCCAAATGACAAATTTTGGACTGGTCCAAATTCAAAGAGTTTGCAGATGACAATTTTAGATTTGATGAAAATGGCAGAAAGTTGTCAAAAAGGGTAGAAAACACTGTGGGAAAAGGAGAAATTGCTCGTTACGAGCAATTTCTCCTTTTCCCACAGTGTTTTCGAAAGACTTGTACTGCAGACATGTGAAAACCAGGGCTTGTTTGGGAAAGGGTTAAGGGTTAAGTCATGTATCAGCCAGGACTTTGCATTATAACATTTGGGTGTTAGCTGTTGTTGAAATGATGGATAAACGGCTGCCATGTATTACAGGCTTGGGTCTTTGTACATGTGTTGTTACTGTTCTTATCTTATCTGTCTTTAACTCTTTACCACACAATCCTGACTTCTAACGACCCTGAAGAAGAAGCCTTTTGAAAACATTGTGCGAAAAGGAGAAAATGCTTAACTACCCTTCACAAAACAAATTTCAATTTTCGATCCACATTTGATTTGTTGTCTGCAAATGCTTTCAATTTGGACCAGTTTAAAATTTTGTTGTTTGGTAAAGATTTAAAATTCTCCTTTTGTACCTAGCTTATAGTCTGCAAATGAATAAAACTGGTACAGGATGCCACTGTAGAGAATTTTGATACAGATATTGACCAACTGGGTTGAATATTTCTTCTGAAATGTTAGATTCACTGCAATCTTTTTCTACATGGCCGGCAGGGTAGCTCAGCAGTGAAATCTTCTTCTACATGCCCGGCAGGGTAGCTCAGTTGGTAGTGAATCTAACCTGGTGGTTGTGGGTTTGATACCCTGTTTAAGCAAACTTTCTCTTTGGAGAATTTTGGCTTCTCACCTCTGATGCAAATTAGACTGGTAGTCAGTGGTTTTGAAAGAAAGTTGTGTCAGTACTGGTGTGAGAAAGCCAGGAAAGTCATGCATAGGTGCACTGACTGCCTTGATATGACCATAGCTCTTAAAACAGCATTAAACTCCAATACAAATAAACAAACAAATTTTTTCTACATTCAGTGCTGTATCCAAGTAATGTTCCATATTTGGCTTGTTCAATCTTTCGCTGTGTTTTTTTTTTTTTTGTGATTGTTAGTTGAAAGAGTGAGCAGATGAGTTCAAATGTTATGCTTTGGGTGTACTTGTGGTTATCTGCTTGGATTTATCCCTTTGCAAAACAGTTCCATTCATACTATGCTGAGGGAGTAGGCTGTCGAAAATATTGTTTGTAAATAAAAAAACGCTGGTAACCAACATTTTCTTTTTTTCATGCAATTCTTTTCATGCTTTAAAAGATACTTGTATATTACCGGTTTAGCCTTATTTACTTTGTTATGTGAAAATGCATTCAATATGTAAATTCAAATTTTATATTACAGTTGAGTTAGGCGTATCTATGAATCATACTTTAGTCTGTAATGTGCATACAGTTGGAAGCAATGTCATTGTGTTCAGTCGTCTATTTTTGCTGATATACATTTTAGCCATGCTCTGTGAAAGGGGGGCTTAATGCATCCGCAAAAAGTATCAAGCCAGGTCAGCCTGCGCGGTCCGCAGAAACTTTTTGCTTTAGGTCAATTTTCTGTTTGTCAAAGGACCATTCTACCTCCAGATCCACTTGATTGTTAGAAAAAAACAAATTTTATGGATCCAAAATTATGTGATGACTTGCATGGTATAATGCAGTGCTGAGATGCATTAAGCCCCCTTTTGCCAGAATGTGGCTCATTTGTTGTGATCCAAGTCATATAAGCTATCAAGGGAGAGCATCTATAATTACCTGCCTACTGAGCTGAGCCTGTCAGTATTTTGGGGTATTTATGTAGACATGCTGAATGCTTAAGCATTCTTGTTGAAAAGTCTATTGTCTTGGTATGTTGACTGTAGTAACTGCCATAGCTAGGTGCCCTGAATATTTTTGTTCAACTTGTCTCATCTGTGCTTTGTTGTGGCACTTGTGATAATTGGGCCAATCTGGTAGCTACATCTAACCTCAACTGTATCAAGGAGTTTGCCATGTTGAATCTACTTTCACTCTTGATTGGCTACCACTCTTAAACAGCTTTGTGTATATTTGTATCTGTACAATGGGGACCAGTTTACATTCAATCACATGATCTTAAACATGGTGGCGCCTTTGTTTAACCCTTTACCACACAATCCCGACTTTTAACGACCCTGAGAAACAAGCCTTTTGAAAACATTGTGGGAAAAGGAGAAAATGCTGGTAACCAGCATTTTCTCCTTTTCTCACAATGTTTTCTGCCTTTCCCAAAACAAACTTCACTTTTTCTGTAACATTTAGTTTGTCATCAGCAAATGCTTTCAATTAGGACCAGTCTAAAATTTTGTCATTTGGTAAAGCGTTAATCAATGATAACAACAACTATGTGCAGTGAATTTATTACATCTATCAGTCTGTCCATTAAAAATGCAAAGGAAATTGATAAATCTTTTTTGAAAAGTTTGTATTAATAAACTGTTTATGGATCAGAATGTATTTACAACAATTTCCATTGAATATTGTGATTCATGAATTTGTTTATCAGTGGCATCTTTTTTAATGAGTTGTAAAGTTGCCAAGTTCCAGCAAAGAAATGTAAGGCATATATGAATATCGCTCTTCCTGACACAGAAGAGGAATTTGATTAAAGGATGACCCGAGGTTTTCCGAATGTTGCTGTGACTCACCAGCCTTAAGGATCTGTCCATGCATATCTGGAGGTTTCTTTTTCACTAAACACACATAACATTTTGTCCAAGTCAGTGGCTGCTCTTGCAGATTCTTTATTATTTTTTCCTGCACCACACTCTTTTTTACCCAACTAGTCTTGTCGTTTTTCTAGATAAACAGGAGAAAACAATGGTCAGCAATGAAGAATTTTCAACATCTATCAGTCCATAAAAATGGTTTGCCAAAGATTAGATTTTAACCCTTAAGCTGCTAATCGCAACCCACTGACCTTTTGCGGACAGTGTAGATCAAGATCAGACTGCACAGAACATGCACTCTGAACTTTGATCTACACTGTCCGATGTGGTATTTTTCTCTCTGGTGAAATCAACTTTGAAATCGCAATGTTTGGGCTTTTAGTATTGAGTAGAAATTTGCATTTCATTTATTCAGCAGCTTAAGTGTTAAGGTAAAATATGTTTACTGGTAGTTCTGCACAATCTCACTGACCACAGGAGAGCTACAAGAGATTTGCAGAACAAGCCATGGACAAAAATAGATTATACAAGTCCAATAAAATATCATTATTAGAAACAATATTGTCAGGAATTATACATACAACACTAGAATCACTCTTCATTTTGGCCTGCGGCTCTCAAAAAAGGAAAATATATTAACCCTTTACAAAACAACAAATTTTTTAACTGGACCAAATTCAAAGCATTTGCAGATGACATACTTTGCCAAAATGGTAATTTCTGTCTCTGATAGGGTGGAAAATATTCCCTCAATGTTTCCAAAAGCCTTCTCTTTCAGGGTCATTAAAAGTCGGGATTGGGTGGTAAAGGGTTAATTCTTTAACAAACAACTGAATTGTTACTCATCTATAGTGAAAGCTTACACAGAATTGCCAATCAAATGCGGTTCATGGGAGTTGTCTTTGAAAGATTTGAAAAACATGGTATGAAAAGAGACAATGTGCTAGAGACCTGCATTTTCTCCCTTTTCCACAATATTTTTCAAAAGCCTTCTTCTTCAGGATGGTTAAAACACAGAATTGGTTTTTAAAAGGGTAGTGTATGTTGGACAGTTTTTCATGTTGTGTCACATCGATACCAAGTAAGCTTTATTCATGACCTCCAGTTTTCTGCAGACTGCTTTTAGAGCATACATGTAAAAGGAGAAATTGATTATTCTCCTTTTTCCACAATGCTTTCATCGGTTGTCTGCTACATGATGTATTAAAAACCTTGCAGGAGACTGCATGTACATGCTTCTCAGTAATTCGGATGAAATAATGCATTTAGTCATGTTACCATGATGTGCATTATGATGATCTTTCAAGCAGTCTTTATCATTTTCACTTATCTTTTGTTACATTTTTGTTACTGGTATGTCCTCTTCTCTTTTCTTTCCACTGCTCACTTCTACTTAATGAATGCTTTGTCACAGGTGAATTCGTGTGAAATAGACTGTCATGCACAAAGTTGTTGTAATTATAACTCATGAACCTTACCTTTGAGTTTTTTTTTTTCTTTTTTTATCTTTTATCACTCAACACCAAGGATGCTGAATATATGAGCCATGCTCTTGCAAAAGGGGGCTAAATACATCGTCGTAATGCATTGTACCAATCAACCCATCACATAAGCATGGATCCACAATGGCCATTTTTTTTTTAACAACACACTCAATCATGATGTAGACAGGTCCATGGACATACAGAAAATTGACCAATAGCGAAAACTTTCGGCCCAGGTCAGCCTGCGCGAACTGCTTAGACTGACTTGGGTTGATACTTTTCGCAGTTGTATTAAGCCCCCTTTTCACAGAGCATGGCTCGTATATATATATGAGCAGTGTTCTGGGGAAAGGCAGTTAAATGCATCACCGCGATTTATTATACCAAGCAAGTCATCTCATAATTCTTAATCCGTAAATCAATTTTGTCTAACATCTGGCTGAATCGTGGGAGAGAATCGGTCCTTGTACCTGCAGAAAATTGACGAATAGCAAAACGTTTCGTCCCATTTGAACCAGCGCGGACAGTGCAGGCTGACAATGGTCGATACTGTTTGCAGATGCATTAAACCACCTTTTCACACAGCATTGATCAAACCTAATAAACGTGTCGTGCTAAAAAGGACCCCGAGTCAGTTTTTCTATCGGCGATAAAGCGGCCATCGTTGTTTTTTGTGGAGCAATTCGGCAGGTTTATTTATGAAAGTCTATCCACTGGATTTTTCGTGCGAGTGTACTTGGATAAGACACTTCAGAGCCCTAGCCTAGTTAGAGTGGAACCCAGGGAATACACGAATATATGAGCTGTCGCCGTGATATGACTGAAATGATGTTGAAAGCGGCGTAAAACACCATTCAATCAATCAAAGTCTCTCAGCCAATGTCTAGGCGATATGATTCAAATTGTAGATATCTCGTAACCTTCAAATAGTAAAAAAGTGCTTGAGGACAGTTTGACTGTTAAGAAAAAAGTAGAAAAACACAAGAATAGACCGAGTTTGCAAGTACTGAACTAGTTCCCAGATATCAAATGTGCAGCTCACTACGATTGTATGAATAAGCCAGGGGCCGCAAGCTCGTGGCCAGGGGAAACAACTCTTAATATCCCAAATGTTGAACCGGAAGTGAATTTACATAGTTTGTCGTCTGTTTCATGTGAAATATCCCTTTACTTCCAGAATACTGTAATCAAAAGAGAGAAAAACGCTTCAGGTAGCCATTTTTCCTAACCGTTGTGCAGGAGCAAATATACGAATTTCCTAAGAAGAAATTTTGATGCAGCGGATAAATGAACACTACTGGATCAGCCTCCGTCTCAAATGGTTAACGATCGAGGACTTTGAAAACTTGAGCAATGAATCTAGACTAGGTCTCTTTTTAGGAATTTTTAACATTTCACTGGTTTACAGAGGTGGTTTTAGTTTTGATTACGAACCGTCTAGGCAGTGGATTTTACCTCGAACCACGATTTTTATTAGATCATGAGAATGATGAACACAAAACCTAAGAATAAACCGAGTGCCTGATGGATTAATAGCTGAAATCTGTCACAAACACAGAATTGCTATCATGTTCAAATTTGGTCGAAGTAAGGATTTTTTTAATGAGGAATATGGGTACTAAATAGCCTATATATATCGGCTATAAAATATTTGCTGGTCTTAAACCTCCCTTGCTTACAAGGTCATTTGACAGCCATCAACAGCCAGAACTGAGGGAAGTGTCTTTTTTTTTTCGTTGTAAAACCTGCCTTTGTCTTTGAAAAAAAAAATACTGTTTCATTGAGAAGAATATCAGGTATTAGATATAGTTCGACCGTGCTTTTAAAATTTGCCAACTTGCCTATTTAAATCTATTTTCTTCGTTCTTGCAGACGATGATGGTGTTTTGACAAATTGTAACAAATGACATCATCAGCTTCGAATTCGATAACATGTCACATTTATTCTTAACAAACACACACTAAAAAGCCCATGAACCAAGATGACCAGGTAAAAAGTAAAAAAATTAAAATAGCTTCTGCGACTTGGCAACTTGGCAACTTTTTGCCTATTTCTAAATTTTTTTTTCTGCCAGCGGCTAGCACTTGGACCGACTGTAAAATAACAGATTCATCTAAAATATTTCCATACATTTAAATCTATGGTTTGACTTAAATTTAAATGCATTTTAAAACCCACATTGTTTAAATGCATTTTAAAACCTACATTGTTTACTTTTGGCCGCCAGTAGGCCTTTAATTTTTCAGATGATTTGACGGTAGGTAGAGACTAAAACAAATAAGCCATGCTCTGGCAAAAGGGGCTTAATGCATCTGCGAAAAGTTTCGGTCCAGGTCAGCCTGCGCATTCCGCGCAGGCTGACCTGGGCCGAAAGTTTTCGCTATTGGTCAATTTTCTGTATGTCCAAGGACCAGTCTACCTTATGATACAACCGTTTGTTAGACATGATGAATTTTATGGATCTCTAATTATGTGATGTCCTGCTTGGTATAATGCATCTCGGAGATGCATTTAGCCCCCTTTTGCCAGAGCATGACTGGAATCTATTTTCCATCATTCTACTTATGTAAATGTCATGAAGAAAAAAAAAAAAAAAATCACCTGCTTACTTCTTGGAATAAAATACCTCTTCACAGGTCCAGAGACAGTAGTTTACCTGAATGTAGAGGTTTTGTACAAGTTTTCAATTGAAAAAGAAGAAATGGACATCACAAACTATGATAACAGACTATTTCACCTACAGTGGAAGGTTTACAAGTTTACAATGGAAAAGGAAGAATACACATCACAGGATATGATAGAAGAAATCAATTAAGCAAGGTAAGCTTATGTTGAAAGTTATGCACGTTAGCTCTGTTAACCCTTATCCTGCTAAATAAGTTAAGTCTTTACCACACCAGCAAAAAAAGAGACGTGTCCAAGTTGAAAGCATTTAAATGTACCTTAAATTATAGAATTTGTATTTGATAGAGTAGAAAACATTGTGGGAAATGGAGAAAATGCTGGTTACCAGCATTTTCTCCTTTTCCCCACAATGTTTTTAAAAGGCTTCTTCAGGGTCGTTAAAAGTCGGGATTGTGTGGTCAAGGGTTAAATGAAACTTTCAAACCGACAGTAAAAACTAGGATAATGCTATTTCAAACTTAATTTTTTGAGAAAAACGTCTCCTCATCGGAAGTGAAGATCCAAGATCAGACTGCACGTTGTGTGCAGTTTGATCTTGATCTACTCTGTCCGCAAAAGGTCAGTGAGTTGCTCTTAGCAGCTTAGGCATCGTAGCTATATCCATTCTTACAGTTGTCTAAAAGAATCCATTGAGACCAACTCACCATTAAATGATAAATAGATCGGTCTAAATTAAGCTAAACGCAAAGCTTAACTCTTTACCAAACGGCAAAACGACAAAATTTTAGACTCGTCCAAATTCAACGCTTTTGCAGACAACAAATCAAATGTGGCTGAAATGATGAAATTTGCATCCAAAAGAGTAGAAAACCAGCACTTGCTCCTTTTTCCACGATATTTCTCAGGGTCGTTAAAACTAGGGATTGTGCGATAGAGAGTTAAGAAATCAATCGATAAAAAATACATGTACATGTAGATCTACGGCTGCTGTGTCCGTCTCCCACGACTTTCAAAATCATACGAGGAGTGATCAAATATGATTGCATCTAAGCACCTAAAATTTGATTCTTCATAGGTTTCACTGAAATTTTTATTTTGTTCCCTCAAAGTATTCACCTCCAACAGATATACAAAGTTTCAGTCTTCGGATCAAATCTTTGAAGGCATTTTCATAGTCTTTTTTAGGTATACTATGAAGACACTGGAATATTGCAGGACCGAGGTGTTTGCGCTTAACAAATTTTTCCACCTGAAAGATATTTTTTAAGCTTTGGAAACAAAAAGAAGTCACAATAGGCAAGGTCAGGTGAATATGTAGCACAACGACTTTTTCCTGTTTCAGAAAGTCTTGCACCTCGTACAAAAGACAATGACTGAAACTGATGGTTTACAGACGTTGAAATAGAGCTGACAGAAAATAAATTCCAATGTCTTCATAGTATACCTGAAAAAGACTATGAAGATGCCCTCAAAGATTGGATCCGGAGACTGAAACTTTGTATATCTGTTGTAAGTGAATACATTGAGGGAACAAAATAAAAATTTCAGTGAAACCTATGAAGAATCAAATTTTAGGTGCTTAGATGCATTCATATTTGAACACTCCTCGTAGTCGCCAAATTGAGGTATCGGGTCAACTGATATTTCGTCGTGTTAAAAACTGTATTGATTCCTTGTTATATAATAACAACTAAACTTGAATCTTTTGAAAGTAACACAACTTCTGAATGGCTAAACCAAATGATTTAGCCAATCAGAAGTGGTGTTACTTTAAATCTAGAAAATTCTGGGGAATAAGACCAAGAATGTTCATAAGAATGGTTCTTGAATACGGACCTAGCTCTGTTTTTATTCTGTACGATGACATCATCTGGATTTATAATGCAGTCAGCTCTATTTTTCTCTTAAAACGCAACTATTAAAACTCAATGGATTTACACATTTCTTTGCTGTAATATATGCTGTATAGAAAAAAAAAAAGTTTAATATAAATGTACGGTAAATTATAAGCAACCAATAGCAGATCAATCCCTAGCCTGGGTCGAGGCGGGTATAATTTTTTAATCACTCCACATCGCAGTCTCCTTTCACAGTCCATACAGATCTACGACAAAACGTTTTATCGCTACCCTTAGTTTAAGAAAAAAATAATGTTCGAATATATTACGGAAAAAAATGATCGCACCGAAACCCAGGCTTACCAATCCCTTGTATTGACAGATTACAGAGTTAACCCTTTTACCGCTAAATAAGTTTAATAAAGCTTTCAAGTCGATAGTAGAAACATGACTAATGTTATTTCAAAACTGTTGTATTTTTAGAAAAAATTCTCCTTATCGGGCAGTGTAAATCCAAGATCAGACTGCACGTTCTGTGCAGTCTGATCTTGATCTACACTGTCCGCAAAAGGTCAGTGAGTCGCGCTTAGCAGACTAATGGTAAACTGCTTTTTTTTTTTTCTTGAATCCTTTCTCTGCAACTAGCACCTTAGTTGCAATTGCACAAAACATTATATCAAAATAAGACAATGTGAACAACGCACGTGTTGTAATCCTGTTTTTGACCTTCAGATTCTGCCATAATGACATTCATATTGCAACCTTTGGAATTTTTCTGTTGTTTGATGATTTGGTTTTATTTTTTTTTTCTGTCCGTCTAAGAGATCAGGTCGAATTTAATCCTTAACACTTCCAGACGTTTTTGCAAACGGTGTACGATTGCTTTGACCGGAACGTCCAGTGTGGTCTTAGATTTATGTTCAACACGGTGAAAATTTTACGCAATGTTTTTTTCCCCTACTGGTTGATAATTTTCATCTATTCAGCACTTTAACCCTTTACCACACAATCCCGTGTTTCAACGACCCTGGAATAGAACAATTTTGAAAGATATTTTTCTGGAAAAAAAATCTACTCATCGGATAGTGCAGATCAAGATCAGGCTGTGCGTTCTGTAAATTCATATCTTGATCTGCACTGTCCACAAAATGTCAGTGCGTGGCCTAGCAGCCTAAGGGTTAACAGTTTTGCAGACTACAGGTATTAACCCTTAACATTCCGGGTTTACAGTCTTGACAACTGAAAGGCTTAATGCATCTTAATCCTTATCCTGCTAAATAACTTAGATGAAACTTTCAAGCTGATGGTAAAAACCAATATGTTGGTATTTCAAAGTTATGGAGGTTGGGGGAATATCTCCTTATCGGACAGAGTAGATCCAAGATCAGACTGCACGTTCTGTGCAGTCTGATCTTGATCTACACTGTCCGCAAAAGGTCTGTGGGTCGCGATCAGCAGCGTAAGGGTTAAAAAGTATCGATCATGTCAGCCTGTGCTGTCTGCGCAGGCTGACATACTCATAGGTCGATACTTTTTGAATTGATTCAGTTTTCTGCGAAGAACCATTCCACGTCATGATTTATTAGACTGTTAGACAAAATGGGTTTTATGGATCCATAATTATGTGATACCTCACGGAGATGCATTAAACCCCCTTTTGTCAGAACACGGCTCGTACATAATTGAAATCAATTACACAGACACGGCAAATGTAGATCGATAATCAGACTGCACGTAGGTGCAGGATGATCTTGGTCTACACTCTCTGCAAAATATGTTCGTGTCGATCGGGTTCATGTAATTTATCCCCGTAAAATATAACTCTGACAATGGCCGCGCCTTCGATTCAACCTAGGTTACAGTTTTGAATTTTTAATAACTGAAAAATAACTTAAATAATTTTAAGCAATAAATCGTTCTAGGGAGTGTGTAACTCATTCAGCCCCGGAAACGACAAATTGCGGCGTTTCATTCATTTTTAAACAGAGCTGTCATCATTTCATTGGAGTTACAAGAGTATGTACATGTATATATAATTCAGCTATCAAACCGCTGAGCACAAGTGTAATTGAACCATGCTCTGACAAACGGGGGTTTAATGCGTCTCTGTGATGTATTGTACCATGCAAACCATCACATAAAGATGAACCATTATGTCCATTTTTTTTCTAACAAACAGCTGAATCATGAGGCAGACTTGTCCTTTGACATGCAGAAAATTGACTAATAGCAAAAACTTTCGCGTAGGCCAGCTTGCGCGGACTGCAAAATTGACCTGGGTCGATGCTTTTTTACTCCATTAAAGCCCCTTTTCACAGATCATGGCTCAATTGTTTTTGTAGCCACTGTATGATCAAGGCCAGACTGCCTTTTGCAGACAGTGCAGATTAGGACCAGACTTTACAGAACGTGTAGTCTAATCTTAAACTACACTGTCCTTCATTTCGGAGGGGAAAACACACACACACACCTTTGAAAAGGCAATGTTTCAAATGGTCTGTTTGCTGCTTAATCAAGTTCTTATAATTCAATCAGCTTTAACCCCTTACCAAGCAATTCCGTGATTAAACGACCTTGAGGAAAAAGGTTGCTGAAAATATCGTTGGAAAAGAAGAAAATGCTGGTTATCAGCATACCCTCTTTTTCTCGCATTATTTCGATATTTATAAACACAATTATTATGTCAGCCACATTCGAGTTTTGGTCTGCATATGCACTCCTTTCAAAGAATCTGAAATACGGCCGTCTGGTAAAAAGTGAGTGATTAACCCTTAAGCTGCTAATCGCGACCCGCTGACCTTTTGCGGACAGGGTAGATCAAGATCAGACTGCACAGAACGTGCAGTCTGATCTTTGATCTACACTGTCCGATACGGTATTTTCTTTCCGGTGAAATCAGTTTTGGAACTGCAATGCTTGGGCTTTTAGTATCGAGTAGAAATTTGCGTTTCATTTATTCAGCAGCTTAAGTGTTAAACATGACCTATTTTAACCAATTTCGATACAAGAGGAAATGCAGATACGTCATATTTCATGTCACCCTGCACAGAGCCTTCACAAATATGATGCAAAAAATCTGTTTGAATCTTGAACCTATTTTTACAGGTGGCACATCTATACGGTAAATTGCACAGTCTTTGTGGGTCTTTTATTTGTCCAATATTATCATATTTACTGCCTATAATGTATCCCGTATCACCATCGATCGTATTTATGTTGACGCCAATACTTGCTTCCGTTTTATCGTTCATGTTTTCACTGATAGCTTCAGAATTTTTCGAAGAGGTTGATTTGATCGGCAAAACACGAACCGTTTTACTGTCTTTACCTTGTTCAATAATCCCCTTTTCACAATCAGAAAGGTGTTCCGTGTCAAAGTTGCTTTCATCTATGTCAGCGCCAGTATTTTCTGTCTTAGGTTTCTCACCACTTAGTTCAGAATACAGTGTAAATTCTACTGGGTTGAGACACGAAACATTTTCATAATCAAACGGTTTAACATCCTTGTGCAAGCTGTCTTCATCTAGTTTATCTTTATTGGTTATACAACTCGATTTACTGTCAATAAAAGGGTCTGGAATTTCATCACCAATAGAAATCATATCTGTCGAACTCTGTGATTTTTTACTGTTCAAGTCATCTGTTTTAGTATCTTTAAGAACATCCTCAGAAATATTATCAAATGTTCCTTCTTTTTCGTCCATGCTTACAGTGATTACAGAGGAACTAGCACTTATCGCAATGTTATTACAGTTTTCATCCAGTGTGCTAATATCACATTTCTTTCCATTTGTACCATTGAGCTTTGATATATTTTCATTTTCAACTGTGTCTATTATAACACCTTGGAGAACAGTGTCGAATGAAGTGCTTGTCTCTTTCCTGAAAAGTACATTAATTTTGTGGTTTGTAAGTCCGCTTTCTTCCATCCTGATTCCACTGAATTCTATGTTCTCATCTTCTGCTGTAAGTGAATAAACATTAGGATTATCATAGTTTCCCCTCAATACATTGTCTCTATATTTTGGTGTTTCCTCTACACAGCGATCAGTATCGCCGTGTGTATGTAAACTACGTATTTTACTTGATATTTTCATCGTCTTTCTTTCATATTTCCTGTGCACAAAACTCATATTTTCGCCACACTGCTTTGGTCCTCTTGCCTTCATGTGCACTTTTTGATGCCTTTCTAAATTACTTTTATGACTTGTAGCGTAATCACACAAATCACAAATGAAGTCCTTCCTTCCACTGTGTACGGCCATGTGCCTTCTTAACAACGCTTTGCGACAGAACGTTCTGTGGCAGATTAAACACCGGTAACCATCTTTGTGGAACAAAAGCACGTGTTCTCGAAGTTTAGCCTTAGATCGGAAGGTTGATCCACAGCATTCTAGTTTTCTATCACAATCAAAATGCATTGTAATCACGTGACGTTTTAGGTTATTTTTCCGGTCTGTTGTATATTTGCACTGAGGACAAGAGAATGATTTCTTTAACTCAGGGGAATTATCGTCCGTTCTCTGGCACTCGATGGCCGAGGACGTCGCCGTAGAAACTAGAGGCCTAAATCGATTATCCTCAGAGTCTTCAAAGTTTGTTCGGAAATGAGTTCCTAGTCCCGTGCTATTATTAACATCGTGACTGGATGAAACGTTTTGAAAGAAACACATAGGTTTGTTAATTGTATTACAAATATTAATTTGGTCCACACATCTTTGTTCTTGTCTATTGAACATGAAAAGTGAAGGTCGGAGCGGAAATGGCTTTACTGGGAATGGACATCGTATTGTTGGAAAGAAGAAATTTCTCTGAAGCTGTATTAATCTTAGATTTCTCAGATAATCTTCCTGCATTTTTCTGGCTGGTTCCAGTCGCATTGGTCTGAGTCTGTTATGGATGAATGCTTCCGGTGGGTTGAACATCAGGTTGGGATGCATGATGGTTGTTAAATTTGCTTTAGGCTACTCACAGCTTGTCTTACTTTGGTGAAGAAAGAAAACATAAAAAAAGAATGATTGATATGGATTCCCAACACACAAGAATTTTACATGATATTACATAGTACAATTACCTTTACTATAACCATCTAGGTCGAATTAACACTTAAGCTGCTGAATAAATGAAATGCAGATTTCTACTCAATACTAAAAGCCCAAACATTGCGGTTTCAAAGTTGATTTCACCGGAAAGAAAATACCGTATCGGACAGTGTAGATCAAAGATCAGACTGTACGTTCTGCAGTCTGATCTTGATCTACACTGTCCGCAAAAGGTCAGTGGGTCGCGATTAGCAGCTTAAGGGTTAAATGTGACACTGTTCATTTACCCTTTACTACACTATCCCGAGTTTTAAAGATCCTGAAATGGAAAGTTTGTGACCACATTATGGGAAGAAGAGAACATGCTAGTAACTTTTTTTCCCACAACGTTTTCTACCCTGTCTAGGACTGAAATTGTTATCTAAGCTACATTTAATTCGTTGAATTCGTATCCTTTCAATATGATGCAGTCGAAAATTTTGTGGTTTTGTACAGAGTTAAATCTGCATACAACTAGATTATGACCGTAGTATTTTTGTAGAAGAAAGCTGATATTTGTTAGGGAAACAACAATTCGGATGTGGCTGAGTACTCTTAGATGACGGAAAAACGCTAATATTGCTTGAGCCGTGCTTAATGCATCTGCGAAAAGTATCGGTTCAGGTCAGCCTGCGCAGTCCGCGCAGGCTGACCTGGGCCGAAACTTTTCGCTGTTGGTCAATTTGCTGCATGTCAAAGAACCAGTGTACCTCATGATTTGGTCGGTTGTTTAGACGAAATGGATTTTATTAATCCGTAATTATGTGATGACTTGCTTGGTAGCATGGATCAGGGAGATGCATTAAGCCCCTTTTTGCCAGAGCATGCTCATTTATAGTCGCTGAGCGTCAATTTGCGACCTTCCAAAGCAAAGTTCAGCGACCCAATCCACTGAGCTACCTGCAGAGCCATTGCAGGTGTTTAACCCTTTACCACACAATCCCGAGTTTTAACGACCGCCAGGAAGAAGCCTTCTGAAAACATCGTGGGAAATTGCGGGTTACCAGCATTTTCTCCTCTTCCCGAAACGTTTTTAATGCCATCAAAAACAAATTTCAATGTTTGGGTCACACTCATTTTGTCGTCTGCAAGTGCTTTCAATTAGGACATGTCCAAAAATTTTGTCGTTTGGTAAAGAGTTGAAATGCATTTATCACTTGTTACGCAATCCTTTGACAAACAGAAAAAGACGTTTTCTACAAAAAAAAGTAAAAGAAGACGGGACATTCCTCGTTTTTCTCTATATTTCTGTCTATATCTTAGTTTTGAGGAAATCTTTGCAAATTAACCCTTATCCTTCCAATTGAATTAAATAAAACTTTCAAGTCGATTGTGAAAACCCGAATCATGTTATTTCGAACTAAAAATTATCTGTGCTTGTCACATACTTCGTAAGATAAAACCTTCGAAACGAAATCTGGTTGTATGCCACTTTAATTCTGAAATTCAGAATATCATCCCCAGAGGCTTACATCAGAATTGAGGACAATGTGACCATTTCAAATTGTACTTAGGAGGCCGGATGGTGATGATTTGAGAGATATTTTCATCGTAAATAGATAATTTCGAAAGTAGCCTAAATACAAGGGTACCAAAAAAATTGAGTGGACTTAAATGAAGCGAAACATTTTTTTTGAATGACGAATGGAGGAAAACACAACGGTTTCGATTTGGTCTTATGTTTTCATGGTCATGATAAAATGATTTGGTTACTTACATTTCGAAATTTGTCAAAATCAAGAATTATTTTTTGGGGGGAAGTTATACTTTAAGCGATAAACTCGGCAAAAATTTTAATGTGCGTCTAGCTAGTGATGACGATCCTAAATTTTACGGTTGGTAAGGAAGTAAAGTAACGTTATTCCATAAGACTAATGAAAATTTGCTCTAACCCTTTACCAAACGACAATATTGTAGACTTGTCAAAATTGATAGCCTTTGCAGACAACAAAATAATTGAGGCTCTAAAACTTAAACTGGTTTTTGGAAGAATAGAAAACATTGTGGTAAAAGGAGAAAATGCTGGTTACCAGCATTTTCTCCTTTTCCCACAATGCTTTTATAGGCGTCATCGGTCAGAGTCGTTAAAAATGGAGATTGTGTAGTCAAGGGTTTAAGGACGTGACGCAAAACGCCATGACTAGAATCGTAGCTCTTTTGATAACATGTTTTTTTTTTCAATCCGCAACACAGTATTTCCTGTATCTTTTTATTTCTAAATGGCTGTCTTACAAGGCGACGATTCTTTCTTTGAAAATTCAGTATCACGACACATTTGAAATTATCGTGATAATTTGTTCGTGACAAGAAATTCACCCCTGTGCCACAATGTTCAGTCAGTTCTTGTACAAACTAAAAATTCTTGAATCACAAGTACTTTTGACGAACCTTTGAGGCTTTTTTTTTCTTTTACAAAAAGAGAATATTCCTTAAACTTTTCAGGTGTTAGAGTCAAACGTGGCTCGCTAATTCGGATTAATGAATTAATAAAATCAGGTAAAACAATAAACAAAAGATAGAGCGACCTGGCAGCTTTTGACTTACAATTCCTGTTTTTTCCTTTCTTCCAGAGTCTAACACTTGGGCCGACTGTGCTGTAATATATTGCCACTTTCACAATAATTTCCATACTTTTAAATGGTATGGTTTAAATTTAAATGCATTTTAATACCGGCATTGTTGATTTTTGGTAGCTATTGGGACCTTAAAGCCTATAACAATCAAGTTCGCGTTTTAACGATCCTGGGGAAGAAGGCTATTGAAAACATTGTGGAAAAGAAGAAATCGCTGAAACCAGCATTTTCTACTGGTCTCATTGTATTTTCTATCCTTTCAGTGATAAATTTCGCCATTTAGCCGCACTGGGGACATTCGATTTGTCGTCAGTTTTGACGAGTCTAAAACTTTATCGTCTGGTAAAGAGTTAAAGCTACTGTACTTACATGTTCTGTTTGATGAATATTTTCTCAAATCCTGATATGGACAACAGATTCAGAGAATAGATACTCTTTTCATGTTGTGTTCTGCCGTAGTCTTCATCAAATATATTGAGCCATATAAAGAAAGAACCAATCGGAACGCATTTGGTCACATTCTCTGTCTCCGCATCCAGTCACGTGATTCGGAGAGGTTTCCGATATGGCAAAAAATAGCGAATAGGAATCACTGTCTGTAGAAACCTCATTTATTATTCATGTTAAGACGACTCTCTCTCTTTCTCTCCACGCGTTTATCTGAATATAGAAACATGGAAAGAAAGACAGAAATGGCAGACAGATAGATAGGCGTGTGAATAGACGGAATTCTCATTTACAGACAGTCGTTCAATTTTTGCTCCTTTTGTCGAGGAATTTGTGTGTGTGTGTGTGTGTGTGTGTGTTCTCACGGAGCTTTGGTTTATGACTACCTGAAACGTATTTGCGGGGTTCAAATGACCATTTAGGAAACCTTGTCCCAATTACGAGCATTATTGTCAATTATTTATGTATGAAAGTACATAGATAATTGTTAGGCAGACCTATTTATTTTACATGGATTGTGCAACAAATTTTCACAACATATTTGAGCCATGCTCAGACAAAAGGGGGCTTAATGCATCTCCATGATCCATGATACCAAGAAAGTCATCACATAATTACGGATCCATAAAATCCGTATTGTCTAAAATCCGACTGATTCATGAGTTACACTGGTCCTTTGACAAGCAGAAAATTTACCAAAAGCAAAAAGTTTCGACCCAGGTGGGCTTAATGCATCTGCAAAAAGTATCGACCCAGGTCAGCCTGCGCGGACATCGCAGGCTGACCTGGGTCGATACTTTTTGCAGATGCATTAAGCCCCCTTTTCACAGAGCATGGCTAGATTATATCAATCACTCTTAATGATTGCTCCCTGGAAACCTTAACCAGTAATGTGGATGGTTCAACAGGTTTACCCAGCTTACCGCGAGATTGGAACCCTGAACCTTTGGTGTGAGAGGCCGACGGTATAACACAACACCATTGTCTCCGAGGTTCACACTATTGTTGATTACTAACGTTTTATAAACCCTTAGCCTGTTAGATAAGTGAAGTAAAACTTTCAAGCCGATAAAAAAGACCATATTGTGCTATTTCAAATGTTTTTTTTTTTTTCTTTTTTAGGAAAAATATTTCCTTATCGGACAGTGTAGATCAAAGATCAAGCTGCACGTTCTGTGTTGGCTCATCTTAATTTACACTGTCCGTAAAAGGTCCCAACCTAAGGGTTATGATATTTTTAAAGTTGCCAGCAACTGAAAGTATCTATTGGATTTTTGAGTAGTTTTAGCCTAAACTCTTTTCCAGTCGACGACATTTTAGACTAGTCCTAATTAAATGCAATTATACACAATAAATTAAATGTAAATTTCTCCTTTTCCCACAATGTTTTCGAAAGGCTGTTTCATCACGGTCGTTTGAACACGGCATTGTTTGGTAAAAAGTTGATACTAAAAAAAAAGAAGGAAAAATAAAATGTGAAAGTGATCTGGGAACAGTAGAACAAAGATACATGAAAATTTGCTCTGAATTATGAAATTTGTTGACGTAGATCTATTTTTTGAAGAAAAAATGCATCATAACGGATAAGTCGAGTCGGAGTGTCAGTCGTCACTTGTTTTGAGCAACTATCTAGTTTTAACTCTTTACCATACTACAGAATTTTAGATTGTTTCGACGATGGTTATGTGGGAAAGCAGCCATTGGCTTGGAAAGAATATTGTGCGGAGTACTGGTAACAGAGACTCAGGAAAGCATGGATAGGTGCACTGGCCGCCGTGATGTAACTGAAATAATGTTGAAAACGGCGTTAAAAACGATACAATCAACCAAATTGAAAGCATTTGCAGACGACAAATTAAATTAGCTCAAATGATGATATTTGTACTTGATAGGGTAGAAAACATTGTGGGAAAAGGAGAAAATGCTGGTTTTTAAAAGGCTTCCGTCTTAGGGTCGTCAAAAGTCGGGATTGTGTTGTAAAGGGCTAAGAGGCACCTGTACTAGCAGATCAGTTTTGTTTTTTTCCCTGGCAGGCTGCTGATGGTAGTTTTGACTGTATGTGTATATACATGATATATCAATGAAAATTTGTTTTCTTCACTTTTTACGCCAATAGCCATCTTTCTAGTGCATGTCATGAGAGAGAGAGAGAGAGCGAGAGACAGAGAGAAGGAGAGAGAGAGCGAGCGACACGGAGATGCATAGGAGGCACAAACTAGAAGACTGAGCCATGATTTGTAGAGAGAGAGAGAAGGAGAGAGAGAGGGGGGAAGGAAGGACAGAGCGACAGTCAGAAAGAGACAGAAGGACAGACAGAAGGGAGAGGACAGAAGACGAGAAAGAAATGTTCGAGTAGACAAATGGACATACAGGACAGACGAAAAATTTGCGTGACAATTAAATCCAGTTAAACGGAACCCAAAACTACTGCGCTGCCAGCGGGGCTGGTCTGCACCAATCTTGGAGTCAGATCGGTCCTGTGCGGGTCGGAGAATCAGACTAATTCAATTTTAGGAATAACGCCGAGCTAATAAACAGACATATCGTAGATTTGAATAAAGGCAAATGGGTACAAGGCACGCAATTCGGGGTTTTTTAACCCTTTACCAAATAATCCCGTGTTTAAAGGGCATTATGATGAAGGCTTTTGAAAACATTGTAGGAAAAGGAGAAAATGCTGGTAACCAGCATTTTCTCCTTTTCCCACAATGTTTTCTATCCTTTCAAAGAGAAATTCCATGACTTTAGCCGCATTTGATTCGCCGTCTGCAAATGCTTTTAGTTTGGAAGAGTCTAAAATTTTGTCCTTAGGTATGGAGTTACTAGATTTGATGTGGGTTTAACTTATAAAGTCTTGCAGATGGCATCAGAAAACTTTTGGAAAACATTGTGAAAAAAGCATTCATATCAAGCATTTTCTCCTTTCGCTACATTTTTTTTTCTCCCGTGTTATCATGTACGAATATTAACTTTTAAGCATTAGACAGGTTCATATTTAACCCTTAAGCTGCTAAGCGCGACTCACTGACCTTTTGCGGACAGTGTAGATCAAGATCAGACTGCACAGAATGTGCAGTCTGATCTTTGATCTACACCGTTCGATAAGGAGATCTCTTTTCTCCCGAAAAATACATTTGAAATAGTGAAATTTGGGTTTCTACAATCGGCTTTAAAGTTTCATTTTATTTATTTTTCAGGATACGGGTCAATATACTAGTACTTCCGGGCGAAATATAAAATGTGGCTCAAGTGATAGGTTTCGTCTTCGAAAAAAAAACTTGTTGGGGGAAAGAAGAAAGTGATGGCTACCAGTATTTTCTCATTTATCCACAATGTTTTCAAAAGTATTGTTTCTCAAACTCTCGAAAAAACGGGATTGTTTGGTATAGGGTAAACACCGAAACTTGTTTTGCCCACAAGTCCGTATTTGTAGAGAACCAGGCCTATATAGAATAAGACTGGAATTAAATACAGCTTGGATATACCCAGTAACGATACATGTACATGTATTTCTTTTGATCTAATTTCAAGACTGTTTTAGTAATGGATCTCTCAAAGATATTATACAGATGAGAACAATGATCAGACTGCATTTTATGTAAAAGGTGATCTGAATCTACACTATTTGCAAAAGTACATAACGTTGCCATCTACATAAAGTTTAACTAATTTAACGGACCGTTTGAAAGAGTGGGTATATAATATATAAAAAAACAAAAAAGTTGTCTCGTAAAATACATCCAAAATGTGAGACGCATTTGACTATACGTTTAAAATATTTATTGCTCTTTGCTAGTCTGATACAGTCATTCATTGCGTAACTGCCCTTTGGCAAGGCATCTGGTAGTGTAAGATAATATAGGAAGCATTGTCAACTCAATATTTCTGAAATGCTGTTAAAAATGCTGTTTAACTCCCGCTCCAAGCAATTGCAGTTACTTTCAATGGAATTACTCCAGGGCAAATTCGCAAATTTTAAAAGTAAAACACGGCTCGGATAATGGTTTTAAATTCTTTAAAACCGATCAGTGTTCAAAGACGTAATTTCCAATTTAACACTGATCTAGTTAAACATGCTATTTATCTCGTACAATTCGCACGTGCTTTAACTCATGTCAGATTTGAATTTTTTACGACATCGATCCCACAATTCTCCTCTCTCTTCCGGTTTATCTATTGATGTCGTAAAATTATCCTCAGTTGAAAGTAGTGAGGTGTCTTCAATATTAACACGATCGTGTGCTTACAATTTAACCATCTACTAGACGATCGTCACCCTTAGAAATACGGCTTTTGAAAACATTGTTGAAAAAGGGAGAAAATGCTGTTAACCAACATTTTCTTCTTTTCCAACAGTGCTTTCTACCCTTCCAAAGACAATCCCTTAGCTAAAACCATTCCAATTATTTGTCGTCTGCAACTACTGCTTTCAATTAAACATTCTTGTTTCATCGTTTGGTAAAGAGTTAAATCCACTGTGTACATGTATTGTCATTTATGGCACAAGACGCTGAGTGCTCTTTTGGGTTTTTTCTTCTTTAGACGGTGTAGGTCAAGATCATTGAATATATTCAGCAACCATTCTAAACACTTTCTTTCTCTGAATTTAAATAATTAGCGTTTTGATTGGCTGAGACAGAACGTCTCAGGAAATTAGGGTCCATTTTAACCAGTCATAGTAAAAAACATTCTTAATTTAGTTCTGAATTCAAAAAGTACAAGAACACCATTACCCATGAAACACAATTTCTGATTGGCTCAGCTGAATTCCTTGTAAGTATAGAAAGTTCTTGAGGATAAGAATCTGACACTAGATTAAGAAGTGTTGGTGAATAGAACCCAAGATTTGCTTAACTGTTTACCAGACGACAGAATTTTAGACTGATCCAAACTGAAAGCAATCGCAGACGACAAATTAAATGTGGTTCAAATAACCGGATTCAAGTCGCATTCGAAAATGGAGAAAGCATTTTGGGAATAGGAGAAAATGCACAGGATTGTGTGATAAAGGGTTAACCCTGACTGAACGTGCAATCTTATCCTAGATCTACTTTGTTCGATCTCATCAGTTTTTTTAGATAATCTAGCAAAACAGCTTTGCAATAGAACCAAGAAAGTTTGCACCTGTATTCGCCAAGCCCCCGTAGCTCAGTCGGTAGCGTACAGGACTTGAGAACAGGAGGTCGCTGGTTCGATCCCCGGCTTGGCCAATTTGTTTCCGAGGATTGATGATAGTCATTTCCACAGGATTCATTTCTCTCTCACCGGTGACCATTGTTTCGACGATGGTTATGTGGGAAAGCAGCCAGTGGCTTGGAAAGAATATTGTGCGGAGTACTGGTATAAGAAACTCCAGGAAAGCATGGATAGGTGCACTGACCGCCGCTATATAACTCAAATAATGTTGAAACGGCGTTAAACACCATACAATCAATCAATCAATTGCACTTGTATTCACTATCCATTCTAAATTTAATTCTCATGAACTTTTTATTTTTAAGGAACAAAATTACTGGTTGGTTGAACCAAATGATTTAGGCAATAAGAAATTTGTTATGCCAACATCCTGTATTTGGACCATGCTCTTGCAAAAGGGGACTTAATGCATCTTCAAAAAGTACCGACTCAGGTCAGCCTGCGCAATCCGCGCAGGCTGACCTGGGTCGAAACTTTTCGCTATCGGTCAATTTTCTGCACGTCCAAGGGTCAGTTTATCTCATGTTTCAGTCGGTTGTTGTAACTCAAACTGGATCTAGTAGATCCATATTAATTATGTGATGTCTTGCTTGGTACCATGCATCAAAGAGATGCATTAAGCCCCATTTTGCCAGAGCATGGCTCATTTGTTATTTGATTTGGAATGCAGTGTAGAATGGTTTGTACACCTGTGAATCTTTGCAACTGATGCAAGGGCTCTACCTGTAGACCTTTGTTTATTCAGGCCGGTTTGAAAATGTTCCATCCAGTATATTGAAGCCATATTTGGTATGAACACCAAAATAGCGAAGGAGATGATTCAATATAACTGAAATAGAGCAGATGTTGATGCTGGATACAAAGATCAGTCGTTATGAAGTCGCTCTGCTCCCGATTCGATGATAATTCTATCACGAAACGCATATTTTCATGGAACTATTAAAGCCAAAATGCGTGACTGTACACAATATTTGCACAATTGTTTCAGATCTGAAGCTCCTAAAAGATCCAGATTGCTGATGAAAAAAGAACCAGTTTGATAAAACGTCTATTAACAATGCCCGCGGGAGGACGAGCAAACTCTTCGGAAACCAGTCTTGGTTTGATCATGGTATAATTGGCGCATTTAGATAACAAAGAGGAAATCTTTAACTTTTATTAAAGATACTTATGGTTGGGTCGATAGATCTGAGCCATGCTCTGTAAAAAGGGGGCTCAATGCATCTGCAAACCGTATCGAACTATTTCAGCCTGCGCGAGCTGCGGGTTAAAACTTTTTGCTATTGGGCAATTTTCTGCATATCCATGGACATTCTACTTTGGGATTCAGTCGGTTGTTAGACAAGGTGGATTCTATGGTTCCACAGTCATGCGACGACTTGCCCAGTATTATACGTCACGGAGATGCATTAAGCCCCCATTTACCAAAGCATGGCTCATGTCCTGATGAAAAATACGGTACGCAAACTTTATTGTATAAGAATCGACGCAGAACATCCTGAGATTATCAAAGTTTGATCCTGTTTTGCTCTGAAGTTTACACAAGTAAACGAATAGTGTAACTCCCAGAGAAGACTGTATATTTTATGCTGTTTGACCTTGATCTACCCTATCCGCAAGAGCAACTAGATCTACATACATGTGAGCCGTGCTCTTTCAAAAAGGGTCCTAATGCATCACCGTAATGCATTTTACCAAGCAAGACATCACATAATTGTAGATACATAATATTTAATTTTTCTAACAACCGACTGAATCATGAGGTACACTGGTCCATTGCCACAGGCTTGTTGATTTCAAAAGAGGCATAGTGGAGTTTAAGACTTTGCCAACCAATCTCGTGTTTCACGACCCTGAGGAAGAAGAATCTTAAAACATTGTGTGAGAATAAGATAATGCTAGTAACCAGCATTTTATTCTCTTACCACAATGTTTTCTACCATTTAAAAAACAGCTACCGTCAATAGAGTCACATGTAATTTGTCCTCGCAATTGCTTTCAATTTGGTCGAGTCTAAAATATTGTCGTAAAGCAATGACTTGTATACAGGAGGTTAGACCAAGGTAAGACTGTATGATACGATATAAAATTGTAAACAGGGGGATCCTTCCAAAAGTCAATCATGTCGTAAGTATGATGTCATGAAAAATGAGAACGCTGGGATATTACGATTTTTTATAATTGTACCATATATCAAAAAATGTTTTATCACAGAACTTAGAACGATAATAGCTTGTTTATCATCGATAAACAGGGAAGAGAAGTGCAAGGAAAAAAATGACATTTCCTTAAAGTGATACAAAGCCTTTAAGGATATTTTAGATTTCTTTCTAAAATTCCGCAAAGTTTTGTGGCAGTATAACATGATCGATATCAGGTTTTAACTCTTTCGGCGCCAAATAAATAAACTTGACTTCCTTCGGTGACTGCAAATACAATCCACAGAGACCCAGAAAGATTTTTATCGTAGGGGCTTGACTAATTAAGCGGACGGTACAGATCAAAGATCAGACTGCACATTCTGTGCAGTCTGATCTTGATCTGTGCCGCCCGCAAAAGTTCCTGTTTTCGCCTATGGCGCTGAAAAGGTTAATAGTCACGGGTGATGATGAGGGGAACTAGCTCCAAAAAGAGTCAATGGAATTTTGTTCTCGCTACACACCCGGGAACTCTCGAGCTAGCACCATCGACAAAAAAAAAAAACTTTAAGGTATGTCTCGAAAAATCTTTATCATTTTTTTTTTCATTAGCGATCTTTTGAAATACTTGGCAGTGCTATTGCGTGTGTATATGTTTTAACTTTACACCCCATTATGATTGGCTGTAGAAATATGAACGGTTTGAATTTAATTTTGCCACAACATTAAAGCACCGCACTGAGATTCCCTCAATTTCCTCAACAAGGAGATTTGGGTCCACGTTTTTTTTTTTTTTCATTTTCTGTCAAATCTATAGCCTTCGGACCACGACCCCCATTCTCCCCGACCCCCAAGAAAAAAAACTCCACCCGAAGCACCATTCCGGATAAAATCAAGCATGAAAAAATGTCACTAAGCAAAAAGTTACCGGTGGAGAAATCGCTCCGAGAGAATATTGACAAAATTACTGTCCGAGACACACCTTTGTTTACTGTTATTCTGTCGAGGGTGCTAGCTCGAGAGTTCCCGGATGTGTTGAGAGAACAAAATTCCATTCAGTGATACTAGTAGTTCCCCTGATTACCATCCGTGATAATGTTGGATCGAATTCAAATACTAAGATGACGTCATTCTCGTCTCATGCAAACAGACAAGTTCCCTATAGCACAACGCTTATCCCGTTACATAAGTCAAAATTGCACATTTTTAGCTCGGCTGTTTTCGGAGAAAACGTCGAGGTACGAGTATTGTCATAGCCCCGGCGCCGTCTGCGTCATGCAGCAACTTTGATATTTTATGATATTTCTGTTGTTACTTATGAGAATGAATTACTTCAAACTTGGACAAGTTGCTCACTATCAAAGGGGGGCATTTTCAACAAGTTAACTATCAAAATACATGTAATTTTGATACAGTTATGCTCCTTTTTCGACGTGGAATTCTCACTGAAAATCAAGCAAACGTAGCCGAACGCTGGCACCCGCGTGCGGTGCTCTTGTTACTGAATATAACCGTCCGGTTTCTTTACTTAAGCAATCGAGAACTCGCTTCCTCGTTTTAAAAGACCAGACATGACGTCATCGTACACCTGTGAGCCATGCTCTGTGAAAAGGGGGCTCATTGCATCTGCGAAAAGTATCGACCCAGGTCAGTCTGCGCAGTCCGCGCAGACTGACCTGGGCCGAAACTTTTCGCTATCTGTCATTTTTTTTTGTGTGTCAAAGGACCAGTTTACCTCATGATTCAGTGGGTTGTTCGATAAAATGGACTGTAGGGACTCCAGGGATCCATGATTATGTGGTGACTTGCACGGTATCATGCATCACGGAGATGCCTTAACCCTTAAGCTGCTGAATGAATGAAACGCAAATTTCTACTCAATACTAAAAGCCCAAACATCGAGGTTTCAAAGTTGATTTCACCAGAACGAAAATACCGTATCGGACAGTGTAAATCAAAGATCAGACTGCACGTTCTGTGCAGTCTGATCTTGACCTACATAGTCCGCAAAAGGCCAGTGGGTCGCGATTAGCAGCTTAACGGTTAAGCCCCCTTTTGCTGAAGCATGACTCATTTGTTGGCGTTCCTACAGCTTTTGCAAACTATTCATGGGAAAATGATAAATAAAGTAATGGGCTCAGCATGTCAATACCTTGAAAATACATGTACTATCAAGAATTATATTATCAGTTTTTACGAGTGAATAATTTACCAAATCTTGACTTACTATATACAAAAATACACATATATCTGGTTCAAAGTTTGGTGGGATAATGATCACATACGGATCCCCTCTTTAAGGTATTAAGGTACCACGTCATGTTGTGTCATCTCTTTGAAAATAAATAAGACTTATATGTATGATAATTGATACCAATAGCTTCTAAATGGTATTTTGAATAAAAGGTCTGGACATAAATCACTAAATTTAGATGCTTGCATAAACTTTTGCTTTCCTGATTTATAACAATCGTATGACGCTATCTAACCCTTTGTATGCGGAGGACAAATAAAGGGTTTTGGGACACAGTGCAGACCAAAATCGGACTGCGTAGTACGCGCGGCCTGATCTTGTGTCTGCACCAATCGATACTTTGTGAGATGTCATGTTGAAGAAAGACGTAGAGCACAATAGCGCAATGGTCTCTTTAACTCCTTTTTATCTGCTTTACTTTCTGAAAGTACGAGGATTTGTAGGATTCGCTGCGGCACTCGGAGGCTTAACCTTCGATTGTTCAACCCTTTACCACACAGTTCAAAGTTTTAACGACCTCGTGGAAGAAGCCTTTTAAAAACATTGTGGGAAAAGGAGAAAATGCTGGTAACCAGCATTTTCTCCTTTTCCCACAATGTTTTCTACCCTGTGAAAGACAAATTCTATCATTGTAGCCACATTTAAAATGTCGTCTGCAAATGCTTTAAAATTTAGACAAGTGTTTATTTTTGTTGTTTGGTAAAGAGTCTAATAAGACTCTACACCCAAACAGTCGATAGCATTTTACAGCATTGACGATGAAAGAGCATTTGCTTGTAACGATTTAATACTCGTTTTGCCACAGTATTTTCCACGTCATTCAAATTTTACTGTTTTGTAAGAGAGGATAGTATATAACAGGATTAGGATCGACTCTTTACCAGACGAAAATGTTTTTTTGACTCGTCCTTTTCCAAAGCGTTTGCAGACGACAAATCAAATGTCTTCAAAATGATGGGATTTGTCTTTGATGGAGTGGAAAACATTGCGAAAAATAAAGAGAAAATATTGGTTACTAGTATTTTCTCCGTTTCCCACACTGTTTTCAGGTACTTTCTTCCAAAGGGTTGTTAAAACACTGGATCGTTTTGTAAGTAAGTTACGAGTATAATAAAATTTAGCATTGCCACTTTATTAGATACTATCGTGTTTGAAGGAGATTTAGCCATTTATTTAGTAAGAATATGTAGTATAATTGTCTAGAAGAAACTGAATTATTCGGAATTAATACTAGGTAAGTATCAGACAATTGAAACAGATTGTTTTTATCTTATAAGCAATCATACGAAACCAGTCAAACAGTCGTCTGTGGTCATGGCCGTACTGTTTACACCGTCGGCCCAAAGTTTAGACTCACCGCTTATTCTCCAATTTCTGGCCGTAAAAATGTGATTTCCAAAATCTTGTTGGTCTTTAGAAATATTTGATTTAGATTTAGTAGTTTAAATACACTGATAAAATACG
Source organism: Tridacna gigas (assembly GCA_945859785.2). NCBI lineage: Eukaryota > Metazoa > Mollusca > Bivalvia > Cardiida > Cardiidae > Tridacna > Tridacna gigas. Next base: position 26,201,592 of record OX244043.2, on the reverse strand, counting down.
AAGAACGAATGAAAAATGGCAGTTAAATACAATTGAGTCATGCTCTGTGAAAAGGGGGCTTAATGCATCTGCGAAAAAGTCGGTTGTTATACAAAGTGGACTTTATGGATCCACAATTATGCAATTATGCAATGCATAATGACTTGCTCGGTATCATGGAACATGGAGATGCATTAAGCCCCATTTTGCAAGAGCACGGCTTAATTACAACAAAGCAATACAATTCAGCACAGATTATTTGCAGTAAATAACTCTTTACCACTCGACAAAAATCTAAATTAAAAGCATTTGCAGAGGACAATTTAAAGTGGCTCAAATGATAGATTTTGTTTTTGATAGAGTAGAAACCATTGTGGGAAAAGGAGAAAATGCTGGTTACCATCATTTTCTCCTTTTCCCACAATGTTTTCAGAAGTTTTTTTTCCTTATGGTCGTTAAAAGTCGGGATTTTGTGGTAAAGGGTTTATATCAAGATTTTGACATATAAACTTATGGACAAAGTTGGCCTACGTCCAACAATCTAATCTTGTGTGAAACCTGTCCACGAAGCAATCAACTCAATTAGCTCTGAAGGCAAAAGCGAGGGCATTTGGGTAGAACGTCGATCAAATCCAGATTGCGCAGAACGTGCAGTCTGATCGTGCAACTACACCGGCAAATTTTAGACTATCGATCGCTGGTCTGTTGCTATTTAGAGTGACTCAGATCCAAATGTAAACAAAAAAATGCACAGTCACCAAACACTGCCCCATAGAAAATAATTCTCTTAGAAATCGTAATGCTTTTAGCAGTAAATATGATGATGTTGAAATGAACTACAAAAACTCTACAACTCCAACTTAAACAATGTCTGTATACGAAGTAATAAAATGAACAAGATGTCATCGATAAGGTACAAGATGTGTATTGACCTATGCAAATCAGGCTCATCTTTACTTATCCCAACGCAACCCTTTTCATCGTTGTGTTTTTCGGGGAAGTTATGTGTCTCGTCTTGTCACGAGTTCTTCCAGCTGCTAAGAAAGTAAAAAGCCATGGAAGATTCATCTAAAAGCGAACTCTAGAAAGTGTTCAAATGCCACATCATCTAATAGATACACTCTTTATTTGCTTTTTTTTTAATTAATGATCAACAAACAGATATTGTTCATGGTATCTCCTATTGTGATGAGCTGGTGGCTATAAACGGAGGTTCGGACTTCATAACCGGACTGGACCGGGCCGAACCGGATTGAACTCAACAAGCGGACCGGTAAATTTCTCTACAATTTTTATGGAACAACCAAGTTTTATATATACCAAGGTCGACTATACCACACCCGCTAGTCTGTTGGCGCTTTCAGTACTTTGATGTCGTCAAGCCAATAAGAATAAAGAATAAACATCATCTTTCTGAGCTACAGTGGACTGTATTTTCAACCGTCGAAAGAGGTTGAGTTAATACACTTGGTACTAAAAGAATATGTAGCTAGTTGCACATTGAAAATACACAGTTAGACATATTAAGCACAATATGGAAACATCAACATAAAATGCATATATATACAGTGTTTAACACTTTTTATATTGGCGTCTTAAGTTTGAGTTCCTTGGGATTTTAGTTTATCATTTACATGTAGTTTCCTCGCTGTCTCCTGAGGTACAATGGACCTTGGACATGTAGAAAATTTACCAAAAGCGAAAGACTGCGCAGGTTGACCCCGAGTCGAGGTAAACTGATCCTCTGAGCTGCAGAAAATTGAGCATTAGCAAAAAGTGTCAGCCTGCGCGGACTGCATTTAGCCCCCTTTTCACAGAGCATGGCTCATATATTATTACTTTACACTAAATAAATAATGGTTTCTGACGTATCAGAATAAGTAACACGTTAAATGGCATGGTTTTCCATCGCTTTTGTCTTTTTCTGTAATGGTGGACTCGACATCTCAGTAGGTGACGGGGTATTGTGAACATCGCTGTGGGCTTGCGCCACCTCGTTTATAATTTTCACGGTTGACATAGGAACGGGCATTCTTCGTCCAATACTTTTCTGGCCAATAGCGATCGACGGATTCAGAAACTGGTGAAGATTCAACCTGTTTCGTCGAGCTATTGATTCAAATGGTTCATATTCTGTTGTCATTTTCATCATTTCCGGTCGCGGGGACGGATTACTCACGGTAGGACTTTGTGAAACTCCGTTTGAAGAAATAGTCCCCCGCGGAGTTTTGATTTTCTTTACAATTGGCGCAAGTTTACGAGGTGTCGTATTTGGAACCAATTTGACTGTCGGCTTCTGTTGTTTATCATCCGTATGTACAATGACTGGACGATTAGGGAAAGGCGAAGGTCCGTTGTTAATTACTGAGTCTTCTAATCGGGTCATTGTGTATACTGGATATTTCCGCCTGTGTTTCGTCATTTCCGCTTCTTCTTTAAGACCCGGAGATACTCGTACCTTTCCGATAGGAAAAGTTACTCGTTTATCATTTGTGGCTTGTAAGGATCGACGAAGGGTTTGGATTTTCTTCAAATACTCCTGTTGCTTCAAACTAACCTCGTTGTACTGGTCAAGCCATTCAGCCAACTTCTCGGACACGCGTCTCTGTCTGGAATTAGATACGAAAACAATGGACAATTTACATTTTCTAAAGTCGAGCAAAACGTTTTCAATAGTCTGGACATACTTAAACGGAATTCCGAGCCCGTATTCACACAGCATGTTCTGAATTAATAACTTTGCCTTATTCTAAGTTTAATAAGTAACACAATTCATTATTGGCTAAACCATTTTGTTGAAGCCAATTAGAAATAGTGTTTCTTCGGATTTTAGAAAATTATTTATGATTAAAATAAGAATGAAATACTTGATGGTTAGTGGCAATGACTCTTGATTCTCGTTTTTGAGCCCACATGCAATCGTATTGTAGTAAACTTCGCCATCTATACAATGCAGTGTTACATTATATAGATTGCGAAGTTTTTCAAGAAAAATATCCCCAAAAGGCAAGGAGTTGCATTGCTTTTACTTTTGGCACTCGTTATTTATTTATTTATTCGTTCAGAAAGAGAAATGTCTCAAATCGAGCTCATATTAATGGTGTGCAACGCACGAAAATGGGCCTTCGGACATATGCATAAAAGTATGTCGTCCCAGATCAGCCTCTGCAGTCTGTGACTAATGCAATACGACACTTCCCGTTTTTGTGCGATTTTCTGTTTCAGGAAAGTCTACTGTATGAAAAATTCTTACGTAGTCGTAAAGTGCCGTCTCGGATTAGCCTGCGCAGACTGCACATGCTAATCCGGGACGACACTTTACGCAAATGTTTGATGGTCTCATTTCACATGTTGCAGGCCAAATTATTATTTAAAAGTTAATCTTGGCAGATGCTTGACTCTTTGCGACACAATCCCGAGTTTTAACGACCGTAAGAAAGAAGGTTTTTTAAGACTTATTGGGAAAACCATATAATTTAGTCGCACTGGCAACTGTAGTGTACAAAGAAGTAAAACGCTTTTGTAAAGATTTCACCTTATCTTTTCCCCAAGGGGGGGGGGGGGGCGCAATTATGACGAAGTTCATTGGGTAAATTATCTAAACAAGCACAACGCAATTATTGCAGCCATTTTTAGAGAGAAATTTATATCGTTGTACTCGAAATTCTGATGAAAAAGTGAGACCACAGTGTACTTGTCTCCGTCTACTATAAAAGAGGGTAGAAAACGTTGCAGGAAAGCCTGAGTACCAGTATTTTCTACTTTTCTTACACTGTGTGATATGAGTAATTGTCTGTCTTATAATCCTGTGTTTTAAAGACTTGGAGGAAAAAAGACTTTTAAAAATATCACGGGAAAAAGAGAAAATGATGGTAACCAGCATTTTCTCATTTTCTTAAAATGGTTTCTACCCTTCCAATGATAAATCTCATTATTGCAGCCACAATGATTAACTTGTCGTCTTCAAACTTCAATAAACGGCGTTTCTACAATTTTGTCATTCTATTCAAAAGCTTCTTTTTTCCAAATTGGCTTTAAATATCGATCAATATATTTGAAACTAAAGAATGACACATGGAAATTAGCGTGTAGAGAGCATACAGCGTCGGCAGTGATGATGACGATGTTGATGATGATGAGGAGGAGGAGGGGGAGGAGGAGCGGTAAAATGCAAAAGTAATAATAATCAAACCTATTGTGTGCAGTCATAATTTACTTCCAGCTACAAGAATAAATAAGATCGCATCTACTTGAACATAAACACTAACTTATAATCTATGGAAGTATTTCGACCTAGTAAATCGGAAAGTAAAAAAGTATTTTTTTTCAACCTTTATTCTGTTGAAAAGACCATAGTTATGCACTTCGCTCTCAGGGTTATTCTGAAATAATGACCCATCGATTGCACTTGGAACTTTTGAAAAGATAATTATAGTAAGGCTATCGTGTACCTTTATACAATTGGAAGAAAAGAAAATTGAAATAATCTATACCTTCACCCTTCCCCTATTTGTTGTCTTTGTGATCGGAAACTCTTCACCCTTTACCAGACGACACAATTTTAAACTTACACATAAGGAAAGCATTTACAGACGACAAGTTAGATATTAATTAGGACACAGATTGTGTCTTTTAAACGATAGGAAAGATTTCGGGAAAAGGAGAAAATGCTGGTTACCAGCATTTTCTCCTTTCCCCACAATGTTTTCAAAAGTGTTCTTTCTGAGGATCGTTAAAACTAAGGATTGTGCGGTAAAGGGTTAACCCGTAACCTGCTAAATGTATGAAATGAAAATTTCAAGCCGATAGTAAGATAGTAAGAACCCAAATTTTGCTATTTGAAGCTTATTTTGTGTGTGTGTGTGGGGGGGGGGGGGAGATATCTCCTTATCTGACAATGTAGATCTAAGATCAGACTGCACATTCTGTGCAGTCTGATCTTAATCTACATTGTCCCGCAAAGGTCTTTGAGTCGCGCTTAGCAGCTTAAGGATCGATGTTTAACATCCTTTGCTGTACTTTTAACCCTTGCCCATACAGTCTCGTATCTTACCGACGACGAGGAAAAATTCTCTTGAAGACTTTATGGAAAAACCAGCATTTTACCCGTTTCTATCCCGTTAGAGATAAATCCTAGTATCTGAACAAAGGGAATTCGTCTCGTCGGCAAATGTTTCAATTTTGATGAGTGTAAAATGGTGTCGTTTGGAAAAGATTTAACCCTTTCCCAAACAAGCCCTGGTTTTCACGTGTCTGCAGTACAAGTCTTTTGAAAACACTGTGGGAAAAGGAGAAATTGCTCGTAACGAGCAATTTCTCATTTTCCCACAGTGTTTTCTACCCTTTTTGATAACTTTCTGCCATTTTCATCAAATTTAAAATTGTCGTCTGCAGACTCTTTGAATTTGGACCAGTCCAAAATTTGTCGTTTGGGAAAGGGTTAAAAGATGTAACGAGCAATTTCTCCTTTTCCCACAGTGTTTTCTACCCTTTTTGATAACTTTCTGCCATTTTCATCAAATTTAAAATTGCCGTCTGCAAACTCTTTGAATTTGGACCAGTCCAAAATTTGTTTGGGAAAGGGTTAACTGTAGGGTACGAATCAATCCACGTATTTCTGTTTGTCTTAAATTATTTTTCATTCCATTACTTTATCTCCTTAAGATTTGAACAGAATAATTTTACCTGAGAAGCACTAAGTCCAATGAACAAATTCAAGATTTAGTAAATCAATTTATGTAAATAATGTTGCGTCTCTCTCTCTCTCTCCTTGTGTGTCTAAGTCTCTCTTTCACACTGAAGTTCTAATACACGATTAATTTAGTTAATTCAAACTGAAATTATCATTAATCAGAACTGATTGAACTGTTTGACGTCGATGTAGTCCCATGGAGGGTAGTATGGGAGGGCGTCAGCCTCTATGGGCACAAATTCTGAGAAGAGTGGAACCAAATTTATGGAGGTACATGTACCAGTTTTATAATATAAGCACTGGTTAGGTTTGCAGAAAGAAATAACTGAAAGAACTTGTGGAATTTGTTTCACAATCGATGTTAAAGAGACTTTTTGAGACTTATTTGTTGCGATTTAAAATTTTGCTATCCCTTCTCCAAACAATCCTGGGCTTTAACGACCCTGCTTTTGAAAACATTGTGGGAAAAGGAGAAAATGCTGATAACCAGCATTTTCCCCTTTTCCCACACTGTTTTCTACCCTAATAGAGACAGAAATCATCATTTGAACTACACCTATTTTGTCGTCTGCAAATGCTTTCAATTTGGACCAGTGTAAAATTTTGTCGTTTGGTAAAGTGTTAAACATGATAAATACTATAGAATATCCTTTTCTCTGCAAAAGTATAGACGGTCAAATCCAGTGAAAGGATACAAATCTGGCGTTCAAAGTACGGGTTGGTTCGCCTTGCAATTCGTAACCCGTCTATTTTTATGAGACCAAACTATTTGAATTCGATCCCACATAACCAACTCTTTAATTCTTTGAAGACATTTCCAGACGACAAACTTTATGTTGCTCTAATGAGACTAATCATGGAAAGGATATTAAAACATTATGGGAAAAGGAGAAAATGGTCGGTTAGAGCATTTCTCCTTTTTCAACAACGCTTTCTGATGCTTTCTCCCTCAGGATCGTAAAACACCGGATTGCTTTGTAAAGTATGAACATTCCTCTTTTTTTTTTAAACCATTAATCTATCAAAATACGCATTTTAACTCCGTAAGCCTGGACTGATTTTTAAAACATTGTGGGAAAAAGAGTCATTGCTTGTAGCGAGCGATTATATCTTTTTCCCCGCAACATTTTCTCTGATTATTCGAGAAGGACGTTTTCCTTTCCTTGAAATTTTGGTCCTGCTCGTCACTTTAACATGTAGGTTTTATAAGTAGCATGTCTAAAAAGAAATGGTCGTTCGTATTATAAGTAATGTTATAACTCTTTACCATACAATCCTAAGATTTAATGACCCTGAAAAAGAATGATTTTGAAAACATTGTTGGAAAATGGGAAAATGCTGGTAACCATTCTACCTTATCGAAGACAGAAATCTTCGCCCGAGCTACATTCTCTTTTTTGTCTGCAAATGCTTTCAATTTGGACCAGTCTAAAATTTTGTCGTTAGGTTAAGAGTTAAATATTTCGAGCCTAGAGCACATTTGAAACAAACATCTTAGAGAGTGTCCTACAAAGAAGGACTGTTAACATAAATCAAGGTGTAATACATAAATACACGTGAAAACATCGAGACAAATAGATAAACTGCTCGTTACGTGCTGTTTCTCTGTAACGAGCAGTTTCTCTTTTTCCCCCGACAATGTTTTCAAAGGTGGTATAATCGCGGCAAGACGAGAGAAGTCGTCTTGCTGAAGGCGATGAATTCAACAAGTATCAAGTGACAGATTTAAAACGATTTCAAGACCCTCTTTAAATGGATATAAATCTATTCTGATAATATGTAAGTGTTGTTATCTCACGTAAAGTAACATGTTCTTTTTTTAACCAAACGTTGCAAACATTAAGTCTTTAACTTCGTTGGAGATTTTTCGTTGAAAGAAATTTTTTCTGACATAAATAATACTTCAGCATTGAAAGGGTCATATTTTTTATCCTTAGGAAGTTTTGCGCTTGATTTTTTCCATGAAATCAACAAATTTGTGCAAATAATTTATAACCTAAATGAGATTTGAGTTAGATATATTCGTTGGGGGAGAAAAAGATGGATGGATGGATGGATGGATGCACCTTGGATGGATATTAATGGATTTGTTTGAAATAAGTTGAATTGGATAGATGGATGGATTGATGTATGGATGGATCGAATACAGGATGGATGGATCTATGCTGGTTCACCCTGATCAGTAAAATCAACTCAAATCGCATGCATAGACACATTTTTGAAAAGACGGATGAACTAATTCTGTGTAATCGGATGATAAAGTTTCAAAAAGATTGGAGGGGGAAAGAAAAAGCGTAAATTGATTTCAAGTATCTTGTAATGGAAAGTTAAATATTTGAATAAGCGATTATTTATATTCGCTATACTTAACTAATTTACATGTAAGCCACGCTCTGTGAAAAGGGGGTTTAATGCATCTGCGAACAGTATCGACCCAGGTCCGCGCAGGCTGACCTGCCCCGAAACTTTTCGCTTTGGGTCAATTTTTTGAATGTCCAAGAATCAGACTACCTCATGATTAGGTCGGTTGTTAAAAAATGTGGCTATTATGGATCCATAATTATGTGATGGCGTGAATGGTACAATGCATCACGGAGATGCATTAAGCCCCCTTTTGCCAGAGCTTGGCTCATATCTAATGTAACACATACTCTGTAGACGAGGGGGTACTCAGTGGCAAAATGAATGAGGTGTTATTTTGGCAACCAGGAAATCCTGGTTCGAACCCTGTTGGCGGCTCTAATGAGGTGGGTGTGTCCTTTGGAAATTCACCGCAGAACCCAAGCCTAGTACAGGTGAAACCCAGTTCTAAAACGCTTGAATAAATGAGCTGTCGAGATGACGTAACTGGAATATCGGTGAGGGCGGCTTAAACACTATTTGAGCAAGGCAGCAAACTATTCTGTCATGGCCTTATATACTAATACTTAGATATTAACCCTTAGGCTACTAAGCTCGACTCACTGACCTTTTGCAGTCAGAACGTGCAGTCTGATCTTGGATCTACACTGTCCGATGTGGAGATATCTTTCCTCCAAAAATACCTTTGAAATAGGAAAATTTGGGTTTATACCATCAGTTTTAAAGTTTCATTTCTTTTATTTTGCAGGATAGGGACAGTCTATACACAAATAATGTTATAGTGTTTTGTGAAGTCTGATCGTAATCTGCACAGTCCAAAAGACCTACCGAAGTCGGCCAAATCGTCTCCGACGCCGGAAGGGTTACCAGTCTAAAATATTCCTGTATAATGGTCATCATCGATTTTACGTTTACACTGTCAATGGCTCGTTTGAAATAGCTTTTGCGGACGGTTTCGACAAAGATCAGACTACACAGAACGTGCAGTCTGATCTTGAGTCTAAACCGTCCACTACCTGACACTAAAGTATGAGCAAGATCATTTTCGATTGTAGGGGAAATCTACTTTTAGACCTCGAAAAGGAAAAGATTTTAATCACTTTGCAGTGAAAAATTCTAGCTGTTTCCCAAATGACAAAATATTACACTCACTGAAACTTAGAATATTTGCATTAGTAAATGCGGCCAAAATGATAGGAGTTGTCTTTGAAAGGGTAAAAAAGAACATATCAGATAAAAGGACAAAATGCAGGTAACAAGCATTTTCTCCTTTTTCCCCACAATGTTTTCAAAAACCTCTTTTTCCAAAGGGTAGTCGAAACATGGGATTGTTTGGTAAAGTGTTAAAGTATTGTAGGAATTAATAAATTAAATAGACCTGACCTTGGTTGTTGATATGTAATCGTTAACATATTTTTCCTTCAAAATTCTTTAACATTTTCGCGGGTAAATAAGTGAACTACCTCTTAGGCTGCATAGCACCACCTCTCAACACGTTTTTGAAGACAGTGTAGATCAAGATCAAACAGCCCAGAGCATGCAGATTGATCTTGAGTCTTAAATCTTTTATAAAACAATTCTTTTTACGTCGCGGAGAAAGACGGCTTTTCAAAGCAATGTGTTTAAAATCAGAAACAGACATTCTCTGTTTCCCACAATATTCTCTACCCTTTCAGGTACAGTTTCTGTCATCTGAACCTCGTTTGATTTGTCGCCACCAAACGCTTGGAAAATGGACGAATGTAAAAAATTTAGTTGTCTGATAATAAGTTCACCCTTAACCAGCTAAATAAAATTTTATCAAACTTTCAAGTGGATATAGTAAAAGCCCGGATGTTGCTATTTCAAACATAATTTCTGGAGAAAAAAAAAATCACCATATCGGACTGTTTAGATCCAAGATCAGACTGCACGTTCTGTGCAGTCTGATCTTGATCTACAATGTTCGCAAAGGGCCAGTTAGTCGCGCTTAGCAGCCTAAGGGTTAACGTGAATTTTTCAAGCTAATACGCTGTCACTCCTTCAATATTGACGTATCAATAGATATATGAGCCATGCTCTGGCAAAAGGGGGGCTTAATGCATCTCCGTGATGCATGATACCGAGCAAGTCATTACATGATCATGGATCCATAAAGTCCACTTTGTCTGACAATCGACCGAATTATAAGGTAGACTGGTTCTTTAACATACAGGAAATTGACCAATGCCGAAAAGTTTCGGCCCAGGTCAGCCTGCGCGGACTGCGCAGGCTGAACTGGGTCGACACTTTTCGCAGATGCATCAAGCCCCCTTTTCACAGGGCATGGCTCATATATCAATAGCTTAAATGGATGAAAAAAAAAAGGAAAATCAAAATTCAATTTAATACGTTATACCTTTTCAAAAAGCTATTACTTAAGGCTTCACCCTAAGGATGTGAACAGCCGCAAGGTGCTTGTGTGCAACGTGTTAATAAATGATCAGATTGCAAAGATCGTGAACAAAACGAGCAGTCTGATCTTGGATCTAAACAGTCTGATAATTTGGGAAAAAGTATACTAAAACTGATGTTCATATTGGGTTTTCCCATGACAAATGTGAATTTAGTCTGTGAAACTATCGAATGTTTTAAATTACCCTTTCGGCGTCATAGGCGCAAACATGGGCTTTTGCAGGCGGCAAAGATCAAGATCAGACTGCACACAACGTGCAGTCTAATCTCGAATCTATACTGTCCGCCTTTTATGTCAAATCTATAAGACAATCCTTCTGAGTTTAAGTTGATTGCCTTTTTTAGCCGACGAAAGAGGTCGGGTCCATACATTTAGCGCTGAAAAAGTTAAGATTGAATTACTTAAGGTTTTCCAAGCCCACCCAATTTGTTAAATAACATTACCACACACATACGGGTCCTTTTTAACTTTTTAAGTGCTTAATGCCTTACCATAAATTACATAGTTTTAACAACCCTGAGGAAACTCTTTGAAAACATTTTGGGAAAAGGAGAAAAAGCTGACGGTAAGCAGCATTTTTTTTTTCCTTTTCCCATCAAAATTTTCTGCTCTTTCAAAAACAAATTCATACGAATTTCGGAGTCAAATTTGTTTTGTCTTTCCCCTTTTCCCACAATGTTTTCTTCCCTCCCGAGCACAAATTCATGTTTTTGAGTCTTACTTATTTTGTCTTCTGTAAGTGTTTTAAATTTGGACAAGTTTAAAATTTTGTTGTTTGGTAAAGAGTTAAAATGAACTATGGATATTCATTCAAGTGACAAAATCAATTATTCTATTTGGAAGGTTACTTTCACTCTGATAGTTCTCAGAACATTTGACAATGTGGATCATTGATCAGACTGCACGTTTTATTTAGTCTCATCTTGATCCACACCGTCCTAAGAAGCTAGTTAAACTGTAATCTCACCTGATCTGTAAGTACGATTTAGATTCCATTTTTGTATAAACATACTTTTTCCACAAACTATTTCTTCATAGAAGTAAATCATAGAAAAAACAACAATTTTAAAATCCAAGCGTTTCTTGAGTATGATTTGTAAACTTTACATTTGACTGTATATATTTCATTTTCAAAACCATTTCCTGGTAGAACTAAGTCAATATTTAAAGAACTATCGAGAAAAAATTCAAAGCGTCTACTTAGTATGATAAAGACTTTAAATTTGACTGAATATATTTTTTTCCACAAATCATTCCGGCCAAAAAGAATAAATGAAGAATCCTAGTTAAAAAAAAAACACAGACAGACGTTTACTATGTTTAAGACTCGCAGATTCGTTTGAACATATTTTTTTCTCCATCAGGTGCTATATTCACAATTAAAAAATAGATGTCAGGTAACCCATTTGTCCCTCAAACAAATTTTCAGCGGACGTCTTTGAAAATATTCCTGTAAAATACGAAAAATCTTTACGGTTAACGTTTCCAATACAAAAATACGTCAGAAAACATTGTGACAAAAGGAGAAATTGCTCGTTTTGGGCATTTTTTTTTTCTTTTCACACATTGTTCTCAAGAGTCGTCTGCTGCATGCCGCATAAAATAATATACAACACGTGAGGTAATACTGTTAAAAATAGACCAAAGCGTTCCTAATCACTTGTCAAATAAGCAAATTTTACCATTTCACACAAATCGACACAAATCAAATGTATAGATAAACTGCGACAAGTCTAAATACAGGCAATTTTAAACCCTTAACCCTTTACCACACAATTCCGCGAGTTAAAGAAAAAGGCTTTTGAAAATATTATGGGAACAGGAGAAAGTGCTGCTTTTTTTTTTAAAACAGAAATCATCATTTGAACTAGGTCTGCTTTGATTTTAATTTGTCGTCTTCAAATGCTGTCAATTTGATCGAGTCAAAAAGTTTATCCTCTGGTATAGAGATACTTTTTTACCAGACGAGAAAAACTTTGGACTTGTTCACATTCAAAGGGTTTGCAGACGACAACGGAAAGGTGACTCGAATAAAAAAAAAAGTGGGAAAGAAGAAAATGCTGGTTTCCTGCTTTTCCTTTCATTTTCTCACAATATTTTGAAAAAATAATCCTCTCCATGGGTGTTCAGGATTGTACATGCGGTAAAGGATTACACTGCTGAATAGATAAAATATGTATTTAAAAAAAAATCTTGCCAATAATCAAAAACTGAATTATTCCGCTTTCGAAGTCCCTTTTGTTGGACAAATCTCACTGTACCAAACAGTATATATCACCGTATTGGATTGTGTACATTCCATGCCATCTGATCTTGAATCTACACTGTCCCGAAAAGCAAACCGAGTCTCATTTAGTAGCTAGCTCAAGGGTTAGTCCTTTCGAATAAACAGATTTAGTTTATCGAGTTTCAAGATAAAGAAATGAATTTTTCAATCTTCGTGTGGAATTTTAAAATCATACTATCCCCAACATACTCGTATACAAAAGAAGTGTCATATTTTTATGAGCAATGAAAAGACTGTTTTTAGATTCCCCTATAAGTATCGTTTTTAAATCTATATTCTGTTTGCTATTTAGCCAAGAAGGTAAAAAGGAAACAGGGACATTTCAGTTAAAGGATCAGGCTGTAAATTCTGTGCAACCTGGTCTTGATCTAAACTGTCTACAAAAACACTGTTGAGTCCACATGTAAGATCAGTTAAGTTTCTTGAAGTAAAAAATGTAAAGTATAATTTCTATAACATTATTTGCCGAACCTATCGAGACCCAATTATGATAAGGAAAAAATACCCTTGAATTGCTAAATAAATCATAAGAGCCATGCCCTGTGAAAAGTGGGCTTAATGCATCTGCGAAAAGTATCGACCCAGGTCAGCCTGCGCAGGCCGCGCAGGCTGACCTGGGCCGAAACTTTTCGCTACTGGTCAATTTTCTGCATATCAAAGGACCATTCTACCTTATGATAGAGTCGGTTGTTAGACATGAATTTTACGGATCCGTAACTATGTGATGTCTTGCTTGGTACGATGCAATCAGCCCGTCCATCCTTCGTCCATCCGTCCGCCGGTCGATGGGTCGGTCGGAACATCAATCAATCAATCAATCAATCAATCACCGAACGACCGACTGACTGACCGATGGATCAATCAATTAATCAATCAATCAATGAGTCAGTCAGTCATATCCATCCATACATTCAGATATCGATCAATACACCCATCCATCTGTCAAACCATCGATTGATCGACTATTAACTGATCAATAAGTCGATCAATCGACCAACCGATCGGTTCATTTTATACATTTGTTTTCAATGAGGTGCATGAAGTGCATACAGTATGATTAAACGATTTATTTACGTAACTAATATAAAGCGGCTTATACTGACAGGTTACTGATAAGTCGTTAACATACACAGTATATATTTTGCTTTAATATCTAATCTCAGGATTATACGTCAACAGTTTCAAAAGAGAGGGACCGAGTCTGTAAAAATTGAGCTGGTGAATTAGTTATGCAAAACCAGAGAGAGAGACAGAGACAGAGACAGACAGAGAGAGAGAGTTTTGTAACATTTCTTAATGAGGCAAACTTTCTGTCCGGCGACTTTTCTTCTACCACCCTTGAAGCATATGAGAAAAGTAGACAGGGGCTTGAAAAGAAAGTTGTGTCAGTGCTGGTGTGAGAAAGCCAGGAAACGCATGCGTAGGTACACTGACCGCCATGATATGACCTAAGCTGTTAAAACGGCGTTAAGCTCCAATACAAACTAATAGGGCGTACAGCAGTACAGATCCAGGTTAAAACTGTACAGAACGTGCAGTCTGATCCTGAATCTACTCTGTGTGATACGATGAGTTCATCGCAACGAAAAGTTTGAAATCGCAGTACGTATATTTGAGCCATGCTCTGGCCAACGGGGGCTTAATGAACCTCCGTGATCCATGACACCGAACAAGTCATCACGAAACCATGGATCCATAAAATCCATTTTGTCAAACAACCAACTGAATCATGAGGTACACTGGTTCTGTGACAAGAAGAAACTTTACCAAAAGCAAAAAAATTTGGCCCAGGGTCGATACTTTTGCAAATGCCTTGAGCCCCCATTTCACAGGGCATGGCTCGTTTGTTCTCAACTTTTTCTTTTCATTAGCAGGGAATTTTATTCGTTAGTTCGCTATTTTGCACAAAAAGATGTAGAGCAAGTTTACGATATATTCTTAAAGGCACAGTAGCGGCCAAAAGTAGTCAATGCGGTAGTTAAAATAGAGATGCATTAAGCACCCTTTTCACAGAGCACGGCTCAATTATATTTAGGAGTTACTTTGTCACAAAGTATTGTGCGGAGTACTGGTAAAAAGAAACTCCAGGAAAGCATGGATAGGTACACTGGCCGCCGTGATTTGGTTGAAATAATGTTGAAAACGGCGTTAAACACCATATAATCAATCAATCTTTACCAAACGACAAAATTTTGGACTCACCCAAATTCAAAGCGGTTGCAGACGGCAAAATAAATGTACCTCAAATGATGATTCTTGTCTTTCATAGGGTAGAAAACATTGTGGGAAAAGGAGAAAATGCTGGTTACCAGCATTTTCTCCCTATCCCACAATGTTTTCTGTCATTCCACAGCCAAAAGAATAACTCCAGCCACATCTTAATTGTAGTCTGCATGTGCTTTCAATTTGGACGACGCCAAATCTCTGTCATTTGGTCAATAGTTAAAAGGGATAGTGTTTTTGAAAGAATACTGTGACTAGTTCTGGTACAAGAAATTCTCTATGAAAGCATGAATAGATGTACTGACTGTGGCGATTTTACTAAAATGATGATTACAAACAGCGTAAACAGCAAACAATCTACAGTTTTAGACACGGTAAAGAGATGCCAAGGGAGTTAACTCTAGAAATGAATCTCAGACAGTGGTGTGAATACTTACCCTTTATCATTGAGAGCCAACTTTTGAACGTGGTAGCTGGACGCATGCGCGTAGAGATAATTCGGTCGTTTTATTTTCACTATCCCTACAGGCTCAATGTTTCTATGACGACCAAGTTTCAGCAGAAGGCTCTCTGGGGGTGGTCGGGGAAGCATTAATTTCCGTCGCCGTTTGTCCTTGTCTACATTTATTGACCAAGTAAATCCAAGTCGCGGACTACTCTCTACAGAGTTATTCGTATCACAACTTAGTCGTGAAGTTGACTTACTCCGCTGAATGGTGCTTGCCTCGTGCTCTGACGAGGCTATTTTCGTAAAACCTGCTTTCAACGACGATCCGTGTTTTGCGGCCATAACGCTACTTTCACTGTCTTTATGATCCTGATCGAAACGAACCTTCGATCCAACATTGACCATTCCCTGTCCTTTATCATGTCCTTTGTCGTGTCCCTTAACTTCCGGTGTTTCCTGTATACCAGGAAGTGGTGTTGGGTATTTGTTAGGGGATATTACTCCGCCATTAGGACTCGGTGAGGTTGTGGGAACTTTGTCCGGTGTGTAGATTTCATAGTTCGGTATAGTGGCGCTCAGTAATCCGTACGGATTGTTTAAATAAAGATGGAGGGATACCTGAAATTGATGAATTAGACGTCAAAATGTGAATGCTGCAATTAATGACAATTAAACATTTGTTTGGACTTGTCTACGCTGAAACTATTTATTGACGACGAAGTATTTGTAGTTAAAATGATGATATATGTCTTTGTCAACCACCCTAGAAAAATCACACTGAAATAAGGTTCTGTGGTCACATGCACCGTGAAAATAGTTCCCCAAGAAATAACAAACTTGAAATCTGTTTTCTGACACATCATCAACTCAACACCAGCAACTCAATTCAGACATGTCCTTCCATTTTCTCTGATAAAACAGTGCAGCAGTAGTGCTTGGTTTCAATATTTTGAAGTTAAACAGTGCTACTTTTGACTACTAAGACCAGGAAACTAAGCTGCACGCTGCAAAACAGTAGGGCTCCAGCTTAGTTCTGATGAAATCAAGGAAAACATAAATATTTATAAATATGAATATTTATAAAGTGAGCCGTTTGATATTACTGAAGTACTGGAGAATAAATAAGCTTTCAAGCCGACAGAAATCAAAGCGTTGAAAGCACTGGTGTGGCATTTGTCAAGGGAACCATTGTGTGGAATTAACAATTTGAGAAAAAAAACAGAAATAGTTTCAAAATATTCGCTTGAACGTCAACCTACTATATAGTCATGCACAATCCAATAGAGTAGCGTGCAATCTTTTGAGACGAACAAGTCCTGGCGAACAAGTCCAGGAACGAATAAGCCCAGGAACGAACTGGTTTGGGACGGAATCGGGCGGTCAGGAAACAAAGATGGTGTGTATCCTTACGCCAATAGAAGACCATAGCGGATCAAGCTATTTTCGATAAAAAAGAAGTATTTCCATGATCGATGGCCAATTTATTTTAATACGCCATTTTCATTTTCATATCTGAGTGCTATCGAAACACTTATCTGTCTTAGAAAAAATGAGTTTAATTGGGTTTACTTCCTTCGGTTTTGCACAAAATGCGATACATGATTTTCAAAATGCCGTATTGAACTCACACTGTCATTGTCTTCGACAAATGCCACAAAAACCAGAATAATGCTTTTTTTTAAAAACTTATTTTCCCTGGAGAAAATTTCTCGTAATCGGACAGTCTAGATCCAAGATCAGACTGCACTTAGCGGAATGCGCAGGCTGACCTGGATCGAAAATTTTTGCTATTGTCAACTTTCTGGTTGTCAAATGACCACTTTTACCTCTTGATTCAGTCGGTTGTAGGAAAAAGTTGGTTTTATGGATCCCTAAATATGTGATGACTTGCTTGTTATAATACATTTCGGAAATGCATTAAACACCCTTTTCACAGAGCATGGCTCAATTATACGTTGTAGAACTTGTTTCAAAATCGATGTAAAACAAATAATGCTAAATATAACACAATAGGAGAAATTGTCATTTGAATTACCATGCAAGGAAAATCGTAAACTCTTTCAGAGCCCAATAAATAAATCCCAATCTCTTTCGACGGCTGAAACTGTAATCCATCGAAACTAAGAAAAAAAATATGTTATAGGGTTGACTAAACAGGCGGAAGATCCAAGAGCAGATTGCACGTTTTGTGCTGCCTGATCTTGATCGTTGTTTTCGCCTATGGCGCTGTGAGGGTTAAAATGATGTTAATATATATCAGCCATGCTCTGTGAAATGGGGGCTTCATGCATCTGTGAAAAGTATCGACCCAGGTCAGCCTGCGCAGTCCGCGCAGGCTGACCTAGGCCGAAACTTTTCGCTATTGGCCAATTTTTTGTATGTCCAAGGACCAGTCTACCTTATGATTCAGTCGGTTGTGTGAAAGAGTGGCTATTATGGACCTATAATCATATGATGGCTTGATTGGTACCATGGATCACGGACATGCATTAAATCCTCTTTTGAAGGAGCAGGACTCATATATGAGTCATGATCTTTGAAAAAGGGGATAAATGCATATGCAAAAGGTACATGCAGCGCAGGCTGACATGGAGCGAAACTTTTTGCTATTTGTAGATTTTATACCTGTCCATAGGTCAGTCTACCTCATGATTCAAATACAAGTTGTTATACAAAATTGATTTTGTATTATTATATAGTGCCTTGCTTGATATAATGCATCATAGATATGCATTAAATCCTCTTTTCACAGAGCATGGCTCATTTGTATTCAATTGAAGAATACCCGGGTTTTTTTTTGAATTTTTTGGCACGATGTAGATTCAGGTCAGGTTGTACAGAACATGATTTACACTGTCAAAGATATTTTGAGACAGTCTTGCTAAATTCTCAGATCTGTAGTCGGACAAAATTACATTTTTTTTAAACCAAATATTTCATGTCAGTTATTCTCTGTTGTAAAGGTTACAGGATTTCCAACGAGAACCGACATTTTTTTTTTAAATTCAGTCGACAGCATGAAAAATATTGCCTGTAACGAGCATTGTATGTATTTTCTTCACTGATTTCAAATATGTTCGTATATCAGACTATAACTATATATAATTAATATTTCCAGGAGGTTTTTTTTAAAGTTTGTCTTCCGTAAATTTATACGAAGGGGTAATTACTTAATAAAGTTGATGGGAGAAAATCAAACAAATTGAAATGGAAGGTAAATAGACATTTCACACCTGAGACCATATTGAGCGCAAATAGTTATAGAGTTTTGTAGGTTTTTCTCTGCAAGATGATATTTAGAAGTGGCCAAGTTTTTAACCCCTAGGCTTCTAAGCGCAACTTATTATTGTTATTATTACTTTTTTCTTTTCACTTTGCAGACAGCTTAGATAAAGACCAGGTTGCAAGCATACTAGCATGCATACAAGTTTACTTACTTGTTTATAAATTTGTAATTTAACCGAGTCACCATTTCAATGACAGAGAGAGTCGGACGGACAGAGAGAGTCGGACAACGATACTTTAAGAGGGAGGGAGAGGGACGGACGGACAGTCTGGTGGACAGAAAGAGACAGACAGACAGAGACAGAGAGGCAGAGAGAGCCAGAGACAGAGAGGCAGAGAGTGAGGGGGGGGGGGCGAGACAGAAAGTTCTAACAATACCTTTGGTGTGGCTATAGCCATAGTGTGTCGATAATCTTGTCTGTTTAAGTGTGTTCTGTTCAGTCATGTCTCATATTTAATTCTCCATGTTTTCTTTTCTACTGATCACAGCCGTCACATCTGTAATAAGACAAATCTTTTGCGTCAAGACGTTCAGGAAGACAGATCATAGCATATCAGTTTCACGGATGTTTTTATAAAAGCATCTCCCCATATCAGCGGACAATGTAATTTAAAGATCAGACTGCACACTTTGTGCAGTCTGATCTTGATCTATGTTGTCCGCGAAAGCTATTCCAATCGTCATTATGAATTAAAGACTTAGCACACTGTCTTTTATGAAAACAGAAACGCAGAAACTAAAGACAAACACATTCCTCTACGGTGGAACTTTAAATTCTAAATATGATTTTTCTAACACATACTACAAAAAATAAAAAAAAGTGAAAAAAAAAACCTTTTCACCTTGTTTATGGTAATATTTATCAATATCAATTTTTCTCCATGCCTATATTGAATTTCTCTTTTCAAATATAAATTCACGCTATACCGTTTTTTCCCAATAAGTTTCGAAGCCTTTGTCGAAAATATTTTTTAATTATTTCTGCCGGGTAATAATGGCCGTACTTTCAATAGCTGGACTAATATGATAATCGTATTACAATATTTAAATGTACACTGATTTCTCTATCCTTTTACCGTATTCAATCCCGTGTTTTTATTACCCTTTTGTAAGAATGCTTTTGAAAACATTGTGGAAAAAGGAGAAAATGCTAGTGACCAGCATTTTCTCCTTTTTCCACAATGTTTTCAATCCTGTCCAAGACAAATCCCATCATTTTTTATATACATTTGATTTCTCGTCTGTAAATGCTTTCAGTTTGGAGGTATCCAAAATTTTATCGCCTGGGTAAAAGTTGAACAAATTACCGCATGAGAAAAAAAATGCAGTGGGAGGCTTTAACCCTTACGCTGCTAAGCACGACTCACTGACCTTTTGCGGACAGTGTAGATCAAGATCAGACTGCACAAAAGGAGATTTTTTTTTCTCCAAAAATAAAATTTGAAATAACATTACTCGGGTTTTTACTATCGGCTTTAAAGTTTCATTTCACTTATTTAGCAGGATAAGGGTTAAAATGATCCTGTACAAAAATATCGTTATAACATAAATACACGTGAAAACAATCTGAGAAAAGGAGAAATTACTCGTTAAGAGCACTGTCCCCTTTTGACACAATGTGTTCAGAATTGGTAAGCTAGCAAACGAACAGTTTTCTGTTGGAAGTAATAAGTTTTTCCTGAGTTAGGTAGCTTTGTGCGGAACCCGAAAGAGGTGAAAATAAGAAATTGCTTCTTTACCTCAATGCTTTTCCTATGATTATATAGAAATTATCTCAGTTTGTTCATTCGAACATGTTCTCTTCATAGTAACTTTAGGGTCGCTTCGAAGCGTAATTTATTCATAACGATTATACAGGGCGGTAAAAAATTCTTCGATGGACGTCAAAGGGGAATAGCCAATGTCTTAGCCCTTTACCACACAATCCCGAGACTTAGCGACCCTAGCAGGAAGGGCTTTTAAAACCTCTTTTTCCACAATGTTTTCTACCTTTTAATAGACATACTCGATCATTTGAGCCACATTTAGTTTGTCGTATGCAAATGCTTTCATTTCGGAAGATCTTAAATTTTGTCATCAAGTAAAGTGTTAAACAAAATTTAATGTCTGTTCATTTTATGTCCATAGTTTTATGGCTTGGTCGGTGTTCAATTCTTTAGAAAAATTACAAATAAAATAAAAAATTTCAAATTGAAAGCATTTGCAAACATTAGAAAACATTTTCGGAAAAGGAGGGAACACATGTATTCAGTTTTTTCTCTCTCTTTTTTTCTCCACAATTTAAAATCATATCTTCCACATGGATCATTTGGTAAAGGGCTAAGGCCGTTTTTAAATGAAAAGGATTGTACACGAAGTGTATAGACTTTTCTCATTACTCAATTATTTGCATACCTGAATCCTGTCGGAATGACTCAGCAATCTTCGAAAACAAATTGGCCGAGCTGGGGATCTGAACCAGCGACCTCCTTTTCTCAAGTCCTGTACACTACCGACTTCGCTACTGGGGCCTGGCATTTCAGTAAAAATGAATGGCGATATGTGACGAACCTCACTTTCTGTAAAAAAAAAACTAGTCTCGTAAAGATATATTGCTTTATGTAAATGGCGAAGTTTGTCACATAACAAATCTTAATTTGTTTAATTTGTCTATTCAACTTTACAGTATCAACTAAAAACTATGTTCACCGTTGCATCAACTGTATTTGTATGCCACATGGGTCTATGACCATCTAGAAAAATGAAATAAAACTTAAAACTTGAAACATGACGATCGCACATGGACCAGTGCATCTATCAGTGTCCTCCTGTTGTGTTCTTACCTATTTTCTAGCCATGTACATGAGACATCCAATGTAGTTTAATCTCAGTTGACCTCTGCGAGAACCGCTTAACTCTTTACCAGACGACAAAATTTTAGACCTGTCCAAATTGCAGGCATTTGCAGACGATAAATTTAATGTTAGTCAGTTGATAAATTGTTTTTTTTTTTTTCAAAAGGAAGAAAACTGGGAAAAGGAGAAAATGCTGTTTGCCCACATTTTCTCCTTTTCCCACAGTGTTTTCAAAGGTCCTTTCACTTGGAGGGTCGTTAAAACTGGGCTTTGTTTGCTGAAGGTTTAATCTACTGAAACATTTTAATTTAAGCCTTTAATGAACAGTACTGAACAGTACTATGCTTTTACAACCCTGGGGAAAGAGGCTTTTGAAAACATTATGGGAAACATATAAACTAGCAAGTTCTTTTCTTCACCCACATTTTTTTTTTTTTTTTTTTATTAAACCCTTTCAAAGACAAACCCCACTGTTAGAGCCAGATTTTAATTTGTCGTTTGCAAATGGCGCTCAGCACACGAAAAGGGGCCTTCGGACATTTGCGTAAAGTGTCGTCTCGGATTAGCCTGCGCAGTCCGCGCAGGCTAATCCGAGACGGCACTTTACGACTGAATGAGAGTTTTTCATACAGTAGACTTTCGTGAAACAGAAACTCGCACAGAAACGGGAAGTGTCGTCTCGGATAAGTCACAGACTGCATAGGCTGATCTAGGACGACACACTTTTACGCATATGTCCGAAGGCCCCTTTTTCTTGTTTTGCACGCCAAATGCTTCCAGTTTAGACGAGTATAGAAGTTAATCGTTTGGTAGAGAGTGAATGCCAAGGTTAATCCTCAGACAGACATGCTCTGTGGAAAGGAGGCTTAATGCATCTGCAAATAGTATCGACCCGGGCTTTCTCCCACACAGTCATTAACTTTCTACCAAACAACGAAGTTTTAGACTTGACAAAATTGAAATCATTAGAAGACAAGAAAAAGATACATGTAAATACGGTTAACCCTTTCCCACACAATCCCGACTTTTAACGACCCTGAGAAAGAAGCCTTTTGAAAACATTGTGTGAAAAGGAGAAAATGCTGGTAACCAGCATTTTCTCCTTTTCCCACAATGTTTTCCACCCTATTAAAGACAGAAATAATCATTTCAGCTACATATAAATTGTCGTCTGCAATTGCTTTCAGTTTGAGCCAGTCTGAAATTCTGTCATTTGGTACAGAGTTATTTTTTTTTTTTCTATCAAAGGATAAGAAACTGCGGGAAAAAGAGAAAAATGCTGACTGGCTATCCGCATTTTCTCCTGTACCCACAATGTTTTTAAGAACCTTCTTCCCCAAGGACACTGAAACTCGGGACTATTCCGCACGAGATTAACCTTTTACCACACAATCCCGAGTTTTAACGATCCTCATGGAAAATGACTTTTATTGTGAGAAAAGGAGAACATGTTTGGAATCAGAATTTACTGCTTTTACTACAATGGGTTTTACTCTTACAAAAACAAAAAAAAAAAAAAAAAAAGAATGTGCAACAATTAGTTTGTCAGCTTCAAATGCTTTTAATTTGGACCAGTCTAGAATTCTGTCATTCGGTAAAGAGCTAAAGCACGTGATAGTTCGGTAAAGGGTTTATTTCTTGATTTATCTTTATATGTTGTCTTGAGAAAGCAGCCTTGAAAGTAGTATAGGAGGGTAGACCTCGGACAAAATCCGTTTTGTCCGAGGTCTACCCTCCCTGAGTGCCATTTTGTCCGAGGTCTACCCTCCCTGAGTGCCATTTTGTCCGAGGTCTACCCTCCCGGGGAAACAAAAGACCGGTCAAAATATCAAACCGGAAGTAGATGTCCGCTTTTTCTGCCCCCCCTCCTCACACCACTGCAAAAATGTAAAAACAAAAAGAGGAAACCGGAAGTGGAATTCCTAGCAAAGAATGGTGTGTCACCATGTTTTGTTCGGGTTGATCCTGCGTTTTGATTGGTCGAGACGTTTTCCAGCCAAAAATTTGAATTGAAAACGTATGACACCACAGACTGACTCGGGGAAAAAGAAGGTGTACCACCATCTTCACTCGCTTTGGTCTTTCTCTATTACCGTGTTGGACTTAGTCTTTTTTCGTCTTTTTGTTCGTTTCGAACTTTCTCTATCACCGTCGGACTTAGTCTTTTTTCCCGTCTTTTGTTCGTCTTAACCTTTTTCTATCAACGTTGGACTTAGTCTTTTTTCCACGATATGGGTTATTTCCCCTCCTCAGCTTGGATATAGCATAACCTTGCCATACAAACATCGTGTTGGGCTTAGTCTTTTTTCCCCGTCTTTTGTTCGCCTCAATCTTTCTCTATCAATGTTGGACTTAGTCTTTTTTTCCACGATATGGGTTATACTCCCTTCTCATAGTGGTTCAGGCAGAGACCCTCGTTGGACTTAGTCTTTTTTTCTCCGTCTTCGTTCGCCTCAGGCTTTCTCTACCAGTGTTGAACTTAGTCTTTTTTCCACGATATGGACTATATTCTCTACTTACGCTGGGTCAGGCAGAGAGTATCGTTGGACTTAGTCTTTTTCCGTCTTTATTCGCCTCAATCTTTCTCTATCACCGTGTTGGATTTAGGATTTTTCTCTGTCATCGATGGACTTAGTCTTTTTTCTCCGTTTTTGTTCGTCTTAACCTTTCTCTATCAACGTTGGACTTAGTCTTTTTTCCACGATATGGGTTATTTCCCCTCCTCAGCTTGGTTATAGCATAATCTTACCATACAAACATCGTGTTGGGCTTAACTTTTTTTGAGTTAATTTGAATTGAAGTATATCGTTTGGAATCTAACTCTTGGAATGGTACTCAGTCGTAAAATTGACAAGTCTCGAAGATAGGACTTTCTGGAATGAATGTTAGCTCTGAAAAGAGCTGTTTTTTACCATTCTCTGGATTGGAATTAAATTAATCATCCGAGCAAGTTAATTCCAAAAATCAGAGAAAGATAGAGGATTCTAAACCTTCTCATCATCAACTCATTGGTTGGCTGATATCACAGACTCCCCAAAGATTGGATCATCAATTGGTATAACCCAAAGATCGGGGTAGAAATTAGGTGCTGGGTTCTGGGTATAGGGGTTACCCCCTTGTCTTACAGAGAACTCAGCCGATGTCTTTGTCTTTTGACGTTTTCTCTTCTCCTCGTTCCTTTGACTTTTACCAAATAGTCCACAGCAGAATCTGAACAAACCCATCGTGGAAATGAAATGGTATATAGAGAAATTTGGTGGTTTTATAGCTTGGTGGAGGGATTGACCTACTTTTCGTCTTGGAATTAAGAGTACGAACGTGGGCGAGACCATGTAGATAGAACATAACGTACTGTAAAAATTCATTCACATAGAATGTTATGATCTATCTACATTTTTTTCCAAGACTGATATTTTGTGGAGGGATTATCTTTGTGGAAAAAAGAATGAAAAAAACACCATTTAAACAGTATAACTTTTATTTGAACAGAACTGAACAATGAACTGAGCAATGAACATATTTACAACAAACACATAGATTAAAGAACTATTATACATTTATATACTATTTGTGGGGAAAAAGTCTCTGAGCTTTATTGAATAGAATTCCATACTGCTGATTGAACCATAACACTACATCTCGATCGTTTCGTCGATGTTCCGTTGAGAGGAATTTCTGTTGAAGATATTTCTGTATGTTGTATCCTCTGGCAGCAGCATCCAATACGAAGATACAGTAAAATCCGCAAACTTTCCCCTGTGGACTCTGAAGAGTTTGTCGATTGTATCTCCACGAATAAGAATGATTGTCTAAAAAGTTAATGATTTCTGGCTCAAGTGGTGGTAGTCCGTAGGGATCAAAGTATAGTACATTGCCATTATTGTTGAATATCACGGCTACCCAGTGTTCTCCTGGACCGGTTGATTTCTCTGTGTTCACAATGTAGGCTTTCACATGATCGGGTTTTTGTCGAGGTAACTGATCTTTTGCACAGACTTTTGCCTGTAGATTTTTTATCCATGTCCCGTGATCCAATATGTATTGAATTTCAGAAGTATACATTTTTTCTAATCACTTTCTTCCCAGGATTGTTTTACTTTGTCACACCAGTATTGTAACCACGACTCCGTGAATTCAGATAAAATGTTTTGTTTTATATTTCGCCATAATCTGTAGGCTTCCACATAGTCACTTTCATCGAGTTTCATTTCTATGAGTTCAGGATACCATTTTTCCATGATTTCGTATGGATTTAATTCCATCATGGCTTTTTCTATGAACATATCTGTATGTTCTTGTCTATCCTTGAATAAACACAGTTCATGCTGTGTTTGACTGGGATGATCCACTTGACATCCGTAACACTGGTTGGTAACTTCACTGACAATAAGATTTTTTAATTTTTCAGTCATATGTTTTTCGAAGCTATTATGAATGTCATTTTTCCGAGTAGAGATGCACTTCGACACGGAATATTTCACTTTTTCTGCTTCTTCTCTAAGTGTTATAGCAAATCTGAGTCCCAACATTGTTTTTTGGTTCTTTAGTCCTGTAGATAGTCCTGAAAAGGACTGTTTTTTCAATAGTTCTGAAAAGAACTATCGTTTTCGATATTATATTCCTTAGTCCTGAAAAGGACTGTTTTTGTGAAAGCTATCTTTTGATCAGAGAGTTTCTGTTGATTTTTCCAGGATTAATAATCTGTGATAACTTCTCTCAAACTGTTGATTTCAATCTGATTGTCAAATTCAGCAAAGACAATAACGTTGATAGCTGCTGCCAGAGCTTGAGCAAACTGAAGTTCAATTCGAAGATTTCCAGTTTTTATAGGATGAAGTTGTCCTTCTTCACTACCTTGATCAGCTGTCAAATCGTATCCCCACAAACAGTATCCACCAGCATAGTCTTCTTTACCAATATTAAATGATTTATTGAGTGCTAAAGATGAGTTAGCCTGATACAATGATAGAAAAGATTTCAAATACAATCCTACTTCAAAGTTAGGTTCAAAGGGTCTGTTATGAATACTGTGACCATTACATGATACATCAATTTTTGACAGATTAAAATGATGAAAGAAAAATGGATTTCTACCATAATCCCCATTATAATCAGTATTTGCTACCATTGCAATGAAAATGCGTTTTGGAAGTTGTCCTTGAAACAAATGATCTTCAACTTTAGACTGAAGACCTGTAGAAATGGTAAAAGTTTTTACTTCAACCCTACGAATAGGGATTTTCATGTTTTGCTGAGCAATAACATGATTTAGATCATTTGCAACAACAGGCAACAATTCGATATTTCGCACATGAAAACTGACTGTTTCCAGCACAATTTTTGAAGCTGGTGCACCACCGCCTCCTGTGAGACAAAAGTTCACCGAAGATCTGTTTAATCTAAGTCTGATTTCGATACCATTAGGTAAATATTTTTCTTGTTGAAATAGATCAAGATGCAAGCGTCCAAAAAGTTCGGCAGTTCTGCTTTGTGCAATTTCACCCATTCTTTCTTTTAACCCTGCATTTTCTCCATCATGATTGAGTGCATTGAAATGGGCAGTGGTGTCTTCGATCCAAAGATCACCAGCTTTCAAATGCGTAGTCTTGCTGTCAGAATTATATGACATAAGATTTTCAATATATGCTCTGTATGGATAGGTGTCTGAATTGCTGGTGATTAGTTTATTATTTAGATACAAATCGACACTGCTAAACAAACTGTGTAGGAAGTTGTTTACAGGGGCCACATTTGCATTGGCAAGTAAATTGCCACCGTCAGCTTGAACGACTTTGTATTTGACATACAAATACGATTGTGACAAATCTGTCCAATGTTCGGTTTGAGGTGGTATGATGAATTCTATTGGTGCATTGTTTGCCAAAGACGATATTGGGAAATGTTCAATCCATTGACTTTCTTGCATCGTTGTCATTGTAGGTGGTACAGAAAGAACATCGAGTTCTGACTTACTGCATTCACAGGACCCACTTTGCATCATTTTTATATAATTTAAGTAGATGAATTCAATATATGAATCAATTATATTAATCAAATATATCAAGAGGCCGTCTGTCTCTTTGTCTTATGATCTTACCACTGTGAAGGCGATAGGGGGAATGACGTGGTTTTCGTGATTTTCTTTTATTTATCCCTGGTATTAGCTTTTCTGCTAGATCATGAATGGCTTGTTTTCCCCGTGAAATTACAACTTTTTTGGGGTTTTCACCACGTAAAAGGATATCTTCTACTACGCCTATTCCTTGTTTGAGTCCTTCTTTTTTCACGGCATTAAAACCAGATTTAATCAACGGTTTAAGCAATGGAGTCACTACTTTAATTGCCGATTTAAATAGCGAACCTAACCCATAGCCATACTGATGTTTTACACCACGATAAACTGGTAGCATTTTTAAATGCTTTTCAATGATTGTTAATGATTGTCAGTTGAACGTTGCCTGAAATGTAACTTCACTATTGTCTTACCAGTAATGAAATGAACCGGTATACCTAAATCCCCTGTTATTTGAATGTGAATATGATCGAAATCGGATTTCGAAACGGGAATATAATGCGGTATTGTAATTTCATGATTGACATGTTGAGAACCACAACCATTTTCAACCAAATTGGATGTTTTGAAAGGCAGAACACGAAGTATGGGAGCAAGTGTATCACCCACTATAGTGTGTTCACCAATATCTGAATAAATATACAGATGATTGTAGCCAGCATCAATGTTTGGATTGTATTTAAAGTATTTGAAAATATTTTTACCCTGAAAAATTGTATCATGTTTGAATTCTGGTGATCCACCTAGTTTTAAAAACAGGGATGGATGTAATTTGAGTCCTGATTTTATAATATTATCAAATGTAATTTTCGGACGTTTGGTTGAAGGTGAATAAACGATGTGCAAACCCGACGAATTCTTACGAAGAGCAGGACCTATAGCGGTTTGAATCACATCATTGATCGTCTCTATAAGATGAGCAGGTGTAGTGTAATTCCCGGATGGAAAGGTAAATCGAATACCCCATTTTATTATATCACCTCCACTATTTTGTCTTAATATATTTATTTTCATATTATCTCCTCTTCTGTCTATCTGTGATATTAATTTGACTAAGTCCTTATCCGTTGTTATAAGATCGAACTGTGCTTCTTCTTCACTTATGTTTAGGAACTGAGAGGGAGTAATAAGTTGAACTAATGCGACTTCCCAAGTTTCCTTGTCAATATGAACTGTCTTTGGTAAATGAACCTTAAAACAGCATTGGCTGTTGTTCGGATAAAAGTCCATGGAACTATCGCTGGGTAGAGTGAGATAAAACGAATTCATTTTTTACTATCAATCCACCCTGACTGCTTTTGTTCTGATCTGCTGAATTTTAACCCTGGTGATGGAAGAATATATCCAAGAGAGCTGCTTAACAGGATCAGCCACAATTCACGATCTTGACTTTGAATACTTAAATGTACTATTGACGTCGCAATAATTGCATAAATGACTAAAACCTGTGAAATATAGGTAAACTGATTCTTTGGGACACGATTTCCACAGCAATTGTAGTTCTTACTGATACTACTACTACTACCGCTATCGAAATTCTCTATTCCGAACTTTTCTTCTATTCCAGACTTTTCTGTTCCACACTCGATGTTTGACTGTGGATTCATTATGAATTACTGACTTTTTATAACTTTTTTCTTAAGTTATATGATTTCTTTTAATAAGAAAAGATGTTTTCAAAACACTAAAATAGGATTACACCAAATAGGATTACACCAAATAGGATTCTGGTATCCAACTTTGAAATTTTTTTGGATAGCCTTTCCAATTGACTTTTATTTCTTTGATTATTTTTTTACCCTTACGTCTTGTACGTCTATCAAGAACTGAGTCAATCTCATAAATATCATCATCTTTTATTAATTGAAGTTCATATTCATAATAAGTTCCTAAAATCTGTTCTCCCAGTAGATCTTTTACTTTATAGGTAATAGGTGAAAATGTTTTGTTGATATGGCTGATTTCAAATATTTCTTGCGTCCAATTCGGTAAATAGCCCTTATCAAATGTACGTTTTGTTTTATTGATTCGAACATGATCTCCAATTTTGAATTTCGGCTTTTTCATCATTACATTTGTTGGTAATTGAGAATACAGATTTCTTGAAATCTCTGCCTCATTGGATTTTGTTACCATTACAGGAGATGTTTTTATACTTCTGTGAAAAGTATGGTTGTAATTCTTAACTAAAGAATTCAATACGTCAATGTAACGCCTTGTTTTCTTATACGTAAAGTGTTTCCACATTCTCGTTTTCAAAGTTCGTTGAAATCTTTCAACAATACTTGCTTTTGTCTCTGGGTTTTCAGTGGTGAAAAAATGAATCTGATTCTTTTTCAAGTAGTCTTGAAACGATTTGTTTTTAAATTCCGAACCTTTGTCTGTTTGAAGCGCTAAAGGTTTTCGTTTTGATTTCTGAACGATAGATTGAAATGCTTTGATTAAAGTTTTACCCGTTTTGTCTGGAATAGGGATAACCCATGAAAATCTCGAAAACACATCAATCACACAAAGTAAATATTTCTTGTTATTATTTTGTTTTGCTAAATGCTGCATGTTAGCCAAATCAGCTTGCCATTGATAATCTATACCACCTACAATAGTTTTTCGTCTTTTGAAACGACGACGAATCGGTTTGTGTAAGGTGTAGGTGGATTCACCCTGTAACCATTCTTGAACATCTTTGTATCTTATCCCTTTCAAAACAGATTTCGCAGCGTGATACAATTGCTTTACTCCACTAAATGCTACAGTACTTTTAGGATCATAAAACAACTTTCTTAACACGTAATCAAGTTTTGACTTTACCATGCCTCCCATGACTGAAGTGTTTTACGGCTCGGAGTCTTTTTTATAGACTTTGGGGGAGTTAGCAGTTCTTTAACATAGAATTGCTTCAATCGTTCTCTTTCTTCAGGTTTCATGTATGGAGATTTTTCTTTTATTCTTTTCATACTTCTTTTTATAGGAGATAACTTAGTACTTTTTCGTACGCTTTTTGGTGTGTGAAATAAGTAATCGGAATCTCCATAGGATTCTGCATGGGAATCTTCATCTTCGCTCAATGATTTACTCGGTGATTTATCATGGACTTTTTGTATCCATTTCCATCTGTTCAAATTACCAATAACTTCTTGAGGTATATTACTTTCATGTAATGCCTTTGAAAATGTTTTCCAACCTCTGGGCTCAATGCCTTTTCTTTGACGTATCGCATCATTGACAAGATCAATAATATTGGAGCCATGGATGCGTGTACCTTTATATGACACCACCCCATACCCGTCCCAAGTTAAATTATCGTTGTCTTTTATCATACTCAAAAGTAACTCAGCTTTTCTTTTCATGGTTTTTGGTACACTTTGCAAAATTCGATCATACAAGGCAACAGATTGCAGGCCAACAGATGCTGATTCCTGTGCACCAGCATCGGTTTTTGGAGGAAAATTGATCGAAGTTGGTTTTGTTTTCTGAAGCGAATTTTGTAACTTAATCAAAGTTTCGCCATATCTTTGAGCCTTTTCTGTTTCTGACAGGTCGGTACTTTGTAAAATTTGACTCATATCTTTTCGAAGATGTGATGCATCTGCAACTTGTGGATTAGGTGGTAAACGAGGTTTTTGAGCTTGTTCGGCTTTCCATCGTTTCATGTTTTCTAAGACCTGGTAAGGTACGATAACCATTTTTCTAACAGACATGATTTTTTATTTATAAGATTTTTTATCTACAAGATTTTTATCTATAAGATTTTTTTCATTGAAAATGATTTCATCTACAAGATTTTTTATCTACAAGGCTTTTAGAGCTCCTCCTATTCCTCCGATAACAGCTTTTCCTAACAAAGGTAATAATGCAGGTGCAAGCAATGAAAGAAATCCACCTTTTTGATTTAAAATTTGTTTTTTATCTTTTACAGAGACTGATTTTGAAGCTAAACGTCTGAGATGTTGTCGGCTTGAATACAACTTCTTCTTCTGATCTGGTGATAAATGTACATTGCCTTTTAAAACATTATGACAGCATTCCGATATACACCTTATCGCTTCTGAGGGTGAATCTTTGACAAGCTTTTTACGTATTTTTGGTGTAGCCTGTATCATGGCCATAACCATTGAGCCGTGTTTTTTTATCAGAGGTCTTTTCTTCATGTTGACTTTATCACTATTTCACATCAAATGAAAATAAAAGTTCCATGTCACTATCATTTATACCTGATGTTTTATCATACTGTCTTTTTTTTTACAAAAGAAATCTACGAATCGGAATCAGTGAGTTCTTCATCCTCGCTTTCTTCTACATCTGACCCTCTGTCGGGTAGAGGAATGGTTCTTCCACCACCAAGATGAATCAGACGCTTGTCATAGTCAACACGATATTTTCCTGTGTCAAGGTTATATTGGATTATATCCCCAAACAGTCGATCTTCTGCCTTTCTACCTTTTTTATATTTAGCTAATGTATTTGGAGACCATGAGGTGGATGGAATGGATTGAAACTTCAATTTTTTCCCTGGTTCTATAAATTGTGAATACTTTGTTCTGAGTTTTTGCATTCTTTCACTTAATAGTTCCTTTCTGGATTTCGGATAGCGTTGATGTTCTGAAATGCTGCTTCCTACAGGCCTTCGCATAGTAACAAATCTTTCATCAATCATAGGCGATGGGGTGGTAGTTCTTGCATCAATTATAGGTGGTGAGGTGTTGGTTCTTGCATGCGTTTTCGGGGGCTTTCTCTTCTTTGGAGATTTTTTCTTCTTTGGAGACTTTTTCTTCCTTGGAGATTTTTTCTTCTTTGGAGATTTCCTCTTTCGCGGAGCATGTTTTCGAGGTTGCCTTTCACCCCCAAATTTCCTAACGGTTTTAGTTCCATCCCATCTCAGTAAACTTCTGATAATAACACCACCTAGAAATCCACCACCTCCAGGTTTTAAAATAATTCTACGTTTAATTTCCTCATCAATATTCGGGTCTGCTAACTGCTCGATATCTGCTCTATGTTTTGTCATATACGTGGTGGTTTGTTTTGGTAATTTGATTTTATCTTCAAGGATATTTTGTGCTGCTAACGTAAACCATTTTAAAATTTCTTTTAATCCTGCTTTCAACACAGATTCTCTTTCATATCTATTGGTTTGTTGGCTTAAATTTCGCAAAGCAGCTAAAATTGAAGTTGGTGTGGTTGGTAAAGCCATGTTTACTCACTGTCGTCTATTGATAGAATGACAATATAAAATAAAATGAAGTCATTTTTATTTTAAAAAAAACATTGTAACGATTAAGCAGGGGAATAAACGGTTGGACCTCTTTCATCTTCTTCATAACGATGAAATATATCTGTTCGCAGTCTTAATTCTTTATTTGTTCGTGAATGGAAATCGATGACAAGATAGCCATGATCCACCGATGTAGCATCTTCATAAGCAGACAGTAAATGTGGAGCTTGCATTTGGTGAGCTAGTGTTTTAATCTGATTTTTATCTCGCTCATTTCGAAATAAAATCATGTATCTTGAATTAAGACTAATGGTTCGACTCGATTTCGATTGTTGAAACATATTTTGTGTGATATAAATTACGGTTGCATTACGGTGATGTCCTTTTCTTGTAAACCAAAGTTTAATTTTTTCCTCATCTTTTTCACCCAGCATATCATCAAAGACGATTAAATGCGGTATAGACACATCGCTGACAAGTTCGTTTTCATCGTCAGGAATCCCTTCCACGAATTTTATTAATTCAAACTGTGAATTGAATTTCTCCTGCATAAGATTGTAAGCATACTGCCATTCTTTGTAACACCAGACAACTCTTTCAGGAACGATATTGAACAAATCTTCTCGATAGTCAATTAATTTATGAACAAAGACTGTCTTTCCACAACCACTCGGACCTGTGATGAAAATATTACAAGGATGTTGAAATAAAATAGCTTGTACATCCACCTCCATGATTTCTTTACTTTTCTCTTTAAGGATTAATAATAAAATGACAACATAAATAACGATGGAAGCATTTTTATTCAATCATTTCTTCAAAAAAAGATCAGTCTTGGAAATTGTAGATAGATTATAACATTCTATGTGAATGAATTTTTACAGTACGTTATGTTCTATCTACATACTCAGTCCTCGTTCGTGTTCTTAATTCAAAGACAAAAACAGACCAAACCCTCCACTAAGCTATAAAAATCCAGTGAACTTTTCCTATAATCATTCATCGCTCGTTTTCTCGAGTAGTGTAAATAAATTATAAAGTATATCAAGACGAGGACGAGAGAAATCAAATATGGAGCAGCTATTTTTTCAATTTTTAAAAAATCTTGCAGAGAGAAAAACTTTTTTTATCGATAGAAAAAATTTTTCAAATAAAAAATCTTGCAGAGAAAAAATTTTCAAAAAATCTTACAGAGAAAATTTTACCGATAGAAAAAATTTTTACGCTTAAAAATTTTTATCATAGAAAAATTTCGGATAAAAATTTTTACAATTTAAAAAAGTTTTGCAGATTAAAAACTAGGGACGAATAAAACTAGGGACGAATAAAATCTAAGATTGGGTAAGTCTAAACGAACTGATTTCCGGGAAATGTTGGGAAAAAACCCACACTCAGATCATATAGTTAGGCAATGTCTAAAGATCATATTGCTAGGAGCCAAAGAAAAGACTAAGTCCAACGGTGGTAGAGAAAGATAGACGAACAAAGACGGAAAAAAGCCTAAGTCCAACGATGATCTCTGGCTGAACCAAACTGAGGAGGGGAAAATAACCCATATCGTAGTGAAAAAGACTAAGTCCAACGGTAATAGAGGAAGGTTAAGACGAACAAAGACGGAGAAAAAAGCCTAAGTCCAACGATGATCTCTGGCTGAACCAAACTGAGGAGGGGAAATAACCCATATCGTGGTGAAAAAAGACTAAGTCCAACAATGTTGTCTGGTTGAACCAGTGTGAGGAGGTGAAAATAACCCATATCGTGGAAAAAAGACTAAGTCTATCGATGTTGTCTGGCTGAACCAACGTGAGGAGGTGAAATAACCCATATCGTGGTGAAAAAGACTAAGTCCAACGGTGATAGAGAAAGGTTAAGACGAACAAAGACGGAGAAAAAAGACTAAGTCCAACGGTGATAGAGAAAAAATGAGGCGAACAAAGACGGAAAAAAGACTAAGTCCAGCGATGCTCTCTGCCTGAACCAGCATGAGGAGGGGAAAATAACCCATATCGTGGTGAAAAAGACTAAGTCCAACGGTAATAGAGAAAGGTTAAGACGAACAAAGACGGAGAAAAAAAGACTAAGTCCAACGATAGTCTCTGTCTGACCCAGCGTAAGTAGGGAATATAGTCCATATCGTGGAAAAAAGACTAAGTTCAACGGTGATCGAGAAAGCCTGAGGCAAACGAAGACGGAGAAAAAAGACTAAGTCCAACAGTAATAGAGAAAGATTGAGGAGGACAAAGTCGGAAAAAGGACTAAGTCCAACAATGACAGAGAAAAAAAGCCTAAGTCAAACGATAGTGTCTACCTGAACCATATCATTACGACCCGTGCGCACGTGTGTAGATGCATTAAGTCCCCTTTTCACAGGCCATGGTTAAAAAAAGGATCCCTGCCGCGTCAAAGATAGTGAACATCTATCTCCGATGAAGAAAAAAAGACTAAGTCCAACGATAGTCTCTGCCGAACCATATCATTATGATCGGTGCGCGTGCGCAGATGCATTAAGACCCCTTTTCACAGACCATGGTTAAAAAAAGGATCCCTGCCGCGTTAAAGATGGTGAACATCTATCTCCGATGAAGAAAAAAGACTAAGTCCAACGATAGTCTCTGCCGAACCATATCATTACGATCGGTGCGCGCGTGCGCGCAGATGCATTAAGACCCCTTTTCACAGAGATAGTTAAAAAGGGGCTCTGACCGTGGCATGGGGGGGCAGAAAAAGCGGACATCTACTTCCGGTTTGATATTTTGACCGGTCTTTTGTTTCCCCGGGAGGGTAGACCTCGGACAAAATGGCACTCAGGGAGGGTAGACCTCGGACAAAATGGCACTCAGGGAGGGTAGACCTCGGACAAAACGGATTTTGTCCGAGGTCTACCCTCCTATACTACTCTTGAATTATGAATGTAATCGAAAAAGTCTTATACCAGATTTTGCCCCGTAAAATGCAGGGCTTTTGGTTATAAAACCTTTGCACAAAGTTATCGCTACATGTGTATCATAATTTGTCGATTCCAATGAATAAGTGACTCTTTACCATACGATCTCGCGTTTAACCCATCACCAAACGACAAAAATTTAGACTGGTCCAAACTGAAAGCATTTTCAGACGACAAATTAAATTTGGCACAGATGATGGAATTTGTCTTTTAAAGGTAAGAAAACATTGCGGGAAAAGGAGAAAATGCTGGTTACCAGCATTTTCTTCTTTTCCCACAATGTTTTCAAAAGTCTTTTCTTTCGTTAAAATTCGGGATTATGTGTTAAAGGGTTAAACGACCCTAAACGAATAACACTTAACCCTTATCCCGCTAAATAACTTAAATGAAACTTTCAAGCCAACAGAAAAAATCTCGAATAATGTTTTTAAAGACTTACTTTTTGGAAAACACTTA
Source organism: Tridacna gigas (assembly GCA_945859785.2). Classification (NCBI taxonomy): domain Eukaryota; kingdom Metazoa; phylum Mollusca; class Bivalvia; order Cardiida; family Cardiidae; genus Tridacna; species Tridacna gigas. Next base: position 26,165,363 of record OX244043.2, on the reverse strand, counting down.
TCCTTATCGGACAGTGTAGATCCAAGATCAGACTGCACGTTCTGTGCAGTCTGATCTTGATCTACACTGCCCGCAAATGGTCAGTGTGTCGCGCTTAGCAGCCTAAGGATTAAATTGATAACACAGAGGGAAGGGGAGAATATGCTGGTTACTAACATTTTATCCGCTTTTTCCATAACGTTTTCTACTTTTTCAAAAACGAAATCCATACTTTTAGCCACCGTTGAGTTGTCGTCGACAAATTCTTTAAATTTGGAACTCTGAAATTTTGTCGGCCGGTTTGTTTGTTCATATTGTGCTAATACTGTTTTCAATATTATTTATATATAAGTTAGGCGGTGCACCTTTCCTTGCTTCAATAGACTTTCTCTTACCAGTAATTTTCACAATAAGCCAGTGGTTGCTTTCCCATATAGCATCGTCGAAACAATGATCAGCGCTTGTCATCTTGTAAAGCGTTAGAAATTCGCAATACATTTGCTGGAGAGCAAGGGTTGATTGATAGAACGAATACACGGTTGAACATTACGTAAACTTATAGAATTCAGACACGCACATCGCCGTAAGTAAAATGGCTGTCAAATATATCACGTGACATGTCTACCCGGAAGTTAACAATCATAACAAAACGGAAGTTGCCGAAGTCTGTCGTAACCGCTATTTAGTATATAAGTCCGGCTGAAATTTTTGAGAGGCACTTCTGATCGTACAGTTGTCGTATTAACAAGGTAAGAATTTTTTTTTCTCATAAACAAGAGATCACTTGTAATTAGAGCTATTGGACTGGAAACTTTGATTATTGGAGCATACTGGTCGATTTGAATTATTAATTTGGTCCGACAAAAAAAAAAAAACGTTTTTTTTTTATTTTTACAAAACGGCAAAATTTAAGATAACCTTATAGATAAAGCATGGGTTTACTTCAAATTTAATGTTACACAAATGATGGGGATTTTCTTTAAAGGGTCAGAAAACATTTTGGGAAAAGGAGAACATGCTTGTTAGCAACATTTCTTCCTTTTACCACTATGTTTCTTGAAACTTTTCTTCTGCAGGACCGTTCAAGCATGAGATCGTTTGATAGGGAGTTAAAGATTCATGCGAGCAATCAGAACTGCTGCTGCATTGCAAAAATATGAAACTAGCTTGCAATCTTTTTTTGCCATTTCTCTCAAATATTTCGAGAGGATTTGGCACATAGATTCATATCACTTTTCAACTAAAATGAGCTTCTTTATGAAGTTACTACCTCCAGAAAGGAATTTACAGCCAACATGTTTGTAGTTTTAGTTGTTAGATATGAATTATTACAATTAATGAAAACTTAAGTCTGGGAAATAAGCGTTTTAATTCGTTTGCCCACAATGTTTCTAAGTTTTTCATAAACAAATATTATATCGTCTGCAAATACTTTCAGTCTATGGAAAGGTCTATCACTTAATCCTTAGCCTGCTAAATAACTGACAGTAAACTTTTCAAGCCGACGGTAAAAACCCAAATTTCTTCTATTTCAAATGGATTTTTTGGGGAAAGATATCTCCTTATCGGACAGTGTAGATCCAAGATCAGACTGCACGTTCTGTGCAGTCTGATCTTGATCTACACTGTCGGCAAAAGGTCAGTGAGTCGCGCTTAGCAGTCTAAGAGTTAATCGTCTGACATAGAGTTAAATTACTTTTCTTTCCTCATTTTCAGAAATAAAAATGAAGACCTCAGTGATCGCAATTGCCTGTCTCTTTATGACCTTGGGAATGACCTTGGCTATGAACTACGGTAGTGGTTATGGGGGCTATGGCTACCTACCTACCTTCTTACCGGCCCAGCAGGAATCCAGCATTCCTGGTTTTGGTGAAGGCGGAATCTGTAAGTCATATGTTTGATCATATTGAATGAGAATCGATGTAAAATGTTTGACAAAAAGTTCCTAGATTTTACCTTAATTTTGTAGCCCTTTGCCAAAGCATTCCGCCGATTTAATGACCCTGAGAAAGATGGCTTTTGAAAACAATGTGGAAATGGAAGAAAAAGTTGGTGATCAGCATTCAAGTTCTCCTTTTACCCACAATGTTTTCTGTCCTTTCAAAGACATGACATCTTTTTAACACCGTTTCAAAGATTTTTTCTAAAAAAAAAAAATGCTTTGAATGATGACATGACTACATTTATTGGTTTCACTGAGCAAGATTCATAGTTTTTTAGTGTTTTTTTTCTTCAAGAAACTGATGGAATCATAACCCCCTCTCTCTCATCACTGACTCCTTCTAAAATCAACCGATGTTTTACACGTACATATAAATGGGCCATGCTCTGTGAAAAAGGGGCTCAATACATCTGCGAAAAGTATCGACCCAGGTCAGCCTATGCAGTCCGCACGGGCTGACCTTGGCCGAAACTTTTCACTATAAGTCAATTTTCTGTATGTCCAAGGACCAGTCTACCTCATGATTAAGTTGGTTATTAACCCTTTCCCAAACGACAAATTTTGGACTGGTCCAAATTGAAAGAGTTTGCAGACGACAATTTTAAATTTGATGAAAATGGCAGAAAGGTCTATAAAAGGGTAGAAAACACTGTGGGAAAAGGAGAAATTGCTCGTTACGAGCAATTTCTCCTTTTCCCACAGTGTTTTCAAAAGACTTGTACTGCAGACACGTGAAAACCAGGGCTTGTTTGGGAAAGAGTTCAGAAAAGTGGCCAAATATGGATCCATGATTATGTATTGGCTTGAATGGTATGATGCATCACGGAGATGCATTAAGCCCCCTTTTGCCAGACCACGGCTCAAATATATGTTATACTTAATGTTTTGTACTCTTCTTTTTTTTTTTTCAGTATTCTTGTTCGGATTCTTCATCATCTTCCTCCTGTTGCTAGGCAACAACGGTCTGTTCAACTTCACTACCCCATCAAACACTGTACCAGTCACCATTGTTGGTTAAATGGTAGGTACAATTTTTGCTCCTTGGTATTGTTTAACTCTTAACTTACATAATAAATCAAATAAAATTTCTCAAGCAATACTAAACTACAAATTAAAACAATATCGAAGTTTTTTTCCGTAAGAGAAAATCTCACCATATCGGACAGGGTAGATCCAAGATCAGACTGCACGTTCTGTGCAGTCTGATCTTGATCTACACTGTCCGCAAAAGGTCATTGAGTTCGAGATTAGCAGCCTAAGGGTTAACTCTTTACCCAACTGTCGCGAGTTTCAACTACCCCACTTAAGAACGCTTTTGAAGACATTGTTGGAATAGGAGAAAATGCCAGAAACCAGCATTTTCTCCTTTTCCCACAAAGTTTTCTATCCTTTCTCTGATAAATTCCAACATTCTGGCTACTTTTGATTCATCGTCTGCAAATGCTTTCAATTTGGACTGGTCTAAATATTTGTCGTTTGGTAAAGATTTAATTACCCTTGGATCGCCAAGTCAATTAAATGGACTTTGATCAGAAAAAGTACATATACACTGAAATTTCAAGAGTATTCTACCATAAAAGTTTCATAGCTTACCGGACAGTGTAGATCCAAGATCAGACTGAATGCCCCCGTGTTTTTACAACGTTTTTTGACTGGTATTTTATTATGTCACTTCGTATCAGAGCATCGTGTAAGCTGTTTGCAGCAAATCGAATTCAGTCATATCAGTGCAATGGAGTTCCTAAAGATAGGGGAAGTTTTTGAAAAACAGTTCGAAGAAAGAGGAACTGAACCAAAATTGGGTTATTTTGCCTTTTGTCGATGTGTTTTCGTGAATATTTTGCACCAAATACATGTTGGTCAGGTTACACTACTAGTATATCTGATCTGGTATAATAATTATCGTCATTTTATGAATCAAGTTTAAAGAAAACATTATGACCGGTGGAGAAATCGATCATAATGAGTCGGTATGTCTTCTTGTAAACTGCAGTAGTTATTATCTTATAGTCATCAATATCGTCGTATTTTACAATGGTTTCTTAATATCACTTAAGGTACATCTTTGTAACACCTTTAATATAGATGCAGACGTTTTTCTGTTCTTCCTACGACAGACTAAATTGTAAAACTTGTGGCAGAAAGAGAAATTATTTTCTAACGAGCATTTTCCCTTTTTCCCACACCGATTGTCTATTCTTAATAGTCTTGTAAAAAACAGAAATTCTCTTGCAAATTTGCTTCAAGTAGTGATAAGTTAACTCTAACAAACGACAAAATTTTAGACTTGTCCAAATTGACAGCATGGCCCAAACGATGGTATTTGTTTATGAAAGATCTGAAAACATTGTGGAAAAAGGAGAAAATGCTGGTTACGAGCATTTTCTCCTTTTCCCACAGTGTTTCAATAGCCTTCCTTGTCACAGCCGTAAAAACTCAGGATTGTGTGGCAAAGAGTTAAATAAAAAAGAAAGCAGAGATAACTAACGCTGTATTTTTTCTATTTTCAGACGATCTGATTGGTAGAACAAATGTGACACATGACTATCCGATTGGTAGACCGACCGTGTCACGTGACCTGGCAACAACAGTCGTTCTTATTTATTTCAGCCTCTGTTATTTCTGTCACCCTCTGTTGTTGTTGTTGTTTTCGTTGAATAAAAAAATACACTTGAAATAACGCTGTTGTCTTTTCTCCCTTAAAAGGCCTCTCTTCTTGAGACTTACAGAGTTAATTCTATACCTGACTACAAAATCTTACACTCGTTCAAAAAGAAAGCATTTACACACGACAAATCAAATGTAGCTCAAGTGGTGATTTTGTATTTAATAGGGTACAAAACATTGTGGAGAAGAAAATGCTGGTTACCAGCATATTTGTCCTTACCCCACAATGTTTTCTACCCTTCCCTAAACAAGTTCTAATTTTTCAGTCACACAAATGCTTGCAATTTGGACAATTCTAATATTTTGTCGTTTGGTAAAGAGTTAATATGAATTATCGAAGCTCTGGTCTTACATGGTAAAGATGTTTAACCGGAAGTACATACGTCCGCAATGAAAAGTAAATCTGCATCAACAATAGTGGAATAGACTCATCACCTCCTTAACTCTTTACCACACAATTCAGAGTTTTAACGACCTTGAAGAAGAACGTTCTGAAAACATTGTTGAGAAGGAGAATATGCTGGTAGATAGCATTTTCTTGTCTTCTCGACAATGTTTTCTAACCTATGAAAAATGGAATTCGTTATTTAAAATATATTTAATTTGTCATCTGCAAATGATTTCAATCCGGTCGAGTCAAACGTTTTGTCGTTTGGTGAAGAGGTAGACAAATTTGCAGCGGACAAAATGTTGATCGATATGAAATAAGGTTAAATTTTTTTTGATAATATTGTGGCGAAATGAGACACCACTCTTTATGAGCTACCTTTCTCTTTTTTCGAAATGTCTTCGTAGAATAGGATTTATTCTTAGACTAGTTGATGATTTTACATGGAATTCGTGGGATCAACATGAAATTATGCGGGACCAGACGAAGCCGTAGGTACATCTACTTGCTTTACTGGTCCCACACAGTTCCGAGTTATAACGACCCTGACGGTGAAGGCCTTTGAAAACTTTACGGAAAATGGAGAAGATGTTGGTTTTAAAACATAGAAAATGACAACAACCACCATTTTTTCCTTCCACACTACGTTTTTCATCCTTCCACAGACAAACCCTTACAATTGTGATAGAAAGCAAAATCTAATTCATGAACAATATGGAAAACTTTGAGGAAAGGAGCACTTGCCACATATACGATTGTGTGCCTTTCCCCACAAATGATGTTCACCGTTCAAATCAAAGCACTGAAAGCACTGCTGAGGTGGAGTGAGTTTTATCTAACTAAAGTTGAAATCCAACTGTTATACCAAGTATGCGTGTTGTGCTGCATTATATGTCAGAAAAAGGTGAACAAAAAAAATCATAGGCCACTGAAACTCCATTGGTCCATTACTGGACAACGAAATTTTCCTTATCGGACACCGTTACTATAAATAGCACATTGGCAACTGCCTCTATATTGTATATATCTTATTATATACAACATAGAGGCAGTCGCCAATGTGCTATTAGTAGTAACGATGTAAATGAAAATTTGAGTATTCCCTGATATACAGGCGGTGCACCAATTCGAAAGTATTCGATGATCAACCAAGAAAAATGTTAGTGTTCCGTAACAGACCAGTGGAGCTTCAAAGGCCTGTTAAAAAAATAGACATTTGAAGAACGTTAGCTTTATTTGTAAATAAGAGGATTTACACATTACATTTGAAATATTTACTTGCCTGATTGCTTGATTGCCTGCGTATTTAATAGAATCCATAAAACAACTGATTCAGCTTTATGTCAGCTCACAACATTACATTTGTCGTCAATTCTGACATTTTTACTGGTAAAAGAAACTCCAGTAAAGCATGGATAGGTGCACTGGCCGCCAAGATATAACTGAAATAAGGTTAAAACGGCATTAAGCACCATAAAATTAATCTTCCATTACCAAACGTTCCCGAGTTTGAATGACCCTGAAGAAGAAGGCTTTTAAAAACATTACAGGGAGAGGAGAAATGCTGCTTTTCTCCTTTTCCAACAATTTCTTCTACCCTATCAAAAAGAAATCATCATTTGAGCTACATTTATTTTGTCGTCTGCAAATGCTTTCAAATTGGTTGAGTCCAAAATTTTGGCGTTCGGTAAAGAGTTATTACAAGATTAATAATCTTTTATTGTTTTTATCTCACAAGTCATTCCAAAAACGACGAAAAATATGGCTTTGCCGAGTTTTTATTGTTTTCGAATGACAAGGTCAGTGCTGTTGTCAAAGTTTTTTAACACAAATACTAAAATCTTAATTCACACTACCAGTATATTTTCAAGGCATTCTTCTGTAGCTAGATACATGTACACCTTGCAATAAAACATTTCAGGTCTTCATTTTTCATAAGACTACTAAATATAGATATCGCCCTACTGAAAGCATTCGCAGATCTATGACAAAATAGATGTTGCTTAGATCAGAGAATTTGTTTTTGAAAGGGTATGAACTATTGTGGGAAAAGAGGAAAAGGCTGTTTACCAACATATTTTCTTTTTCCCACAATTCTTTGAGTCACGTTTGAGTTAAGCTGTCTGTACTCTGCTTGTCAGAATATATATTAAGATATTGGACAGTCCAAGATTATACAGTGTATGCCCTCTGATCTTGATCTTTACTATCAGCCAAATTACCAATTTAACATTTACCAAACAACCCCGAGTTTTAACGACCCTGAAGAAAGAAGGCTTTTGAAAATATTGTAGGAAAGGAGAAATGCGGGTAACCAGCATTTTCTCCTTTTCCCACAAAGTTTTCTACCCTGCCAAAGACAGAATTCATCATTTGAGTTAAATTTATTGCGTTGTCTGCACATGCTTTGAATTTGTTTGAGTCCAAATTTTTTTTGTTTGGTAAGGAATTAAATGCTCAAGTTTCAAGTTTATTAATTAGCACTAGGTAAAAGTGAAAAGGGACAACATGGTCTGGTCCAGCAGATCCATAACACGGAGTCAGCATAACCCTTTACCAAACAATTCCGACTTTAATGACCCTGAAGAAGAGGCTTTTTGAAAATATTGTGGGAAAATGAGAAAATGCTGGTAACCCAACGTTTTCCCTTTCTCCCGAGTGTTTTCTAACCTATCAAATACGAATTCCATAATTTGAGCTACATTTAAATTGTCGTGTGCAAATACTTTCAATTTTGACAAGTCTATAGTTTGCATGTGTAGTAAACAGATCACACATTAAAGTTGTAACAAGAAAATATTGATGCTGAACATCAATGGCGCCGCAAACTAGTTGTTTCTGTAACAGGGCACAATGCATTGGGTTATTTCCTAATACGCATCTCTTGCACAATCTTCGTAGAGGTCCAAGTGGTGATACTGTATTTAAACTCTGGGCCATCTGGTTTTTGACAAGATTTTTAAATTTCATATCATTGAAGGCTATTTGCAAACTTCTTATCCATGGACTGGGCCATTTCTTTATCCACAGGACATCATTTGGACACAATTGGTAGATAGAAATGTTAGAGCTGTTGCCTTTCTGATATTTGATAGAGGATTTTGAAAAGTGTGCAACAAATATGGCTATGCGCAAATTTGTGACATCTGGGTGGAGGGGAGCATATGGCAACTTTTGACCCGAAGGCCACCATTTGAACATACTAGTTCTTGGTAGAGGTCATTGTAGCGATACTACACATGAAATATCAAAACTCTCGACCGTCTGATTTTGAACAGGAAGATTTTACATTAAGGAAAGAAAAGTCTGTTATCGGATTGTGCTAAATCTGACACTCCAACACATATGTCTGGTATCATACAACCCCTCTTTATTATATATATAATAAAGACTTGAATGAAGTCCTTATATCTATATAGACTTGACGGGTTGTATGATGCCAGTCATGTTAGGCGCTCCAACATTGATTTATGGATGTTTCGGTAACAGACGAGTTCGGTAAATTGGACTTATAGAGTAAATTGATTGGATGTTTCGGTAACAAGGCAGTAATATAGTGCCGTGACGTTTTTCACACCCATGGCTTCTGTTTGTGCAAACGTTTTTTCTTTTAATTTGCAATTCTCACTCGTTTTCTGACGTAAATATATTTGTTGTTCTTTCCATGCTGTATAAATAAATACCTGAAATTAGTAAATTTTGATCACCATATCTTATTTTCGTTTTTCACCCATAGCTGATTCATGTAATGAATAATATACGATCCCTGATAAAACCCAGCCCTAAGCTTGTACCCGTATTACTTAATCGTCCTACAGATAACAGACTCCAACTTTAAGCCAATCCTCAAGTTTTTTAAAAATGTTTTATTAAAAATGACGCTATTCTTGTCAACGTTTTCTGTGTGAAAAATAATTTCTTCCGGAAACAAATTGGTCAACTTCCAAACCAGCCATTTACCCTCAGAATACCTTTCACTCTTGTTGCCCTTGCGACCGATTCAGACAAAGATCAAACTGCAAAGCAAAAAAAAAAAAAAAAAAAAAAAAGACAGAGTCTGATCGTTGGTTTACGCTGCCAGCTTTTCTAAGACATTATGAGGAAGGACAACTTTGCTTTGAAATAGCTAATATTAGACCAGGGATCGTATATTGTAATATATATATTGTTCTGTTTCTAAAATAAAAATAGCCTTTCCTTTTTTGGATGCTCTAAAGGTTAAAATTATGGATAATTAACGTGAATTCAGAAATAAAGATAATACATTTGAAACATTGTGGCAAATGAAGAGAGGGAGTGAGAGATAGAGAGAGAGGCCTTGACAATAATGCTTTCGTGCATACTTCTTGTGATTTTGACCATGAACATTTGTGCCCATCTAAAAGATATCTGTTCTGTATTGTTCCTCTCCATTTTCCACACAGATTTCAAATCTGGTCTGGTGCACAAAAATCGGCGTCTGCTGGTTTTAAAGTGCGTTCATCAATACAACACTGCATAAAAAAATCATATGCGTACTATTTGAGAGCGAAGGGAGTACTGTATATTGTATATAGACGCGTTTACAGCCTGTCTTCACACCTCTCATTGCCAACAAGATAAAGAAGTTTCCCGTAGATCTTAAAGATTAACCCCGGTTTATGAAAACCTGAAACACCAATGGACAAGAAGAAACTTGCAGATCAGACTGCATGTAAAAGTTATGGGGATTGGGCATGTTTAGATCACACACTGCTCGTGCAGTTTGAAAAAAGTATTTGTCAAAAAAAGTATTTGCTACTATCTATCTCTCGCGCTCACTCTCTTCTTTTGCCACAATATTTTTACCTGTATTACCTGTGTTTCTGAACTAAATTTAACTATCCATAATTTTAAATCTAAGAGCGTCGAATAAACCCAAGGGTCATTTTCATTCTAGATATAAAACCTATTTTTAGCAGTGTCAAGGTTTTCTTGTTCAGAATGTCTTGCAAATTTGACAAATGAAGATCAAAGATCAAACTCCGTGTTTGGTGTACTCTGATCTCGATCTGCACCGGCCGCAATGGCAACAGCAGTAATGACAGACGCTCTAAGGGTTAATGGCTGGTTTGGAAGTCTTTCAGTAAGAAAATATTTTCACATTGAAAGGATCATAAATCATTGATTTAAAAGGAGATACAACGTGTTTCAAGTTTAGGATTGGGTGTTGTTATTCGTTACCTCAACTTTGATTCGGGTATCATTTTACGTACAGCATGACAGTAGAAACATAACAAAAATATTATGTCTTAAACTGTGTGGAAGAAAAAAGTGAAACATTGAACGAATCAGAACCAAGACTTTATTTGGTGTGAAAAACGTCACGGTGCATTACCACTATATAATTACCTTGTTACCGAAACATCCAATCGATTTACTCTATAAGTCCAATTTACCGAACTCGTCTGTTACCGAAACATCTGTCACCCGCCCCCCCCCCCCCCAACATTGACCTAGTTACAGTTAGCTGGTCTTAAAAACACGATCGCGAAAGGAAAACAATATTTCTACAATCCATACAATACTAGAACAAAAATATAAGTGGGGTCACAAGTACCACATAGGGTGCTCTAGGGTCAAAGAGCTTGAAAATGCCTCTTAACCTTTTCCAGCGTAAGATATTTAAAATGGCGGCTTCGAAAATTTGTGACAGATAATTTTTGATCACGTGAGTTATTATTCGAAATGCATTTTTTATTTTTCGAAAGGAAAATGTTGATATGTCTACGATCCGTGTTTTTATCCATCTAACAATGAAAGTGCAATATACAAAAACAAAAAAAAAAAAAAAAATCCCCACAAATAAATAAAAAAGTTATTATGGACCCCCGATCTGGTAATCAAAGTACAGTAGATATACGTGGATGTTAAAACAAAGCATGGAACCAGTTCAATATGGCTGCCTCCATAGGCACTTTTCAAAATCGTTTGTAGACGACAATTTTAAATTTGATGAAAATGGCAGAAAGGTCTCAAAAAGGGTAGAAAACACTGCGGGAAAAGGAGAAATTGCTCGTTACGAGCAATTTCTCCTTTGCCCACAGTGTTTTCAAAAGACTTGTACTGCAGACACGTGAAAACCAGGGCTTGTTTGGGAAAGGGTTAAGGATAGACTCAACCCACTCGATAGTTAAAGTGACGAGGAACTGATCTAAAGGTACATGTGAAGTAGAGAGCGCATTTTACATATGCTACAGACTATAACAGACCAGCTACAACACTCCACCAGCAGAGGACGTGCAATTTCGCCAATAATACAGCTTACAACAGCTTCTGTACCAGTAGCTGCTTCCAACGAGAAAATGCCGATTTGCATGGCATTTCAAGGGTCTGTTTTAAATGTATTTTATGTGTGTCGCGAGCTATAGCCATGAAAGTGAAAAATTATGTCACTTGTCTCTCCTTTCTTACAGCATAGCGTCTTCCCGTATAAAATCAATACCTGACAACTGCGTTAGGGAGAATTCTCTTTAGCTCAGGGGTTAGAGTATTTGTCTTTTAAACCTCTATAAACGAGGATATTTGCCGCATGGGTTCGAATCCCCGCCGGGGCGGTTTATATTCGAGCTTTGCATTTGCTGAGAACTTTCATGTTCGTAAGACTTTCCCAACTGATCCGGAGATTAATAGTGAAGTAAAAGCTGTATTTTTTCAATTAAAAGGATTTTCGATCAAAGTACCCCCTGAGAATGAGCCGGTTGTGTTTATCAGAAAGGGCATCATGCGCTGAATATTTAAGTAGTGTGCCACTCAGAAATGATTTTTTTTTTTTAAATATTGAAGCTAAATGGCCGGGATCAACCCGTGAATCTTTCACGTTAAATGCAAGTGAACTTTAAACCTTATGAACGATGGGATATCTTAGTGGTTGCTTGCTGGATATCCGCTTAAGCCATGGTTATTAACCCCAGTAATCGTGGCAGGAGCAAGAACTGAAGAGCGGTACAATTCTTGTCATCGACGCACGCAATGTATTCTTGAAATATTCAGTGGCATGTGTGAGTCACCGTCTTTTTTCAAATGTATCGACAGAAGTGGGGGAAGTCTTCAGTGTTCTGCGTATCTCCATCAGATATGCAATTGAAATAATCTACCCGTACCGGACCCTTTGGATGTTAACCCTTAAGCTGCTAAGTGCTACTTTATGACCCACTGCGGACAGTGTAGATCAAGATCAGACTGCACAGAACGTGCAGTCTGATCTTGGATCTACACTGTCCGATAAGGAGATATCATTTCCCCATACCTTTGAAATAGCAAAAGCTTGGTTTTTGCTATCGGTTTGAAAGTTTCATTTCACTTCTTTAGCAGGATAAGGCTTAACATGGGAGACAATGATGATGATAATAATGATGTTGACAATAATTTCGACCTAGACTCTGGCATAGCTGTAAAGAGACAAGTGATAGACAATGTGTTCTCATAAGTACCGTTGTGGATACTTTGATATCGAATGTTTGGAAATCCATCAAATTTTTGAAACACTTTTTGGACTAAAGCAATATTTTGTTTGCTCAAACAAAATTTAAATGAACATCCTGTGTTTTACAAATAGGCAGATACTGTATTTTTCAAATTCTTGAAAAAATAAAAAAGGAAAGTAATGCATAACGTGTGTGCTGCTCATATCAGGGGCGGAACGAAATATCAAAATCTACCCAAATCTTTCCCAAATCTACCCAACTCTCTCTTAAATCTACCCAAATCTTCCCCCCAAAAGATTTTGGAATATTTGGGTAATTCGTGCTGCCCACGGGGGTGGCACGAAATACCCAAATCGTCCCAAATCTACCTAAATCTTTCCCAAATCTCCCCTTATGTAACCAGTACCATTACAAAATGGGCTTAAGTAAATAAATTCGAGCTACTAGCTATAAAAAGATATAAAGTGGTTTATTTTCCCGTTTCTTATCTTAGGGTCTTCTTATTATCCCCTGCCAAATTTGGGGGAGGGGGTATAGTTTTTGCGTTGTCCTTCCGTCCCTTTGTCCGTCCGTCTGTTCGTCCGCTTGTTCGTTCGTCCGTCCGGACAGATAACTTCTAAAATCCTTGACGAAAATTGATGAAACTCTATACATTTGTTACTTATGATAGTCCGCCGATATCCTTTTTATGATGATTATTATTATTTAATGCCATGTTATGGAAAAGGGGGGATTGATGTATTTTTCTTTTATGGACCACTCGACAAAATTTTATGAAACTTCATTTTTATATTGTTTATCATGAGCCACAGACAATCATTATATTTTTCTTATTTAATGAGGTGCCATTTCATGGAAAAAGGGGGCTGAATGTATAATTTCATAATGGACCGACAACAAAAAGGCCACGTGTACATGCAAAACACAATACCTCTTACATGTTTCTATCAAAAATGGTCTTTTTCGGCAAGGGATATCATATCAATAAAAAAGAAAAAAAACAAAAAAAAAAAAAACTTGTTTTTAGAAGTTTGAACAGTATTTTGGTGCATATATATGTCAAGATTCATTCCTGTCTCACAGCTGAGCATTATGTGGGAAAGCAGCTAGTGGCTTGAAACTCCAGAAAAGCCTAAATAAGTCCACTGGCCGCCGCGATATAAGTGAAATAATGTTGAAAACGGCATTAAACACCATACAATCAATCAATCAGTCTTTCTAGCAGATTCTTTAAATAGATTGGTAAGATTTGGGACAGATTTGGGAAAGATATGGGTAGATATGGGAGAGATTTGGGTAAGATTTGGGTAGATTTTGGGAAAGATTGGGGTAGATTTGTGTAAGGTTTGGGTAAGATTGGGGTAGATTTGGGAAGATTTTGGTATGTCGTGCCGCCGCATATCAGGGCTAAGTATTCAAAACTAATGAAATTGTTCCTTAACGTCTCATGAAATTTTAAAATGCTACTATTTCAGATATACTGCATTGCATTGAAAGGTGCCGACTTTAAAAAAATAGCTTCATTTAATTGTATTTTGTGTATGTTTACGACTGATGTTTTGTTTACGAATGGTTCCGGTAATTAGACTAAACGCACCTCTAGCTTGAAGAGTTCCACTGACGGAAATAAGGAGTACATGTATTTGTTCGTTCCCATGACAACAACGTTTCTCTGCTATACGAATGAGTCTTCTTTTCAGTAGAAAGCCCGCATTGCTTTAAAATAGCGTGAAAGCAGCATACAAAGATATTTCGTTCCGCAGGTTTTTTAGACAATAGAGGACATTTTCATTCGCCTACAAATATAGCTTTAATGCTAAGTTATACATAAAAATAGATGAAGAAAATATGTCGAACGTCCAATTTTTTTTTTTATAAGAAGGTAATTTCATTTCATTTTTTGGCAGCCTTCAAAGAAATCACTGTTGTCGTTTCCCGCTTTAAATGCAGACAAATCTCTTGAGTTTCTATATCCTTACACCATTACATATTGGTAATTTATCTATGTTAACACATCTGACAAAATCATGAGCCATTCTGCACACTTTCAAGTTTTAACAGCGTTTATTTTCTCTCTCTCTCTCTCTCTTACTGTCAGGATGTATCTTTAAAACGTTAAAATTTAACCATATTCGTAAAAATACGACCTTTTCAGGTTGTTTCAGTTGACGGTTTTTCCCCCACACGACAGAATAGTAACTTTTTCCGGAAAGAATATCTTCTCTCAGCAAAGTAACTTTTTACAGAAAACATCTTCTCTTAGAAAAGAAAAATTTTCCAGGAAATATCTTCTCTCAGAAAACCAATGTTTTCCAGCAAATATCTTCTCTAAGAAAAGCAATGTTTTCCAGAAAATATCATCTCTCAGACAAGCAATTTTTTCCAGAAAATTTCTTCTCTAAGAGAAGTTTTTTTTTTAAGAAAATGTCTTCTCGTAGAAAAGCAATTTTTTCCAGAAAATAACTTCTTTCAAAAAAGCAACTTTTTCCAGAAAATATCTCCTCTCAAAAAAGCAACTTTTTTTTTTCCAGAAAATTGATAAAGCAATGGCTGAACTCTTTCAGTGCTAAATATATAAACTCGACCTTTTTCGACGGTTGAAATTACAATTCACTGAAATTGAGAAAAATCTTATACCTTTCTGTATACTAAACAAGCAGACGTTACAGATTCTAGATCAGACTTCACGTTCCTTGCAGTCTAATCTTATCTTTGCCATCCGTCAAAGCCCCTCTTCTTTCTCGCCCATGACGTTGAAAGTTTTAACAAACACACCCAAAATTACCCAAATTTAACCCTGTACCAAACAATCCCGAGTTTTAACGACCCTGAAAGAGGAGACCACTGTAAACATTGTGGGAAAAGGAGACAATTCTGGTAACCACCATTTTCTCCTTTTCACACAATGTTTCCTATCCATCCAAAAACAAATTTTCAATTTTTGAGATATGGTTGATTTTTAGTCTGCAAATACTTTCAATTTTGGGCAAGTCTTCAATTTTGTCGTTTGGTAAAGAGTTCAATTGTTCCCCTCTGAACAGTAATAGGAGAAAACATCATTTTGGACCCACATATTGCGTTTGATTTAATAAACTAGAACATAATCAGTTAACCTTTAACCAAACAACCCCGTGTTTTCACGTCCCTTAGGAAATGGCCTTTTGAAAACTTTGTGGGAAAAGGAGGAAATGCTGGTAACCAGCATTTCCTCCTTTTCCTACAATATTTGCTATCCTATCACAGACAAATTCCATCATTTAAGTCGCATTTAATTTGTCGTCTGCAAAATGCTTTCAATTTGGACATGTCTAAAATTTTGCTGTTTGGTAAAGAGTTAACCTTTTACCAATTGATGTCTTGTGTTAACCCTAAACCTGCTACATAAGTTAAATGAAACTTTCAAGCCGACAGTAAGAACCAGAATGTTGATATTTCAAACTTAACTTTTGGAGAAAAATACACATGTATCTCCTTATCGGACAGCGTAGATTCAAAATCAGACTGCATGTTCTGTGCACTATGATCTTGATCTACACTGTCCGCAAAAGGTCATTGAGCTGCGCTTAGAAGCGTGATGGTTAAAAAAAAAACGACTCTGGGGTAGCAGGATTTATGAAAACAATGTATGGGAATGAAAAAATGCCGGTAACCATCATCTTGTCCCCTTTTCCCACAGCGTTTATGCCCCGTCGATAACAAGTCCAATCATCACGTTAGATGTGTATTGTCTGCAAATGCTTTCAATATGAATATTCCAACATTTGCTGTCTGGTAAGGAGGTTTCAACCACTAATTATATCAAACAATTATAATTTGAACATCTTTGCAAATGAAATTTCCCTTTAAAAAAATAATGTTATTTCTTTTCATTTTCATCCACTTTTTCTGTACAATTCCAAGACCGATACTAACATAGTTTTCAGACCGTTTTTACATGTCTCTTGTTCGGTAAGTGAATCAGGTAGTAAAGCAACATTAGTTAGGATCGTTAGATTTCTTCATTTATTTCCGTAAATTGTCTATGAATTAATCTATACAATCTATAAACCTAATATTTCCATCCATGTGTCAGTTTCTTCTGTATTGTATTGTATTGTATTGTATTGTCAATGAGCTTTTATGCTTTATGTCAAAATAAAATTATGTTTTGTATCGCTTGTATATTACCTTTCAGCAGATTTGAAATAAGCACAAACTGTAACGGCTTTATTCGACATTCATCGAAAACGACCATCGTTTTGGATCCACACTGAGCTTGATTTAGCATAATAAAGCTTCAGAATCGAAGAGTGTAAACTAAGATCAGGCTGCACGAACAGTCTGAACTTGTTCTACACTTTCGAAAATGTTATCATGGTCTCGATTAAGCAGGATACGGGTGATAAATAGAAAGACAAGTTGAGAAATATGCCACGGGGTAACACATGGTGACCGTATCACCCCCACCACCCGTCAAATCTGTGTAATACTTGGTCTACGCGGAAGTGAAATCTGCATAACATGGCGGGAAGAAATAGTATAAAATACGGGCCGAGTCAATCTACTGTCACTACTGATCTTGCAGTCGTCCATTGAACAAGGTAAGATTTTTTTTGAGACTTTATATGAATTTGAAATATGTGAGCTAGTTTTGACAGAGTATGTACCAATCATTATTCGGCGGAAAAAGGATTTCACTTATCATCATCCCTTAAACATGAATATGTTTCAATCTTAACATTTTAAATTAAAAAAAAAAAAATGATAGGTATAACAACAGCAAAATGAAGGTATCGTGAAGTACACATCAGATAGATCTGTATGCTGATAAATACATCAAAATTTTGAATGCAATTTAATGGAAAAAAAAAAACTAGACATGATCACGATGACCGAAGTCTGTCGTTTTATTCCGCGCATGATCGTCTGCTTTGGATATCATACACGGGATCATTCTGCAAAACTCGAGGTGATTTGTTGATCAAATCCCTCGACTGTATTTCGATGGATGATTAAATTTCTTCGCCGGAAAAAGCCCGCTCTTCTGTGGATAAATTTGTAACACTCCCGATTAAAAAAAAAAGGAAACCACAATTTTCTCTCGAAATCTAGGTAAATACATTTCCATTCACAAAAAAAGTTTGTCAAGTCGTTTTTATGTGGCTTATCTACTACGTTGGCATTTCTCACAGATTGATAGCTGTGAATAACTTCACAATGGCTGTTGATGACGTTCCTTATTGATTTACATGGGAGACGCCATGTTTACGATCATGTGACTTGTAATCAAAATGGAAACCTCGTTGATACCAGGGATCGTAAATTACATTGTTATACACGATCCCTGTTGATACCGACGAGGTTAGATGAATTTACGGAATAGACTGAGTTGTGACGAGTGGCACGAGATATACCGATGAGATTTCGGGAGCTGAAGCCAAATCTATTGCCTATTCAATTATTCTCCAGATACGTAGGCTACGGTCTGTTTTCCACGATTTATTTTAATTCAAAATTAAGAAAAGAACACAATTTCTGATTGGTTTAACTATTTGGTCCAGCCAATCAGATATCGTGTTTCTGTTAAACTGAGAAAATCCTTGAAGAATTGAATTAGACTATTATTTAGAACGGCTGGTAAAAATGAAAACATTAGTTTTAAAAATCAAGGACAAGAAATTCTGAAACTCTATTTACTCCGCTTTTTTCCTTAAATTTCCGTTTTTTTTTTTTCCAGAAATCAGAATGAAGACCTCAATCCTCGCTATTGCTTGTATCTTTATGACCTTGGGTTTGACCTTGGCAATGAACTATGGGTACGGATATACCCCATTTGTCCCATATTCTGTACCCCAGACTTCTAATCCACTCGGAATCGGTCAGGGAGGAATCTGTAAGTACTTGGGATCCTACGTGACCACTACCTCAACTCCTTAAATTTTAGACTTGTCCGAACATGAAAGCATTTGCAGACGACAAATTAACCCTTAGCCTGCTAAGTAAGTTAAATATATTGCCATTTCAATTTTTTTTTTTTTATGAAAATATCTCCTTATCGGACAGTGTAGATCCAAGACTAGAGTGCACGTTCTATGCAGTCTAAACTTGATCTACATTGTTTGCAAAAGATCCTTGAGTCGCTTATAGCATCCTAAGGGTTGAAAGTGATTCAAAAGGGCAAAGATGTCCTTGAACGGGTAGATAACGATGTGGAAAAAAGGACAAAATGCTGGTTATCAGAATTTTATCGATGTTTACGAAAGCCTTATGTCTCGGGGTCGTTAAAAGTCGGGATTGTGTAGTAAGGGGTTAATCCCTCAACTACTACATAGTTTAAATGAAACTTTTGCCGGAAAAAAAATCTTGTAGATTTTTTAGTCACGCTTCACAGCTTTACAGTTAAGAAATTGAAAACTTATTGTAAAGCATTCAGAGCCCCACTGAAAATTATGGACAGAGATCAAATATCAGACATGTGCAGACTGATATCTATGTATTATGCCTGCAAAGCAAAAGAATATCCATGTCATTGCATGGGACTTTTTAAAACAATTTAGGACTTTTTATTTTTGTCATTCTCCCCTCCTGATATAATAGCTATTTAGCCCTTTGTCTCAGTGTTTTAAACAATGAACTAGAATCTTTACCTATGAATCGTTCTTTCTTTCTTTCTTTCTTTCTCTCCCCCTCTTTCTCTTCTGCAAGACCAAAGTTGTGGGTTGGCTGAGCGAAATTTTAATGTACAAGTATACAAGTTTGATAATCAACTTTGCTAACGGAAAATTTCCCTCTTTTTTGCAGTGATTATTTTCGGAATCTTCTTCCTTTTCCTCCTGTTGCTAGGCAACAACGGTCTCTTCAACTTCACTTCCCCATCCAACACTGTGCCAGTCACCATTGTTGGTTAAATGGTAAGTACACATACAAATGAGCCATGCTCTGGGAACAGGAGGCTTATTGCATCTGCAAAAAGTATCGACCTAGGTCAGCCTGCGCAGTCCGCGCAGGCAGACCTGGGCCGAAACTTTTTGCTTTCTGTCGTTCTTCATGTCAAAGGGCCAATGTACCACATGACTCAGTCGGTTGTTGGACAACATGGATTTTATGGATCCATAATTATATGATGACATGCTCGGTATCAAGCATCACGGAGATGCATTAAACCCGCTTTTGCTAGAGCATAGTAGTATATACGAACTATCCTTTTGAGGGATAAATACAAGTGCATCAAACGGAATTTTTTTTAGTCAATGAAATAGGATTAAAACCCTGCAATATCGAGGATGAATTTGCCAGAAATTTTAACAAAACATCAAACGTGGTACATATGGCTCACTCTCCTTTCAATACTTTGACTACTCTTTGAAATTAAAGAAAAACGCCAGTTTGTATATCTCTATATCGGACGACAAAACTTTGGGCTTTTCTATTTCGGAAACAGTTGCAGGAGACAAATAAATTCTTGCTTAAATTATTAAAACTTGTCTTTCATAAGGAAGGAAACATCGTGGGTAAAGGAGAAAATACTGATTACCAGCATTTTCGTTTTTTCCCACAGTGTTTTCAAAACTTTCTTTCTCTGGGTCGCTATAAATCAGGATAGAACATTTCTTTTGAGATAAGTTAACCCTTAGGCTGCCAAGCACGATTCACTGATCTTTTGCGGACAGTGTAGATCAAAGATCAGACTGCACAGAACGTGCAGTCTGATCTTGGATCTACGCTGCCCGATAAGGAGATATTTTTCTCCAAAAAAGTAAGGTTGAAATAGCATTATTCGTGTTTTTTTACTCTCGGCCTGAAAGTTTTTTAACTTAGCAGGATATGTGTTAATCGTAAAATTCTGACGATTACAGAAATCTATATAAAAGTTTACAACTTGTTAGAAATGACAAAAATGATAAAAATTAACTTTTTTTTTCAGATTCCGACTGTACTAATGACGATGACCTCCAAGTCTGGATAAAAGTCTGTGTATCTTATAAACATGTCTTGTTATTGTTGATTAAAAAATATTTCACCGGAAGACATCAGTCTATGTTATAACTGAAGACTCCATTTCTTATACACTTAATCCCTTTTTAACCCTTTCCCAAACGACAAATTTTGGACTGGTCCAAATTGAAAGAGTTTGCAGACGACAATTTTAAATTTGATGAAAATGGCAGAAAGGTCTCAAAAAGGGTAGAAAACACTGTGGGAAAAGGAGAAATTGCTCGTTACGAGCAATTTCTCCTTTTCCCACAGTGTTTTCAAAAGGCTTGTACTACAGACACGTGAAAACCAGGGCTTGTTTGGGAAAGGGTTAAACGACAAAATTCGAGGTTTTTTTCCCGAATTTGAGACGTTTGCAGACGACATAGAACTAACTTATAAAACTAACCCTTATCCTGCTAAATAACTTAAACTTTCAATCCGATGGTAAAAGCCATTATGTTGGTATTTCAGTTATGGAGCTTAGGGAAATATCTCCTTATCGGACAGTGTAGATCAAAGATCAGACTGCACGTTCTGCGCAGTCTGATCTTTGATCTACACTGTCTGCAAAAGGTCCGTGGGTCGCGATTAGCAGCCTAAGGGTTAAGAATGTAGGTGAATACACGAAGAAACTTTTAGACTCGGATTTACTCCCCATTTCATCCGCAAAAAAGAAGTTATCAATTGCTAAAACTTCATACTACAAAGTCCTATGCAGCCAACCCTGTATAACTAACCTTCGTATGGTTTTAGTTTTCCTTATCTCTTTACCAAACAACAAAATTTTAGCCTTGTCTAAATCGACAACAAAAGTACTTGTGACTCAAAAGTAGAAATTCACTTCCCAACGGGTAGAATATTTGTGAGAAATCGAGAAAATGCTGGTTACCGGTATTTTCTCCTTTTCCCACAATGTTTACGAAAGGCATTTTTCTTAGGGTCGTTAAACCTCAGGACTGTGTGGTAAAGGGTTAAAGTATTTGAGCAGCACTCTGGGAATTGGGAGTTTGATGCAACTTCGTAAAGCCATAAATACCATTGAACCAAGCAAGTCGTTGCATCAAATGGGACCATTCTGTCCAACGACCGGCTGGATCATGGGGTGCAATGCTTCTTTGACACACAGAAAATTACCAATTTAAGCAAAATGTTCGACTCAGATCAGCCTGCGCGAATTGTCTAGGCTGACATGAGTCGATGCAATTTGCAGATACATTAAATCCCCTTTTCACAGAGTATCCCTCATTCAATTTCCCCAAAGGTACCCCAGCACGTGACTTCACCGAAAATGTGCTATTGCTCGGTCCAGTATTTCTCTAGTCTTGTTTGTGTAAGACGCAATTAGATTTGAGAGAGCCATACTTTGTGTTTGTGTTAAACCGTATTTTTGTTTTTCCCCTTCTGTAAGTACACTTTCTATCATTATTACAAATTATGGTATGTATCGTATTCCTCATCATGTTATTATGTTATGATGCAAACGTGAATGCTTGACAGTCTTATTTAGAAGGCAGATGCCTAGTCCTATTTATAAGCCCCTACGTACGTTATTTTTCATTTTGACATTCATCGTGTACGTAGGGTCTTATCGGCTCCTTCATAGTTTCCTTTAGCAAACTCCGACATCGAATTTTGTCGCTGTTTGAACAGCAAATTTGGATACTTTCAAGTGAACATGTTAAATAAAATATACATCAGAAGTAAGATAAATGAATAATTTCTCGACTGAAAAAGGATATTTGTCCAAAACTTGCCTATTTATGAGGTAAATCCATTCCGATTCAACACCACTCTGGTTTGTTATGAATTGCCGTGGAAGAGATATGATTGTTCCGAATGAACCGTCATGTGCGGGTCAGTGCAACTTACAGAATGGTATTACGTCTTTTTTTAAAACGAAATTTTGTTCGCTTCGGTCTTGTTTGATTATTGTAACAGCTTTCGTTCATAAACTTAAAGTCAATTCTTATTTGTTATGCAACCGTCTGCATGACTGAGAAACATGGCGGCGACTCTGTCGGCAATCCCACTTGCGAGTGATTTTATTGAATTCTGAATGAATCTACCCATTATTTATCAAGACAGCGGCTGAATATTTTCAAAAAAAGTTCTTCCTACAGGTAAATGAAGTTCTCTTTTGTTATAATACTGGTTTTAGAGAGATCGGATTTGCTACATAGAACTGAATGGGACCCGTTTAGACGTTACATGCAATGAGAAAAATCAAATGTGAAATGTCCGATGATAAATGTTGAAAGGTAAATAAGCATGTATACGTCTAAATATTTGGACTAGCAGATGCCCCGCCATTTTGGCCTATGGCTATGCCATTTTCATGATTGACCTTCCGAACTGATTTTAAAATCTACATCCCTTTTGCATATTTCCTGTTAGACCTACATATGGCTGAAAGAATTCGCAATAAAACAGTGTGTGTTAGAGAGCATTTGTCCTTTTAGATAAAAATAATGTGAAAAAGACATTTGAAGACCGGCACCGTTCTCTAGTCACTCCATCAGTATTCCTATTTCAAGAGTGTGAAGGCCCAAATAACCTTTTATCAAACTTCCAAATTCCTGTATTACCCATAGAATATAGGCTCTTTAACCCTTTACCCTACGACAAAATTTTAGCCTTGTCCAAATTGAAAGCATTTGCTGACGACAATTTCAGTGTGGCTCAAATGGTGCAATTATTCTTTGATAGGGTAGAAAACATTGTGGGTAACGGAGAAAATGCTGGTTACCAGCATTTTCTTTTTTTCCCCACAATGTTTTCATAAGGCTTCTTTCCCAGGGTTGTTAAAAGGTGGCAATTTCAGCCCGCATAGCTGTGGAGCATAGAACTTGTAAACATCATGACTTGTGTCACCTGAGGGTGTGGGTTCGAGCCCCAGGACCGGCCATCTAAAATTACTCAAGTCTTTCAGATATCTAAAACAGAGGTCCCGTGAGGTGCTCTACACCCAACAAATTAAAGAACCAGGCATAACTTAAGATGGGTTTCATCCTGTATCTTGCACTATCCTCCGAAACAAAACTAACAGCCTTCATGAGGTGCATATGGGCAACCAGTGGCAGAGGGTAAATGAATGCAAATTCAATCAATGTATACAAGTTTAATTACCTCTTTACCACACGACAAAAATGTAGACTAGTCCAGAATCAAAGCATTTGCAGACGACAAAATGATTGTGACTGAAAAAATGAAATTTGTTCTGGGAAGGATAGAAAACATTGTGGGAAAAGGAGACTTCTTAAGGTCGTTAAAAGTCGGGATTGTGTGGAAAAGAGTTAATTAAGGTTGTTGTGTTATTTTAGCATGTGTTGAGTAGCACAATGTCCCATTGTGTATTATTAGCCTTGAGTGCATGTAACTTTATGTGAGAAAGCATTGGTCAGGAAAGTTTGAAATGGATGAATTGTGAAAACAAGTACATTTCACTGAGGTTCTTGTAAAGTGAGAACAAAATGGCAGAAAAATCATCCCTAAAAAACAATTTCTCTTTCTTCTATAGTGTTTTCAAAAGTGGACTGCAGGTTATAATAGGAATTTCTTGACTAGTCTTGTACATTATGATAACTGTTATTATGGACCAAACCCTGATTTCCTGGATTAACAGTCACTTACAACCATTCTTCATTAAAGGATACAAAACATTGTTGAAGATGAAGAAAATGCCAGTTACCAGCATGTTCCCCTTTTCCCACAATGTTTTCAAAAAGTTTTTACTCTGGGTCATTAAAACATGGGATTGTTTGGTTGAAAATAAAGCCTTAGGCTGCTAAGCGCAACTCAAGGCCCTTGTGTGGACAGTGTAGATCAAGATCAGACTGCACAGGATGTGTGTTTTACTATTGGTTTTTTACTATCAGGTTGAAGATTTATTCTAGTTATATAGCAGGTTGAGAGTTCAAACCACTGGTTCCATCTTCACATTGTTCCTGCTTGAACTCTGAAATTGACTTAATGTCCTTGATGATTTTCATTTAAGACTTTACTATAAAAAAAAAAAAAAAAAAACTCAAGATTGCATCAATTTTGATATGGCTCAAATTGTGTGACTCACCTTTGGAAAGATTTAAAAGATTGCGAGAAAAGGAGAAAATTCTGTTTGTTCAGAAAGAAATTTTCTCTTTTTCCCTCTATATTATCAGTAGCAGTCTTTCTTGGGTTTCTTAACCCTTTACCATATAAAAACAATTTAAGCTTTGTCTAAATAAGCATTTGCAGATGACAATTTAAATTTGGCTCAAATGGTGGGATTTTCTTTGATAGGGTAGAAAACATGGTGGGAAAAGGAGTAATGCTGGGTACCATTATGACTTATTAAGTTCATTACAAGGTTAAATGTGTTCCTAACCTTATAGTCTATCCCAATTTGGACATTTCATCAATGATTTTCTGCCCAATTTTGCTATGGGTTTTCCCAAAATTCCTGGATAAAACCCTGTTAACCCTTTACCTGACAATCCTGACTTCTAATGACCCTGAAAGAGAAGGCTTTTGAAAACAATAATATGGGAAATGGACTACACCCCCCCCCCACACACACACACAATTGTCCAGAACTTTTTTTATGATTGTAGCTGCTTACTTACATAGAGTCCTTTGATTCGCCACATCGTCCTGAAATTTCTTTTGCTGCACTGAATAATTCTACAAAATATACTTTTCTCTGTAAAGTTAAAGGGACTGGATGGTTAACTGCAGTAGGATGGTTCAAATTTAGCATTAAAATTATGGTTGTTTTGCAGTCAGAAACTGCATGCATCTTTTATGGGATTAAGTAGGCCTATGACATCATTGTACTTACCCATATATTTGAATAATGATCCTACATAATCTTCATGTGTTATTGATCACTGACATTCCGAGAGACCCTTGTGAAATTCTTATGCAAAATCTACAAATATCTTAACTGTTTACTTCACAATCCTGAGTTTTAACAACCCTATAAGAGCAGGCTTTTGAAATATTGTGGGAAAAGGAGAAAATGCTGGTAACCAGCATTTTCTCCTTTTCCCACAATGCTTTCTGCACTTTCAAGTACAAAAAAACTCATTTGATTAACGTTTAATTTGTTGTCTGCAATTGCTTTGAAATTGGACTAGTCTAAAATTTTAATGTGTGGTGAAGAGTTAAGAGGCTGCATGGCCCATTAAGGAAATACCACTGAAAAAGTTTTTTTTTTTTCTTACATTTGTCACCAACTGTCACCCTACTTGATTCTGTAAATAATTATGTTTAGAACGGCTGCTTTCAAAGAAAAACAGCGAGGTAATATCATAAACCTGTGCCTGTTGTCTGTGTCATTGTTGTGCGTAAACTTTGACATTATGTAATATCACTGTCATTACCAGAGATATTTACATCAAACTGGGACAAATTGTTGATTATCAAAAGGGGAACCTGTTCAACAAGGACAGATAACCATCAAAATATTCTTGACTGATTTACCTCCCCTTTCAACCTAGACTTTTTACCGAAAATCAAACAAATGCAGCCGAACATTGGTGCCCACATGTGGTGCTATTGTTTAAGTTTGGTGAGATTGTAAAAATCTGAATAGCCCCATGTAATCACATAATCCACAGTTTTAGCGACCCTGAAGACGAACCCCTACGAAAATTTTGTCGGAAAAGGAGAAATGCTGATAACTAGCATTTTCTTCATTTCCCACGACCTTTTCTACCCTTCCAAAGACAGATATCATTTCTTGACCAACATCTGATTTGTTGTCTGTGGACATGTTAAAATTTTCTTGTTTGGTTAAGTAGTTGTGAGCGTGTAAAGTTGGTGAAACCAACCACAGCATGTTTTTGAATTTGTATTACTTTCACATTTTAGGGGAAAACGATGTCGTCGTTGCTTAGAGGTTTATGTGCAGAGAATATTACAATTTCTATGTTTGTTACAAGAAATGCAGCATAAGTATGAAACCAATAGAATTGGGGAAATACATGTATTTTGATTTACTTCCTCTATGAACTGTTTTATTCTGGTCACTATGTCTGTCTGTCTGTCGGTTCGTCCATCCATCTATAGACGTTTTCAATTCCATGTTCAAAAGCCGCTTGACCTAGGACGCTGAAACTTTACACAAGTGTTGTCCATGACCCAAGAAGGTGCCCTAATGTTTTGGGGTCACATGGATCAAAGGTCAAGGTCACAGGTGAACTTCGTTTGAAAATGGTTTCCGTGCTCTGAAGTCAATAGCGCTTTGACCTAGGATCATGAAACTTTATACAAGTGTTGCCCATGGTCCAAGCAGTTGTTCTATTGCTTTTTGTGTCACATTGGTCAAAGGTCAAGGTCACAGGTGATCTTTGTTTTCAAAATTATTTCTGTTCTCTGATTGTGCTGCTTCAGTGAAAAGGTGCTGGGGGGGGGGGATATCTGCTTTGCGACAGTCCTTGTTGATACTTATAGATATGTAACCTCAATACTTTTCTTAGACATTCTGGATAAAGGCAACCTTATCCCTTAACTTTATTCCAAACGACAAAATTTTAGACTTGTCCAAGTTGAAAGGGTTAAATACACAATCCTAAGTTTGAATGATGCTAACAGAGAAGGCTTTTTGAAAACTTCGTGGTAAAAGGGGGAAAAATGGTGGTAACCCAGTGTTTCCTCCTTTTCCCCTCAATGTTTTCTACTCTTCAGTCTTTCAGTTTTAAAAAACCTAAAGTTTTGTTGTGTGGTATAAAGAGTTGAATTACATTATTTGGATCTAACTTTTAGCTCATTTGGTCATACTAGGTAGGCCAGAAGAGCTTATGCCATGACATGGCCCCTGTCTACATTTAGTCTGTCTGTCTGTCTGTCTGTGTGTGTTTTGCTTTTTTACATGATAGTCTGCATATTTAGCTCACCTTAGCACGAAGTGCTCAAGATGAGCTTTTGTGATCGTGCTGTGTCCATAAACTATCATGCTTTGTCTGTCATCCTTGGCATGTCATGCACCGTCAACTTTTACCTTCTGTACTCACTAGAGGCTACATTTTCAATCCAATACCCATGAAACATGGTCAGAATATTTGTCTTGATGATACCTTGGGTGAGTTTGAAAATGGGTCGTGTGGGGTCAAAAAAGGTCACTAGGTCATATCTTAGTAAAACCATATGTACGCTCTAAAGGCCACAATTTTAGTGCAATACCCCTGAAACTTGGTCAGAATGTTTATCTTGATGATATCTCTAACAAGTTTGAAAATGGGTCATGTGGCATCAAAAACTAGGTCACTAGGTTGAATCTTTGAAAAACCTTGTGTAGACTGTGGAGGCCATATTTTCAGTCCAATACTCATGAAAGTTTTTCAGGATGTTTGATAATGTCTGGGACAAGTGCAAACATGGGTCACATTGGGTCAAAAGTATGTCACCAGGTGAAATTTGTAAAACCTTGTGTATACTCTAGAGACCAAATTCTCTGTCCAATATTCATCAAAATTCGTAAGAATGTTTTTCTAGATAATGTTTCATATGTTTGAAAATGGGTAAAAAACGGATAAAAAAACTAGGATACCAGGTCAAATCGTCGAAAAACCTTGTTTATTCTCTAAAGGCCACATTTTTAGTCCAGTGCTCATGAAAGTTGCGTAAGATATTTGTATTGATATGTCAGACAACTTTGAAAGTGGGTTACGTCTGATAAAAAACAAAACAAAACAAAAAAAAAAAAAAAAACAAAAAAACAAAAAAAAAAACAAAAAAAAACCCCTAGGTCATCGGGGAGAAATCTTTGAAAAGCATTGTGTACACTCAAGAGGCCTCATTTTTTGTCCAGTACTCATGAAAGTCAGTCAGAATGTTTGTCTTGATATTATCTCCAACCAGATTGGAATGCGTTATGTCAGGTCATGAAGTAGGTCACCAGGTCAAATCTTTGGAAAACCTTATGAACGCTCTAGAGGCCACATTTTTGTGTCCAATACTGAAAATTGGTGAAAATGTCCCCAGAATCGTAATCATGGATTTCGTGCAGTCAAAAACTAGGTCAATAGGTCAAATCTTTGAAAAACTTTTGCACGCTCTAGAGGCCACATGTTCTGTCCAATACTCATGAAAGTTGGTCAAAATTTTTGTCTTGGTGATTTTTTTTTTTTTTTTTTTTTTTTTTTGAAATGGATCGTATCAGGTAAAAAAACTTGGTCACTGGATCAACTCTTTGAAAAACCTTCTGTATGCAGTAGATGCCACATTTTCAGTTCGGTACACATGAAAGTCGATCAGAATGTTTGTTTTGATAATATCTCATGGGTGTGAAAATGGATCATGTCTGGCAAAAAGTAGGTCACCAGGTCTAATATCAGAAAAACCTTGTGTACATTCCAGAGGCCTCATTCGTAGTCCATTACTCATGAAAGTCGATCAGAATGTTTGTATGATGATAATCAGGAGGAGTTCGAAAATGGGTCATGTCAGGTAAAAAAAAAAAAGGTCACTGAGCTTAATCTTTTAAAAACCTTGTATATGCTATAGAGTCGGAATGTTTGTCTTGATGATTTCTTTAATGAGTTTGAAAATGGCTCACATTGAGTCAAAGACTAGGTCATGGAGACAAATCTTTGTAAAACCTTTTGCACCTTCTAGTGGCCACATTTTCCGTCCAGTACTCTTGAAAGTTAGAATGCTTGTTATGTAATCTAGGAAAAAGTGGAAATGGGTCATATTTGGTCAAAAAGCGTAGGTGATTGACTTCAGAGCCATCATTACCCTCTTGTTTGATGCTTCTCAATGGCTTTCATTGGCTAGGTTGCCTTCTTGTTTGTCTCCCGATGCCGTCTATATTTCTCGATGCACATCGACCTATGGATTGCTCGATCCACCAACTCTGCCTGTTTTTCACTGACAATGGGACATTTGACATTTTGGTTTCCCTGTATGCACCATCGAAGTCCGCTAGAAAATTAATATTTGTTGAATCAACAGCACCCAAATCCAAGATATCGCTCAATTTATCGTCATTGATGGACCATTCTCGCAATGTCATGCAATTTCCTTTGTTATCCGTAGTTATCGTCTTCTCCAACTGCTGTTGCATTTTTTCGACGTTAAATACTATATTGGACAACAGCTCAGTCTGCTCCTACTCAGACTTTCACTTCACAGACTCTATGTTGGGAATATTTTCCCATAGAGTGTTTACACTTCCGCCAAAGCTTCAGCCCTGTACTAAGTTGACAGTGACGGTGTCCGTTTGCACATCTGGGTTTCCCCCTTTGTCGATCTTACTTTGAGAACTATTGGGATTTCCCTCATTTTCAGTTCCAACATTAACCCGTATGCAGGGTTTTACAGGACGCAGATTTCCACGTCCATATATGCATAAATATAAGATTGTACGTAAGTTTTTCAGCAGATTGCATCCCATGGTCGCATATCTGAACGAAAAATCTGGAATAAGACAGAAAATCTCTCATTGGTCGCAATTTATTTAGAATTTTTTTCCTACTGTACAAGGCAATGCACTCGAATTTTTTTTGACATTACAAAGATACCTGTTCTGTGATCTCCAGTACTTCTTGTATACTCTGAACAGTTGTCTCGAATCAAGTGCGTCGGCAAGATCATCAGTCACTGAAGACAGAGCCAAAGCCATGATTTCATGAATTAGATTTTTTACAATATTTACATGTACCTTAGATTCTATGGCATTACTGGTGTCAAACTGCACATCTGTTACTGGGCTTTTGATTTTAGAAAGCTTTTCAGAAAAAACGGAGTAGCAAGTAAAATCTGACCTGCTTTTATATTCGGATTTTTCGAATTTCTTTCTAATACACAAAATTCGTTAACAGACGCCGAAAAATCAAAAACAGTAAACAATATAAACAAAAAAATCTCTTGAATTTTTGGGGGAAAAGAAGTTACACCCCCAATTGATCAGGATAAGGGTCAAAGGCCTCTTCCTTCGATAACGATCTTCACCCTATACAGTAAAAACGATGGAAAATTTCTGTAAGTTTGGCTTCAGAAATACTGCTGGCTACAATTTGAGAAAGATCGTATAATCTGCGAAATGTGCGTATGGCGAAAGCTTCGTCAAGTCCTTTTACTGAAGGATGGTTGAATTTTAAAAAAATTACCTTTAACCTGGCATGTTAAATATTACAAAAAGGACCCGCCCACCCGGTGGTTGGGAGTTTGATACCTAGTTTAAGCAAAATTTCTTTCCAAATATTTTCTAAAGTTTGAGATGTGTGACATGTGTAGGTGTTCAAGATACTTCATCATCTTCGAGGAAGAGAATGGTAAAAAATAGCAATACTAGTCAGTTGAATCTTTTAACAGCCACCATATCTACAAAACTGATAGGTATGATACTTACTGATGTATCTGAACGTGTGATTTGTATACACACTCATGTGCTTTTACATATTTGAGGGCTTCTAAATCCAAGGGATTCATAGTAGACAGATGACATGATAGAGTTAGGTATGTCTTTTATTCAATTTGAGTTTTCATATTGGTCCATTTACTCTTTACGACACAACGAAATGCAGACATGTCCGAATTGAAAGCATTTGGAGATGACAATTTACATATGGCAAATATGAAGAAATTCGTTTTTTGACAGGATGGAAAACATTTATGGAAAGGAGAAAATGCTGGTTACCAGGATTTACTCCTTTTCCCATAATGTTTTCTAAGGGCTTCTTCCTTAGGGTCATGAAAACTAGGGATTGTGTGGTAAAGGGATGACTGTTGGACTGTTGCATATTCCTAATAAGTAAGCTTCCTTTTTCCATATAACTCTGGCATCCTTTTTGAAGTACTAGTGTTTACTGGGAAACAAGTAGGGATGTCGGGATGGACACTGACAGCAGACAGACCAGAAGCTGCATGCAGGTTTTTGAAATGCCTTTGCAATATGTATTAGTGTAAGGTGTAGGTGTAGTTCTGTCAGGTGTAAGGGACAGGCATGGATGGAATCTGTCTGCAGCTAGACCAGGAGCATCACACAGATTTGACAAGACAGACTACGTTGCTCTCAGAGACAGGCTGCTTTGGTCAGTTTTTGATGAGACGGACTGCTTAGTTTACAGTTTTTAACGAGACAGACCGCTTTTTTCATTTCTTGAAGAGACAGACTGCTTTATTCACAGATTTTGATAATACAGACTGCTTTGTTCACATTTTTTGACAAGACGGACTGCTTTCTTCACAGTCTTTTGAAAAGACAGACTGCTTTGTTCACCCTTTTTGAAAAAGACTGCTTCGTTCACAGTTGTTGACAAGACGGACTGCTTTGTTCACAGTATTTGATGAGACAGACTGCTATGGTCAGTTTTTGCTGAGACGGACTGCTTAGTTTACAGTTTTTAACAGACAAGACTGCTTTCTTTTCTTTAGTTTTTGAAGAGACAGACTGCTTTGTTCACATTTTTTTGACAAGATGGACTGCTTTGTTCACAGTTTTTGATGAGAGAGACTGCTTTGTTCAGTTTTTGAAAAGACACTGCTGCACTTAGTTTTTGCGAAGACAGACTGCTTTGCTCCAAATTTTTGACGAGACAGACTGTTTTGTTCTGCTTTTGACAACAAAGACTACTTTCATTTGTTTCAAACATTGCAGCTAATCCCTTAGCTTTACAAACTTCTCAAAGATGTGGCAAGGTGATCTGTGGTGTATACAGTTGATTCAGTATCAAACAGATAGGGTATTTAGGACTTTGTGCCCTTAAAAGATTCATTGGCTCGGTCTGTGTGCATTGCTTGTATCTGATAACACCTGCCGAGCCCCCGTAGCTCAGGAGGTAGCGTACAGAAATTGAGAATTGGAGGTAGCTGGTTCGATCCCCGGCTCGGCTAATTTCTTTCCGAGGATGGATGACTGTCATTGCGACCGGATGTTTTCCTCTCTTACCTCTGACCATTGTTTCGACGATTTTAATGTGGGAAAGCAGCCATTTGCTTGGAAGTACTGGTAAAAGAATCTCCAGGAAAACATGAATTGGTGCACTGGCCGCCGCGATATAACTGAAATAATGTTGAAAACGGCGTTAAACACCATACAATCAATCAATCAATCAGTCTGATATCACCATGACACTGATTGCAAATCAGCTCTTGAAATGATTATGAATACTTACCTAAGCTCTATTTCTCCTAAACCCTAGGAAAGATTTGCTAGAGACTCTGATCAAATGTTCACTTCGTAGACAGTGAACACAGCTTCGGACGCAAACGTAATTTACTGCAACATTGTTGTTATTCTACACTTTGATTTTTAGCTTGGCTGTTTTCTAAGAAAACGTCGAGTTAGTGCCATAGCCCTGTCGTCGTCTGTATCTGCATCCTTGTCCTGCAAAAACTTTTAACTTTTTACAATATCTCTTATTACTGACGTTATTTACTTCAAATTTGGACAAGCTGTCAACTATCAAAAGGGGAACCCCTTCTACAAGGGAAGGTAACAATCAAAGTATTTAAGACAGTTATGCCCCTCTTTTGACTTGAAATCAATCATCTGCAGCCGAGCAGTGACCCGCATGTGATGCTCTTGTCTGTCTTATGAGATTTTGTCCTATTTTCAACCATATTTATCTATTTTGATGTTTTAGGTTATAACTAGATGTGCTAATATACATAACGACAGTCTTTGTAATGTTCTAATTGTTCTTTACTATTTATTTCTTAGATAGAAACTTTTTCTTTTCCACTTGGCCCACTTATCAATGGGCAGTGGAGCAATACCTGATGACCATCAGAAAAAGCGAGTTAACCGTTTCCCTCTTGACAAATTTTAGTGTCTTCCAAATTCAAACCATCGGCAGAGACCAAATTCAAAATTTAATACAAAAAGGCTAAAGTTCTATGATAGAATAGAAAACATTGTTGGAAAAGAAAAATGCTAGCTACCCGCATTTTCTCCTTTTTCCACAATATTTTCAAAGGACTTCTTCCTGAGGGTTGTTAAAACATGGGATTGCTTGGTAAGGGTTAGATTATGGCAGAAAGTGATGACATTTTTGTTACAGCACCCAAGACGACATTTTCTTTTCGTAAGGGATTTATTTATTCCCTCTCTGTATTTTCAATAAAGTAATACTTAACATCATTATTTTGGGTATTACTGTAAACTTGATATTAAATATTAGATACCTGTTTAGATGAAGTCTGCATAAAGCCTTTACTAGACAATCCTAAGTTTGAATAACCGTGACAAGAAAAGCTTTTGAAAATAACGTAGAAAAAGGAGGAAATATTGATAACCTGCTTTTGTACTTTTCCCTCAATATTTTTTTTATACTTTCGAAGACAAATTTCATGATTTATTATGTTGTGTGGAAAAGAGCTAACATTACTGATGGCATAGGTCTACGTTTTTAACATGTCACTTAATGAATATTTTTTTATGTGACCGATATATAGATCTCTATAAACGGTCTAACATTTTGTAAGAATTGTTTCTGTATTCTGTCTACTTTTTTCCTATCTTTTAATTCTCTAGCGTTAAAGTTGTATGTAGTACAAGGAAACTGCTTTAACATTTCACTTGGCTTGGAAAGAATATTGTGCGGAGTACTGGTAAAAAAGACACCCCAGGAAAGCATGGAGAGGTGCACTGGCCGCCGCGATATCACTGAAATAATGTTTGATAACGGCGTTAAACACCATACAATCAATCAATCAACCTGATAACATTTTGTAAGCATTGTTTCCGCATAGTTAGGCTTTTCGTGATAACATTTTGTAAGAAGTGTTTCTGTATTGTTAGGTCCCTCCTGACAGCATTCTGTGAGCATTTAGTCCACATAGTTAGGCCTTTCCTGATGTCATTCTATAATCAATGTATCCACATAGTTAGGCAAATTAATTTGTTTTTCTCCCGTTATTACCATAGTTGTTTGTGGGCCTTAGAATTTCAGTCATTCCATCTTTCTTCGCCATGTTTGTACCAAATTAAACTGCTTAATATTTACAATTAGAGGGAAAATATTGAAAAATAAACTGATGTGCTTCTAAACGTGGTTAAGAATTTTTTTTCACTGTTAAAAATCAAACGGGATGTAACTTGCTGTCCACAATAGATAATGGTTGAAAACCCATTTAATTGCTTGATATATAAAATACAATGTGTAATAGTTAAGAATCAAGTGTAGTTTAAAATCATTAATGCAGATATTTTCTAAGGTTTGGGATGTGTGACATGTGTAAGTGTTCAAGATACTTCATCAGCTGTGCAGAAGAGAATGGTAAAAAATAGCAGTACTAGTCCGTTGAATCTTTTAACCAGGCACCATATCTACAATACTAATAGGTATGACACTTATTGATGTATCTAAATGTGTGTGTTGTATGCACACTCATGTGCTTTTACATGTTTGAGGGCTTGTAAATCCAAGGGGTTGATAGTAGACAGATGACATTATAGAGTTAAGTATGTCTTTTCTTTGAGTTTTCATATCGGTCCATTTACTCTTTACGACAAAACAAAATGCAGACATGTCTGAATTGAAAGCATTTGCAGATGACAATTTACATATGGCTAATATGATGAAATTCATTCCTTGACAG
This sequence comes from Tridacna gigas, assembly GCA_945859785.2. Taxonomy (NCBI): domain Eukaryota; kingdom Metazoa; phylum Mollusca; class Bivalvia; order Cardiida; family Cardiidae; genus Tridacna; species Tridacna gigas. The sequence continues at coordinate 26,130,460 of OX244043.2, read as the reverse complement.
AATGGAAAACGTGGGAAAAAAGAAAATGCTGGTTACCAGGATTTTCTCCTTTTCCCATAATGTTTTCTAAGGGCTTCTTCCTTAGGGTCATGAAAACTAGGGATTGTGTGGTAAAGGGATGACTGTTGCATATTTCCAATAAGTAAGGCTTCCTTTCTTCATGTAACTCTGGCATCCTTTTTGAAGTACTAGTGCGTACTGGGAAACAGGAAGGTGCTAGGGAAAAGTATGGATGGACACTGATAGCAGACAGACCAGAAGCTTCATGCAGGTTTTTGAAATGCCTTTGCAATATATAGTAGTGTAAGGTTTAAGTGTAGTTCTATAAGGTGTAAGGGACAGGCATCGATGGAATCTGTCTGCAGCTAGACCAGGAGCATCACACCGGTTGACAAGACAGACTACGTTGTTTACAGTTTTTGACGAGACATACTGCTTTGGTCAGCTGATGAGACGGACTGCTTAGTTTACATTTTTTAACGAGACAGACCGCTTTTTTAAGTTCTTGAAGAGACAGACTGATTTTTTCACAGTTCTTGAAAAGACAGACTGCTTTGTTCACATTTTTTGACAAGACGGACTGCTTTGGTCACAGTTTTTGATGAGACAGACTGCTGTGTTCAGTTGTTGAAAAGACACTGTTGTATTCACAGGTTTTGCGAAGACAGGCTGCTTTGCTCCAAATTTTTGACGTGACAGACTCAATGTTTGATGAGACAGACTGCTTTGTTCAGTTTTTGAAAAAAAAAAACCGACTGCTTTTTTTTGTTCCAAACATATAAAATGTAGCTAATCCCTTTGCTTTACAAACGTCTCAAAGATGCTTCTCATGGCAAGGTGTTCTCAGGTGTATACATTTGATTCAGTATCAAACAGATAGGGTATTTAGGACATGGTGCCTTTGAAAGATCCATTGGCTCTGTCTGTGTGCATTGCTTGTATCTGATATCACCTGCCGAGCCCCCGTAGCTCAGTCGGTAGCGTACAGGACTTGAGAATTGGAGGTCGCTGGTTCGATCCCCGGCTCGGCTAATTTCTTTCCGAGGATTGCTGATAGTCATTGCGACAGGATTCATTCCTGTCTTATGGTTGACCATTGTTTCGAAGATGGTTATGTGGGAAAACATTTTTCCCCACTTTTTTTCTAAACGCTGCTACATATAGAGCTGATTTTTGGTGTGTACATCAACCACCATGACTTACACATCAAGTTCGAGTTTCGTCCCGCTCCACTGCTTTTTCACGCATTTACGGGCCTTGGACTTACAAAATTTCACTGATAAAACATTTTTCCCCACTTTTTTTCTAAACGCTGCTATATATAGAGCTGATTTTTGGTGTGTACATCAACCACCATGACTTACACATCAAGTTCGAGTTTCGTTCCGCTCCACTGCTTTTTGACGCATTTACGGGCCTTGGACTGATTGCAATGTTGTAATGTTCTAATTATTCTTCACTATTTGTTTCTTAGAAAGAAGCTTGTTTTCTTTTCGGCTTGGCCAACTTATCGGTGGGCAGTGGAGCAATACCTGATGACCATCAGAAAAAGCAATTTAACAGTTTCCCCTTTGACAAAATTTTAGTGTCTTCCAAATTCAAAACATCATCAGAAAACAAATTCAAGATTTAATAGCAAAAAGCTGAAGTTGTCGGATATAATAGAAAACATTGTAGGAAATGGAGAAAATGCTAGCTACCAGCATTTCTCCTTTTTCCACAATGATTTGAAAAGGCTTCTTCCTCAGGGTTGTTAAAACACGGGATTGCTTGGTAAGGGTTAAATTATGCCAGAAAATGATGGCACTTTTGTTATAGCACCCAAGAAATCTTTTTCTTTTCGATTTATGTATTCCCTCTCTGTATTTCAATAAAGTAAGTGACAAGAATAGCTTTTGAAAATAATGTAGAAGGAGGAGAAACTATTGATAACCAGCTTTTGTTCTGTTCCCTCAATCTTCTTTTTTTATACTTTCGAAGACAAATATCATGATTTGAGTAATTATGTTGTGTGGAAAAGTGCTAACATTACTGATGGTATAGGCCTACATTTTTCCTATCATTTAATTCTCTAGTGTTAAAGTTGTACATGTATGTAGTACATAATAGTGAAACTGCTTTAACATGTCACTTAATGAATATTCTGTCTTTTTATGTGAACGATATATCGATCTTTATAAACTTAAGGTTTTAAAAGATGTATACTTTGGAATCATGTGTCCAGGTATTTTACTTCTACACCGTGGACAGAGCGACAAGAACATATTTCTTCTATTTATCAGTGGGCCGTGGAGCAATACCTTATGACCATCAGGAAAAAGCGACTTAACCGTTTCCCTCTTGACAAATTTTAGTGTTTTCAAAATTCAAACATCGGCAGAAAACAAATTAAAAATTTAATAGCAAAGAGCTGAAGTTCTCGGATACAATAGAAAACATTGTAGAAAATGGAGAAAATGCTAGCTACCAGCATTTTCTCCTTTTTCCACAATGTTTTGAAAAGGCTTCTTCTTCAGGGTTGTTAAAACACGGGATTGCTTAGTAAGAATTAAATTATGCCAGAAACTGATAGCATTTTTGTTATAGCACCCAAGAAATCGTTTTCTTTTCGTAAGGGATTTATGTATTTCCTCTCTGTATTTTTCATAAAGTAATACTTAACATCATTATTTTGGGTATTATTGTAAACTTGATGTTACATATTAGATACCTGTCTAGATGAAGTCTGCTTTAACCCTTTATTAGACAATCCTAAGTTTGAATAACCCTGACAAGAATAGCTTTTGAAAATGATGTAGAAAGAGGAGAAATTATTGATAACCAGCTTTTGATCTTTTCCCTCAATTTTTGTTTCGAAGACAAATATCATGAATTGAGTAATTACGTTTTGTAGAAAAGAGCTAACATTACTGATGGTATAGGCCTACTTTTTTCCTATCTTTTAATTTTCTAGTGTTAAAGTTGTATGTAGTACATAATAGTGAAGATGTTTTAACATGTCACATAATGAATATTCTGTCTTTATATGTGAACGATATATCGATATGTATAAACTTACGGTTTTAAAGGATGTATACTTTGGAATCATGTGTCCAGTTATTTTACTTCTTCACCGTGGACACAACAAGAACATATTAAACATTTGAACTCTTGTTTAGAAAACGAAGAAAATATCGGAAACCCAAACACGGTCATAGAAACAAAGCAGTGGCACGCTAGAGCGGTTTCACCTGAAAATTTTCTGTAGGCATTCTATCCACATAGTTAGGCCCCTCTGATAACTTTCTGTAAGCATTGTGTCAACATAGGCCCTTCCTGATAAAATTTTGCCAAGCCCCGTAGCTTAGTCGAAAGTGAACAGGACTTGAAACAGGAGGTCGCTGGTTCGATCCCCGGCTTGGCCAGTTTCTCGCCGAGGATTGATGATAGTCAGTGCGACAGAATTCATTCTTCTGTCACCGCTGACCATTGTTTCGACGATGGTTATGTGGGAAAGCAGCCAGTGGCTTGGAAAGAATATTGTGCGGAGACTGGTAAAAAAGAAACTCCGGGAAAGCATGGATAGGTGCACTGGCCGCCGCGATATCACTGAAATAATGTTGAAAACGGCGTTAAACACCATACAATCAATCAATCAATCAAACTAATAACATTTTGTAAGCATTGTTTCCGTATAGTTATGCCTTGCGAGATAACATTTTGTAAGAATTGTTTCTGTATTGTTAGGCCCCTCTTGACAGCATTCTGTGAGCATTTAGTCCACATAGTTAGGCCTTTCCTGATATCATTTTGTAAGCAATGTGTCCACATAGTTAGGCCTTAAATTGTTTTTCTCCCATTATTACCATAGTTGTTTTTGGGCCTTAGAATTTTAGTCACTCAATCTTTCTTCGTCATGTTTGTACCAATTTTCTGAAAAATATACTGACTTTAGGAATGCATCACTTACATAAAAACCTGAATAGGTACACTTTTATATGAGATTCAATCTTGATAATACATAGGAACAAAGTTCAAGTGTGTTTTAACATTTTATTAACATTCACATCAAAATCGATTTTTCATTGGCTTTGTTTGAGCCACTTACCTAATGTTTTAATCTGCTTAATATTTACAATTAGAGGGAAAATATTTGAAGAATAAAGTGATGTGTTTCTAAAGTCAGACATGTTAGAGAAAGTGTCAAATTTGATCTTGGTCAATAATTTTTTTCACTGTTATGCCAATGACCAACAGTGTTAAAAATCAAAAGGGATGTAACTTGCTGTCCACAATAGAAAATGGTTGAAAACCCTTTTAATTGCTTGATATATAAAATACAATGTGTAATAGTTAAGAATCAAGTGTAGTTGAAAATCATTAGTGCAAATATTTTCTAAAGTTTGGGATGTGTGACATGTGTAAGTGTTCAAGATACTTCATCAGCTGTGCGGAAGAGAATGGTAAAAAATAGCAGTACTAGTCCGTTGAATCTTTTAAACAGGCACCATATCTACAATTTTGATAGGTATGATACTTATTGATGTATCTAAATGTGTGTGTTGTATGCACACTCATGTGCTCTTACATGTTTGAGGGCTTGTAAATCCAAGGGGTTGATAGTAGACAGATGACATAATAGAGTTAGGTAAGGGCTTCCTCCTTAGGGTCATGAAAACTAGGGATTGTGTGGTAAAGGGATGACTGTTGCATATTTCCAATAAGTAAGGCTTACTTTCTTCATATAATTCTGGCATCCTTTTTGAAGTACTAGTATGCACTGGGAAACAGGAAGGTGCTAGGAAAAGGTATGGATGGACACTGATAGCAGACAGACCAGAAGCTTCATACAGGTTTTTGAAATGCCTTTGCAGTATGTAGTAGTGTAAGGTGTAAGTGTATTTCTGTAAGGTGTAAGGAACAGGCATGGATGGAATCTGTCTGCAGCTAGATCAGGAGCATCACACAGGTTTGACAAGACAGACGACGTTGTTCACAGTTTTTGACGAGACACTGCTTTGGACAGTTGATGAGACGGACTGCTTAGTTTAGAATTTTTTAACGAGACAAGTCTGTTTTTTGCCAGTTTTTGAAGAGACAGGATGCTTTGTACACAGTTTTTGAAAAAAACACTGTTTTGTTCACATTTTTTGACAAGACGGACTGCTTTGGTCACAGTTTTTGATGAGACAGACTGCTGTGTTCAGTTTTTGAAAGGACACTATTGCATTCACAGTTTTTGCGAAGACAGACTGCTTTGCTTCAAATTTTTGACGAGACAGACTGAGTTTTTTATGAGACAGACTGCTTTGCTCAGCTTTTGACAAAAAAGACTGCTTTTTTTTTTCCAAACATATGAATTGTAACTAATCCCTTTGCTTTACAAACGTCTTAAAGATGTTTCTTATGGCAAGGTGTTCTCTGGTTTATTTATTTGATTCAGTATCAAACAAATAGGGTATTTAGGACTTGGTGCCTTTAAAAGATCCATTGGCTCTGTCTGTGTGCATTGCTTGTATCTGATATCACCTGCCGAGCCCCCGTAGCTCAGTCGGAAGCGCACAGGACTTGACAATGGAAGGTCGCTGGTTCGATCCCCGGCTCGGCTAATTTCTTTCCGAGGACTGATGATAGTCATTGCGACAGGATTCATTCCTGTCTTACGGCTGACCATTGTTTCGACGATGGTTATGAGGGAAAGCAGCCAGTTGCTTGGAAGAATATTATGGGAAGTACTGGTAAAAGAAACTCCAGGAAAGCATGGATTGGTGCACTGGCCGCCGCGATATAACTGAAATGTTGTTGAAAACGGAGTTTAACAATATACAATCAATCAATCAATCTGATATCACCTTGACACTGATTGCAAATCAGCTCTTGAAATTATTGTGAATACTTACCTAAGCTCTATTTCTCCTAAACCCTATGAAAGCTTTGCTAGAGACTGATCAAATGTTCACTTCGCAGACAGTGAACACAGCTTCGGACGCAAACGTAATTTACTGCAACATTGTTGTTATTCTACACTTTGATTTTTAGCTTAGCTGTTTTCTAAGAAAACGTCGACTTAGTGCTGTAGCCCTGTCGTCGTCTGTATCTGCATCCTTGTCATACAAAAACTTTTGACATGTTACAATATCTCTGTTATTACTGAAGATATTTACTTCAAATTTGGATAAGCTGTCAACTATCAAAAGGGGAACCCATTCTACAAGGGAATGTAACCATCAAAGTATTTAAGACAATTATGCCCGTCTTTGGACTTGAAATTTTACTTAAAATCAATCACTTTATGCCGAGGAGTGATCCGGATGTGATGCTGTTGTCTATGTTATGAGATTGTGTCCAGTTTTCAACCATAGCCATCTATTTTGATGTTTTAGGTCATAACTAGATATGCTAATTATTATACATATAGGACTCATTGTAATGTTCTAATTATTCTTCACAATTTGTTTCTTAGATAGAAGCTTGCTTTCTTTTCTTCTTGGCCAACTTATCAGTGTGCAGTGGAGCAATCCCTGATGACCATCAGAAAACGCAATTTAACCGTTTCCCCTTTGACAAAATTTTAGTGTCTTCCAAATTCAAAACATCGTTAGAAAACAAATTCAAAATTTAATAGCAAAGAGCTGAAGTTCTCGGATACAATAGAAAACATTGTAGGAAATGGAGAAAATGCTAGCTACCAGCATTTTCTCCTTTTTCCACAATGATTTGAAAAGGCTTCTTCCTCAGGGTTGTTGAAACACGGGATTGCTTGGTAAGGATTAAATTATGCCAGAAAGTGATGGCACTTTTGTTATAGCACCCAAGAAATCGTTTTCTTTTCGATTTATGTATTCCCTCTCTGTATTTTTAATAAAGTAAGTGACAAGAACAGCTTTTGAAAATAATGTAGAAAGAGGAGAAACTATTGATTACCAGCTTTTGTTCTGTTTCCTCAATCTTTTTTTTTTTTTTATACTTTCGAAGACAAATACCATGATTTGAGTAATTATGTTGTGTGGAAAAGAGCTAACAGTACTGATGGTATAGGCCTACATTTTTCCTATCATTTAATTCTCTAGTGTTAGTGTTGTACTTGTATGTAGTATATAATAGTGAAACTGCTTTAACATGTCACTTAATGCATATTTTGTCTTTTTATGTGAACGATATATCGATCTCTATAAACTTAAGGTTTTAAAAGATGTATACTTTGGAATCATGTGTCCAGGTATTTTACTTCTACACCGTGGACACAGCGACAAGAACATATTTCTTCTACTTATCAGTGGGCAGTGGAGCAATACCTTATGACCATCAGGAAAAAGCGATTTAACCGTTTCCCTCTTGACAAATTTTAGTGTCTTCCAAATTCAAAACATCGGCAGAAAACAAATTCAAAATTTAATAGGAAAGAGCTGAGGTTCACGGATACAATAGAAAACATTGTAGAAAATGGAGAAAATGCTAGCTACCAGCATTTTCTCCTTTTTCCACAATGTTTTGAAAAGGCTTCTTCTTCAGGGTTGTTAAAACACGGGATTGCTTGGTAAGAATCAAATTATGCCAGAAAGTGATGGCATTTTTGTTATAGCACCCAAGAAATCGTTTTCTTTTCGTAAGGGATTTATGTATTTCCTCTCTGTATTTTTAATAAAGTAATACTTAACATCATTATTTTGGGTATTATTGTAAACTTGATGTTACATATTAGATACCTATCTAGATGAAGTCTGCATTAACCCTTTACTAGACAATCCGAAGTTTGAATGACCCTAACAAGAATAGCTTTTGAAAATAATGTAGAAAGAGGAGAAATTATTGATAACTAGCTTTTGTTCTGTTCCCTCAATCTTTTTTTTTTTTTATACTTTCGAAGACAAATACCATGAATTGAATAATTATGTTGTGTGGAAAAGAGCTAACATTACTGATGGTATAGGCCTACCTTTTTCCTGTCTTTTAATTTTCTAGTGTTAAAGTTGTATGTAGTACATAATAGTGAAGATGTTTTAACATGTTACTTAATGAATATTCTGTCTTTTTATGTGAACGATATATCGATATGTATAAACTTACGCTTTTAAAAGATGTATACTTTGGAATCATGTGTCCAGGTATTTTACTTCTACACCTTGGACACGACGACAAGAACATATTAAACATTTGAACTCTTCTTTAGAAAACGAAGCAAATATCGGAAACCCAAACACGGTCATAGAAACAAAGCAGTAGCAAGTTAGAGCTGTTTCACCTGAATTTTCTGTAGTATTGTTTCCACATAGTTAGACCCCTTTGATAACTTTCTGTAAGCATTGTGTCAACATAGGCCCTTCCTGATAACATTTTGCCAAGCCCCGTAGCTCAGTCGAAAGCGAACAGGACCTGAGAACAGGAGGTCGCTGGTTCGATCCTCGGCTTGGCCAATTTCTCTCCGAGGATTGATGATAGTAATTGCGACAGAATTCATTCTTCTGTCACCGCTGACCGTTGTTTCGACGATGGTTATGTGGGAAAGCAGCCAGTGGCTTGGAAAGAATATTATGCGGAGTACTGGTAAAAAGAATCTTCAGGAAAGCATGGATAGGTGCACTGGTCACCGCGATATCACTGAAATAATGTTGAAAACGGCGTTAAACACCATACAGGCAATCAGCCAACCTGATAACATTTTGTAAGCATTGTTTCCGTATACTTAGGCCTTTCTTGATAACATTTTGTAAGAATTGTTTCTGTATTGTTAGGCCCCTCCTGACAGCATTCTGTGAGCATGTAGTCCACATAGTTAGGCATTTCCTGATATCATTTTGTAAGCAATGTGTCCACATAGGACTTAATTTGTTTTTCTCCTATTATTACCATAGTTGTTTGTGGGCCTTAGAATTTCAGTCATTCAATCTTTCTTCATCATGTTTGTACCAAATTTTCTGAAAAATATACTGACTGAGTTTAGAAATGAATCACTTACATAAAAATCTGAATAGGTACACTTTTATATGAGATTCAATCTTGATAATACATAAGGACAAAGTTCAAGTGTCTTTTAACATTTTATTAGCATTCACATCAAAATCGATTTTTCATTGGCTTTGTTTGAGCCACTAACCTAATGTTTTGATCTGCTTAATATTTACAATAAGAGGGAAAATATTGAAAAATAAAGTGATGTGCTTCTAAACGTGGTTAAGATTTTTTTTTTTTTTACTGTTAAAAATTAAAAGGGATGTAACTTGCTGTCCACAATAGATAATGGTTGAAAACCCAATTAGTTGCTTGATATATAAAATACAATGTGTAATAGTTAGGAATCAAGTGTAGTTTAAAGTCATTGGTGCAAACATTTTCTAAAGTTTGGGATGTGTGACATGTGTAAGTGTTCAAGATACTTCATCAGCTGTGCGGAAGAGAATGGTAAAAAATAGCAGTACTAGTCCGTTGAATCTTTTAAACAGGCACCATATCAACAATCCTGATAGGTATGATACTTATTGACGTATCTAAATGTGTGTGTTGTATGCACACTCATGTGCTTTTACATGTTTGAGGGCTTGGAAATCCAAGGGTTGATAGTAGACAGATGACATTATAGAGTTAGGTATGACTTTTCTTTGAGTTTTCATATTGGTCCATTTACTCTTTACCACACAACGAAATGCAGACATGTCCGAATTGAAAGCATTTGCAGATGACAATTTACATATGGCTAATATGATGAAATTCTTTCTTTGACAGGGTGGAAAACATTGTGGGAAAGGAGAAAATGCTGGTTACCAGGATTTTCTCCTTTTCCCATAATGTTTTCTAATGGCTTCTTCAATAGGGTCATGAAAACTAGGGATTGTATGGTAAAAGGGATGACTGTTGCATATTTCCAATAAGTAAGGCTTCCTTTCTTCATATAACTCTGGCATTTTTTGGAAGTACTGGTATGTACTGGGAAACAGGAAGGTGATAGGGAAAAGTATGGATGGACACTGACAGCAGACAGACCAGAAGCTTCATGCAGGTTTTTGAAATGCCTCTGCAATATGTAGTAGTGTAAGGTGTAAGTGTACTTCTGTAAGGTGTAAGGGACAGGCATCGATGGAATCTGTTTGCAGCTAGACCAGGAGCATCATACCGGTTTGACAAGACAGACTACGTTGTTCACATTTTTTTTACGAGACAGACTGCTTTGGCCAGTTGATGAGACGGACTTCTTGGTTTACAGTTGTTAACGAGACAAGTCTGTTTTTTGCCAGTTTTTGAAGAGACAGGATGCTTTGTTCACAGTTTTTGAAAAGACAGACTTTGTTCACATTTTTGACAAGACGGACTGCTTTGTTCAGAGTTTTTGATGAGACAGACTGCTTTGTTCAGTTTTTGAAAATACACTGGTGTATTCACTGTTTTTGCGAAGACAGATGACATTATAGAGTTAGGTATGTCTTTTATTTGAGTTTTCATATCGGTCCATTTACTTTTTACGACAAAACAAAATGCAGACATGTCCGAATTGAAAGCATTTGGAGATGACAATTTACATATGGCTAATATGATGAAATTCGTTCTTTGACAGGGTGGAAAACATTGTGGGAAAGGAGAAAATGCTGGTTACCAGGATTTTCTCCTTTTTCCATAATGTTTTCGAAGGGCTTCTTCCTTAGGGTCATGAAAACTGGGGATTGTGTGGTAAAGGGTTGACTGTTGCATATTTCCAATAAGTAAGGCTTCCTTTCTTCATATAACTCTGGCATCCTTTTTGAAGTACTAGTATGTACTGAGAAACAGGAAGGTGCTAGGGAAAGGTATGGATGGACACTGTCAGCAGACAGACCAGAAGCTTCATGCAGGTTTTGAAATGCCTTTGCAATTTGTAGTAGTGTAAGGTTTAAGTGTAGTTCTGTAAGGTGTAAGGGACAGGCATGGATGGAATCTGTCTGCAGCTAGACCAGGAGCATCACACCGGTTTGACATGACAGACTACGTTGTTCACAGTTTTTGACGAGACACTGCTTTGGTCAGTTGATGAGACGGACTGCTTAGTTTAGAATTTTTTAACGAGACAAGTCTGTTTTTTGCCAGTTTTTGAAGAGACAGACTGCTTTGTACACAGTTTTTGAAAAAAACAGACTGTTTTGTTCAAACTTTTTACAAGACGGACTGCTTTGTTCAGAGTTATTGATGAGACAGACTGCTTTACTCCGAATTTTTGACGCGACAGAATCAGTTTTTTGATGAGACAGACTGCTTTGTTCAGCTTTTGACAAGAGAGACTGCTTTTTTTGTTCTAAATATATGAAATGTAGCTAATCCCTATGCTTTACAAACGTCTCAAAGATGTGTCTTATGGCAAGGTGTTCTCTGGTGTATACATTTGATTCAGTATCAAAGAGATAAGGTATTTAGGATTGGTGCCTTTAAAAGATCCATTGGCTCTGTGTGCATTACTCGTATCTGATATTACCTGCCGAGCCCCCGTAGCTCAGTCCGTAGCGTACAGCATTTGAGAATGGGAGGTCGCTGGTTCGATCCCCGGCTCGGCTAATTTCTTTCCGAGGATTGATGATAGTCATCGCGACAGGATTCATTCCTCTCTTACGGCTGACCACTGTTTCGACGATGGTTATGTGGGAAAGCAGCCAGTTGCTTGGAAAGAATATTATAGGAAGTACTGGTAAAAGAAACACCAGGAAAGCATGGATTGGTGCACTGGTCGCCGCGATGTAACTGAAATAATGTTGAAAACGGCGTTAAACACCATACAATCAATCAATCAATCAATCTGATATCAACTTGACACTGATTGCAAATCAGCTCTTGAAATAATTATGAATACTTACCTAGGCTCTATTTCTCCTAAACCCTAGGAAAGATTTGCTAGAGACTCAGATCAAATGTTCACCTCGTAGACAGTGAACACAGCTTCGGACTCGACCGTAATTTACTGAGACATTGTTGTTAGTGCTGTAGCCCTGTCGTCGTCTGTATGTACATTCTTGTCATGCAAAAAACTTTTGACATGTAACAATATCTTTGTAATTACTGAAGATATTTACTTCAAATTTGGACAGGCTTTCAACTATCAAAAGGGGAACCCATTGTACGAGGGAATGTAACCATCAAAGTATTTAAGACAATTATGCCCCTCTTTCGACTTGAAATTTTACTTAAAATTAGTCACTTGCAGCCGAGGAGTGACCCGGATGTGATGCTGTTGTCTGTCTTATGAGATTGTGTCCAGTTTTATACCATAGTGATCTATTTTGATGTTTTAAGTCATAACTAGATGTGCTAACCAATATACATATAGTAGTCATTGTAATGTTCTTATTATTCTTCACTATTTGTTTCTTAGATAGAAATTTTTTTTCTTTTCGGCTTGGCCATCTTATCAGTGGAGCAATACCTGATGTTAATCAGAAAAAGCGATTTAACCGTTTCCCCCTTGACAAAATTGTAGTGTCTTCCAAATTCAAAACATCGGCAGAAAAATTCAAAATTTAATACCAAAGAGCTGAAGTTCTCGGAAACAATAGAAAACATTGTAGGAAATGGAGAAAATGCTAGCTACCAGCATTTTCTCCTTTTTCCACAATGATTTGAAAAGGCTTCTTCCTCAGGGTTGTTAAAACACTGGATTGTATGGCAAGGGTTAAATTATGCCAGAAAGTGATGGCACTTTTGTTATAGCACCCAAGAAATCTTTTTCTTTTCGATTTTTTCATTCCCTCTCTGTATTTTCAAAAAAGTAAGTGACAAGAATAGCTTTTGAAAATAATGTAGAAAGAAGAGAAACTATTGATGACCAGCTTTTGTTCTGTTCCATCAATCGTTTTTTTTTTTTTTTTTTTATACTTTCGAAGACAAATACCATGATTTGAGTAATTATGTTGTGTGGAAAAGAGCTAACATTACTGATGGTATAGGCCTACATTTTTTCCTATCATTTAATTCTTTAGTGTTAAAGTTGTATGTAGTACATAATAGTGAAACTGCTTTAACATGTCACTTAATGAATATTCTGTCTTTTTATGTGAACGATATATCGATCTCTATAAACTTAAGGTTTTAAAAGATGTATACTTTGGAATCATGTATCCGGGTATTTTACTGCTACACCGTGGACACAGCGACAAGAACATATTTCTTCTACTTATCAGTGGGCCTTATGACCATCAGGAAAAAGCGATGTAACCGTTTCCCTCTTGACAAATTTTAATGTCTTCCAAATTCAAAACATCGGCAGAAAACAAATTCAAAATTTAATAGCAAAGAGCTGAAGTTCTCGGATACAATAGAAAACATTGTAGAAAATGGAGAAAATGCTAGCTACCAGCATTTTCTCCTTTTTCGCAATGTTTTGAAAAGGCTTCTTCTTCAGGGTTGTTAAAACACGGGATTGCTTGGTAAGAATTAAATTATGCCAGAAAGTTATGGCATTTTTGTTATAGCACCCAAGAAATCGTTTTCTTTTCATAAGGGATTTATGTATTTCCTCTCTGTATTTTCAATAAAGTAATACTTAACATCATTATTTTGGGTATTATTGTAAACTTGATGTTACATATTAGATACCTGTCTAGATGAAGTCTGCATTAACCCTTTACTAGATAGTCCTAAGTTTGAATAACCCTGACAGAATAGCTTTTGAAAATAATGTAGAAAGAGGAGAAATTATTGATAACCAGCTTTTGATCTTTTCCCTCGATTTTCTTTTTTTCGAAGACAAATATCATGAATTGAATAATTATGTTGTGTGGAAAAGAGCTAACATTACTGATGGTATAGGCCTACTTTTTTCCTATCTTTTCGTTCTGTAGTGTTAAAGTTGTATGTAGTACATAATTGTGTAACTGCTTTAACATGTCACTTAATGAATATTCTGTCTTTTTATTTGAACGATACACCGATCTCTATAAACTTACGGTTTTAAAGGATGTATACTTTGGAATCATGTGTCCAGGTATTTTACTTCTTCACCGTGGACACAAGAAGAACATATTAAACATTTGAACTCTTGTTTAGAAAACGAAGAAAATATCGGGAACCCAAACACGGTCATAGAAACAAAGAAGTGGCAAGTTTCACCTGAAAATTTTCTGTAGGCCTTCTATCCACATAGTTAGGCCACTCTAGTGGCTTGGAAAGAATATTGTGCGGAGTACTGGTAAAAAAGAAACTCCAGGAAAGCATTGATAGGTGCACTGGCCGCCGCGATATCATTGAAATAATGTTGAAAACGGCGTTAAACACCATACAATCAATCAATCAATCAATCAATCAATCAACCTGATAACATTTTGTAAGCATTGTTTCCGTATAGTTAGGCCTTTTCGTGATAACATTTTGTAAGAATTGTTTCTGTATTGTTAGGCCCCTCCTGACAGCATTCTTTGAGCATTCAGTCCACATAGTTAGGCCTTTCCTGATACCATTTTGTAAGCAATGTGTCCACATAGTTAGGCCTTAAATTGTTTTTCTCCCATTATTACCATAGTTGTTTGTGGGACTTAGAATTTTAGTCACTCAATCTTTCTTCATCATGTTTGTACCAAATTTTCTGAAAAATATACGGACTGACTTAGAAATGCATCACTTACATAAAAACCCTAATAGGTACACTTTTATATGAGATTCAATCTTGATAATACATAAGGACAAAGTTCAAGTGTCTTTTTAACATTTTATTAGCATTCACATCAAAATCGATTTTTCATTGGCTTTGTTTTAGCCACTTACCTAATGTTTTAATCTGCTTAATATTTACAATTAGAGGGAAATATTTGAAGAATAAAGTGATGTGTTTCTAAAGTCAGACATGTTAGAGAAAGTGTCAAATTATTGATCTTGGTCAAGAATTTTTTATTACTGTTATGCCAATGGCCAACAGTGTTAAAAATCAAAAGGGATGTAACTTGCTGTACACAGTAGATAATGTTTGAAAACCCAATTAATTGCTTGATATATAAAATACAGTGTGTGATAGTTAACAATCAAGTGTAGTATAAAATCATTAGTGCAAATATTTTCTAAATTTTGGGATGCGTGACCTGTGTAAGTGTTCAAGATACTTCATCAGCTGTGCGGAAGAGAATGGTAAAAAATAGCAGTACTAGTCCGTTGAATCTTTTAAACTAGCACCATATCGACAATTTTGATAGGTATGATACTTATTGATGTATCTAAATGTGTGTGTTGTATGCACACTCATTTGCTTTTACATGTTTGAGGGCTTGTAAATCCAAGGGGTTGATAGTAGACAGATGACATAATAGAGTTAGGTATGTCTTTTATTTGAGTTTTCATATCGGTCCATTTACTCTTTATGACACAACAAAATGCAGACATGTCCGAATTGAAAGCATTTGGAGATGACAATTTACATATGGTTAATATGATGAAATTCGTTCTTTGACAGGGTGGAAAACATTGTAGGAAAGGAGAAAATGCTGGTTACCAGGATTTTTTCCTTTTCCCATAATGTTTTCTAAGGGCTTCTTCCTTAAGGTCATGAAAACTAGGGATTGTGTGGTAAAGGGTTGACTGTTGCATATTTCCAATAAGTAAGGTTTCCTTTCTTCATATAACTCTGGCATCCTTTTTGAAGTACTAGTATGTACTGAAAAACAGGAAGGTGCTAGGGAACGGTATGGATGGACACTGTCAGCAGACAGACCAGAAGCTTCATGCAGGTTTTTGAAATGCCTTTGCAATATGTAGTAGTGTAAGGTGTAAGTGTACTTCTGTAAGGTGTAAGGGACAGGCATCGATGGAATCTTGTCTGCAGCTAGACCAGGAGCATCACACAGGTTTGACAAGACAGACTACGTTGTTCACAGTTTCTGATGAGACAGACTGCTTTAGTCAGTTGATAAGAAGGACTGCGTAGTTTACAGTTTTTAACGAGACAAAACTGTTTTTTTTTTTCCAGTTTTTGAAGAGACAGGCTGCTTTGTTCACAGTTTTTGAAAAGAAATACTGCTTTATTCACATTTTTTGACAAGACGGACTGCTTTGTTCAGAGTTTTTGATGAGACAGACTGCTTTGTTCAGTTGTTGAAACGACACTGTTGTATTCACAGTTTTTGCCAAGACAGACTGCTTTGCTCCAAATCTTTGACGAGAGAGACTCGTATTTGATGAGACAGACTGCTTTGTTCAGCTTTTGACAAGAAAGACTGCTTTTCTTGTTCCAAACATATGAAATGGGAAATTTAGCTAATCCCTTGGCTTTACAAACGTCTCAAGGATGTGTCTTATGGCAATGTGTTCTCTGGTGTATTTATTTGATTCAGTATCAAACAAATAGAGTATTTAGGACTTGGTGCCTTTGAAAGATCCATTGGCTCTGTCTGTGTGCATTGCTTGTATCTGATATCACCTGTCGAGCCCCCGTAGCTCAGTCGATAGCGTACAGGACTTGAGAATGGGAGGTCGCTGGTTCGATCCCCGGCTCGGCTAATTTCTTTCCGAGGATTGATGATAGTCATTGCGACAGGATTCGTTCCTCTTTTACGGCTGACCATATTTCGACGATGGTTATGTGGGAAAGCAACCAGTTGCTTGGAAAGAATATTATGCAAAGTACTGGTAAAAGAAACTCCAGGAAAGCATGGATTGGTGCACTGGCCGCCGCGATATAACTGAAATAATGTTGAAAACGGCGTTAAACACCATACAATCAATCAGTCAATCTGATATCAACTTGACACTGATTGCAAATCAGCTCTTGAAATAATTATGAATACTTACCGAGGCCGTATTTCTCCTAAACCCTAGGACAGATTTGCTAGAAACTCTGATCAAATGTTCAAATGTAGACAGTGAAAACAGCTTCGGACTCAACCGTAATTTACTGAGACATTGTTGTTATTCTACACTTTGATTTTTCTAAGAAAACGTCGAGGTAGTGCTGTAGCCCTGTCGTCGTCTGTATCTGCATCCTTGTCATACAAAGGCTTTTGACATGTTACAATATCTCTGTTATTATTGAAGATATTTACTTCAAATTCGGACAAGCTGTCAACTATCAAAAGGGGAACCCATTCTACAAGGGAATTAACATCAAAGTATTTAAGACAATTATGCCCCTCTTTCGACTTGAAAGTTTACTTAAAATCAATCACTTGCAGCCGAGGGGTGACCCGGATGTGATGCTCTTGTCTGTCTTAAGAGATTGTGTCCAGTTTTCAACCATAGCAATCTGTTTTGATGTTTTAGGTCATAACTAGATGTGCTAACTAATATACATATAGCACTCTTTGTAATGTTCTAACTATTCTTCACTATTTGTTTCTTAGATAGAAACTTTTTTCTTTTCGGCTTGGCCAACTTATCAGAGGACAGTGGAGTAATAGCTGATGACCATCAGAAAAAGCGAGTTAACCGTTTCCCTCTTGACAAATTTTAGTGTCTTCCAAATTCAAAACATCGGCATCATCATCATCATGGGTTTGTTTACCCTCGCCATGCGGCATTGCGCCATGCAGCTATTGGTTCTTTACTAATTATTGAGCGATTATTTCTTTTTTCTTAAGACAATATTTTTTATCAGACAGTAACACCTCACGGTTTAAGAAAAAAGATTAAAAAGTGGAAGTTAAAGCCAAAAGGGGCTTAGGTCAAAAACGACCCTTTTCAGGACCACGTTAAAAACAGAACATTGAAAAATAATATACATATAATACAGTTCCGTGAGGCATTACTTGTCTTATTACAGAATTTTTGAACTTGTCCTGAAAATTGCTGTTTTGTACGTTCGACAGTGTCAATATCCTAAGTACTTGATTAGATGTTATCTGTTACCACGGAATAGAACCATACTATATATTTTTACTATATTTTTTTTTTATTTTTTAATGACGGAGTTTTGTAAACAAGATGTCAGAGCCGACCAGAGAGCTCTTAGAAAAGAAGGGGGAGAGAATATACACGTAAAACTTGGGGGACAGCCGTCAGTCCTGCCTGCTGTGCGGGGCGATTGGGACGACACCTCGCAATAGGGGCATGAAGCCAAGACTACTGGGGTGCCCGTTCTTTCCCTACCGCCCCTCCACAGCAAGTCCCAAAATGGGTATAAACTAATTTAAAAGAAAGAAGACTAAGCATTGACCAAAAATTCAACTCTAACGGGCAGGACTACGGGGGCTCAGAGCCGACATAGTAAAAGCCCCCGTGTCTCTAAATAATCTCAACTAAAAAATCAGTTATCGACCCGGATCAGATCAGGGGCGAACTGACTGACGGCTGCCTCCCAAACTTGAAATGAAAACAATAAGCTAAGAAAGAAGCCTTAAAAAACATATACCCGTCACAGTGATCTTGCCTAGGACTAATCAAGAGAGAGAGAGAGAGAGAGAGAAAGAAAAAAAAGGGGAAAATAAAAATCCCTTGTAAAGAAGGGAATACCCAGGCTTAACCCAGTGACCTGTAAATCCCAAAATATATTTTATGTACATGGGATGTGGGATTATGTAAAAAGTAAGTTATAAAAAAAAAAAAAAAAAAAAAAAAAAATCCTGTCAAATACCTCACAAAAAGAGAACTACAGGTACCAAGGATGAAACCAAATATATACATAAACAGTTTAATAGCCAGTTTATAGCTCTAAACTGAAGAAGAAAAAAAATACATATATATACTTGGGGGGGAGGGCGGGGGTGAAGAGCTGTCTGAAACACAAAAATCCGATACTGGGGCGATTTTGGAGAGCACCGTTGGTATTGTTAATAAAAACAGAAAAAAAAAACATCGAAAAGAACCTTGTATAATTGAAACATCCAAAAATTAGCCCCCTACCACACAAAGCCAACTACGCAAGAACTTAAAAAAGAATGTTGAGAAAACATTGTGGAAAAAGGAAAAATTGCTGGTAACCAGCATCGTCTCCTGATGCCAAAATATTACCCATCCTCCTTAATTTGGAGAAGTCGAAAATGTTATATGGCAATGGGCCAACCGGCCAATGGGCAATAGAAAAATTATGATATGTATACATTGTCAGTACCTCCCGGCATATATATGAAAATAGTGAGAGCGCGTGCCTGAACGAAAGCACCCTGAGCTAAGCTTTGTGGAAAAAAGGGCCTAATGTATTTACCAAAGTCTGTTAAGAACAGATACGTTTAAAAAAACTATAGGGCGCCTTCAATTTTACTGTGATAAAAAAAAAAATAATAATAATAATAACGGGAGGCTTTAGTATACAGAATTAAAAGACCACGGCGCGTCATTATCGTAGGTGACTGAGAATTAAATTTTGTCAGTCATCTGACAGTCTAAAATGTACGTCTCCAGTGCTCGAAATACAGATGTTTGCAAAGATTTGGAAGGATAGAGTATGTTTTCTGTGGTATACATTACGTGCTCCCGAGAAAGAGCACTGGAGAACTTTCGCCTTGCAACCGAGTGAACGCAGCAGTCCAGCAGGAAATGCTCCGTGGTGTTAGACACCACAGGTGGGGCATATGGCCGAACCCCCAAGTAGGTGGTGCCCTAGGCTCCCTTGCAATAAATTGTAGCCAAATCTCAGACGCGTCACACATTTATCCACCCCATTCTTGGTTAAATAACTGTGCGGCGGTCTGAAACTCACTCCACTACTATAATGGGGCTGGCCCTTAAGTCGTTCTGCCAGCCCTTTTGACCATTTTTCTTTAATGGATATTTTAGTCGTGGAGTAGAGCTCTTTGGTTGCCAGGGGTATTTTATCTCCTACAGGTCCCTACAGAGCGCGCTTCGCCGCGCCCTCCGCTATCTCGTTTCCCGTAAAACCGACATGTGCTGGATACCACACAAAGGTAACCTCTGATTTATTAAGGTGGCACTGATCATAAATGGACAAGATATTTTCTAACAGATCAGACCGAGAGTTGCTATTCCTTAAAGAAAGTGATTGTAAGGCCGAAAGAGAATCAGATAGAATAGCAAATTTGTGTGGTTTATTGACCAGTGTCCAGTTTAATGCATATTGTATAGCAGTCCTTTCCGAGGCAAAAAATAGATAACCTGTCGCTGAGTCTTTTTGTTGTTTTGACCTTAAGGGCTGGTATAACCATTGCCGCGGAAACTGCTGAATTTTCATTTTTACTACCGTCAGTATATATTTTTAAATGCTCAGCATAACTCGAATTTACATGAGCCTGCGTAATAGCCAAAACGTGAGAAGGAGGGTCACTTTTCGTAAATTTCCAGCTCAGGGATATGTCGACTTTTGGTGGTACGAGAAGCCACGGCGCCGCGAAACGCGATCCAGAGTCCGCCACACTGCTTACGCCGGAAAGGTGTTCTTCCACCAGACTTGCTGTGGTGGCCCGGAACGGAAGGGAAGAGCTGGGTTTTTATATTTGCTCTTGACAAAGAACCCCTTCCTAACGATCGAGTTCACCGGGTTGCATGGTTTACTCGTAGTTCGCGCCCAGTAGTTCACTTGTTGTGCCTCCCTCCGCAGGGTTAAAGGCTGGATTCCGGCTTCATGTTCGAGATAAACAGAGGGAGTGGAGGGCAGCGCTCTCAGGGCTATTATCAGGGCCTTTCGCTGGATATTATCTAACATTTTTAGTGCCGATGTTGAGGCACCAGCATAGACTATGGCACCGTAGTCTAACTTTGGACGTATTAGGGACTTGTAGAGAAGAAGGAGCGAATTTTTATCTGAGCCAAAGTCGGTGCCCCTTAACATTCTCATGAGATTCAAGTCCCTTTGGCATTTTTCCGTTGAAGACTTTATGTGAGGCAGTAACGAGAATTTACGATCCAAAAGCATTCCCAAATGTCTTCAAATTTAATTTTTGTGCCGCCTAAATATACGTCCAGTTCTTTTGAATTTTTGTTTCCAAAAATAATACCTACAGTTTTTGTTTTTGAGATTTTAAAGCCCCATTCTTGGGACCAGCGCCAGATGGAATCCAGCCCTGCCTGTGCCTTACGTTGCAGGATTTGACTATCGGATCCCACTAGCCAGCCGCCTGAATCATCGGCAAACTGGCTGATAACCATCCCTGTCCCCTCAGTTGCAGCAGGGAGATCACTGACCAAAAAGAGAGAAAAGTAGAGGCGATAAAATGGCGCATTGGGGGGTACACCTCGTCAGTGTTTCCGCTTCCGAGAGAGTATTCCCCACCTTAACCTTAATTTTCCTATCCAGCAGAAAGGCCCTAACATAATTAAAGCATAGCCCCGTGATCCCACACTGTTTAAGTTTATAAAGAATCCCCGATTGCCATGCAAGATCGAGGGCGGCCTCGAGGTCTAGAAATATGGCTACAACAGAACGTCCTCTATTTTTGGCATAGAGGACGTCATGTTGTAATCTCACCAACTGATCCATAGTGCTTCTGCCCTTTCTAAAGCCGGACTGAAAGGGATTTATGATGTTTTTTGACTCAAGATAGCGTTCCAAACGGGCCTCAACCATTCCGTCTAGCAGTTTCCCAGGGCAGGAGATAAGGCTTATGGGTCGAAAAGACTTTGGATCAGAAGGATCTTTATTCTTTTTTTTTGCAGGGGGATCACGCAGGTTAGCTTCAGCTCCTGTGGAAAACTGCCCTCTTTCCAAATTTTATTAAAAAGAGTAAGCCATATGTCCAGGGTAGAATCAGACATATGCTTAAACATGGCGTACGGCAATTTGTCAAGTCCCGAGGCAGAATTTATTTTTTCTGCTGCTGATGCAGTCTTTTAATTCTTGCAATGCGAAGTCTAAATGTCTTATATTAGAACTTAAGTCCTCATGTGGAGAGTTTATATCTTCAAAATGGTCATTTTCGAATTTTTGTTGGTAGGCCAAAACCTCGGGCTCAATATTTGTTTCACTAGAAACCTTAGCATAATGCTGGGCAAGCATGTTTCCCTTGTCCAAGGGGCTGATTGAATTTTTACCATTTGAAGTAAGAACAGGGACAGGGATGTGTGAATTTCCTTTTCTTCTGTGAACCTTTTGCCAAAAGTCTTTAAAATTGTTAGGGTCATGGACACATGATACACAGAATTCTTGCCAATTTGGTCTTTTGTTTCTAAAATAATATTTTTTTGCCGAAATTACTTTATTTTGGTCTGTGACCCGGTTGACTTAACAGGGATTTCTTTTTAATTCATTTAGGGCCTTTTTTCTCTCCTTGACTGCATTTTCGCATGCTTCGTTCCACCAAGGTACTGTTTTTGTATTTGTATTTTTATCACTCGTAACCGGAATCGAGCCTTTAGCTATGGACAGACACTTTTCCGAAATGTTTTTTCAGAAAAACCTCAACACTTTCGTTATAGACGTCTGCTAGAGATATCCTCACATAGAATTTTAAATAAATCCCAACCCGCCTTTTCAAAAAATGAGTTTTTCGTCTGAATTAGGACTTTTAGATGATAAATTTGAATTTGATTTGTAAAGAGAGATTAGGATTGGGAAATGATCTGAACCCCAGTTATCATTAATTACTTGCCAAATAGTTTTATTTGCTAATTTTGGACTCGTGAAAGTTAGATCCAGGCATGTGAAAATGCCTCTTGCGGGATCTAACCTGGTGGGACTCCCATCGTTGAACAGTATAAGGTCTTTTTGTTTAATCCATTCAAAAACTGCTCTTCCATAGGAGTCTGACCTCTGGGCGCCCCATAAGGGATGGTGTGAATTAAAGTCACCAGTAATCACGAGCTCCTTAAGATCACTCTAAGCCGAAATGAGTGAACTTAGATTATTTAACAATTCAAGGTCACACCCACTTGAATATATATTTGCCAAAATGTGAGTATTTCCAGAAAAGTAAATTTCAAAGGCTTGTACTTCAATTTTAATTTCCCCGTTTTGATCTCTAACATTGTCTACATTCAAATTTTTGTAATTAATGCCATTTTTAAAATATGTGGCTAAACCGCCACATAAGTTATCTTTATTATTTTTGAAAATTTTGTTTTCTAATGTGTATCCAGGAATTTTACGAGTTGTTTTGTCCTTAAATTTTGTTTCCTGGATACATATAATGTCAATACTGTTAATATCTGTAAATCGCTTTACATCTGTAATGGTGTGAGCTGAAAGCCCACACGCATTTAAACTTAAGATATTGAAATATCTGTCCATAGCTGATTAGCAGGGTTTAAAATTTTGTTTTTTCACCCCGCGGAAAGCCTGTGGTGAGGCCTGACTGAAGCGCTTACTCCCACCCACTGTCTTAAGTGGGGAGTCCAAGCTCTTCTGTCTGGACCCAACAGATTGGCTGCTCAGTTTGGTCGGCTTCACTCTGTTTGGGGTGGCCTGAGTTAACAGAGGTGGTATCGCTGCGACTAGGCTTGTCTTCCTGGGATTTTGAAAGAGATTTTTTTTTTTTTTTTTTTTTAAGGAAGAAAGAAAGGAAGACAAAAATTTATTTCTCAAGTAAGTTTCCGTGTAATTTCCAGTTTTGATGTTATGGTCCAACAACAGAATTCTCATGTTTTTCGAAAGGCTAGCCAGATCGAATCTATTAATAAAATTATTTTCAAAAAAGCTTTCTGTTTGGACAGATTTTTCAAAATTTAGTATTTCGTGCTGAGTCGCAATGTCACATACCTCTTTTTTTCAAAATATTGCCTGAGCAGGAGGATACCTCTCCCAACGATGCAGCCTCAGAGGTTACATCGGTGAGCGAAAGCTCCTCCCCGCTACTTTTTGAGTCTCGACTTGGCGTGCTACTCCCGTCACCACGGCTAGAGCTAAGAGAAGTGAAAGAGGAGGGAGTGAAGTTAACTTTAGAAAAAAAAAAAAAAAAGATTCCGAGGTTGTTTTGGTTTCGGTGGAAGACAAGTTATTATTTTTTATTGGAGTGACAGAAGGAGATATGTCATTTGCCACCGACCCCTTTTTGTGTTTCTTGGTTGAAGGACTCGTTATTAGCCATGGCCACAGGAGCAGCAAAATCAGTAGGGCATTTGTCACACGTCGCCACCGCCCACGCCCAAGAGCACCCCCTGGCATCCCTGTACTCTTGTACCATCGATGCCCAGAGGTACACTGGGCAACGGGTCGATCGCGACATGTGACCGTCATGACAATTTGAACAGCAGACATTGTCTGAATTACAATGTGTGCTGTTATGTGTACCAGCACGTCAGGCACATATGTCATTATTTTGGCATTTGCTGGAAATGTGTCCGAATCCCTGACACTTAAAGCACCGCAGTGGTGGAGTGATATAGGGTTCAAATGTTAAAAAGAAATTAGAGTCAGTCACCCGGACATACTCCGGCAGAACACTGCCGAAAAATGTCAGGGCCACTGTCGCTGTCAAAAAATGGTGGGTGGGATATTTACACTGCCGGGCGTTTATCACAATACGAAAGCGAAGCGTAATCGAACGTAAAGAACCAGTAGCTGATCGGGGAGGGTATATTTTGTCGTAATCTGTTTTCTGTTCTTGATATTCTTTGTATTCGTCTTTCTTCAAGCCCTTTCTCAATAATTTTCCCAGAACCCCTTTTTTTACTGCCTGGACAAAATGGCGGCCCGGAAGTGAAAAACATCGGCAGAGAACAAATTCAAAATTTAATACCAAAGAGCTGAAGTTCTCGGATACAATAGAAAACATTGTAGGAAATGGAGAAAATGCTAGCTACCAGCATTTTCTCCTTTTCCCACAATGTTTTCAAAGGGCTTCTTCCTCAGGGTTGTTAAAACACGGGATTGCTTGGTAAGGGTTAAATTATGCCAGAAACTGATGGCATTTTTGTTGCAAAATGCCATCAGTTTCTGGCATAATTTAACCCTTACCGAGCAATCCACGCAACAAAAATGCCATCAGTTTCTGGCATAATTTAACCCTTACCAAGCTATCCCGTGTTTTAACAACCCTGAGGAGGAAGCCCAAGAAATCTTTTTCTTTTCGTAAGGGATTTATTTATTCCATCTATATATTCTCAATAAAGTAATACTTGACATCATTATTTTAGGTATAATTGTAAACTTGATTTTACATATTAGATACCTGTCTAGATGAAGTCTGCATTAACCCTTTACTAGACAATCCTAAGTTTGAATAACCCTGACAAGAATAGGTTTTGAAAATAATGTAGAAAGAGGAGAAATTATTGATAACCAGCTTTTGTTCTGTTCCCTCAATATTTTTTTTTTTTTTTTTTTAATAATTTCGAAGACAAATATCATGATTTAAGTAATTATGTTGTGTGGAAAAAAGCAAACATTACTGATGGTATAGGCCTATTTTTTTTCCTATCTTTTAATATTCTAGTGTTAAAGTTGTATGTAGTACATAATAGTGAAACTGCTTTAACATTTCACTTAATGAACATTCTGTCTTTTTATGTGAACGATATATAGACCTCTATAAACTTACGATTTTAAAGGATGTATACTTTGGAATCATGTGTCCAGGTATTTTACTTCGACACCGTGGACACAGCGACAAGAACAGATTAAACATTTGAACTCTTGTTTAGAAAACGAAGCATATGTCGGGAATCCAAACACGGTCGTAGAAACAAAGCAGTGGCAAGTTAGAGCGGTTTCACCTGAAACGTTTCCGTAAGCATTGTTTCCACATAGTTAGGCCCCTCTGATAAATTTCTTTAAGCATTGTGTCAACATAGGCCCTTCCTGATAACATTTTACCAAGCCCCGTAGCTCAGTCGGTAGCGAACAGGAATTGAGACCAGGAGGTCGCTGGTTCGATCCCCGGCTTGGCCAATTTCTTTCCGAGGATTGATGATAGTCATTTCGACAGAATTCATGTTTCTCTCACCGCTGACCATTGTTTCGACGATCGTTATGTGGGAAAGCAGCCAGTGGCTTGGAAAGAATATTGTGCGGAGTACTGGTAAAAAAGAAACTACAGAAAAGCATGGATAGGTGCACTGGCCGCCGCAATATCACTGAAATAATGTTGAAAACGGCGTTAAACACCATACAATCAATCAATCAACCTGATAACATTTTCTATGCATTGTTTACGTATAGGCCTTTCTCGGTAACATTTTGTAAGAATTGTTTCTGTATTGTTAAGCCCCTCCTGGCAGCATTCTGTGAGCATTTAGTCCACATAGTTAGGCCTTTCCTGATATCATTTTGTAAGCAATGTGTCCACATAGGTAGGCTTTAATTTGTTTTTCTTCCATTATTATCATATTTGTGGGCCTTGGAATTTCAGTCATTCAGTCTTTCTTCATCATGTTTGTACCAAATTTTCTGAAAAAATATACTGTCTGACTTTAGAAATGCATCAATTTCGTAAAAAACCCTAATAGGTACACTTTTATATGAGATTCTTGATAATACATAAGGACAAAGTTCAAGTGTCTTTTAACATTTTATTAGCATTCACATCAAAATCGATTTTTCATTGGCTTTGTTTGAGCCACTTACCTAATATTTTGATCTGCTTAATATTTACAATTAGAGGGAAAATATTTGAAGAATAAAGTGATGTGCTTCTAAAGTCAGACATGTTAGAGAAAGTGTCAAATTATTTATCTTGGTCAAGAATCTTTTTCACTGTTTTGCCAATGGCAAACATCAAACGGGGTGTAACTTGCTGTCCGCAATAGATAATGTAAACCCAATTAATTGCTTGATATATAGAATACAGTGTGTGATCGTTAAGAATCAAGTGTAGTTTAAAATCATTAGTGCAACTATTTTCTAAAGTTTGGGATGTGTGACGTGTAAGTGTTGAAGATACTTCATCAGCTGTGCGGAAGAGAATGGTAAAAATAGCAGTACTAGTCCGTTGAAACTAAATTTTAAACAGGCACCATATCTACAATACTGATTGGAATGATGTGCTTTTACATGTTTGAGGGCTTGTAAATCCAAGGGGTTGATAGTAGACAGATGACATAATAGAGTTAGGTTTGTCTTTTATTTGAGTTTTCATATGGGTCTATTTACTCTTTACGATACAACAAAATGCAGACATGTCCGATTTGAAAGCATTTGGAGATGACAACTTACTTCTTGTTCCAAACATATGAAATGTAACTAATCCCTTTGCTTTACAAACGTCTCAAAGATGTGTCTTATGGCAAGGTGTTCTCTGGTGTATACATTTGATTCAGTATCAAACAGATAGGGTATTTAGGACTTGGTGCCTTTAAAAGATCTACTGGCTCTGTCTGTGTGCCTTGCTAGTATCTGATATCAACTGCCGAGCCTCCGTAGCTCAGTCGGTAGGGTACAGGACTTGAGAATGGGAGGTCGCTGGTTCGATCCCCGGCTCGGCTCATTTCTTTCCGAGGATTGATGATAGTCATTGCGACAGGATTCATTCCTCTCTTACGGATGATCATATTTCGACGATGGTTATGTGGAAAAGCAGCCAATTGCTTGGAAAGAATATTATGCGAAGTACTGGTAAAAGAAACTCCAGGAAAGCATGGATTGGTGCACTGGCCGCCTCGATATAACTGGAATAGTGTTGAAAACGGCTTTAAACACCATACAATCAATCAATCTGATATCACCTTGACACTGATTGCAAATCAGCTCTTGAAATAATTATGAATACTTACCTAGGCTCTATTTCTCCTAAATCCTAGGAAAGATTTGCTAGAAACTCTGATCAAATGTTCACCTCGTTGATAGTGAACACAATTTCGGACGCAACCGTAATTTACTGCAACATTGTTGTTATTCTACACTTTGATTTTTAGCTTGGTTGTATTCTAAGAAAACGTCGAGTTAGTGCTGTAGCCCTGTCGTCGTCTGTATCTGCATCCTTGTCATACAAAATCTTTTGACATGTTACAATATCTCTGTTATTATTGAAGATATTTACTTCAAATTTGGACAAGCTGTCAACTATCAAAAGGGGAACCCATTCTACAAGGGAATGTAACATCAAAGTATTTAAGACAATTATGCCCCTCTTTCGACATGAGATTTTACTTGAAATCAATCATTTGCAGCCGAGGAGTGACCCGGATGTGATGCTCTTGTCTGTCTTATGAGATTGTGTCCAGTTTTCAACCATAGCGATCTATTTTGATGTTTTAGGTCATAACTAGATGTTCTAACTAATATACATATAGCACTCTTTGTAATGTTCTAATTATTCTTCACTATTTGTCTCTTAGATAGAAACTTTTTTCTTTTCGGCTTTGCCATCTTATCAGTGGGCAGTGGAGCAATAGCTGATGACCATCAGAAAAAGCGAGTTAACCTTTTCCCTCTTGACAAATTTTAGTGCCTTCCAAATTCAAAACATCGGCATCATCATCATGGGTTTGTTTACCCTCCCCATGCGGCATTGCACCATGCGGCGAGCAGCTATTGGTTCTTTACTAATTATTGACCAACTGTTTTTTTTCCTTAAGACAATAATTTTTATCAGACAGTAACACCTCACTGTTTAAGAAAATAGAATTAAAAGTGAAAGTAAAAGCCAAAAGGGGCTTAGGTAAAAAACGACCCTTTTCAGGACCACGTTAAAAACAGAACATTGAAAAATAATATACAGGTAATACAGTTTCGTGAGGCATTACTTGTCTGATGACAAAATTGATATCCTTAGTATTTGATTAGATGTTATCTGTTACCACGGAATAGAACCATACTATATATTTTTACTATATATTTTTATTTTTAATGACGGAGTTTTGTAAACAAGGTGTCAGAGCCGACCAGAGAGCTCTCAGAAAAGAAGAGCGGGGGAAGAGAATATACGCGTAAAACTTGGGGAACAGCCGTCAGTCCTGCCTGCTGTGCGGGGCGATCAGGACGACACCTCGCAGTAGGGGCATTAAGCCAAGACTACTTGGGTGCCCGTTCTTTCTCTACCGCCCCTCCACAGCAGGTCCCAAAATGGGTATAAACTAATTTAAAAGAAAGAAGACTAAGCATTGACCAAAAATACAACCCTAACGGGCAGGACTACGGGGGCTCAGAGCCGACATAGTAAAGGCCCCGTGTCTCTAAATAATCTCAACTAAAAAAATCAATTATCGACCCGGATCAGATCTGGGGCGAACTGACTGACGGTTGCCTCCCAAATTTGAAATTAAAACAATAAGCTAAGAAAGAAGCCTTAAAAAGCATATACCTGGTCACAGTGGTCTTGCCTAGGACTAATCACAAAAAAGAGATGGAGGGAAAAAAAAGAGAAAAATAAAAACCCCTTGTACAGAAGGGAATACACAGGCTTGACCTAGTGACCTGTAAATCCCAAAATATATCTTATATACATGGGATGTGGGATTGTGTAAAAAGTAAGTTAAAAAAAAAAAAAAACCTGTCAAATATCTCACAAAAAAAGAACTACAGATACTTGAGGATGAAACCAAATACATGTATTTAAATAAACAGTTTAATAGCCAGTTTATAGTACTAAACTGAAGAAGAAAAAAAAAAAAAAAAAAAATATATATATATATATATATATATATATAGTTTCGGGGGAGGGCGGGGGACAAAGAGCTCTCTGAAACACAAAAATCCGATGCTGGGGCGATTTTGGAGCGCACCCTTTGTCTTCTTGATAAGAACAGAAAAAAAATCAAGGAAAAAAAAAAAAACTTGTATAATTGAAACATCCAAAAATTAGCCCCCTACCACACAAAGCCAACTACCCAAGAACTTATAAAAGAGTGTTGAGAAAACATTGCGGAAAAAGGAAAAAATGCTGGTAACCAGCATCGTCTCCTGATCCCAAAATATTCCCCACCCTCCTCAATTTGGAGAAGTCCAAAATGTTGTATGGCAATGGGCCAATGGGTAATAGAAAAATTAATTTGGCACTCTACTATGCTAGAGTGAGTTTCAGACCGCCGCACAGTTATTCAACCAACCAATAGGGTGGATAAATTTTCTTTTTAATGTGTGACGCGTCTGAGACTTGGCTACAAATTATTGCCAAGGAGCCTAGGGCACCACATACTTGGGGGTTCAACCATATGCCTCACCTGTGGCCTACCCTGCCTAAAGCCGGACTAAAAGGGATTTATGATGTTTTTTGACTCAAGGTAGCGTTCCAAACGGGCCTTAATCATCCCCTCTAGCAATTTCCAAGGGTGGGAGGTAAGGCTTATGGGTCGATAAGACTTTGGATCAAAAGGATCTTTACTCTTTTTTTGCAGTGGGATCATGCAGGCTAGCTTCCACTCCTGTGGAAAACTGCCCTCTTTCCAAATTTTATTAAAAAGAGTAAGCCATATGTCCAGGGTAGAATCAGACATATGCTTAAACATGGCGTACGGCAGTTTGTCAAGTCCCGAGGCAGAATTTTTTCTGCTACTGATGCAGTCTTTCAATTTGTGCAATGTAAAGTCTAAATTTATTATATTAGAACTTAAGTCCTCATGTGGAGAGTTTTTATCTTCAAAATGGTCATTTTCGAATTTTTGTTGGTAGGCCAAAATCTCGGGCTCAATATTTGTTTCACTAGAAACCTTAGCATAATGCTGGACAAGCATGTTTCCCTTGTCAAAGGGGCTGATTGAATTTTTACCATTTGAAGTAAGAACAGGGACAGGGAACTGTGAATTTCCTTTTATTCTGTGAATTTTTTGCCAAAAATCTTCAGAATTTTTAGGGTCATGAACACAGGATTCACAGAATTCTTGCAAATTTTGTTTTTTTGTTTCTAAAATAATATTTTTTTGCCAAAAATACCTTATTTTGGTAAGTGACCGGGTTGACTTCACAGGGATTTCTTTGTAAATCATTTAGGGCCTTTTTTCTCTCCTTGACTGCATTTTCGCATGCTTCGTTCCACCAAGGTACTGTTTTTGTACTTGTATTTTTAGTACTCGTAACCGGAATCGAGCCTTTAGCTATAGACAGACACTTGTCCAAAATGTTTTTTCAGAAAAACCTCAACACTTTCGTTGTAGACGTCTGCTAGAGAGATATCCTCACATAGAATTTTAAATAAATCCCAATCCGCCTTTTCAAAAAATGAATTTTTCGTCTGAATTAGGACTTTCAGATGATAAATTTGAATTTGATTTGTAAAGAGAAATTAGGATTGGGAAATGATCTGAATCCCAATTATCATTAATTACTTGCCAAATAGTTTTATTTGCTAATTTTGGACTCGTGAAAGTTAGATCCAGGCATGTAAAAATGCCTCTTGCGGGATCTAACCTGGTGGGACTCCCATCGTTGAACAGTACAAGGTCTTTTTGATCAATCCATTAAAAAACTGCTCTTCCATGGGAGTCTGACCTCTGGGCACCCCATAAGGGATGGTGTGAATTAAAGTCACCAGTAATCACGAGCTCCTTAAGTTCACTCTAAGCCGAAATGAGTGAATTTAGATTATTTAACAATTCAAGGTCACACCCCCTTGAATATATATTTTTCAAAATGTGAGGAATTCCAGAAAAGCAAATTTCAAAGGCTTGTACTTCAATTTTAATTTCCCTGTTTTGATCTCTAACATTGTCTACATTCAAATTTTTGTAATTAATGCCATGTTTAAAAAATGTGGCTAAACCGCCACATAAGTTATCTTTATTATTTTTGAAAATTTTGTTTTCTAATGTGTATCCAGGAATTTTACGAGTTGTTTTGTCCTTAAATTTTGTTTCCTGGATACATATAATGTCAATACTGTTAATATCTGTAAATCGCTTTACATCTGTAATGGTGTGAGCTGAAAGCCCACACGCATTTAAACTTAAGATATTGAAATATCTGTCCATAGCTGATTAGCAGGGTTTAAAAGTTTGCTTTTTTCACCCCGCGGAAAGCCTGTGGTGAGGCCTGACTGAAGTGCCTAATCCCACCCACTGTCTTAAGTGGGGAGTTCAAGCTCTTCTGTCTGGATCCAACAGGTTTAGGGAGGCTGCTCAGTTTGGTCGGCTTCAACACTCTGTTTGGGGTGGCCCGATGCGCTGAGTTAACAGAGGTGGTATCGCTGCGACTCGGCTTGTCTTCCTGGGATTTAAAAGGAGATATTTTATGAAACGAAGAAAGAAAGGAAGACAAAAATTTATTTGTCGAGTAAGTTTCCGTGTAATTTCCAGTTTTGATGTTATGGTCCAACAACAGAATTCTCATGTTTTTCAAAAGGCTTCTCAAACCGAATCTATTAATAAAATTATTTTAAAAAAAGCTTTCTGTTTGGACAGATTTCTCAAAATTTAGTATTTCGTGCTGAGTCGCAGTGTCACACACCTCTTTTTTCAAAATATCGCCTGAGGAGGAGGATACCTCTCCCAACGATGCAGCCCCAGATGTTACATCGGTGAGAGAAAGCTCCTCCCCGCTACCTTTTGAGTCTCGACTTGGCGTGCTACTCCCGTCACCACGGTTAGAGCTAAGAGAAGTGAAAGAGGAAGGAGTGGAGCTAACTTTAGAAAAAAGAGGATTCCGAGGTTGTTTTGGTTATTATTTTTTATTGGAGTGACAGAAGGAGATATATCATTTGCCACCGACCCGTTCTTGTCCATTTTCTCGGATTCTTTAGGGGCCTTGACCTCTGGTCTAACCAGCTGAGTATGGGCGATAATTGTTGTTTTGTTATTTGTGCTGTGTTGAAGGGTCCTGACTTGATTGTTTTGGTTTACTTTAAAAGTAAACCGCGGGCCGTTGGGAACAACAGGTGTTTCTTGGTTGAAGGACTCGTTATTAGCCCTGGCCACAGGAGCAGCAAAATCAGTAGGGCATTTGTCGCACATCGCCACCGCCCGGGCCCAAGAGCACCCCCTGGCATCCCTGTACTCTTGTACCTTCGATGCCCAGAGTTACACTGGGCAACGAGTCGATCGCGACGTGCGACCGCCATGACAATTTGAACAGCAGACATTGTCTGAATTACAACGTCTGCTGTTATGTGTACCAGCACATCGGGCACATATATCATTATTTTGGCATTTGCTGGAAATGTGTCCGAATCCCTGACACTTAAAGCACCGCAGTGGTGGAGTGATATAGGGTTCAAATGGTAAAAAGAAATTAGAGTCAGTCACCCTGACATACTCCGGCAGAACACTGACGAAAAATGTCAGGGCCACTGCTGCTGTAGGTACCCTAAACCTATTTAATATCCTGGAGGCTTTCATTATGAAAATTTCTTTAAGATTAACCTCGACCTCCAGGGTTTGGTTAATTCCACTGCACTTGATTCCAGAGGAATGTTGTGTATGACCCCCCCCCCCCGACCGTGACCATATCGTCTGGAGTGTACGCAAAACAGCGTACCCCACAGACAACAAGAGGGGTCCTTTGCAAAAGTTTACGTAGCAATTCGGCTGAACACACTTCCAGCAAAAGCCATCCGTCCTTCAGCACATCAATTTTATTTCTGATCCCAGTCAGGTCCCCGCTAATTCATCCGGAGAGAGTGCGAGGAGACAAATTCCGAAAACCTGGTCCTCTGCCGAGAGATCTTACAAAAGCTTTATAGGTCCACGTATTACTCGAAAGCAGGTGGGCCTGACCGGGATTTATTGGTTCACCGTATTGTTTTAGATTTATGACCATATTTTGTATTCCATGGTAACAACTGTTGTATGCGCACTATTTGGTTAAAATAAAAGGGTATATGCACTGGGCCGCCGCAAAACTGCTTGACCTTTAGTGCTAAAATTTAACATATGGGGTAGGAAAAGAAGAAAAAACAATAGTAGCAGTCATAAATCTCTCAATAACACTGGCTGGTTGAAGTAACATTGATCCTAAATGCTGAAAAGCAATGAATATCACGGGGAGGGAGGTATAAAAACAGCAGACGACAGACAAAAGTCTGTCACTAAAATAAAAAGGACTGGTTAAAACAGTAATTAGACGACAACGTAATTATCTGCTGGTAAAAGAGAAGAACAATAGACGGTGACTACAAGTATCAAAAGAAAAAAGTGTAGGAGAACTAGGGACATAAAAATATAATTGCTCTTGATAGGTCAAAAAATGGTGGGTGGGATATTTACAGTGCCGGGCGTTTATCACAATACGAAAGCGAAGCGTAACCGAACGCAAAGAAGCAGTAGCTGATCGGGGAGGGTATACTTAGTCGTAATCTGTTTTCTGTTCTTGATACTCTTTGTATTCGTCTTTCTTCAAGCCGTTTCTCAATAATTTTCGCAGAACCCCTTTGTTTACGTCTGCTTCGACAAAATGGCGGCCCGGGAGTGGAAAACATCGGCAGAAAACAAATTCAAAATTTAATACCAAAGAGCTGAAGTTCTCGGATACAATTTTTTGTTATAGCACCCAAGAAATCGTTTTCTTTTCATGAGGGATTTATCTATTCCCTCTCTGTATTTTCAATAAAGTAATACTTTACATCATTATTTTTGGTATTATTGTAAACTTGATGTTACATATTAGATACATGTACCTGTCTAGATGAAGTCTGCATTAACCCTTTACTAGACAATCCAAAGTTTGAATAACCCTGTGAAGAATAGCTTTTGAAAATAATGTAGAAAGAGGAGAAATTATTGATAACCAGCTTTTGTTCTGTTCCCTCAATATTTTTTTTTATACTTCCGAGGACAAATATCATTATTTAAGTAATTATGTTGTGTAGAAAAGAGCTAACATTACTGATGGTATAGGACTACTTTTTTCCTATCTTTTAATTCTCTAGTGTTAAAGTTGTATGTAGTGCATAATAGTGAAACTGCTTTAACATGTCACTTAATGAATATTCTGTCTTTTTAATGTGAACGATATATCGATCTCTATAAACTTACGGTTTTAAAGGATGTATACTTTGGAATCATGTATCCAGGTATTTTACGTCTACACCGTGGACACAGCGACAGATTAAACATTTGAACTTGTTAAGAAAATGAAAGAAATATCGGGAACTCAAACACGGTCATAGAAACAAAGCAGTGGCAAGTTAGAGCGGTTTCACCTGAAAATTTTCTGTGAGCATTGTTTCCACATAGTTAGGCCCCTCTGATAACTTTCTGTAAGCATTGTGTCAACATAGGCCCTTCCTGATAACATTTTGCCAAGCCCCGTAGCTCAGTCGGTAGCGAACAGGAGTTGAGAACAGGAGGTCGCTGGTTCGATCCCCGGCTTGGCCAATTTCTTTCCGAGGGTTGATGATAGTCATTGCGACAGAATTCATTCTTTTCTAACCGCTGACCATTGTTTCGATGATGGTTATTTTGGAAAGCAGCCAGTGGCTTGAAAAGAATATTGGGCGGAGTAGTGGTAGAAAAGAAACTCAAGAAAAGCATGGATAGGTACTTAGGCCTTTCTTGATAACATTTTGTAAGAATTTTTTCTTTATTGTTAGGCACCTCCTGACAGCATTCTGTGAGCATTTAGTCCACATAGTTGGGCCTTTCCTGATATCATTTTGTAAGCAATGTGTCCTCATAGTTAGGCCTTAATTTGTTTTTCTCCCATTATTACCATGGTTGTTTGTGGGCCTTTAGAATTTCAGTCATTCAATCTTTCTTCATCATGTTTGTACCAAACTTTCTGAAAAATATACTGACTGACTTTAGAAATGCATCACTTACATAAAAACCCTTATAGGTACACTTTTATATGAGATTCAATCTTGATAATACATAAGGACAAAGTTCAAGTGTCTTTTAAGATTTTATTAGCATTCACATCAAAATCGATTTTTTATCGGCTTTGTTTGAGCCACTTACCTAATATTTTGATCTGCTTAATATTTACAATTAGAGGGAAAATATTTGAAGAATAAAGTGATGTGTTTCTAAAGTGAGTTAGACATGTCAGAGAAGGTGTCATATTAATACCTAATGTTTTAATCTGCTTAATATTTACAGTTAGAGGGAAAATATTTGAAGAATAAAGTGATGTGTTTCTAAAGTCAGTTAGACATGTTAGAGAAAGTGTCAAATTATTGATCTTGGTCAAGAATTTTTCTTTTCACTGTTATGCCAATGGCCAACAGTGTTAAAAATCCAAAGGGATGTAACTTGCTGTCCACAATAGATAATGGTTGAGAACCCAATTAATTGCTTGATATATAAAATACAGTGTGTGATAGTTAAGAATCAAGTTTAGTTTAAAATCATTAGTGCAAATATTTTCTAAAGTTTGGGATGTGTGACGTGTAAGTGTTTATGATACGTCATCAGCTGTGCTGAAGAGAATGGTAAAAAATAGCAATACTAGTCCGTTGAATCTTTTAAACAGGCACCATATCTACAACACTGATAGGTATGATAATTATTGATGTATCTAATTGTGTGTGTGTGTGTTGTATGCACACTTATGTGCTTTTATATGTTTAAGGCTTGTAAATCCAAGGGATTGATAGTAGACATATGACATAACATAGTTAGGTATGTCTTTTATTTGAGTTTTCATATCGGTCCATTTACGCTGTACGACACAACAAAATGCAGACATGTCTGAATTGAAAGCATTTGAAGATGAAAATTTACATATGGTTAATATGATGAAATTCGTTCTTTGACAGGGTGGAAAACATTGTAGGAAAGGAGAAAATGCTGGTTACCAGGATTTTCTCCTTTTCTCATAATGTTTTCTATTGGCTTCTTCCTTAGAGTCATGAAAACTAGGGATTGTGTGGTAAAGGGATGACTGTTGCATATTTCCAATAAGTAAGGCTTCCTTTCTTCATATAATTCTGGCATCTTTTTTGAAGTACTAGTATGTATTGTGAAACAGGTAGGTGCTAGGGAAAGGTATGGATGGACACTGACAGCAGACAGACCAGACGCTGCATGCAGGTTTTTGAAATGCCTTTGCAATATGTAGTAGTGTAAGGTGTAAGTGTAGTTCTGTAAGGTGTAAGGGACAGGCATGGAAGGAATCTTGTCTGTAGCTAGACCAGGAGCATCACACAGGTTTGACAAGCAGACTACGTTGTTCACAGTTTTTGACGAGACAGACTGCTTTGGTCCGTGTTTGATGAGACGGACTGCTTAGTTTAGAGTTTTTAACGAGAAAGATTGCCCTTTCTGGTTTTTAAGAGACAGACTGCTTTGTTCACTGTTTTTGACAAGACGGACTGCTTTCTTCACATTATTTGAAAAGACAGATTGCTTTGTTCACCGCTTTTGAAAAGACAGACTGCTTTGTTCACAGTTTTTGATGAGACAGACTGCTTTGGTCAGTTTTTGATGAGACGGACTGCTGAATTTACAGTTTTTAACGAGACAAGACTGTTTTTTTTTTTTTTTTTGAAGAGACAGACTGTTTAGTTTACAGTTTTTGAAAAGACAGACTACTTTGTTTATATTTTTGGACAAGACGGACTGCTTTGTTCACAGTTTTTGATGAGACAGACGGCTTTGTTCAGTTTTTGAAAAGACACTCCAGTATTCAGTTTTTTCGGAGAAAGACTGCTTTGCT
Source organism: Tridacna gigas (assembly GCA_945859785.2). Classification (NCBI taxonomy): domain Eukaryota; kingdom Metazoa; phylum Mollusca; class Bivalvia; order Cardiida; family Cardiidae; genus Tridacna; species Tridacna gigas. Next base: position 26,093,268 of record OX244043.2, on the reverse strand, counting down.
CCAAAGTTTTGACGAGATAGACTCAGTTTTTGATGAGACAGGGTGCTTTGTTTAGCTTTTGACAAGAAAGACTGCTTTTTTGTCCCAAACTTATGAAATGTAGCTAATCCGTTTGCTTTACAAACTTCTCGAAGATGTTTCTTATGGCAAGCTGTTCTCTGGTGTATAAATTTGATTCAATATCAAACAGATAGGGCATTAGGACATTGTGCCTTTAAAAGATTCACTGGTTTGGTCTAAGTGCATTGCTTCTATCTGATATAACCTTTACACTAACTGCAAAATTAATCAGCTTGAAATAATTATGAATACTTACCTAGGCTCTATTCCTCCGAAACCCTAGGAAGGATTTACCTGAAGCACAGCTTCGGACTCAACCGTAATTTACTGCAACATCGTTGTATTCTACACTTGGATTTTTAGCTTGGCTGTTTTCTAAGAAAATGTCGAGTTAGTGTCGTAGTCCTGTCTTTGTCTCTATCTGCATCTTTGTTATGAAAAAAACTTTTGACATTTTACAATATTTCTGTTATTACTGAAGATATTTACTTCAAATTTGCGCTAGCTGTTAACTATCAAAATGGGAACCCATACTACAAGGGAAGGTAACAATCTTTCGACTTGAAATCAATCATCTCCACAGTGACCCGCATGTGATGCTCTTGTCTGTCTTATTAGATTGTATCTAGTCTTCAACAATAGTGATCAATTTTGATGTTTTAGGTTATAACTAGATGTGCTCTCTAATATACATATGGCAATATTTGTAATGTTTTAATTTTTCTTCACTATTTATTTCTTACATAGAATTTTTTTCTCTTCGACTTGGCCGACTTATCAATGGACAGTGGAGCAATACCTGATGACCACCAGAAAAAGGGAGTTAACCGTTTCCCCCTTGACAAATTTTAGTCTCTTCCATATTCAAAACATCGGCAGAAAACAAATTCAAAATTTAATACCAAAGAGCTGACGTTCTCTGATAGAAAAATTGATACCGGATTTTTCAAGATTTTCAAAATTCAGGAGGTTCCCTATGAACCTCAAACTACCTATACACACACTCATGTGTTTTTACATGTTTGAGGGCTTGTAAATCCAATGGATTTATAGAGTTAGGTATGCCTTTTATTCCATTTGAGTTTTCATATCGGTCCATTTACTCTTTACTACACAACAGAATGCAGACATGTCCGAATTGAAATCATTTGGAGATGACAATTTACATATGGCTAATATGATTAAATTCGTTCTTTGACAGGGCTGAAAACGTTGTGGGCAAGGAGAAAATGCTGGTTACCAGGATTTTCTCCTTTTCCCTCAATGTTTTCTGAGGGCTTCTTCCCTAGGGTCATGAAAACTAAGGATTGTGTGGTAAAGGGTTGACTGTCGCATATTCCAAATAAGTAAGCTTGCTTTTTTCATATAAATCTGGCATCCTTTTTGAAGTACTAATGTTTACTAGGAAACAAATAGGTGCTAGGGAAAGGTACGGGTGGACATTGACAGCAGACAGACCAGAAGCTGCATGAAGGTTTTTGAAATGCCTTTGCAATATGTAGTAGTGTAAGGTGTAAGAGTAGTTCTGTAAGGTGTAAGGGACAGGCATGGATGGAATCTGTCTGCAGCTAGACCAGGAGCATCACATAGTTTTGACATGAAAGACTGCTTTGTTCACAGTTTTTGACGAGACAGACTGCTTAGGTAGTTTTTGATGAGACGGACTGCTTAGTTACAGTTTTTAACGAGACAGACTGCTTTTTCAGTTTTTGAAGAGACAGACTGCTTTGTTTACAGTTTTTGAAAAGATGGATTCTTTTGTTCTCAGTTTTTGACAAGACATACTGAATTGTTCACAGTTTGTGATGAGACAGACTGCATTGATCAGTTTTTGATGAGACAGACTGCTTAGTTTACAGTTTGTAACGAGACAAGGTTTTTTTGTTTTTGAACAGACGGTTTTGTTCACAGTTTTTGACAAGACAGACTGCTTTGTTCACAGTTTTTGATGAGACAGACTGCTTTGTTCAGTTTTTGAAAAGACAGACTTCTTTATTCACAGTTTTTGCGCAGACAGACTGCTTTGTTCGACTTTTGACAAGGAATACATTTTTTTTTTTTTTTTTTTTTCGTTCCAAACATATGAAATGTAGCTAATCCCTTTGCTTCACAAACTTCTCAAAGATGTTTCCTATGGCAAGGTTTCTCTGGTTTATATAGTTGATCCAGTATCAAACAGATAGGCTATTTAGGACTTTGTGCCTCTAAAAGGTTCATTGGCTCGTTTTGTGTGTATTGCTTGTATCTGATATGACATTGACACTAACTGCAAATCAGCTTTTGAAATAAATATGTATACTTACCTAGGCTCTATTTCTCCCAAACCCTTGGAAAGTTTTACTTGAAACTCTGATCAAATGTTCACCTCGTAGACAGTGAACACAGCTTCGGACTCAACCGTAATTTACTGCAACATTGTTGGTATTCTACACTTTAATTTTTAGCTTGGCTGCTGTAGCCCTGTTGTTGTCTGTATCTGCATCCTTGTCATCAAAAAACTTTTGACATTTACAGTATATCTGTTATTACAGGAGATACTTCTTTCTAATTTGGACGAGCTGTCAACTCTGAAAAGGGGAACCCATGCTACAATGGAAGATAACCATCAAAGTAGTTAAGACGGTTATGCCTCTCTTTCGACTTGAAATTTTACTTAAAATCAAGCACGTGCAAGCGAGCAATGACCCGCACGTGATGCTTTTGTCTTATGAGATTGTGTCAGGTTTTCAACCATAGTGATCTATTTGATATTTTAAGTTATAACTAGATATGCTGACTAATACACATATAGCAATCTTTGTAATGTTCTGATTTTTCTTGACTATTTATTTCTTAGATATTTTTTTTAACTTGACCCACTTATCAATGGGCAGTGGAGCAACACCTGATGGCCATCAGAAAAAGCGATTTAACCGCTTCCCTATAGACAAATTTTAGTCTCTGCCAAATCCAAAACATCGGCAGAAAATAAATTCAAAACTAAATACAAAAGAACTGAAGTTCTCTGATTGAATAGAAAACATTGCAGGAAAAGGAGAACATGCTAGCAACCAGCATTTTCTCCTTTTTTCACAATTTTTCAAAAGGCTCCTTCCTCAGGGTTATTAAAACACGGGATTGCTTGGTAAGGGTTAAATTATGCCAGAAACCGATGACATTTTTGTTATAGCACCCAAGAAACCCTTTTCTTTTCGTAAGGGATTTATTTATTCCCTCTCTGTATTTTCAACACCCTCGTTAACCCAGGTGTGAAGTATTACCATTCATCACCCCTGGGCCATTCAATTGCGAAACCGTCGTTTCTATGAATATTCATAAGATTGTGAATTACACCCAATAGCCAATCGAATTGTCGATAACGTAACGATACTCTCTTGTAGTCGAGGAATAATCACATTTCTCCCGTTACTAATGAATAAACCGGGTAAAACCAACATCGTTATCAACGAATATGGCCGCCGCCTGTTCTTGTTGACAGAAACATATCCTGTTCCCTAACCAAAGCTGCTAGGGCTTTAAGCTGAAACTCTTTCGGGGTGAGGCCGAATGTTTTTTATTTTGTAATTTTTTTGTCAATATGATGTTCACTGCCATAGCCATATCTAAAGTATCGCCAAGCTTGATTTGAAACAAGCGATTTGATTGGTTGAAGACGAGGTAAATATAGAAATGACGGCATTGGTTGATAAAAATAGTTTAAATTTTCTCAGTGAAAAACAGAGATAACCAATCAAAATGCCTCATGAATAATTTATGAGAACGAGAAAACATACGCGAGATAACCCAGGGGCGATGAATGTAGTTTACGGAATACATCGGAACTGGGTCAACGAGGATGTATTTTCAATAAAGTAATACTTAACATCATTAACATCATTATTTTGGATATCATTGTAAACTTGATGTTACATATTAGATACCTGTCTAGATAAAATCTGCATTAACCCTTTACCAGACAATCCTAAGTCTGAATAACCCTGACAAGAATAGCTTTTGAAAACAATCTAGAAAAAGGAGAAAATATTGATAAGCAGCTTTTGTTCTTTTCTCTCAGTATTTTTTATACGTTCGAAGACAAATTGCATGATTTGAGTAATTATATTGTGTGGAAAAGAGCCAACATTACTGATGGTACAGGTCTACTTTTTTCTATTTTTTAATTCTCTAGTGTTAAAGTTGTATGTAGTACATAATAGTGAAACTGCTTTAACATGTCACTTAATAAATATTCTGTCTTTTTAGGTGAACGATATATAGATCTCTATAAACTTACAGTTTTCAAGGATGTATACTTTAAAATGATATGGCCAGGTATTTCACTTCTACACCAGCGACAAGAACATATTAAACATTTGAACTCTTGTTTGGAAAACGAAGCATATATCGGAAAACCAAACACGGTCACAGAATCAAAGCAGTGGCAAGTTAAAGCAGTTTCACCTGATAATTTTCTGTAAGCATTGTTTCCACATAGTTAGGCCCTCCCTGATAACTTTCTGTAAGCATTTTGTCAACATAGTTAGGTCCTTCCTGATGACATTTTGTAAGCATTGTTTCCGTACAGTTAGGCCCTTCCTGAGAACATTTTGTGAGCATTGTTTCTGTATAGTTAAGCCTTTCCTGACAGCATGCTGTGAGCATTTTGTTCACATAGTTTGGACTTTCCTGATATCATTCTGTAAGCAATGTGTCCACATAGTTAGGCCTTAATTTGTTTTACTCCCATTATTACCCTAGTTGTTAGTGGGCCTTAGAATTTCAGTCATTCAGTCTATCTTCATCATGTTTGTACCAAAGTTTCTGAAAGATATACTGACTGACTTTACAATTGCATCACTTACATAAAATCTCTAGAAGGTACACTTCTGTATGGGATTCAATCTTAGTAAAACATAAGGACAAATTCAATTGTCTTTTGACATTTTATTAGCATCCACATCAAAATCGAATTTTTGTTTGCTTTGTTTGAGCCACTTACCTAAAGTTTTGATCCGCTTAATATTTACAATTAGAGGGAAATATTTGAAAAATAAAGTGATATGTTTCTAAAGTCAGTTAGACATGTTAGAGAAAGTGTGAAATTATTGATCTTGGTCAAGATTTCTTTTCAATGTTATGCCAATGGCCTACACCGTTAAAGTACAAAAGGGATGTAAAATTCTGTCCAAAATAGATAATGGTTGAAAATCTAATTAATTGCTTGACATATAAAATATAGTGTGCGATAGTTAAGAATCAAGCGTAGTTTAAAATCATTAGTGCAAATATTTTCTAAATTTTGAGATGTGTGACATGTGTAAGTGTTCAAGATACTTCATCAGCTGTGGGGAAGAGAATGGTAAAAAAATAGCAATACTAGTCAGTTGAATCTTTTAAACAGGACCATACCTAAAAAACTGATGGGTATGATACTTATTGATGTGTCTAAACGTGTGTGTTGTATTCACACTTATGTGCATCTACATATTTGAGGGCTTGTAAATCCAAGAGATTCCTAGTAGACAGATGAAATCTTAGAGTAAGGTTTGTCTTTTATTCAATTTGAGTTTCCATTTCGGTCCATTTACTCTTTACCACACAACAAAATGCAGACGTGTCCGAATTAAAAGCATTTGGAGATGACAATTTACATATGGCTAATATGATGAAATTCGTTCTTTGACAGGGTGGAAAACATTCAGGGAAAGGAGAAAATGCTGGTTACCAGGATTTTCTCCTTTTCTCACAGTGTTTTCAAAGGGCTTAGGTTCATGAAAACTAGGGATTATGTGGTAAAGGGTTGACTGTTGTATATTCCCAATAAGTAAGCTTCCTTTTTTCATATAACTCTGGCATCCTTTTTGAAGTACTAGTGTTTAGTAGGAAACAAATAGGTGCTAGGGAAAGGTACGGGCGTACACTGACAGCAGACAGACTAGACGCTGCATGCAAGTTTTTGAAATGCCTTTGCAATATGTAGTAGTGTAAGGATTAAATGTAGTTCTGTAGGGTGTAAGGGACAGGCATGGATAGAATCTGTCTGCAGCTAGACCAGGAGCATCACATAGTTTTGACAAGACAGACTGATTTATTAAAAGTTTTTGACGAGACCGACTGCTTTTGTTGGTTTTTGATGAGACGGACTGCTTAGTTTACAGTTTTTAACGAAACAGACTGCTTTTTCAGTTTTAGAAGAGGCAGGCTGCTTTGTTTACAGTTTTTGAAAAGATAGACTGCTTTATTCACAGTTTTTGACAAGAAGGACTGCTTTATTCACAGTTTTTTTTAAAAGACAGACTGCTTTGTTCACAGTTTTTGAAGAGACAGACTGCTTTGTTCACAATTTTTGAAAAGAAAGACTGCTTTGTTCACAGTTTTTGATGAGACGGACTGCTTTGTTCACAGTTTTTGGTAGGACAGACTGCTTCGTTCAGTTATTCATGAAACAGACGGCTTTGTTCAGTTTTTCATGAGACAGACTGCTTTAAACAGTTTTTGTGAACACTGATTGCTTTGCTCCAAAATTTTAACTTGACAGACTGTTTTGTTCAGCTTTTGACAAGAAAGACTGCTTTATTTTTTTACATCCAAACATATGGAATATAGCTAATCCCTTTGCTTTACAAACTTCTCAAAGATGTTTCCTATGGCAAGGTGTTCTCTGGTGTATACAGTTGATTCTGTATCAAACAGATAGGGTATTTAGGACTTGTTGCCCTTAAAAGATTCATTGGCTCTTAAACACCAATCAAATTTTCACCTCGTAAACAGTGAACTCGGCTTCGGACTCAACCGTAATTTACTGCAACATTGTTGGTATTCTACACTTTGATTTTTGGCTTGGCTGTTTTCTAAGAAAACTTCGAGTTACTGCCGTAGCCCTGTTATCGTCTGTATCTGCATCCTTGTCATGCAAAAACTTTCGACATTTTATAACATCTCTGTTATTACTGAAGAAAGTTACTTCAGACTTGGACAAGCTGTCAACTATCAAAAAGGGAACCCAGCTAACAAGGAAAGGTAACCATCAAAGTATTTAAGACAGTTATGCCCCTCTTTCGACTTGAATTTTTACTTAAAATCAAGCACCTGCAGTCGAGCAGTGACCCGCATGTGATGCTCTTGTCTGTCTTATTAGATTGTGTCCAGTTTTCAAGCATAGTGATCTATTTTGATGTTTTAGTTTATAACTAGATGTGCTGACTTACATGTATATACATATAGCAATCTTTGTAATGTTCTAATTTTCTGTACTATTTCTTAGATAAAACCTTTTTTTCTTCGACTTGGCCCACTTATCAATGGGCAGTGGAGCAATACCTGATGACAATTAGAAAAAGAGAGTTAATTCCTTTCTCTCTTGACAAATCTTAGTCTCTTCCAAATTTAAAACATCGGCAGAAAACAAATTCAAAATTTAATATCAAAGAGCTGAAGTTCTCTGACAGAATAGAAAACATTGTAGGAAAAGGAGAAAATACTACATGTAGGTACCAGCATTTTCTCCTTTTTCCACAATTTTTCAAATGGCTACTTCCTCGGGGTTGTTAAAATACGGGATTGCTTGGTAAGGGTTAAATTATGCCAGAAACTGATGGCATTTTTGTTATAGCATCCAAGAAATCGTTTTCCTTTCGTAAGATTTATTTATTCTCTCTCTGTATTTTCAATAACATTAATATCATTATTTTGGGTATTGTTGTAACTTGATGTTACATATTAGATATCTGTCTAGATGAAGTCTGCATTGACCCTTTACCAGACAATCCTAAGTTTGAATAATCTTGACAAGAGCAGCTTTTGAAAATAATGAAGAAAAGAAGAAAAAATGATAACCAGTTTTTGTTCTTTTCCCTCAATATTTTTTTATACTTTCGAAGACAAACATCATGATTTGAGTAATTATGTTGTGTGGATAAAGAGCTAACATTACTGATGGTATAGGTCTACTTTTTTTCTATCTTTTAATTCTCTAGCGTTAAAGTTGTATGTAGTACATCATAGTGAATCTGCTTTAACATGTCACTTAATGATTATTCTGTTTTTTTATGTGAACTGAACATAGATCTCCATGAATATACGGTTTTAAAGGATGTATACTTAGGAATCATGTGCCCAGGTATTTTACCTCTACACCATAGACACAGCGACAAGAACATGTTAAACACTTGAATTCTTGTTCAGAAAACGAAGCAAATATCGGAAAACCACACACAGTCACAGAAACAAAGCAGTGACAAGTTAAACTGTTTCACAATACACATCGTCTTTTTTTATTCAATATATTTTCGTATTTATGATTTCTGTTATTATTAAATTCTATAATGATTTAAATTTGAAATGTTGAAAGAGAAATTGTATATCACTAGTCTTGTAACTGTTATTCATTTATGCTACTTTTCCGAATTGCATAGTTTAACCGTTAACCACATAATTCCGAATTTTAACGTCCCTGAGGAAAAGAAACTTCAGAAAACATAGTTGGAAAAGGAGAAAATGCTGGTAACCGGCATTTTCTCCCTTTGCTATGTTTCCTTTCCTTCCAGAGACATTTCATCATTTGAGTCACATTTGATTTAGAGCATTAAAACTAAATTGTTTTTTCGTCTCCAAATTTCAATTCAATTTGGACATGTCCAAAATATAGTTGTTTTGTAAAGACTTGGTTAAACAGGCGTGTTCAGTTCTGAGCTATGCTCTGGCAAAAAGTGATTTTTAACTCTTTACCAAACAACAAAATTTTAGACTTACCAAAATTCAAAGCCTTTGAGGACAACAAATTATATGCTCAAATTATGGAATTTGTTTCAGAAAGGGTGGAAAAAGTTGTTGGAAAAGGACAAAAATACTGGCTACCAGTATTTTCTCCTTTTCCCACAATTTTTTTCAAAAATGCTGCTTTCTGAACGTTTTTTTTTTTTTTTTTTAAACTCGGGGTTGTGGGGTAAAGGGTCAATGTATCTCATTGATGCATTATACCAAGCAATTCATAATAAAACTTACTGATCCATAAAATTCATTTTGTCTAAAAACCAGCTGCTTCTTAAGGTAGACAGGTCCTTTAATATGCAGAAAATTGACCAATAGCATACAGTTTCAACCCCTGTCAATGCCTGTGTAGACTTTGCCAGCCAACATGGGACACTACTTTTTGCAGATGAATTAAACCCCTTTTCATAGAGCATGGCTGATATTATTTTTGAGCATTGGATTTTGGTGCTCTGGCCTGACACTTACAAAAAGCCAGCTGAGCCTGTGTTGCGCAGTCGTTAGTGTACAGGACCTAAGTATATGGGGTTGCTTGTTCGATCTCCTTTCGCCTCTCTCCTCTGATGCATTTGAGAAAAGTAGTCAATGACTTGGAAAGAAAATTGTGTAAGTACAGGTGTGAGAAAACCAGGAGACACGTGCATAGGTCCACTGACTGCTCTGATATGTAAACCCTGTATCACACAACAGTTTTAGACCTGTCTAAACCCAGAGCATATATGCAGACGCCGACTTAATTCAGATAAAATTGTAGAGGTTCCCTTGAAAGGGTAGAAAACATTGTCGGAAAAGTAGAAAATGCTGGTTACTATCATTTTCTCCTTTTCCCACAATGTTTTATCCAAAGACCTCTTTCTCAAGATTGCTAAAAGGCGGTATTGTGTGATAAAGGCTTGCAGTGGCGTTAAATTCCAATTCAATCAATCAGTGGTTCGATCCTCGGCTCCGCCAGTTTCTTTCCAAGGATTTATGATAGTCATTGCGACATTTTTACTCTCATTGCTGATCTTTCGCTTAATCCTAATCAATACAGGCACCCTAGAAATTGTCCTCTCAAAAACACCTGTTCACCGCCATGATCCCAATTATTTGTTCCTCCACTGACATAAAATAGTCCAATCAATATATGATAAAATCACATCTAAATGGTCCCCCACTACCTAAATTTGAAGCAAATCTAAATTATATACCACCAAGCCCTCTCAGCTCCACGTAACAGTGCAACAAAAGAGCTACTGCAAAATTTCACATCGGACTACCTTTGACTACTACGACCCGGAAGCAATCTCGCAGTGGTGCGACACCATTTGTTGATGACGTTGCCGATCGATTTACATTGGCGCCGCCATGTTTAAGATCACGAGACTGACGGTATTCCTACGCGGTCGTTGTCTGCGCATGTCATATTTTGTAAAGACTTTCTGCTCTGACACTTAACTATCCTGTATAGTGCAGGACAAATACTGACTACTGACTTACGGCGCGCATAATTCAAAACCCTGCCGCTAAAAAGTAGCAAGCAGACTGAAATGGCTACAAACAGTACTTCTGTAGCGAAATCAATTCTTTTTTTCGCTCAAAATTTCTTGAAAATATAGTAATTGCAAAACAGGAACAATAAGTAAATGATTAGTATTGTTAACTACAAATCTTTCTAAACAGTTTCTAAATATAGATTTAGCAAAACCCGGAAATTGTGCAATATTTTTCACAGACTTTAACAACATTTTAAAGAAAAATGTCCCCACCATGCTGGGCGTATATCCGGGCTGTTTCCTAGGACTGTAAGGGCTGCGTTTATAATTGACTGGTCCGCAGGATATAGCCTATGCTAGCTTAACACGGCTGGATAAATCGTACCAGCTGGCGATGTTTTGAATAAACGTACATTCTATTTCGAAATTCGCTACATGGAAAGTAGTCTTGTTCTGTAACCAAATCAGATAGGCTTGTACGTGTATTTTGAAAATGCCACCTAGCAGAAGATAGTACAGATGAGGTTAGATGTAGACTGTACGGAATCGGCCTAGTTGTGACGAGTAGGTTTGATCACTTTTTCGGCCGAAAATGGCTTTTTAAAAAAAAAAAAAAAGCTTAGTGTGAGTAATCAAGTAATCAGCATGACTTTATTTATCAATAAAAACCAAAGGAAGTGTAGAAAACAAGTGATCACATGATTAATGAATCAATGAAGAAAAAAAAAAAAACTTTGTTATTGTAATTATCTGTAAATAGACGCAACCTTAACTCTCAACCTGCTCAGTAAGTTAAATTAATGTTTCAAGCCAAAAGTAAAAACCTGAATGTTGCTATTTTAAAAGTTATTTTTTAGGAAAAAAGATTTCTTTTCGAACAGTGTAGATCCTCGATCAGACTGCACGTTCTGTGCAGTCTGATCTTGATCTACACTGTCCGCAAAAGGTCAGTGAGTCGCACTTAGCAGCTAAAAGGTTAGGTTGGGTTGGGTCCTCAGCATCCCGGCGTGTGATCGCGCAATTTCACAAGCTAATTTAAGAAAAGAAATCACATGACTCGCTGCATATAAGTCGCATGGGGTTTAATGCATTTAATGATTCATTATACCAAGCAAGTCATATGATATCATATGATTATGGATCTATAAAATCCATTTAGTCTAACAACCGATTGAGTCATGAGGTAGAATGGTCCTTGGCCTTGCAGAAAATAGACGAATAGCAAAAGGTTTCGGCCCAAGTCAGCTTGCGCGGACTACGCAGGCTGACCAGGATCGATACTTTTTGCAGCTGCATTTAGTCCTCTTTTCACAGAGCATGGCTCATATATAAAGTGGTTCAAATCATGGATTTTTTTCTGTTGAATGGTAAAAAGTATTCATTGAAGTCCGTACTGCAAGTTCAAGTTTCCCTAAACTTAAACTTTCCTTAACTCTTTACGAGATGACAACATTTTAGACTAATCTGAATTGAAAGCATTTATAGACAACGAATTTAAAGAGACTCGTATGACATAATTTCTCTGTGAAGAGAAAAAAAAAAAAAAAAAACATTGTGGGAAAAGGAGAGAATACTGGTTACAAGCATTTTCTCCTTTTCCCACAATGTTTTCATAAGTTTTCTCTGCCTGGGTCATTAAAACTCGGGACAGTGTGGTAAAGGGTTAATGTTTTAGGTTGTAAGAAAGATTGAAATTTGATCTCCAACTCTTTACAAGACGACAAAATGTTACACTTGCCCGGAAAGAAAGTTTTTGCAGGGATTATTAAGTAAAGCGTCAATTCGCAATCAGGCTCACAGAGCTTTTTGCACCGAAACACGACATTGCATAAAGCATAATCTAGCATTAATAAAGGGAGGTAATCTTATTTTTTCAAAATTTTAATTCAGTTTGTACAGATTTGAAGCTTAAACAGGAAATCAAACGATATTTATAAGACCAACATTCTTGAAATCTCTGTGTACTACTAATATACATGAACCGTGCTCTGTGAAAAGAGGATTAAAGCATCTGAGAAACGTATCGACCCAGGTCAGACTGCGCAGTCTGCTGAAGCTTCTCGCTATTGGTCAATTTTCTGTATGTCAAAGGACCATTCTACCTCGTGATTCAGTCGGTTGGTAGACGAATGGACTTTATTGATCAATGATCACGTGATGACTTCCTTGGTATCATGTATCATGGAGATGCATTAAGCCCCCTTTTACCAGAGCATGGCTCACATTTAAACATTTAAAAACAAAGAATACGAGGTACATGTATGCGGCTTGGTAAGACGATGGGATGTCACCGCTGCGTGATCGATCACAATTCATTGATATATTGTTTTCAGATCAATACACGTTACAAACTGAATCAGAACATCACTTTGAACATTGCCGACACCTAATTAACCCTTTCTCCTAAATTTAAACGTTTTGTTTTTAACCTTTACCTTATAACTATGTTTTTATGACCCTGAGAAAGAAAGTTTTTTGAAAACATAGCGGGAAAGGAGAGTATGCTGGTACCCAGCATTTTCTTCTTTTTTTTTTCCACGTTTGCTATACTTTAATGAATAAATGCTTCATTTTTTTGTCTTCAAATATTTTCGATATAGATAAATGAAAAAAAAAAAAAAAAATGCGTGGTAAAATATTTAACCCTAAGGCTGCCAAGCCACTGACCTTTTGCGGACAATGTAGATCCAAGATCAGACTGCAAAGAACGTGCAGTCTGATCTTGGATCTACACTATTAGATAAGGAGATATTTTTCTTCAAAAGTAAGTTTGAAATAGCATTTTTTCCGTTTCCTTTTTACCATCGGCTTGAAAGTTTCATTTAATTATTTAGACTCGGTGTATTCTACAACTACGCATGACATTTTACGTCCCTGCAGAGAGCAGTTTTTTTTTTTAAGCAAACCGGGGAAAAAAGAGCCATTGCCTATTAGAAACTATTGCTCCTTTTCCGTGCCTATTTCATTTTCTATATCATTCTGATAGGATATTTTCATATCTAGAAATATTTATCCCATGTACCGACGCAATGCTTTTACTAGCAGTTGTTTGAAAAAAAAAAAATGGGGGAAAAAATACAGGTAGGCTTCATCTTGATCGGCTAAGATATTGCCTTTTATGCAAAGTGCATCCATTTGAAAAATGATTACACATTCGAGAATAATCACCTATTTCACCATATAATATTTCAGATCGTATATATGTTTCAGGGTTTAGAAATTTTCTCACAAAGCTAGCAACAAACCGATCTGTAGAAGTTGATAGTGGCTATCAATTAAAACATGTTTTATTTACATCGATTACACATCATGAGTGGTTCGACTTTTTTCATCCTCCTGGAAATATGACTCTGTTACGATAGAAGGCATATTTTTTTTCATAGATTAGAGTAAAAAAGAAAAGCTTACGGGGTAAAGTCAAGATCAGACTGCACGTTGTGTGCATTTTCTATGCACCGCGATCTTTAGCAACGACGTCGCTAAAAGCTATTGACGTCATTGATGGCGGTGAACAGGCTGAGCCCTACCTTCTTGTGGCTACTTTTTAAATGGTCTACAGTACTGAGGTTGTCATTTATCACATAAACTCCCTTGTTTTCAGTGTAATAAACCTATTACGCATTTTCTTTTCTTATACACGTTTGATATCACAATTGCGTGACTTCATTTTTGACGTCATTTTGTACGTATTTCACAAAAGGGAATGGGTTTCTTACGGCGCGTGCATCTATAGATGGTTGATTTTGGTATATCAAAGGATAGTTTTTCCTCGTGATTATTTTTCTTTCTTTTTTTTTTTTAATAGACAAAATGGAATTGCATTGTACAACAACTTGTTTGGTATGTACATTACAAACATACATAAACCCTATTTTCACAGAGCGCTGCTTATATCTATTTTTACATTTTTCCCCCCATTTCAGAAACTGCTGTCTGAAAAGAAAGAGAGAAACGACATTAAACTGTAACCAAAAGTGGAACACTAATTATGGCCATTACAGTGGAAAAGTTTAAGGAGTAAAACTGGGGTAATAAAATACAAAAAATATCAACGTCGATTTGCATTCTTTATGCCCAGGGTGTATTATTGCGCGCGCGCGAAAAAAAAAAGTAATGAATCAGTTGGCTTGGTTAATTCATTTGTTGTAATGTTGCTGAAATGTCTTGTTTTGCGTGCTTTTGTTTTCTGTTTAGATACACTTACATTGTAGAATAAGGTGATTTATATCCGATTAAATGCTGTAATACTTTGTGTTCAATGAGATAATTTACATGAGTGAACTCGCCATCGTGTTTTTTTTTTTTGCAAAAAATAGCTATTGGGAATTGTTAACAGCGGAACAGAAAATTTAGAAGATTTTTTCTTTTTTAAATGATATGATCGAACATCTTTTTTTGTGTGCTGAGGAATAGATCTTAGTAGCATCGGTTTATACCCAATTCTGGTGAATAAGGTAAATAAATCTTTCCATCCGATGGTAAAAACCTGAGTTTTGCTACTTCAAAATTATTATTATTATTTTTATTTATTTTTTTGGCGAAAAAATATCTCCTTATCCGACAGTGCAGATCAAAGATCAGACTGCACGTTGTGTACAGACTGGTCTTGATCTCTACTGTCCACAAAAGACCGTTCAGTAGAGCTTAGAAGCTTAAGAGTTAACAAGTAATTTTTCTCAGGTACAAGGACATTTTGTACATGAGTGTAGATCTAATGATTCAAAATACTCCCAAAAGCATACATTTGAAAAAGCGATATTTGGATTTTTTTACTGTCAGCTTGAAAGGTTCATTTCAGCAGAATAAAGGTTAAAAAGTGATCGTGAGCACTGACAGAGTCAATAGAACACAGTCTGACGAAAGTTTAAAGGTAAAAGACAAAGTAAGGGTTTCATATAAGGATAAAAAAAAAAACATTACAATGGCGAAGACGAAACAACAACCAAGCTCGGGTGAGGATAACAAGGGCTCGACCTTTGACCCTGGGGACACGACGGAAGGACGGGACTGGATCAACAGTGCTACCCAAGGGACTGTGTCCGATATTAACTGGATCAATCACTGGAAACAGGTAAAATGGGAAACGTTTAGCCTTTAAAATAAACCGTTATATAACATGACATAAAATATTTTCTTACTTTTTAATTTCTTTTTATGTATTTTTTTCAAAGAGATTTCAAGGTAAAAGCGGATGTTTGACCTAACTTTATAGTTTTGGACACTATCGGTCCTGATGTTGGTGATGATAATCATTTACCTGATAAAGAACATAAAGGCCATGCTCTGGAAAAAGGAGGCTTAATGCATCTTCCTAATGCATCATACCAATCAAATCGTCACATAATCATGGGTCCATAATTGCCACTTCTTTTTAACAACCAGCTGAATCATGAGGAAGACTGATCATTTAACCTTTATCCTGCTGAATAAAAGAAATGAAACTTTCAAGCCGATAGCATAAGCCCAAAACTTTCCTGTTTCAAAGGGATTTTTGCAGAAAAAATATCTCCATATCGGACAGTGTAGACCAAAGATCAGACTGCACAGAACGTGCAGTCTGATCTTGATCTACGCTGTCCGCAAAAGGTCAGTGAGTCGCGCCTAGCAGCCTAAGGGTTAATATACAGAAAATTGACCGATAGCGAAAAGTTTCGGCCCACGTCAACCTGCGCGGAATCGCGCAGGCTGAAATGGTCGATACTTTTCGCAGATGCATTAGGCCTCCTTTTTACAGAGCTTGGCTCATATGTGTAATTATTGTGCTACACTTATGATGATGGCTATTAGTATTATCATTACTGCTACTACTACTATCATTATTATGACTCTTTCTTTCAGATGCGAGCACGATGGCATCCAGATTATCTGTTTGGTGCCCGGCACGGTGCTAGAGTCTACAGATATTGGGACGAGGATTACATGAATTCTGTAAGTAAAGTGAAATTGTTTGATCATCAGCATTTTCTCCCTTTTCCCACAATGTTTCATGTTGTTTCAAAGACAAATAAGCCATGTCTAGCAAAAGGGGATTTAAGGCATCTCCGCGATGCATGATAATATGCAAGTCATCACATAATTATGGATCCATACAACACAGTTTGTCTAACAACCGACTGAACTATGAGGTACACTGGTCCTTTGACAGACAGAAAAATGACCAATAGCAAAAAGTTTCGACCCATGTCAGCCTGCGCGGACTGCGCAGGCTGACATGGGTTGATACTTTTTGCAGATGCATTAAGCCCCTCGGCACGGAGCATGGCTCAAATTATTTTGCCACACATTTGATTTGTTTTCTGCAAATGCGATGCGCTCAGTTTTGACAAGTCTATAATCTTGTCGTTTGATAAACAATAAGGTACTGGTAGTGTTCGCTTCCGCTGTCGACAGTGTGACGGAAGGTAGAATTCTGAGAGGGGAAAGGAGACGAAGTGATAATCGTAAATGAAGCAAAAAGAATGAAAAAAGTTATGTATGTATGTATGTATGTATGTATTTATGTATGTATTTATGTATGTATGTATTTATGTATGTATGTATGTATGTATGTATGTACTTGTAGACCTACAAAAGAAAAAAAAAAAAAACGGACAAACACAAAACTGTTCAGAAATTCAGATTGATAGGCCGAAATGTAGACCGAAAACTATGAAGATATTTTTTAACATATTGACCATTAGCGAAAAGTTTTGGCCCTAGTCAGCCTGCGCGGACTGCGCAGGGTGACCTTGGTTGATACTTTTCGCAGATGCACTAAGCACCCTTTTCACAGAGCGTGGCTCTACTGTTTGTTTCAGGATTATATAGTGGCTGTAGATGCTGATCTGGAAGTGCCGTACTATCCCTATTCATATCACATGCACAACCAATCATCGAGCGGTACGGAAAAATCCGAGTATCACTACGGACGTGACCGGAGACGGTTTCCATGGTTTTGCATCCTCCTCGTAATCATACTCGGAGCAGCCATAACTATTCCAGTGATATTTGCGATTATTTTGTCTACCTCTAAACGTAAGTTTTGAAAATCTACAGGATTTCGAATTTTTATGTCAAATCTTAATCGAATGACAAGGTTTGAGACTAGCCAAAAAAAAAGCATCTATGACCTGTAAATTAAACATGGCGGAAAGGGTGGGTATGTAGTTGAATGACGATGTAAATATCGTGGGAAAAAATGAAAAGACTGGATACGAGTATTTTTTTTTTCGTTTTTGACAATGTTTTCACCAAGCTTTAGTCTTCAGTGTTGTAAAATCAATGGATCGTTTGTTTATCCATATCCCCATGAAATAAATAGATAAAACATTTTTTTCTTTTCCCCAAGTGTTTTTTACTATCTTGTGAGGTATCTCAATTACCCCTGAAACAAATTTGCAGACGATTAAAATATATTCTCATAAAATGTGGATAATCAACTTTCATTAACCCTTTACCATACAGTCCCATGTTTTAATAAACTCTTTACCGAACTACAGAAGTTTGGACTTGACCAAATTGAAAGCATTTCCAGACAACAAATAAAATGATGCTCAAATGATGATTTCTGGCTATGATAGGATAGAAAACGTTTTCGGAAGAGGAGAAAATGCTGGTCACCAGCGTTTTCTCCTTTCCCCACTATGTTTTCAAAAACCTTCTCCAATGTCGTTAAAAGTCGGGATTGTGTCAGAAGGGGTTAAAGACCTAGTGGAAGATTACAGTAACTGTTGCAAGTAAAGTGAAAAAGGCGCTAATTCTGTTTGCATTTTTTTCTTTTTCCTACAATATTTTCTACCTTTTCAAAGACCAACCCCGTCCTCTGACCAACATTTGTTTTGTCATCTCCCAAGTTGTTTTAGTCATATACGAGTATATAATTTTAGAGATACATCTATACTCGTTTTCAGCAAGTTTTTAACCCACTTCATCTTTCATATTCTATGAAAACTATAATCATTCTTGCATCTTCATGCCAAATGTTGCCCCTGACAGTTACAAGGTACACAGATTACGGTGGATAGAATACACATTTCATTTTATGGAGACCTTCAAAAGAATCACTTTTGTTGTTTCCTGTTTTAAATAAGGACATAGGAGTTTCTCTGTTCCTTACATCATATTTATCGGTACTTTATCTATATTTACGCAGCTGACTAAGTTCTGATCCATTCTTCCTACTATCAAGTTTTAACAGTTTTCTTTTTTTCTTTTTCAATCTCTTGCTGTAAGGTTGTATCTTTAAGGGTTAATGTCATGTTTTCCTATATATGTATTGTAATCATGTTGTACGACCAGAAGCTGTAAAGCTTACGTCAAATAAAAGAATTGAATTGAATCGAATTGTCTTGTTATCACTCATATTTGCTGTTTCTTGTTTCAGCCGAATCACCTACGGATATTCTTGGTAAGTTTCTTTGGTGTTTAACGTCGTTTTTAACATTATCAGCTCGAATGTTCGAAGAAAACATCGGGGTATTTTCGTAGCTCCATCTTATACGTCTGCATCGATGTTGTGCAAAAGCTTTGACATTTTGTAATGTCTCTATTATTACTGAGGATATCTACTCTGAACTTGGACTAGTTGTTGACTATCAAAAGGAAAATCATACAACAAGGGCAGGTAACCGTCAAAATATTGTGAAACAGTTATGCCTCTTTCTCGACTTGGAATTGTCATAGAAAATCAAACGGCTGCAGCCGAGCGTTGGCACCCACAAGCGGTGCTTTTGTTTCAGTAATATCACGGCTGCTAGTGCACGGATGCTTGCGTTCCTGTAGTTTCTTTTACTTTGCACAAAACTCTTCCTCTTTGCAAACAATACCTTGTGATGAGAGAGGAGTGAATCCTGTCGAATTGAATTTCATCAATCTTTGGGAAGAATTTGGCGGAGTTTGGAATGAAACCCGCGACACTGCTGGATTGCAAATTTTGCACTTAACTTGGCATGGATAAATCGAAGTAAGCGTACGAGTTACGTCCCTTTGTACTTCTTGAGAGCAATAACTCTGACTTAAGGGGGGTTTATTTCAAGTAGAGACAGAAAAACATCATTAGTTTAAAAAGGGATGTTTTCCAAGTTTTGAAGTCGGTTAAATCAACCCCTGTAGGCCAACATCATCAATGCGCAAGGGTACATGGCAATAGTCATTTATCTAACTCATTGATTAAACAACAATAACAACAACAATATGAAGAAGAAGAATAGTTGTTGTATTTGTTGTAATGTCTATTGCTGTTGTTGTCTTTTTTTTTTTTACACAATTCATTACTCTTTGAAATGAATCGCAGCAGGCGTCTTTGAAACAATCTTGTGAAACAGATATTAACCTGGATTAAGGTTCACTGCAAAAACACAGGTAAAAAATGGATAGTTTAAACTCAGATTTTCCTATACAAAAGGATTTTTTTGAAAGGAAGATTTCTTCTTATCGGAAAGTCTGATCTTGATCTACGCTGTCCGCAATAGGTCAATGAATCGCCCTTGACAGCCTGGGGGTTAAGATGTTTCCATAAGAGCTCTCTTGTAAGAGGAAAAAAACAACGTCTGCTTGTGTTGCAGTGCTGAACGAAACATATATAAGCCATGCTCTGGAAAAAGGGTGTTTAATTATATTTCCGTAATAAGCAATACAAAGTGATTCATGACATAATTATGGTTCCGTAAAATAAATTTTGTCAAGCAAGGGACTGAATCGTAACGTAGAATGGTCCTTCATCATACAGAAAATTGACCATTAGTAAAAAGTATCGACCAGGTCTGCCTGCGTGGACTGTGTAGGCTGACCTGGGTCAATCCTTTTTGCAGATGCATTAAACTCGTTATTCCCGGGACATGGCTTTTTTTTTCAGCGAAACACCAAATAAGGCATTGATATTAACTCTTGTTGTAACGATCTTATTAATATATGCTTTTACAAACGTTACGGAAAGAGGAGAAATGCTTGTAACATGCTCCTTTTGTCACAGTTGTTTCTATCCCCTTCAATGCCTTCTTTCCAGACACTTTCATCCAGTGGTTTCCAAATATTTATAATAAAGACCAGTCTAAACTTTTGAGGTCCGGTAAAGAGTTTAATTGATTGATTTATAGAATTGTGTTTTACGCCGTTTTCAACACAATTTCACTAATATCACGGCGACAGTTCACATGTTTATGTATGTCCCGAGTTTCATCAGTACTAGGCTAGGGCTCTGACGTGTCTTGCACAAGGACACTACCACAAAAAAAAAAACCTACACTTTACGCGTTTAGTTAGAATCAAGAGCGAATTAACACCTGTAAAGATAAAGACACTTGTAAAGATAAAGACAATTGTAAAGATAAAGACACCTGTAGAGATAAAGACCTTTTTCTTTCATCATTTAGGTAGAATCAGGAGCGAATTAACACTTGTAAAGATTAAATACTCCCCAGAACTGGCTAACACATCGTCACCCGAGTTCCAATTCTTAGTTTCGGAGTTCGAGAAAGAGGTAAGATGAGTAGTGGTTATTATGTCTCCAAGTTGTAAGACTTCAAGTCATAAGCCAGCATGGTCTCCTTTTTCCACAATATTTTCAAAAACATTTTTCGAAAAACGTTTGAGAGAGAGAGAGAGAGAGATGGATTTTCGCCATCTTGTTTTTCTTAAAAACTTTGACTAGCAATTTCTTCTTTTCCAACAATGTTCTGAAAAGTTTTCTTCGTTTGATTCGTTAAACATGGATTCTCTAAGATCACACAACTTTTATTCGTATCCGCACGAGTTTCTTTCTGTTTCAATGCTGTTTTCAGATGGGACTTCTTTACGACGCCAACGTTACTAAGGAACAGTACGCCGGAAGTCGAGTCAACTCAGTTACGTAAGTATACGACTACATGCTTTCAAAAATTCATGAGTCTACAATAGATGAGTTTTAAATATTTTCATACAAGGAGGCATTGTAATTTCTTCATTTGTGAAAACTTTTTTGATGCTCCGCGCAATCCATTCACTCACTTATCATCTTTATGTATAAGTCCTTCACTACGCCAACGTCAATAAGGAACGATTTGCCGGAAGTCGAGTCAACTCAGCTACGTAAGTGTACAGCTGCTTGCTTTCCGAAAACTAACACTCCTACTTTCATAAACATCCGTTTCGGATATGAATAATCAACCTGTATTAGCGATTTACAAAACAATCTCGTGTCTAAACAACCAAGAGAAAATGGCTTTTAAAAACATTGTGGGAAAAGGAGAAATGCTTGTAGCCAGCATTTTGTAAGTTTTCTAAAATGGTCTGCTGCGAGACGCATTAACAATAATAGCATATAGTACATAGCCAGGAAAAAGGCTGTTGCAAAATTTATTATGGTCCATATTGTATTTAATAAACTACTAATACTACGCCCCCTGTCATAGTGGTTTGTGTAATCTATAATTTTCAGAAACCAAAACATATAATTGACGCCTATTTCGTTGTCTAGAAGTACTTTCAATTTGGACAATCTCAGGGTTTAGTCTTCTGGCAAAGGGTTTAAGTAGAATTTTGTTTTTATTTCTTTTATAGTTTTGACAGAAAAGGTAGTGCGAAGGTCAGCTACGACTTATTTTTCGATGTCAAGGAGATGCGAATACCAACACATGAAACACTCAAAGAAATACTATACTCTGTGGATCGGGACAAGAGAGACATAGGCCTTGGTGTTCTTGGTGACCTGAGATTTCGAATTGAGTCATATAAGGTGGTAGACAGTAAGGTTATTAAGCGTGTTGATGTCAATGATACGGTGTCTGAGCGACAGGATGTCACTGTACCTTCTACGAAAGTAAATAATGTGTCAGATACCGAGTCTGATTCTAGGCATAAGCATCCTGTGGCAGCTGTCAAAGAAACAGATCGTTTTGTACCAAATATTATTGTAAAGAAACAACCGAACGTCATTACCCATAAAATAATTGTAAAAACAGTTAAGCCTGTGGCAAAAGATTGGGACAAACTGCGTAATAAAGTAGAAGTGAAAGATAGTATTACTACTCCACACCATGGTACACCACAAACAACAACACAAGATACACCTACAGCGAGATCAAACTGGTCAACAAGTGATGCTACCAAAACAGTTCCAACTGATTTTGCTACACTCACAAATACTAGCAGAGCACAAACGATACCTACAGCACGTCCATCCTCGACAACACCTACGATACCGAAAACAATCGATCTGGTAACAGACATATCGACAGAACAATCAACCACGGCTGTCTTTCCTGAATCGTCATCACAGGAAACAATAAAAGTTGAGAGAACGACATTAGCTTCGGTTACGAATCAGACAACTGAAATTCAAGCTACCGATAACACTAGAATTGAATCTACAATTGATGATATGTATAGTTCTTTCACAGATCCAGTTTCAACAAGCTCAGACTTAACAAACCTGTTTGTAACTAATGTAACATCACATGCTCAGCAAACAGTAACTACAGGCAGTCAATTTAGCAGCACTGCGCCCTCTGAATTTAAACTACACGCCTCTTTACAACCTAAAACAAAAACACTACATACTGCAATTTCTCTGATTACGCATGAACAAAAAATAAGCGTAACCGACCAAATGAAGAACACCAGTATTACACCAATCAGGAATGACGACGAAGAATTCCAAACTACTACTAAATCAAGAATCCAACAGGCACAAGAAAAAACATCCTTTTTGGCTACAATGCCCGGTCCTAAAAGTCAGGGCACATTTTCTGCCGAACCTGCATTTTATTCGTCTACTTTATCTCCAGGTAATGATGCAACCATTGTAGTTTTCTCCAAACAGCCAGTAACAAATCTTACCCAACTTGCAAGAACTCTTGGTACACAGGACATCCCTTCTGCTGAAGTATTTCCCGAATCAAGCGATTCAGACTCCGCAAGAAAATCAATAAGTGCAACAACACATGGACCGACCACTTTTTCAGCCACGGTGCCCAGTTTGGAAGTACATACATCAATTACTACCGAATCAGCAGTTGATACGCCATCATTAGCTCAAACTTCTAATTCTTTCACTTTACCAGCACTGACAGAGATCATCTCTAAAGTACCGATAGTAATTCCTATCGAACTTGCAGGTACTAATGTAGCAAAGGACCTCACTTCTGCAAAAGTACTGCCTCAGAAACAAGCAACAGAGACAGATTCTGCAATAAAATCACCTAGTGCTAAACCACAAGAGTTAATTGTGACGGAACAAATGACAAGTAACAAAACTCGTTTAAATCAATTCACTGCTGCGGAATCATCAACCATAGTTGTCGAAACACAAACAAAAAATCCAGCTTTACAGAAATCTTATGTGGATACATCAACGACCGTCAGTATCAATAGAACATCAATTTCTACTCAATCAAAGTATGCTGTAGCTTCATCGAGCTCTGCTGCAGCTCAAAAAGACCCCGTTGATTTTTTTATTACCAAGTCGTACGTTCAAACACCTGTCATAGTGAAGCAACAGAAAATAACTTCACCACAAACAACTACAATATCAACATCAAAAACGAATTTTGTTTATCTCGAACCAAATACTGGGGAAAAGGCCATTGTTCCTGAAGGCCTATTCATCCCACACTCAACATCTTCTCTGCCATATGTTACTATTTCCGAAAGACAAGCTACAGAAACAAAGAAACCAGTTTCGGGTACATTACCTGCAAAGTCAACGACGTATGCATCCATAAAAGATGTAATATCAATATCACCAACTCGAAACTCATCAAGATTTTCAGAAGCACTGATAACTACCACTGATCCAAGTAATGGTATGTCCGCAGAACAACGAATTAATATAACAGGACAACAAAAAAATACTGAACGATCCATCAGGATAGCGTCATCAACGGATTCCGATGATTTAGGTACATCAAATCAAATTGATTCTAAAACTACTACATCATCAAGCTTAACTCAGTTGGGTGCTTTCTCTTTTCCGGCAACCACACCGATGTCTCTACCTTTCGCAAATTTGGGACAAGCAACAGATACAAGGGAACCGAATTTCACAACGGAGAAATCAATATCGATCAAATCTTCCCAGATAACCAACATGGGAATTACACTTCGTATAGGAGAGAATTACGAGACCGATTCTAGATCAACCTCCGGTTTTCAAGAAATAACAAGCCGATTTCCAGCAAATAGGGCTATGAGTTTGCCACCATTGATCACGTCTGAGGAAGTACCATCAGATATATTTGGGGAAAAAATGACCGATATCGAATCTCAAAGTATTGCAATAAGGTCTACAACCAAAGGAGCGGCCCGCACAGGTAGCATGAATTCAAAAGTGTCAGTTCCATTATTGGAATCTAGAACGTCGACAGAAACCAGTAGCGCCACTGCAACAGAACAAATAACTACTAGTGAGTCGAAGTGGGCAAATACAGACAACCAAACGCCGTTGCTTGTCCCTTCGAAAACACAGAACATTTCCACTGTTCCATTTGCCAGTTCTTCTGGGGCACAGACAGGTATTCTGTTAGGGACGATACCTGCAACATTAAGCATAATAAATAAATCATCAACAGAAAGTCAAGCAACGTCAGATTCTGCAGCAACACAAACACGCTTAAGTCAGTCGCTGTTAACTGTCACAATGCCTCAAAACCCCTCCCTGTTAATTCAAAAGATAAACATTCCTTTCCAAAGTACAACAGCACCTCCAGTCGGCAGCGCTAAAAATAAGATTTCAACTACACATTTAGTATCAAACTTAGCCAAGTCAACAAAAACAGTCGCAAGAACGTTCAGTACGACACCATCCACTGTTGTGACAACAAATGGCCGATTTCCATTCAGTAAAACAACAATATTTCCATCTTCAATCTGGACAACAATTAAAAGGAAAGCTATAGCAGTAAATGATTTTGAAACCCAGATAAGTACATCTACCGAATCATTTACATCTTCTACTGCATTACTGAATACTACAACGCCACAGATGTCCGAAGTATCACTAGACCCATCACAAGTTTCAGATGTTCCAGCAACAATCAAGACAGAAACTAAGACATCAGTAACGGACAAGGGTACGGCAACGCAAATTTTGACCGAAACAGAAAATAAGAACAATAAACCTTCAAAGGATGCTACAATTATTGCAGCACTTTCCTTTGAGGTACAAACGAACTCCACTAAGCCACTTCAATCAATTATCTCCCAACAGTCCTTTACATCGACAACACCTTCGATGTCATTTGAAACAAGTTTGGTATCTAAAAGCAAAACATCAGCCTTAACAGCGTCAACGAGTACAAGTGAAACACCAAAAGACGCATCTGTCTCATCTAAAGGATCAGCCGTGTCTGAAATGACTTTTACGAATGCATCTCAAATGACTTTCATGGATAGGTTAACCCCTATGGCCATCCCATCGTTTATTATTTCGCAATATAAAATAAATCCGACAACCAAGGATAGAATGGTGAATGAGGCTTGGCTAAACTTTCTGAAAGCCATTCTCAATATAATATATCTTTTTGATGGTCAAAACGATGCGGAAATACAAAAAATACTGTTGCACTCACAGCCTGATTCATCAAGGACAGAAAACTACATAACCAAGGATGTAGATACCAGTATGTACCTGCTAAACCTACTAATGCCCATTCTGAAGATACCACCATCATTTAATGATCAAAACAAGTACCAAGCTAGAAAAATTTTATACGCTTTAATACTTGGTTTATTAAAAGCAGAAAACCTGACAAACAACGAAGGAGAGACTAATATATCCGGTTTCAATCTACTCAAAGCCATGCCCAATTTAAAAACACCATTTTATGACAGAAACTATACAGAAACAAGAGACATATCATTTAAATTACTGTCTGACTTATCGAGGATAGGAAAGTTGACAGCAAAGGATAGAGACACAATTACCTCTAAGCTCAATCTACTTATCGCCGTTTTCAATTTGATAACATCATTTGATGGTCAAAATCTTACAAAAACTCGAGACATATTATTCCCCTTACTGTCTGGCTCATCAAGAGAAGGAAATCTGACAATTAAGGATAGAGAAACAAATATGTCTAGACACAATCTACTCATGGCCATTCTCAATTTGGTAACATCATTTGATGATCAAAACAAAACAGAAAAAAGAGACATGTTATTCTCATTACCGAATGACTTACTGAGGGAAGAAAACCAAACAACAAAGGAAGGAGAAGCGGAAATTTCTAGACCAAACCTGCGTATGGCCGTCATCAACTTTATAACCAAGTTTGATAGCAGAAACAATACAGAAACAGCAGACATATTATTTCCCTTACTCTTCAATTTATCTAGGGACGAAAACCTGACAGCAAAGGATGGAGAAAGGAATGTGTCTAGAATAAGGCTACTTACGGCCACCCTGAATATGTTATCATCACTCAACGGTCAAAATCAAACAGAAAAAAGAGACGTATTATTCCAGTTACTGTCTGACTTATCGATTGTAGGAAACCTGACAAGAAATGATAGAAACACAAATACTTCCATACTCCATCAACTTATTGCCATCATCAATTTGATTTCACCATTTGATGGTCTAAACAACACAGAAACAAGAGATATACTATCTCAACTTCTGTCTCATTTATCGTGGGAAGGAAACCTGACTGCAAAGGATAGAGAAAGGAATTTGTCTACACTTCATCTACTTATAGCCGTCCTCAAATTGATAACTCCAATTGATATTCAAAACAAAACGGAAACAATAGACATACTATCCTCACTGTTTGCTAACTTAGCAAAAGACAGAAATCTGACAATAAAAGATAGAGAGACGAATAGATCTAGAATCAGTACACTGATGGCCGTAATCAATTTTTTGACACCATTTGATGGCAGAAACGATACAGAAACAAGCGACATATTATCTAAATTACTGTCTGGTTTATCGAGCATAGGAAACCTTACAATAAAGGAAAGGGAAATGAATTCACGTAGGCTGCATCTACTTACGGCCATACTCAACTTGATAACACCGATTAATGTCCAAAACGATACAGAGGCAAAAGACATGTTATTCCCGATACTGTCTTACTTAACAAAAGTAGGAAACCTGACAGGACAAGACAGAGAAACAAATATGTCTGGACTCAACTTACTATTGGCTGTCCTCAACTTGATAACATCATTCGACGGTCGAAATAATCAGGAAACAAGAGACTTACTTTTTCCGTTACCGACTGACGCTGCAAGAGAAAGAAATCAGACAATAAAGGATATGAACACCATAATGTCGAGTTTTAATCTACTTATGGCCTCCACTAACCTTATAACACAATTTGAGGGCAGAATCAATACTGAAACGAGAGACAAATCATTTCCCTTACTTTCTTATTTATCTAGGGAAGAAAACCTGACAGCAAAGGATGGAGAAGCGAAAATGTCTAGAATAAGGCTTATTGAGGTCATCTTCAATATATTTTCTTTACTCAATGATCAAACAAATACAGAAACAAGAGACGTATTAATCCAATTACTGTCTGACGTATCAATGGTAGGAAACTTAACCAGAAATTACAGAAACGCAAATATTTCCGTGGGCAATCCGCTTATTGCCATCATCAATATGATTTCATCACTTGATGGTCAAAACAATACAAAAACAAGAGACACGCTTTTACCATTGTCGTCTCATTTAGTTAGGGAAGGGAACGTGACAGCAGAAGTTGGAGAAAGGAATATGTTTAGAATCAGGCGACTAATGGCCATTCTCAAAATATTATCATCTCTCAACGTTCAAAATGATACAGAAACAAGAGACATAATATTCCCTTTACTGTCACACTTATATAGGCTAGAGACATGGACAGCAAACGATAGAAAAACGAATTTGTCCAGACTCGATCTACCTATGGCCGTCCTCAAATTGATAACTCCAATTGACATTGAAAACCAAACAGAAACAACAGACATGTTATTCTCAATGTTTGCTAACTTAGCAAATTACAGAAATCTGACAATAAAAGATAGAGAGTCGAATAGGTCTAGACCTGGACTAAGAGCGTTGATGGCCGTAATCAATTTTTTGACACGATTTGGTGGCAGAAACGATACAGAAACAAGCCACATGTTATTCCAATTACTGCCTCGTCTATCGAGGATAGGAAACCTTACAGCAAAGGAAAGGGAAATAAATACACGTAGGCTGAACCTACTAATTGCCATATTCAACTTGATAACACCGTTTGATGTCCAAAACGATACAGAGGCAAAAGACATGTTATTCCCAATACTGTCTAACTTAACAAAAGTAGGAAATCTGACAGGACAAGACAGAGAAACAAATATATCTGGGCTCAACTTACTATTGACTGTCCTCAACTTGGTAACACCATTCGATGGTCGAAATAATCAGGAAACAAGAGACTTACTATTTTCGTTACCGACTGACTTTTCAAGGGAAGGAAACCAGGCAATAAAGGATATGAACTCCATAATGTCGAGGTTTAATCTACTTATGGCCGTCTCTAACTTAAGAACACAATTTGATGGCAGAAACAATACAGAAACGAGAGCCATATCATTTCCCTTCCTTTCTGATTTATCTAAGGAAGAAAACCTGACAGCAAAGAATGGAGAAGCGAAAATGTCTAGAATAAGACTACTTAAGGTCATCCTCAATATATTATCATCACTCAATGGTCAAAGTAGAACAGAAACAAGAGACGTATTATTCCAATTACTGTCTGATTTATCAGAAATAGGAGATCTGGCAAAGAATAGATACACAAATACGTCTAGAGTTAATTTACTTACGGCCATCCTCAAAATGATTACACCTTTTGATGATAGAAACCTTACAGAAACAACAGGCGTATTGTTTTCATTACTATCTGATTTGTCGAGAGCAGGAAACATGACAGTAAAGAATGGAAGGACGACAATGTCCAGATTAAGGCTACTTACTGCCGTCCTTGAATTAATATTATCACTCAACAGTCAAAATAATACAGAAACTACAGATATATTACTCCCGCTACTGGTTGATTTACCAATGGTAGGAAACCTGACAGGACAATACGGAGAAATGAATATATCTAAACTTAATCTGCTTATGTCAATCCTCAGTTTGATAACACGATTTCATGGCAGAGACAGCACAGAAACAAGAGACATATTATTACCATTATTGCCTGCTTTATCCAGGGTCGGAAATCTCACGATAAAGGATGGAGAGACAAATACATCTAGACTAGATGTACTTATGGCCATCCACAATTTGATGAAACATGTGGATAGTCGAAACGATACAGAAGCAAGAGACATTTTGTTCCCTTTACTGTCTGGTTCATCAAGGGAAGGAAACATAGGAAAAAATAATCAAAAGACGAACATTTCTGCCATAATCAATTTAATGTTACCATTCGATGAAAGAAACAGTGCAGAAGCAACGAACATGTCGTTTCAGTTACTGTCTGACTTATCGAGGAAAGGAAACCTGACAAAAAACGAAGGAGAGACGGACACTTCTGGGCTCAATTTACTTATTGCCATTTTGAATCTAATAACAACGTTAAATAGTCGAACCACGACAGAAAATGGAGATGTATTGTTTCCATTACTGGCTGACTTGCCTAGAAACCTGACAACAAACGATGTAGAGATGAGTAAATCTAGACTCAATCTACATTCGGCCATTCCCAATTTAATAACACCATTTTATGGTCCAAACATTAAAGAAACAAGAGACCCACTGTTCCGTTCACTCTCTGATTTATCGAAGGTAATAAACCTGACAGCAAAGGACGGAGAGCTAGACACTTCTAGACTAAAGCTATTTACAACCATCCTGAATATGATACCATCATTTTATGGTCGAAACAATACAGACACAAGAAACATATTATTCCCATTTACGCCTGATCTACCTGGAATGGAAAATCTAATGACGAAAGATGGAAATATGAATACGTCTACGCTTGAAATACTAACGACCATACTAAAGAGTATTTCATCATTTGATATTCGAAACAGTACAGACTCAAAAAACAAACTATTCCAGTTCATGCCTGACTTAACAAGAACAGAAACCCTGATAACGAAAGATGGAATTGGAAATACTTCTAGGGTCAACCAATTGCTTGCGATCCTTAATTCTCTATCAACATTGAATGGTCAAAACAAAACAAAAATAGGAGACCTATTATTTCCAGCGACGCCTCATTTAGCGAGGACAGGAATTATGACAAATACGTCTAGGATAAACCCAATGCATGCCATCTTTAATTTATTATCCTCATTTAATGAAAAAAATGATACAGAAATACGAAAAATATTATCAAAATTTATGACTAGTTTCTCAGAAGAGGTTGAAAACCTATCAACCAAGGGCGGAGAGACGAATACGTCGATTCTCAACATTCTAACGGCCATCTTTAACATCATATCATCTGATAGTCGAACCAGTACAGAACCGGGAGACATCTTATTCAAACTAACTCCTGTTTTATCTAGAAAAGAAAACATTACAGATAAAGACGAAGCGGTGGAAACAGCTAGAATCAATCTTCTTATGACTATCTTCAATTTGATATCATCATCTAATGGTAAAAACTACACGGAACCAAGAGATATATTGTTTCCGCAAATGTCTGAATTATCCAGGGCAGAAAATTTCACAAGCAAAGATAGGATGACAAGTGCACCTAGATTAAATCTACCAACATCTATCCTAGAATTTATTTCATCAATTGATGATCGAAACAAGACTGGAACTAGAAACATTCTATTGCAACTAAATGATGTATTCAGAAAAGAAAGGCCAAACTTGACAATAGATGATGAACAGACGTACAACCTACTCACGACCATCTTCAATATGATTCCATCACTAAATGACCAAAACGATACAGAAACAAGGGACATGCTATTTCCATTAATCCTTGATTTATCCAGAGGAGAAAACCTGACAAATACTTCTAAGCTTAAACTATTAATGGCCATCCTCAATTTAATATCATTATTTGATTATCGAAACAATACAGAAACACAAAATATTGTTTTCCTATTAATGTCGGATTTTTTAAAAGCATACAATCTGATACCGAAAGATGAAATCACAAAAACGCCTTGGATTAATTTCTTGAAGACCATCCTTAGATTTATGCCATCATTTGATGATCTAAACAATACAGAAACCAGGAATATATTTTTCCCACAGACGACTGATATGTTCGAGGCAGAGAACCCGATAACAAAATACGGAATGACGAATACGTCTTGGATTAAGCTACTGACGGCAATCATCAATATCAAAGCGTCATTTGAAGGTCAAAACAACACAGAAGCATGGAATGAACTAGTACCATTAATGCCTGCTTTATCTTGGTCAGAAAACCTGACACAGAACGGAGTGGTGAATACATCTAGTCTCAGCTTACTTGCTGACGCCTTCAATGAATCATCGTTATTTGATGGTCGAAATACAACAGAAGTAAGAAACATATTATTCCTGATATTGCCCAAACTATACAGGGCAGAAAACCTGACAACAAAGGATGGAGTAATGAATAAGGCTAGTCTAAAAATGCTTTCGACAATCTCCAATGTTTTTGGTGGTCTAAACAATACAGAAATCAGGAACCTGCTATCTCAACAAACGCCTGATTCATACGCGATAACGAAAGACGAAATAACAAATATGTCTATACTTAATCTGCTTACTGCCATCTTCAGTGCATTGCCTTCAGACGATAGTCAAAGAAATACAGAAACAAGAGACATTTTGTTACAATTAAGACCTGATCTATCAGGCGCAGAAAACCTCACAACAAAAAAAGGGAAGACGAGTGCATCTAACATTAAGCTGCTTAGGGCCGTCCTCAATATTATGTCGTCATTTAATGATAAAAACGATACAGAAACGAAGAGCCAATCATTTTCTCTATCAACTAACTTATCCGTGGTAGAAAACCTGATTAAGAAAGTTAGAATGACAGAAGCCTTATGGATTGACCTCCTCATAGCCATCCACAATGTAATATCGTCATTTGATGGTAGAAACAAAACGGACCCAAGATATGTATTCTTCCCATTTACGGCTGATTCACCCAGGGCAGAAAATCTGGCGAATAAGGGCGGAATGATGAATACATCAAGGCTTGACCTACCAACGGCTGTCCGTAGTATAATAGCATCATTTGATGGTCGAAATGATACAAAAACAAAAAACTTATCATTACTGACGGACTTTTTAAAGGCAGAAAATCTGACAGCGATTGATCGAAAAACGAACAATCCAAGGCTAGATTTACTGACGGCTATCCTCAAAATGATATCATCTTTTGATGGTCAAATCAATACATCACTTGATGGTCGAAAAAATACGGAGTCAAGCGCATTATTGCAATTAATATCGGACTTATCAACGGCAGAAAACCTCATAACAAAGGAAAGAGCGGCAAATACATCGAGACTGGACCTACTGACGTCCATCCTCAATTCGATAACATTTGATGGCAGAAACAATACAGAAACAGGAAATCTATTACTCCTGTTGATGCCCGATTTATCCAGGGCAGAACCTCTGGTGACCAAAAATGAATTTGCGAATTTTCCATCCGGCATCCTTGATTTGATATCATCTTTGAATGGTCAAAATAATACGAATATAAGAGACATATCATTCCCATTAGCATCTGATTTGTCAAATGTAGGAAACCTGAGGACGAAAGATGTAGCCGCAAACATTTCAATGCTCAACTTACTAACACATGTTCTAAATTTATTATCACCATTTGATGGCCAAAACAATACAGAAACGAGAAACATATCGTTGCTGTTAACTCCTGATTTATTCAGGACAGAAAACCCAACAAGAAAAGATTGGGAGACGAATACGCCCTGGCTGAATTTTTATGCAGCTTTTATCAATATCACATCACCATTTTACGGTAAAAACAATACAGAAATAAGAAACATACTACTCCCATTACTGTCTGATTTATCAAGGGTAGAGGGCGTAAATACAATAGATGGAATGACAAATACATCTAGGCTTAACCTTCTTAGAGCCATTGTCAACCTCACACAATCAGTTGACATTGGAAAGAATACGGAACCAAACGACCTGCTATTCCCCTTAAAGTCCGGATTATCCGGCGCAGAAGATCCGATTAGAACAGATGAAGAGGAGAATACCTCTAGGCTTAACCTTCCCACTACCATTTTGAATATTACATCATCATTTAATACCCAAAACAATACCAAAAAGATCGATATATTATTTCAACCTGATTTGCCAATTGAACAAGACAATATCACTAATGGTGAAATACTGAAAATTACAAAGAATGGTACGCTAGGAGGAAATACCACTTTGATTGTAAGATCTAAAACAGCAAAGATCTTAAATCCATCATTTGAGTATTTATGGTCGCTGGGTGATAATGTATTAGACACATTGTTGCGAAGTGAAAAAGCCTTTAAGACTCCAGACCAGGCTTGGGATAGCGATCATTTAGCTGGTTTAAACAACTCATCTGTAAGTCGTGTTGGTCTATCAAAAAACAATCGTGCACAATTCCACACTATTAATCAAGACGACATCAAACCTATCGATGCTGACATTCTTCCAGATTTCGACGGTTCAATTACAGGAGGTGGAGTCGCCATAACGATAGATCAGGGTTTTACTACAGATTTCAATTCAGATATGAGAACGATTAGGCCATTCACTATACCTGAAGGAAGGGTTAACTTCACCAGTAGTGCGAGCGGTTCTTCTATAGGAGTTCCACTGTCTTTGGGAACTCCCGGGCTTCTTTCTTTTCCGAATACGGTGACCATCTTCAGCAAAACGACACCACGACCTATTGACACAGAAGCAATTTTTATCACGCAGGTACCCGTCAAAAGAGAAAACACGCCCAGTTCTGGATTTCCCACCATGTTCGACCTGCAAATCCAATCAGCTGAGACAAGACGAAATGCATCTTTGATGAAGCGCACTGCTTCTGCAAATGTTGGGGTCACTGCCCAGCCGTCTAATTTAAGAGACGAACTAATACCGTCAATAAGGGATGCTGCATCCGACATGAGATCAGATAACCTTTTAAATCTTGGCGGTCTTGATGGAATGTTTGGAATATTAGGCAATTCTGATAAACTACTAAAGGATGCTGCAAAAACTAAGATCATCCGTAAGAATATAACATCCAAAGTTGCAGTAAACACCGCGTCGACGGCAGGTAAAATTAGCGTCCTCCCTGTTACAAAAGGCAGCAATCCTAAAGACGATATTGTCAAAGGTGCACGTTTAATCAACAATGATAATTTCGGATTTTTTGATAACTTTCTAAATATGAATACAAATGACATACTTCAACCCTCTGAAAACGTGCAACAAATTTTCATGAACCAAACCAATACCACAAAAGATCGTGGTCAAGCTTCTGAAAACGTCAATAGCTTACTGACAAATGGCGGATCGAATGTAGTTTCGAACTTGCTATCTCCTTTTGATATCGGTTTTGTGAATGAGGGGAACGTGCCCGTATTATCAGAGTTCTCATCTAACTTCGATGGTGATAAAAAAAGTATTTCTAAAGATGGCCCTGAGCCCAAAATCAATACATCCAGTTTAACTGAGAGTCTGGCAGCGTTCGACATATCAAATATTCTTGGTATGGAGATGAAAAACATTAACCAGGCCAAAGAAACAAATTTGACCAGTAGATCGAATGCAACAGAACCGGACTCAAATAACACAATATTTGCCACATCGCTAGAAAATAATGGTGGGAAAGTCGGTGACGAAACTAAACTAGTTATAAAAGAAAGCACGGCTTCAGCGAAAACAACCAGTACAGTACATTCCATGATCCATAACATAGCAAACGATACGAATTTTACAGGTATTGTCAAAGTCAATATTACCAAGGTAAACAGCACTGCCAACATTGAAGCCACAGGACTGAATGGAACGTCTAGCAAATTAGAACTGACCGCAAAACTAACTGGTGTTCCAACAGAGTTTAGAGACAATATTGTAGAAAATGTTGTAAATGAAACAAGCGCGGTTGAAGAAATTGATACCAGCCCAGCAAATAAGGAAAACGAAGTTAAATTGGACATCAAAGCCACTAGCAACGCTACAAGCAATCTGGTGAAGAATAATGGTGTATTCTCAAGTGAAAGCCCAGAATTAGTTTCAATTATTTCGACGTCGTCAGTAATCAATTTAGACTCGGTTGATGCAACTATCGATGGCTTTAGAAATGCATCAGAAGATTCTGAAATTACATCAGATACTACTGTAGCCGATGCTACAGTTGTGCCCATTGTCGGCACGAGTAGCTGGAATAACATTTCGATAGAACTAACGGTCCAGAAAAATGGGACAATCAATGGAACAAGCGGCGAGAGACTAACGGAAATGTCCGTCAATTCCGAGGGTAGGCAAAGTTATTTCTGTATTCAGCATCAGCCAGATATCTTTCTTTATCATTGTCCTTTGACAAGTTATCTATGGCTCATATGTGAACAAGTTAATACACCAAAATGGCAAAAGGGGTTCGATATTCCTCTATGATGCATGATACCAAGCAAGTCATCACATAGTTATGGATCCATAAAATCCATTTTGTTTAACAATTGGTTGAATAATGAGGTAGAGAGATTCTTCGGCATGCAGGAAATTTACAAAAAGCAAAAGGTTTTGACCCTTGTCAGCCTGTCCGAAGTGCACAGGCTGACATCGGTCGATAAATTTTGCAGATGTATTAAGCACTGTTTTTACAGAACATATAAAACATAAATCCGTCGATATTTTTCAATGATTATTAAACTAGTAAAGATGGCGAAATGTTAATGATAAGTATCTTGGTTTGTCAAGTTTCAAAATAGCTGATGTTTATTTCTACATACGTAACAATGCTTATCTTTGTATGGTTTGATATTTCCCAGTGCCAGAACTACAATTCGAGCTTTCTCAGAGAGCATTTATTGGTTACCCTACCACATTGCAGTGGAAAATGTACTTTATTAGAGGGTGGAAATTCATCATAGTGCAAAAGGAATTGCAAGGTTCACCACCATTAATTATAGGTGTTGTTACAGAAAAGTCTCGGGTAAGTCCGGCTTCTTTAACCCTTATCCTGCTAAATAAGTTTCATAAAACTTTCAAGCCGATATTAAAACCCTGATTACGTTATTTCAAGCTTAATTTTTGGAAAAAAATATTTCCTTATCGGACTGTGTAGATCCAAGCTCAGACTGCACGTTCTGTGCAGTCTTATCTTGAACTACAGTGTCCGCAAAATGTCAGTGAGAGTTGCATTTAGCAGATTAAGTGAATTGTTAAAGTATGGTTGGCAGAGGCCAATAAGGTAACACAGCAGAGAAGAGCATCACTGCCTTTCCTCCTGAAAAAGATTTCAAACAGAGGACTTAGGAAACAGCCATGTTAAATATGAATGAATAATCATCATAGTAAACATCTGTATGTAAAATGTAAATACATCTGAAACGCTATGGCAAAAGGAGAAAATGCTCTTCACGAGCAATTTCTCCTTTACCTATAGAAAGACTAAAAAAGTGGCCTTCACGTTGTATACATGTAGACATGCGTTACAAAACTGGCTGCCTATGTCTCTATATCATCAGATTCCCAGTCGAGGCCTCAGCTCGCTTACCATTTCCCAAGATAGTGTATTCGGAGACGATTCAGCTATAATATATCTTGACATTCCATCAGTGGTCTGTGATGACGAAGGCACGTACACCGTCCGGGTACTCGAGTCGCCCGAAATAGTATTGTCTGAGAGAAGTGATTTCGTTCAGGTTTTTGGTAAGTTCTTTTTTTGACTGTTTTCATTTATCGCTGGGTATTTTTGCCACATTTCCATCGAAGTAAATGTTTATAGTACTATGTTCATGTCGATAGGTGAGTCCGTCGGAATATTTAAGCGTAACAACAGTGTTAACTTGGAATTGGTATGGAAACTTAGAATTGATAGGGGAACTTGTGCCTGTCGTGTTTTTGAAATAATGAGCAGTAATACAGTGATTTAGTGGATGCCGTCAATCATATCTCAAACGTGAATACGATAACAAAACTCGTAATGGCTATATCATTTGATAAAAAGAAAAGATGTTTAATAGAATGCTTTGATTCATTTGAAATGGACAGAGAAATGAACATGAAAAGAAATTATGGATAGAAAACTGCCATATTTTATAACTTACAATAAAAAAAAAAAAGAATGATAGATTAACAGCAGTAACAGATATAGATTATTATCATTTGCTTTTGAACTCATTCACTTGAAATGTACGTTGTAAATATCAGAAATTCCAGGAACGCATGAATAGGTGCACGGGCAGCCATGACACAACTAAAATGAACATAAACAAGATTGATGTATATTTATGTGAGCCATGCTCTGGCAAAAGGGTGTCTTATGCATCTGCGTGGTCAATTATACCAGCAAGTTATCACATAATCATTGATCCATAAAATACAGTTTTTCTAACAATCGACGGGATCTGGAGGTAAAATGGACTTTGATAAGCATAGAATTTACAACTAACAAAAAGTTTCGACCCATGTCAGCCTGCGCGGACTGCCCAGGATGACATGGTCTATACTTTTTGCAGATACATTAAGCCCCCTTTTCATAGGACATGGTTTATGTATATGTATATGTTTTCAGATGTTCCTATTGTCCAGGCCGTGGTACCGGACAATCTGTTTGAAAGTTCTAAGCCTGTAGACCCATATTGTTTGGCTAGCCTTGGGTATCCGGCTGGCAGATTATTCCTGCAAATCCAATACCCTACAGCAGACAGATCTGAGACGTTTATGAGCTTACCAGTCGTGGAAAATATAACTCTTGAGGAACCCTGCAGAAAAATTGTTCGAGTCAGTTTTGGAGGTGAGCCAAACCACATCAGATCAGTGGTAAACTACAAATCATGGGTACCAGGGCCCGTATTCATAAACCGTTTTTAACCCTTATCTCTTTACCAAACAACAAAATGTTAGACTAGTCCAAATTGAAAGCAGTTGCAGACGACAAAATAAATTTGACTGAACAATTGATTTTTTAAAGGGTAGAAAACATTGTGGGAAAGGGAGAAAATGCTGGTTACCAGGGAGAAAATGCTGGTTACCAGCATTTTATCCCTTTCCAACGATGTTTTCTAAAGGCTTCTTCCTCAGAGTTGTTAAAAGTCTGGATTTTGTGGTAAGGAGTTAACCTGCTAAATAAGTTAAAGAAAACTATCCAGCCGATAGTGTCTATCCAAATATCGCTATTTCAAAGTTATTTTTAGGAGAAAAATACATCCTTATCGGACAGTGTAGATCAAAGATCAGACTGCACGTTCTGTGCAGTCTGATCTTGATCTACACAATCCGAAAAAGGTCCTTGAGTCACGCTAAGCAGCATAAAGGTGACTAACATTCTTAGTCAAATTCTCAGAACATTCCAGGATTTTCTAAAATTCAAAGTAGAACAATTTCAGATTGTGTATCTTTCCGAGCCAGTGGCTACTTTCTCAAATAAACATCGTTTGAAAAATCAAAACCTGTTAATTTCTGAATTTAGAGTTAGTTTGTGGGCTTCAATAGGTCCTGTAGTGTCTTTTGAAAAGACACTTTCTCGCAAAAGATACACGTTTATATGTGACTGAAAAAAATGAACTTTGTCTCTGAAGGGAAGAAAATATTTTGGGAAAAGGAAAAAAAAAAATGCCGACATTTTCTTATTTTCTGACAATATTTTCTAGGTCATTAGTATTTAGTGTCGTTTACTTTTCTGAATGTTTAGTAAAGATTTAACGATCTCTTCCTTAACCATGAATAAAACAAACCCGTGTTTAAATGACCTTTAGCAAGAAAGCTTTCAAAAACCGTTCAGGAAAAAGGACAAAATCGTAGTAACCTCTATCGTTTCTACCCTTTCCTTTCTTACCCAGAGTGTTTAACTAACCATAATTGATTGATTCTATTTACAGAATATCTAAACGATACCATCAATCTAAATTCCACGATTATTCGCTGCGGGGTTGTTGACACGCCGGCCATTTTTAACCAAGATGGAGTCCTCTTTTCCACCACTAAAGAAATCAATATCATACCAGGTACGTTTATTTTAATGATTAATACCAAGAAATTACTCAAATTCAAAGTCGGACCTAATGCAATTTCTTACTGGCTAAACCAAATGGTCTAAGTAGCCAATGAGAAACTGAGTAATATTCATTGAACTATAAAAATAGTGACGTCACTTCCTATGATTTGAAGTATTGTTATCAAATTGCAATAAAAAAAGTTGCGCAGTTCCTTTTAAGATGGGCGTGTTCACTTGCCACCCTGCTTTATCATGAATCATGATTGATAACTGTTGGCGGAGGCTGATATTGTGATTGTTTAAAGTTTATTAGGTGTCCATGATATTAAAAAGTGTCATCATCTTCATAATCATTATCATCATCATTTTGTTCATCACCTTGATTATCATTATTATCGAAAAGAGTGGTACTATGTTAACCCTTAGGCTGCTAGTTGCGACTCACTGACCTTTTGCGGACAGTGTAGATCAAGATCAGACTGCACAGAACGTGCAGTCTGATCTTGGATCTACATTGTCCGATACGGAGATATTTTTTCCAAAGTAGAATTTGAAATAGCATCATTCGTGTTTTTTACTATCGGCTTGAAAGTTTCGTTTGACTCATTTATCAGGGTAAGGGTTAAGAAACATCAGGTACGCACGGTACCTGTGATATAACTGACATACTGAGGAGAAACGACAAAAAGACATTAGATGAAAAGCGATCGCACGAAATACAGGAGTAAAAAACGCTACCTCCACAAGGTTACACAGTTCAACGAAATCTCTAGTTACACTACGTTGCAATGTAAAAATGCGAAAAAAAAATGAGCCATGCTCTTTGAAAATGGGGCTTAATGCATTTGCGAAAAGTATCGACCCAGGCTGACATAGGCCAAAACTTTTCGCCAACTTTAAATTTTCTGCGTGTCAAAGGTTAATTCTACCACATGCATTAGTCGGTTATTCGTCAAAATGGAT
Source organism: Tridacna gigas (assembly GCA_945859785.2). Taxonomy (NCBI): domain Eukaryota; kingdom Metazoa; phylum Mollusca; class Bivalvia; order Cardiida; family Cardiidae; genus Tridacna; species Tridacna gigas. Next base: position 26,052,953 of record OX244043.2, on the reverse strand, counting down.
TTTTTATGGATTCGTAAATAGATGATGACTTGCTTGGTATAATGGATTACGGAGATGCATTAAGCCCGCTTTTGCCAGAGCACGGCTCCAGTGTATGTAATCTTAAAGATCTTAAGTTAGAGGAAGATTTTCCGTTGATAACAACATCACAAATTTTACGATTTGAAAAGTTTTTTTTTTTTTTTCCGCGATGGAAATATCTTACCGTATTGGACAGTATTTCTGTGCAGTCTGATCTTAATCTACACATAGTCCGCAAAAATACATAAAGTCTTGCACTGCAGTCTAAGGGTAAACGTGGTAACATTTTAGTAACTAATATGGCTTTTTTCATGAATGAACATTTAATGCGTCATTTGCGCTCACGCTTTGCCATGTTAAATCCTTATCCTGCTAAATAAATGAAGTGAAACTTTCAAGCCGGTAGTACAATATTTTACTCTCCTAATTGGACAGTGTAGATCCAAGATCAGACTGCACGTTCTGTGTTGTCTGATCTTGATCTTCTACACTGTCCGCAAAAGGTTAGTGGTTCGCGCTTAACTGCCTAAGGGTTAACGCAATAAAATATATACGATGAAATTACAATCTTTTTACCCCCCCCCCCCTTTCGCTGAACATAGTTATTACAAAAAACTTTGAATAAAAGATTGACTGTTTGTAACAAACTATTACTCCATTTCCCATGGAATTTTCCCTGTCACATCAAGCTGTTGTGCGCCTTTCATGACTAAAGTTGATTTTGGGACTAGAGTAGATCAAGATTAGACTGCACAGAACGTGTTCGGTATGATCTTGGATCAACACCGTCTGCCACTTTGTAACTTGTTCTGGTCACAAAAAAAACCTCGGAAATGTTCGGTCATAGACTTGACCATCAAATTGAAATCATTTGAGCCATGCTCTGGGAAAAGGGGGCTTGAAGTATCTCCGCGATCCATGATACCATGCAAGTCATCACATAACTATGGATAATTATGGATCCATAAAAATCCATTTTTGACTTCCAAGGGACTGAATCATGACGTAGGCTGGTCCTTAGAGATTCAGAAAATTGATCAAAAGCAAATGTTTAGGCCAAGGGTCAGCCTGCGCGAATTTCGCAGGCTGACCTGGCTCGATACGTTTTTTGGCAGATGCATTAAGCCCCCTTTTCACAGTGCATGGCTCATTTGCTGACGACAAAGTACATGTTGCCTAAATGATGGAATTAGTCTTTGACAAGTTAGAAAACTTTGCAGGAAAAGAAGAAAAAAACTGGTTAATATCCTTTTATCCTTTTCCCTCCTTTTCAAAAGCTTTCTCCCATAGAGCCATTAAAACCCTTTACTAAATAATCCCGAATTTTAACAAACCTAAAGAATATGACTTTTGAAAACATTGTGGGAAAAGGAGAAAATGCTGGTGACCAGCATTTTCTCCTTTTCCCACAATGTTTTCTACCCTTTCTAAACCAATTATTAATATGTGAGTGACATTTATATTGCCGTCTGTAAAATGCTTTCAGTTTGGACAAGTGTAAAATTTTGTCGTTTTGTAAAGAGTTAAAACACGGAAATGTTTGGTAAAGGGTTTGGGAAGACATTTTTCCTTTCTTTCAAAGGCTTGTCTTTTCTATGTTTTTTTTTTTTGTGGCATTTCTAAAAATAGCATGTACTGTCGAAGATAGCAACAAAAATTGTCATAAAAAAAAAATCCGCCCACAAATGCACGTTTTTTGTTGTATCAATTCATCTTTTTACAGCTTTTTATTTACACAAAATAAATGTTAGGCTGTCTGACAAAAAGGGGTTTAAATGCATCTCCGTGATGCATTATACCGTCATCACACAATGATGGATCCATAAAATCTATTTCGTCTAACAACCTTCTGGATCATGAGGTAGGATAGTCCTTGGATATGCAGAAAATTCATCAATAGCAAAATGTTTTGGACCCAAGGTCTGCCTGCGCGGACTGCGCAAGCTGACCTAGGTCGATACTTTATTGCAGATGCATAGAACTCCCTTATCATAGAGCAATGCTCATTTACTGACAGACATGAAGAATACTTACTGTAATGTAAGGGTAAATAAATAGTAATGATGATACTACTACTGATAACAGTAATGATAATACTGATAATAATAATAATAATGATTTTAATCCCCATCTTCATTGAAATAATAATAAAAGAATTCATCTTTCTTTTTGCGAATTTTGAAAAGCTCGTTATATGGTTTAACTCTTGAAGTTCAGCTTAATGTGAGGACTCCAGGGTTTGTTGGTTCCAACCCAGTCTTGTTCAAAACTCGGTCTTAGAATTGATGAAAGTCGTTCTCGCAAGATTTGTTCTTCTCTTACCTCTCGACCTTGTTTAGAAAGGTTTTATGTTGGAAAGGTACATGTGAATTGAAGAGATGTTCGGACGAGGTACCGGTAAAAAATAATAAATAGTTTTTTGGGAATTGGATTTGGTACTAGCTGCCACGATATGCATTTAGCTGAAAAACTGTTGAAAACAAAACTACAGATCATACAAAAAAAAAAAATCCTGCGGTAATATTCGGGCAGCAAACATTACTTAGGTCAGATGTAACTTACGTCTGTATTCGATTTCAGATGCTGTCTGTGGAAACTCGACGACTTTTACCCCGCATCCATTCCGAACGTGCAACTACATAGACTGTGCTATACCGGAAGTGGTAAACTGTCCTCAAAATACATGTTTTAATTCAACGTCAGAAATTTGTGAACCCGGCAACAGCTTACCGGTGCCGTGAAAATCACATTTTCAGGATGTAGATCGTGTATATACATTACTGATTAATTACTATGTGTTATACAACATCGTTTTAGAATTCATTTTTAAGAAATGCCCCTTTAACCTAATTACTATTTTGGGCAGACGGTTGTAGCTCAGTGATTTAAAGTTTTGGTTTGTAATTAACCAAACGACAGACGATAGATCGCTCCTCCCACTGATGTCACGTGACCCGCGAATCTAAAAACCTAGACAAACATTACCGAGACACGGGGGCTTAGCTAGGAGACATATGCAAGTTACCAGAAGATACTTTAACACGAAATAATTGTTAAAGATAAAATAAGCATGGGAACAGTTTGAGAAAAGGTAGTTACATCTTTTGGATTTAGGTTTCTCGAAGTTTTATAGGTGAAAATTGAAATAGAGACTGTTTATTTCGAAGTCAGTTGACTTACACCTCTTACGCCACTTACGTTTGATAATGTAGGTACAATACGTGTACATGTAACTCGTGCTTCCTAAATATTTCTTAAAGTCATTGGTCTTCAAATGCAATTCATCTTTTACCTGGACAAAAATAAGCTTTTTCAAAGTTACAGAGATTTTTCCATTACTTAGTCCGTGATATATGCTTTAATAATTTCACCACAAATTGCAAGACTTTTACATTACCAAATGAAATATACATGTACCTGTTTTTAACAGGGCAATATGATTACCAGATGTTTAAATTGAAATTAGAAGATACATTAACAAATGATAGGTTTACCAAATTGATTTTTTCAAGTTTGAGGGAAAAACCCGAGGAGAAGAATAAAAAGAATAAAAACATGAATATATTTCTAAGCATTCGCCGGTAAATACTATGCTGTAAGAGTAATAGAAAGATAAATTGACTTACACATTGAACATGTATAATCCAAATTTCAAACACTAATAATCGTTGAAAGGGGTTATAGACGGTCACAAAGAGTCAGACTGATATGACACGTGTGTGTAATTTTACAAGTAGGACAGTACCAGACGCTTTTGGGGTGGTATACCGATATCAAAGGAATACCGCATAAAACCCTTGCTCCACGTTTTGCGTAAAAAGTGGCAACATGTACAACAAATCAAGCGAAAACGGCTTGAATGGTACCTAATTGATTTTCGATAAATAAATAATAGTTTAAGGGAGATTAAAAGATTGAAAATAAAGGGAGGATGGTTATATATATATAGGGTGGCATATCGTCTTTAATTTAGCAGGCTTTAAGTTTGCATTCATAGATATGTTAAAATACAGAGACCAATGGGAACAACGTTTTTAATGGTTTACTGATGGAGGAAAATGGCATTTATTTTTAATTTAAACAAATGTCTAAACTGTGCCTACATTGCATTTACTTTAAAAGCGGGGGGGGGGGGGGGTGCTGTTTAGGTTTGACTTCTATGAAGACTATATGAAAAGCATTTTTACCCGAATTTCGTCGACTCAAATTTTATTTAAGGATAATTTGCGAGGGGGGGGGGGGAGATTCAACAAAAGAGATGTAACCAGCATTCAAAATAACAAGTCAACTCAATTTGGTAAGAAAATGAATTACCGAGTATATATTTAAATGAAAAATAAGGTAAAGGAATAAATAACTGAACATGATAAAATCCAATTGGTTGTCTAAAATATTATCTATACATTTCTTTTAGTAAAGAAACGGGAATCTGTTGCCAAGATTGAAATTCTGGAAAATTTATGACAATAAAAAAAGCATGTTAACAATAAGTATTCATTTATTTTTCTCCTTTTAAATCTGAATTTGTCTTCTGCAACCATAGTTTTACCTGGTGTAACTCTGCATCTTGAAATTGCAGTCGTAAGGATTAATAATGGATATCAAGTCTAAAGTTATTCATCAGTTTTTTCTCATAAATATACTATACATTTATATATAGTTAAAACTCCTAATGATTCAGAATGTCTAGGTTTTATAACGGCAAGACGGCTTCCGCTCTGGATGGAAAAATACTGATCGCTGATTGGCTTATTGATTTTTTTGATTGACAGCTGGCGTTTGGTTAATTGAGACACTCTGACCCCGATCCCCATTTGTGGCGCATGCTACCTGTGACTGTCCCTGTAAAAGGCATAACTGAGCTGGTGTTTAGTTCACGTTTGAAAGCTGTGTAAACGATATTCAACTCTTAGGCCGCTAAGCGCGACTCGGGTTGCTTTTACGGACAGTGTAGATCAAGATCAGACTGCACAAGACGTGCAGTCTGATCTTTGATCTACACTTTCCGATACGGTATTTTCATTCCAATGAAACCAACTTTGATTTCACTGCACAAAACGTGCAGTCTGATCTTTGATCTACACTTTCCGATACGGTATTTTCATTCCAATGAAATCAACTGTGAAAACGCAATATTTGGGGCTTTACGATTGATTGGAATTTTGCGTTTCATTTATTTAGCAGTTTAAGGGGTACGTACGAATCATGCTGATAACAAGTTGTTCATCAGTACTAGTTCATCGGTTCTATAACAATATAAAAATATCTCATAAACGTACAGGGTTGTCATACTTAGGTAAGTAGCCGGAATAGATCAAGCGATAGAGCATTACACTGATCTCGGGGCACTTGAGGATGTAGGTTCAATTCCCGCGGCTGGCCAACGTAAAATTTACTAATTGTCTATCGGCTGAGACGTTTTGAAAATCTAGGTGCCATGTGACGGTGCTATACCCCGAGCACCTTAAAGAACCAGTCGTAACGTAGGATGGGTTTCATCCTGTATGTTGCACTATCCTTTATACCGTAACGAACAGCCCTGGGGGCGGGGGGGGGGGGGGTTGCCCCCATGGGCAATCTGTGATGGCGATAAACGCAAAATAAATAAGACATAGAATGCAGTTTAGAATCATTGAATGGTAGAACGCCTTAGGACACTCCTTCCTGACAAGCGGAGATCGAACTAGACTTTCATGATTACAAATGAAACACCTACACCTCTCCACTGAGCCAGTAGCGTTTATAAACCGTCGTAAAACCAACGTAAAATCTCGGGGCACTTGAGGATGTAGGTTCAATTCCCGCGGCTTGCTAACGTAAAATTTACTAATTGTCTATCGGCTGAGACGTTTTGAAAATCTAGGTGCCATGTGACGGTGCTATACCCCGAGCACCTTAAAGAACCAGTCGTAACGTAGGATGGGTTTCATCCTGTATGTTGCACTATCCTTTATACCGTAACGAACAGCCCTGGGGGCGGGGGGGGGGGGGTTGCCCCCATGGGCAATCTGTGGTGACGGTAAACGCAAAATAAATAAGACATAGAATGCAGTTTAGAATCATTGAATGGTAGAACGCCTTAGGACACTCCTTCCTGACAAGCGGAGATCGAACTAGACTTTCATGATTACAAATGAAACACCTACACCTCTCCACTGAGCCAATAGCGTTTATAAACCGTCGAGCACCGAGCTAAGGTGGAACCTGTAGACTCCTTCCTCTCACCAATTTATAAGTAATAACCTCTGTCCTGTAGTTTTGCATTAAAGATACATGTACATATACATCCATACTCGTGTTCAGCCAGTTTCCAATCAATTTTTAACCCATTTAATCTTTATTTTTATGAAAGTGTCATCGTTTTTGTATCTTCATGCCAAATGTTGCCCCTGATGGCTGCAAGGTTGCACAGATTGCAACGAATAGAAATTGTATTTCATTTTTGGGAGGCCCTCAAAGAAATCGCTGTTGTCGTTTCCGGTTTTAAATGTGGACAAATCCCTTGTGTTTTTCTATCCCTTGCACCATATATATTGGTAATTTATGTTTGTTTAAACAGCTGAGCCATTCTACACACTTTCAAGTTTTAAAAGCATTATTTCTCTCTGGCTGTTAGGATGTAACTTTACATGTGAAACAAGTTCTGCACCTATTACTCACGGTAATTGCCTCCAGGGAACCTAACCAGAGCCTGTATTCACCAATCATTCTTAAGGACATTCTCAGTCTTATTCGCAAGAATTATCTAAATTTGAAAGTATCACAACTTCTAATTGGCTAAACCAAATGGGTTTAGCCAATCAGATTTTATGTTACTTTCTTCAACCTAAAATAAGACTATGAATGAAATTAAGAATGGTTGGATACGGACCATGTACAAACGCCATGATATGGATAGATGTGGTTCTAAAGGTTGTCCTAGGATACAAACCCAAAGCCTCTGATCTGAGAGGCCGATGCTGTATCCTTACCCAATGTTTATTCCCCTCGTCCGCTCCTTTTAATGTCAAAATCCATCATAAGAGACACGTTTATTTTATCCTCTGCCAATGCTTCCAGAATGGACTGGTCTAAAATGTTGGAAATTGGTATAAAGTTAATTACCGTTATTAAGGCGAATCATTCAACATCCTTTCCAAGAAAAAGATTTCAAGGATTTCGTTGAAACAGCTCAAGTGCCAAACATTACACAAATTGTTCAAGGAAAGTAACTGCAAATTTTACGCTCTCTGATCGGTTGATAAGGTATGACGTCATTCAACCATTTACCAAACGACAAAACTTTAGACTAGTCCAAATTGAAAGCAGTTGCAGACGACAAAATAAAGTTGACTGAAAACTTGAAATTCATTTTGGGAAGGGTAGAAAACGTTGTGGAAAAAGGAGAAAATGCTGGTTTATCAGCATTTTCTCCTTTTCCCACAATGTTTTCAAAAGGCTTCTTTCCCAGGGTCGTTAAAGGTCGGGATTGTGTTGTAAAGGGTTAACTTTCGGATACATGTATCGTATGCAGATGTTCAAAATCATGATATATTTCTGTAATAATATGGTGATCAAATTATTACTGAGCCATGCCCTGTGAAAAGGGAGTTTAATGCATCTGCAAAGCGTATCAAATCAGGCCAGCCTGTTCAGTCCGTGCAGGCTTACCTGAGTCGAAACGTTTTTGCGATTTGTAAACTTTCTTCATGCCCAAGGACCATTCTATTTCATGATTCAGTCTGTTGTTGGACAGATCGGATTCTATGGATACATAGTTATGTGATTGATGACTTGCTTGTTACGATACCTCACGGAGATGCTTTAAACCCCCTTTTGCCAGAAGATGGTCCATATGTAGCGGCCCCTAAGTGATTTATTCAATTATTTCCTGGTGTTTTGACATTTCTACTGATGAACACTTCACCAAAACGATCCCGATTTCTGACGCACCTGAGAAGGGTGGCATTTGAAAACATTGTAGAAATAGCAGAAATTCCTGGTAACCGGCATTTTCCTGCTTTTTCGAACAATGTGTTCCTTCGTGCCAAAGATAAAATCCGATCATTGAATCTTTACTATGGGCCATACTTTGTGAAAAAAAAAAAAAGCTGAAAGCATCTGCAAAAAATAACGACCAGGTCAGCCTGCACAGTCCACGCAGCCTGATCTGGGTCGAAAAGTGTTGCTATTGGTCAGTTTTCTGAATGTCAAAGGACCAGACTACCTCATGATTCAGTCGGTTGATGGGCAAAATAGATTTTATGGATCCATAATTATATGATGACTTGCTTGGTATAATGCATCATGGAGATCCATTAACCCTCAGCGCGACTCACTGATCTTTTGCGGATAGTGTAGATCAAGATCAGACCACACAGAACGTGTAATCTGGTCTTGGATCTACACTGTCCGATCAGGAGATATTCCTCCCCTTCCCCTAAATAACTGTGAAATCACAACATTTGTATTTTTACTATCGACTTGAAGGTATCATTTAACTTCTTCAGCAGGATAAAGCTTAAACTCCCATTTGCCAGAGCATGGTTAATGTATTTGAGCCATGTTCTGTGAAAAAGGGGCTTTTTAAAATGCATTTGCGAAAAGTATCGACCCAGGTCAGCCTGCGCAGTCCGCGCAGGCTGACCTGGACCGAAACTTTTCGCCATTGGTAAATTTGATGTGTGTCAGAGGACCAGTCTACCTTATGATACATCTGGTTTTTAGATATAATGGATTTTATGAAAACCTGATTATGTGATGACTTGCTTGGTATCATGCATTACGGAGATGCATTAAGTCCCCTTTCTTCCAGAGCATGGCTGATTCAATTGTAGTCTGCAGCTGCCTTCAAGTTGAATGAATCATTATGTCGTAGGCGAAAGACTTAGTCTTCACCAGATGACATTTTCTACTTGTCCATATTGAAAGCATTTGCATGACGATAAAACTAAATGTGGTTCACTTGACCGATTTGTCCTTGAAAGGATGAAAACAATCACAAGCAATAAATATGTTACGACTTTCCAGCGTATTTTCATTTTGTTACAATGTTTTGAAGAGCGTTCTTCTTCGTGGTCGTATAATAGGGGAATTTTTGAGTAATGGGTAAATCGGTAAATCTATCTAGGATGGTTTGAAGTATTGCCTGGAATGGAGGAAATGCATTCGGTAAATAGTAATTGGACAAATCCGATCGCTTATAACAGCACTAGCAATGAAAACTGCCAACGTCCTTTTAAGTACTTTTATCGCGGCGCCTAGGGCTTATGTCTATGCTTTTCTAGAGTTTCTTTTACATGTACTGCGCACATTATCCCTCCCACGTCATTTGGTGCTTTTCTAAAGAACCATCACCGAAACAATGATCAGCGGTGTGAAAGGAATGGATCTTGTCGCAATGACTATTATCAATCCACGGGAAAGAAATAGGCAGCGCTTGGGATCCGAATCAGCAACCCGCTGGTTTCCAAGCCCTAAACGTTACCATTCAATTCAATTCAATTCAAAATACTTTATTGGCTCAAATCTTCAGGTAAAGGATATATGAGCAATTAACAATTCTAATTTTTCATTTGTGACAACGAGAAATTTCTTTTCTACAGTAGGGGAAGTTTGAATGTGCAGATAGAATAAAGTTCTTCTAAGAGACACTAATTTTCAAAAATATTTTAAATCTTTACTCATACCCATATTACATAGGGTGGACTAAAGATGCAAAATACTCCTGAGAAAGTCCCTCGTTACATGGCCTTGACATTGTCAACAGCTGATTTGTCGCTTATATCTTTTTAATAAGATGATTAACACCTGAACACGTGAATTTGGATACCTTACTCGAGATTTACGAAAAAAGAGTGTTTTGTGTGCAATAATTTCATTATATCTCCATGAAAAACATAAAATAAGTAATTTATATTTACCGGAAACTATGTAATAGATTGGCAGGAAAATTAAGTTTGTTTGAACAACTGTGTTTTTCTGCTTCACATCTGCAAATGTTTATAATCATCACTGTGATCGGATCTAGATCGCAGTGCAGGTAAGGATCCGACAGCATAATAAGTGTTGTCTGATCCCAACCTGCAATGCTGATAATGATGAGATAATGCTTAGTTTTTAAAATAGCTTGTTATTATGTTTATTAATTTACACAAGTTTTTCAAGTGCTTAACTGATTTACAATTCATTAACTGCTGGAATTTAACAATGTTTGGCCTTTTGTAGTAATACTTTTTTATGAGTGAGACTCGGCTTATGTTAAAAAATGGACATTTCAAAAGATAATGCATTTCATCACCAGTGTCATTTTGGACACAAAGTGGACATTTTCTTTCACTAACATGGATTTTTCTCCATCTACCTGTTTCAATAGGTAAGTAATGATTAGTTGTCCTAAATTTTGCCAAAGTTAGGTAGTCTTTTTTTGATAAAGAAGTAAGGTAATTTTCAAACTCTATTTTATCCTTAAATAAGCCATAGTTAGTACCTTTAGTAGACTTTTGTAAATTGTTGTGCCATTGTTGTTGGTATTGATCAATTAGTATTTTTTTCACTATCTTATGTGTATCATCATTCATATATGTAGACTGATTTATCCAAATGTCAGACCGCCCTATTTCATTTAGTATACTTTTTATATATTCAATCCATTTAGAATTAAAATCAGTGGTATGGATCATGATTTGATATATTTTATATGCAATTTTGCTCTGATTTCCTGTAATTAATCTACTCCAATAAGCTATCATTCTTGTTTTTATCATTATTTCTAAAGGGAACCTACCTGTTTCTGCATATAGCATATAATACGGAGTGCTCTGTTTTAAGTGTAAAACTTTTCTAAGGAATGCACAATGTAATTTTTCAAGGAATTTATGATCTTCATATCCCCATACTTCCGAGGAGAATAATAAAATTGGTGAAATAGTATGGTCAAATAACTTAAACACAAGATCAGGAGGTAAATTCAAATTGTTAACTCTTCTGTAAAAGTAGTAGAGTGCCTTTGTTGCTTGTTGTACAAGATATTTTCTGTTTGTTGAGAAACTTCCAGTAGAAGAAAAATAAATACCCAGATATTTATATACACTAACAGTCTCCAAATTCTTGTTACCAAGTTTAAAGGAGTATCTACCGACTGAGGTACCGGGCTCCGAGCAGTAATTTATAATTGAACCATACTCTGGGAAAAGGGGGGCTTAATGCATCTCCGTGATGCATTATACCAAGCAAGTCATGGCATAGTTCTTGATCAATAAAATCGATTTTGTCTAATAAATAACCAACTAAATCATGAGGTAAACTGATCCTTTGAGCTGCAGAACATTAGCAAAAAGTTTCGACACAGGTCAGCCTGCGCGGATTGCGCAGACTGACCTGAGTCGATATTTCTTTTTTTTCAGATACATTAAGCTCCCTTTTCACAGAGCATGGTTCAATTATTTTTTCCTATGCTGTTACGACCCTGATGGAATATGGCTTTGAATTGTGGGAAAAGGAGGCAATGATGCAATCCCGTCACTGACACACCAGCGGTTTAATACTAGAATTGTTCTTGTTCGAGGTAATCGAAAGTACACATATACCCCAATCAGAAATGCTTTACCGTTTGACAAACATTCCTGTATTCTAACGGCATATAGGCTTTTAAAAACCTTGTGGGAAAAGGAAAAGACACTTGTGACGAGCAGTTTTCCTTTTCCTACAGCGTTTTCTACCCTCTTTCAGACAAATCCCATAATTTAGCTGCATATAATATATGGTCCGTAAACACTTCAAAGGCTGACAAGTCTAAAGTTTTGTCTTCTGATAAAATCCTCAAAACTCTCGCAGACCGAAAGCAGCTTTTTAGAATGCAACCAGTGATTAACCCTTAAAGCGCCTTTCAAAACTATAGTTGCTTTTGCGGTCAGTGTAGATCAAGATCAGACTGCACAAAATATGCAGTCTGATCACTGATAACCACTGTCCTCTTAGATGAAACACTATAGACAAAAGCAATCATTCAATAGCAATCATTTGGGTCTTATTTTTAGACTAAATTTTTATTCTTGACGATAAGGGTTAAGAACTCGGTTTAGGCTGAACAGAATCAAATCTACAGCTTTTAGAATAAAAGTTCTGCGCTTTACCTGCTTGAAAAAACCGGAACTCAGCCCTTGGTTTTAACCCATTGACCTTCTATACCGGACTTGTGTGCTATCCAACTTCGCCTGACCTTTCACTCGATGTCATATTCAGAACAAAAAAGTAGAACTTCAGCCCTTCCTTTCATGTAAATGTACTTTTACGTGATGTTCAATATACAGACTGATGCAACATTTTACGCCCCTGCCGACAACTTTTTGAAACATTGTGTGAAAAACAGCAAGTTAAGTTCATTTTCTAAAATGGTTTCTACTCCTTTACTTTTAATGTTTGTTCAAAAACGTACTTTAAAAACAGTTTACTACAGTCTAAAGATAGCTTGTATAGGTAAACGAATCTTTCATAGCCGCCTATTTAGGTTAAATACATGTAGTTTAGGATAAATGGAGACATTTCTCATGATCACAATTTTTCTTATGCTACAGTGTTTTTCTGTCTGTTGTGGTAGGATTTAGAAAAACGTAGTATTGTCCGTTGTGGCAACCACAATTTGCCTTTTTTCAAGAACTTACTTTTCCGTTCACCTTTACCCTGACTAAAAAAAAAGATCAAAGTACCTTTTAAGTTCACAGCTTCCCTTGCTCTTGCAGCCGGTGTAAATCAAGATCAGGCTGCACGAAACGTGTAATCTGATTTTTATCTAAACTGTTTGCTTCTTTGAGGCTCTTTGTGCCACAGCAACCTTGAACTTATTTTGGTCTTTTTTTTTTTCTGGCCTGAAAATGTCCATGTCGTTTACTAGTATGCCTATTTGGAACTCTAAGTGTTGATGATTTACCACATATAGTAATAACGTGTAACTAACGACCCTATTGGAAAGGGCTTCTGAAAACATTCTAAGGAAAACAAGACAAATATTTGATGCATAGCATCAAAGAAGCCGGCAATTGTTTTGTTACCATCAATGAGGAAGGTGCTTTAGAAATAACTCGCTTATCAGAAGCTGTGTTACTTTTAAATTAAAAATTCTGGAGAATAAGACTAAGAATGTTCTTAAGAATGGTTGGTGAATACAGACCCGGTAGAAAATTTTACCGACTGCAACAATTTGGGGGCTAATTAAGATTTTCTTTTTTTTTTGCTGTGAATCCTATAACTCTTTACCAAACGACAAACTTTTAGACTAGTCCAAATTAAAAGCATTTGCAGACGACAAAATAGATGTGACTCAAAAATTGAAATTTGTTTTGGAAAGGATAGAAAACATTGTGGGAAAACGAGAAAATGCTGGTTACCAGCATTTTCTCCTTCTCCCACAATGTTTTCATAATGCCTCTTTCTCAGGGTCGTTAAAACACGGGATTGTGTGGTAAAGAGTTAAACACTAATATAAACTTTACTTTTTTTCCAGCATGCATTCGGAAAGAGGACAGTTACATTCAGTAAACAGGAATGGTGCAATTTTGCTCTTCAGATAAAAGCATGGTCATTTTGGATTAGGTATTTTCTCTATTATGACAAGATCAAAATACTGTTATCATTCTTACATGAATATGATCCTACATACCGTAGTCAGACCTCCAGGTAAGAGGGAGTGATAGTATTCTAAATCCATTATTTCCCTTCCAAACCCTATGTTGTGGGTACTCATTAGAATCGTCTCGATGAGACGATTCTAATGAGTACCCATAACACAGGGTTTAGTGGAGATTGATTAATATTTTCAATTTTGAAATCAAAATCCCTCCCTCTATCTGGAGCTCTGTCGTAGCTGATGCATATTATTGCATGATCACTTGACATTCCAACAAGCCTTCACAGAATTTTAGCCAACAGCTAAAAAACCTTTACCAAACAATTACATGTTCTAATTAATGACCCTGAAGAAAAAGGCTTCTGAAACCATTGCGAGAATAGTATAAAATGCTTATCACAAGCATTTTCTCCTTTTCCACAATGCTTTCTATCATTTCAGAGCCAAATCTCATCATTATAACCAAATCTAATTTGTCGTCTGCAACTGCTTTGAATTTGGACAATACTGTCCAAAATTTTAGCCCTGTCCAAGTTGAAAGCATTTGCAGACGACAATTTCAATGTGGCTAAAATGATTGCAATTCTTCTGAAAGGTTAGAAAACATTGTGGGAAAAGGAGAAAATGCTGGTTACCAGCATTTTCTCCTTTTCCAACAATGTTTTCAAAAGGCCTCTTTCTCAGGGTCGTTAAAAGTCGGGATTATGTGGTAAAGATTTAATCCTTCACTAAACAATTATATGTTCTAGTGACCCTGAAGAAAAAAGCTTCTGCAACCATTGCAATAAAAGTATAAAATGCTTATCACAAGCATTTCTTCCTTTTCCTACAATGCTTTCTACCATTTTAGAGACAAATCTCATCATTATAACCAAAGTGGATTTGTCGTCTGCAACTGCTTTGCATTTGGACAAGTTCTAAATTCTGTTGTCGGGTACAGAGTTAAGAGGCTAACTAGTCCATTGAAGAAGTACCATCAATTTGTTTTTCCTTTGCGTCTTGCTTTATTTCTTGATTCTTAGTCAGCTATTGCCTTACTAAACTGAGCAATAAAATATTTTCAAGTTTGGTTTGACTATGAAGATCTGAATAGCCCCCTTACAATGTAATAGTTGAACATGTAAATGAGCCATGCTCTGGCAAAAGGGGTTTAATACATCTCCGTGATCCTTGATACCAAGCAAGCCATCACATAATTAAGGATCAACAATACATGTAGCCTCTTTTTCAATACAATCAACTTAATCATCAGGTAGACTGGTCCTTAAATATACAAAAAATTTACCAATAGCGAAAAGTTTCAGCCCAGGTCAGCCTGCACAGTCCAAGCGGGTTGACTTGGGTTGATACTTTTCCCAGATTCATTAAGACCCTTTTTCACAGAGCATGGTTCAAGTGCAATGATGTACAACATCAGTCAAAAGCTGTCGAGGGTCATTTATAACTAGGTGCAAAACCCAAGTTTGGCTGGAGCCCTAAAGCCACAAAAATAAGTGCAATACCCTTAAACGCTACATCAAAAGTTCCATTACATTTCCTTTCCAGCCTTACTTTAGACCTTTGAAAGGGTAGAAAACATTGTATGAAAAGAAGAAAATGATGGTAACCAGCATTTTGTCCTCCTGCAACTACGTTGCAATAGTCTTCTTCCTCAGGGTTATTAAAACATATGATAAATGCTCTGGCAAAAGGGGACTTAATGTATCTCTGTCATCCATAATTCAAGCAAGTCATCACATATTTATGGATCCATAAAATCCATTTTGTCTAGCAACCAACTGAAACGTGAGGTACACTGTTTTTTGACATGCAGAAAAATTACCAAAGCAAAAAGTGTTGGTCAAAGTTAGCCTGCGCGGACTGCGCAGGCTAACCTGGCCAGTACTTTCTGCAAATGCATCAAGCCCCCTTTTCACAGAGCATGGCTCATAAATAAATGCCCAAGGATTTAGTGTGTCTCAATTGTGCTCTGAGTATGCAGGGCTTGTCACGACAAAGGTACATTCTTACAAAAAAGTATGTATAAGAAATGTGTTTTTCAGAATTTTGATTTTTTTACCAAAGTATGTGGAAAAGCAGCTTTAATTGCAAGCGAACCGTTTTGTTATTGTCACGTGATGAAAACAAAAACTGAGGTGCGTTGTTTAGAGCGAGATTTTTAGGCCGCTTAGTAAGATTTTAATCGGTATATCTCGCGCAATTTAGTAGAAATTCTTCAGTGTTGCGCGAGATATCCCGATTAAAATCTTATTGAGCGTTTTTAGAAATAAGAGTTCAAATACAAAATCTGTAGTTTTCATGCTCGCAATTTATGTGAACAGCACAAGGAAAAAAAAAAATGCGTAATATTGCGCTAATCTACTGACACGTATAGTAGTATCACGGGAGGTAACCAGTCTATAATAGTTTAAGAAGAGTTACGCTGCCTGTGGGGTCAATCATTAATCAGTTATTAAATAAATATCTATAAATAAGAAATCTTTACTTTTCATGCTCGAAATTCATCTCAACAGTACATACAAAAAAAAAAAAAATGCATAATTTTGAGCTTAATAGCAAAATACTGTTAAAAGTATTTGAGTGAATATGTCGGAAAAGTTTTGCAATGATGTATCCCAAAATTCCCCATGTGCATTAAAAAAAAAGCATTCCTACTGGAAGCCGGCTTCAAGAGCCGGCTTCCAAAAAAATATTTAACCAGCGTTTGCTTCTTTTCTGCCAGTATTTTCTGCCTTTTCACAGACAAATCCCATCATTTAAGCTACATTTAACGCTTATCCCGCCAAATATATGAAACGAAACTTTTCATGCCGACAGTAAAAACCCAAATTCTGCTATTTTAAAGGGACTATTTGGGGAAAGGTATCTCACTATCGGACAGTGTAGATCAAAGATCAGACTTCACGTTCTGTGCAGTCTGATCTTAATCTACACTGTCCGCAAAAAGGTCAGTGAGTCGTGCTTAGCAGCTTAAGGGTTAATTTGTGGTCTGCATTTGCCTTCGATGTGGACAAATAATAATAAAAAAAGTCGTCTGGTGGAGATTTAAGATGGATTACTTTAAATGATGTTCTCAATCAAATCGCGCGTGCATTTTAAATGTGCACCCCCTCCGACGCACGATGGGAGTAGACCGGAACATCGCGCATGACGTCATACGACATTTCAACCAGATGTAAACTTGTACGTGTCGTGATTCATTGTTACTATAAATAGCTCGTTTGACAACGTAGTGACGCTTGCAAAAAAAGACTTTTTTTTGTATTAAACGCATAACCCTTCTGTAGACGAATTTTTACACCTTACAGCAGACAAGTTTGAAAACATTGCGACAAAAAAAACAAAAGAAGAAATAGCTTGTAAGAAGTATTTTTCTATTTTTTCCTCAAACACATTTACTTTTATTTATGTATTCAGCCTTCATTAATGGCGATTTTTCATACTTCAAGATTGTGTTTTCTGAAGTCGTCTGCTGTAAAATATATTTCGTGAGATTATGGGTTTTACTCCGATATACCTGATGAAAGAGAAATTCGATTCATTCATATTGAAAGTCATGTCGACGACATACTCACTTTTACACAGATTATGGGATTTGTCCAGGAAAAGGTAGATCTCTAGAAAAAATTGTGGGAAAAGGAGAAAATGCTGGTTACCAGCATTTTCTCCGTTTTACCACAATGTTTTAAAATGCCTTCTCCGTTAGGGTCGTCGAACGATGGAACTGTTTGGTAAAGGATTCTGTGCTACATGCATTTCTGTGTCTATTTTTTATTAATAGGATGAAAAAAAAAAGTATTGTGTATATGTTTTACACGTGTCGAATTTGAAAACGACATACCTAAAGTCAACATTTCACCTTTCATCCAACATTTCGTCTTGGGAGATTTCTATTGTTTTCCGTTTTCGAACAAATATTTTATAAATTTGTCCCTTGCAGGTCTATATAGGATATGACATGAGTTGTCATTTGAGATAAGGTTTTATTAACCCTTATCCTGCTAAATAAAAGAAATGAAACTTTCAAACCGATAGTATAAGCCCAAAACTTTCCTGTTTCAAAGGTATTTCTGGAGGGAAGATATCTCCTTATCGGACAGCGTAGATCTGCACGTTCTGTGCAGTCTGATCTTGATCTACGCTGTCCGCAAAAGGTCAGTGAGTCGCGATAAGCAGTCTAAGGGTTAAACGAATCTAGAAAAATGGTATTTTAAGCATGCCGCCGGCTAGTTTAATAACATCTTTATACTCGAGTTTAGTACAAAAGGATATCAAAAAAGCCAGCGAATCTCATTTTTTTTTTTTTTTTTTTAAATCACATAACGATATCTTTCGAATTATATGCCAAAATATACAAAACCATACACGATGCAATTTCCATGTATAAAAGCCAGTCCATTTCTCTGAAAGAGGTATAAAATGATTTACATATGACGTCAAAAAATCTTACTTCAAACATGTGTAAGATAATCAAATTCGTAATGCGTAAGTTGCACTGGAAACAATAGGGGTTATGTGATAAAATAGAATCTTCTCTAAACAGTAATGTGCGCAACCCTCATTCCGAGCTGCCGGCTGCTTTCGTAGTTTTAAACTATACAGCGTTCAGCAGTGAAAGCAGGAATAAATCCTCTCGCGTTTACTTTCAATCGGTCCTTTGATGAATGCTGGAGAAATCATCCCCTGGAGAAATCGTCCCCAAAGCAGTTTGGGGACGATTTCTCCAGGGGACGATTTCTCCCGACATCCCTTTGATTGACTGGTTGACTGCCACTTTATACAGACTTCAACATTTTTTCAGTCATGTCACGGACACAGTCCACTTAATCATCCTAATCCTCCGAAAGAACTTAGAGGTTTGAAGTCCCATTTCTTAGAAGTTGAAGGCACTGTGCGGTATACCACTCTGCTATCGCAGCTTAGTTCAGATTTTCTTAAGGCGGAATCATCCAGGCCGATGTTCATACCAGGGTGCCATTCCTATCACAAACCAGGGTCTGCATTCACCAAACACTCATAGGCCTATATTCTCAGTCTTATTCCCCAGAATATTCTAATTTGAAAGTACATATAACACATCTTTTGGGTGACTAAACCAATTGGTTAGCCAATCAGAAGTTGTGTTACTTTCAGATTTGGAAAATCTTAGGGAATGAGACTGAGATTATTCTTAAGAATGGTTTGTAAATACGGACCAATGACACGCATTTACCAACATTTGGCATTCTACATCGCATTCTTAGTCTAATGATTCTAAATTTGGAGAAGAACACATTTGTTTTAGCCAATCAGAAATTGTGCTAGCTTGAAAATCAAACGATTCCTGAGAATTAGCATAGAAATAAAAAAGCCCCAGGGAGCATTGTTTGTTTTTTCAACAGATGGTGTTTTTGTGCCCATGTCAACTTTATTTCAGTTGTATCACAGGGACAGTTCGCATTTTCATATCTTACCTGGGTTCAAGCATTTTGGATCTGCGGTACCTTGCTCAAGGACACTTGCACTTGGCCAGCACCGCATAGCGGACTCGAACCAGGATTCCTTGACTACAAATCTAACGGCCTTAACTACTGAGCGACAAGTGATCCAGAGCCTTGGGTCTTTGATTGATTTAATGGTATTTTAACACCGCTTTTAACATTATTTCAGTCCTATCACGGCGACAGCTCACATATTCATGTATTGGGTCTGGAGTGTCCGATATTTGGTAAGACTGAAAACCTTAAAGCCTACAGACAAGTGCAACGCAAAGCGCTTTTGTGGACAGTGTATATCCACGATCAACTGCACAGAACGTTCCGACTGATCTTGGATCTACAATGTCCGATACAATGAGAATTTTTCCCCGGAAAAAGAAACTTTGAAATCGCAATAATTCGTGTTTTTCCCCTGTTTAGCAATGTAAATTTTTCTTTGCCACTAGTCATTTTGATGGCTATAGCGTAATGCGTTAATCGAGATCAGACAACACAAAACGTGCAGTCTCGTCTTGGATCAACACCATATATTAAGCTACGAAAAAAAACTGCAACAGTCAAAACCTCTGTTAGACCTAACAGTCGAATTTATTTTGTTGGCTACCGAAAGAGTTAACCCTTTCCCAAATAAGCTCTGGTTTTCACGTGTCTGCAGTACAAGTCTTTTGAAAACACTGTGGGAAAAGGAGAAATTGCTCGTAACGAGCAATTTCTCCTTTTCTCACAGCGTTTCCTACCCTTTTTGGAGAACTTTCCGCCATTTTCATCAAACTTATAATTGTCGTCTGCAAACTCTATCAGTTTGGAAGGGTCTAATATTTGTCGTTTGGAAAAGAGTTAAGGTTTAAGGATTCTATAAATGATTCTTTAGAGAAAGGATACCAGTCACAATAAGATATAAAACAGATAAGGATGTAAATAAGTGTAGCTACATTTACAAAGCCTGAGGCTTTCAAAAACTCGTACAAAAACAACTTAAATGTTTCAGTCTTCTAAACGGAGATAGTTCATTATTGTATATGTAAATAAGGTCCACTTAATGACGTATATAATTAATCCTTTTGCCTTTGAGGGCCACAAAGATCTATATAGATTCTTAAGCCGACAGTAAAGTAGAAGATCAGACTTCCGAAGACTTGCGTTCTCATTTTTGATCCACTACTCTATGTGAGAAGTCTTGAGAGAAAATCCTAGACAAAACATCTCAAAAATGAATTGCTAACGGTTCTGCTTTCTGTAGCCCGAGAGATTAAAAAACAAAATACATTTCTGTCATAAAGCAGAGGAACTGGTTATACGGAATCTTAAATCCGCCATTATAAGTCTTCGTAAACACGACAACGTGCTTTTGAAAGATTATCACTTATTTGCTATTTGCATCAACAACCACTGTGACGATATTGACGTCTATCAACCTGGTGGATGGAATCTGCCAACCTTAGACCACGTTAAAAATTGAATGTACAAACTATTTGACATTATGTTTTCTTTTTATAAGTGGAGCCTTCCAATTTTAAGAAAGGTAAATCGGTACATTCCGCTTAAAAATATGTAGGCCTACTGTGTGGGTGCCTATCACCCATTGCAATACAGCCGAGGGACTTGATCAAAGGATCAACCGAGGTTTGCCGAATGGAGAGCCACCTGGATAGGATTTACTGTACTTGGCGAGTAGGGGGTGGGGGATGCAACTCCATCGACGGATCTACTTGTCTTCCGAAATGTTCTCTTTTTTAACCTAACAGTTATACCGGACATGCATGAAAGGGAAACTCAATAAGTGTAAGTGGTGAAACAATGATAGGCACTTCCGCTTGGAAGGTTCATAAAACATAGCTTATCTTTTTATCTCTCTATTAGCAGTTGGTTCGTCAATTGAAGTTGCAATCCTTTGACGTAAAGAAAACTCGAAATAGAAAAAAAAAAATCAATTTAAAATGACCATTCCATACAGCACCAGGGACCATATGCATTAACCAATCTAAAAATCATTCTCAGTCTATTTCTAGATTTAGAAATTAACACAACTTCCTATTGGCTAACCAAATAGTTTAGCTAATTAGAAAGTGTGTTACTTTCTAAATTTATAATAACACTCAGGAAAAAAGAACGCGGTTCCAATTATGCACACCCTACTCACTAAAATGGCAGCCTGTTTCGATCTTCCGTATCAACTATCGGACTGTTACGGTAGATACAACGGGTACCAGTTTACCTTACTGACTACACGCGGCTCCTTCCTTCTGTATTTAACCCTTATCCTGCTAAATAACTTCAATGAAACTTTTAAGCCGACAGTAAAAACCCTAATATTTCAAAGTTATTTTTGGAGGATATTGTCTCCTTATCGGACAGTGTAGATCCAAGATCAGACTGCACGTTCCGTGCAGTCTGATCTTGATCTACACTGTCCGCAAAAGGTCAATTGGAATCGCGCTTAGCAGCTTTGGGGGTTAATAAAGATTGACTAAACACATTAATTTACAGACTTGTTGTAGGCGTTCTGAATTTTGATGGGGTCCTGCGTGGCTAAGTGGCAAAGCGTAGGACTCGTAACTTGGAGGTCCTAGGTTCGACCCTCACTGGAAGCACTGGGTTTTTCGTGGGAGTGTCCTTAGGAAAACACTTCAGAGATCTAGCCTGGAACACGTGAAACCCGGGACATACATGAATGTGAGTTGTCGCCGTGACATGACTGAAATAATGTTAAGAGCGGTGTAAATCACCGTTCGACCAATCAATCTAAATCCTGATAAAGATGTATGAACTTCCGGAAATGAACTGAGTATTCTTGTGTGCCAAGTTCGAAGTGTTTTACGGTATTTTTACCAGTATTCAATGCACCCTTTATCAAACAATCTTATGTTTTAAAGTTAATGGGGAAAAATACTTTTGAAAATATAGTGAGGAAAAAGGGAAAATGCTGGTAAACATAATTTCCCCTTTTCCCACAATAACTTTCTTACACTTTATAGAAAAATCCCATCATTCGAACGAAATTTAAAATTGCCGCTTGACAAGTGCTTTAATGCCCTCAATGTGAACATCACTCGTCACAACTCGGCCGATTCCGTACCTACATCTAACCTCGTCCTTATAAAGAAGCTTTCTATTTTGAGCTACCGGTCACATGATCTTATACATGGCGGCGCCCCTGTAAATCGCTTAGCAACGACATGAACAACCACGGTGAACTTATTCACATCTATCGATCTGTCAAGGAAAGCTTCCAACAGAAGTGATTAACCACGCTAAAAATTGAATGTTACAAACTGTATGTCGACAGAAATATTCTTAGAAAGATATCGATAGAAAACTGTGACTCATGTTTTCTGTTTTAAGAGCAGCCTTACAATTTCAATAACGGTAAAACGGTGTACTTCCGGCGATAAAATGTTCCGTGTAGGTGCATATCAAGCTACGTGATACAGCCGAGGGATTTGATCACCGGATCACCCGAGGTATGTCGAATGAGGGTGAACATGTTTAACAGTTTGTTGTCTGCTAAATGGTTAGGTCAGGTCGTTGCGACAACTCGTGTATTCAGATCTTCCCTGGGTTTTATCATTACTAGGCTGGAGCAATGCAGTGTCTTGTCCAAAGAGACTCCCTCACGAACAAATATCTTCTTAGCCCGTTACTAAACACTGCCGATTTTTGAAGACCCTTAGAAAGAAGCCTTTTGAAAACATTGTGGAAAAAGGAGAAAATGCTGGTAACCAGCATTTTATCCTTTTCCACAATGTTTTCTACGAAGTTTTATCCAATTACTTGAGCAATATTCGATCCACTGTCTGCAAATGCTTTCAAATTGTACAAGTCTAAACTTTTGTCGTTTGGGAAAGGGTTGATTAGACGGAAAAGACAAATGTTGAGTAAACACGAAGCATTCCCTTGTTTCAAGTGTCAGTAATTTCTTCTTTCGCCAAAAAAAAAAACTATCTACTTCAGATGCGTGAAAAGGTCGTATTTATTCAATCCGGCAATAGAAGTTTTTGTTGACACACGTTTATTATCTTGACAAAAAAGCTTAGCTGTCACAAAAAGAAAGTATCTGTTGTTTACGTCAGAATTACGCATTTATATATACGGTAGTACATAACTTTGCATACTTTATACTTTTTCATTGTGCTTACCCTTTATTTTTGGTTGAATTCACTTCCAACTCATTCCCAGACGGAAACTTTGGGCTTTAGACGTTCCGAACTGAAAGCATTTGCAGACGACAAATTAAATGTGGTTCAAATAATGAGATATTTTTGTGAAAGTGAATCAAACCTCCATTCGGCATACCTCAGGTGATCAGGTGATCCAGTGTAGATGTAGGTACGGAATCGGCCGAGTTGTGACGAATGTTAAACCTCAAAACGCTTTTCACTGCTAGTCTATAGTTACCTCTGCGGCAAAAAAAAACCCCGAACGTTGAATCTGATCTTTAACTTGCACTGTCCGCTTTTCTTAGAGATTCTAGAAGAAAGCAACTTTCTTTTCGCTACTATAGTTACATGTACCTTTGCGGGAAAAAAAACCCTATGTACAGTCTGATCTGTAACTTGCGTTGTCCGCTTTTCCTAGACATTCATGATGATAGCAGCCCTGAGAATGGGGCCCTGTTGCTGGACTGAACATGTCTGTATCGTTTGTTCACGCCCCGGGGATTAATGACATGCCACATTTTTAACCCCAGACCTGCTGATAACTTAAACATTCATGATAAAGACCCGAATGTTGCTATTTCAAAGTAATGGGGGAGAATATCGCCTTATCGGACAGTGTAGATCCAAGATCAGACTGCACGTTCTGTGCAGTCTGATCTTGATCTACACTGTCCGTATAAGGTCCGTGAGTCGCGCTTACCGGCCTTTGGGTTAAAACTTGCCTGCAAAGTATTTACTCTTTCGAGCTTCAAGGTAAATCACGAATCTTCTTCGGAAAATGTAGATCAGGATCAGGCTGTGCAGACGGTTTGAACATAAATTCTGTTCCTGACTTTACATAATTATTTTGCTCATGTCGTTGTTGTTATTTTGCGAATAGTTTCACATACCTGTCAGGGAATATTTATTCCCAAGATTAAAGTTCTAGCAGTTAATCCGACTGTTGACAACTTCGTTACACATAGTTAGAAAAAGCGACGCTTCTTTATAATCCTTTACCAGACGACAAAATTTGTGTCTTGTCCAAACTGAATGCATTTGCAGATGACAATATCAATGTGGCTCAAATGGTGCAGTTTTCCTGTAATAGGGAGGAAAACATGGTGGGACAGGGAGAAAATGCTGGTTACCAGCATTTTCTCCTTTTCCCACAATGTTTTCAAAAGGCTTCTTTCCCAGGGTCGTTAAAAGGCGGCATTGTGCGGTAAAGGGTTAACAATCAAGTGCTTCTTTTTAAACACTTTGTGCTATAATAGGAAAACTTTGAAAGTTTAATATTTGGGGTTTTGGTTATGGGGCTGGAATTTCCTGTTTTAAGCAGCTTAAACCCTGTGACAACCAGTCCCGTGTTTAATGAATTTGAGAGAGAAATCTTCTGAAAACATTATAGGAAAATGAAAAAATGCTGGTGACCAGCATTTTCTCCTTTTCGCACAATGTTTCCTACCCTTTCAAAGACAAATCCGATCATTTGAGACACATCTAAATATTCATATGCAACCGTCTTCAATTTGCAACACTTTAAAGTGTGATTGATTGCTTGATTTTGCGTTTATCTATCGTCGCCACCAGTTGCCCATACGGATGTTAATTTTTGTAATGAGCGCAGGATACAGAACGAAACCCATCCTAAGTTACGCCTGGTTCTTTAACGTGCTCTGACAGCCTTTTAACCCTTTCCCAAACGCCAAATTTTGGACTGGTCCAAACTGAAAGAGTTTGCAGACGACAATTTTAGATTTGATGAAAATGGCAGAAAGTTCTCAAAAAGGGTAGAAAACACTGTGGGAAAAGGAGAAATTGCTCATTACGAGCAATTTCTCCTTTTCCCACAGTGTTTTGAAAGACTTGACTGCAGACACGTGAAAACCAGGGCTTGTTTGGGAAAGGGTTAAAAGGCTTAAGGTTTAACTCTGTGCCAAACGACAAAACTTTAGACTGGTCCAAATTGAAAGCATTTTCAGACGACAAACTAAATGTTGCACAAATTAGGAAACTTTTGTTTGAAAGGCTGGAAAATATTGTGAAAAAATGAGAAAATGACGGTTACCAGCATTTTCTCCTTTTCCCGTTTTCTTGATACCGTTAAAACTCAAGATGGTGTGGGAAAAAAGGGTTAAATTATGTTAGACAGTCTTGACAACATTATATCAGTTTACGACCGTTTTATTTTGCTGTTAACAATAGAGATTGCGTTACAAAACGCTTTTAATTGTATTTCATCGGAATTTTTGTGCATTGGATCTTTTTTTGTGTTTTAATTTACAAGTATTGAATTTTTTAACAATTGTGTCAAATATCAAGAGCCAGATTCTTTTGGGAGTGTAACAAAGGTGCGACAAAGAGGTGTAACAAATATATCTTAATCCTTTGCCACACAGTGACGACTTCTAAAGACCCTGAGAAAGAAGGCTTTTGAAAACATTGTAGGAAAAGGAGAAAATGCTGGTTACCAGCATTTTCTCCTTTTCCCACACTGTTTTCTACCCTATGAAAGACAACTTTTATGTCTTGAGTAACATTTGATTTGTCGTCTGCAAATGCTTCCAATTTGGACATGGCTAAAATTTTGTGGTCTGGTAGAGTTAACCCGTAGGCCGCTAAGTGCGACTCACTGACCTTTTGCGGACAGCGTAGGTCAAGATCAGAGTACACAGAACGTGCAGTCTGATCTTGGATCTACATTGTCCGATAAGGCGATACCTCTCCCCCAAAAATACCCTTTAAAATGGAAAATTTGGGTTTTTACTACCAGCTTAAAAGTTTCAGTTCTTTTGTTTAGCAACAGAAGGGTTAACACTTAAGCTACTGAATAAATCAAACGCAAATTTCTACTCAATATTAAAAGTCCAAACATTGCGGTTTCAAAGTTGATTGCACCGGAAGGAAAATACCTTATCGGACAGTGTGGATCAAAGATCAGACTGCACGTTTTGTGCAGTCTGATCTTGATCTACACTGTCCGCAAAAGGTCAGTGGGTCGCGATTAGCAGCTTAAGGGTTAATATTTCTGTACAGTGATGACATAACTTTCGGCTTGTCCAAATTGATACGCTGATTTCAAGCGGCTGATAGAGGGTAGGCCTAAAATCGAATTGGACATTTTACCACCAAAGTGCTTAAGAATAAAATGAAAACTTTAAGGAAAAGGCAAAATTTAAGGTACTGCAAATTCAATTGTTGGACATGCAAAGTTATACTATACATTGTTGATCTGTGATGGGATTACACATTGTGTGCAGCCTGATCCCGATTCACAATGTGTGTAGTGTCGCATTTAACTCTTTACCACACAATCCCGTCTTTTAACGACCCAGAGAAAGAAGCCTGTTGAAAACCTTGTGGGAAAAGGAGAAAAGCTGGTAACCAGCATTTTCTCCTTTTCCCACAATGTTTTCTACCCTTCCAAAAACAAATTTCAATTTTTCATTCACATTTATATTGTCGTCTGCAAATGCTTTGAATTTGGGCCAGTCTAAAATTTTGCCGTTTGGTAAAGAGTTAAGCGCGCTTAGCAGCTTTGTGATTAATCAGTGCTCTAACTTGCAAGTTTGTTTTTCAACATAATTCCTACTGTTTCTTACGTTCCTTCGTAAAACATGACTGAACTGTTACATCTACTGCCTCATTCTTTATTGTTTTTCAATGGCTCTTTCTTCTGTCTGTGTTCACACCTTGTGCTTATTTATATTATTAATTGTATTGGATATAAATGTTTTGCTTTTCAAGCCAAATAAAGATTATGTTATGTTATGTTATGTTATGTTATGTTATGTTTCGACGAAATGAACGAGAGGGAAATAGTTTGACGAAATGGACATCGCTATGGTCTAAAATTAACGGTAAAGCGAAAAATTTCCAATGCTACCGTCTGAAAGACATCGGCGGCGGTCGGATTATTTACCGAAATGGATCGGAATAGCTCGGGATGACAACACATGACGCGATATTGGCGAAAATGAAAAAAAGAAGTTTGCCGGTCGGCGGCCATTCGGTAGGGTCGGTTCTGTCACCTGAAACACAGATATTTTTTTCTGGCCTAATGTGCAAAGGGCCGTATTTCACCAACCAGTCTGAATATCATATTAATCTTAATTCTAAACTGAACAAATAAAAAGTAAGTAACAGCTTTGTGATTGGATTTGCCGTTTGACTAAGAAAATCAGATGTATTTAGCAAATTAATGACAATGAGAACAAGATTGTACAGGAATGGTTGGTGAACAAGGGCCGTAGGCTCGACCAAAACTATTAAGATGGGTAAAAACTATATGTTTAACAAAAACTGTATTTTACGAACCTGGTTAATGAAAGCCCATGCGACAAGATCCATTCCTCTCTCATCGCCGAACATAGTTTAGACCTAATACATGTGGAAAAGCAGCCAGTGGCTATAAAATAGTGTTGTGCAATAATGAACAAAGACAATCCAGCGATGCATACAAATTAACTCTTCATCTTACGACAAAATCTTAGACTTGTCCATATTCAAAGCATCCGAAGACCACAACATAAATGCGACTCAAAAATTTAAATTTGTTTCAGAGAAAGGTAGATAACAATGTGGGAAAAGGAGAAAATGCTGGTTACCAGCATTTTCTCCTTTCGCTTAATGTTTTAAAAAGCTTTCTTTCTCGGGGGCGTTAAAAGTCGGGTTCGTGTGGTAAAGGGTTAAGTTGCAATGGCCGGCGGGTAATGCCATCAAGTATGGAAGCTTTTAGGACAACTTCAGTCGCTGTTAAAGGCGGTCTAACTCAAGATCCGACTGCACAGGACCTGCAGCATTGTCTTGGATCTACACTTTCCGCATTGTAGTTCAATATTCTGTCAACATCATCTGAATTGCATTTTTAAAACTTGACTGAAAATACAAAATTCATTTATCTAAGCGTTTAGGGTTCACTCTTTACCAGACAGCAAAATTTTAGACTCGTCAAAATTCAAAGCAGCTGATTTATCAAATATGGTTAAAATACGAGATTCGTACTGTTTTTTGTCTATAAAGAATTAAAAGGAACATTGTTTGAAATTGAGAAAATGCTTGTTACCAGCATTTTCTCCTTTTCCCACATCTTTTTTCTCAAAAAGCTATCTTGCCCACGGGTTTTAAGCTACGGGGTTGTGTAGCAAAGAGTTTAACACAGTGCAAATCAATATTATCCAGCAGAGCGAAGGATGAGATATGAGATAAACATTTGATGTATTCTGTATGGTCCATTGTGTAAGTACATAGCCAGCTCGAGATCATTACTCCATTCGTCGCACTAACATTGGTTGCGTTTGAAATGTTGTGTTTTTAGATGGTATGTGTAGGATGGGATCGATGTTCCACCTTTGAGTATCAATTTCATGTTTGTTGCCTTTTACGGCCGGCGTACATTTAAAGATCGGACTTCACATTTTGTGCAGTATGATCTTGGATCTACACTGTCTCTTAATTTTTCTAAGATATTGTTAGAAACAGCTCTGCAATTAAAATGATGCTAATTCTTTGTTGTCCATTTCATTTATATTACGACTTGAGATTTTTAGGGATTTAACTCCTAACCAAACAATTCCGACTTTTAATGGTAACCAGCATTTTCCCTTTTTTCCACAATGTTTTCTATCCTATCGAAGTACAAATCTCACAATATATGAGCAATATGTAATTTGTCGTCTGCAAATGCTCTCAATTTGGACAAAAGTCTAACATTTTGTCGTTTGGTAAAGAGTTAAGAGACACGTAACATAAAACTGTCATTTTCTCTCACTTTCTTTCTCAGGAAGTGTTTGGCCAAACAATATAATCAGTCACGCTTTAATTCTTTATCAGATAACAAAAAGAAAATATATGTAATCCGATTTTTATACATTACGTAACGGGAACATTTACGTTTGGGCCATATTTTCATGGGGGTTCATTCATTTGATGTTTACACTTCCGACAGGAGCGGCTTTTCATATACATTATAGCAATAAAATCCGCAGTGTTCCGACGAATGATTCAGCGTTCGTATATTTATCGTCTGCTTTAAGATTGCATAAAAAAAAAACCATCGGGTGATAGTTTCACGATTGACATTATTTTTGTAATATATATTACATCTTTCATGAGTATGATGTTATGTTAATGTTATAAAAGATAAACTGTGATTTAAAACAGGATTCATACATAGAACAAGATTGATCTTATGGAGGATTGAAAGGATATTTTCGGATCTGATCCGATAAGATCAAAGAGAGTCTGGAAGATACATTACAGAGATAGTCTTTTTTTTTTTCAGAAAATGTGTTCATATTTTAGATATTAACTCCTTGATAAAGACAAAGCTTTTCTTAAAAAAAAAAACATTGTGATAAGATATTGTCAAAATACAAGGAACTCTTAGGATACATTTGAATGTGATCTTCAAGTAACAGTAAACGTGCAGTATGAAAAGTTTAGAAAGAGTTGAAAACATCTTACAGACTTCGCCATTTACATTTCCGGATGTGTGTGCTGCTGCTATCGAGCGATACTCACCGAGGTTTCATGTTCGAAGCCCGTTCCGAGGGGCCACCCGATCTAAAAGTATGACAGTTAACTCTCCTAGCCCGGACACCCATTTAAAGCGGAGTATGACGAGCCCTGATGACGTATTTACGACGCCGACGACGTCCCTACCCCCGGGTTTCCACCGTAACACAGACGTGTAAGTAAAGTGTTCATGAAGTTATTATCTTTTTTTAACCCTATACAAAACAATCCCCTGTCTTAACCCTTTACCTCACAATGCTGACTTTTAACGACCTTGTGAAAGAAGACTTTTGAAAACATTGTGTTAAAAAGAGAAAACGCTGGTTACCAGCATTTTCTCCTTTTCCCGCAATGTTTCCTGTACTGTCAAAGACAGCTTCATCAATTTTAGCCACATTTACTTTGGTGTCTGCATAATTATACTTTGGGTTCGGTTTTATTGATTGAATGGTGTTTTACGCCGCTTTCAACATTTCAGTCATATCACGGGGACAGCTCACGTGTTCACGTATTCATGTTCTGGGTTTCAACAATACTAGAAAAGGAAACTCCCACGAAAAACTCGGTGGATCTAGTGAGGCTCGAACCCGGGGCCTCCAGATCACGAATCCTACACTTTACCACTTAGCCACGCAGGACCCCTCTTCGGGTTTGGACAGGTGTAAAATGTTGTCGTGGTTTAAATAGTTAACTGCCCTCGGGAGCGACCTTTTGAAAACATTTGAGGAAAAGGAGAAAATGTTGGCAACAAGTATTATCTCATTTACTACTCCAATGGTTTCTTCCCTATAACAGACACCTCCAGTAATTGCAGTCAGCCAATGCTTTCAATTTGGATAGGTCTAAAATTTTGTCCTCTGGTAAAGAATGAAATCGCCCCAGTTCGAAGGGTTGACAACACTGAGGAAAAAAGGATGGTTTCCGCCATGTTCTCCTTTTCACATAATGTTTCTAAAAGCTTTCTTTTACAGACTAGTGAAACACAGGCTTCGGTCTGATGAAATGTTAATTTGTTAATCGCTAGGCTGCTAAGCGCGACTCACTGACCTTTGGCGGACAGTGTAGATCAAGATCAGACTGCACAGAACGTGCAGTCTGATCTTGGATCTACATTGTCCGATAAGGAGAGATTTTTTTTCCTAAAAGTAAGTTTGAAATAGAATTATTCGGGGTTTTACTATCGGTTTGAAAATTTCCTTTCACTTATTTAGCAGGATAAAGGTTAATTAACCCTTTACCGCACAATGCCGCCTTTTGACGTCCCTGGGAAAGAAGCCTTTAGAAAACATTGCGGGAAAAGGAGAAAATGCTGGTAACCAGCATTTTCTCGTTTTCCCACAATGTTTTCTACTCTGTCTAAGAAAAGTTGCACTATTTGAGCCACATTGAAATTGTCGTCTGCAAATGCTTTCAATTTGGACAAGGCTAAAAGTTTTGTCGTTTGGTAAAGGGTTAAGGCTATAATTTATGCGAATGCATGAAATGTTTTCCTCTATGTACATGTACTTTGTACAGAAACTACTGCACTTACATGTAGTAGGGATGATTTCAACATCTTTGTCTGTCTGTCTGTCTGTCTGTCTGTCTGTCTGTCTCTTTCTCTCTCTCTCTCTCTCAGTCTCTTTGTCTGTCTGCTTGTCTGTCCGTCCGTCCGTCCGTCCGTCCGTCTCTCTCTCTATCTGTGTCTCTCTCTCTGTTTGTCTCTCTTCAATGGGAAAATGGTCCGACAGATAGAGATTAGCGATACAATTAATATTTATTTACAATAAAACACACGCTATATTGATGAAACAGACATTTTCAATCACGAAACCAGGGCCAAATTATTGCAATGTCAAAGGTTGCTTTGACCAGAATATGAAACAAATATCAGACAGAGTAGATCTAAGATCAAACTGCACGTTCTGTGCAGTCTGATCTTGATCTACACTGTTCGTAAAAGGGCATAGAATCTTGCTTAGCAGCCGAAGGCTTAATAATATTTAGGCGTGACGGAAGTCATTTTACGCACTTAACACTCAAAGAACAGGATTTACGACTGATAAAATCTTGAGATTAAATAGACCAAGGTCTTTTCCACCCAAAATGCATCCGGAATATACTGATAAACTTCACTGCCACCTGCAGACGAAATATTTCGTCGCTCTGCGGCCTTTTTACGCAAAAAATGCGTATCTGGAAAACTGCCCCCCCTGAAAGCTGCCCCTCGGAAAAGTGCTCCATGAAAAGTAACCCCCCAGGAAGTCTGCCCCCAGGAAATTTGCCCCTAAGAATCTTCCCGTGGGAAAAACTGCCTCCCCCGGGAAAACTACTGCCCCCCCTCCCCAGGAACATGATCTACTCCTAGGAATCTTCCCCAGGGAAAACTGCCACCCGGACCACTCTCCCGGAAAACTACGCCTTCCTGGAAAACTGC
This sequence comes from Tridacna gigas, assembly GCA_945859785.2. Lineage (NCBI taxonomy): Eukaryota > Metazoa > Mollusca > Bivalvia > Cardiida > Cardiidae > Tridacna > Tridacna gigas. Next base: position 26,020,781 of record OX244043.2, on the reverse strand, counting down.
CCCGCCTATACTTTTCTGTGGCAGTTTTCCGGGGAGGGTGCGTTTTCCATGGGGCATTTTTCAGGGGGCATTTTTTTTTTTTTGCGGCGGCGGGGAGGGGGGGGGGCAGTTTTCCTAGAAACGACATTTTGATTATAAAGGGAAATAGCTGACTTCGAACAATTTTCACTTTTGCAATCAGAGCCATGTCTGTTTGTAGATGTACTCGTGCATTTTATCTCAATCCATTAACTACGTGTAATTTAACAGGGCAATAATCTTTTAGCATATTCCAATTCAATCAGCTGTTAGAGCAGATTTGCATCTGACCAAATGAACATGAGGTACAATAAACACCATTAGATGTTACCGTAGGTTATCCCTTTAACAGGATTCCTGCATAGCTCAGAGGCAAAGTGGTAGGGCTCGTGACCTTGTGGCCCCGGATTCGAGCCTCACTGGGTCCACTGGGTTTTTCGTGGGAGACACTTTAGAGCCCTAGCCTAGTACCGGTGAAACCAAGGAAATACATGAATATGTGAGCTGTCGCCATAATATGACTGAAATAGTGTCGAGAGCGACGTAAAACACTAATCAATCAATCAATCAATCGATCAATCAATCAGTCAATCAATCAATCGATCCCTTCACCACATAATCCCCAGTTTGAACGTTCCTGACCAAGAAGGCTTTTGCAAACATTAAGAGAAAAGGAGAAAAAGCTGGTAACCAGCGTTTTCACCTTTTCCAACAATGTTGTCTCTCCTTTTTGCATGCAAATCCCATCATTTAACCCTTTCCCAAACGACCAATTTAGGACTGGTCCAAATTGAAAGAGTTTGCAGACGACAATTTTGAATTTGATGAAAATGGCAGAAAAGTCTCAAAAAGGGTAGAAAACACTGTGGGAAAACTGAGGAGAAATTGCTCGTTACGAGCAATTTCTCCTTTTCCCACAGTGTTTTCAAAAGACTTGTACTGCAGACAGGTGAAAACCAGGGCTCGTTTGGGAAAGGGTTAAACTACATTTAATTTGTCGTCTGCAAATGCGTTCAATTCGGACAAGTCCAAAATTTTGCCGTTTGTTAAGGAGTTAAAAATCATACATGTACACTCGCCTATAAGACGTACTGAGAATTGCTACGAAAGACATATTTTCCAATTTTTCCCAGAAAATCTCTCTGTCGAAAAAGGCAAACTTATTTTGACGGTTTTCAAGGCAAGAACCTTCCATTTTTTCTACTTTAAGTTGGAATAATTTTGAGATAAGTCAAAATTAGGATACTTAATGCCTTATTTTCAACTTCCGCTTACGGTGAACAGTCAATAGGAGAAACGACATTCTAATATTATCAAAACACATCGGTATTTGTTGAAAGGTCGGTATAGAAATCCGTTTAGGATAGCCGATACATTAGTCATTTCTAAAGAAAAACAAGAAAAGCGATTGGAGAGTTTTGAAAAACCTCATCGGGATGCGGCTTTCCTGAGCCGGGCCGAAATTCTTGCCTTTTACTCTATACCAAACGACGAAATTTTAGACTCGCCCGAATTCAAGGCATCTGCAAACGACAAATCAGGCAGTCTCAAATGATGGAGTTTGTCTTAATTAGGGTACAAAACAATTGTGGCTTTAAGAAGCAGATTCTAGTGACCAGAATTGTCACTATGTTTTCAATGTTTTCAAAATCCTTTTCACTCAGAGCCGTTAAAGTACGCGATTGTGTGGTTTAGGATTAAAATTTAAAAACCTTTATCAGACGACAAAGTTTAATGATTAGTCAAAATTGAAATCATTTGCAGACGACAAACCAAACGTATCTCAAATGCTCGCATGACAGAGAACATTGTGGGAAATGGAGAGAATGCGGGTTACCAGTTTTTTCTCCTATTCCCATCATATTTTCAGAAGCCTTCTGCGCTAAGACCGTTAAAACTCGGGATTATTTGGTAGAGAGATAGTCCTTTATGCGCCAAATAAGTTTACTCGACTCTTTCTACTAAAATACAAGCCACTTAACCTATACCACACAATCCCGAGTTTTAACGACCCTGGGAAAGAAGCCCTTTGAAAACATTGGTAACCAGCATTTTCTCCTTTTCCCACAATGTTTTCTGCCTTATCAAGGACACCTGCCATCGTTTGAACCACATTTAAAATTGTCATCTGAAATTGCCTTTAATTTGGACAAGTCTACATTTTTGTCATGTGGTAAAGGGTTAAACCCAGAAAGATTCTTATTTTATGGTCTCCTCAACTCAACAACCGGACGGTATAGATCCAAGATCAGACTGCACGTTCTGTGCAGTCTGATCTTGATCTATGCCGTCCGCAGAAGGCCCACGTTTTCGCCTTTAGGGCGCCGAAAGTGTTAACCATCCTTTATCTAAGTAGAATGCTAAGTACTTACCACTTTTTTTTTTAATGCTTATCATGAATGGTGAATTTTTCGATGTTGAAAATGATGGAAAATATGAGAAAAGATTGACTGATTGATTGTCGGGTGTGTAACGCCGTTTTCAACATTATTTCAGTTATATCGCGGCGGCCAGTGCATCTATCCATGCGTTCCTGGAGTTTCTTTTTACCAGTACTCCGCACAATACTCTTTCCAAGCCACTGGCTGCTTTCCCACATAACCATCGTCGAAACAATGGTCAGCGGTGAGAGAAGAATGAATCCTGTCGCAATGACTATCATCAGTCCTCGGAAAGAAATTGACCAAGCCGGGGATCGAACCGGCGACCTCCTGTTCTCAAGTCCTGTACGCTACCGACTGAGCTACTGTGGCTCGACTATATCAGAAAAGGATGAAGTAATCCTTTAATATTAATTAGATATGCTTGTTATGACTTTCTGTCAATTTGCCACACCGTTATAAGATGTAGTTGTATGCGAAAAATGTTCTTTTACATACCGGGAAGACTGTCCACATGAAAATTGAGAATGAAAAAAAAAAAAACAGATTCCCGTGTGAACCGACTTCGTTTATATCAATGGACAATCTCGACTCGGTGACGTAAAATCATTGTCGAAGGTCAAGTAGCTAGTATAAGTGCAATCCTTTCTATGGGTTTTATATCGGACTTCCTCTGTAGATCTAACATTGGTTGGGTTAGACTGAATCGGCAAAATCCGACATTTTCCGTCAACTTTTCTCGGCATTATTACGTGCATAACCGCACTGACCAACTTCGATCGGTATATTCCGCTAGTCGTCGTTAGTAGGCCTTCTGACGATGTTGTTGGGACTATGCGGAGGATTTCGGTGGGGAAGATATTATGTAAACATTGCAGAGTCCATCAAAACCCTAGCGCGATTGAGTGTGAAAGTAAATGAATGAAACAGAGAGAGAGAGAGAGAGACGGGGGAGAACTAAGCCTCATAGCTTAAGAAAGTGATATCGTGATATCGAAAAGTTTCTCTATATTTGACTTTATTCAGCATTTGATTTAAAAAAAGAAAAACATTAAAAAGAGCCCATTTAAAGTTCATTTTTGCAAAGGTCTTTTCCTTCTTTGTATACTTTGAAAAATGAGTGCCCTTTAAACTCTTTCCCAAACCACAAATTTTAGACTATTTTAAATTCAAAACATCTGCAGACGACAAACTCAAAATTGGTACAAAGGAGCTTAAACCAGCATTTTCTGATTTTCCCATAATGTTTTTAAAGGTATTCTTTCCAAGGGTCGTAAAAACCAGGGATTGTTTGGTAAAGGATTGAACACTCTTTTTCACGTTTCAATTCTAGTCAGCCAGCAATTCATGTATTTCATATTCCTTGTGTATTTAAAGCTTAAAAAAAAATCTTTGGAACTGTAAGTAACACGGGACCTTGGTCCAGAAAAAACAGCTCGTTGTCTGTTTAGGGTGAAGAGTTGTGTCCCTTCCTTTGAACACACATTTGATAACCTGGTTACCTCCCTTCCTCAGTTTAAACTTTGTGCAGTTTATCTCGGGCTTAACCCTTTCCCAAACGACAAATTTTAGACGCTTCCAAACTGAAAGAGTTTGCAGACGACAATTTTAAATTTGATAAAAATGGTAGAAAGTTCTCAAAAAGGGTAGAAAACACTGTGGGAAGAGGAGAAATTGCTCGTTACGAGCAATTTCTCCTTTTCCCATAGTGTTTTCAAAAGACTTGTACTGCAAACAAGTGAAAACCAGGGTTTGTTTGGGAAAGGGTTAATATATGTGTCTTTTTATTCGTCAATGAACCATTCCTTCAGTTTATTGAGTTTGTCCTTCAGTCAGTCGGCCGGACGGTCATATCGGAAAAAGGTGTTTAGACCAACGATAAACTGCACCTATCTAAATGTTCCAAATACTTTATTGAGTCACTTACCTGTAGTATTCCCACCCCGTCTCGGACACAATCCGAACATCGATGCTTTGTTTACAAAATGTCAACTGGGATATAACACCTTTATCCAGCATGATCGAGAGCTTTTCTCACCATTTTGATCAAATACTGCTTAACCATATTATTCTATATCGCATGTTTTGCCATCTCCATATATGGACCGCCAAAAAGAATGCAGACAACGATCAGCCTTTGAATCTGTGCCATCTGATCATGAGTCTAAGTTCATCTCTACCCATTAAAAATCAATAGATAGAACCAAAAGTACGTGTGGTACCGTTCAGTATTCGAACCGGGAGGAATAAAGGTCAACCCTTTACCATGCAAAATTGTTGAAAACATTGTTGAATAAGAAGCAAGTGCTCGTTATACATGTATATATTTTCGTGTACAAAAAAATCCTTTCAGTCACCGTTTCACGTTTCACGGCTGAGAAAATAAAACGGACATTTCAGATAATTAAAAACGATCAAAGACCGTCCTGGCAAAAGTTGATTTTGGCAAAGATTTTGCGCGAAATATCGGACACTGCAGATCGAAGATCAGACTGCACGTTATGTGCAGTCTAATCTTGGATCTGCAGTATCCGCAAAAAGAGTCTGAGTTCGGCAAAAGCATTCCGAAAGTTAAAATATTTCTCATTGTGTTTGAGTTTGCTGCCAAGAGACGTATAACTGACCAAAGCCTGTTGGGTAAAGGGGTTGAGAGCATGAATTTACGACCATCTTTATAAATAGGTTATTTTTGCTATACATCGTAAAAGTTATATATTGAAGCTATGTACATTGATGGTTTGGACACTGGCTTTTGTATAATGTGGATAAATACGGATTTATTAATCTTTACCAAACGACAAAATTTTAGACTAGTCCAAATTGAAAGCATCTGCAGACGACAAAATAAATGTAACTGAAAAATTGAAATATGTTTTGGGAAGGATAGAAAACATTGTGGGAAAAGGAGAAAATGCTGGTTTCCAGCATTTTCTCCCATTCCCACAATGTTTTCAAAAGGCTTCTTTCTCAGAGTCGTTAAAACTCGGGATTTTGTGGTAAATGGTTAATTAAATACGAAACGAAAAGATATGTATGTGGGAATTTATGTGATTTTTGCCAAGATGTTTGAAGAACTATCAGTAATTTCAATTTCTTACCATTTTCTTGAATTTGAGCAGAAGAATTATACCTGGGGATTTCTGTGATCGTGGCAAAATACTTGAGGAACTATCAGTAGTTTTCATTTCTTCAATGTTTTTTATATTTTTATTTTATCAAATACAGAAAACAGAGAAACGTTTTGGAATATCTGTGATTGTGGCAAGATGTTTAAGGAATAGCTTCACCGTTAGTAATCTTATTTTGTTTAGTCTTTAGTCAAATAAGAAATGAAAAGAAATAATCGGGAATTTCTAAGGTTGTGGCACAATCTTTCGCAGAAAAGTGTTACGAAAAGATTAAATTTAATTTTTGCAATGTTTAAAGAGTCTTTCATGTTGTTTAAATTGTCGATTTCTATAATTCTGGAATTTCTTGAGTGGTTACTTTTCTAAGAGGTTTACAATTTTAAAGCTCTGAAATACTTTCGCGTTTGGGTTTCTCACATCTTGAAGAGAACTAGAAAAATAGTAAAAGTTGAAACGTGTGTCAAGACGCAAGCGTAAAAGAATATTTTCGTTTGTTGAATTTACTGTGGTTATAAGGGTCTAAATTTTCATGCTTAGGTATTGACATGGGTAATGCTTATAGCACAAATTTCAAAAGGAAAATAAAATAAGCGATGCTATGGGAAAAAGGGGACTTAACCCTTTCCCAAACGACAAATTTAGGACTGGTCCAAATTGAAAGAGTTTGCAGACGACAATTTTAAATTTGATGAAAATGGCAGAAAGTTCGCAAAAAGGGTAGAAAACACTGTGGGAAAAGGAGAAATTGCTCGTTACGAGCAATTTCTCCTTTTCCCACAGTGTTTTCAAAAGACTTGTACTGCAGATACGTGAAAACCAGGGCTTGTTTGGGAAAGGGTTAATGCAATACAGAAAGCAAGGCGTCACATAACGTCCATCAATTTTCCTCTAAACACCGACTGAATCATAAAGTAGAACGCGCTGTTGGCGTGGAGAAAACCTACCGATAGTAAAACGTTTCGACCCGGTCAGTATTGACAGAATGTGCAGGCTGACATGGGTCTATACCTTTTGCAGATGCATTAAACCACATTTTGAATATTTGATCGACCATATGAACAGAAATAGCACAATGATATTTATGCTTATTTGCTTCCGGTATTTCTTTAAACTTTTTTACTGATCGAGCGTAATTTTGTAAATGTTCTCATCCATTTATCCATCGATCAATGAGAGATAATCACGCCATCCGTTAGTCAGTCGAATCTGTTACAAACCTGTTTCAATGTAATTAGACGAATAAATTACAAATAAATAAATAAAGCAATTAATAAATAAACGAATAAAAATATTAAACAAATAAATAAACAAATAACTATTGAAGGAGGAAGGAAACCAACAAATAATGGAGGACAGGAAGAGGCTGGCAGAAATATAGTTTCTATGTGGCTTGACCCACCTCCTTGTCATAATAGGAAGATCGTTCAGTTTGAAATATTGAATAGTTAATAAAGTTCCTTAATATTTATTGCTTAATTAAATGTTCATTTATTGTTACGTGCAGTGAATATATCTTACATTACGCGCACCTAAATTGTGCCTAATATTATTTATAACAATGTCAGGTTCGTATAGAAACCTGATATGCCAGATGCCATTTAACAGAAGTAGACACAGTGCACGTTAGAAAATACTTGCAAAGATTATTATAAATTCATGGATATAAGTTCTTAATAAGAATTGAAAAGAACAGTAATTCTAAACAGTAATGAAATAACTTTAGAATTACGCGATGTCGAAGGAAAAAAGAGTTAAAAAATGTGAACTTTCGACTGAATTTAAAATAAGCAAAATGCATTGTAGTACTCACAATGTATAATATCAAGATCTACGTAGGAAAGTTTTTATCCTCTGCTTCCTAGTGATTTTATCAGGATAGATATTACCGAAAAAGATTGCCAAAAAGATATAATTTTAACAAAACTGAACAATATGAAATGATTAGAATTACTACTTAAATAGTAAATTTAAAGTGTTTTTTGTAACGTTCCCACAATCAGCTTTGGACAGTAAAGTAAGAGAGCAATTTGCTTTTCACCAGCTGGTATTGGTTAAGTATTGTGAAAATTAGGAATTTGAGTTTGAATGGCGTGAGTAATATCTGTGCCGTGGGTAATATCTGTACCGTGGGTAATGTTTATGATGTTGGTAATGTCCAAACCGTGGGTAATCTTTGTGCTGTTGGTTATGTCTGTATCATAGGTAATGTCTGCGCCGTTGGTTATGTCTATATAGATACCGAGGTCAATGTCTTTGGTGTTAGTGACTTCAATAGTGTGGGTAATGTCTGTACAGTGGGTTTTGTCTGTTCTGTTGGAAGTACCTGTGCTATAAGTGACATCTGCGGCTATGGAAATGTCTGTGACATGATTTATATCAGTCCTGTAATAGTGTCTAAGCCATGATTGATGTCTGTACCGTTGTTAGTGTCTGTTCTGTGGATAATGTCTATCCCAGAGGTAGTGCTGTGTCGTTGGTAATATTTATACCCTGGATAATGTCTGTAGTGCAGGTAATGAGTGTTCCGTTGGTAATGACTGTGATGTTGGTAATGTCTGTACCGTGGGTAATGTCTGTATCGTGGGTTATGAATGTACCGTTGGTAATGTGCATGATGTTGGTAATGTATTTACCGTGGATATTTTCTATCCTTGGTACAGTTATTACGCACGGTTCAGACATAACGAACGGCACAGACATTACCCACTGCAAAGAAATTTACCACGGTACAGACATCAACAACGGCATAGACATTACCCACTGCAAAGAAATCAACCACGGCACAGACCTCACCAACGGCAAAGACATTACCAACGACACAGTCATGCTTTACCCACGGAACAAACATTACCCACTACACAGACACTGCTTTGGGAACAGACATCATCAACGGAACAGACTATAACCATGGCACACACATAAATGCCGATTCATTACCAAAGATATTGGAAATTGTCCAAGGTACAGACATTACCCACGGTACAGATTTTACCCACGGTACAGAAATAATCTACGGTAGAGACATTAAGTACTGTACATTCAATACCCACAGTAGAGACATAAACAGCGGCACAGACATGCATTACCAACAGAACAGAAATTATCAACAGCACATACATTACCATTGTCAAAGACGCAATAGACCTTAATTATGGTATATACGTTATCCAAGGTACAGACATGTCTATACCATGGGTTATGTCTGTACCATGGACATGCATGTGCCGCGGGTAATGTCTGTACCTTGGCTTACATAGGTAACTTAAGAAGGTCTATGCCGCAGATAATGTCTGTACCATGAGAGTTTGCAGTGTAATAGTGTATGTGCCCTGGGTTATGTCCGTACCCGTAATAATGCCTGTTGCGTGGTTAATGTCTGTGCATTGGTACTATCTGTAACGTAGGTAATGTCTATGCCGTAAGAAATGTTTGTATTGTGGGTAATGTCTGTACCATGGGTAATGTGTGTGTGTTGCAGGTAATGTCTGTACCGTGGGTAATGTCTGCATCGTTGTTAACGTTTGTGTTGTAGTTAATGTATGTACGGTGGTTAATGTCTGTATCGTGGGTAATGTCTGTATCGCGGGTAATGTCTTTACCGCGGGTAATGTCTATATTGCGGGTAATGTCTCTACCGTGGGTAATGTCTGTATCGCATGAAATGTCTGTACCGTGGATAATGTTGGTGCTATTGGTAATGTCTGTGCCCTGAGTAATCCTTGCGCCGGATGTAACGTATGTGCCGTTGGTGACGTATGTTCCCTAATGTCTTTTAGTAACAATTACTTTATGCACTTACTTTGCTAGAGAAAATGAAAATATGAACCAGTGTTGCCAGTGAAACAAGAAAGTTCACCCTGGAAGGGATTGACTGACGGGTTTAAATGTGAAACTTTGATTTTCACTTCTGTTTATGACTTTTTTTGCTCATAAATCTCATATCTTTGACAACGGCAGGGAAACATTTCCGAAAAAAGGGTAACATATATGAAATCAAAAAGTCTTGTGAAATGATCTGAATAACAAATGGACATCTTATATTGGAATTTCAACAGTGGGGATAATTTCAACAGTGGGGATAATTTCTTTGCTCAAACAGATTCGAATTCAGTTTTCAACTAAAGAGATATTTTTCTCTTCTTTGCTCAAAAGTTTCGAAAGTTCATTTCCAAGTTTGGAGATAATTTTTGTTCTTCGCTCAGAAAGTTATTGATATAAATGGGACAAAGATCCTCAAAAAAGTCGACAAAAAAGAAACAAGCAGAAAGCGATACAACCGAGGATGGCAGTAATACAACAACGGTGAAAGAAGAGCAGCAGGAAAAAAAGTAAGATTTTTTAATGCAGACTTCGTTAATTAATGACAGATTTCCTTTTTTGGACAGTGTAGATTTACGATCAGACTGCACAAAACCTGTAGTGTGATCTTGGATCTACTCTGTCCGAGAAGGAAACTTTGTGAAATATTCTCGAAAAAAAAAAACGCCCATGAAATTATAATGTTTTGACTGTATTTTCCTTACGGAAAAGGCCGTTTTCGTTGATTACGAGTACAGTGTAATCAAAAGTTCCACTCCGTTTTGATAAAGAATTTCATGCGATTAAGTACGAATTGGCAAACAGTGTCAAACAACATAACATTGCAGAAAAGAAAAGAATTTTTAAATGAACTGAAGGGTAATAACTATTTTATTGGTCTATGATGCCACTGACGTGTTTTCAACCATTCATGCTGTAGCAAATAACTTACGTATACAATTTATAAAATACACTAATGTAGTAATAGATGTAATTGCTCTTATTGAGCAAATTCTCCTATCGCTACAATATTTTCATATATGGCATGCAACACACGAAAAGGGGCCTTCGGACATACGCGTAGAAGTGTGTCGTTCCAGATCATCTTGTGCAGTCTGTGACTAATCCGAGACGGCTCATCCCGTTTTTGTGAGATTTTTCTGTTTCACGAAAGTCTACTGTATGAAAAAATCTTATGTAGACGTAAAGTGCCGTCTCGGATTAGCCTGCGCAGACTGCGCAGGCTAAACCGCGACGACACTTTACGCAAATGTCCGAAGGTCTCATTTCGCATGTTGCGGGCCATATATCAATTTATAAAAACCTTATCCATTCTAAATATTTATTTTTTAACCAAGCAACCCCGATTTTTAACGAGCACAAGGATTAAAAAAAATAAAAAAAATGAGGGAAATGGAATTAAATACTGGTAACCGGCATTTTCTTTTTTCCCCACAATGTTTTCTATCATTCCAAGAGACAAATCTCATCGTTTGGGCCACATTGAATTTGTCGTCTGCTACTGCTTTAAATTTGGACACGTCTAAAGTTTTGTCGTATAGTAAACTGTTAATAGACATCATTTCCTATTATATCTATCGAACGATGTACGGACGAGATAACAAAACCACGTATAAGCCTATGTAACTCATTACTCGACGACGAAATTATTGACGTCTCCAAATTGAAGGCATTTACAGACATTTTTAATGTGGCTTAAATCACGAGTTTTGCCTTCGAAAGGGTAGAAAACATTGTGGGTAGAAAACATTGTGGGTAGAAAACTTTTCGCTAGAACAGGATTTTGTTGGAAAAGGAGAAAATGCTGGTAACCAGCATGTATTCCTTTTCCCACAATGTTTTTAGAAGACATGTTCACCCCTGATGTCGCTGGAACACAGGATTTTGTGGCAAAGGGATAACAGGTAGACGGGCTAAGTGAAACTTTACTATACCTACTCGTTGTCGGCGACTTTTCGTGGTCTTTAACTCTTTTTTTTTCTTTGTGTTACCCTTTCTCAAACAATCCTGATTTTAAACGGTCCCAAGAAAGACATTGTGAGAACGTTGGTGGTATCCAACATTTTCTCCTTTTTCCGGCAATATATCTATCATTCGAAAGACGAATTAAATCGTTAGAGTACAGCTAAATTTATCGTCAGCAGAAATGCTTTGAATTTGAAGGAATCTAAATTTCAGTCCTCTGGTAAGAATTGAATACGTACATGTAGGCCTCCAAACAGGCCACTTTTTTCTGTATGGCAGCAGGCGACTTTTGAAAACATTGTGGCAAAAGAGAAAATTGCTTGTAAAGGGCATTTTTTTCCCTAAGGTATACATGCAGCGAACCTTAACTCTTACCAAACAACAAAATTTAGGGCTTTCCCAAAATAAAAGTATTTGCAAATTACAAAATCAATGTGGCTCAAAAATTGAAATTTGTTTTTGGAGAGGTAGAAAACATCATGGGAAAAGGAGAAAATGCTGGGTTACCAACATTTTCTCCTTTTCCCACAATGTTTTCAAAAGACCTTAAAACTCGAGATTGTGTGGTAAAGGATTGATTCACGTTTAGACTATTCCTATTCTAAGAAAAAAAAATTTTTTTTTCAAAATCTTATGCTGCGATTTTTTCAGTCATGGGATATGGAGTTAAAAGTTAGCCCTGATGACATCAACAGATCAATGATCAATAGATGATATACACCCTTCACTTATCGAACGATTTCTGAATTCTTTAACCGTTTACCACACAATGTCGACTTTTAACGACTCTGTGGAAGAAGCCTGCTGAAAACAGTTTTTTTCTCTTATTCTTTACTCTTATAAGATTGATTCAACAAACGGATGGTATAGATCCAAGATCAGACTGCACGTTCTGTGCAGTCTGATCTTGATCTATGCCTTCCGCAAAAGCCTCTATGCTTGCCAAGGGCTATAACTTGCCAACACGATGAGGAAGGGTCCAGATTATAAGTATGATAGCAAATTTATGTTAATCGATAATTTACGGTGATTCCCCAGGCATTTGTCTACATTAGCTAAAACTAACAGTGTTTTAAACTCTTGACCAAAGGACATAATTTTAGCATTGTCCAAATTGACAACAGATTTAATGTTACTCTCAACACGAAATTTGTTCTATCAAGGGATAGAAAACATGGTGAGAAAATGAGAAAAAGCTGGTTACTGTGTTTTCAAAAGCGTTCTTTTTAGAGTCGTTGACAGTCGCGATTGTGTGCTAAAAGGTTTTAACCTCTTGATGTACAAGTAGAACTTTTCATACGTCTGCAGCAGACAGCTCTTTAAAGTATTGTATAACACGGAGAACATGTTATGCGTTAGTTAGAACTAAACGTAAAAAAATAACCCATGAATATACGAATTCATGTACTGCTTTTAATAATCATTTGTTCCTTTCCCCACAATATTTTCCATTTTTTTTTTTCATTGATGCGAGGGCTACATTCGCAACGGTCACCTTTGTTAACCCTTTACAAAACGACAAAATTCTAGACTTATCTCTTTGAAAGCATTTGAAAACGACGAATTACAGGCAAATGGTTTTGATTTCGCTTTCAAAAGGTAGATAATATTTATATATTACGAACATGGCTGTTAACTTTACTCAAAGGGAGGTAATTGCTTACCGTTTTGTAAGGAAAATAGAGAGATTATGTACCTAAAACGATAGTTAAATGAAATCCAGACAAAACAACGTGGCTCGACTAAGTTTATGTAATTGTTACAAATTATGAGAATATCGTATTTTTCGGGATGCTATTGTACAAGCGTATGTAAACCCATATTTAGTTTTAATTCTAACTGTGATAAGTTAATTTTGCACGCAGTGTAGCACCAGACTGTCTTTTGCGGAGATTTTGAGGCAAGATCAGACTGCAAGTGGAATCTGATCTTGGATCTAAACTGTCTGCTGTATTTGGAAATTAAAAAAAAAAACAACTATAATTACGATAATAATTACGATCACTATAATATGGCCCGCAACATGCGAAATGAGACCTTCGGACGTTTGCGTAAAGTGTCGTCTCGGATTAGCCTGCGCAGTCCGCGCAGGCTAATCCGAGACGGCACTTTACGACTAAATAAGATTTTGTCATACAGTAGACTTTCGTGAAACAGAAAGTCACATAAGAACGGAAAGTGTCGTCTCGGATCAGTCAATACGGACTGCACAGGCTGATCTGGGATGGCACACTTACGCATATGTCCAAAGGACCATTTCCGTGTGTTGCACGCCATATATAAAACTATAATTATAATCACAGTGTTTGGGTCGCTTTTCATGACTGAAAAAGCACATTTGATCTGTTTTATTATTAGTAGTACTATTATAGTACACCAAGTTTCGAATGTCACTAACCATTCTAAAACCTTAGGGCACTGAATTAATGAACAGGGCCTTTTCCATTACGAAAAAGATCCGAAACATTGTTATTTCAAAGTAGCAAAGAAGCGGACAGTGTAGATCCAAGATCAGACTGCACAGAAGGTGCAGTCTAATCTTGATCTACACTGTTTGCAAAAAAAAAAGAAAAAAAAAAAAAAAAAACTTAAGTCGGTTCCAGGGCTTTATTGGTTAAGAACATTTGTAGTCTCATTATAAAGAATTTTCTAAATATGAAATTTATACAATTTCTGATTGGCTGAAATGATTTAGCCAGTGAGATGTCACGTTACTTTCTAAATCTAGAATAAGAACTAGAATGGAATGAGGAAAGGTTGGTGAATACAGTCCTAGGTAATAGGTTTGAAAATGGAAGCTCGTGTAGGAAACATCTTGAAGTAGGTGCTCATAATTTTGTCAGTTGCCCCACCCTCGTCCCCGTCCGTGGCCCCTTTTTCTAGCCCAACATTCTGGTCCACATTACCGCTCGCAGGCAAACTTTTATTGTCTCGCGGCAGACAGCGTTTGAAAAAGTTGTGGAAAAAGGGAGAAATCTGCTATAGGTCGAAAATCAGGAGTTGGTGAGTTAACCCTGTCCCAAACAATTCTGTATTATAACCACCCTCAGACAGACAGGTTTTGAAACATCGTAGGAAAATGAGAAAAATGCTGGTAACCAACATTTTTCTCCATTACTCACGATGTTTTCTAATTTTTTCAAGTACAAGTCCCATTTTTGTACCACATTTATATTGTCGTCTGCAAACGTTTTCAAAATGGACAAGTCTGAAATTTTGTCGTCTGTTGAAGAGTTTAAGTTAAAAGGTTTAGACTTTTCTAACTTGAAAGCATTGGCAGACGACAAAATAAATGTGACTGAAAAACTGAAATCCTTTTTTTCGGAAGGGTAGAAAACATCGTGGGAAAAGGAGAAAATGCTGGTTACCAGCATTTTCTCCTTTTCCCACGATGTTTTCAAAAGCCTCGTTGAAACTCGTGATTGTATGGTAAAGGGTTAAACAAACAGAGGTCCTTCTATCCGTCAGTTTTATCTCTTAAAAGGTTATAAATGAAGATGAAATCCTGATATGTGAAGTACCCGGATTAAACCTCTACCAAACAATCCCAAATTCTAAACGACCCCGGTAACCAGCATTTTTCTCCTTTCACCACAATATTTTCCAGTTTCTATCTCTTCACTACACAATCTGACTTTTAACAACCCTTAGGGCGAAGCCATTTGTAAATATTGTGGTAAAAAGAAGAAAATACTAGCAAGTAACATTTTTTTTTCATCCATAATGTTTTTTTGCTAAATTCAGACAAATTCTATCCTTTAAGCAACATTGAATTTGTCGTCTGCAAATGCTTTCAATCTGCACATATTTTCAGTATGGGCGTGTCTTAGAATTTACCGTCTGATAAAGATTTTAACGTTTACTGTATAGGGTCACGTTTTGGCGCTTGCGCAGTCGACTGAATAGTGTTCTGTTTAACCCATAGGCTGCTAAGCGCGACTCACTGACCTTTTGCGTACAGTGTAGATCCAAGATCAGACTGCACAGAATGTGCAGTCTGATCTTGGATCTACACTGTCCGATAAGGAGATTTTTCTCACCCCAAAAATAACTGTGAAATAGCAACACTTTGGTTTTCACTGTCGACTTGAAGGTATCCTTTAACTTATTCAGCAGGATAAGGGTTAAAAACAGAATCGAACCGAATCTTTACTGGGCCTTGTACAAATAAATACATAGAGTTCCTGCGTTGCTCAGTGGTCAACTATTTTACCAACCGACAACATTTTTAGACTCGTCCAAACTGAGAGCATTTGCAGACGACATAATAAACGTGACTTAATGATGAAAATTTGTTTTGGGAAAGGATATAAAACATTGTGGGACAAGCAGAAAATGCTGGTTTCCAGCATTTTCTCCTTTTTCCACAATGTTGTCAAGCTTTTTTTTCTCAGGGTCGTTAAAAGTCGGGATTGTGTGGAAAAGGATTAAGGAGTAGCGTTTGAAACCTGCAGTTCCCAGGTATGATCCTCAGTCGTGGCGTCGGGGTATTTGTAGGAGTGTCCACGAGCAAGACACTTCAGAACCCCAGCCCTGTACTGGTGAAACCAAGGAAAGACATATACAAGTGAGCTGTCACCGTGATGTAAATGACCTAAAGTTAAAAGCGCGTTAAACACCATTCAAAGAAACAAACATATGAGAATGCTCTGTGAAAAGGGGGCTTAATGCATCGGCGAAAAGTATCGACCCAGGTCAGCTTGCGTAGTCCACGCAGGCTGACCAGGGCCCAAACTTTTCGCTATTTTTCAATTTCCTGTGTGTTGTAGGACCAGTCTACCTCATGATTAAGTCTGTTACTAATGAAAGTAACTATCACTGATCCATAATTATGTGATGGCTTGATCGGTATATTGCATCACAGAGATATATTAAGCCCTCTTTCACCAGAGCATGACTCATATATGAGCTGTGCTCTGACAAGATAGGGCTTAACTCTTTACCAAACGACATAGTTTTAGACTCGTCCAAATTCAAAGCATTTGCAGACGACAAAATTAATGTGACAATTTGTTTTGGGAAGGGACGAAAACATTGTGGGAAAAGGAGAAAATGCTGGTTACCAGCATTTTCTCCTTTTCCCACAATGTTTTCAAAAGGCTTCTTTCTCAGGGACGTGAAAACCCGGGATTGTATGGTAAAGGGTTAATGTATGTCTATGATGACATTATACCAAGCTAGTCATCACGTAAGTATGGATCCATAAAATCCATTTTGTCTAACAACTGGCTGTATCATGAGGTACACTGGTCCTCTGACGGGCAGAAAACTGACCAAAAGCAAAAGGTTTCGACTAAAGTGAGCCCGCGCAAACTGGGCAGGCTGACTTGGATCGACACTTTTTGCAGATGCGTTTGATTTTCAGTGGGTAGAAAAACTCTGTAGCAGCATGTTCTCCCTTTCTCACAATTTTTTTCAAAAGCCTCCTGTCCAAGAATCATAAAAAAAAAAAAACCAGAATGTCAGATAAAGGGTAATGGGCGAAAATTGTGACAAGTGTTGGTAATATTTTTGTACTAAAAAAAAAATTGTGTCATACTTGCTTTACACACAATGTACGATGTACAAAAGAAATGAGCTGTGCTCTGTGAAAAGGGGGCTTAATGCATCTGCGAAAAGTATCGACTCAGGTCAGCCTGCGCAGTCCGCGAAGGCTTACCTGGGCCGAAACTTTTCGCTATTTGTCCATTTTCTGTATATCAAAGGACCAGTCTACCTCATGACTTAGACAGTTGGTCGACAAAATGGATTTTCATGGTTCCATAATAACATGACGACTTGGTTGGGATCATCCATCGCGGAGATGCAATAAGTCCCCCTTTGCCAGAGCATGGTTCAAATAAATGCGTTGCCATTTACATTAACGTACATAATTCTTTAAACCGCGAGTTTGTATAATGTTACACAATTACTTTAGCTCAATAGCTTTGGTATTTCATTGTACGGGGCTCCGTAAGAGTCATGTGTCACATTTTCTTGTCATTTTAACGAAATAGTAATTTTATAAAATGAAACATTAATTCGCAATATTGAATTAAATGGTAATCAATAAAACGAAATAATAACTCCTTATTTCGAAATGGCAGTTCAATTAAACGAAATAATATTTAATTTTAACCGTTAAACTGCGAAATAAATGAAAGGAAATTTTCCACTCATTAAGAAAAGCCTAAACATATCGGTTTCAAAGCTGATTTCAACGGAAAGAAAATACCGTATCGGACAGTGTAGATTAAAGATCAGACTGCACGTTCCATGCAGTCTGATCTTGATCCACACTGTCAGGAATAGGTTTCTTAGTCGCGGTATGCAGCCTAAGACGTAACAAAATCCTATACTGATAACTAGAAATAATGCTCTGATCGCTGCTAATGACAGCTCTATGCGGTCGATGCACGGCGTACAAAGACTAACGAGTGTTCCGAACATACCGTGATGTATTTCGTGTTGTCAAAAATATCAATTGGATAAAACGAATTAGTATTTCGTTATATCGAGTTAGCCTATCGTTAAGATTAATCATCATTTCGTTTTCTCGAAATAAGATTTCGTTGTAACAAATTATTATTAGGCACACTCAAAACTGGGAATATCGTCATCTTTTGGATAGGATTGCGGGCAACATTTGATATAAATGTAAATGACCATAATTTCACTACACTAGGCTAGGGCTGTGAAGTGTCTTGCCCAAGGACACTCCAACAAAAAAACCCAGTGCTTCAAGTGAGACTTGAACCGGGGCCTCAAAGCTATAAGTACTACACCTTATTGCTGAGCCACGCAGGACCCCACAACGACCCTGAGTGCCGGAAATAGGACAAAACAAGATGGTGACCATTTTGTTTTACGTCCTTTGAAAAGCATACCCCATCACTTAGAGTATCATTTATTTCATCGTCTGCAATCGTTTTCAAATTTGACAAGTCTTAAATTTTGTTGTATGTTACAGAGTTGAACCCTTCAGTGCAATTTAAACTTAACCGATGTTATTAGTCAGTACCGGAAAGAGACTTTGGATCAAGGCTCCCCAGTGTGTCCTTAGTCCGTATTCACTAACCATTCTTAAGAATATTCTTAGTCTTACTTGTCAAGATTTTCTAAATTTGAAAGTAACACAACTTTTGATTGGCTAAACCAATGTCAGAATATATACAAATAAAGCAAAAAGCGTATATCCACGATCACAATGCACTGTCTTTGTAGCCTGATCTAAATCTACACTACCCAGAAACTTTTGACCAAATAATTTGCTAAACCATCTATGCTATAAGTATGTTACATAAAATGCAATGAATATGCATAGCGAAGCAGAAAATATGAGTGTGTACGAGAATGTGTAACATTTCCTTTATCTGCAATAACTCATATTTTCGACCGCGTTTACCACATGAGAGTGAATGAAATTAGGCGACTTCAAAACGGCAATTTTGTGATTTACGAGGCGTGAAAATTTTTTGCCATGTATACGGTACGGGGACTAAATTAGATCGTTTTTGCCACAAAAGCCTGTTTAAAAAGCAAATGAAAAACGTTTTATGGAAGCTCTTTCTTTGGCTCTAATTGTCCGCTCACCTTTCTATCAATGTCATTCGCTGTCTGTCTGTCTGTCTGTCCGTCCGTCCGTCTGTCTGTCTGACATATTATTTATCATAAATACTACAGTCCAACCTGTATGCAGTGACCATATAAGGGAGGTAAAAAAACTGTTCTATTATAGTTGGCAGTCATTTACTGCAAGTTCACTTTGGATCTAAGAAAAAATGTGGAATCACAGCCGTGGTCCGTCAAAGTATCAGACTGCAATAAAGTTAATCTCTCAACACAGGTTTAACTGTTGGAGAACTCGCGATCTTAAAACGTTCTTGTATACTATATGGTGTGCAACACACGAAAAGGGGCCTTCGGACATATGCGTAAAAGTGTCTCGTCCCAGGTCAGCTTGTGCAGTCTGTGACTAACCCGAGACGACACTTCCCATTTTTGTGCCATTTTCTGCTTCTCGAAAGTCTACTGTATGAAAAAATCGTATGTAGTCGTAAAGTGCCGTCTCGGATGAGCCTGCGCGGACTGCTCAGGCTAATCCGAGACGGCACTTAACGCATATGTCCGAAGGTCTCATTTCGCATGTTGCAGGCCATATATGAGTCATGCTCTGTGAAAAGGGGTTTATGCATCTGCAAAAAGTATCGACGAAGGAGTGTGAAATACGTACATCTGTGTGCATATATTGACTCTTGCGATAAAAATCTATCGTCATATTAGATAAAACTTTATTCAAACGAAATGAAGATAAGGGATAGATAAAGTTTTATGTGCAAAAAGAAAATCACTGTCTGTCTGTCTGTCTATGTGTGTGTGTCTGTGTGTGTGTGTTTGTGTGTGTTTATCTGTCTGTGTGTTTTTGTCTGTCTCTGTGTTTGTCTGTCTGTTTGTCTGTCTGTGTCTGTGTGTGTCTGTCCGTCCGTCCGTCCGTCCATCCATCCTTTTGTCTGTCTGGATCGCTGATCCGATTCTGATCTTATACCAATTCTTTCCAAGGGCTGATGATTGTCATTGCGACAGAATTACTAGTAGTTCATCTCTCAGTGCTGATCAAGGTAAAAACAATGTGTATATTAAAAAGCAACCAGCTGCTGGTAAAAGAAACTCCAGGTAAGCATAAAACACCAAATAAACATACATGTACTTTCCGAATATTCCTGAAGTGTACTTTAACACACTCTCTCTCTCTCTCTCTCTCTCTTTTGCCGTTTAGTATTGCTTCCGGATTTGGTTTCATGCCGGAAAGCCGCCAGTGATTTTACTGACTAAAGTAAGAGGACTTTGAATGGTGCTGGTTCAGAAAAGCCGGGAACATTTAGATAGGTACTCTATCCCCCGTGTTATAACCGAAATACTCCTGAAAATCGGAGTCAAACAGCAAACTAATCAACAGCAGGACCTCGACAAAGTGCATGATTATTGTAATTTTTGGCCTGTAGAGCAAATAAGTTAACCTTATCTTCTACTGAATTTATGTTTGCTGACTGTTTACCAGACGAATCAACATTTGGACCTTTCCACATTGGAAAGCTTTTGCAGACAACAAAACTGAACCTAGCTCAAATGATGAAATTTTCCTATTTGTTTCCCATGAGCGCAGAAAACATTGTGGGAAATTGAGAAAATGCTGGTTACCAGCTTTGTCTCCTTTTCCCACAATGTTTAAAAAAAAAACTTATTCTTTAGGGTTAAATATTCGGAGTTGTGTGGAAAAGACTAACACTTTATCCAGACTAAAAAAAAAAAATGAACTTCTCCTAGGTGAAAGAACTTGCAGACGACAAAATAACTGAGGCTAAAATAATGTGATTTGTCTTTAAATGGATAGAAAACATTGTGGAAAAAGAAGAAAATGCTGGTTACCAGCATTTTCTTCTTTTCCCACAATGTTTCACAATAGACGTGTCCCTCAGGTTCGTTAGAACTCGGGATAGTGTGATATAAAGTTAAGTGCTAGTTACGCCAATACATCTTATAAAGTTTGTTGACATTAAAAAAGGTTGATTATTTGACTGAAACCATTTAAAGAGTAGCGGAGAGTTTAGATCAAGATCAGACTGCACGTATGTGCAGTCTGATCTTGATCTACACTCTCCGCAAAACGCATCTTAACCCTTAGGCTGCTTATCGCTACCCACCGACCTTTTGCGGACAGCATAGATCAAGATCAGACTGCACAGAACGTGCAGTCTGATCTTTGATCTACACTGTCCGATAAAGAGATATCTTTCCTCCAAAAATACCTTTGAAACAAGAAAGTTTTGGGCTTATACTATCTACTATAAAGTTTCATTTCTTTTATTCAGCAGGATAAGGGTTAAGGTCGCTTTCGGCAGTAAAGGCGTTTTTTTTTTTTCAATAGTATTAAGGTACATTTTGACTGCATCAGTAGATCCTCTTTGGTCAAAGCACGTCCATATATACCCGCATGGTGTAGATCCAAGATCAGCAACCTCATTTCTTGCAGTCTGATCTTGATCAACCTCCGAAAGATCAAGTTACAGTGGGAGTGAAAGAGTTTGGGGGCGAAGGGATTTATAAGATTAACCAAGCGTGGAGGATAGATACAAAGTTATTTCTGTACGTATATGGCCATACGTGAATTAAAGTTGATGTGTTTTTGAGGTGCCTTTTTGCTTTAAACTATTTTATCGCGTGGATATTGATGTAAAAAAAAAAAACAATTTGGGTGATTTTTCATATGTGTAAAATGTGATACTTTTGGCGATCTTCTGTTGTTTGTTTTTTGCTCATTTTTTTGGTTTTCACAAAAAAGAAAGTCTTGATTTTATGCGTGTGTGTTTAACTCTTTACCACACGACGAAATTTTAGACTTGTCCAAATTCAAAGCAGATGCAGACGACAATTCAAGGGTTTCTCAATCGATGAATCTTGTCTTTAATTGAGTAGAAAACATTGTGGGAAAAGGAGAAAATGCAGCATTTTCTCCTTTTCCCACAATGTTTTCTAAAGTTTTCCTTCCTACTGTCGTTTAAACTCGGTATCGTGCAGTAAAGCCTGTTACTTGCTGTACGCATATCAATGGTCTAGTCAAAATATGTGTATGGACACCTTAAAATAATTATCCCTTCATTGAAACCTATGTTGTGGGTACTCACAGAGGTAGTTCTCAAGACGACCCACAACGTTGGTTTTAATGAAGAACTAAAGTAGTTCATGGCTGAATTTATCTATAACTCTCAAACTACATATATTTAGCTTACTAGCTGTAGGCCAACCTCTGGACTATTTGTGTCTTAGATTTACCTGTAATTGTGTGTCGTTTGTTATAATACTGTCGACTAAATGTCCTTATTTGACTTTTGCTTGCGTGTCTTTCGGGCATTAACTCTTTCCCAGGCGACAAAATCATGGACTTTTCCAAATTCAAAGGATCTGCAGACGACAAATAAAATAAAGCGCAAATGATGATTTCTATCTTCGATAGAATAGAAAACGTTGTGGGGAAAAGGAGAAAATGCTGGTTACCAGCATTTTCTCCGTTCCCCACAATGTTTTCAAAAGCCTTCTCTTTCAGGGTCGTTAAAACTCAGGATTGTCTGGTAAAGAGTTAACTCTTTACCAAACGACAAAATCTGAGGCTGGTTCAAAATGAAAGCACTTGCAGACGACAAATTCATTGTGGCTCAAATGGAAGGATTCGCTTTTGATAGGGTAGAAATCATCACGGATAAAGTAGAAACTTCTGATTACCATCATTTGTCCTTTTTCCACGATGTTTTTAAAAGCTTTCTTCCTCCATGATCGTTAAAACACAAGATTTTGTGGTAAAGGGTTATAACATAAATGAAAGAGACCACATTTGAAAACAACCCGATTGAAGGAAAAACTGCCGAAGTCATAACTACAAAGCAAGAATGAGTTAGTGAGGAATGCAAGGGATAGAGAAATGAGTGAATAAAATGAATGAATGAAGGAATAAAATGAATGAATGAATGAATGAATGAATGAATGAATGAATGAATGAATGAATGAATGAATGAATGAATGAATGAAAGCAAGCAAGCAAGAAAGCAAGAAAGAAAGAAAGAAAGAAAGAATGAAGGAAAATATGGAAGGGGAGGGAGGAAAAGTAAAGAAAGGATACAACTAAATAAACGAACGAACGTAGGAACGAACGAACGAACGAACGAACGAATAAAGAGATGGAGGGAGTGATGGGATGTTCAATCAGAGAGACATATTAATGACTGTGTATGCTGACAGCTGTATAAGCCGAACTAACTTTAATTTTTGTGCGAAACTGATTACTAATACCGATAAGAAGTTTTTGCAGATTGCTAGATATGCAGATATCAAATGGCCCTGGGCTGAAATTCGAATGCAAATATTAACCCTTAGGCCGCTGAGAGCGACTCAAGGACTTTTGACGGACAGTGTAGATCAAGATCAGACCGCACAGAACGTGCGGTCTGATCTTGGATCTACACTGTCCGATAAGGAGACATTTTTTTTTCTCCCCAAAAATAACTTTGAAATATTTAATAGCACATTTAGGTTTTTTTTTAAACTATCGACTTGAAAGTTTCAATGAACTTATCTAGCAGGTTAAGGGTTAAAGGTCCACTATCTGCCAAATGAAAACAATTCAAGAGTCAAAATGCAGACAAATTTAATTCATACCATTTAAAAGTATGGATATTATTTTAAGTCTGATATTGTGTTTCAATGAAATCTATGAAAGTTCCAGTTTCTGACAGAAAGAAAAGGTTTTGTAAATCTAGAATTTATAGTTGCCAACTTTTGCTCTAGTTCTACAATATTTTTTCTGCCATTTTTCTGGAACTTTGACAGATTGCACTGTACCATAATTATCAGACGCATAACAGTATCCAGACTTTTTTAATGGTATGAAATAACCCTTACCCTGCTGAATAAGTGAAATGAAACTTTCAAACCGATAGTAAAGATACGAATAATGCTATTTCATACTTATTTTTTGGGGGAAAAAACCTCCTATCGGACTGTGTAGATTCAAGATCAGATGCACGTTCCGTGTAGTCTGATCTTGATCTACACTGTCCGCAAAAGGTCATTGAGTCGCGCTTAGCAGCCTAATGGTTAAATATGTGTGCATTTTGACCCCGAATCGTTAACTATTAGTGATTATTGTGCCTTTAATGAATACAATACCTATATGTTGACCAAAAATATACACACATGTTTACGTCTCGGCTATGCTCCTTTCCAATCACTTTCAAGTATGTTAGAAAATAATGACATATGAAAACATTATTATAAGTAGAAAAATTGATTTATACAATTCAGACCTGACCCTATAATGAACAGAAAAAGTAAAGGTATTATTATTTAGGTATGCCGGTAACCAGCATTTTCTCTTTTCCCCACATCGTTCTAATTTTTCCTAAACAAATTACACCGTTTGAGCCACATTTGGTCTGTCTTCTGCAAATGATTTCAATTTGGACAAGTCTAAAATTTTGTCGTCTGGTAAAGAGCTAAAAAGGTGTTTTATCAAAAAAACATACACATTACCAACTAACAAATCAAAACTTCTTTTTTTCTTTGCACAGTCATAAAAATAAAATAGCTCTCTATACTTGAAGTACTTTGGTTTTATCCTCAACACTTCACATTCCAGCTCGTTATTTTTTTTCCTGAATTTTCCGTCTCCAAGTTTTTCTTTATGCCTTAACATCTAGATAAGTTTAACGAAATTTTTCAGCCAAGAGTTCAACCCCTAGTAAAACGATCTTAAAAATCTGATGACATGAAAAGAAAATCTTTTCGTATCAGACAGTGTAGATCCAAGGTCTGACTGCACGTTTGGGCAGGCTGATCTTGATCTACACTGTCCGCAAAAGCGCAATAAGTCAAACGTGGCAGTCTAAGGGTTTATAAGATGATATTAAGTTGGTAAATTAGAGTTTTGTGTGACGAGGCGACAGACAAGAGAGGTATTTTCAGGTCCACAGAGTAAATTAGCCTTAGTTCATGACTCCAACCTGTACTGTAGGAACTCATTAAAATTGTCTCTATAAAGCAATCCTATTGAGTGCCAACAACATAGGTTTTAGCAATGCAGTAATGTTTATAGAGAATTCGATAACCTCTTATCTGGAACCATGGTAACGTTGAGAATGTCACATGCATAACGTATTTTTTTTCCAACACACTGTAATTATTGTCCATTGAGGAAGATAACGCTTAACAAATGGTGGAAGTTGTATTTCAAATAGATAGGAAACATTGTTGAAAAAGGAGAAAATACTGTCTACAAGCATTTGCTCCTTTTTCCATTATGTTTTCTTATAAAAGCTGATTTTCTTAGCTGCCATGAGCAATATGAACTGTTGATTAATTATTTTCTAAGGGCAAGTCCGTTCAAGAGAAAATGTCAGTAAACCCAGATAATACTTGTACGAGTCTATGTTTAGCATGATATGTTCGAAAAATCTTTGTTTAAGGAAAGTTTAGGGTTTACATGCACTTTGTCTCATATATTTGAGCCATGCCCTGGCAAAAGGGGTTAGGTAGACTGGTCCTTTGACATGCAGAAAATTGACCAATAGCGAAAAGTTTCGGCCCAGGTCAGCCTGCGCGCACTGCGCAGGCTGACCTGGGTCGATACTTTTCGCAGATGCATTACGCCTACTTTTCACAGAGCATGGCTGATATAGAATTTGACAAATGTGGGAAAGGAAAACCTTTCATTTTTTTTTTCTCAAATAATTTTAACAAAAGAAGTGCCGAACTTCACCAAAGTAGGTCAAAAAAGGAAAAACATTTCTATAAAGGCATTTTGCATTACGTTCATGGTTGATAAAGCAAAGCATAGAGTTTTCACGACTCCTGGAGCAGAAGACGTTGGAAAACATTGTTGAAAAAAGAGAAAATGCTGGTAACAAGCATTATTTTCTCCTTTTCCTACAATCTTTTCTACCCTTTTAAAGGCAGATTTCATTATTTTAGTAGCATTAACCAAGTCGTCTGCAAGTGTTTTCAATTTGGATTAGTCTAAAATACTGTCATCTGCTAAATGGTTATGAAGGTCAAGGTTGAGAAGAAATAGAAAAGAAAGGCTTGCATTATCAATGCATGAGGTCGAAATATGCACATTAACCCTTAGGCTGCTAAGCGCGACCCTGGAACCTTCAGCGGACAGTGTAGATCAAGATCAGACTGCACAGAACGTGCAGTCTGATCTTGAATCTACACGGTCCGATTTGGAGATACTTTCTCCCCCAAAATACCTTTCAGATAGTAAACGATTTGTCTTTGAAGGGAAGTAAAGGTTGTGGAAAAAGGAGAAAATGCTGTTGGCTACCAACATACTTCCTCATACCCATAATGCACCTGAAGCCTACTTCTTTAAGGTCGTAAAACATTGCATTGGTTATTAAAGGGTGAATGTCCGGGAAAAGACGGCTGTTGGTAAAAAATGCATAGTAGGTAAAAGGGCAGTTGCCAGTCCCTTAAACTGCTAAGTGCGACTCTTTGACCGGGACAGTGTAGACCAAGATCAGACTCCACAGAACGAGCGTGCAGTCTGAACTTGAATCTACTCGTACACTGTCCAATAGGGAGATATTTTTCTCCAAAAATAAGTTTAAAGTTCGGGCTTTTACTATCGGCTTAAACGTTTCATTTGATTTCTTGAGCAGGATGAGGGTTAAAGCGAGTGCTCCTTTTCTGTCATTGTGCTTCAATATAAGTATAGAAAAGATATCCTTTTCTTGCAAAATTTTATCCGCCTGTTAATTGCACTACTTAGCAGCATGTCTTTATTAATCTCTGCACAAGCTATTTTTAGAACGGCCAGAACCTTTTACAAAGAAACGAAAAATATCATTCTCCCATAGTATCGAAAAAAACATTGTAGGAAAAGCGGAGCAGATGTTTGGTACTTGCAGAATACTCCTTTTGGCACAGTGTTTTCCAAAATTTACAACTGTAGGGGCGTTAAAAATTGCACATGAGTGGGTCAAAAAATCCTTCATAGTTATGGGTGTATATGCTTTTTAAAGCACAGATCAAGAGCGTACTGTCCAGAACGTGGAGTCTGATCCTGGATCAATACCGCCCGCTTGTATGGTCAAGCCCGGAGGGTAAAATTGTCTGGGCGTTTCAGCGTACTGTATCTACAGGCGTTGAAAGAGGTCCCATTTATTTGAGCCATGCTCTGTGAAAAGTAGGCTTAATGCATCTTCGAAAAGTATCGACCAGGTCAGCCTGCGCAGTCCGCGCAGGCTGACCTTGGCCGAAACGTTTCGCTTTTAGTCTATTTTCTGTATTCACGGACCTGTCTACCTTATGACTGATTCAGTTTAGAGTTGCCATTATGGATCCTTAATTATGTGATGGCTTGATTGGTATCATGGATCACGGAGACGCATCAAGCTCCCATTTGCCAGAGCATGGCTCATTTGTATGACGCTGACAAAGTAAGCACTTTGCCGAACAGTCCAAGGTCTAACTACCCTTAGAAATACAGCTTTTGATAATATTGTGGGTTAAAGTGAAAATGATGGTAACCAGAATTTTCTTCTTCCCCCACAATGTTTTCTACCCCTGTAAAAAAAAAAACTAATTCGTGTCGTTAAACTAACACTGAGTTTGTTGTCTGATATCGCTTTTAGTATGGACAAGTCAAAGATTTTATCGTCTGGTACAGAGTTAGAAAAAAGTAAAAACGCTTTAAACCTTATCCTGCTGAATAAAAGAAATGAAACTTTCAAACCGATAGTATCAGCCCAAAACTTTCTTGCTTCAAAGGTACTGTTGGAGGAAAGATATCTCCTTATCGGAGAGTGTAGATCAATGATCAGACTGCACGTTCTGTGCAGTCTGATCTTGATCTACGCTGTCCGCAAAAGGTCAGTGGGTCGCGATAAGCAGCCAAAGGGTTAAGTGTCTCCGGTGTGTGTTTTACAGAAGAACATGTAGGGATTGTATAGTGACTTATTCAAGCGAGCAGACATAAACAAAAATATGATAAATTTCGAGTGGTTTCGTTAACATAGCCCAACAGTGACTTTTTTGTAGTGGGACTTTTGAAAAAAAGGAAAACCGGACTACTGTTATTTAAAAAGATGGAGGGTCGGGATTTTTTGAAATGGTGAGTCGAGATCTTTTTTTGTCCGTTTGATTTATTTGCTTGTTATTGTTATCTACCAACGTTGCCTCGATCTGGTTTCATCTTCGTTTTTTCCATCTCTCCTTGCTCATATTTCTTTTTCTCGATCTCTTTTATTCCATGTCTTTCTCACTGTTCTTCTCGGTCTCCCTATGTTTCTGTATCTATATGCATCTTTTGACTGTCTCTACCTCTGTTGCTGCCTGTCTCTGTCTTCCTCTGTATCTGTCTCTCTGTATCTGTTTCCCTCTGTATCTGTCTCCTGTATCTGTGTCCCTCTGTCCCGGTCTCACTCTGTATCTTCCTCTGAACCCGTTTCCTTTGGTCTCTATCTTCCTCTGTATCCGTCTGTCTTGGTTTCTGTCTCCCTCTCTCCCTGTCTTCCTCTGTATCTATCTCCCTCTGTCTCTGTGTCTCTCTGTATCTGTCTGTATGTCTCTGCATTTGTCTCTTGTCTCTGTCTCTTTGCCTATGTCTTTACTTCTTTCTCCGTCCGTTCTTCCGTTTGTCAGTCTGTCCGTGTGTCCTCTCTCTGTCTCTCTCTGTCTTTCACTCTCTCTCAAACGTATTTGCACAATTGAAAGGAAGATCTGCGCATGCAAAGAAAATGATTCACAAATATGTCAAACGTATAACATCCTCTTTCTTTTACCCTTTGCAAAACAATCGCATTTTGTGCGACTCTGGCGAAGAAACCGCTTGAAATCGTTGTGGGGGAAAGAATTACCAGCATTTACTCCATTCCTCACAATGTTTGCTACCCTTAGACAGACAAACCCCATCATTTGAACCTCGTTACATTTGTCGTCTGCAAATGCTTTCAATGTGGAAAAGTCTCAGTTTTCGCCAGGTAAAGTAAACTAACCCTATTCCACACAATCCCGAGTTTTAAAGATCCAAGGAAAAGGACTTTTAAAAAACATTGTGGGAAAAGGAGAAAATACTGGTAACCAAAATCCTTTTTCCCACAATTCTCTCTCTACCCTTTCCAAAAATTTTCCTGATTCGTGCAACATTTAGTTTGTCGTCTGCAAATGTTTTCAGTGTGGACAAGTCTCAACTCTTGTTCACTGTTACACTGTTATACATTGTTAATACAGAGCATGCACCTATCTCTCCATCTTTGCATAGGTTTACAATATGCAAATTAGATAAGGTAGTTGAAAATGTGTGACTAGATACATTCCGCGTCACAATAATATGAGCCATGCTTTTGGCAAAAGGGGGTTTAATGCATCTCCATGATGTATTATACAAAGCAAGTCATTGCATGATTAGGGTTGCATAAAATCCCTGTAGTCGAACGATTGGCTGAATCTGGAGGAAGAGTGGTCTTTGGACATGCAGAAAATTGACCAATATCAAAAAGTTTCGGCCCAGGTCAGCCTGCGCGGACTGCGCAGGCTGACCTTGGTCGACACTTTTTGCAGATGCATTAAGCCTCCTTTTCACAGAGCATGGCTCATATTATTTCATTTGATAAATTAGATAAACGGCTTCTTAACCCTGCAGCAGACAACATAGTTTTGAACTTGTCTAAATTGGAAGCATTTGCAGAGGAAAAAATACACGTGGCTCACACGACACAGTTTTTGCCAGGGTGGGAAATGGAGAAAATGCTGGATACTAGTATTGTCTCCGTTTCATGCAATGGTTTTAAACGAGTCTTTTTCCCTTAGGGTCGTTATAACATAACACGGCAGTGTATGGCAGAGGACTATACACGTCATGTTTTGTCAATTCTGTATTCTATTCAAAAACGATGAAAAGCTTAAAACCCTTACCCTTATAAATTCATACAGCTCACAATATTTGAAAATATATGAAATAATTGAATTTGGGAAGTTTTTAGGAGGATTTAATGGCGATTTTATGATCAGAACCAGTGATAGAAAAACGGGGAGTTTTGATCACGATCAGAGTGCACTTACATGCAGTTTGACCTTGATCTAAACCCGTTGCAATTATAACCATGTTCGAGTCCGGCAGGGTATGGGCCAAGATACAAAAGATATCGATCGTACTTTTCCTTAACCCTTAGGCTGCTAAGCGCGACTTACTGACCTTTTGCGGGCAGTGTACATCAAGATCAGACTGCACAGAACGTGCAGTCTGACCTTGGATCTACATTGTCAGATAAAGAGATATTTTTCTTCAAAAAATAAGGTTGTAATAGCATTATTTGTGTTTTCAATATTGCCTTGAAAGTTTCAATCAAGTTATTCAGCAGGATAAGGGTTAATGTGCCTCGTATCCTTTGGTTATTTTGTAGATAGTGTAACGTGATTAATTAGGTTAGACTGCCTTTTGCGAACAATGCAGATTAACTCTTTACCAAACGAAAATAAAAAAATGGACCAGTCCAAAGTGAAAGCTTTTGCAGACGACAAAATAAATGTGACTCAAAAATTGAAACTTGTTCTGGGAAAAGTAGAAACGTTGTGGGGAAAGGAGAAAATGCTAGTTACCAGCATTTTCTCCTTTTCCCACAATGTTTTCAAAGGGCTTCTTCGTAAGGGTCGTTAAAAGTCGGGATTGTGTGGCAAAGGGTTAAGAAAAGATTCCAAATGATGTGCAGTACGATCTTAGGTTTTTATCGCGCCCCCCCCCTTTTTTTTTTTTTGGAAATATTCACGCAAAAATACCATGGCTTTTCAATGCTTTGACGTTGTTTCTTTTTTTTCCTGTTAAATCAAGAAAAAATCCATTTGATTTATTTCAGGCCCTAAAGGTAAACCCATTGCGAGAAAAATAAGATCTATCAAAGACACGAATCTTAAAACTAGAATCAAAGTTGCCAACGTAAATTCTTGTTTTACAATTCTTTTTTAGCAAATCCGCTTACTGTGATCGTTTTGACAGGAACCAAATACATCATGCGCTCACACTGCACTATGATATCTGTTTGACCTGAACCAAATATACAATCATTCACGCTTCCGCCCATTCTACTTTCAGTTTTAGCTAATACACCTCAAATTCGTTTTTTGGCACTACCGTATATACTGTCCTACATGTGTATACCTATCTATAGCCCGAAATCTAATACCAGCGAAAAAACTGCGTAAGACTGGCGGATCAAATTACCACTCCTTAAACAGTAATAGAATAACAGCTACTGCGCAGCCCACTCGGCAGAATAGTTTTGACTTTCCCTGCCCTTGCTGACTCCATTTTAAAATGATTGCACATTTGTTGCATGTGATGTCACTTTGTTATAACAACATACTTATAACCCCGCAAACGAAGTTTGTGGGGGGTATACTGGAATCAGCCTGTCGGTCGGTCGGTCGGTCGGTCGGTCATGCGGTCGGTCGGGCGGTCGGTCTGTCCGCAAAATCTTGTCCGGACAACTCCTCCTACAGTTTCAATCCAATTCCCTTGCTACTTGGCAGAAGTGTTCATTAGGAGCTGTAGATGTGCAAGACACACATTTTGTAAAAATTCCATCAAGAATTACTGAGTTATTGCCCCTGATTTGACTTAAAAATGCTTGTCCGGACAACTCCTCCTACAGTTTCTGTCTGATTCACTTTAAACTTGGCATAAGTGTTCATCAGGAGTTGTAGATGTGCAAGACGCAACTTTCGTGAAAATTCTATGAAGAATTAATGAGTTATTACCCCTGATTCACATTTAAAATGCTTGTCCGGACAACTCCTCCTACAATTTCAGTCCGATTCGCTTTATACTTGGCAGAAGTGTCCATTTGGAGTTGTAGATGTGCAAGACACACATTTTGTAAAAATTCCATCAAGAATTACTGAGTTATTGCCCCTGATTTGACTTAAAAATGCTTGTCCGGACAACTCCTCCTACAGTTTCTGTCTGATTCACTTTAAGGAGGTCTTTTCTGTCATATGTATAGTTGGCCAACATTATGCGAAAAGGCACCTTTGGACATTTGCAACAAGCTTGGATCCAGACCAGCCACTGTGTCTCAGACATATTGTCAGATCATGGTCTACACTTTTTTACACTCATTTAGTTTTGTGTCCAATTAAATTGATACTTTGCATAAATATTCACCAGGAGCAGTAGAGGTTCAAGATGCATTTTTCTCAAATGTTTGCCAAATTAATTACCCCTGAATTTACTCAAAACTTCTTGTCCAGAGAACTATTCCTTCAGTTTAAGTCTTATTCACTTGATATTTGTCATGATATTCACCAGGAGCAGTAGATGTGCAAAGAACAAATTTCATGAGTGTTGGCCTAATGATTACGGAGTTATTGTCCCTAAATTGACATTGCAGATTTATTGCCCCTGTGACATGAAATATAGGGGCGGGGGTATTTATCACCTTTAGTGATAGTTATTCTAGTTATTACAGCTTTATGCTACTCCATAAATCCGCTTTCCAGGACTTTGAGTCCTTCGATTTTTGTCTACCAGCGACTGGAATTTTGACAGACCGTGCTGTATTATATTGTCAGATTCATAATAATACTCATACATTTAAAGGATGTAAATTAAAGTTGCCTGCATTTTGACCTCTGACTGTTTACTTCTGGTCGCTAGTGGGCCTCTAAGGGTAAAATAACGAGAGCTTTGAATGAAATGTTTGCATGTTAAGCCCATGTTTGATACACAAGGGTATTTAATGAGCTAAACTGACCCCGGTCAGATATTCTATGACGATTTACATTTTCAGGGCCACAGGCGAAAAAAAAGGGGCTTTTGCGGACGGCATAGACCAAGACAAGACTGCATTGAACGTCTGATATTGGGTCTATACTCTTAATTTGTTTAGTTTATAAGATCAAAGCATTGAAAGCACTGGTGTGGCATTTGTCAAGGGAGCCATTGTGTAGAATTAGTAATTTGAAAAAAAAAAAAAAAAAAACAGTAGAAATAGTTTCAAAATATTCGCTTGAAAGTCAACCTACTATATAGTCATGCACATTCCGATAGAGTAGCGTGCAATCTTGTTGGACGAACAAATCCGGGCGAACAATCCGAAGGACGAATAAGTCCAGGAAAGAACTGGTTTTGGGACGAACAAGCGCGGTATCTGTGTATCGTTACGCCAATAGAAGGCCACATGGGATCAAGCTATTTTCGATAATAAAGAAGTATTTCCACGATCGATGGCCTAATCCAATTTATTGTAATACGCCATTTTCAATTTCATATCTGAGCGCAATCGAAACACTTGTTTGTCTTAGGAAAATTGAGTTTAATTGGGTTTACTTCCTTCGGTTTTGCACAAACTACGATACATGATTTTCAAAATGCCGCATTAAACTCATAGTGGCATTGTCTTCTACAAATGCCACAATAAAAATCATTCTGCGTTTCCGTGGATTGTATTTACAAAAGGTAGAATTTTGAGCCATGGCCTGTGTAAATGGGGCTTAATGCATTTGCAAAAGGTATCGACCAGGTCAGCCTGCGCAAATTGTCCCTTTTATTCACCCTCTTAACAAGATTTCAAAAAGTGGGCGCTATGATATTTCCGACCCTTACGTGTGTGTTATATATACACAGTAAAAAAGTCCTGCATCCCCGGTGTGTTTTACAGACTTTGATTTTCTGGCGTGAATAATATAAAATGGGGTAGGAATTAGAATCCGGCTGCTGCATACACCAAAGACCAGAAATGAAATGAACTGAGGTATCCCTTGACCTCATGATAGGTGGGATTTTTTGCTTAAATATTGCTCTCAAATTTAAGAAAAAGGAGCAGCTCTTAAATTTGGTTAAAACTGGAAATTAAATGTTAAAATAAAACTTACGACAGGTTGAAAGTGACCTGCAGCGAATGGGCATACACAATCAGTCTATACTGCTTACGTCCGTCAGGGCTTGCAGAACAGCTTGCAGTCTTCGTTTCATACCCCTTACAAGAGGGTGAAAGAGCTCGTTGAGCAGCCGCTGCCATGAGGTCAAGGGACACCTCAGTTCAGTCCATTTCAGAGGCAATAGACTGGTTTGTTGGTGTATGCCGCAGCCAGATTCTAATTTCCACCCCATTTCATATCATTCACGCCAGAAAATCAAACCCGGTAAAACACGGGGGGTGCAACACTATTTTTACTATGTAGATAAAAGCGTATACATGTAAGTCATATAAAGATTTTGTATTGAAAATAGTATATATTAAGTATTTGAATAATCAAAACAGAATGAATTAATGTTTAAAACAAGAATGCTTCGGAAACCATCGTAGTTAGAGCAAACATTGATCGTCGCAAGCAATTTCTCCTTTGGCTTCAATGTTTTAAAAATCTGTCCGCGGCAAAACGAAAACAGTCGTCTGCTAGTATAAAAGTGTTAAAACTTCACTAAACAAAGTCATGAGTTGCTGTTTTTACACTCCCCAGTAGGAAGTTTTGAAAACATTGTTGGTTAAGGCAAAAATGCTGGTTACCGGCATTTTCTCCTTTTCCCACTATGTTTCCTTCTATTGAGAGACATGTATCATCATAAGTAGCCTTACTAAAATTGTCGTCTGCAAATGCTTTCAATATGATAAATTCTAACATTTTGTCATCTGGTAAGGCGTTAATCCTTTACCACACAGTGCCGAGTATTAACGACCCTGAGAAAGAAGCCTTTTGAAAACATTGTGGGAAAAGGAGAAAATGCTGGTAACCAGCATTTTCTCCTTTTCCCACAATGTTTTCTACCCTATCAAAGGTAAATTCCATCATTTGAGCCACATTTATATTGTCGTCTGCAAGTTCTTTCAATTTCGACAAGTCTACATTTTTGTCGTTTGGTAAAGGGTAAAGGAAGTCTAAAATTTGGCGGATTTTTTTAATTTGTGGTCTGCAAATATTTTCAATATGGCCAAGTCTCACATTTTTCTTGCCGTCTGCTAAAGGAAAATGGAAGTCGCTGGTTGAATATAACGAAGTGACTTATTTGTCGCCTTCAGTTTGTTTTTCTATACGGCCAAGTCTAAACTTTGTTTCGTCAGGCAGGAGTTAAGGATATCGTCAGCTGCATATAGCGGAATTTTTATATGAATAGGCCAATTTACATTTTAAATATACATGTTAAGTTTGAAACATGACCCATGATATTCGCTCAATTGTGTGTTGTGTAGCGTGCGTTATATAGATATGTTCTCCATTCGCTACCCACCTCATAAAACAAATTTGTCCACAGTCCGACTTTGAAAAAAATGTCAATATACCGAGATCGGTGGTTCAGTCAGTAACGTACAGGGCTTGAAACGAGGGGGTCGCTGGTTCGACCGAACTCCTTTCCGACGATTGATGAAAGTGAATGCGACAGGATTCATTCCTCTCTCACTGCTGTTCATTGTTTCGGCGATGTTTTTTTTTTTTGTGATAGCATCCAGTGGCTTGGAAAGTATATTGTGCGAAGTACTGATAAAAGAAGCTCCGAGAAAGCATGGGTAGGTGTATTGAGCACGGTTGTAAGAAAACGGCTGGTTGTTTTATTTCCAAAGTGGTTCTAAAACAGGTGCGTTGGCTGCTGCGATATAACTGAAATAGTGTAGATAACACCGAAGAAACAAACAGTCAATACATTTGATGTACAGCATGAATGAAGGCTTTATGAATAATTATCAAATAAGCCATTCTTTGACAAAAAGAGGTTTAATGCATGTCTGTAATGCATTATATTCTCCAAGATCTTTATTCATCATATGATCAGGGATCCATAAAATCCATTTTGTTTCACAAATGACTGAATCAGGGGGTAAACTGGTCCTTTACATGCAGAAAATTTAGAGACATCAGAAAGATTCGGCCCATCTCAGCCTGCGCGGACTGCAATACATTTTTTGCAGATGCATTAAGCCCCCTTTTCGTGATACAGCCGAGGGACTTGATCACCGCATCACCCGAGGTTTGAAGAACTTGTGGCCCGACCCCATTCATTGTTGAATAAAATACATGCATGTTTAAACCCGAGGTTTGCCGAATTTTATTGAAAATTAATACGGGCGCCGACATGTTTGCGATCATGTGATTTAAAGTAGTTCCAATAAAAAGAGCTCTATGTATGGACGAGATAATATGTAGGGGAAGTTGCTGAATTGGACCAATTGTGTCGAGTGGATAAACATGTCAAGTAGAGCCCTTGTAACGTAACATTGTGAGGTCAGACATATTTCAGTGTGAATAGCGGCGTATCTATGTTATACCTTGAATAACGGAGAAGATTTGTAACGTGATGGGGACTTAATGAGATGAGAGCTCTAACCCTTCCAATGCCTTTTCACAATTGCGGTTGCTTCTGCGGCCAGTATAGATTAAGATCAGAGAGTACAAAACGTGCAGTCTTATCTTGGATCTACAATGTCCGATCTACAGAGATTTTCCGTCCAAAAGCGGCCTTGACATTACTCATTTTTTGGAGCATTTTACACAACTGAACGAGTCAATGGCGCTGTGAGGGTTTATAGGTCAACTTCTTTCACCTAACACAGTTCCGTGGGTGGCAGTGATACAGTGGTAAAGATATAAAACTACACATTCTCAAGGGTCCTAGGTTCGATTTTCGGCATCAGTATGGACCTTTTTAGAGACAGTTTGTGTTTCCCACCCAGCTACATGTGAACTGGTTAGAAACCCAGATGCGTAGCTCAGTCGGTAGCGTATAGGACATGAGAACAGGAGGTCGCTGGTTCGATTCCCGGCTTGGCTAATTTCTTTCCGAGGATTGATGATAGTCATTGCGTCAGGATTCATTCCTCTCTCACCGCTGACCATTGTTTCGACGATGGTTATGTGGGAAAGCAGCCAGTGGATTGGAAAGAATATTGTGCGGGGTACTGGTAAAAGAATCTCCAGGAAAGCATGGATAGGTGCACTGGCCGCCGTGATATGACTGAAATAATGTTGAAAACGGCGTTAAACACCATACAATCAATCAGTCAATAGAAACCCAGATGTAGCCTTGCATGTAACAGTGCTTTAACCTGGACACTTTCAAGAGCTATCTTTGAGTTTTTTTTTCACGTGGGAAAGCAGCCAGTGGCTTTTAGATACTTTTTACCGTAGGATTTCTAGAGTACCTTCAAACAGAAAATGATGATGACAATGGCAATGATTTATATAAAAAGTTTAGGCCTCCGGGCCATGATGAGAAAGTGCATAGTAATAAGCAAATGACTCTTAGGTTGCTAAGTGCGACTCAATGACCTTTTGCGGACAGCGTAGATCAAGATTCTGTACAGTCTGATCTTTGATTTACACTGTCCGATACGGAGATACCTCCCCTCCAAAAATACCTTTGAAATAGGAAAATTTGGGTTTTTAGGCCAGGAAATCCCTCTCAAGGGATTCCCTTGCCTATAGCGATCGTAAGCTGACTTTTCCGGACTACTTTCAGACAAAATGTTTAACGGTGTGTCCACTCTATATCGCTGAGTCCGCCAAAACAACTAGTTTCGTAAGTACAGAGATCGCTTATCACACGGCGTGAATGTTTTCCTTTCCTCAAAGCTTTCCGACATCTGCATAGTGCTATGGAATTGCAAGGGTATTACAGCCCTTCAATAACCGACGAGTGTGTTTTAAGGGTTGTGTCCCTGTTGAATACACAACAGACGGTCAATAACTTTTCCAGGTAAAAGTTAAACGTCCACCGAATAAGTCTGTACACCGTTTAAGTCTGATGTCTATTTTTATCCGATACCGCCTATGGGCGGAGTTTATAGTTACACAAATGTTGTCAGGAACTGTGAATTAAGGCGTTGCCGTATTATGACTGACATCAGACTTATTCGGTGTACATTTAACCTCTACCAACTTTTCCATCACTGTGATTGGATACTGAAATCCTCTCGTATTATAGACATGATTACAGCCCCTGATATCACTTTCTAGTGTACTAGCGCGAGGGAAAAACCCGAGAACCAGTTTTCTATTTTTAGTTTCCATTGTTACTTGCTAGTTACTGTCCGCGTTTCAAATAAAGATCAAGGGGAACCGCACGCCGCATCTCCTTTGACTGCCTGGTGAAAAGATTGAGATATACGATTTTCCATGGAAATGTCGATAGTTGAATGAGATTATTGGTGTATTAACTGCATTTATTATCAGTTTCTTTTAATCATTTAGAACTGAACTTGATTTTCTCTATATGTTTAGAAAAAAAAAAAAAAAAATCGATAGAATTAAGAAATATGCAGAAATTAAAAGAAATTATACTCTCTTTTTTCTGTGTGAATCGATTTAAAACATCTCTCTTTTTGTCAGAAGAATAGGCAAACATTATGGAAAAATAAGAATTTTTTGTTCTATCTACATTTTCCGATAATCAACCATGTTATCTGCTTATATTCTTTTTTTGTGACGACTGTTGATTGATTAGAAATCATGAAAGTGTTGTGCGATCCTTGGACATTTTTTAACTTTCAAACAAAATTATTTGAAAATAAAAGGTGTGTTTAAAAAATTAGGTTTTAAATTATCAGTTATTCATCACATTTACATACCTAGAGTTTCATTCACATAACTGGTAGTTTCCGAAACATTGTTTGAAAAGGAGAAATGAAAGTTTAAAAATATTTATTTTGAAATACATCCCGAATGTGCAAATTCATTTTAAGCGCCAGAAGCCGTCGTTGGAATCTCTCTCTCTCTCTCTCTCTCTAATGGGACGAGAAGGGCTAGTGGACGTCTTTGTATGATATAGTCAAAAGAATAGATTTAGATCGACTGTTTGAGAACAAAACTGCCATGTATTGACATCACCCTGCCCTGCGTTCTCGATATTAAGCATTGGTATTCGCGTTGTGTCCAATTTTAAATTGTGTCTTATCTTTCTTATCATTGACGATATTTATTTGAAACTTGGAATATATGTGCGTTATCATAAAGACCAACCTTAACCAATAAGGCAAATAACTCAAAAATAAATTTGCTTGATTTAAGCCCCTTTTCGACTTAGAAATTTTTAAAGCCATTATCATACACCCTATAGCCAAGCGTTGGTATCCACTATTTGCTTCGGTTTAATTATAGAATCTGGCTTCTGAGCACTGCTTTTTTTTTTTTTGCATTAATTTAATTTTTCCTGTTGATTATTGTATTATTCCATATTATACGTGACAGTACCCCTTTACCAATGAATTCTTTTGGCATAATTGGATTGGCCTGACTGTCTGTATGGTAGTGATAATTAGAAAATGAGGTCTCGTGTGAGTTCGTATCCTTCGTTCTGTAGAGTTTACAGATCACTAGATTTCCTGGCCTTCAGTACTATCAGTACTTTGATTATTATCGGCTTGAAAGTTTCAATTCTTTTACTTCGAGGGAGAAGGGTTAAATTGCACCAAAGTAACATGAAATACAAATTCCTCATAAAGAGGACGTAAATATTTATCATCTATAGAGCTTATTGTTCTGTACAACTATATACGAGGCATGCTCTGTGAAAAACGGGGCTTAATGCATCTGCAAAATGTATCGACCCAGGTCAGCCTGCGCAGTGCGCGCAGGCTGACCTGGGTCGAAACATTTTGCCAATGTTCAATTTTCTTCATTTCAAAGGACCAGTAAACCTAATGATTCAGTCGGTTATTGCAGAAAATAGCTTTTAATGGATCCATAATTATGTGATGACTTGCTTGGTATAATGGATCACGAGATGCATTAAACTGACTTTCCCTGACTGACTTTTGACCAGTCTAAAGTTTTGTCGTGTGGTAAAGAGTTAAAGTTTAATGTATCCGGCAGTTTTATAGTTTTCGTTACGATTTCTCTCTCTTAACCCTTATCCTGATAAATAAAAGAAATGAAACTTTCATGCCTTGAGTACAAACCCAAATTTTGCCATTTCAATTTGTTTGTTTGTTTGTTTTTTTGAGAAGAGATATCTCCTAATTGGACAGTGTAGATTCAAGACCAGACTGCACTGTGGAGTCTGATCTTGATCTACGCTGTCCGCAAGTCAGGAACGGTCGTGCTAGGCAGCCAAGGGTTAATGCTTTATCACAAAATGCTGACTTTTAATGACCTCAAACAGTTGAAATCATAGAGGGAAAAGGAGAAAATGCTGGTAACTGGATTGGTCCTTTGACATACAGAAAATTGACCAGTAGCGAAAGGTTTTGGCCCAGGTCAGCCTGCGCGGACTGCGCAGGCTGACCTGAGTCTATAATTTTCGCAAATGCAGATCCGATATATATATATATCGGTGGGTTGTTGATACGTAATCGTTATTGACGCATTTTATGAAAATTTCTCGGAATTCGAACTTAATTCGAGGTAAATTCTATTCAAAATTATCATTTGTCATCATGATCATTTTGATTGGTTGTTGGTTCGTTGCCATAATTAAGTGCGTAGATAACCTGCAAATTATTTGCACAGTTTGGTTCTATAACTAATGTTCTAAATAACTACTCGAACGTTAGAACAGTACAGATCAGATAGTCCGGAAAACCTGTTTGTCTGGATAAAGTGATAGATACATTAAGCGACCGGAAAGACAGGCAAACACTTGTAAATTTTAAAGATTTAAAAGTAGGGCACGAAGTTTTACTCTACACTTACGGAATGACATATTTAGTATATAGGCAAGTTACCTTTTCTGTGTGTCTGTCTGCCTGTCTGTCTCTCTGTCTCTCTCTATTCAGGGGTCATGGGTCAGTGGTAAAGTGTAGGACTCGTGACCAGGGGTCCCTGGGTTCGAGCCGCTCTGGAGTCACTGGGCTTTTTCGTGGGAGTGTCCTTGGGCAAGACACTTTAGAGCCCTAGCCTAGTACTGGTGGAACCCAGGAAAAACATGAATATGTGAGCTGTCGCCGTGATATGACTGAAATAATGTTGAAAACAGCGTAAAACGCCATTCAATCTGTCCCTGTTCAACAAATTAAAGTTGGATAAACTAGATTTGACTAACAGATTGATTTTTTTTTCTGCAAAAGAAGGACACTTAGGTTTTCGAAAAAAAAAAAAAATCATTATGACGTGTCTGTGTACTTTGAGCTGAGGACAAGAAGACCACAGAAAGTTTTCCTTCTCTGGATTCGATCTTTGCAACCGTCATAGTCCAATAACTCTACCGACTGACCCAAGGCCTAAATTTGCGCATTTACTTGTGTTGTGTGTTTACAGGCCCATTGGCGGCCAAAAGTTAACAACATGGGTGTTTAAATGTATTGAACTCTTATCCCATTACCACACAATTACCACACAATCCCGACTTTCAACGACCCTGAGAAAGAAGCCTTTTGCAAGCATTGTTGGAAAGGGAGAAACTGCTGGTAACCAGCATTTTCTCCTTTTCCAACAATGTTTTCTATCCTTCCAAAAACAAATTTTAATTTTTCGGTCACATTTATCTTGTCCTCTGCAAATGCTTTCAATTTGCACGAGTCTAAAATTTTGTCGTTTGGTAAAGAGTTAATGCTGCTAAATAACTAAAAAGAAACTTTCAAGCAAATAGTAAAAACCTGAATTTGGCAATTTCAAAGTTATTATAGGGCAAAAAAATTCCTCCTTATCGGACAGTGTAAACTTTCAAGTCTATAGTAAAAACCAAGATTTTGCTATTTCAAAGGTACTTTTTGGAGAAAGTCATCTCCTAATCGGACAGTGTAGATCTAAGAACGTGCAGTCTGATCTTGATCTACATTGTCCGCAAAAGGTCCTTGAGTCGCGCACAGCAGCTTAAGTGGTTAATTTCGATTCCCGCATGATTGCGTAACAATTGCATGTTCTTTCGATTTAGATGTAGATGTACATATATGTTCAGCCTTTTTGGTGTACCATAGTATACCCCTTGGCAATCACGATAAGAAATATTGCAGAAGAAATGAATAATAGAAAGGGATAGAAAGGAATGGGACATTCCTAGTGTTTTCTAAACGTATATCTGTTTATATCTTGGTTTCATAGCCAGTTTAAAGATGTTCATACGAGCGAATGAAAATATCACTTCCTGTTACATGACTTTCACAAAAACTTGCGAAACTAAAAGATCTGTGTTCTGACAAAAGGGGGCTTAATGCATCTCCGGAATGCATGATAACAAGCGAGTCATCACATAATTAGGGATCCGTAAAATTCCATTATGTCTAACAACCGACTGTATCATGAGGCAGACAGGTCCTTTGACATACAGAAAATTCATCAATAGCGACAAGTCTCGGCCCAGGTCAGCCTGCCCGGACTGCGCAGGTTGACCTGAGTGGATACTTTTCGCTTATGCATTAAACCCCGTTTTTACAGAGCATGGCTCAAATCTTGTAGTATGTGACTTTGATATTGTTATTATTAATTCTAACATTTAAAATAACCTGTTATAAATTGTACAAACTAGATTGTTTTCTGTGTGCAAATTTTGAGTTGGGGCGCAAAGAAAAACTTTAGCTGCACTTGCACGTATCGCGGATCATAATGTGTTGTCTGATCTTAGATCTACACTGTCTAATTTCTCGTCAGACATTTTGGTCAAAACATCACTGACCATTTAATTTTTCGACGACGGGATGATGATGATGATGACGATGATCCTTATTATTATTATTTCATTTCAGGTTTGATCCCTACCAAGTCTTTGAGGTAAGACTCTCTCTCTTTCTTTCTCTCTCTCTTTCCCTCTCTGTCTCTCTCCCTCCCTCTCCTCTGTCTGTCTGTCTGTCTGTCTCTCTCTCTCTCTATGTCTCTCTCTCTGTCTGTCTCTCTCTCTGTCCCTCTCTCA
This sequence comes from Tridacna gigas, assembly GCA_945859785.2. NCBI lineage: Eukaryota > Metazoa > Mollusca > Bivalvia > Cardiida > Cardiidae > Tridacna > Tridacna gigas. The sequence continues at coordinate 25,978,173 of OX244043.2, read as the reverse complement.
GTATATCGCAACAACCAATGCATCTCCCTCATTACTCTTTTACAAGCGCTTCTCACAAAATTCTTTAAAAGCCACTGGCTGCTTTCCGTTTAAACATCGTTGAAATGGTATTCCGTGGTAAAAGAGGAAAGAGCCCTATCGGAACTGCCGTTATCAATTCGTATAGGGAATTGGTCGAACTGAGCTTGGCAGCAGACGAACAAAAGTTTCTTTTAAGCCTTTACCAAACGACAAAAGTTTAGACTGGTCCAAATTGAAAGCATTTGCAGTCGAAATAAACGTGTTTTAAGAGCTGAAATTTGCCTTTCGAGGGGAAGAAAATATTGGAAAAGGAGAAAATGATGATTACAAGCAGTTTCTCCTTTTCTAAGAATGTTTTAAAAGGCCTTTTTCCTACAGGTCGTTAAAACTCAGGATTGTGTGGTGAAAAGTTTAACCATTGTGCCAGTGACCGAAATGGTGATATTTGTGACTGAAAGGACAGAAAACATGGTAGGAAAAAGAGAAAATGCTGCTTACCATCATTTTCCCCTTTTCCCATAATGTTTTCCAAAACCTTCTCTGTTAGGGTCTCTGAAACTCGGGACTGTGTAGTAATGGGTTCATACTGAGAAGAAATATGAAGTATATACGAAGTGAATAGTCGATTTCAAAAACTTAATTGCGACTCTTCCCATTAGTCACTGATTAAAGATTCTTTGTTCTATGACAGAAAAATAACTTTGGCAAATTACTTTAATGAACTAAAAAGAACTTTGTTAAGTCTAAAGAATGAACAAGAAATATCTTTAAAAAGAAAGACGGGCGTAAAATTGCCAGCAAATAGGCCCTTAAAATAAACATGTCTACACTTTTGACCAATCACAAAATTCTGTTTATTCATTTGTTATCAGTACCAAAAAGTAGGTCAAAAGTCAGCGCATTCAAGTATGCCGAAAAAAAAAAAGATAGATTTCAGCTGCTTCAACATCTCCTGTTTGCAGGTCAACCATCGACCCTGTCTTATACTAGAGGTCAAGGTCATACGAGGTAGAAACATTACAAAAGGCTGGGCCGATTATGGTAAGTGGAGCTTTGTTTTATGTCTATAGTGTCTCAGATCGTCTACTTATGTTATCAAAAAGTGCAGACCTTTTTGTGAGAATGAATGAGTGTCGATGTCTAGTATATAGATATGAGCCATGCTCTGTGAAAAGGGGGTTTAATGAATTTGCGAAAAGTATCGACCAGGTCAGCCTGCGCAATCCGCGCAGGCTGACCTGGACCGAAACTTTTCGCTATTGGTAAATGTTCTACGTGTCAATGGACCATTCTACACTATAATTAAGATGGTTGTTAAATAAAGCGGGTATTATGGATCCATTATTATGTGATGGCTCGTTTGATATTATGTATCATGGAGATGCTTTAAGAGTACGGCTCGTATCAGTTTGATATAACTGCAGGATTAATCCTTAAGCTGCTAAATAAATGAAACGAAAACTTCCAGTCAATAGAAAAAGAAAAACAAATATTGCGATTTCAAAATTGATTGCAAAGGAAAGAAACTACTGTATCGGACGGTGATTATCAAAGATCATACTGCACGTTCTGTGCAGTCTGATCTTGATTTACACGGTCCTCAACTGAGGGTCAGTGAGTCGCGCTTAGCAGTTTAAGGGTTATGTGACTTACATTTATGCAACGGTATGAGAATTTACTCGATTTCACTGCAGTACAGATTGATATAAACCCATAACCTGCCGAATTTAAAGTGTTCCTTATCATTAAAATCGACCTTGCCGCGTTAACTTACTCAGAATGGGATTTTTATGACCGAAACTACTAAGAGAACAACAGCGGAGAGTGCAGAGCAAGGTCAGACTGAACTTTTATGCAGATTGATCTTGGTTTACACTGTACGCAAAATATGTTTATAGTCGCGAACGTCATGTAATAGTTAAGAAACCACTCTTAAGCGATGAAATGTGTTTGGTTTAATTTAAACATGTTTATTTTACATCGATTGAGAAATAAGTTCTTGCAACTTATAATGATTTCTCTCGATTCTGATTCCTGGAAACTACACCAGTACTCGCGCCTAATGTGTGGGCCAATGAACTGTCCGAAAGTTGACATCCCGCTCCCGGGTATCGAATTCGGGACCTTATGGTTACGAGGCCGACGCTCTACCTCATAGCCACTGACAGCACACGATGTACTTAAAAATAGAACTACTTTTTTCCCCATTAAGTCCGATTCCGAAACTGTATTTCATGAAGCTGGAGGAAAGAAATGAAGGTCTGTAAGGACCCCATTTTGTAATAAAACGGCTTTTTTTGTAATTAAAAAAAAAATTAACCTCGCTTTCTATTCCTTCAATATTCGCCAAAACATTTCAAAATGGATATATGTGTATAGTTAAGGCAGTTTCATTACAAAAATGGTTCTAACAAAGCTTACTTGGATTTTTAAGTCAATTAGAATCGAATTTATTATTACATTTGAGCCAAGCTCTAGCAAAAGGGAACTTAATGCATCTACGTGGTTCACTATACCGCGCACGTCTTCACATAATTATGTATCAATAAAATCCATTTCGTATATTAAGCGACTGAATCATGAGGTACACTGGTCCTTATGCATGTAGAAAATTGGCCAATAGCAAAAAGTTTCGGCCATGTCAGCCTGCGTGGATTGCGCAGGCTGACATGGGACGATACTTTTTGCAGATGCATTAATCCCCCTTTTCACAGAGCATGGCTCATATTTATTCCGTATGGTATGCACATTCATGTTGTCTTGGAAATATTTACTGATCATTAAAGGCCCAACAGCGGCAAACAATTCTGCGGACATACGATAATGTCGTACTTTTAAATGGTATGAATGTCTGGTACCCCGCCGTACTTCAAAAATACGTCAAGCAAAGCGCAATAATGGCGGTCCCCCTGGTAATACGCAGAAGTAACGGGATATTGTTATTTCACTTGATCAAACGGGACTACAGGCTGAATTGAAAATAGATCGGTTGCAAAGAGAAATGGCAGTTAGTTTTCTTTAACTGTCGTTCTTATTTAGAGAGAAAAATTACATAGATCTATCAGAAATACTTTAAGTATCTGAAATGTCAATGGAACCATATAACATCCGAAAATATGGCTACTTTTGACAATGCTTCATAGTCCAATCTATACTTAAACCATACCTCAACAGCACATTTTAGATTTGGTAATGTATAATTTTTTGTATTTTATTCACTAATCTAACTGGATTGCATGAAATTGGGAAAAACAGGAAAGCATGTAGGGCTACGCTTGATACCGCCACGGGGGCCGCCATTATTGCACTTTGCCTGACCCGATAACGCGGTGTTAAAGGCAGGTAATCCAGACTAGAAATTGTCGTCTGCAAATGTTTTCAATTTGGACAAGGCTAAAATTTTGTCGTCTGATAGGGAGTTAATGTACAGAGCCCCTATTCAGATCGTTAACTTAAAACATCGAAGACTTGGAGAAATTCACCAGTATTTTACACACGGATTTTTTTTACATTTGGCCGCCAATGGGCCTTTAAAAACACTTCACCCATACTCTTCAGACAGTTCAATTGGTATGAAATCGTGAAAACGAGCCGGAATGGAGAGAGACGGAACTACATGTACTTTCGACCTTCGCTCAGTGGCAGATTTGTCTCCAAGTCTTCGATGTTTTAAGTTAACGATCTGAATAGGGGCTCTGTACATTAACTCCCTATCAGACGACAAAATTTTAGCCTTGTCCAAATTGAAAACATTTGCAGACGACAATTTCAATGTGGCTCAAATGTGCGATTTTTTTGATAGGGTAGAAAACGTGGGGAAAGGAGAAAATGCTGGTTACCAATGTTTTCAAAAGGCTTCTTGTGCGGTAAAGGGTTAACTCTTCATCAGAAGATTATGTGTGTGTATGAACGACCCGGAGGAAGATGACCTTTGAAAATATTTGTGAGAGAATGATAATTACCTGCCCTTTCTTATTTTCCAATATTGTTTTTTTAGTCCTTCCTAAGACGACTCCATCATTTGAACCACAGTTGTTTTATCGTCTACACATGCTTTTAATTTAGGCAAGTCTTTGGTTTTTGTCGCTACTTTTTTTCTGTCATTTGCTGGATGGGTGGTTAGATAGAGCAAATTAATCGAGTTTTGATTATTGAAAAAACATTAATTTCTCGGTTGTCGTTTTCTCGGTGCAAGTTGGTACCTTTACCGGATCTTTGCGCGACCTTTACCGGATCTCGGGCGATAAAGCTCTAGGTTCAATCCCGGATCTAAAATTCCTGTCCGTTTACTTCATGACTGATATTTCTTCTCAGCCGAAGTGACCCATTTGTTTGCCAAAATGGTATTGTGCATCGTTTTCAACAATAGTTTAGTGATTTTGAAAGCGTCGTTAAACGACGCTCAAACTATCAATTTATCTGTCTGTCCGTCAATCGATATATCCGTCCGTCCCTCCGTCCATCCATCCATCTATCCATCCATCCATGTATGTTTGAATTAAGGGGAATACACTCTACTTCTAGATGTAGTTGTCCTGATTTGCACTTCTTTTGATGGTTGACCATATTCTTTACACATTTGCATTTTGGCACCTCCGAGCAGTACAGGACTCATAAACTTATATTACTGTGGCACTGCACCTATCCATGCTTCTCTGGAATTTCTTTTACCATTGTTTCGGACACTCTCCTCCCTAAGTTGCCACGTGAACTTCCTTGAAGCAATTGTAACAAGCAATGGCTTCTTTCCCCCACATCTTTTTTCTCAAAAGCTGTACATCGGTGAGGTTTTATAATCAGTATTGGCGCGGTAATGGGCTTTAACTCTCATAAACCGGACATAACTTGTTATGTATAAATGCAAACACTTGACTCCTGTACGGTATTGCCGGCTTTCTTGGTCGCTTAGCCCTCGACCGTTTTCCAAAATCTCGTTTCATCAATGTCCATTAACATATTTCTGTGTATAGGGAATAGCCCCGAGGGTCGAAGTTTCCTATAATGAACATTTTTCGTTTTGTCTTTTTTGTCAGAGAGGCACGCCCCATTTTTACATACTTTTCAATGTTTGAACAGCCCATAAGGATTAAGGCCCAGGGGTCGAATTTTACTATATTTAGCATGCTTGTCTCTTTCAGTGGAATAAGCCTGGCACTTATACTTGAGCGTGCTTTGGCAAGAGGGGGTTCAATGCATCTGTGTTATTCATTATACCAAACAGGTCATCACATATTAAGGGTCCCGCGTGGCCTATTGGTAAAGTGTAGGACTCGTGACCTGGAGGCCCTGGGTTCGAGCCTCACTAGATCCACTGGGTTTTTCGTGGGAGTGTCCTTGGGCAAGACACTTCAGAGCCCTAGCCTAGTACTGGCGGAATCCAGGAAATACACGAATATATGAGCTGTCGCCGTGATATGACTGAAATATTGTTGAAAGCGGCGTAAAACACCAATCAATCAATCAATCAATCATCACATATTAATTTTATAAATTTATAGGATCCCTTCCGTCTAACAACCAACTGAATGTGGAGATAGAATGGTCTTTGAACATGTAGAAAATTTACCAATAGCAATACGTATCAAACCAGGTCAGCCTGCGCGGACTGCGCAGGCTGACCTGGGTCGATACGTTTTGCAAATGCATTAATCACCAAACTTCACAGAGCATGGGTCATACCTTTCGTTTTACGACCAACACCAAGGATTCTCCTATTTTTGACCATCTTTTTGTGTATTTTCAGTGGACACACCGGATCCTTACATATTTCTAAGTATAAGAACGGCTCCTGAGGGTCGAAAACAGACGTCAATCAAGGACAATGACGTCAATCCAGTCTGGAATGAAAGTTTTACTTTCCTCTTGGACGAAAATCTGGAAAACATCATGGGTAATTGGTCTTCATTATTTTTAGAAAGGACATGTATCATGTATCTGTGATGTACTAATGTGGGTACAAGGTCGTTAGTTCCTAGACTTGCTCTTCCAGTACTGGGCAAGTCGTTTTTCAAGAGCAATGACTGCTTTCTCAGACAAACCAAGTCGAACATTATTAATCAGTTAGAACAGCATCAACCTCCGTCTATGCTCTGGCCGACCAAGCATGGCATTCGAAATTACAATAACCTGGATTAAACACAACTCTACTTTTATTTTTACAAAGTTTTTTTTTTTGGCTTATCTGTGCACTTAAATAGATCGGTCAATCTAAGTGAATGATCTCTTTCATTTATTTAGTATTCTTACGACCATCAATAGGTTCACTCTTAAAGCCTACGGGCATAATACGATAACTTTGCGAACCAGTAGACTGACGGCAAAAAACTGTTATAATGAATTTGATTGGAAATTTTGCGTTAGCTGAGCGTCACCACTGGTTGGCCATATGGCTGACGTCCCCGGAAGGCTCTTAATTATGATGATTATGGGGATAGTGGAAAAAAAAATAGGACGCAACCCACCCTAAGGCATGCTATGTTCTTTCACGTCCTCAGTATATAGTACCGTTACGTGGGACCTAGGTTTAAAAGTCATATCCGATAGACTGTTTTCAAATTTTAGTTGGCCTGCCGATGGAATCGAGCCCACAACCTCAAGTATCCCGAGATTTGTCGGTTACATATCTTCTAATCATTTTAGCTAATCTGGGTGACTACAGAGTCGTGATCACCTGCTATGTTATTGAACACTCCAGATACTACAGAGCTGTGGAACGGTAGATCCGATTTGCGTATTTCAGAACTATGCATACACAGGAGGTAGGAACGTTGCATGTAACAACTTAAAGAATATGACTTTATTTATTTATTCATGCACCTATTTATTCATCTCTCTGTTTTTTTTTCTATTCATCAGAGGTACGCCTCATGGAGTCCAACATGGTATACGATGAGATAGTAGGTACAACCTTTCTAAAAATAGACGAACTGAAGAGGGGATCATGGGAGAAAAGAACACTTGTCTTTAACGACGTAAGTAAAAGTGTGGTTAAATGTTTTGTGCGTTACGCCATCAATTTACAAGTGTATTTCTGTTATTCCACGACGACCATTGTACCTATCTATGCTCTTCTGAAGCCGTTTAACTCAAATCACAGCATTCCTTAACATCCTCTGAAAAGGTCCTGTGCGGCTCATTGATGAAAGTGCGGAATTCGAAATCCGGATGCACCTGGATTCAAATCTCACTAAAGGCCCCGGGTTTTTCGTGGAGTGTCCTTGATCAACACACTTAAATTCCCTAGACCAAGTACTCTGGTTCACTTTCAAATTTAGAAAAAAAAAATATGAGAATTGAAGTTAAATTCCAATATAGAATGGTTGATGACCCCTTGCTAGGCATTGAAAGTAAGTGTAAGTTAGTGATGGAATCTATAGAATTAATCCCCTTGTCTAATCTTAAAACTTGTCTTGCGGTAAATAGTTTTTCTGAAAAAAAAATATGATAAATAAAATGAGCCATGCTTGGGCAAAACTTGACAAAATGCATCTATATGATGGATCATACCAAGCAAGTTATCACATAATCATGAATCCATGAAATCCATCTTGTCTAACAACCAACTGAATCACGAGGTAGAATGCCCCTTGGACATGCAGACAATTTACAAATGGCAAAATGTTTCCACCCATATCAGCCTGCGCAGACTGCGATACTTTTTTGCAGATGCATTAAGCCCGCTTTTGACAGAGCATGGATGTAATGGCTATTTCATGAAATCTTTAGTAAAACTATTTACCACACGAAATGTTTTTAGTTTAGATCAGTGGATTAATTCTTCAGGGGATTCACTCATTTTACGTTTATAGAACAGTCAAATAATTTCAAGCATATTGTGGGCATTTTGGTAAGAATAAGTCACAAGATATCGTACAATGTAAACCTAAGATAAGCCCTTGAACGTTCTGTGCAGTCTGATCTACACTGTCCGCCAAATTAGCCGAGCAACTAACCGCTGAAGGACGTCTGTTTAACTTATAACCAAACGACAAAATTTTCGACTAGTCCAAATTGAAAGCATTTTCAGATCACAAAAATAGATGTGACTGAAAGACTGACCTTTGTTTTGGGAAGGGTAGAAAATATTGTGGGAAAGGGAGAAAATGTTGGTCATCAGCATTTTCCCCTTTTCCTACAATGTTTTCAAAAGGCTTCTTTCTCAGGGTATTTAATGGTCGGGATTGTGTGGTAAAAAGTGAATCCTCTCAGCATCAAATATAGCAAATCAACTTTTTTTGATGTCTGAAAATAGAAGTACAACCCATTGCCAACTCAGAACGCTTTTTTTAGCCTATAGGCTTGACTAAACAAGCGGACGGTATAGATCCAAGATCAGACTGCATGTTCTGTGCAGTCTGATCTTGGATCTATACCGTCTGCATAAAGCCCATTTTTTTTTAAAAAAATACGGCGCTGTAAGGGTTAAAAAGTAAAATGACAGACATACATATCTAGCATATCTAATGCGCTTGTCGCTGAGTTTTTTTTTTTTATTATAATCGAACAAAATACCATGTAGTCGTAGTAATGCAGGGTGTATTTGAAATGATTTATGATGGGCAATGTACCGAAAAGATCATATCTGGCCGCTGTATAATTGTACTATACATGTACAAACAGAAACCAAGTGGAAAGCAAGTAGACATCGGAGAGAGGGAGGGGGCAGACAGAGAGACAGACAGACAGGGAGGCAGACAGACAGACAGACAGACAGAGTTACTTGGCCTTAAGAGAGTTGTGGGTTTGATAGAAAATCTCACAAAATCTAGCATGTTGTAAACCCGATGTAAGATTGCACGAACCATTGGGACTCACGACAAGTCCCTAAGATCAAGACTACATACGAGCCATAGTCTGCGTAAAGGGGTCGAAACTTTTCGAGCTGATAAGCTTTCTGCATGTCCAAGGACTATTCTACCTCATTATTCAGTTGGATTTTATGGATCCATACTAATGCAATGACTTGTTTGCTATCATGCATCAATGAGACACATTAATGCCCCTGTGGCCAGAGCACCATTTTTTCCTGTTGTGCAACTCTTGTAATAAAAATCCTGATAAATCGAAACCACAAAATGATTTAATATGTATTTCTGCTTTTTCCATTTTCTTCTAGGTATCCATGGTGGACATAGAAATGAAGCTCAGCCTAGAGTAAGTGTTTATTTGTACAGGTATTTGTATTTAATCTATGAATTTCGATCGGTACATTATTTTGAATGGTGTGCTTAGCACTGTCTTAGATGAACTGCCATTTTTACGTGACTAAAGTGTTGTTGACGCTGTGTTAACGTTTTCATCGGCTTAGGAGAACCTTATGTACCACCCTTTTGTTTATTCATACGTAAAAGGCGAATGAGTTTCAGTAGATTTTACTGTTAGCTTTCGAAAGAGATCGAGTTTATATATTTGCCTCTGAAAGATGTGAGCCACACTCTAGAAAAACGGGGCTTGATGCACATGCAAAAAAGCATTGATCCAGGTCAGCCTGCGCAGTCAGCGCAGGCTAATGTGGGTTGTAAGTTTTGCTAATGGTTAATTTTCTGCATGTCAAAAGACCGGTGTACCTCATAAATCAGTCGGTTGTTAGACAAACTGGATTTATGGTTCCATATTATATGATGACTTGTTTAGTGTAATTCATCACGTACAAATGCTTAGAAAAACATAACAAAATGGCATGTTCTGTCCATACAAGTCTAAATGTCAACAAAGATTTTTTCGTATAATTCTTTACCAAACGACAAAATTTTAGACCAGTCCTAATTGAAAGCATTTGCAGACGACAAAATAAATGTGACCCAAAAATTAATATTTGTGTTGGATTGGGTAGAAAACATTGTGGGAAAAGCAGAAAATGCCGGTTACCAGCATTTTCTCCTTTTCCCACAATGTTTTCAAAAGGTTTCTTTCTCAGGGTCGTTAAAAGTCGGGACTGTGTGATAAAGGGTTAATAAGAGCTACTGATTTTGAATGAGTTTTTCGTCTAAATAGTGTATTTTTCTAAAATACGTCCTGAAAATGCTTTCTTCAAGACCAATTTAAGGTTTTGCCATCGAGTGCTACAGTTCTTGAAGAAACAGGAAAATCGATAAGAACTTTCTCACCCTACAAACAACTAACACTATGGTTCATATTTCAACCCTATACTAAACAATCCGGAGCTTTAACGACCCCGAGGGAAAAGGCTTTTGAAAACATTGTGGGGAAAAATAAGAAAATGCTGGTAGCCAGTATTTTCTCCTCTTCCCACAATTTTTCTATCGTTATCAAGACAAATTACAACAATTGAGTCACATTTAACTCTTTCACTGACATTGTCGCATTGGACAATTTTTGCAGCTAGAGTAGATCAATATCAGACTACACCAAACATGCAGTCTGATCTTGGATCTACACCACCCGCTAGGTCTTTGACGAAAATCAGGTTCAGATGCAATATATATATATGTAAACCTCGAGAAATGTGGAATGCATTTAGTCGGCAGCTAAAGAGTTAATATGTCATCTGTAATTGCTTTCTATTTAGACAAGGGCAAAATTTGGTCGTTTAATTAAGTGTTAAAGGAAGCTGTTGTTCTCAACGCCTATGAGAGTTTTATCCCAGATTCAAATCCATTTACATAGGATATAGGCAAAGGTCATCTTGCAAATTCGTGCAGATTGATACTGGTCTAAACTCCACAATATTTACTCAAATTTTCAAATTCTTAAGCTGTATTATCGAGCTTGAATTTTTAGAGCGCTATAACTAGCTTAGTTGATTTTGCAGACAGTGGAGATCAAGATCAGACCCTACAGAAAAGGCAGTACGATTTTTGATCTGCACTGGCTGCTGTCTTGTGAGATATTCTAGTACAAAACGGCCTTGAAATTCTAATAATATCTATTTTTTACTGACAAAAAATGTCTATTTCGTATTAGTATGCTAAGAATAAAGAATGAGCCATGTTCTGTGAAAAGAGAGTTCAATGCATTTGCAAAAAGTTTTGATTCACATCAGTCTGCGCAGTCTGCGCAGACTGACGTGTGTCGAAACGTTTTGCTTTTGGTAAATTTTCAAGATGTCCAAGGACCATTCTACCTCAGGATTCAGTGGGTTGTTAGACAACATGGATTTTATGTATCCATTACTATGTGATGACTTGCGTAGTACAATACATCACGGAGATGCATTAAACCATCGTTTGCCAGAGCATGGCTCATATTTAGGTTGACCTCACAGGATAGTTAGTTTCGTGGATTGTATTTACGTTAGAAGTAAGAGGTATCATCTCATCATATTCCATCTCCACGGTTCCCTAATTTTGATTATCCTTGCAGAAAGTACTCCCAAATTGGCAAAAAAGTACTAGCAGCTATAAAAGCTATTTAAGTCGCCTCTGGCAGTGGAAGGGCTAAAGAACAAATCATCTCACGCTTTATTACCCATTTTTTTTAAATTTCAGTCAAAACCCAACTCTGAGATACAGTTTATGTTTGTGCGACAAGGAAAAAGAATTTCTACAGAATAGACGGGAACATGTTTTAAAAGGTCTGACACACTTGTTAGGGCATGATGCGCCGAAAACCTCTGACGAAGTAAGTAAGCATACACAATATAATAAGCCTTTTCCAAACGACAAAATTTTAGACTTGCCCACATTGAAAACTTTTGCAGAAAAGGAGAAATATTTGCAACTCAACAATTAAAATACAACTTTGGAAGCAGCGGGTATAGAAAACATTATGGGAAAAGAAGAAAATGCTGGTTACACGCATTTTCTCCTTTTCCATCAATGTTTTCAAAAGCCTTCATCTTTACGATTGTTAAAACTCGGGATTGTTCAAATGTTTAATTTTTATTTATTTTTTTTTTCTTTTTTGATAACAAGTCATTCTAAGAACCTGTGAAAACAATGCTCTGCCGACTTTTTATCGCTTTTGTTTTTTTCTTTTTTACAAAACCCCAAGAATTTAAAACAAAGTATTCTTTTCGAAAGGATTAAAGCAGCAAATATACAAGGCTATTTTAAGTCAAGAAAGTGAGACCCAAAAATTTGCAATTTCAAAGCACTCGGGGCATTCAGCATGGCAGACAGTGTGCATACCCTGTGAATTGTGATCTTGATCTACTCTGGTCGCCAAGGCAACTTAAGTTGTGATAGGCACTCTAACGCTGAATATTTTACGTTTAGGTTCCAACGATTGCAGTGATCGGCTCTGGTGGCGGATTTCGAGCCATGGTTGGACTGAGTGGTGTGTTCAAAGCCCTGCACGATTCTGGGGTGTTACAGTGCTCGACATATGTCTGTGGGCTTTCAGGGTCGTCATGGTAACAGTTTTAGCTTCACTTTTTTTACTCTCAACTTTGAAAGCTTTTCTCTATTTCGCCTTGTGAGGTTTTAATCCTGATATTAGTATTGTCAAAGCATATGTATTATTTTTTAAACTTAACCCTTCACACATTCAATCCTGTGTTAAACGATCTTTAGAAAAAAGGGTTGTAAAAAAAATTGTAAGAAAAGGACAGAATGCTCATAACAAACGTTTGTTTCCCCCTATGTTTTCTGCCCTTTCAGAGACAAATTCCATCTTTTGAGTCTCATTATATTCGTCGTCTGAGAATGCTTTTAATTCCAATTGACTTCTACTTTAAGTCCAAGATTCTGTCGTGTCGTAATAGGTTTAGTTACCATGGGGCAGTGAAACAATCAATTCTCTTGGTATGTTTTCCATTAAAAAGCATACAGTTACAGTCCAAGCTGTATTAAATAAGCGCCTAAGGGACAATCAAAATGGCTTGCTTAAGACAGGTTCTTGCTTAGTACAGGTACACTCGTACATTTACCTGTTTTGCTTGTTTAATACGGGGTCCATATTCCCGAACCATTCTTAATTTTATTCAAAATGTAATTTTAGGGTTAGAAAGTAACACAATTTCTGATGGTTTGGCCAATCAGAAGATGCTTTACATTCTAAGCTAGAAATTTCTTGAGAATAAAACTAAGAATGTTTGCAAGAAATGAGCCATGCTCTGTAAAAAGGTAGCTTAATGCATCTGCAAGCTGACCTGGGCCGAAACGTATTTTTTTCTATTGGTCAATTTTATGCAACTCAAGGGAGCAGCGTGTACCATAATTCAGTCAGTTGTTATTCAAAATGGATTTTATGGATCCATAATAATGTAATGACTTGGTCGGTATCATGCATGATAGAGATGCAGTAAACCCCTTTTTGCCAGAGCGTGACTCTTATGTTGATGAATTTGGACCAAGATCGACTGTTTAATAGAGATGGCCACTAGGACAGGTTTTATTGTATGTTCTTTAACTTACAGGTATATCTCTACACTGTACTCCCATCCTGACTGGCCCTTTATGGCCCCGGGGGATATGCAAGAGGACCTCAAAAACAACATCGACTCCAGCCTGCTATGGCTATTGTCGCCACAAGGCGTCTATAGGTACCTGGATCGAATCATGAGAAAGCGGAAAAATGGGCAGCCAGTCAGTTTTACGGATTTCTTTGGACATATGGTCGGGGAAACATTGATAAAAGATGTAAGTCAAATAGTTTCTTGATTCTTTAGTGTTTAACAATTTTTCATGTTTAACTCAGGGGTCTTGTGTGGCCCAGTGGTGAAGTGAAGGACTCGTAACCAAGAAGCCTCGGGATCCAGCTTTACCGGAAGCACTTGGATTTTCGTGGAAGTGTCCTTGGGAAAGACACCTTAGAGCCCTGTCCTATTGCAGGTAAAATCCGGGACATGAATATGTGAGCTGTCGCCGTAACTGAATTAATGTTGAAAGCAGCGCAAAACACCTTTCAATCATGGTGTTTAAATACTACAGTAGCCATTGCACTTAATCCATGCGTTTCTGGCCTTCCTTTCGCCAGGCCAAGGCCAGACACTTTATCGAAAGTACTGGCTGCTTTCCAGCCTGGGTTCCAGTCGATCATTTTTTTTTTCTTATATTTGTACGTATCTTTGTCAAAAATTGCCTCGTTTTTGACAAAGTAACGTCTTAATGTATAAAAGGAAAAAAAAAAAAAAGATCGGGCTGGAACCTAGGCTAGCTGCTTCCCACACGCAGTATTTACCGTTTAGAAAGGAGTGACACCTGTCCCTATTACTAGTTTTGTAAATTCTCGGAAAGAATTTTGGGCGCCACGTCTTTGTCCCCTGGTGACTTATGTGCCTATCGGAATTTAAGAGACTAAAAATAGATTGTCAGAACATCAAGCAAACATAACCATTGATCCCGCTGTCACATTTGTATCCCCTGTTCCCGAGGCTCTTAACCCCGCCCCTTGTGACATGAAAAGTACAAAAGTACACTTCTATTTCAATTTTTGGACTTTCAGAGATTAGAGTGTAAATTATCAGAACAACAAGGAAAGATATCAGACGGTCGTGTCCCGTGCCCGTTGATGACGTGTGTGCACGTGAAAAAAGACAGATCAGCCAGGAGCTTCCAAGGTAAATGAATTTTGTTCGGTATTTTTCCGGTGTTAAACGTCGTAAGAAACATTATTAAATATTTTCAGTTATATCCCGCCGACCATTGCTCCTATCCATGCATTCCTGGAGTTTCTCGTACCAGCATTTTGCACAGATTTCTTTTCCAATTCATAAGACCTTATAGAAACAGCAGTAGCGGTGAGAGAGGAACGAATCTTGTGGCAATTGCATTTACTTTCATCCATCCTCGGACAAATTTTTGCCGACTTTGTAATCGAACCATTGATTAACCTATGGATTTCAACCTCTTTGCGTCACCGGCAGAGGTAATGGATTCGGTTTTTATAGCCATCCCCGACTGGTTCAACAAACGTGGGTAGGTCCGTCCATCTATTTGTATGTGTTCCTACCTTAATTTTGATAACTTGAAAACTATACAGGCCAACTCTATGAAATTTTTTCATTATTTTTTTTATCAGACAACAAAATGTTTAACCCGTCTTTTTTTTAAAAGCTTTGCAGAAGCCAATATTGAACGTGGCTTAAAGGATTGGATATGTCTTTCAAAGAAAGTACGAAAAATATAGTGGGAAGTGGAGAAAATGCTGGTTACCAGCATTTTTTCTCTTTTCGAAGGTGTCTTGAAAGCACATGGTTGTATGTAAGCAATCAAACTTTATTTTGGAAATAAGTTAATGACAGAATGCAAGTCAAGATCAAGGTGACTGTTACTTCAAAATATTAAAACTTAATCTATAACTCGAACAATCTTTGGACAACGTATATTAACCCCTCATCACACAAACCCGAGTTTTAACGACCCTGAGGAAGTAGCTTTTTGAAAACATTGTGGGAAATGTTTTCTACCCTATCAGAGACAATTTACATCATTTGATTCATCTTTCAATTGTCGTCTGCAAATACTTTCAATTAGGACCAGTGCACATTTTTGTCGTTTGGTAAAGAGTTAAATTTCGTCTGCTGATTTATCTTTAGTCGCGGAAAATGCAAACACCTTCATGTTATGGCTCAAGTAAACGTTAAGGTCACTGTTACTATAATTAGAATCAAAAGACTCAAAGTCCTGCAAAGTTAATTTGTGTTTCAGTATTCGCCAACAATAAGAAGGAATGAAATCTTAGCTTTTCATCACAGTCATGTAATATATGCTTATGGGATTACTTGATTGAACGAGGAGGAGCAAAGAAAATCAGAGCTGGTAAGCCCAGCTCGGTTACTGGTTATGAGGGTGCCTCTATGAGTAGTTTATCGATCCAGTAGACTAAAAAGTCATAGCATCAACCTGACATGGTTTTCTGTTGGTTTTACATGTAAGATTGTATATTCGTATGTATATACGGCAGCGACTAAAGCAAGGTTAAGATGAAGTTGGTAAAAATGAAAGTAGAAAGCATAAGTCGCATGCATAAATGACGGTATTTAGTTCCGATCAGAGAGACCACAGAAAGGAGATATACTATACAAATCTGAAAAAAAAAAAACATTTTGCCTTTAGCGTACGAGATGCTGGCAGTATTTTGGCAATAATCAAAAGAAACTTTTTTTTTTTCAGAATGGGTAGAGTTCTCTCCCTTTGAGATCGGAATGGCTAAGTATGGGACCTTCATGCCTACTGAGTTATTCGGGAGTAAATTTTTCATGGGTAAACTGTGCAAAAAGTTTGACGAGCAACCTCTACATTTTCTACAAGGTAAGTAGACAGAATCCAATCTTACTAATCCCTTTTCAGTTCAATAGGGTCAAGCAGATACTGTTGCGGTCGACATAGATCAGACATGACCTGTACAGTCTTATCTTTGATGTATACCGCCCGCTAGGTAAGTCAAACCAATAATACAAACCAACCACTCCAAATTGCATTTGTCTTAGTTTCTAAATTAAAAAAAAAAATCTAGTCAATGGTTTAGCCAATCAGCAGTTGTATAACATTAAGAATTTAAAATCCGAGTCAGAACGCATTTCAGACTGGTGAGTGAATACAAAACCTTTTCTCATTCAATATTTTTTTAATTAATCTGTAACCTTAGGTGACCAATTTGCAAACGTCATCTATTGATGTGTTACCCTTGTTTCATCAGTCTCAACAGCACGAGGCTGGGGCCATGGAAAGCAAAGCGCGTTCCCTCGTGACCAACATGGCCGTTGGGATTCAAACGTCATCACCTCTTAGTCAAAGAGAATTTCTCTTATGCATAAGAATCACAATTCTAAGGGCCTCGAAGAGTGTGTTCTACGAAGGACTGGTATAAAGAAAACATAAGAAACGCACGAATAGCTGAACTGGTATCCGTATTATAACAGAAATACTGTTAAAAACGGAGAAAAAGATAAAAAGTAAATGAATAAACCATCTATTTATTCCTTTCTCTCATTCATTGCAGGGATCTGGGGAAGCGCTTTTTGCATACTTTTCAAGCGTCTATTAGAGGATAACAGAAAACTGGATCCGGTGGAAATGATTCGACAAGAAATGGGTAAGACGTTTTCTTTTACCTTTGAGCTGATAAGCACGACTTTCTGCACTTTATAAATATCCTATTATGTTTTTATAATTAACCGAGCCATACTCTGTGAAAATGGAGTTTGAGCCATACTCTGTGAAAATGGGGTTAAATGCATTTGCAAACAGTATCCCTCTATGATAGCCTGCGCAGTCCGTGTAGGCTGACATGAGTCGATATTTTTTTTGCTGTCGGTCAATTTTCTGCATGTCCAAGGCCATACTACTTGATGATCCAATCGGTTGTTAGACAAAATGGATTGAATGGATGCATAATTATGTGACGACTTGCTTGGTATAGTGCATCGTAGATATGCAAGTAAACGTCTTTCTCCCGGAGCATGGCTCAAGTCTGTTTTTCTCTTTGGGCATTTTTGTCCCACTATTCATTATTCAATACCCATTTCAATTTTTTTCAGTAGCTATTTTGTCCCGTGTTCATAAAAACACTAATGTTATTTCTATTTTCTTGTCAGATACTTTTTCCCACAGCCCAAAATAGGCCAGTACATACTTTAATGTTTGCTACTTTTCTCTTACAACTAAAAGTGTACCAGCAATATATTTTTTTTCTCAGTGGCTGCTTTTGTCCCACAGCCAAAAAAGGCCAATGATGATTTTCGTTGGCCATTATGTCCCCCAACCAAAAACAGACCCATATTAATTCTATTTTTCTCATTGACTATTTTTTGCACAACAGGTTGAAATAGACTGATAAAAAAATCCCTTTTTGATATCAGCCATTTTTGTCCCACAACCAAAAACTAGCGAGTAATAATTCTATCAATGGCTACTCTTCTCTAGTACCTACAATGGGCCTGTTACAATTGTAATTTTTGTGACTGTTTTTCTACCACAGCCAACATTGCCAATTTTAATCGTATTTCATTAACAGGTTGAAATAGACTGATAAAAATTCCCTTTTTGATATCGGCCATTTTTGTCCCACAACCAAAAACTAGCGAGTAATAATTCTATCAATGGCTACTCTTCTCTAATACCTACAATGGGCCTGTTACAATTGTAATTTTTGTGACTGTTTTTCTACCACAGCCAACATTGCCAATTTTAATCGTATTTCATTAACAGCTATTTTTTTTGTCTCGCAGCCCAGAAAAGGTCAATTACCAATTGGGTCAAGCTCTAGGAAAAGTGGTTTAACCCTTTCCCAAACAAGCCCTGGTTTTCACGTGTCTGCAGTACAAGTCTTTTGAAAACACTGTGGGAAAAGGAGAAATTGCTTGTAACGAGCAATTTCTCCTTTTCCCACAGTGTTTTCTACCCTTTTTGAGAACTTTCTGCCGTTTTCATCAAATTTAAAATTGTCGTCTGCAAACTCTTTGAATTTGGACCAGTCCAAATTTGTCGTTTGGGAAAGGGTTGAGGCATCTCCGTAATGTATAATACCATGCAAGTCATCACATAATTATGGATTCATAAAATCCATTACGTCTAACAGCCACCTGAATCATAATGTAGAATGGTGTTTTGAGATGCAGAAAATTTAACAGTGGCAAAAACTTTTCCCCATCACAGCCAAACAATTAGAAGAAAACGAACAAGATGAGAGCAGTGACAGTAGTGACGAGGGAGAATTTGACGAAGAAGATAGTCCATCTGCAGTTCGCCCAACTACAGCCCAGACAGCTGCAAAGGCACAGACCCTCCCAGCCCGTCTACAGAACGGGTCCGGTGCATCAGCCTTTTCATTTTCAAGGTACAGTAAAACCTGTCATAGTTGACAACTGAATTAAACATTAGGTTGCTAGGCATGACTCAATGACCTTTTGCGGACGATGTAGATCAAGATCAGACTGCACAGAACTGTTCGATAAGGAGATATAATTCTACCAAAAATATCTTTGAAATAGCAAAATCTTGGGTTTTACTATTGGACTGAAAGTCTCATTTCACTCATTTAGCAGGGTGAAGGTTTTCTCTTTACCAAACGGCAAAAATGTAGACTGGTCCAAATTGAAAGCATTTGCAGACGACATTTGAAATGTGAATCATATATGTAAATTGTCTTAGATAGGGTGGAAAACATTGAGGCAAAAGGAGAAAATGCTGGTTACCAGCATTTTCTCCTATTCCTACAATGTTTTCAAAAGGCTTCTTCCTCAGGGTCGTTTAAACTCTGGATTGTGTGGTAAAGGGTTAATCAATCAACCTGTATTTTGCGAGCAATTATTGAGTTCCAAACAGGCAGATATGTTGTAATGTTCGTGTTCTAAGCAAACGCCTGTCTTAAGCAAGCACATTCTGAGTGTCCCTTGGTGTGCTTGGTTAATACAGGTTTTACGTTATACATGTATTAATACTTCACGTTACTCCTTTGCCATACAATCTCATATTTTCCGGAACCTTGTGGAAAAAAAGAACAAAAAAAAAAAAACTTTGGACAATATTGTGGTAAAAAGAAAATGTGAAGGTAGTCAACATTTTCTTCCTTGCTTAATACAGGTTTTACTTTATACATGTATTAATACCTCACCTTACTCCTTTACCATACAATCTCATGTTTTCCGGAACCTTGTGGGGGAAAAAATTCGGAAAATATTGTGGTAAAAAGAAAACATTTTCTTCTTTTACTACAATATGTATTATCCTGTAAACAAAAAAAGAAATGCACCATTTGAACCACATTCAATTCGTCGTCTGCAAACACCTTCAGTTTGGACAAGTATGACGAATTGCTATCTAATAAAGAGTTAAAAAATAGATACCTAGATTTGTCGTTCAATCATAAATATCCAGCAATGTCTTTATTTTCATTTGCCTCTAGTCTGTAAGAAAAAAAAGTAAGATTGCTTGGCGATAATAGTATTTTTAAGGCCAAAATCGTCCAAGTAAAATATGAATGATCTATAATTAAGCTTTAGTAATGAATGAGCCTTGTTCTGGCAACTGGCAAAATCCATTTTGTCTGACAACCGACTATATCGTGAGGTAGAATGGTCATTTGCCATGCAGAACATATACAGAAACAAAAAATTATACAGAAAACAAAAAAGTTTCGACCTATTTCAGCCTGCGCAGACTGCGCAGGTTGACTTGGATCGATACTTTTTGCAGATGCATTAAACCGCCTTTTTCACTGAGCATGACTTTGATACATGTACAAACACTGTTTGCACGAGGGCTGAGCAAAAAGTTCGTGGAATTTGTTAATTAAAACAAAACTGCTAGTGCTGTTTCTCTTAATATTTTCATATGTTTAAGTTCCATTCATAAAGGACATAATTGGAAAGTTTCAGACAAATTAATCTAAAAATATAGTTGACTATTGTCCTTTTTACAACGATCGTAACCCGGAGAACACCATGACGTTAACCTCATACCGGACATCAAATTAAAAAGTAATGAAGAAATTCCACGAACCTTTTGCTCAGCCCTCGTAAAAGGTTTTATCTCAAAAGTACCCGTGGCTTACTGGAAGACGAGAAAGAGCAAAAGAATATCTTTGACTCTTCATATGTTACTTGCAATCGGAAGCAGACAAGAATTCTTATGGAATATGGTATATGTTTTTTTAAGGGACGCAAAAAGTAGACTTGGTATCAAGCCGGAAGGACACAGAAATATGGACATGCGCAATGGGAAA
Organism: Tridacna gigas; assembly: GCA_945859785.2. Lineage (NCBI taxonomy): Eukaryota > Metazoa > Mollusca > Bivalvia > Cardiida > Cardiidae > Tridacna > Tridacna gigas. Next base: position 25,957,584 of record OX244043.2, on the reverse strand, counting down.
CCTGATGTGAATACCGAGAAATCTGACTCTTCAGCAAGTAGGACGCCGAAGCGGATGATATCGACTCGTCGAACGAAACAGAAGGGATATTGGAGTAACTTTATACAGGGTGTTTTTGAAAAGTAAGTGGTGAGGGTTATCTGTAACAACAAACCTTGTTTGAGTTCTGTCCCTTGATAATAAACTTATCTCTTAGACATCTGATCAGAGTTTTGACTCCTTTTACTAGACCCCGTTTCTATCAGCACTGTTTGAATGCCATCGAGCTTGTATCGTGACTTGGTGACCCTCATGCACCCATCCGTCGGTCGATGTATAAGAAATTTCTTTTAAATATCTTCTCTGGAATTAGATAAACAGTTTTAACCAAACTTCACAAAAAGTCTCCTGCCACTGTCCTCTTTAGAAGATCTCTGCAGATTTTAGCTCGAGCGATTAGAAGCGTTGGTTTACTGTTTACAAAGCCATGTACTTTGCAGCTGAATCTTCACAGTAAAGGTTTTTATCAAAAGATTTCCGTTTGTGAAAGCAGGGTGTTTACTCTGACTGTATGTCATGTTTTGTTACAGTAAAAAGTTTGAGCTACTGAGTACCCGTGCTGGTCGGGCCGGTGTAATACACAACTTTATGAGAGGGCTTTCGCTTCAAGAATCCTATCCCCTGTCCCCCTTTACACCTTTGCGGAGAGACCCTGATGTGATAGAAAAAGATGACGTTGATGCTGAAGTCAAGAGAGTTAGTGGTAAGGATGATAATTTTGTTTCATTATCATCATCAGCAGCAGCAGTACGAACGTCGTCGTCATCGTCGTCTTGTATTTCAGCATTTTTAGTTTCAATATCATCATCTTATTTATCATTATCATTGTAATCACCATCTTTTTACCTTCTTCATCCTCATCGTCATTATCGTCATTTTTTATATTACTCTTGGTAGTTGTTAAAATTTCTAATTGATAGACTAATGAAATGCCTTTTGTGTTATGATACGAATGCACAGTCATCATCATCATCATCATCATCATCGTCATCGTCATTATCATCAACGCCACCATCATCATCATCATTATCATCATCGTCATGTTCGTTGTCATCGTCGTTGCCGCCACTGCCACTCTTTGATGATAATACTATAGCCATGTTTTCACTTTTTTTTTCCAACAGAGGACTTTGATGGTCTTTTTGAAATGCATCCAACCAACGTAAAACATTTATATATGGTGGACGCTGGACTGACCTTTAACTCGCCATACCCGCTCGTCCTACGTCCGCAGCGAGAGGTCGACATCATCTTGTCCTTTGACTTCAGTGCGAGACCCAGTGACACTACACCGCCTTTCAAGGTAGATCGCTCTTCTGAATTTAAGTCATGCTCTGTGAAAAGGGGCCGTAATGCATCTGCACAAAAAGTATCGACTCATGTCAGTCAGCGTACTTCGCGCAGGCTGACATAGGTCGAAACATTTTGCTATTTGTAAATTTTATGCATGTCAAAGGACTATTCTATCTCTGGATCCATTCGACCGCTAGAGTGAATGGATTTTATGAGTCCATAATTATATGATGACTCGCTTGGCATAGTGCATCACGGCGATGCATTAATCCCCCTTTTCCCGAGCATGGCCCATATTTTTTGGTGTTAAGCGAGTTCTTATAGGTGGTGGGCGAGCTGCAGGCAAACCGATGTAGCATGTTGCTACCGCATGGTGCTAATAAGCCATGGGCTGTGAGTTTAAATCCAGGCTCGGCCATTTTTATGTAAAACTGTTTACCTAACAACCCACTGTTTGAATGACCATCAGGGAAAGGCTTTTGAAATCATAGTTCATAGTTGGAAAAGGTGAAAATGCTGGTTATCACCTTCTCCTTTTCATGAAATATTGTCTACCCCAAAAAAGAGAAATCCCATCAACTGGGCCACGTGTAATCTGTTGTCTGCCAAATATTAACGTTCTCACTTTGAAGGAGCCTAAAATTTTGTCGTCTGGTAAAGAGTTATCATAAATATCATGAAATCATTGTAGAATATGAAATAAGTGCTGGTATTTCTTCATTTATTTGACCCTTTATCAAACAATTCCTAATTTTAACGACTGTGAGACAGTGAAAACATTGTAGAAAAAAGGTGAAAATGCTGGTAACCACCTTTTGCTACCTTTCTAAGAATGTTCTATGCCTTTTCAAAGAGAAATTCTATTATCTAAATGACAGTTAATTTGTCGTCTGCAAATGCATTCACATTCGACATGTCTAAGATTATTGTCGTCTGGTAAAGAGTTAAAGAATTACCTTCTGTTGCGGAATGGACAAAAATAGAAAGTACCGTTCCTCCTCCTGTGTTTACAAGTGTTTATTACAAGTTATTGTTATAACTAAGTACAAAAGTATAGTGTTTAAAAATATTTAGTTATAAAACATAAGTATAAATATAAGTGAGCCACGCTTTGACAAGAGGGGGCTTAATGCATCTCCGTAATGCATTATACCAAGCAATCTGTCACATACTTACAGATCCATAAAACCCGTTTTGTCTAGCAACCTACTGAATTATGAGGTACACTGGTGTCGCCAGCCAGCCACTTTATTAACGTAGACATACAGAAAATTTACCACAAGTAAAACGTGTTGGCCCAGGTCAGCCTTCGCGGACTGCGCAGACTTAGCTGGGTCAATACCTTTTGCAAATGCATTAAGCCTCGTTTTCACAGAGCATGACTCAAGTATAATAATAAAGTATAAAAGATTAACGATAATGTGTATAGTAAGCCCTGGTTTTCCACTTTTTAGGAACTACTTTTAGCAGCGGAATGGGCAAAAAAGCAGAAGGTGCCATTTCCGCCGATTGACACAACTGTTTTTGACAGAGAGGGCCTCAAAGAGATGTATGTATTCCGACACCCTACTGATGCCAACTGTCCAATCGTTCTACATTTCTGTCTCGTGAACATTGAGTTCAGGAGATTTTCAAAACCAGGTTTGTTGCGTTTGATTTGCTTTATTCAGATGTTTTACTTTACTCCCAGCATTTTTCTATTTATCTTTCAACTAACCGGATATCCATGAAATAACACCTATGCGATATTTATCTTTATCACATGAAACCTCCTCCGGCAGTGTATTAAACCCAAGACTTATTTTTGATGATATACTAGTGTTTATCGTTTTTTTGGTCCCGGCTTTTTTGGGTGCCGGCTCTGATCAGTCTTTAGTCATGAGCGCTTGAAGCCGGAGCAACCAGCCACAGCACGTGCCGGAATTGCTGAAATAAGTGGACTTACCCCTTCTAGAAACTTTTTCATTCTACGTTGTCTTTCGGAGTATATGTCAAAGAACTATCTACTTGTGTTTGAAACCGAACTACAACTGTAGACATGGGCCCGCGAATGATGTATAGGCTAAAGGTGATGACGCAGGATATTTTTTGTCTTTCATTCGCTTTATGTTTAGTTTAAACATATTTTATTGTCATTATTTACAAATTCTTACATAAAATACATTTTTACATACAATACAAATAAGACAAAAGGGTTTGACCACAAGTTCTCACAACTTAGATTCGGCCATCCCCTTATTGAACATACATAGTATTCAGTCTTCAAAGGAAAGAAAAAAGAGGAGAATATCATAAATAAAAGTATTTTAACAAAACATGATTGAAGACAGTTTTATTCCAGCTATAGAGAAGATTTTTTTTTAACGACAATAAATAAACCGAACACATTAAGAGAATGATATTCGCTTTATGTGATAAACAGAACCTCACATTCGTGTTTATGCATGTGATGAATAGAACCTCTAATTCGTGTTTATGCTCGCCAAGGCTCGCGTCATACATTTTTAGTCAACTCGTTTGATAAAAATGATAATACATAAACACTCATGTAAGATCCTCTGTTTGATATACCACGGATTTTTTTTTTAGCTCACCTGAGCACAACGTGCTCAAGGGGAGCTTTTAGGGTCACCCAGTGTCCGTCGTCCGTCGTCCGTCGGTCGTCGTGCGTCATGCGTCGTCAACAATTCTTTAAACATCAACTCCTCCTAAACCGCTGGGCCAATTTGGACCAAACTTAGCTGGAATGTTCCTTGGGAGGTCCTCTTTAAAAATTGTTCGCAGAATTTGATTCCGTCAAAAACTCTGGTTGCCATGGCAACAAAATGGAATTTTTTAGGAAATTCTTTAAAAATCTTCTTCTCTGAAACCGCAGGCCAGATTTTAAAATAATTTCACAGAGATGTTCCTTGGGTGACCCTTTTCAAAAATTGTTCGCGAAATTTTGATCCGTCAAGAAACATGGCTCTGGTGAATGGGGGCTTCTTGCACTATACAGAAATGAAGGAATTCTTAAAAATTCTTGTTCTCTGAAACCGCTGGCCAGATTTTAAAATAATTTCACAGAGATGTTCCTTGGGTGACCCTTTTTAAAAATTGTTCGCGAAATTTTGATCCGTCAAGAAACATGGCTCTGGTGAATGGGGGCTTCTTGCACTATACAGAAATGAAGGAATTCTTAAAAATTCTTGTTCTCTGAAACCGCTGGCCAGATTTTAAAATAATTTCACAGAGATGTTCCTTGGGTGACCCTTTTTAAAAATTGTTCGCGAAATTTTGATCCGTCAAGAAACATGGCTCTGGTGAATGGGGGCTTCTTGCACTATACAGAAATGAAGAAATTCTTAAAAATTCTTGTTCTCTGAAACCGCTGGCCAGATTTTAGAATAATTTCACAGAGATGTTCCTTGGGTGACCCTTTTCAAAATGTTTGCGAAATTCTGATCCGTCAAGAAACATGGCTCTGGTGAATGGGGGCTACTTGCACTATACAGAAATGAAGAAATTCTTAAAAATTCTTGTTCTCTGAAACCGCTGGTCAGATTTTGAAATAATTTCACAGGGATGTTCTTTGGTTGACCCTTTTCAAAAATTGTTCGTGATATTTTGATCTGTCAAGAAACATGGCTCTGGTGATCAGAAGGAAAAAGTAAAACTTATTCAGGTGAGCGCTTCAGGGCCATTTTGGCCCTCTTGTTTTATAGATTTTTGATATACCACGGATATTAATAGAACAGTATCTTGCAGTGACTATTTACTTTTTATGAATGAAATGTATTCCAAATTGGTAAAGATTACTACAGAGAGCCCGCGATAAAAAAGAATGATGTCATACTGCGGCACGCGCCCTACTTTCCGATGATTTGCCGTCGTAATTCCTGCCTGTGACGTCGTCTGAATGCCTATTCACCTTTTCATCTCATATAGAATTATTCAAAGCGATTTCAATCGCAATTTTCGGACGTTTCATTACTACCATAAAGTACTATATAAGGGTAATGCTATTTTAAAATTGGAGTTCCGATAGAGATGCTTTCAACTTGTAATTTGTCAGCCAGATTTTTCACATATTTTTCACAATGAGTACAAATCGCACGTTAAAAGATAGATAGAATGCATACATAGTGTTATCTTATATCAAAAATATCTAACTCGGTTTTGAGAATTGATAACTGTCTCGCCAAGGCTCGACAATTACCAATTCTCCCAACCTCGTTAGATATTTTTGATATACGACTACACCATGTACGTATTTTCTATTTATAACATGACAACACCTTACTTATTTATATTGTTTTTGTGTTATATACTTTCTTTGTTATAAGTAGCTTAATTATTGAAAACGCATCAGTAGACATTTTATCCAGTTTACTCCATACCAAACGAGAAATTTTAAGACTGTTCATAATTTGAGAGTATTTTGCAGACAACAAATTAAATGAGGCACACATGATGGGATTTGTATGGTTTCCAGCACTTTCTCCTTTTTCCACGATGTTTTCTTAAGCCTTGTTTCTCAGAGTTGTTACAACTTGAGCTAACTTTGAGTAGATAAGATTCCGTTTTTATTTTCTTTATTATTTTAGTCGGGCTTTTCATTGCCTTACCCATCCTTGCCAAAAGAAACACCAGGGTCCATATTCACCAACCATTCTTAATTTCATTTTTAGTCTTATTCTATATTTCGAAAGTAACACAACTTCTTGTTGGCCAAACAATTGATTATTCAATCATAAGTTGTGTTACTTCCAAATTTAGTACATTTTTTTAGATTAAGACTAAAATGTCTTCAAGAATGTCTGATTACCAGTTATAACGAAGGAATACATTTTCTTTTATTAGCACAAATATTTCTTACTCGAAACACGGGGTAAACTTTTTTATGTTGAACACGATTTTTTAATTTTCATAAGAATATTCTATAATTCTAAATACGAGTAAATAAAGACCAATTTCGAAAAAAAATATTTATGTGATCCGTGCACTGTGAATAGGGGGCTGAATGCATCTGCGAAAAGTATCGACCTAGGCCAGCCTGCGCAGTCCTCGCAGGCTGATCTGTGTCGAAACTGTTTGCTCTTGGTAAATTTTCTGCATGCCTAAGGATCCTTCTACCTAAGGATTCACCTGATTGTTAAACAAAATGGAATTTATTTATCTATAATCATGTGATTGCCTGGTTGGTATAATGCATCACTGGGACGCATTAATCTGCCTTTTGCAAGAGCATGGATCATACAACTTTGCAGCAGATTGCATACTTAAGTTGTGACGAAAAATACTGTTTGCACGTTTGGTATTTTTAGGAGTTCGAAGACGAACGAAGGAAGACAAGGACTTTGCCGACTTTGAAATTTTCGACGATCCAAGCACACCTTATTCAACTTTCAACTTCAAGTACCCTCACTTTGCTTTCGATCGTCTCTCAAAACTCATGGAATTTAACACCTTACTGAACGTAGACACAATAAAACAAGTCATTCTAGAAGGCGTAGAGAAGAAGCGCAAAAATCCACCGAAACTTCCATGCAAGCTTGAAGACATTCCAAAACTGAGACGAGTCTCTCAGAAAAACAAAAACAGGTTATCTAAATTCGTATCGAGAATTAGGAGTGGGAGATATAGCACAACAGAAGCAAGGAGAGATATCGATAAATCAACTGAAACTGAAACTATTACGGAGGAAAGAACTGTTGATTTAGAAGCAGAAAACAAAGAAACCGAGCGGTCGTTAAACGCATCTTCTCGGCTACAGCGCAAAGTGGGAATGACAAAGCGCTCGCCACGACCGTCAGGTAATACGGAAGAGAATACGGAAGATACCGAATCATCGACGGATTTACCCGACGGCGCAAAACGAGATATTCCGGGTCGACGTCGGCCTCGTCAGCCGGATTTCACCTGGCAAGACACAAAATGTAACTCTATTGACGAGGGAGACGAGGATAATACCCAGTTTTATACTGCAATAGGCTGATCTTTATTTTGGTGCTTTGTGAAAAAGTCTTTTACCTGTGAACTGCTAAATACATTCAAAGACATTTCCAGCCAATATTTAAACCCCAAAGTTTGGGATTTGAGAGCTATTTTTCCTGGAAATTTCCCTTAGTATCGGACAGTGTAGTTCAAAGATCAGACTGCATGTTCTTTTCAGTCTGATTTTGACCTACACCCACCGCAAAACCTCTTTGAGTCGCGCTTAGAAAATACATGTATTAAGCTTATTATTGCAATATTGGAAAATTATAATAGTCACGGACGGTGTAGATCAAAGATCAGACTTTCGTGCAGTCTAATCTTGATCTATGCTGTCCGCAAAGGCTCTTTGATTCGCACTTAGAAGCTTAAAACCATTAGATATTGTTGGTCCAAGCTCGGGAAAACTCGGTACGATCAATAAAAGGGGCGTTAACTTGATGCACTGAAATAATCGGAACAGACGATACTATTGATTTTGTTGAGTCATGACGTCCTGCTGGTGAGCTTTTAGGCTTGAAGTAGATCGGCGTCCGTATTCACCAACCATTCTTAAGAACATTCTAAGTCTTATTCTTCAAGGTTGTCTAAATCTGAAAGTAACACAACTTCTGACTGGCTAAACCAAATGGTTTAGCCAATCAAAAGCTGTGTTACTTTCAAATTTAGAAAATTCTGGAGATTAAGACAGAACGTTCTTAATCAATAATGGTTGGTGAATACGGGCCCTGGATTAAAAAATACTGACAAAACAGGCAAATTGTTCGTATCAAGCAGTTTTCCCCTTTTCCACAATGTTTTCTTTTGTCTTCACGCAGCAACTATTATTTCCTGTATATTATTCATATTTTGTAAGGTTGTTTTCAGAGTCGTCTGCTTCAAACTCGTCTTATGATGTTATGGATAACCATCATGGTTTTATATTTCAACGACGACATTGCGTCACATGATACAAGTAGAAGGTCGAGCAGAAATTAAAAAGAAATACCAAACAAAATGTAAAAAAAAAAATTTAAAATATTCATATGCATTTTTTCCGTATGCTTACATTTATAATTTATATTACTTATTCCTTCTTATTGTGCTGAGCTACATGTATAAGAAGTGACACCTTATCGTTGTTGAATTATACAATCTAGTGAAGGCCCACTAACAGCAAAAAGTAAACGATACAGACAAATTTAATTCAGTCATGTTCTTTGGAAAGGGGGCTCAATACATCTGCGAAAAGTATCGACACAGGTCAACCTACGCAGTCCGCGCAGGCTGACCTGGGCCGAAACTTTTCGCTTTTGGTCAATTTTCTGTATGTCCAAGGACCAGAATACCTCATGATTCAGTCGGTTGTTAAAAAAAAAAGTGGCTATTTTGGATCCCTAATCTTTGATAGCTTAATTGGTACAATGCATTGTATTGATACATTAAGTTCCCTTTGGCCAGAGCATGACTCAATTAATTCCAATTAAAAGTATGGATATTTTTAGGAGTCAGGTTACGTGTTATCGTACAATCTGACAAAGTTTCTATCGCTGGCAGAAAAACATATTGTATAACTAGAACAAAAGTTGCAAAGTTACGTTCTAGATTTAGCCCTTATCCTGATAAATAAGTGAAGTGAGATTTCCAAACAGGTAGTAAAAACTCGATTAATGCGATTTCAAACTTATTGTTAAGAAAGAAAATATCTCCTTCTCGGACAGTGTAGATCCAAGATTAGGCTGCACGTTCTGTGCAGTCTGATCTTGATCTACACTGTCCACAAAACGTCAGTGAGTCGCGCTTACCAGCCTTAGGGTTAATGATTTCTTTTTCTGCCTGCGATGGAAACTAACTTTGACAAACCGTACTGTAACACATTGAACCATTGTCAGACCCGTGATAATATCCATAGTTTTAAAGGTTATGAATTAAATCAGTCTGCATGTTGACCCATACATTGTTTACATTTGGCAGCTAGTGGGCCTTTAAACTCTCTCGCACACTAAGTTATCCTCGGCCAGTTATACTTGCACACTAAGTTATCCTAGGCAAGTTATACTTTCTATGGTAGGGGAGACGTTTTTTTTTCTCTTTATCAGAAAACAGTGTGTATCAAAACATTCCTTGAACTCTTTAACAGAGGACAAAATTTAAAACCTGTCTTAGTTGAAAGCATTTGCAGACGACAAATTGAATATGACTCTTTTACCTTTGTATTTGAGAACATTGTGGGAAAAGGAGAAAATGATTGTAGCCAGTATTTTCTCCTCTTCCCACAACGTTTTCAAAAGATTTACTCTACGAGTCATTAAAACAAGGGGTTGTTTGCTAAAGGGTAAAATGTTGAACAGCTTTATCCACGGTGTTTTTATTTATCTAGATTTGTTGCGTGTGTGACAAGTGAGTGAATGACAGAAAATGTGAAATCAAAATATTCAGATGTTGAAATCTTTGAGGGGCTTGGTCTTACTTTTCCTTCTTTCTTGAAATATTGTTTCATATCTCTTTTCCTGAAATACATTTTCTGTGTATGTCTCTCATTTTATACCCCCACCTACGAAGTAGGGGGGGTATACTTGTTTAAACATGTCTGTCTGTCTGTCCGCCCGTCCGTTCGTCTGTCTTGTTTTCGTTTCCAAGCTCTAGCTTAAAAGCCGTTTGACCTAGAACCCTGAAACTTTATACAAGTTTTCCTTATAGCCCAAGGAGGTGCCCTATTGTTTTGGCGTCACATGGGTCAAAGGTCAAGGTCACTGGTGATCTTTGTTTTGAAAATCATTTCCATTCTCTGATTGTGCTGTTTCAGTAAAAAGGTGTTGGTGCGGGTATTTGTATGCTTTGCAACAGTTCTGGTTTGTTTTCTCTCGCTTTTCAAAACATTCCCTTCCTGCGTCAGAGGAATCTGTTTGTTTCTGATTTCCCTCGGCAAGCCATCAGGTAAACCAGCCGCTGAGACAGAAATGTTCGGCAGTGATAAAAAGTGAGATCGTGCTCGTTTCCAGGAAATGTCTTTGTTTGTCTTGGATACAAATAAAAGTCGCAGGGAGGTTTGGGCAGGGTCTGGGGCTGTATTTTACCTACTAAAACTGAAGCTTTAATTTTAAATACGAAGACCAGCCAACAGAGGATAAAAGGTTTAATAAAAATTAAAGATAAAGACTGAGACTTAGAAATACAATGGTGTTAGTTTTCAATTACAAAGATGAAACAATCAAAGTTTTTGTGGAAAAAAAAAAAAAAAAAAAAAAAAATATATATATATCATGAGCCATACTTTGTGAAAGGGGGCTTAATGCATCTGCAAAAAGTTTAGACCCATGTTAGCTTGTACAGCCAGCGGAGGCTGACATGAATCGATGCTTTTTGCTATCGGTAAATTTTCAAAAGGCCTGTCTACCTCATGATTCAGTCGGGTTTTTTGCAAAATAAATCCATATTATATGCGGCGACTTTCTTGTTATCATGTACAACGAAAGTGCATTAAATCGCCATTTGTCGCTCATAAAATTGGCCCTCAACATACTAAATGAGACCTTCGAACATTTGCGTAAAGTGTCGTCTCGGATTAGCCTGTGCATTCCGCGCAGGCTAATCCGAGACGGCACTTTACTACTACTTGTATAAGATTTTTTCATACAGTAGACTTTCGTAAAACAGAAAATCGCACAAAAACGGAAAGTGTCGTCTCGGATTAGTCACAGACTGCACAGACTGATCTGGGACGACACAATTTTACACAATATGTCAGAAGGACCGTTTTCGTGTGTAGCACGCCATTATTACAATGCTGACGAAAAGTTGAAAGGTACTGCACTGGTGACACATGGGACTGAAATTATCATGAAATAAGGAAAAAATATGTTGGTTTCCTTTTCCCATGATGTTTTACAGTCTTCTACCTCTGGGTCGTTAGAACCAGGAATCGTGTGGTAAAGGGTTAACCCCGCGGCTGCTAACTTTAAAATCACAACATTTGGGTTTTTGTTTCGACATAAAAGTTTCATTTAACTTACATAGCAAGTTAAGGGTTAAAACCGATCAAAAACAAGAAATCATCATACTGTAATGTCTGTTAAATATGTAAGACCTGGATAGAGGCAAACACGTCTCTGCACGATGACCACAACAGTGAATAGACACTGAAAATATAACAAAACACAGAATTGATTTTGTGTACCTGTCTTAATGAATGGTTGGTTGATTGGATGGATGGATGGATGGATGGATCGATCGATAGATGGATGGATGGATCGATAGTTGGTGGTAGGACAGACAGGCAGGCAGGCAGGCAGACAGACAGGCAGGAAGACAGGCAGGCAGAAAGGCAGGCAGAGAGTTTGTATGGGTATCTAATGGGTAAGGGCAAAAATACCCCTTCCCTATTTTATACATACATGTACATGTACATTGCTTTGTTAAAGATGTAAGGGATGTTTTACTTACTGCAATGACATAAGCGCCATTGAAAGCTGCTGCCAGAATTTCTGTGAATTCCCACTGTAATAGAAAAATATTTGAAATTCATTATGATAATTATATACTTTATATACAATTTATCCTTAGGCTGCTAAACGCAACTCAGAGACCTTATACTGACAGTGTAGATCAAGATCAGAACGTGCAGTGTGATCTTGGATATGCACTGTCCAATGAAACGATATTTTTTCCCAAAAATATCTTTGAAATAGCAAAGTTTAGGTTTTTAGTATAGGCTTGAAAGTTTCAATTCTCTTATTCAGTAGGCTAATGGACAATACAGCCGAGACCAATCAAATCTGTACCATTAATTCAATGTAGATATTTAAGCTATTAAGAAACAGAACAAAATGTGGTCACAAACGCAAGGGACATGGTGACGACTATCAAAATTTGATATAAATAAAATTACAGGTGATTTTTTGAGTTTTTTTTTTGTTTTTGTCTTACGAGGCATTTTGAAAAGCATGAAAACAAGAATTTTCCAAGTGTTTATCGACATTTAAAATGGCGAATTAGAAATATGAAACAAAGCACTTTGAACGTTGTCTGCGCATGTCATATTCTTCGAAGAGTGACCCGTCAGCTATGGCGCATCAATATCCTGCACAGGATAAAAATTATTACGCGGTGCACATAGCTAAAACTCCGACGCTGCCACTTACAAGTAGCAAGCGAAAAATGGCTATAAATAATACGTATGTTGAGTAATCAAGACTTTTTATCGTTCCAAATTTCTTAACGATACAATTGTTTCACGCAAGAAAAATATTTTTTAAAAAAATACCATTGTTACTGCAAATCTTTGTGCGGGATTTTTCAGAGACATTAACAAAAAAAAAAAAATCCCTACCATGCTAGACTTTTACCTTGGCTAGGATGGACTTATACCGGGGCTTTCCCAGGCCTACAAGGGCTGTATTTAACCCTTATCGTGCTAGATAAGTTAAATAAAACTTTCAAGCCGATGGTAAAAACCTAATAATCCTCTTTCAAACTTATTCTTTTTGAGAAAAATATCTTCTTATCGGACAATGTATATCCAAGATCAGATTACATGTTTTGTGCAGTCTGATCTTGGTCTACACTGTCCGCAAGAGGTGAGTAAGGCAGCCAAAGGGTTAAAATGACTTTTGCATAGGTTATAATCATGCTAACTAAAAGGCTGGAGGAATCGTTTCAGTTAGCGATGTTTTAAAAAAAAAAAACAACCTATACCGTGTATTTTATTTCAGAACTCGCTGCACCGATTGCCATTTCAAAAAGTAGTCCGGTTCTGTACCAAAAATGCCCAATCAGATAATTATATATTTGAAAAATATCAGCTAGCGAAAAACGATGGCACTGCGAAAAGTTAGTTGTTACAATCGGTATATAGTTGCTTTCTTACCCTGATATTCAGTCCTTTGATCATTGCAGCCTGGCATGAGAAGTTAATGACCAGAACAACGACAGTCTGAAATTACGAAATAAAATTAATACTATTCACAACCCTTCTCTTCCCGAGTGCAAACACGGATAGTGAAGAATAAGATCAGCCTGCAACTGCTTGCACACTAAACTAAATCTTTGCTCTCTGTTTGTTTTCAAACATAAGATTATACGACAACGTGCAACGAGGGAATGAAGGTAAAACTTTCTGTATTTTAAGGTCAGGATCACTTGGGATTACAAGAAAAACTTTTATTATATTAGGCCATGTTTGTATTGTATTGGTGTTTAACGCCATTTTAACAGCTTAGGTCATATCATGGCGGCCAGTGACGCACCCTTTTGTTTCCTGGCTTTCTCACACCGGCACTGACACAACTTTCATGTCATGTACAATGAGGAATCAAAGGTAACACTTTCAACATTTCTAGGCCATGTACAATGAGGAAGTAAAAGTAACACTTTCAGTATTTCTAGGCCATACAGAACGAGGAAGTAAAAGTCACACTTTCAGCATTTCTAGGCCATGTACAACGAGGCAGTAGAGGTAAAACTGTCAGCTTACTAAGGCATTTATGATGTCGGTTGCAAGCAGAACGTTTAGCGTTTCAAGGCCATGTACAATGTTGGAATAAAATTAAAACTTTCAGGATTTCTAGGCTGATTATAAGTAAATCTTTCGACCTTTCTAGGCCATGTAAAGCGAGAGAATAAAAATGATAAAACTTAATCATCATTAATTATTTCACTGGTAACCAGAATTTTCCTCTCACAATTTCTGATCGTATAAACATCCTTTCATCAGTTGGGCTGCTTTTGTTTTGCCGTCTGAAAACGTTTTCGATATGGATAAATCTTATACGTGGACCTCTGGTAAAAAGTTAATTAGAATATTTTAACATAGTGGACAGTGTAGATCACAGACCAGACTGCATATTTTGATCTGCACTATCCACTAAAGCAACTATAATTGTGAAAGGTTCGGGGTAATACTTTATAACATACCCATAGAACAATCGCTGAATGTCCCTTTTTCTCTTCTAAGTACCTGGTGTTCGGTATCGAACTTCTATCCTGCCTGTTTCCAACAATGGCTATAAGGCTTGCACACAAAGTAAAGATGGACAGGAGTATAGGAAATATCGAAAGAATAACGCCTTCATATTCGGATAAACTTCCGAGCAAAAACACCACAGCTAACAAATTCGAGGCGCCCTGCACCTAATGAAAAAAAAAAAAAGAATACAGGTGAGTGGCCAGGAAGGAGTCAGGAAGCCAGGGTTCCAACAATACCTTTTAAAAGTTCATTAATCCAGGTATTTAGTCAAAGGTTTTCAAGGGTGAGAAAGTTGATATTTTGTCAGGAAAAATCATTAAGACGTTACAGCTACCCTTTTAATAGAGGGGAAAACTGCTGGAAAAAATACTTTTTAGTCAGACTCGAACCTATAACTTTTAAAATCATAGTCGGCGACTCTACTAACTGTGGCAGTGGTCCATCCGATATCGTTTTGTCTGCTTGCTTTGGGGTTAAACGCCGTTTTAACAGCTTATGTCATGTAACGGCGGTCAGTGCACCTACGCATGTTTTTCCTGGCTTTCTCACACCAGTGCTTACACAACTTTCTTTCCAAGTCACTGACTATATTTCCCACATAAGTCAGATGTGAGAGGCGAAAAGCCAAAAATCGCCGGAAAGTTTGCCTCAACCGGGTATCGAACCCATCCGAAATCTAACCATGTTAAAGATGTATTCATCCCTTATTACGCAATAACAGCTTTACGGTTACTAACGAAACAGGACATTTAACAGTAAAAATACAAAGTACTCGGTAATTCCGCATGTTTTCTACATGTATTTCTATCTATGCTTTACTTTTAAAGCTATCTTTCAACGCTAATCAAAAATAACAGTTCTGCTAAGATTTTCTATCAAAAAATTGCGAAACGAAATCTAGTTTAACTCGTTACCAAACGACAATATCTTGGACTTGTTCAAATTGAAAGCATTTGCAGACGACCGATTAAATGTAGTTGAAATGACGATCTCTGTCTTTGAAAGTGTAGAAAACATTGTGGGAAAAGGAGGAAATACTGGTTACACGCATTTTCTCCTTGTCACACAATGTTTTCAAAAGGTTTCTTACCCAGGGTCGTTAAAACTCGTAATATTTGTGTGGTAAAGAGTTTATGTCCTTTAAAGCAGCAATTAAATGCCATGCACTTTTTCAATTCAGAAATGGACCGTAATTATCAAATCAATTTCATTTGTTGTTTTACCAAAGTAATCACAAAATAGCAGCATTCGAACAAAGAGCAGTGTGCATACACCACATACTTTACCATAGATCAGAATGCACGTGCTATGTAGTTTTACCTTAATCTACGCTGTCCGCAAAATGCAGTCAGATCTTAGTCTACGTTGTCCGCAAAATGCACGCGTACCTTGATCGTCGTTGTCCGCAAAATGCATTCTGATCGTGGTCTACGTTAACCCCCGCAGAATGCAGTCTGGCCTTAATCTTAGTCGTCTGCAAAATGCAGTCTGATCTTGGATCTACACTGTCCAGTACGGTAAGATGTTTTCTAGCGAAAAGAACTTTAAAATCACAGATTTGGGGGTTTAACTATTTGCTGAAATTTGTTAAATAATTCATGTAACAATTATAGGGTTAACCCTCTTCCTACACAACAATATTTTAGTATTGTCCAAACCCAAACCATTTGCAGACAATAAATTAAATGAAGTTTAACTTGTGAAAATTGTCTTTGCTAAGAGTGAAAAAATTGTACGAAAAGACGAAATGCTGGTTACCAGCATTTTTTCCTTTTCCCACTGGGGTATATTGAAATGGAAAACACTTACCAAACACGACAGTGGAACTGCGCGTAAGCCTGTCCTTTCTTCTAGGACTTCAACAATGCATAGCGCCATCTGTAAAATAGTACTTTTTATTTAAATATATTTGAGCCATTCTATGTGAAAAGGTGGCTTAATGCATCTGCGAAAAGTATCGACACAGGTCAGCCTGCGCAGTCCGCCCAGGCTGACCTTGGTCGAAACTTTTCGCTACTGGTCTATTTTCTGTATGCCAAAGGACCAGTCTACCTTATGATACAGTCGTTAGACACAATGTTTTTTTTTTTCTAATGGATCCATAGTTATGCGATGACTGGCTTAGTATCATGCATCACGGAGATGCATTAAGCCCCCTTTTGCCAGAGAATGGCTTATTTATTTATACCTCAATATTGTTAAGTATCATCTGCAAAATAGTTATCTATTTACATGTAATTTTAATTCGGCGATGTTAAAAGTTTATCATCTTTAAAATAGTGAAGTATTTACTCATACATGTATTTGAGCCAACGAAACTCGACTCATGGCGCTTCTGCGAACAGTATCGATCAAGATCAGAACGAGCTGTCTGATCTTTAATCTACATTGCCCGGTACGCCGCGATTTCATCGACGAGATGAACTCTGAAACCGCAGTATGTTGCTTATTACTGTTGAATGGAATGCCAACGGTAGCTAGAGTAAGGTTAAGGGACGGCGAAGATGAAGATCAGACGAGTGCAGTCTGATCTTGGATCTACATCGTTCGCTATCCAAATGCAAAACTTTGACACAGATCATTTTGAAACGAAGCGGAACACTTTTATCCCTTGAAAAATTGATGAACTGATTAAGTTAATAGCTTCGATCTAATTTATACAGCAGTATAAATGTGACTTGGCGTTATAACGCTTTCAGTTTGGTGTGTTTAACAGCTCATATCATGGCGGTCCGTGACGCACCTATGTGTTTCCTGGCTCTCACACCAGTACTGACACAACTTTCTTTCCAAAGCCACTGACTACTTTTCTAACCTTCATCGGAGGTGAACGGCGAAAAATCGCCGGAAAGAAAGTTTGCCTCAACCGGGTATCGAACTCGTTGCGCAACCACTACGCTATCCACTGAACTACCCGGGCGGGCAACTCTGTCAGAATGCGTAGGCGTGTAGGTTTGCAGTGCTGGGGTGAGAGAGGAGTTCTTATTTTCATGTTTGGAAGATTTAGGTAGCGGGTTGGGGGAATGAGAGAGACTTATTTTTGTGGGCAATGTTGTATGAGTTAATAAAGACACTTAGAATAGATTTTGCCAGTACCGTTCAGGACCAAACCGAGACTGGCAGCTCAATTGCAACCGATAGGACTACCAAGTCGAGGGGCTCGGCGTTCAGATCCTTGATCTGGGCAAATCGCTTTTCTTGGATTGATACTTGATGAATGCGTCACGGTTCATTCCTGTCTCAGCGCTTAACATTTTGTCCATACCCATTGTGTGGGAAAACAGCCCGTGGCTTGGAAAGAGCGTGGTGCTCAATACTGTGTCCGTATTCATCAACCGTTCCCAAGAACGATCTAAGTCTTATTCTCTAGAGTTTTCTAAATGTGAAAATAATACAGTTTCTCATTGGCTAAGCCGAATTGTTTAACCAATCAGAAGTTGTGTTACTTTTCATATTTAAAAAAATCTTTGAGAATAAGACAAAGAATGTTCTTAAGAATGGTAGGTGAATATGAACTTAAGAAGCGCAAGGATAGATGCACTCGCTACTATATGGTATCACTTTAAGGAAAAAACATAAAACACCGGGTTTTTTTTTCTTCGTCTCTTTTTTTATAGATAATTTGCAAATTTTTGCCTCACTCAATTCATGGATGTAACATTTTTGAAGTTTGGTTGAAGTTTGGTATGATCCTAAAAACCCGCGGAATAAGTCCCTTCAAACAATAAACAAACAAACTGAAGTACAAAAATAAACAAAGACTCACTTGTTATACTCGTATATAGTTCTGCGGCGATCCTGTGTCACTTGGAGAGGGCTAAAACAAAATAAAGCTGAAATTAATATTCTAAACGATAAACTACATTCCAAAATATACATATGCAATAATTTAAAAGTTCATAATGCCTGTTCTGTGTTATTGTTGTTTTGGAGTGTTTGTCTGTATACAAGTGACACGCTATAGTGAAACCGCTTTAACTTGTCATTCAATAAATATTCCGTCTTTTTACGGGCACTATTTATAGATCTGCGATAAATTCACAACTTAAAGGAAGTTTATTTCGGGATAATATGTCCATGTATTTTACCTGTACACCATGGACACGGCGACAAGATGAGTTTATTATACAAACATATTAACTCTTATCCTAGTAAATAAGTTAAATGAAACTTTCAAGTCGATGGTAAAAAACAGAATAATGCTATTTCAAACTTAATTTTTGGAAAAAAATATCTTCTCATCGGACGGTGTAAATCCAAGATCAGACTCACGTTCTGTGCAGTCTGATCTTGATCTACACTGTCCGTAAAAGGTCAGTGAGTGGCACTTAGCAGCCTAAGGGTTTGACATTTGAACTCCATTCAGGAGGAGCTTCGGCAAATATCAAAACAAAACCGAACACGGTCACGGAAACTAAGTAGTGACAAGTCAAAGGGGTTACACTATACCAACGTTTTAAGTATAGTTTAAGGACGTTTTCTAGAGTTTTGCGTCTTTCTTAGAATTTCTTTGTTGTCACACATATTATGTAAAATTTAATGCTGAATACAAAAATAAAATGAAAGTTATATGTTGTCCAATTCGTTTTCTTGTTAACTGCCTGTTTCCGTGGTAACAGTATACCCTCAAATTCTAAAAATTGTGACTTTTGCTTGAAAATGATTATAACATTGTCAGACAAGGTTAATTTTATAGTTTATATAAAATCAGAGCTAAATATTTGTACATGTATATTCTTATCCAACATTCAGAAAATTTGAATTCAATTCATATTCTTTCAGAAAGGGTCTTTTATTTCGCAATTTGTATTCACAAAAATGCCGAAAAAATTTAGAGCTCTACAGGTAAAACTGGGTCATCAAAAATACCTTTCCATAAATTTTGTCCATATTTTCCTGTATAGAATCCTTGAAGTATATATATATATATATATATATATATATATATATATATATATATATATATTTTAATAAAAAAAAAAAAAAAAAAAAAAAAAAAAAGGTTGTCGAGTTCAGATTTTCAAAAAATTAGTTTCCATCGCAACCATAAAACAGTTTTATACAAAATTTCCCAGTTTTACTGAAAACTAAGCAGTTTTTTTCGAAAACATACAAGCATAGTCATGTATTAGTAAAAACAATAAAACATTTTGATATGTCAAATTTAACTAACAGATAACCTATTATCAAAGACCACCCAGAAGTGAAGATTGGTTCGGGTAAACATGATAAATTTTCAAATTTACTTTGAATTGGGCTCCTAAAATCTCTGAAGTATGTCAGCTGGTTATAATATGCATTACTTAACATCAGGCTAGTACGAGTATAACCCTGGATAAAAAAAACCCCACTTTACCCTATCTGCGCCATAGGCGAAAACACGGGCTGGTGGCATAGATTAAGATCAGACTGCATGGTATGTGCAGTCGGGTTTTGGATCTATACCAACCGCTTGTTTAGTCAAGTCTATGGGCTAATAATTCGACGTAGGCTACTATTTCAACGTTCACTTCTTCATGGCTCGTTCGACGATTATGATATCTCATCGCGAGAATACATTTCTGCACACTTTGCCTTAGAAGAAGGGGGTGGGGAACTGACAGTTACCTTCGTTTCTTCTGCCTCGCTTGTTGCATACAGTCGGCATTTCTAGTAGTATCATTTATTGGAATTGCAGACTGAACCTTTGAAATACGGTCTAACTTTCCTCGCAAAATGTCTTTTTAAAGGGAAACATGTTTAGGCTGTTTGTGATTTCGCGCCGTACCGTGAAACTATCCAAGTACTGCTACCTATTTCCTTCGTGGAAAGTCCAATATCGTCCTTTACACTAATATGCCTTCTTAGTGCTCAAAATTTGATTTCAAAAGAAATGAGATCATTCAAAGGGACGAACACGCCTGGACGAACGAGCCCGGTCGAACAAGCTCGGGCGAACAAGCCCGGGGACGAAACAGCTCGTTTCCACGCGCACTAGGTTGCGCATAAAAAAAAAACTCCTGAAAATCTCCTTAAAGTACTTATAAAGTATAAGGGGACATTGTGTAAATTTGTATTGGTAAAAACCAAATGTGCACATGTATGTTTGTTGATTGATTGATTGAATGGTGTTTTACGCCACTTTCAACATTATTTCAGTCATATCACGACGACAGCTCACATATTCATGTATTTCCTGGGTTTAATCAGTATTAGGCTAGGGCTCTGAAATGTCTTGCCAAGGACACACCACGAAAAATCCAGCCGATCAGGCGGGGCTCGAGCCCAGGGCTTTCAGGTTACGAGTCCCACACTTTACCACTGAGCCACGCAGGATCCCACGTATGTTTGTAGAACTATGCAAAATAAAACCAACATAGAGGTTAAACTCTGCAAACTTGTACATTCTTAAAAATATACCGAGGCAAACTTTCTTTCCGGCGATTTTTCGTCTCTCATCTCTGATGCATGTGAGAAAAGTAGTCAGTGGCTTTGGAAAGAAAGTTGTGTCATTACTGGTGTGAGAAAGCCAGGAAACACATGGGAGCGTCACTGACCGCCATGATATAACCTGAGCTGTTAAAATGGCGTAAAACTCCAATACAAACAAAACAAACTTTTCTGTGCTCTCTGTACTACTACATAGACATTTAAATCTTTACTACATAACACAATTTTAGACTAGTCCAAATTGAAAGCATTAGCAGACAGCAAATTCAGTGTTACTCAGTACATTGAATTTGTCTGTCATAGGGTAGAAAAAATTGTCGGTAAAGGAGAAAGTGCTGGTTACCAGCATTTTCTCCTTTTTCCCACAATGTTTTCAAAAGTATCCTTCGTTAGGGTCGTTAAAACTCGGGACGTGTGGTAAAGTGTTGGACCCTTATACAGTTTATTTCACAGAATCTACTTATACATATAGTCAATTAATTCCGGGGTTATTCAGCATTCGAATCGTCATGCATGTACACGTACGTTTCTTTGAAATTTTGTTACTTTGTTTGAAGAGACATGTAGGCCCAACGCGGCTGGATTTTTAAGCTTGTTCTTGTATTTTAGAAATACTGTGATTGTATAAAGAAGGCATATGTCACTATAATAAAATGTTCGTTCTTTTGTTCGTTATATGTCCGTCATCACATTTAACAGCCTGATCATAAAGTACATGTAAATGGAAACTTAAGGCCAACAGTGAACCCCACAAGTTATTTAAAAATTCTTCCCTCGCTAGAAAAATAGTATGCGCTCTTCCTTCCTTCTTTTCTTCCCTTCCTTCCTTCCTTCCTTTTTCGATCCACCCTTTTTTCCTTCATCTCTTCCGTTTTCGATCCGCCCTTTTTTCCTTCATTCATCTTTCACTTCGTCGTTTCATTCATTGGTTTATTCATTCAGCCATTTACTAATAAGTTTACGCATTTTAGTCATTTTCATAAATTCATACATCAAACATTTTTTTCGTTCCTTTAAATATTCCACTTAAGTATTATTTGCATTGTACGTTTTTCCACCTATCTTTATGAATATTTTTTCATACAAACACCTATCACCTAAACGACATATTACTTTGAATAATACTGAATAATAATAATAATAATAATAACAAGTGCTTGTCAAGCACCAGATCCCCCGCCGATTGGGCTTTTTCTAACACAGCACCGAAATAAGAGCTTGAAGTGAAGATAAAAAAACAATCATATTTTCTTTTTTGAAATACAGGTCCAAGTTATGAAAGTTGGCATTAACATGATATAATAACTACAAAACATTATAACTTAATCAATATTGAAGTTTCTGAAAAAGAAAAAAAGACACTTTTTCTTTTTAAAATGCATACAAGAGTTATAAAACTTTTTTGTGTTTATGCCATAAGTATGAAACTTGGCCAAGAATGGGAAATGTGCGAACAAAAATCCAAAGTAAAAATTTACAAAGGGCAATAACTCCAAAAATACTGAAGATAGAGTTATGGTTTTTGTGCACTGCACTTCTCCTCAATTAGTTCTATATGTGTGTGAAGTTTCAAGTTCCTAGCTTTTATACTTTTGGAGATATACGCCAGACAGAAATCCAAAGTAAAAATTAACAAAGGGCAATAACTCAAAAATTACTGAAGACAGAGTTTTGGTTTTTGTGAACTGCACTTCCCCTTAATGAATTCTATAAGTGTATACAGTTTGAAGTTCCTAGCCTTTGTACTTTTGGAGATATGCTCCGGACAAAATTCCAAAGTGAAAATTTACAAAGAGCAATAACTCAACAATTACTGAAGATAGAGTTATGATTCTTTAGCACTGCAATTCTCCTTAATTAGTTCTATATGCATGTGATGTTTCAAGTTCCTAGCTTTTATACTTTTGGAGATATGCTCCGGACAAAAATCCAAAGTTAAAATTTACAAAGGGCAATAACTCCAAAAATACTGAAGACAGAGTTATGGTTTTGTGCACTGCACTTTTCCTCAATGAGTTCTATATATGTATGAAGTTTCAAGTTCCTAGCTTTTACACTTTTGGAGATATGCTCCGGACAAAAATTCAAAGTAAAAATGTACAAAGGGCAGTAACTCCAAAAAGACTGAAGACAGAGTGATGGATCTTGTGCACTGCACGCCTCCTCAATGAGTTCTATATGTGTGTGAACTTTCAAGTTCCTAGCTTTCATACTTTTGGAGATATGCTCCGGACAAAAATTCCAGAAAAAAAATGTACAAAGGGCAATAACTCCAAAAATACTGAGGATAGAGTAATGGTTCTTGTACACTGAACGCCTCCTTAATAAGATCTATCCACTTGTGAAGTTTGAAGTTGATATCTCAAATACTTTTGGAGATATGCTCCGGACAAAAATGTGGGACTGAAGGACGGAAGGACGGACGGACGGAATGACGGAAGGACGGACGGAGACTATTACCATATCCCCCGCCGCCTTTTCGGCGGGGGATAATAACGATACCACTACTATTACTACTACTACTACTACTACTGATAATAATAATAATAAGAAGAAGAAGAAGAAGAAGAGGAAGAGGAAGAATGGTGTCTAGAACAACTGTAATTGAAACAAACTCACCTTTGCGCAAAAGTCTACGCCAAACTTATGTTTTTGTAAAGCTCAAAGTCCTATAGTCGTTCAAACGTTCAATGTTAACCCTTATCCTGCTGACTAAGTTAACTATTAAGTCAATAGTAAAAAACAGAATACTGTTATTTCAAATTTATTTATTTATTGGAGAAAAATATATCCTTATCGAACAGAGTAGATCCAAGCACGTTTTGTGCAGTCTGATCTTGATCTACACTGCCTGCAAAAGGTCAGTGAGTCGCACTTAGCAGCTTAAACGTTAATGTGAATACATGTATCTGTTATAATAACATATATCAACGTAGCTATTATTGACGGGATATTTTCAGAAATCGGGAAAACCCAATTTACCTGACACTCTTTCTAAATAGTTTTTCGGGAACCCTACTTGCTTTATCAGTACTAGCAATTCTGTGTTAACTCGTTATAGCACGACAACATTTTAAATTGTCCAAAAATTCAAAACCTTTGCTTACGACAAATGAAAAGTG
This sequence comes from Tridacna gigas, assembly GCA_945859785.2. NCBI lineage: Eukaryota > Metazoa > Mollusca > Bivalvia > Cardiida > Cardiidae > Tridacna > Tridacna gigas. Next base: position 25,933,782 of record OX244043.2, on the reverse strand, counting down.
CCTCAACTGATGGGACTTGTGTTTGAATGAGAAGAAAACATTATGGAAAAAGGAGACAGAGAAAATACCGGTTCCTTCCCCTACAATGTTTTCAGAAGCCTTCTTTGCCAGAGTCTTAAAAGAGGATTTTCTACGTTTGCATCAGACATCTTTTGAACATAAGAAGTGACACAAAGGCATGCCCCCATCCCAATAATTTTTCCAAAATAAACTAATTACAAGTAAAGTTTTATAGCTCTTAATCCTTTACCACACACAATCCAGAGTTCTAATGACCCTTAATAAGGCACCTTTTGAAAACATTGTGAGAAAAGGAGAAAGTGCTGGTAACCAGCATTTTCTCCTTTTCTCACAACGTTTTCAACCAGCATTTTCTCCTTTTCTTACAAGGTTTTCGACCCTTACACGGATATTAGAAAGCACTATTTCTGTGTGAAACTAAAAAAAAAAAGAAAAAAAATGTCCACTGAAATATTAATTGCAGAAAATCGATCAGAAAATAAGTCTATACTGACACGTAAGAACATTTCTAATTGCTACTGTGATCTGTCCGGTGCTTTGATTCCTTTTGGCTATCAGAAAACATCACATTTCTAAGAATAATCATTATTTGAGCAGTACTTTTACTTTAAGAACTTTTTTTTTAGGTTCGAAATTAAAGCGTATTTTCTGTAATTTTGACAAGAGCTACCCTTTTAGAAGAACTGTATCTTTGTATTTTGCTCCGCAACATATGGTTTTCTTTTTCATTTCTTTTTTACCCCGCATACATTATAATTATTATCCTCTGATTGAAAATGAAAAGGAAAAAACTGTGGCATATTTCCTTACGTTTATGATTTTAGTGAAAACCTTTTTGTTTAATCCTTATTAAGTGATACAGTATCGCTGTTATGACGTCGTTTAAGTCTTACATCTATGCCAAACTGAATAAAGTGTTTTTCGATGGTACTATTTTGCCATGTATTGATATTTCTATGTTACTTACCCCAAAGGAGGTTTTTCTCTTTTTTTTTTTTTTTGATTCGACATGGTTAATCTTAGTTGGTTTGTTTTGCATCCCACCTCAAAAATCATTTTACGTGCCTCTAAAACCTGCTTGAAACACGCATACTTAAAAGTATTGGCATACATGTTACCCTTTCAATCTTGTGCCGGAAATTATTGGCGTAAAGAAACTTACCTAATTTCGAGGCTTTCAATATCCGTAGAGCACTTCATAGATAAAGGATTAAAAAATCATATGTACTAACACTCGACTAAAATGGTGATTGCCACAAGAAAGAATTTTCTAGAACAATACACATGAACAGATCTTATCAGACCTCTCCAATAGTGGTGAGTTTAAAAGGCAGATTGCCTCAGAAATTGCTGCCTACTCCATGCTTTTCTGCGAAATTGTTCTGATACACAGTCTGTTTCGTCATGGTTTTATAAAAAAACCGAAATCAAAAAACTGAAATAGGAAATAAACGTGTTTTGTTTTTATATGACGGATTTCAAAAAGGATTAGTTATATTGATTTGATTGCTAATGACCTTTCCAGTAGTTGTAATTTTTCATTAAACAAATAAAGCAACACACACAAAAAAAGAATTTCGTTAAAAAGAGAACACCGCGGGAAAAGACCACGCAACTTGAAAACTTGGGAAGAAGGTCACGTGTCTGTCATGTAATGCATAAGAGGTTCCCCCTTTTTACACAGCGGCAATCATATAATGCCTGACTTAGTATTTGTTTACATGTACCAAAATATATTGAAATTAAAAGCGATAAGCTATTTGAAAACATTGATGCTGACCTCTCCTGGCTTTTTTAAAAAAGCCAACTTGTTAAATACTCTACAACATTTGAAAAGCAATGAAGTGGACGGACGAGTGTCATGGCGTCTCTAGAAACTCAATTATAACAACAAAATTAAGGCATTTTTTACTTTATTTTAAGAACTTGTATGCATCTTTAAGAACAGACTAAAAATGAAATAAATAAATGAATAAATAAATAAATACCTATGAAAACAACGCCGTAAATGAGAGGACGAAAAAGGTGAGGCAATGCTTTCACCTAATAATAGATCTGAATCTTTTACATTACTACTGTAAGTGTCGCACCACTGCGAGATTGCTTCCGGGTTGTTGTAGTCAAAGGTAGTCCCATATAAAATTTTGCAGTAGCACTTCTGATGCACTGTTGCATGAAGCTGAGAGGGTTTGGTGGTATATGAAATACCTTCAGTCTGAAGGTTTGCTCTGATGTTATTTTTGTGATTGTTTCTCCACTCACCTTCATGTCAGCCATTTACAGAACATTTTTGGAATGAAAGATGATCACGATACGGACATCTGTTCAAACGGCTTTATGCGGCAATATTCTTGCTGACTGCTAATAACATGGGTACGGATCGTTAAATAAATGATTTACCCTTACCTTGACACCAAATCTAGAACATGATTTTTATCAATTTTTTTGTATTTTACCTTTTTTTTTTCACCTAAACACTTCTGCGCAATTTGTAAACAAGCACTCATTATAAATTCAGTTAAGTGCGCATGCGCTCTCGATTTCATTCGAAAAAATAGCCCGTATGATGGGAAATTTATGTTTCGTATGACTCCTCGCAAATGAAATACATTCGGTACATTTTACTTTCATTTTTCATGTCCAAGCTTATAAAATAGAAAGCCGATAAACTTTGGAAAAATGAATTTAACTGTACTTGAATTGACTTCCGGAACATGCGCAGTAAATGTCAAGCCTAGTTTCGATTTCTATGGAATCATGTCAAAAATATGGAATAACGTTACACTTTTTAATAATTTTGGCGTTTTTTCTAAATGTCAATCATTTATACTACTACTACTAATAATAATAATAATCTATAAAGTCACTTTCAGTTAAATTAAACTCACCTCTGCGACAGTCTGCACCAACCTGTAACACGAACTATACTTCAAATAGGTATATGATAAACTATAATTAGGAATTACTGGGGATATATTTTTAGAATTAGAAACACTCGATTCACCTGGAATTCCTTTTAAACGGTTTTTAGGAAATGTACTTTCTATTTAAAAAAAAAAAAAAATGTTTGTCTATTCCATCAGGTGACATTTGCTTTTTTAAAAGTACGCATTTCCAGCCACAGATGATTTTTTGTTTCGTTTTGAATCAGGTTTCTTTAGAATACTTTGTAGGAACAGGTGGCGTGTCCCAAGCCCAATAGTTATTCCAATACGTAAACGCAAAAGGTAAGTATTCTAATCACGAGTTTTAACCAATTATACAATTATTGTCTGTCGTTAATGGGGCCTATTTATTTTTCATTCCGTAAATCAAAAGACCGATAGATATAACTAGATACAATGGATCCTTTGCAATTAGTTAAGCTGTGCGGTTATATTCAGTACAAAGGTGCTGTTTTGGAGTTAACCCTTATGCTGCTAGGCGCGACTCATTGACCTTTTTGCGGACAGCGTAGTTCAAGATCAGACTGCACATAACGTGCAGTCTGATCTTGAATCTACACTGTCCGATATGGATATATCTTTCCCCGAAAAATACCTTTCAAATCGGAAAATTTGGGTTTATACTATCGGGTTGAAAGTGACACTTCCGAGCCCTAGCCTAGTACTGGTGAAACCCAGGAAATACATGAATTTGTGAGCTGTCGCCGGGATATGACTGAAATATTGTTGAAAGCGGCGTAAAACATCAATCAATTTATCTGGCAGGATAAGGGTTAAACATAACGGGGTGGACGTTTTTCAATCGGTAACCCCGTCTTTTATCATTACATCGGATAACGTCGTCATACTCATTTGAATATGAATCCTCGTTATCGGCATGTACAATTATCCCTTTACCAGACGACAAAATTTTAGCCTTTGCCAAATTTAAGGCATTTACAGACGACAATTTCAATGTTGCTCAAATGGTGGAATTTTTCTTTGATAGGGTAGACATAAATTGTTAAATATTTCAAAATAAATGAGCCATGTTCTGTGAAAAGGGGGGCTTAATACATCTTCGTAAAGTATCGACCCAGGTCAGCCTGCGCAGTCCGCGCAGGCTGATCTGAGCCGAAACTGTTCACTATTGGTCAATTTTCTGTACGTCGAAGGACCTGTCTACCTCATAATTCAGTCGGTTGTTTAAAAAAATGGGCTCTTATGGATCCATAATTATGTAATTATTTATCATGTAATTATGTATTGACTGGTACAATGCATCACGGAGATCCATTAAGCCCCCTTTTGTTAGAGCATGGCTCAAATCTTACTGTATGTCCTAGATTAGACCGCAAGTTTGCTGTAATTTGATCTGGCGAATGTAGTGTTTTTTCCTCGGTGAACTAAATTTTCAAATTCCAATATTTTGGTTTTTTTACTATTGAGAGGAAATTTTTGTTTCATTTATATGTATATAAATTTCTTTGTTTGTATGGTCTTTATTTTAGTTATATCGCTGCGGCCAGTGCAACTATCCCTGCTTTCCTGCAGTTTCTTCTACCGGTACCTCGCAAAATGTTCTTCCCAAGCTACTGACTGCCTTCCCATTAAAACCCACGCCCCCAAAAAATCATCAGTGGTGAAAGAGAAATGAATCGGGTCGCAATGACAATCATCAAGCCTTTGAAAGAAAGCGACCGAGCTGGGGATTCGAACCAGCGACCCCTTGTTTCAAGCCCGTTTATAAAACTGAATGCGTTGGCCAGCTCGGCCTCCAAAACATGTAAATGAATGTGGAGATATAAGGTATTATAAACAGTAAGTCGATTTTTACCTGTGGCTGAGTAAACAAAAATGAAGTTTCTGTTTAAAATCCAAGAGCTATAGTTTATCGTCGATAGAGTGTCACCTGGTTTAAGTTAAACCAGTAGAACTTTAGGTAAAGCAGGTACAAAACATGCTCTAATAGTACGAGGAATAACATAAGTCTTCCATGCTAGTTATCTGACATGTCCCTCTGTAAAGCAAAAACTTATCCTTTGAAATCTGTGCCAAAACGAACAATATTTTTTTTAAATAGAATAATGCTAAAAATTGGTTGTTTACATGATTTTCATTTTGTGGTTCCCATGGTAACAAATAAGAGGTCATCGGAATAAAAACATGTATGCATTATTGTTTTTCACTGAATGCTCAAAATTATCATCTAGTTGTATTCATACCAATTCTTAATGGTGATTGTACTACATAATATATGTTATAGATAAAGTCATATTGAATATTCATTTTCTCGTTGCAATAAATATAGTTACCATGGCACCATAATCTTTCCTAGCATAAATCTTTCACAGCAAATATTTGATATACATATATATTTTGTAGTGACAGAAAATAGTCTTTATGGTAGAACTAGCAAAATATTAATATAATATAAAATAAAGCTGAAAACGAGTTACTTTATATGATTATGCTTCTGTGGATGCCACGGTAACAAAAGACAAAATTGTGTGAGTTTCCACTTTTGTTTCAAAACATGTAGACATTTTACTTTCACCTGAAACACATTTTCCCAAAATTCTTCATAGGGACTAAACTGTCTCTTTCTGAACTTGACCCTTTTAAATATCTTCTCTGGAATTAAATAAACAGTTTTAAACAACCTACACAGAAAGTCTCCAGCCATTGTCCCCTTTAGAAGATCTCTGCAGATTTTAGCTCGAGCAAATAGAAGCGTTGGTTTACTGTTTTACAAAGCAAGTACTTTACAGCTGAATCTTCACAGTAACGGTTTTTATCTAAAGATTTGCGTTTTTGAAAGCTGGGTGTTTACTCTGACTGTATGTCATGTTTTGTTACAGTAAAAAGTTCGAGCTACTGAGCACCCGTGCTGGTCGGGCCGGTGTAATGCACAACTTTATGAGAAGGCTTTCGCTTCAAGAATAACTATCCCCTGTCCCCCTGTACACCTTTGCGGAAAGACCCTGACTGATAGAAAAAGATGACGTTGACGCTGAAGTCAAGAGAGTTAGTGGTAAGGATGATAATTTTGTTTCATTATCATCATCAGCAGCAGCAGTGCGAACGTCGTCGTCATCGTCGTCTTGTATTTCAGCATTTTTAGTTTCGATATCATCATATTATTTATCATTATCATTGTAATCACCATCTTTTTACCTTCTTCATCATCATCGTCATTATCGTCATTCTTATATTACTCTTGGTAGTTGTTAAAATTTCTAATTGATAGACTAATGAAATGCCTTTTGTGTTCTGATACGCATGCACAATCATCATCATCATCATCAACGCCACCTTCATTATCACCATCATCATCATCGTCATGTCCGTTGTCGTCGTCGTTGACTCCACTGCCACTCTTTGATGATAATACTATAGCCATGTTTTCACTTTTTTTTTCCAACAGAGGACTTTGATGGTCTTTTTGAAATGCATCCAACCAAAGTGAAACATTTATATATGGTGGACGCTGGACTGACCTTCAACTCGCCATACCCGCTCGTCCTACGTCCGCAGCGAGAGGTCGACATCATCTTATCCTTTGACTTCAGTGCGAGACCCAGTGACACCACACCGCCTTTCAAAGTAGATCGCTTTTCTGAATTTAAGCCATGCTCTGTGAAAAGGGGCTGTAATGCATCTGCAAAAAAAAAGTATCGACTCATGTCGGTAAGCGCACTTCGCGCAGGCTGACATTTGTAAATTTTATGCATGTCAAAGGACTATTCTATCTCTGGATCCATTTGACCGCTAGAGTGAATGGATTTTATGAGTCCGTAATTATATGATGACTCGCTTGGCATAGTGCATCACGGCGATGCATTAATCCCCCTTTTCCCGAGCATGGCTCACAATTTTGGGTGTTAAGTGAGTTCTTATAGGTGATGGGCGAGCTGCAGGCGAACCGATGTAGCATGTTGCTACCGCACGGTGCTAATAAGCCATGGGCTGTGAGTATAAATCCAGGCTCGGACATTTTTATGTAAAACTCTTTACCTAACAACCCACTATTTGAATGACCATCAGGGAAAGGCTTTTTAAATCATAGTTCATAGTTGGAAAAGGAGAAAATCTTGTTTATCACCTTCTCCATGTCATGAAATATTGTCTACCCAAACAAAGACAAATCCCATCAACTGGGCCACGTGTAATCTGTTGTCTGCCAAATATTAACGTTCTCAATTTGAAGGAGCCTAAAATTTTGTCGTCTGGTAAAGAGTTATCATAAATATCATGAAATCATTTTAGAATATAAGATAAGTGCTAGTATTTCTTCATTTATTTGACCCTTTATCAAAGAATTCCTAATTTTAACGTTGAGACAGAGAAAACATTATAGGAAAAAGGTGAAAATGCTAGTAGCCACCTTTTTCTGCCTTTCTCAGAATGTTCTATTCTTTTCCAAAGAGAAATTCTATTATCTAAATGACAGTTAATTTGTCGTCTGCAAATGCATTCACATTCGACATGTCTAGGATTTTTGTCGTCTGGTAAAGAATTAAAGAATTACCTTCTGTTACGGAATGGACAAAAACAGAAAGTACCATTCCTCCTCCTGTGTTTACAAGTGTTTATTACAAGTTATTGTTATAACTAAGTACAAAAGTATAGTGTTTAAAAATATTTAGTAATAAAACATAAGTATAAATATAAGTGAGCCACGCTCTGACAAGAGGAAGCTTAATGCATCTCCGTGATGCATTATACCAAGCAATGTCACATAATTACAGATCCATAAAACCCGTTTTGTTCAGCAACCTACTGAATTATGAGGTACGCTGGTGTCGCCAGCCAGCCACTTTGTTAACGTAGACATACAGAAAATTTACCAAAGCAAAACGTTTGGGCCCAGGTCAGCTTGCGCGGACTGCGCAGGCTTAGCTGGGTCGATACCTTTTGCAAATGCATTAAGCCCCCTTTTCACCGAAAATGGCTCAAGTATAATGATAAAGTATAAAAGATTATCAATAATGTGTATAGTAAGCCCTGGTTTTCCTCCTTTTTAGGAACTACTTTCAGCAGCGGAATGGGCAAAAAAAACAAAAGGTGCCATTTCCGCCGATTGACACAACTGTTTTTGACAGAGAGGGCCTCAAAGAGATGTATGCATTTCGACACCCTACTGATGCCAACTGTCCAATCGTTCTACATTTCTGTCTCAAGAACATTGAGTTCAGGAGATTTTCAAAATCAGGTTTCTTGCGTTTGATTTGCTTTTTTCAGATGATTTACTTTACTCCCAGCATTTTTCTATTTATCTTTCAACTAACCGGGTATCCATGCCATAAGATCTATGCGATATTTATTTTTATCACATGAAACCTTCTCCGGTATTATATTAAACCCATGACTTATTTTTGATGATATACTAGTGTTTATCGTTTTTTGGGTCCCGCCTTTTTTGGATGTCGGCTCTGATCAGTCTTTAGTCATGAGCGCTTGAAGCCGGAGAAATCAGCCACAGCACGTGCCGGAATTGCTGAAATAGGTGGACTTACCCCTTCTAGAAAGTGTTTCATTCTACTCTCGGAGTAAATGTCAAAGAACTATCTTCTTGTGTTTGAAACCGAACTACAACTGTAGACATGGGCCCGCGAATGATTTATAGGCTAAAGGTGATGACGCAGGATATTTTTTGTCTTTCATTCGCTTTATGTGATAAATAGAACCTCACATTCGTGTTTATGCATGTGATAAATAGAACCTCACATTCGTGTTTATGCTCGCCAAGGCTCGCGTCATACATTTTTAGTCAACTCGTTTGATAAAATTTATAATACATAAACACTCATGTAAGATCCTCTATTTGATATACCACGGATTTTTTTTTTTTATAGATTTTGATATACCACGGATATTTATAGAACAGTATCTTGCAGTGACTCCGCCCCTATTTCCTACTTATGAATGAAATGTATTCCAAATTGGTAAATGATTGATTGATTGTATGGTGTTTAACGCCGTTTTCAACATTTTTTCAGGTATATCGCGGCGGCCAGTGCACCTATCCATGCTTTCCTGGAGTTTACTTTACCAGTACTCCGCACAATATTCTTTCCAAGCCACTGGCTGCTTTCCCACATAACCATCGTCGAAACAATAGTCAGCGGTGAGAGAGGAATGAATCCTGTCGCGATGACTATCATTAATCCTCGGAAAGAAATTGGCCAAGCCGGGGATCGAACCAGCGATCTCCTGTTCTCAAATCCTGTACGCACCGACTGAGCTACGGTGGCTTGGCCCAAATTGGTAAAGATTTCTTTTGTGTACATGCAGCAACTATTATTTCCTGTATAGTATTCATATTTTGTAAGGTTATTTTCAGAGTCGTCTGCTGCAAACTTGTCTTATGGTGTCATGGATAACACTATAGAATTAACCCTTATCCTGATAAATAAGTGAAATAAGATTTTCAGGCCGGTAGTAAAAACCCGATTAATGTGATTTTAAAGTTATTGTTAGGAAAGAAAATATCTCCTTCTCGGACAGTGTAGATCCAAGATCAGACTGCACGTTCTGTGCAGTCTGATCTTGATCTACACTGTCCGCAAAAGGTCAGTGAGTCGCGCTTAGCAGCCTTAGGGTTAGTGATTCCTTTTTCTGCCTGCGATGGGCACTAAGTTTGACAGACCGTACTGTAACACATTGAACCATTGTCAGACCCATGATATTATCCATAGTTTTAAAGGTTATGAATTAAATCAGTCTGCTTGTTGACCCATACATTGTTTACATTTGGCAGCTAGTGGGCCTTTAAACTCTCTCGCACACTAAGTTACCCTTGGTCAGTTATACTTGCACACTAAGTTATCCTCAAGTTATACTTTCTATGGTAGGAGAGACGTTTGTTTCTATATTCTTTAATTTATCAGAAAACAAAGTGTGTGTCAAAACATTCCTTGAACTCTTTAAGAAAGGACAAAATTTAAAACCTGTCTTAGTTGAAAGCATTTGCAGACGACAAATTGAATATGACTCTTTTACCTTTGTATTTGAAAACATTGTGGGAAAAGGAGAAAATGATTGTAGCCAGCATTATCTCCTCTTCCCACAGCGGTTTCAAAAGATTTACTCTACGAGTCATTAAAACATGGGGTTGTTTGGTAAAGGGTAAACTGTTGATCAACTTTATCCACGGTGTGTTATTTATCTAGAGTTTTTGCGTGTGTGACAAGCGAGTGAATGACAGAAAATGTGAAATCAAAATATTCAGGTGTTGAAATCTTTGAGGGGCTTGGTCTTACTTTTCCTTCTTTCTTGAAATATTGTTTCATATCTCTTTTCCTGAAATGCATTTTCTGTGTATGGCTCTCATTTTATACCCCCACCTACGAAGTAGAGGGGGGGTATACTTGTTTCAACATGTCTGTCTGTCTGTCTGTCCGCCCGTTCGTTCGTTCGTCAGTCTTGTTTTCGTTTCCAAACTCTAGCTCAAAATCCGTTTGACCTAGAACACTGAAAATTTATACAAGATAGTGTTCCTCATGACCCAAGGATGTGCCCTATTGTTTTGGCGTCACATGGGTCACGAGGGTCAAAGGTCAAGGTTACTGGTGATCTTTGTTTTGAAAATAATTTCCGTTCTCTGATTGTTCTGTTTCAATAACAAGGTGTTGGTGTGGGGTATTTGTACGCTTTACAACAGTTCTAGTTTGTTTTCTTTCGCTTTTCAAAACATTCCCTTCCTGCGTCGAAGGTATCTGTCCATCTTTGTTATTTTTCTTTTGTTTCTAAATTCCCTCGGCAAGCCATCAAGTAAACCAGCCGCTGAGATAGAAATGTTCGGCTGTGATCAAAAGTGATATCGTGCTCGGTTCCAGGAAATGTCTTTGTTTGTCCTGGATACAAATAAAAGTCGCAGGGAGATTGGGGCAGGGTCTGAGGCTGTATTTTACCTACTAAAACTGAAACTCTAATTTCAAATACGAAGACAAGCTAACAGAGGATAAAAGGTTTAATAAAAATTAAAGATAAAGACTGAGAATTAAAAATACAATGGTGTTAGTTTTCAATTACAAAGATGAAACAAACTTTTTGTAAAAAAAAGAAATATAATGTAATGCATCTGCAAAAAGTTTAGACCCAAGTTAGCTTGTGCAGCCAGCGGAGGCTGACATGAATCGATGCTTTTTGCTATAGGTAAATTTTCAAATGGCCTGTCTACCTCATGATTCAGTCGGGTTTTTTGCAAAATAATCCATATTATATGCGGCGACTTTCTTATTATAACGTACAACGAAAAAACATTAAACCCCCTTTCTGAAGAGCGCCGCTCATATAATTGGCCCGCAACATACAAAATGAGACCTTCGAACATTTGCGTAAAGTGTCGTCTCGGATTAGCCTGCGCAGTCCGCGCAGGCTAATCCGAGACAGCACTTTATGACTACATCAGATTTTTTCATACAGTAGACTTTCGTAAAACAGAAAATCGCACAAAAACGGGAAGTATCGTCTCGGATTAGTCACAGACTGCACAGACTGATCTGGGACGACACAATTTTACACAACATGTCCGAAGGACCGTTTTCGTCTGTTGCACGCCATTATTATAATGCTGACGAAAAGTTGAAAGGTACTGCACTGGTGACACATGGGACTGAAATTATCATGAGATAAGGAAAAAATATGATGGTTTCCTTTGCCCATGATGTTTTCCAAAGTCTTCTACCTCTGGGTCGTTAGAACCAGGAATCGTGTGGTAAAGGGTTAACCCTGAGGCTGCTAACTTTAAAATCGCAACATTTGGGTTTTTGTTTCGACATAAAAGTTTCATTTAACTTACATAGCAAGTTAAAGGTTAAAACCTACCAAAAACAAGAAATCATCAAACTGTAATGTCTGTTAAATAAGTAAGACCTGGATAGAGGCAAACACGTTTCTGCACGATGACCATAACCGTGAATAGACACTGAAAATATAATAAAATCCAGAACTGATTTTGTGTACTTGTCTTATGAATGGTTCGTTGATTGGATGGATGGACGGATGGATGGATGGATCGATCGATCGATCGATAGTTGGCGGAAGGACAGACAGGCAGGCAGGCAGGCAGGAAGGAAGACAGGCAGGCAGAAAGGCGGGCAGAGAGTTTGTTTGGGTATCTAATGAGTAAGGGCAAAAATGCCCCTTCCCTATTTTATACATACATGTACATGTACATTGCTTTGTTAAAGATGTAAGGGATGTTTTACTTACTGCAATGACATAAGCGCCATTGAAAGCTGCTGCCAGAATTTCTGTGAATTCCCACTGTAATAGAAAAATATTTGAAATTCATTATGATAATTATATACTTTATATACAATTTATCCTTAGGCTGCTAAACGCAACTCAAAGGCCTTTTGCTGACAGTGTAGATCAAGATCAGAACGTGCAGTGTGATCTTGGATATGCACTGTCCAATGAAACGATATTTTTTCCCAAAAATATCTTTGAAATAGGAAAGTTTAGGTTTTTAGTATAGGCTTGAAAGTTTCATTTCTCTTATTCAGTAGGCTAATGGATAATACAGCTGAGACCAATCAAAGCTGTACCGTTAATTTAATGTAGATATTTAAGCTATTAAGAAACAGAACAGAATGTGGTCACAAACACAAGGGACATGGTGACGACTATCAAAATTTAATATAAATAAAATTACAGGTGATTTTTTTTTTTTTTTTTTTGTCTTACGAGGCATTTTGAAAAGCATGAAAACAAGAATTTTCCAAGTGTTTATCGACATTTAAAATGGCGAATTAGAAATATGAAACAAAGCACTTTGAACGTTGTCTGCGCATGTCATATTCTTTGAAGAGTGACCCGTCAGCTATGGCGCATCAATATCCTGCACAGGATAAAAATTATTACGCGGTGCACATAGCTAAAACTCCGACGCTGCCACTTACAAGTAGCAAGCGAATAATGGCTATAAATAATACGTTTGTTGAGTCATCAAGACTTTTTATCGTTCCAAATTTCTTAACGATAACAATTGTTTCACGCAAGAAAAATAATTTTTAAAAAAATACCATTGTTACTGCAAATCTTTGTGCGGGATTTTTCAGAGACATTAACAACAAAAAAAACTTTCCCTACCATGCTAGACTTTTACCTTGGCTAGGATAGACTTATACCGGGGCTTTCCCGGCCCACAGGGGCTGTATTTAACCCTTATCGTGCTAGATAAGTTAAATAAAACTTTCAAGCCGATGATAAAAACCTAATAATGCTCTTTCAAACTTATTCTTTTTGAGAAAAATATCTTCTGATCGGACAATGTATATCCAAGATCAGACTGCACATTTTGTGCAGTCTGATCTTGGTCTACACTGTCCTCAAGAGGTGAGTAAGTCGCGCTTAGCAGCCAAAGGGTTAAAATGACTTTTGCATAGGTTATAATCATGCTAGCTAAAAGGCTGGAGGAATCGTTTCAGTTAGCGATGTTTTGAAAAAAAAACGTATACCGTGTATTTTATTTCAAAACTCGCTGCACCGGTTGCCATTTCAAAAAGTAGTCCGGTTCTGTACCAAAAATGCCCAATCAGATAATTATATATTTGAAAAATATCAGCTAGCGAAAAACGATGGCACTGCGAAAAGTTAGTGGTTACAATCGGTATATAGTTGCTTTCTTACCCTGATATTCAGTCCTTTGATCATTGCAGCCTGGCATAAGAAGTTAATGACCAGAACAACGACAGTCTGAAATTACGAAATAAAAGCAATACTATTCACAACCCTTCTCTTCCCGAGTGCAAACACGGATAGTGTAGAATAAGATCAGCCTGCAACTGCTTGCACACTGAACTAAATCTTTGCTCTCTGTTTGTTTTCAAACATAAGATTATACGACAACGTGCAACGAGGGAATGAAGGTAAAACTTTCTGTATTTTAAGGTCAGGATCACTTGGGATTACAAGAAAAACTTTTATTATATTAGGCCATGTTTGTACTGTATTGGTGTTTAACGCCATTTTAACAGCTTAGGTCATATCATGGCGGCCAGTGACGCACCCTTTTGTTTCCTGGCTTTCTCACACCGGCACTGACACAACTTTCTTTCCAAGGCCATTGATTACTTTTCTCACATGCATCAGAGGTGAGAGGCGAAAATCGCCGGAAAGACAGTTTGCCTCAACCGGGTATCGAACTCGAAACCACAAGGTCATGGGTCAGATACGCTAACCACTAAGCTACCCAGGCGGGCCATTTTAGGACATGTATAACGAAGGAATACAATCAAACACTTTAAGCATTTGAAGCAAAGTAAAAGGAGGGAGTACAAAGTAACACTTTCAGCATTTCTAAGCCATGAACAACCATAAACAACGAAAGGGTAAAATTAAAACATCCAGCATTTTAGGCCGTGAACAACGAGGGAGTAAGAGTTAAACTGTCAGCATTTCTAGGCCATAAAACAAAGAGGAAGTGTTAAGTTAAACTTTCAGCATTTCTAAGCCATGTGAAACAAGGGAGCAATTACAATATCGACTAAAAGTAAAACGTTCCATATCTTTGCACAGTTCCATGTAAAACGAGGAATGGAAGGTATTTCTAAAACATATACAATGAGGAAATAAAGGCCACTTTCAGATTTTCTAGACCATGTACAAGGAGGGAGTAAAGGTAACACTTTCAGCATTTCTAGACTAAGTACAATGAGTGAGTAAAGGTAACACTTTCAGCATTTCCAGACTATGTACAATGAGTGATTAAAGGTAAAACTTTCAGCATTTCTGGGCCGTATACAACCTGGCAGTAAAGGTAAAACTTTCAGCATGTCTACGTCATGTACAACGAGGAAGTAAAAGTAACACCTTCAGCATTTCTAGACCATGTACAATGAGGGAGTAAAGGTAAAACTTTAAGCATGTCTAGGCCATGTTCAACGAGGAAGTAAAGTTAAAAACCTTCAGCATTTCTAGGCAATGTACAACGAGGGAGTAAAGGTAAAACTTTCAGAATTTCTAGGCCATGTACAACGAGGAAGTAAAAGTAACACTTTCAGCATTTCTAGACTAAGTACAACGAGTGAGTAAAGGTAAAACTTTCAGAATTTCTAGGCCATGTACAACGAGGAAGTAAAAGTAACACTTTCAGCATTTCTAGACTAAGTACAATGAGTGAGTAAAGGTAACACTTTCAGCATTTCTAGACTATGTACAACGAGGGAGTAAAGTTAAAATTTTCAGCATGTCTAGGCCATGTACAACGAGGAGGTAAAGGTAAAAACCTTCAGCATTTCTAGGCCATGTAAAAAAAGGGAGTCAAGGTAAAACTTTCAGCATTTCTAGGCCATGTACAACGAGGCAGTAAAAGTAACATTTTCAGCATTTCTAGGCCATACAGAACGAGGAAGTAAAAGTCACACTTTCAGCATTTCTAGGCCATGTACAACGAGGCAGTAGAGGTAAAACTGTCAGCTAGCTAAGGCATTTATGATGTCGGTTGCAAGCAGAACGTTTAGCGTTTCAAGGCCATGTACAATGTTGGAATAAAATTAAAATTTCAGGATTTCTAGACTTATTATAAGTAAATCTTTCGACCTTTCTAGGCCATGTAAAGCGAGGGAATAAAAATAAAACTTAATTATCATTAATTATTTCATTGGTAACCAGAATTTTCCTCTCACAATATTTTCTGGTCGTATAAACATCCTTTCATCAGTTGGGCTGCCTTTGGTTTGCCGTCTGAAAACGTTTTCGATATGGATAAATCTTATACTTCGACGTCTGGTAAAAAGTTAATTAGAATATTTTAACATAGTGGACAGTGTAGATCACAGACCAGACTGCATATTCTGATCTGCACTGTCCACCAAGACCAACTATAATTGTGAAAGGTTCGGGGTAATACTGTATAACATACCCATAGAACAATCGGTGGATGTCCCTTTTTCTCTTTTAAGTACCTGGTGTTCGGTATCGAAGTTCTATCCTGCCTGTTTCCAACAATGGCCATAAAACTTGCACAGACAGTAAAGATGGACAGGAGTAAAAGAAAGATCGAAAGAAGAGAGCTTGTCTCCAAGCTGCCGCCGTCATATGTGGATAAACTTATGCCCAAAAACACCACAGCTAACAAATTGGAGGCGCCCTGCATCTAATGAAACATAAAAAAAAAAAAAAATACAGGTGAGTGGCCAGGATGGAGTCAGGAAGCCAGGGTTCCAACAATAACTTTTAAAAGTTCATTAATCCAGGTATTTAGTCAAAGGTTTTCAAGGGTGAGAAAGTTGATATTTTGTCACGAAAAATCATTAAGACGTTACAGCTAACCTTTTAATAGAGGGGAAAACTGCTGGGAAAAATACTTTTAGTCAGACTCGAACCTATAATTTTTAAAATCATAGTCGGCGACTCTACTAACTGTGGCAATGGTCCATCTGATATCGTTTTGTTTGCTTGCTTTGGAATTAAATGCCGTTTTAACAGCTTAGGTCATATAACGGCGGTCAGTGCACCTACGCATGTTTTTCCTCGCTTTCTCACACCAGTACTTACACAACTTTCTTTCCAAGTCACTGACTATTTTTGCCACATAAATCAGATGTGAAAGGCGAAAAGCCATAAGGTTTGCCTCAACCCAGGTATCGAACCCATCCGAAATCTAACCATGTTAAAGATGTATTCATCCCTTATTACGCAATAACAGCTATACGGTTACTAACGAAACAGGGCATTTTACAGTAAAAATACAAAGTACTCGGTAATTCCGCATTTTTTCCACATGTATTTCTATCTAAGCTTTACTTTTAAAGCTATCTTTCAACGCTTTCCCTTTAAAGCAGCAATTAAATGCCATGCACTTTTTCAATTCAGAAATGGAACATAATTATCAAATCAATTTAATTTGTTGTTTTACCAAAATACTCACAAAATAGCAGCATTCGAACAAAGAGCAGTGTGCATACACCACATACTTTACCATAGATCAGAATGCACGTGTATGCAGTTTTACCTTCATCTACGCTGTCCGCAAAATGCAGTCGGATCTTAGTCTACGTTGTCCGCAAAATGCACGCGTACCTTGATCGTCGTTGTCCGCAAAATGCATTCTGATCGTGGTCTACGTTAACCGCAGAATGCAGTCTGGCCTTAATCTTAGTCGTCTGCAAAATCCAGTCTGATCTTGGATCTACACTGTCCAATACGGTAAGATGTTTTCTAGCCAAAAGAACTTTAAAATCGCGGATTTGGGGGTTTAACTATTTGCTGAAATCTGTTAAATAATTCATGTAACAATGTAACTCTTCCCACACAACAATATTTTAGTATTGTCCAAACCCAAACCATTTGCAGACAATAAATCAAATGAAGTTTAACTGGTGAAAATTGTCTTTGCTAAGAGTGAAAAAAATTGTGGGAAATGACGAAATGCTGGTTACCAGGATTTTTTCTTTTTCCCACTGGGGTATATTGAAATGGAAAACACTTACCAAACACAACAGTGGAACTGCGGGTAAACCTGTCCTTTCTTCTAGGCCCTCAACAATGTACAGTGCCATCTGTAAAATAGTACTTTTAATTTACATATATTTGAGCCATTCTCTGTGAAAAGGTGGCTTAATGCATCTGCGAAAAGTATCAACCCAGGTCAGCCTGCGCAGTCCGCCCAGGCTGACCTTGGTCGAAACTTTTCGCTACTGGTCTATTTTCTGTATGTCAAAGGACCAGTCTACCTTATGATACAGTCGTTAGACACAATGTTTTTTTTTATAATGGATCCATAGTTATGCGATGACTGGCTTAGTATCATGCATAACGGAGATGCATTAAGCCCCCTTTTGCCAGAGCATGGCTTATTTATCTATACCTCAATATTGTTAAGTATCATCTGCAAAATAGTTATCTATTTACATGTAATTTTACCTCGGCGACGTCATAATTTTATCATCTGTAAAATAGTGGAGTATTTACTCATACATGTATTTGAGCCAACGAAACTCGATTCATGGCACTTCTGCGAACAGTATCGCTCAAGATCAGAACATGCTGCCTGATCTTTGATCTACATTGCCCGGTACGCCGCGATTTCTTCGACGAGATGAACTTTGAAACCGCAGTATGTTGCTTATCACTGTTGAATGGAATGCCAACGGTAGCTAGAGTAAGGTTAAGGGACGGCGAAGATGAAGATCAGACGAGTGCAGTCTGATCTTGGATCTACATCGTCCGCTATCCAAATGCAAAATTTTGACACAGATGATTTTGAAACGAATCGGAACACTTTTATCCCTTGAAAAAATGATGAACTGATTAAGTTTGTAGCTTTGATCTAATTTATACAGCAGTATAAATGTGACTTGGCATTATAACGCTTTCAGTTTGGTTTGTTTAACAGCTCATATCATGGCGGTCCGTGAAGCACACGTGTGTTTCCTGGCTCTCACACCAGTACTGACACAACTTTCTCTCCAAAGCCACTGACTACTTTTCTAACCTTCATCGGAGGTGAAAGGCGAAAAATCGCCGGAAAAAAAGTTTGCCTCAACCGGGTATCGAACTCGTTGCGCAACAACTACGCTATCCACTTAACTACCCGGGCGGGCAACTCTATCGGAATGCGTAGGTGTGTAGGTTTGTAGTGCTGGGGTGAGAGAGGATTGCTTATTTTCATGTTTGGAAAATTTAGGTGGGGGGGTTTGGGGAATGAGAGAGACTTATTTTTGTGGGCAATGTTGTATGAGTTAATATTTAAAGACACTTAGAATAGTTTTTGCCAGTACCGTTCAGGACCAAGCCGAGACTGGCAGCTCAATTGCAACCGATAGGACTACCAATTCAAGGGGCTCGGCGTTCAGATCCTTGATCTAGGCAAATCTCTTTTCTTGGATTGATACTTGATGAATGCGTCACGGTTCATTCCTGTCTCACCGCTTAACATTTTGTCCATACTTATTGTGTGGGAAAACAGCCCGTGACTTGGAAAGAGCGTGGTGCTCAATACTGGGTCCGTATTCATCAACCGTTCTCAAGAACGATCTAAGTCTTATTCTCTAGAGTTTTCTAAATGTGAAAATAATACAACTTCTCATTGGCTAAGCCGAATGGTTTAGCCAGTCAGAAGTTGTGTTACTTTTCATATTTAAGAAAATCTTTGAGAATAAGACAAAGAATGTTCTTAAGAATGGTAGGTGAATATGGACCCTGGTTAACAAACTTAAGACGGGCAAGGATAGATGCACTCGCTTCTGTAAGGTATCACTTTAAAAAAAAAAAACATCGGGTTTTTTTCTTCGTCTCTTTTTTTATAAATAATTTGCAGTTTTGCCTCACTCAATTCATGGATGTAACATTTTTGAAGTTTGGATGATCCTAAAAATCCGCGGAATAAGTCCCTTCATACAATAAACAAACAAACTGAAGTACAAAAATAAACAAAGACTCACTTGTTATACCCGTATATAGTTCTGCGGCGATCCTGTGTCACTTGGAAAGGGCTAAAACAAAATAAAGCTGAAATTAATATTCTAAACGATAAACTACATTCCAAAATATACATATGCAATAATTTAAAAGTTCATAATGCCTGTTCTGTGTTATTGTTGTTTTGGAGTGTTTGTCTGTATACAAGTGACACGCTATAGTGAAACCGCTTTAACTTGTCATTCAATAAATATTCCGTCTTTTTACGGGCACTATTTATAGATCTCCGATAAATTCACAACTTAAAGGAAGTTTATTTCGGGATAATATGTCCATGTATTTTACCTGTACTCCATGGACACGACAACAAGATCAGTTTATTATACAAACATATTAACTCTTATCCTGGTAAATAAGTTAAATGAAACTTTCAAGTCGATGGTAAAAAACAGAATAATGCTATTTCAAACTTAATTTTTGGAAAAAAATATCTTCTTATCGGACGGTGTAGATTCAAGATCAGACTGCACGTTCTGTGCAGTCTGATCTTGATCTACGCTGTCTGTAAAAGGTCAGTGAGTCGCACTTAGCAGCCTAAGGGTTTGACATTTGAACTCCATTCAGGAGGAGCTTCGGCAAATATCGGAACAAAACCGAACATGGTCATGGAAACTAAGTAGTGACAAGTCAAAGGGGTTACACTATACCAACGTTCTA
Source organism: Tridacna gigas (assembly GCA_945859785.2). Taxonomy (NCBI): domain Eukaryota; kingdom Metazoa; phylum Mollusca; class Bivalvia; order Cardiida; family Cardiidae; genus Tridacna; species Tridacna gigas. Next base: position 25,913,746 of record OX244043.2, on the reverse strand, counting down.
AGTATAGTTAAAGGACGTTTTCTAGAGTTTTGATTCTTTCTTAGAATTTCTTTGTTGTCGCACATATTATGTAAAATTTAATGCTGAATACAAAAATAAAATGAAAGTTATATGTTGTCCAATTCGTTTTCTTGTTAACTGCCTGTTTCCATGGTAACAGTATACCCTCAATTTCTAAAAATTGTGACTTTTGCTTGAAAATGATTATAACATTGTCAGACAAGGTTAATTTTATAGTTTATATAAAATCAGAGCTAAATATTTGTACATGTATATTCTTATCCAACTTTCAGAAAATTTGAATTCCATTCATATTCTTTCAGAAAGGGTCTTTTTTTAGCAATTTGTATTCACAAAAATGCCGAAAAAATTAAGAGTTCTGCAGGTAAACTAGTCATCAAAAATACCCTTCCATAAATTTGTCCATATTTTCCTGTATAGAATCCTTGAAATATCTTTTTTTTTTTAATTCAACAAGGTTGTCGAGTTCAGATTTTAAAAAAATTACAGTTTCCATGGCAACCATAAAACAGTTTTATACAAAATTTCCCAGTTTTACTGAAAACTAAGCAATTTTTTTTCGAAAACATACAAGAATAGTCATGTATTAGTAAAAACAATAAAACATTTTGATATGTCAAATTTAACTAACCTATTATCAAAGACCACCCAGAAGTGAAGATTGGTTCGGGTAAACATGATAAATTTTCAAATTTATTTTGAATTGGGCTCCTAAAATCTCTGAAGTATGTCAGCTGGTTATAATATGCATTACTTAACATCAGGTTAGTACGAGTATAACTCTGGATAAAAACCCCCACTTTACCTTTTCTGCGCCATAGGCGAAAACACGGGCTGGTGGCATAGATTAAGATCAGACTGCATGGAATGTGCAGTCGGATTTTGGATCTATACCAACCGCTTGTTTAGTCAAGTCTGTGGGCTAATAATTCGACGTAGGCTACTATTTCAACGTCCACTTTTCCATGGCTCGTTCGACGATTAAGATATCTCATCGCGAGAATACGTTTCTGCACACTTTGCCTTAGAAGAAGTGGCTGGGGAACTGACAGTTACCTTCGTTTCTTCTGCCTCGCTCGTTGCATACAGTCGGCATTTCTAGTAGTATCATTTATTGGAATTGCAGACTGAGCCTTTGAAATACGGTCTAACTTTCCTCGCAAAATGTCTTTTTAAAGCGAAACATATTTAGGCTGTTTTGATTTCGCGCCGTACCGTGAAACTATCCGAGTACTGCTAACTATTTCCTTCGTGGAAAGTCCAATATCGTCCTTAATACTAATATGCCTTTTTAGTGCTCCACAGATTTCAAAGAAATGCGATCATTCAAAGGGACGAACACGCCTGGACGAACGAGCCCGGTCGAACAGGCTCGGGCGAACAAGCCCGGGGACGAAAGAGCTCGTTTCCACGCGCACTAGGTTGCGCATAAAAAAACTCCGGAAAATCTCCTTAAAGTACTTATAAAGTATAAGGGGACATTGTGTAAATTTGTATTGGTAAAAGCCAAATGTGCACATGTATGTTTGTTGATTGATTGACTGAATGGTGTTTTACGCCACTTTCAACATTATTTCAGTCATATCACGGCGACAGCTCATATATTCATGTATTTCCTGGGTTTAATCAGTATTAGGCTAGGGCTCTGAAGTGTCTTGCCCAAGGACACACCACGAAAAACCAAGCCGATCAGGCGGGGCTCGAGCCCAGGGCTTTCAGGTTACGAGTCCCCCACTTTACCACTGAGCCACGCACGATCCCACGTATGTTGGTAGAACTGTGCAAAATAAAACCAACATAAAGGTTAAACGCAGTAAACTTGTACGTTCTAAAAAATATACCGAGGCAAACTTTCTTTCCGGCGATTTTTCGTCTCTCATCTCTGATGCATGTGAGAAAAGTAGTCAGTGGCTTTGGAAAGAAAGTTGTGTCAGTACTGGTGTGAGAAAGCCAGGAAACACATGGGAGCGTCACTGATATGACCTGAGCTGTTAAACTCCAATACAAACAAAACAAACTTTTCTGTGCTCTCTGTACTACTACACAGACATTTAACTCTTTACTACACAACACAATTTTAGACTAGTCCAAATTGAAAGCATTAGCAGACAACAAATTCAGTGTTACTCAGTACATTGAATTTGTCTGTCATAGGGTAGAAAAAATTGTCGGTAAAGGAGAAAGTGCTGGTTACCAGCATTTTCTCCTTTTTCCCACAATGTTTTCAAAAGTATCCTTCGTTAGGGTCGTTAAAACTCAGGACGTGTGGTAAAGTGTTGGACCGTAATACAGTTTATTTCACAGAATCTACCTATACATATAGTCAATTAATTCCGGGGTTATTCAGCATTCGAATCGCCATGCATGTACACGTACGTTTCTTTGAAATTTTGTTACTTTGTTTGAAGAGACATGTAGGCCCAACTCGGCTGGATTTTTAAACTTGTTCTTGTATTTTAGAAATACTGTGATTGCATAAAGAAGACATATGTCAAAATAATAAAGTGTTCGTTCTTTTGTTCGTCATATGTCCGTCATCACATGTAAATGGAAATTTAAAGCCAACAGTGAACCCCACAAGTTATTTAAAAATTCTTCCCTCGCTAGACAAATAGTATGCGCTCTTCCTTCCTTCTTTTCTTCCCTTCTTTCCTTCCTTCCTTTTTCGATCCACCCTTTTTTCCTTCATCTCTTCCGTTTTCGATCCGCCCTTTTTTCCTTCATTCATCTTTCACTTCGTCGTTTCATTCATTGGTTTATTCATTCAGCCATTTACTAATAAGTGTACGCATTTTAGTCATTTTCATAAATTCATACATCAAACATTCTTTTCGTTCCTTTAAATGTTCCACTTAAGTAGTATTTGCATTGTACGTTTTTCCACCTATCTTTATGAATATTTTTTTATACAAACACCTATCACCAAAACGACATATTACTTTGAATGATACTGAATAATAATAATAATAACGATACCACTACCACTACTACTATTACTACTACTGATAATAATAATAATAATAAGAAGAAGAAGAAGAGGAAGAGGAAGAATGGTGTCTAGTATAATTGTAATTGAAACAAACTCACCTTTGCGCAAAAGTGTACGCCAAACTTATGTTTTTGTAAAGCGCGAAGTCCTATAGTCATTCAAACGATCAATGTTAACCCTTATCCTGCTGAATAAGTTAACTATTAAGCCAATAGTAAAAAACAGAATACTGTTATTTCAAATTTATTTATTTATTGGAGAAAAATATATCCTTCTCGCACAGCGTAGATCCAAGCACGTTTTGTGCAGTCTGATCTTGATCTACACTGTCTGCAAAAGGTCAGTGAGTCGCACTTAGCAGCTTAAAGGTTAATGTTAATACATGTATCTGTTATAATAACATATATCAACGTAGCTATTATTGACGGGATATTTTCAGAAATCGGGAAAACCCAATTTACCTGACACTCTTTCTAAATAGATTTTCGGGAACCCTACTTGCTTTATCAGTACTAGCAATTCTGTGTTAACTCGTTTTAGCAAGACAATATTTTAAATTGTCCAAAAATTCAAAACCTTTGCTTACGACAAATGAAAAGTGCCTCCACTGATGGGACTTGTGTTTGAATGAGAAGAAAACATTATGGAAAAAGGAGACAGAGAAAATACCGGTTCCTTTCCCTACAATGTTTTCAGAAGCCTTCTTTGCCAGGGTCTTAAAAGAGGATTTTCTACGTTTGCATCAGACATCTTTTGAACATAAGAAGTGACACAAAGGCATGCCACCATCCCAATAATTTTTCTAAAGTAAACTAATTACAAGTAAAGTTTTATAGCTCTTAATCCTTTACCACACACAATCCAGAGTTCTAATGATCCTTAATAAGGCAGCTTTTGAAAACATTGTGAGAAAAGGAGAAAATGCTGGTAACCAGCATTTTCTCCTTTTCTCACAACGTTTTCAACCAGCATTTTCTCCTTTTCTTACAAGGTTTTCAACCCTTTCACAGATATTCGAAAGCACTATTTCTGTGCAAAACTAAAAAAAAAAAAATGTCCACTGAAATACTCATTGCAGAAAATTGATCAGAAAATAAGTCTATACTGACACGTAAGAACATTTCTAATTGCTACCGTGATCATTCCAGTGCTTTGATTCCTTTTGGCTATCAGAAAACATCACATTTCTAAGAATAATCATTATTTGAGCAGTACTTTTACTTTAAGAACATTTTTTAGGTTTGAATTTAAAGCGTATTTTCTGTAATTTTGACAAGAGCTAACCCTTTAGAAGAACTGTATCTTTGTATTTTGCTCCACAATATATGGTTTTCTTTTTCATTTCTTTTTTACCCCGCATACATAATAATTATTATCCTCTGATTGAAAATGAAAAGAAGAAAACTGTGGCATATTTCCATAAGTTTGTTTGTTTGTTTTTTTTTTTTTGTAAAGATATGATTTTAGTGAAAACCATTTAGTTTAACCCTTATTAAGTGATACAGTATCGCTGTTATGACGTCGTTTAAGTCTTGCATCTATGCCAAACTGAATAAAGTGTTTTTCGATGGTACTATTTTGCCATGTATTGATATTTTGATGTTAGTTACCCCAAAGGAGGTTGTTCTCTTTTTTTTTTTAATTCGACATGGTTAATCTTAGCTGGTTTGTTTCGCATCCCACCTCAAAAATCATTTTACGTGCCTCTAAAACCTGCTTGAAACACGCATACTTAAAAGTATTGACATACATGTTACCCTTTCAATCTTGTGCCGGAAGTTATTGGCGTAAAGAAACTTACCTAATTTCGAGGCTTTCAATATCCGTAGAGCACTTCATAGATTAAGGACTAAAAAATCATATGTACTAACACTCAACTAAAATGGTAATTGCCACAAGAAAGAATTTTCTAGAACAATACACATGAAAAGATCTTATTGGAGAGGTCATCAGACCTCTCCAACAGTGGTGACTTTAAAAGGCAGATTGCCTCAGAAATTGCTGCCTACTCCATGCTTTTCTGCGAAATTGTTCTGATACACAGTCCGTTTCGTCATGGTTTTATAAACAAACCGAAATCAAAAAACTGCAATAGAAAATAGACGTGTTTTGTTTTTATATGACGGATTTTAAAAAGGATTAGTTATATTGATTTGATTGCAAATGACCTTTCCAGTAGTTGTAATTTTTCATTAAACAAATAAAGCTACACACACACAAAAAAAAGAATTTCGTTAAAAAAGAGAACACCGCGGGAAAAGACCACGCCACTTGGAAACGTGGGAAGAAGGTCACGTGTCTGTCATGTAATGCATAAGAGGTTCATCCTTTTTACACAGCGGCAATCATATAATGCCTGACTTAATATCTGTTTACATGTACCAAAATATATTGAAATTAAAAGCGATAAACTATTTGAAAACATTGATGCTGACCTCTCCTGGCTTCTTTTTTAAAGAAGCCAACTTGTTAAATACTCTACAACATTTGAAAGGCAATGAAGTGGACGGACGAGTGTCATGGCGTCTCTAGAAACTCAATTATAACAACAAAATTAAGACATTTTTTACTTTATTTTAAGAACTTGTAGGCATCTTTAAGGACAGACTAAAAATGAAATAAATAAATAAATAAATACCTGTGAAAACAACACCGTAAATGAGAGGACGAAAAAGGTGAGGCAATGCTTTCACCTAATAATAGATCTGAATCTTTTACATTACTACTGTAAGTGTCGCACCACTGCGAGATTTGCTTCCGGGTTGTTGTAGTCAAAGGTAGTCCCATATAAAATTTTGCAGTAGCACTTCTGCTGCACTGTTGCATGAAGCTGAGAGGGTTTGGTGGTATATGAAATACCTTCAGTCTGAAGGTTTGCTCTGATGTTATTTTTGTGATTGTTTCTCCACTCACGTTTATGTCAGCCATTTACAGAAAATTTTTGGAATGAAAGATGATCACGATACGGACATCTGTTCAAACGGCTTTATGCGGCAATATTCTTGCTGACTGCTAATACCATGGGTACGGATCGTTAAATAAATGATTTACCCTTACCTTGATACCAAATCTAGAACATGATTTTCATCATTTTTGTATTTTACCTTTTTTTTTTTACCTAAACACTTCTGCGCAATTTGTAAACAAGCACTCATTATAAATTCAGTTAAGTGCGCATGCGCTCTCGATTTCATTCGAAAAAATAGCCCGTATGATGGGAAATTTATGTTTCGTATAACTCCTCGCAAATGTAATACATCCGGTACATTTTACTTTCATTTTTCATGTCCAAGCTTATAAAAAGAAAGCCGATAAACTTTGGAAAAATGAATTTAACTGTACTTGTATTGACTTCCGGAACATGCGCAGTAAATGTCAAGCCTAGTTTCGATTTCTATGGAATCATGTCAATTGATATTTACATGTCAAAAATATGGAATAACGTTACACTTTTTAATAATTTTGGCGTTTTTCTAAATGTTAATCATTTATACTACTACTACTACTACTAATAATAATCTATAAAGTCACTTTCAGTTAAATTAAACTCACCTCTGCGACAGTCTGCACCAACCTGTAACACGAACTATACTACAAATAGGTATATGATAAACTATAATCAGGAATTAATGGGGAGATATTTTTAGAATTTGAAACACTCGATTCACCTGAAATTCCTTTCAAACGGTTTTTAGGAAATGTACTTTCTATTTAAAAAAAAAAAATGTTTTGTCTATTCCTTCAGGTGACATTTGCTTTTTTAAAAGTACGCATTTCCAGCCACAGATGACTTTTTGTTTCGTTTTGAATCAGGTTTCTTTAGAATACTTTGTAGGAACAGGTGGCGTGTCCCAAGCCCAATAGTTATTCCAATACGTAAACGCAAAAGGTAAGTATTCTAATCAAGCCTAGTACTGGTGAAACCCAGGAAATACATGAATTTGTGAGCTGTCGCCGGGATATGACTGAAATATTGTTGAAAGCGGCGTAAAACATCAATCAATTTATTTGGCAGGATAAGGGTTAAACATAACGGGGTGGACGTTTTTCAATCGGTAACCCCGTCTTTCATCATTACATCGGATAACGTCGTCATACTCATTTGAATATGAATCCTCGTAATCGGCACGTACAATATCCCTTTACCAGACGACAAAATTTTAGCCTTTGCCAAATTTAAGGCATTTACAGACGAGAATTTCAATGTTGCTCAAATGGTGGAATTTTTCTTTGATAGGGTAGACATAAATTGTTAAACATTTCAAAATAAATGAGCCATGTTCTGTGAAAAGGGGGGCTGAATACAACTTCGAAAAGTATCTACCCAGGTCAGCCTGCTATTGGTCAATTTTCTGTACGTCGAAGGACCTGTCTACCTCATAATTCAGTCGGTTGTTGAAAAAAATGGGCTCTTATGGATCCATAATTATGTAATTATTTATCATGTAATTATGTATTGACTGGTACAATGCATCACGGAGATCCATTAAGCCCCCTTTTGTTAGAGCATGGCTCAAATCTTACTGTATGTCCTAGATTAGACCGCAAGTTTGCTGTAATTTGATCTGGCGAATGTAGTGTATTTTCCTCGGTGAACTAAAGTTTCAAATTCCAATATTTTGGTTTTTTTACTATTGAGAGGAAATTTTTGTTTCATTTATATGTATATAAATTTCTTTGTATGGTCTTTATTTTAGTTATATCGCTGCGGCCAGTGCAACTATCCCTGCTTTCCTGCAGTTTCTTCTACCGGTACCTCGCAAAATGTTCTTCCCAAGCTACTGACTGCCTTCCCATTAAAACCCACGCCCCCAAAAAATCATCAGTGGTGAAAGAGAAATGAATCGGGTTGCAATGACTATCATCAAGCCTTTGAAAGAAAGCGACCGAGCTGGGGATTCGAACCAGCGACCCCTTGTTTCAAGCCCGTTTATAAAACTGAATGCGTTGGCCAGCTCGGCCTCCAAAACATGTAAATGAATGTGGATATAAGGTATTATAAACAGTGAGTCGATTTTTACCTATGCCTGAGTAAACAAAAATGAAGTTTCTCTTTAAAATCTAAGAGCTATAGTTTATCGTCGATAGAGTGTCACCTGGTTTAAGTTAAACCACTAGAACTTTAGGTAAAGCAGGTACAAAACATGCTCTAATAGTACGAGGAATAACATAAATCTTACATGCTAGTTATCTGACATGTCCCTCTGTAAAGCAAAAAGTTATCCCTTGAAATCTGTGCCATAACGAACAAGATTTTTTTTAAATAGAATAATGCTAAAAATTGGTTGTTTACATGACTTTCATTTTGTGGTTCCCATGGTAACAAATAAGAGGTCATCGGAATAAAAACATGTATGCATTGTTGTTTTCCACTGAATGCTCAAAATTATCATCTAGTTGTATTCATACCAATTCTTAATGGTGATTGTACTACATAATATATGTTATAGATAAAATCATATTGAATATTCATTTTCTCGTTGCAATAAATATAGTTACCATGGCACCATAAATCTTTCATAGCAAATATTTGATATACATATATATTTTGTAGTGACAGAAAATAGTCTTTATGGTAGAACTAGCAAAATATTAATTTAATATAAAATAAAGCTGAAAACGAGTTACTTTATATGATTATGCTTCTGTGGATGCCACGGTAACAAAAGACAAAATTATGTGAGTTTCACTTTTGTTTTAAAACATGTAGACATTTTACTTTCACCTGAAACACATTTTCCCAAAATTCTTCATAGGGACAAAACTGTCTCTTTCTGAACGTGACCCTTTTAAATATCTTCTCTGGAATTAAATAAACAGTTTTAAACAACCTACACAGAAAGTCTCCAGCCATTGTCCCCTTTAGAAGATCTCTGCAGATTTTAGCTCGAGCAAATAGAAGCGTTGGTTTACTGTTTTACAAAGCCAAGTACTTTACAGCTGAATCTTCACAGTAACGGTTTTTATCTAAAGATTTGCGTTTTTGAAAGCTGGGTGTTTACTCTGACTGTATGTCATGTTTTGTTACAGTAAAAAGTTTGAGCTACTGAGTACCCGTGCTGGTCGGGCCGGTGTAATGCACAACTTTATGAGAAGGCTTTCGCTTCAAGAATAACTATCCCCTGTCCCCCTTTACACCTTTGCGGAAAGACCCTGACTGATAGAAAAAGATGACGTTGACGCTGAAGTCAAGAGAGTTAGTGGTAAGGATGATAATTTTGTTTCATTATCATCATCAGCAGCAGCAGTGCGAACGTCGTCGTCATCGTCGTCTTGTATTTCAGCATTTTTAGTTTCGATATCATCATCTTATATATCATTATCATTGTAATCACCATCTTTTTTTTACCTTCTTCATCATCATCGTCATTATCGTCATTCTTATATTACTCTTGGTAGTTGTTAAAATTTCTAATTGATAGACTAATGAAATGCCTTTTGTGTTCTGATACGCATGCACAATCATCATCATCATCATCATCATCAACGCCACCTTCATTATCACCATCATCATCATCGTCATGTCCGTTGTCGTCGTCGTTGACTCCACTACCACTCTTTGATGATAATACTATAGCCATGTTTTCACTTTTTTTTCCAACAGAAGACTTTGATGGTCTTTTTGAAATGCATCCAACCAAAGTGAAACATTTATATATGGTGGACGCTGGACTGACCTTCAACTCGCCATACCCGCTCGTCCTACGTCCGCAGCGAGAGGTCGACATCATCTTATCCTTTGACTTCAGTGCGAGACCCAGTGACACCACACCGCCTTTCAAAGTAGATCGCTTTTCTGAATTTAAGCCATGCTCTGTGAAAAGGGGCTGTAATGCATCTGCAAAAAAGTATCGACTCATGTCGGTAAGCGCACTTCGCGCAGGCTGACATTTGTAAATTTTATGCATGTCAAAGGACTATTCTATCTCTGGATCCATTCGACCGCTAGAGTGAATGGATTTTATGAGTCCGTAATTATATGATGACTCGCTTGGCATAGTGCATCACGGCGATGCATTAATCCCCCTTTTCCCGAGCATGGCTCACATTTTTGGGTGTTAAGCGAGTTCTTATAGGTGATGGGCGAGCTGCAGGCAAACCGATGTAGCATGTTGCTACCGCACGGTGCTAATAAGCCATGGGCTGTGAGTTTAAATTCAGGCTCGGCCATTTTTATGTAAAACTGTTTACCTAACAAGCCACTATTTGAATGACCATCAGGGAAAGGCTTTTTAAATCATAGTTCATAGTTGGAAAAGGTGAAAATGCTGGTTATCACCTTCTCCTTTTCATGAAATATTGTCTACCCAAAAAAAGAGAAATCCCATCAACTGGGCCACGTGTAATCTGTTGTCTGCCAAATATTAACGTTCTCAATTTGAAGGAGCCTAAAATTTTGTCGTCTGGTAAAGAGTTATCATAAATATCATGAAATCATTTTAGAATATGAGATAAGTGCTAGTATTTCTTCATTTATTTGACCCTTTATCAAACAATTCCTAATTTTAACGACTGTGAGACAGTGAAAACATAATAGGAAAAAGGTGAAAATGCTAGTAGCCACCTTTTTCTACCTTTCTAAGGATGTTCTATGCCTTTCCAAAGAGAAATTCTATTATCTAAATGACAGTTAATGTGTCGTCTGCAAATGCATTCACATTCGACATGTCTAAGATTTTTGTCGTCTGGTAAAGAGTTAAAGAATTACCTTCTGTTACGGAATGGACAAAAACAGAAAGTACCATTTCTCCTTCTGTGTTTACAAGTGTTTATTACAAGTTATTGTTATAACTAAGTACAAAAGTATAGTGTTTAAAAATATTTAGTTATAAAACATAAGTATAAATATAAGTGAGCCACGCTCTGACAAGAGGAAGCTTAATGCATCTCCGTGATGCATTATACCAAGCAATGTCACATAATTACAGATCCATAAAACCCGTTTTGTCCAGCAACCTACTGAATTATGAGGTACACTGGTGTCGCCAGCCAGCCACTTTGTTAACGTAGACATACAGAAAATTTACCACAAGTAAAACGTTTGGGCCCAGGTCAGCCTGCGCGGACTGCGCAGACTTAGCTGGGTCGATACCTTTTGCAAATGCATTAAGCCCCCTTTTCACCGAAAATGGCTCAAGTATAATGATAAAGTATAAAAGATTATCAATAATGTGTATAGTAAGCCCTGGTTTTCCTCCTTTTTAGGAACTACTTTCAGCAGCGGAATGGGCAAAAAAAACAAAAAGTGCCATTTCCGCCGATTGACACAACTGTTTTTGACTGAGAGGGCCTCAAAGAGATGTATGCATTTCGACACCCTACTGATGCCAACTGTCCAATCGTTCTACATTTCTGTCCCGTGAACATTGAGTTCAGGAGATTTTCAAAATCAGGTTTCTTGCGTTTGATTTGCTTTTTTCAGATGATTTACTTTACTCCCAGCATTTTTCTATTTATCTTTCAACTAACCGGGTATCCATGCCATAAGATCTATGCGATATTTAATTTTATCACATGAAACCTTCTCCGGCATTGTATTAAACCCATGACTTATTTTTGATGATATACTAGTGTTTATCGTTTTTTGGGTCCCGGCTTTTTTGGATGTCGGCTCTGATCAGTCTTTAGTCATGAACGCTTGAAGCCGGAGAAACCAGCCACAGCATGTGCCGGAATTGCTGAAATAGGTGGACTTACCCCTTCTAGAAAGTGTTTCATTCTACTCTCGGAGTAAATGTCAAAGAACTATCTACTTGTGTTTGAAACCGAACTACAACTGTAGACATAGGCCCGCGAATGATTTATAGGCTAAAGGTGATGACGCAGGATTTTTTGTCTTTCATTCGCTTTATGTGATAAGTAGAACCTCACATTCGTGTTTATGCATGTGATAAATAGAACCTCACATTCGTTTTTATGCTCGCCAAGGCTCGCGTCATACATTTTTAGTCAACTCGTTTGATAAAATTTATAATACATAAACACTCATGTAAGATCCTCTATTTGATATACCACGGATTTTTTTTTTTTAGATTTTTGATTTACCACGGATATTTATAGAACAGTATCTTGCAGTGACTCCGCCCCTATTTCCTACTTATGAATGAAATGTATTCCAAATTGGTAAATGACTGATTGATTGTATGGTGTTTAACGCCGTTTTCAACATTTTTTCAGGTATATCGCGGCGGCCAGTGCACCTATCCATGCTTTCCTGGAGTTTACTTTACCAGTACTCAGCACAATATTCTTTCCAAGCCACTGGCTGCTTTCCCACATAACCATCGTCGAAACAATAGTCAGCGGTGAGAGAGGAATGAATCCTGTCGCGATGACTATCATCAATCCTCGGAAAGAAATTGGCCAAGCCGGGGATCGAACCAGCGACCTCCTGTTCTCAAGTCCTGTACGCTACCGACTGAGCTACGGGGGCTTGGCCTAAATTGGTAAAGATTTCTTTTGTGTTCATGCAGCAACTATTATTTCCTGTATAGTATTCATATTTTGTAAGGTTATTTTCAGAGTCGTCTGCCGCAAACTTGTCTTATGGTGTCATGGATAACACTATAGAATTAACCCTTATCCTGCTAAATAAGTGAAGCAAGATTTTCAGCGCCGGTAGTAAAAACCCGATTAATGTGATTTTAAAGTTATTGTTAGGAAAGAAAATATCTCCTTCTCGGACAGTGTAGATCCAAGATCAGACTGCACGTTCTGTGCAGTCTGATTTTGATCTACACTTTCCGCAAAAGGTCAGTGAGTGGCGCTTGGCAGCCTTAGGGTTAATGATTCTTTTTTTCTGCCTGCGATGGGCACTAAGTTTGACAGACCGTACTGTAACACATTGAACCATTGTCAGACCCATGATATTATCCATAGTTTTAAAAGTTATGAATTAAATCAGTCTGCTTGTTGACCCATACATTGTTTACATTTGGCAGTAAGTGGGCCTTTAAACTCTCGCACACTAAGTTATCCTCGGCCAGTTATACTTGCACGCTAAGTTATCCTCGGCAAGTTATACTTTCTATGGTAGGAGAGATGGGGTTTTTTTATTTTCTTTATTTTATCAGAAAACAAAGTGTGTATGGAAACATTCCTTGAACTCTTTAACAGAGGACAAAATTTTTAACCTGTCTTAGTTGAAAGCATTTGCAGACGACAAATTGAATATGACTCTTTTACCTTTGTATTTGAAAACATTGTGGGAAAAGGAGAAAATGATTGTAGCCAGCATTTTCTCCTCTTCCCACAACGTTTTCAAAAGATTTACTCTACGAGTCATTACAACAAGGGGTTGTTTGGTAAAGGGTAAAATGTTGAACAACTTTATCCACGGTGTTTTTATTTATCTAGATTTATTGCGTGTGTGACAAGTGAGTGAATGATTGAAAATGTGAAATCAAAATATTCGGATGTTGAAATCTTTAAGAGGCTTGGTCTTACTTTTCCTTCTTTCTTAAAATATTGTTTCATATCTCTTTTCCTGAAATACATTTTCTGTGTATGTCTCTCATTTTATACCCCCCCCCCCCCGCAACTAAGTAGAGGGGGTGGGGTATACTTGTTTCAACGTGTCTGTCTGTCTGTCCGTCCGTCAGTCTTGTTTTCGTTTCCATACTCTAACTTAAAAGCCCTTTGACCTAGAACCCTGAAACTTTATACAAGTGTTCCTCATGGCCCAAAAAGTTTCCTTATTGTTTTTGGGTCGCATGAGTCAAAGGTCAAGGTCAATGGTGATCTCTGTCTTGAAAATCATTTCCGTTCACTTATTGTGCTGTTTCAGTAACAAGGTGCTGGTATTTGGACGCGTGTGGTATTTGTACGCTTTGCAACAGTTCTAGTTTGTTTTCTTTTGCTTTTCAAAACAAAACGCTCCCTTCTTGCGTCAGAGGTATCTGTCCATCTTTGTTGAATTTTTTTTCTGATTTCCCTCGGCAAGCCATCACGTAGACCAGCCGCTGAGATAGAAATGTTCGGCTGTGATCAAAAGTGATCTCGTGCTCGTTTCCAGGAAATGTCTATGTTTGTCCTGGGCACAAATAAAAGTCGCAGGGAGATTGGGGCAGGGTATGGGGCTGTATTTTACCTACTAAACTGAAACTCTCATTTCAAATACGAAGACCAGCCAACAGAGGATAAAAGTTTTAATAAAAATAAATAAAAAGACTGAGAATCAAAAATACAATGGTGTTAGTTTTCAGTTACAAAGATGAAACAATCAAACTTTTTGTGGGAAAAAAAAAAATATATATATATATATATATACACACACACACACATGTACCTATGAGTCATGCTCTGTGAAAAGGGGGCTTAATGCATCTGCGAAAAGCAGTCCGCGCAGGCTGACCTGCGCTGAAACTTTTCGCTATTTGTCAATTTTCTGTATGTCCAAGGACCAGTCTATCTCATGATGCATTCGGTTGTTAAAATAGTGGCTTTTATGGATCCTTAATTATGTGATGACTTGCTTAGTATAATGCATTACAGAGATGTATTAAGCCCCCTTTTGCCAGAGCATGGCTCTATACATGTACCATGCTCTGTGAAAAGGTAGTGTAACGCATCTGCAAAAATTTTAGACCCATGTTAGCTTATACAGCCAGCGGAGGCTGACATAAATCGATGCTTTTTGCTATCGGTAAATTTTCTGCATTTCAAAAGGCCTGTCTACCCCATGATTCAGTCGGTGTTTTTGCAAAATAAATCCATATTATATGCGGCGACTTTCTTATTATAACGTACAACGAAAAAACCTTTAAACCCCCTTTCTGGAGAGCGCCGCTCATATAATTGGCCCGCAACATACGAAATGAGACCTTCGAACATGTGCGTAAAGTGCAGTCCGCGCAGGCTAATCCGAGACTGCACTTTACGACTACATCAGATTTTTTCATACAGTAGACTTTCGTAAAATAGAAAATCGCACAAAAAACGGGAAGTATCGTCTCGGATTAGTCACAGACTGCAGAGACTGATCTGGGACGACACACGTTTACGCATAAGTCCGAAGGCCCGTTTTTGTGTGTTGCACGCCATTATTATAATGCTGACGAAAAGTTGAACGGCACTGTACTGGTGACACATGGGACTACCAAATACGGAGATTCTATTTCTTGCAATTCGACCCCCAAAGATTTGCTTTTGATCGCTAGTGGGCCTTTATAATAGCAAAATGTTTTAACCCAGGTCAGCCTGTGCGGACAGCGCAGGTTGACATGAATCGACTGTGTTTGCAGATGTTTTAATCAAACCACCTTTTCATGGAGCATTGCTCACGAGTAACTAAAATACTGATGGAATTGGTTTAACTCCCTTCCAAACGACTGGTCCAATTTGAAAGCATTTGCAGACGAGAATTTTCAATGTGGCCAAAATGACAAAATTTATCCATGAAAAGGTAGACATTATGATGAGAAAAGGGAAAAAAAAAAATGTTGGTTCTCCTTTTCCCATGATGTTTTCCAAAGTCTTCTACCTCTGGGTCGTTAGAACCAGGAATTGTGTGGTCAAGGGTTAACCCTGAGGCTGCAAAGCGTGACTCACTGACCTTTTGCGGACAGAGTAGATCAAGATCAGACTGCACAGAACGTGTAGTCTCATCTTGGATCTACACTGTCCGATAAGTAGGCATTTTTTCCCTAAATATGACTTTAAAATCACAACATTTGGGTTTTTGTTTCGACATAAAAGTTTCATTTAACTTACATAGCAAGTTTAGGGTTAAAACATATCAAAAACAAGAAATCATCAAACTGTAATGTCTGTTAAATAAATAAGACCTGGATAGAGGCTAAACACGTTTCTGTACGATGACCACAACAGTGAAGAGAGACTGAAAATATAATAAAACCCAGAACTGATTTTGTGTACCTCTCTTAATGAATGGTTGGTTGATTGGATGGATGGATCGATCGATCGATAGTTGGCAGCAGGCAAGCAGGCAGGCAGGCAAGCAGGGCAGGCAGGCAGACAGACAGACAGGCAGGCAGAGATTTTGTTTGGGTATCTAATGAGTAAGGGCAGAAATGTCCCTTCCCTATTTTATACATACGTGCACCTTGTTTTGTTAAAGATGTATGGGATGTTTTACTTACTGCAATGACATAAGCGCTATTGAAGACTGCTGCAAGAATCTCTGTGAATTCCCACTGTAATAGAAAAATAGTTGAAATTCATTATGATAATTATATAGTTCATATAAAATTTATCCTTAGGCTGCTAAACGCAACTCAAAGACCTTTTGCTGACAGTGTAGATCAAGATCAGAACGTGCAGTGTGATCTTGGATATGCATTTTCCAGTGAAACGATATTTTTCCCCAAAAATATCTTTGAAACAGCAAAGTTTCGGTTTTTAGTATCGGCTTGAAAGTTTCAATTCTCTTATTCAGTAGGCTAATGGATAATACAGCTGAGAACAATCAAATCTTAGCATGGCATTCAGGCCCTGCATATGAGTCAATCTAATAAACAAGGTACACAACTATTGTAAACCCTCAGGAATATATGTTGTTATTTGCTCTTTATCTAAAATAAAGGTTAAGTTAAATCAGACCTTGAGAACATTATATGAGTGTATTTGTTCTGCTGTTTTATTTTATGTTTTTTTTTTAAATGAAAATGTTCTATTTAAAGAACTGATACCAATCTTATCAAATCTGTACCATTAATTCAATGTAGATATTAAGAAACAGAACAGAATGTGGTCACCAACGCAAGGGACATGGTGACGACTATGAAAATTTAATATAAATAAAGTTTTTTTTTTTTGTCTTACGAGGCATTTTAAAAGGCATGAAAACAAGAATTTTCCATGTGTTTATCGACATTTAAAATGGCGAATTAGAAATATGAAACAAAGCACTCTGAACGTTGTCTGCGCATGTCATATTCTTCGAAGACTGACCTGTCAGCCATGGCGCATCAGTATCCCGCACATGTTAAAAATTATTACGCGGTGCACATAGCTAAAACGCTGACGCTGCCACTTACAAGTAGCAAGCGAAAAATGGCTATAAATAATAGGTCTGTTGAGTCAAGACATTTTATCGTTCCAAATTTCTTAACGATACAATTGTTTCACGCAAGAAAAATATTTTTTTTAAAAATACCATTGTTACGGCAAATCTTTGTGCGGGATTTCTCAGAGACATTAACAAAAAAAAAAAATTCCCTACCATGCTAGACTTTTACCTTGGCTAGGATGGACTTATACTGGGGCTTTCCCAGGCCTACAGGGGCTGTATTTAACCCTTATCCTGCTAGATAAGTTAAATAAAACTTTCAAGCCAATGGTAAAAACTAATAATACTCCTTCAAACTTATTCTTTTTGAGAAAAATATCTTCTTATTGGACAATATAGATCCAAGATCAGACTGCACGTTTTGTGCAGTCTGATCTTGGTCTACACTGTCCGCAAGAAGTCAGTAAGTCGCGCTTAGCAGCCAAAGGGTTAAAAATGACTTTTGCATAGGTTATAATCATGCTAGCTAAAAGGCTTGAGGAATCGTTAGCGATGTTTTGAAAAAAAAAAAACCTATACCGTGTATTTTATTTCAAAACTCGCTGCACCGATTGCCATTTCAGAAAGTAGTCCGGTTCTGTACCACAAATGCCCAATCAGATAAGTATATATTTGAAAAATATCAGCTAGCGAAAAACGATGGCACTGCGAAAAGTTAGTGCTTACAATCGGTATATAGTTGCTTTCTTACCCTGATATTCAGTCCTTTGACCATTGCAGCCTGGCATAAGAAGTTCATGACCAGAACAACGACAGTCTGAAATTACGAAATAAAATCAATACTATTCACAACCCTTCTGTTCCCGAGTGTAAACACGGAGAGTATAGAACAAGATCAGCCTGCAACTACGTGCATACTGAACTAAATCTTTGCTCTCTGTTTGTTTTTAAACATAAGATTATACTACAACGTGCAACGAGGGAATGAAGATAAAACTTTCTGTATTTTAAGGTCAGCGAAGGAATACAATCAAACACTTTAAGCATTTAAAACAAAGTAAAAGGGAGGAGTACAAAGTAACACTTTCAGCATTTCTAAGCCATAAACAACCATAAACAACGAAGGAGTAAAATTAAAACATCCAGCACTTTAAGCCATGAACAACGATTGAGTATTCAGTTAAACTTTCAGCATTTCTAAGCCATGTGCAACAAGGGAGCAATTACAATATCGACTAAAAGTACCATGTAAAACGAGGAAATGAAGGTATTTCTAGAACATAATTATACAGTGAGGAAATAAAGGCCACTTTCAGTATTTCTAGGCCATGTAGAACGAGGCAGTAAAGATAAAACTCAGAATTTCCGGGTCATGTACAATGAGGAATCAAAGGTAACACTTTCAACATTTCTAGACCATGTACAATGAGGAATCAAAGGTAACACTTTCAACATTTCTAGGCCATGTACAATGAGGAAGTAAAGGTAACACTTCCAGAATTTCTAGGCCATGTACAATGAGGAAGTAAAGGTAACACCTCCAGAATTTCTAGGCCATGTACAACGAGGGATTAAAGGTAAAACTTTCAGCATTTCTAGGCCATGTACAACGACGGAGTAAAGGTAACACCATCAGAATTTCTAGGCCATGTACAACGAGGATTCAAAGACAACACTTTCAGCATTTCTAGGCCATGTACAATGAGGGATAAAAGGTAAAACTTTCTGCTTTTCTAAACCGTGTACAATGAATTTGAGTAAAGGTAAAACTTTCATAACTTCTAGGCCATGTACAATGAGGAAGTAAAGGTAAAACCTTCAGCATTTCTAGGCCATGCACAACGAGGGGGTAAAGATAACACTTTCAGAATTTCTAGGCCATGTACGATGAGGAATCAAAGGTAACACTTTCAAC
This sequence comes from Tridacna gigas, assembly GCA_945859785.2. NCBI lineage: Eukaryota > Metazoa > Mollusca > Bivalvia > Cardiida > Cardiidae > Tridacna > Tridacna gigas. Next base: position 25,894,852 of record OX244043.2, on the reverse strand, counting down.
ATTTCTAGGCCATGTACAACGAGGAAATAAAGGTAAAACCTTTAGCATTTCTAGGCCATGTACAACGAGGGAGTAAAGGTAAAACTTTCAGAATTTCTAGGCCATGTACAACGAGGCAGTAAAAGTAACACTTTCAGCATTTCTAGGCCAGGTAAACGAGGCAGTAAAAGTTATACTTTCAGCATTTCTAGGCCATATACAACGAGGCATTAAAAGTAACACTTTCATAATTTTTGGCCATGTACAACGAGGCAGTAGAGGTAAAACTGTCCACTAGCTAAGGCATTTATGATGTCGGTTATAAGCAGAACGTTTAGCGTTTCAAGACCATATACAATGTTGGAATAAAATTAAAACTTTTAGGATTTCTAGGCCAATTATAAGTAAAACTTTCGGAATTTCTAGGCCATGTACACCGAGGGATTGAAGGTAAAACTTTCAGCATTTCTAGGCCATGTAGAAAGAGGCAGTAAAACTAACACTATCAGCATTTCTAGGCCATGTACAACGAGGCAGTAAAAGTAACACTTTCAGCATTTCTAGGCCATATACAACGAGGCATTAAAAGTAACACTTTCAGCATTTCTAGGCCATACACAACGAGGCAGTAAAAGTTATACTTTCAGCATTTCTAGGCCATGTACAACGAGGCAGTAGAGGTAAAACTGTCAGCTAGCTAAGGCATTTATGATGCCGGGTGTAAGCAGAACATTTAGAGTTTCAAGACCATGTACAATGTTGGAATAAAATTAAAACTTTTTAGGATTTCTAGGCCAATTATAAGTAAAACTGTCGGCATTTCTAGGCCATGTAAAGCGAGAGAATAAAAATGATAAAGCTTAATTATCATTAATTATTTCATTAGTAGCCAGAATTTTCCTCTCACAATGTTTTCTGGTCGTATAAACATCCTTTCATCAGTTGGGCTGCCTTTGGTTTGCCGTCTGAAAACGTTTTCGATATGGATAAATCTTATTCTTCAACGTCTGGTAAAATGTTAAGTAGAATATTTTAACATAGTGGACAGTGTAGATCACAGAACAGACTGCATATTTTGATCTGCACTGTCCACAAAAGCAACTACAATTGTGAAGGGTTCGGGGTAATACTTTATAACATACCCATAGAACAATCGCTGGATGTCCCTTTTTCTCTTTTAAGTACCTGGTGTTCGGTATCGAACTTCTATCCTGCCTGTTTCCAACAATGGCTATAAAGCTTGCACAGACAGTAAAGATGGACAGGAGTGAAAGAAAGATCGAAAGACTAACGCTTGTCTGCAAGCTGCCGCCGTCATATTTGGATAAACTTATGCCCCAAAACACCACTGATAACAAATTCGAAGCGCCCTGCACCTAATGAAACATTAAAAAAAAAGAATACAGGTGCGTGGCCAGGGGGGGAGTCAGGAAGCCAGGTTTTCACCATTAACTTTTAAAGGTACATTAATCCAGGTTTTTACCCAAAGGTTTTCAAGGTGAGAAAGTTGACATTTTGTCATGAAAAAGCATGAAGACGTGACAGTTAACATTTTAATAGAGGGGAAAACTGTTGGGAAAAATAACTCTAGTCGGACTCGAACCGATGACTTTTAAAATCATAGTCGGCGACTCTACTAACTGTGCCAGTGGTCCATCCGAAATCTTTTTATTTGTTTATATTGTAGTTTAACGCCGTTATAACGGCCTAGGTCATATCACGGCGTTCAGTGCACCTACGCATGCTTTTCCTAGCTTTTTTACACCAGTACTGACACAACTTTCTTTCCAAGTCACTGACTACTCTTCCGACAGGAATCAGAGGTGAGAGGCGAAAAGCGAAAAATCGCCGGAAAGAAAGTTTGCCTCAACCGGGTATCGAACCCATCCGACATCTAACCATGTTAAAGATGTATGAGTCCATTGTTATGCAATAACAGCTATACGGTTACTAACGAAACAGGACCTTTTACAGTAACAAAAACTGTAGAAGTACTCGGTAATTCCACATCTTTTCTACATGTATTTCTATCTATGTATTACTTTTAAAACTATCTTTCAACGCTAATGGAAATTAACAGTTTTGTTAAGATTTTCTACATAAAACTTCGCGGAACGAAATCTGGTTTAATGCCCCTTTAAAGTGGCAATCAAATGACATGCACTTTGTCATTAAAGAAATAGACCACATCAAATCAATTTCATCTGTTGGTTTACCAGAATAACACTAAAAGAGCAGCATTCGGACAAAGAGTATTTTCCGCACATACTTTACCATAGGACAGACTATGTAATTTGGCCTTTAATCTACATTGTCCACAAAATGCAGAATGCAGTCTAACCTTAATCTTCGTCGTCCTCAAAATGCAATCGGACCTTAGTCTACGTTGTCTGCAAAATTCAGGCGTATCGTGATCTTCGTTGTCCGCAAAATACATTCTGATCGTAGTCCACGTTAACCGCAGGTGATCGCGAAATGTAGTTTGATCTTAATCTTCGTCGGCCGCAAAATGCAGTCTGATCTCGGATCTACACTGTCCAGTACGGTAAGGTGTTTTCTAGCGAAAAGAACTTTAAATTCACGGATTTGGGGTTTTACTATTTCCTGAAATTTATCAAATAATTCATGTAACAAATAAAGGGTAAACCCTGTCCGACACAACAATATTTTAGTATTGCACAAACCCAAACCATTTGCAGAAAATACATTAAATGAAGTTTAACTTGTGAAAAATTGTTTTCGCTAAGAGTAAAACATTGTGGGAAAAGACGAAAATGCTGGTTATCAGCATTTTCTCCTTTTCCCAAAATGTTTTCAAAAGGCCTCTTCCTCAGCGTCGTTAAAACTCACGATAGTGTGGTAAAGGGTTCATAAAAAAATTGCGGTATATTGAAATGGTAAACACTTACCAAGCATGACAGCGGAACTGCGGGTAAACCTGTCCTTTCTTCTAGGACCTCAACAATGTAGAGTGCCATCTGTAAAATAGTACTTTTTAATTTACATATATTTGAACCATGCTCTGTGAAAAGGTAGCTTAATGCATCTGCGAAAAGTATCGACCAAGGTCAGCCTGCGCAGTCCGCCCAGGCTGACCTTGGTCGAAACTTTTCGCTACCGGTCTATTTTCTGTATGCCAAAGGACCAGTCTACCTTATGATGTAGTCGGTTCTTAGATACATTTTTTTTAATGGATCCATAGTTATGCGATGACTGGCTTAGTATCATGCATCACGGAAATGCATTAAGCCCCCTTTTGCCAGAGCATGGCTTATTTATACCTCAATATTATTAAGTATCATCTGCAAAATAGTTATCTATTTACATGTAATTTTAATTCGGAGATGTTAAAAGTTTATCATCTGTAAAATAGTGGAGTATTTACTCATACATGCATTTGAGCCAACGAAATTCGACTCATGGAGCTTCTGCGAACAGTATCGATCAAGATCAGAACGTGCTGTCTGATGTTTGGTCTACATTGCCCGGAACGCCGTGATTTCTTCGACGAGATGAACTCTGAAACCGCAGTATGTTGCTTATCACTGTTGAATGGAATGCCAATGGTAGCTAGAGTAAGGTTAAGGGACGGCGAAGATGAAGATCAGACGAATGCAGTCTGATCTTGGATCTACATCGTCCGCTATCCAAATGCAAAACTTTGATACATATCATTTTGAAACGAAGCGGAACAATTTTATCCCTTGAAAAATTGATGAACTGATTAAGTTAGTAACTTCGATCTAATTTATACAGCAGTATAAACGTGACTTGGCATGATAACTCTTTCAGTTTGGTTTGTTTAACAGCTCATATCATGGCGGTCAGTGACGCACCCATGTGTGTCCTGGCTTTCTCACACCAGTACTGACACAACTTTCTTTCCAAAGCCACTGACTACTTTTCTAACGTGCATCAGAGTTGAGAGGCTAAAAATCGCCGGAAAGAAAGTTTACCTCAACCGGGTATCGAACTCGCAACCACCAGGTCACTAGTCAGATACGCTAACGACTGAGCTACCTGGGCGGGCAACTCTATCAGAATGCGTAGGCGTGTAGGTTTGCAGTGCTGGGGTGAGGGAGGATTCATATTTTCATGTTTGGAAGATATAGATAGAGGGTTGGAGGAATGAAAGAGAACTTATTTTTGTGGGCAATGTTGTATGAGTTAATATTTAAAGACAGAATAGATTTTGCCTGGATCATTCAGGGCCAAGCCGAGACTGGCAGCTCAATTGCAACCGATAGGACTACCAATCGAGGGGCTTGGCCTTCAAATCCTAGATCTGGGCAAATCTCTTTTCTTGGAGTGATACTTGATGAATGCGTCGCGGTTCATTCCTGTCTCAACGCTTAACATTTTGTCCATACCCATTGTGTAGGAAAACAGCCCGTGACTTGGAAAGAGCGTGGTGCTCAATACTGGGTCCGTATTCATCAACCGTTCTCAAGATCGCAAGGTCATATGTGTCTAAAAAGAGAATTTTGTGGGGTTGTTGTTCATGTCCGACCTGTATCTTTTTTAATAATTGCGAATAATTGTGAATTCGTTGTCTTATTCTCTAGAGTTTTCTAAATGTGAAAATAAGACAACTTCTGATTGGCGAAACCGAATGGTTTAGCCAATCAGAAGTTGTGTTATTTTTCAAATTTAAAAAAATCTTCGAGAATAAGACAACGAATTCACAATTATTCGAAATTATTAAAAAAGATACAGGTCGGACATGAACAACAACCCCACAAAATTCTCTTTTTAGACACATATGACCTTGCAGTGACCTTGACCTTTTACCTACTGACATGGTTCTTGCACCCACACATCAGTTATATGTGGTTGACAATTCTACACTTCAGCAAAGTTATTCTGAAAGTCATTCATAATTAAAAAAAAGTTACAGGCCTCACACCTTTGAAAACACATTTGATCTTCCTGTGACCTTAACCTTCAACCTATGAACATGAATTTTGTGCATGACACATCATCTTGATGTGCTTAACATGTGTAAAAAATCATTTGAAGTGAAGTGATTGAGTCACAGGGTAAAAGTTAAATTGCCTAAAAATCGAGTAATATTGCCCTTTGTTCTTTTATGAACTGAATTTTTGTCGGAGCATTACTTCCAAAGTAAAAAAGCTATTGACTTCAAATTTCATATGCAGTAAAATCACATTGAGGACAAGTGCAGTGTACATGATCAATAATTCATTTCATTATTTTTTGAGTTATTGCCCTTTGCAACTTCACAAACTAAATTTTTGTCCGGAGCATAACTTTCAAAGTATAAATGCTATCAACTTCAGACTTCAGATAAATCACATTGAGAACATGTGCAGTGCACAACATCCATATCTCTGTGGCCAGTATTTTTGGAGTTATTGCCCTTTATTATTTTACAAATTGAATTTTGTCATGAGTATTATTCATTCGGCATACCTCAAGTGATCTGGTGATCAAATCCCTTAGCTGTATCCCGTAGCTTGATATACACGTACACCGTACATTGGCACGTCGCCGGAAGCACATCCTTTTACCGTTACTGAAATTGTAAGGCTCCTCTTAAAAGAGAAAACATAAGTCACAATTTTCTATCGATATCTTTCCAAGAATATCTCAGTCGGCAAACAGTTTGTTGTTTACAGTTTTTAGCGTGGTTAATCAATTCCGTTGGGAGCTTTCATCGACACTTCGATAAATGTGAATAATTGAACCGTGGTTGTTCATGTCATTGCTAAGCGATTACAGGAACGCCAACACGTTTAAGATTATGTGACTGGTAGTTCAAAATGGAAACCTCCTATATAGGAACAAGATTAGATGTAGGTATGGAATTGGCCGAGTTGTGACGAATGGAGTATTGTTATACAACCTCCTATGAAGTAGAGGGGGGATATACTGGTTTCATCATTACTCTGTCTGTTTCCATCCATCCATCCGTACGTCCACCATTTCATTTCCGCGCTCCAACTCAAACGCTGTTTGACCTAGGACCCTGAAACTTTATACAAGTGTTGCTAATGACCCAAGGAGATCCCCGATTGTTTTTTGGTCACATGAATCAAAGGTCAAGGTCACGGGTGAACTTTGTTTGAAAATCGTTTCCGTGCTCTAACTCAAAAGCCTATTGACCTAGGGCCCTGAAACCTTATACTGTACAAGTGTTGCTCATGTTCCAAAGAGGTGCCCTATTGTTTTTGGATCAAATGGATCAAAGGTCAAGGTCACAGGTGAACTTTCTTTTGAAAATCATTTCCGTTCCCTGATTGTGCTGTTTTAGTGACATTGCTGAGGGGATTTTTGCCGCTTTGCAACAGTTCTATTTTCTCAAGTATGAAAGCTATCAACTTCAAACTTCATATGCAGATAAATCACGTTGAGGACATGTGCAGTGCACAAGATCCATAACTCTGTCTTAATTATTTTTGGAGTTATTGCACTTTGTTATTTTACATCGTAGGCTTTTGTCCGGAGCCTAACTTTCAAGCTTTAAAAGTTACTGACTTCATACTTCAGATACATATAGATCACATAGAGCAGAAATGCAGTACACATAATCCATAACATTTTGACCTAAGTAAAAGAAATTGTGCAGAACATATATCCATGGCTCTTCAGTGTAACAATTGATGGCCAAGATCCCAGCCATAGGTATAATGTTAGAAGCTTGGCTTTTGTGTTTGCAACTTTAGTATTTGCGGATTTTGCGAAATGTAGATTTCGGGTTTATAAATATATTTTCAAGAAATTATATTGGTATACTGCTTTACTTTGAATTCATCCATGCAACCAAAGATATGGGTGGACAGATGGCTTGGTGTTTTATGTCTGTCAGCAGTATTTTAGTCATGATATGACAATGAAAGAATGATCATAAAAGGATCAGTGCAATGAAGTGCTGTCTGGGTCCAGCTGTGGCGGGAAATATAGCTGTCCTTCAGACTGCCTTCTTGTCTCCATTGTTTCAGTCACATTTATGTTGCCATTTGCAAAGGCTTTCAATTTACACATGTCTAAAATGTTGTCAGTTAAAGACTGAAATAAAGCCTGTGCAATCAACTGTTAACCCTCTCCAAAACAGTTTAAGTTTTAATGACTCTGAATGAGAAGGCTTTTGAAAAATTTTTCTGGCTTTCCACAATTTTTTTCAGCTCTTTGAAAGCCACAGTTAATTTGTTGTCTGCAAATACTTTGGTTTTGGACAAGTCCAAAAATTTGTTGTATAGTAGAGAATTAACCCTTTAGCACACAATCCCGAGTCTGAACAAATCTGCTAAAGAAGGCTTTTGGTAACCAGTATTTTCTCCTGTCCCCCTCAATAATTTTTACAAAATCAAAGTTAGATTCCATTGTTTGGGCCACATTAAAATTGTCGTCTGTAAATCATGCTTTTTAGTTTGGACAAGTCTAAGATTTTGTCATATGGTGAAGAGCTAACCCTTTACCACACAATCCCGACTTTTAACGACCATGAGGAAGAAAGCTTCTGAAAACTTTGTGGTAAAAGAAGAAAATGCTGGATACCAGCATTTTCTCCTTTTCCCACAATGTTTTCTACACTTTCAAAGAGAAATTTCAGTTTTTGACTCATTCAGTTTGTTGTCTGCCAATGCTTTCAATTTGGACAAGTTCAAAATTTCGTAGTGTGGTAAAGACTTAAGCCACAGTAAATTTGTGGTACAATTGCTTTTGTTTTGGATAAGTCCAAAGTTTGTTGTATAATATACGTGACATGTCTGCACTTCAACCCTTACAGTGCTAAAAAAACTTATTACATGTACACATACTTTCTTCAAACCACCTGCACGTTGCAGACTACCTGCATCTTGCAGATTGCAGACTACCTGCATCTTGCAGACGACCTTCATCTTGCAGACGACCTGCCTCTTGCAGACGACCTTCATCTTGCAAACTAGCATCTTGCAGACTAGCATCTTGCAGACTACCTGCATCTTCCAGACTTGTGTCTTTCAGACTACCTGCATCTTGCAGAGAACCTGCATCTTGCAGCTGACCATTTACTGAAAACATTTTGACATAATGAGAAATTGCTTGCAACAATGTTTCATTCTATCACAATGTTTTCATTTTTAATCGTGAATTAAACCATACTGCTTATTCATGATCTGAGCTCTTTACCAACCATTTACATTTAAAGTCTAATTCTTATTAACAAAATAATGCAATTTTATTGGCTAAAATAATTTGGTTCGGCCAATCAGAAATTGCATTCCTTTAAAATTATTTAGATTCTGGAGAATTAACCAATAAAGTGATAGTACTGACTGAAGTTGTTTTTCAGGTAATGTAGATCAAGATCAGACTGCACAGAACATGCATAATGATCTTGGATCTACATTGTCCACTACTTCATTACAAGCCCAAAACAACCTTGAAACAACAAAATTTCTGATGTTTTTCCTGTTTGAAAAGGTCCATTTCATTAACTCTTAATGTGTCTTACACAAATATAGTTGCTTTTGCAGCCAGTGTAGATCAAGATCAGACTGCAAAAGCTTGCAGTCTGATCTTTGATCTTCACTGTCAGCATTGCTGAGACATTCTAGAAAAGAATAATCTTGAAATGGCAATTCTTTGGGTCATATTTCTTTACTGAGAATGCACATTAAGACTTAAATGGTGCTCAAAGGCTTAATTCAATACTGTAAGGCTTAAACCAAGAATTTTACTGAGAATACTAGTATTACTGTTAGTAAACACCTTCCCATATTTCGCTAATGTCTAGCGCAAACTTGTTTTAGGAGAAAATTAACCCTTAAACTGCTTAAGTAGTCAAATGAAGCTTGCAGTACAATTGTAAAAATCCAAATGATGCTATTTCAATTTTTTTTTTTTTTTTAGGGAAAAATAGCTCCTTATCGGACAAATTAGATCAATAATAGGCTGCATTTTCTGTGCAGCCTGATCTTAATCTACGCTGTCGGCAAAATGTCTCTGCAGCCTAAATGTGAACTCTTTTAAAGAAGGCATTTTAAACTAGCCCAAAATGAAAGCATTTGCAGACAACAAATTCATTTTTCCTCAAATAATGTAATTGGACTCTGATGCTGTAAGAAAGCTTGTGGTAAAAGTAGAACATGCTGATCACCAATATTTTGTTCTTTCTCTACCATGTTTTCAACAGCCATCTCTTTTAGGGCCTTTAACCCTTTCAGCGCCATAGGCGAAAACAGGGACTTTTGCGGACGGCACAGATCAAGATCAGACTGCACAGAACGTGCAGTCTGATCTTTGATCTGTACCGTCCGCTTAATTAGTCAAGCCCTTACGAGAAAAAATCTTTCTGGGTTTCTATGGATTGCATTTACAACCACCGAAAGAAGTCGAGTTTATTTATTTGGCGCCAAAAGAGTTAAAACTTGGGATTGTGAGGTAGAGGGTAAAGTATACAAGTTGGCTTCTTTCAAAAAGAAGCCAGGAGAGGTCAGCATCGATGTTTTCAAATAGCTTACTGCTTTTAATTTCAATATATTTTGGTACATAAATTATTATAAACAAATATTTAAGGCATTATATGATCGCCGCTGTGTAAAAAGGAGAAACCTCTTATGCATTACATGACTGACACGTTACATTTTTCCCACGTTTTCAAGTCGCGTAATCTTTTCCCGTGGTGTTCTCTTTTATAACGAATTCCTTTTTTTGTGTGTGTAGCTTTATTTCCTTAATGAAAAATTACAACCACTGGAAAGGTCATTTGCAATCAAATCAATATAACAGATCCTTTTTGAAATCCGTCATATAAAAACAAAACATGTCTATTTCCTATTTCAGTTTTTTTTTATTTCGGTTTATTTATAAAACCATGACGAAATAGACTGTGTATCAGAACGATTTCGCAGAAAAGCATGGAGTTAGGCAGCAATTTCTGAGGCAGTCTGCCTTTTAATCTCACCACTGTTGGAGAGGTCTGATGACCTCTCCAATTAGTCAATATCAAGAAAGCACAAATTCAGCAATATCAATTGCTTTATGGCCATATTTCCAAAAACATAGATATTTTGATAAATGGGGAAAAAATGGAATGGGAAGCTGGCGAGTTGCTCTATCTTTTGTTTACCGTTTACCTGATTTTAAAGTTCTTTTTTCTCCAAGCAACTTGGATCTAGCTTACAATAACGGATTGTCATCTTCACTATAATTTCCATTATATGGTATGATTTTTAAATTAAAATGCAGTTTAACATTCGCTTCCTAAGTCACTTACTACTTTTCTAATATGTATCAGAGGTGAGAAACGAAAAATCGCCGGAAAGCGCGTTGGCCTCAACCATGTATCGAACCCGAAACCACCCGGTCACGAGTCGGATACGCTAATCCCTGAGCTACCCGGCCGGGCCATGATGTTTGCAATTGTATCAAAGAAATGAATAGTTCTGACCTCGTCCGAATTTGAAACAGTCCAAGACGATAATCCTCAAATGGATTGAGCCACGAGATCTATTTGAGTAGAAAACATTGTGGGGAGAAGAGAAAATGCTGGTTACCAGCATTATCTCTTTTTCCCCACAATGTTTTCAAAATCTTTCTTCTTCTAGGTCATTGAAACTCGGGATTGTTCAATAAATAATTAGAACAAAACAGGAAAAACGGCCATGTATTTACATTTAGTTTTCAAATAATCTATAATTAAGAAAAGTTAACTTTTTCAATCATTTAAAAGGGCCCCAAGCGTTTGATTTTAATTTCTTATAATTCTATTATATTTTAATTTCTTATACTTATATTATCATGTCCTATAATGACTTCACACGTTCAATAATCGCTCTTCTCTCATTTGTTACCGGTATATGACCGAAGGTCTTGCTTTATTAATCCTGCAGTCAGCCTTAATTACAACCTTAATTCTTCAGTCAACCTTAATTACAATTAATGGATATAAAAGATGTTTATCTTACGGACGTGTCAACAGGTTGCTGATAAGACTTCCTCTCTCTCCCATTATTTTTATAGCCCGAGGGTAAGGGGGTAAATTGGAAAGTTATGTAGATCTATATATGAAAGGATGATTTAGAAAAAAACAAACCAGTCCTTTCTTGGAATTCGTTCGAGTTACATAAATAAACTAGTTTAAAGCATTTTTTGTTTCGTTTTGGACATGGATTGCATTCTTTATCTGTGTTTTTAGTTTAGAAGAAAGAAAAATGCAGAACTTTAAAAAAAAAAAAGATTGTTAAAGCTGATATATGACAGAAGAACATTGATATCTTCTTTTGGACTTAAACATAGTGTTTTTCACCCGTACCTGGTTGAACTAAAAAAAAATACAGACCTCATAACGACAATATATGTGTCAAGGACATGTAGGCCCTACAGTCTTTGTATGGTCGGTGATGTTGATTGTTTAAATATGTCCATGTATTGAGGACTTAAATTTTATGAGGTTTCATAAGACTATCATCTTTAGGCCATAAGAAGCGTAATCGGGGTGTAATTTGTGATCATAAAGACTATACATGTAATTAGGCATTCCTGTTTGGAATCCAAGAACAAAGACGATTTCTTTTCTTGAAATTGGGTCAAGGGCCCAAAATGTGACGAATAATATTATTGGTTTTTGTATTTTTCTTGAACATTTCACCTTTTTGTGTAACTTGTACATGGGAGTTATAAAGAATAAAGTAAATGTGAATATCGGTTGTGCCCTTTAAGTGAGCTATGTGACCGTTATCCTATATTTTATTTTCATAAAAAAGTTGGTACAACTGATCATCACGAATCAAACTTTTGCTCGTCGTCTAGGTATGAGAGTGGATGAGTGCAAGTTTGCATAGATCTACTTGTACTTTAAATTTCAACGAGTAAATGTGAACATCATTTTGTAAGAGTGTTGTGAAATTGAGTTTTTGTTAATATCTAGACAAGGAGGTCAGCTTGAACAGTGTGCAACATGCCTCCAGTAATTAGAGAGAAATCTATTCTGGCCAAACAGATGATTCTGAAGCGTACTCAGCATCAGTTTCGTCGTGCATGCGACCAGATCGTGCTTCTTAACCAGAAGATGGAATTTGTCCTTCACCGTTATCACAAAGCACGTGACATCGGTGCACGTAGTTTCCGGTATAAGCTCCGCCTACGACTTGCTGTTGTTGAAGGAGTGAGAAATATGTTTTATGAGTATGCGAATCGAAAGGCCCACAATATTGTGAATCTTAGGCGAAGTTTATTCGGCGAAATTGTTGAAATAGTGACGGACGAGGATTACGATGACGTGATCGATATGGAAGCTGATAATTCGACCCTGGAGGATGACGTCGATTCCCAGAGTGACGTCACAACTGAGAGCGAGGCTGAGGTGGATGAGATTTTGTAATTAGATTTATAACCTCCTGCAAAAGACTTGTTTTGTTTTGCACCGGATGCCAGGTTTGAAATTGCCCGTGACACAGCAACTTATGTCTGCGTCTCGTTTTTGGAAGTCATCAACTTACTCAATTAGCCTTTAACACGTAGAAAATTTTGAGAGCTTGAGAGATATCATTTTAATTTTTTGCAAAAAAAAAAACACATATGGAAAGGAGCATCTGCTCAAAGCAAAACTTTGCTTATCTTCCCACATTGTTTTGGAAGTTGCCTTCTGTAGCGTCGTAAAATTGCGAAACTGTTCAGTAATAGATGTATTAACCCTTTACCAAACGACAATTTTTTTACCTGGACCAAATTCAAAGCATAATCAGACAACGTTGCTAAAAGGACTCTGTCTTTGATAGGGTTGAAAACATTGTGGAAAAAGGAGAAAATGCTGGTTACCAGCATTTTCTCCTTTTCCCACAATGTTTTCAAAGGCCTTTTCTTTCAGGGTCGTTAATAGTCGGGATTGTGTGGTAAAGGGTTAAGAGGGTGATAACTTTGATCTTACATCAAAATTTTGAATTACAACATTCCCTGATTTGTCTCCGGCCGTTTTTATATTATGTATTTACTCTTTGCTAAGCGAAGAAATTTTCGCTTGTCAAAATTTAAAGCATTTTCAAACGAAAAAATAGACGTGACTCGAAAATTTGGGTTTATGTCGAAAAGGGGGAAAAAAAACATTGTGTGAAGAGAGAAAATGCTTTTTGTCAGAATGTTCTCTTTATCCTGCAATGTTTTCAAAAGACATTTTCCTCGGGGTCTTGAAAACGCGGGATTGTGTCGCGGAGGGATAATTCAGTATGATAAAAGGTTTTATCCACCTCGCCTTCTTCAATGTATGAGAGTTATTATGCTTTCAATGTTTTTATGGAGTGTATATAGAACATTTAAGGAGCATATCCTGCTAAATAAGTGAAAAGAAATTTTCGAACTGGTAGTACAAACTCGAATAATGCTATTTCAAACTTACTTTTATGAAGAGAAAGAGGGCTTAACGCATCATTGCGATGCATGATACCATGCAAGTCATCACATGGCCATAGATCTATTGTGTCTATATTGCCTAAGAGACGACTGAATTATGAGGTAAACTGGTCCTTGGATTTGCAGAAAATTGACCAATAACAAAAAGTTTCGGTTCAGGTCAGCCTGCGTGGACTGCGCAGGCTGACCTTGGTCGATACTTTTTGCAGATGCATTTAGCCCCTTTTGCCAGAACGCGGCTCATTTCTATCTGCAGGCTGGCCTGGGCCGAAAATTTTGCTATCTGTAAATTTTCTGCATGTCAAAGGACCACTCTACCTCCACATCCAGTCGACTGATAGGCATAAAGGATTTTATCGATCCATAATTATGTGATGACTTGCTCAATTTAATGCATCACGGAGATGCATTCAAGTCCCCTATTCCCAGAGTATGACTCATTTATCATTAAAGCCATATATGCACGTGATTAATTATTACCAGTCTCTGCTAGATTTTCTAAAAAGTAAACTTGTGGAAGGTAATCTACTTTAATGTCCCTTTAAAGGCAAAGTAGCGGCCACAACAGTAAACAAATGCAGGCGTTTAAATCATTTTAACATTTAAGCTGCTGAATAAATGAAAGGCAAATTTCTACTCAATACTAAAAGCCCAAACATCTCGGTTTCAAAGTTGATTTCACTGGAAAGAAAAAAACCGTATCGGACAGTGTAGATCAAAGATCAAACTGCACGTTCAGTGCAGTCTGATCTTGATCTACACTGTCCGCAAAAGGTCAGTGAGTCGCGATTAGCAGCTTAAGGGTTCAATTTAAATCATACGATTTAAAAGTATGGATTTTTTTTAAGATGACACCCTGTTATCTTATGGTCGGTCAAAGTGTCAGTCGCTGGCACGGAAAATGAATTTCAAAACGAGGTTTAAAAAAAAAAGTAAACAAAAGATACAGCGACTTGGCAAATTTTTGCCTTGTTTTGAAATTCATGTTTATGGCAGCGACCATTTTGAAGAGGGTGGTATAATGAGTATTGGGGGAAGAATTTGAAAACAAATTTAATTTCTTTGTGAGAAAGCAATTAAAGGCTTTGAAAGACTGTTGTGCGTGGTGCTGGTAAGAGAGTCCAGAAACACATGGACAGGTACGCTGGCTGCCGTAACATAACAGGAACACAGTTTAACCCTGTAGCAAACGATAGAAATTTAGACTGGTCCAACTTGAAAACACTTTGCAGCCGCCAAATTGACTGTAAATGTAGCTCAATTGATGATTTCTGTCTTTGATAGGGTAAAAACATTGTGGGAAAAAGGAGAAAATGCTGGTTACCAACATTTTCTCCTTTTCCCGCAATGTTTTCAAAATGCTTCATCCACATGGTCATTAAAACTCGGGATTGTGCGGTAAAGGGTTAAAACGCCCCTATAAGCGAAATACAGAGACCGAAAAAAATTGTTTAATCCTATTTCCCTATTATACTTTTTTGGGTGAAGGGGAGGGGGGGGGGGGGGGGGGGCGAGGGGGTTCTACAAAACCTTCGAGTCGCAGAGAGCGACAGAGTGTTTCTGTGTGTCTTTTTTACATACATGTACATGTATATTGTATTATTTGGAAATAAAAAGTATTGAGCAAAAAAGAAAATTTTTTTTTTTTTATGTTTTGATTTTCTGGCTTCTCCGTCCATTCGTCCGTTCCCTGTCTGTCTTTCTGCCCGACACCTATTCCGCCCCTATTCTCCATGTTTCGTGCCCCCGCCTGTCCACCTCTCTCTCTCTCTCTCTCTCGTGGCCTCCATTCTCTCTCTCGCGCAGCCTCCATTTTCTCTCCATTCTCTATTCCATCCAATATACATTCATCAATGAATCTACTAACCCACTTACTTACTCGCTCGCCTCGCCTCGCCTCGCCTAGCCTCGGCATGTCTCGTCTGGTCTTGTCTTGTATCGTCTCATTTCGCCTCTCCTCTCCACCCTACCCAACCACACCCCACCTAAACCACACCTCACCCCACCTCATCCCATCCCATCTCACCTCACCTCACCTCACCTCACCTCACCTCCCACTTTTTGGCAGTTGTTCACTTAAACTTTGATGTAAAATTTTTGCGTGTGTTTTAACCTGTCTCCAACATGCTTCAAGTTCTAAACCATTTGGTTTAGCCAGTCAGAAGGTGTGTACTTTCAAACATAGGAAATTCTTCAACATAAGACTAAGAATATTCTTAAGAATGGTTGATGAATATGGGCCCAGTACTCGCGCCGAATGTGTGGGCCAATGAACAGTCCCAGACCTTATGGTTACGAGACCGACACCCTCACAACCACGGACACGCTCTTTATATGAGAATAGGACTGAAACAATGAGATAACACAAGATATGCCTTTTAAAACTTTAATTCAAGCATTCATGAAAGAATTTCCAAATATCCAATTTGAAATCATTATGCGAACAGCAGAAATTACTCAATATGAGCACTTTTCTCAATCTCCGATAGTGTTTCTGAAAGTAACCTTCCGATATAATTAGTTTAAATGTGGATTAATTCTTTACCGCACGATGACGTGTTTTAACGCCTCTAGGATATTAGACTTTTGAAAACATCGTGGGAAAAGGAGAAAATGCTGGCAACCAGCATTTTCTCCTTTTCCCTTAATGTTTTCTAGCCTTTCAGAAACTAATCTTATAATCTGAGCTACATTTAATTTGTCGTCTGCAAATGCTTTGTATTAGGACCAGTCTAAAAATTTTGTCGTCTGGTAAAGAGTTAATTTTTTACCGGACGACAATATTTTAGACCTTACCGAAGGGAAAGTGTCTGCAGGCTACAAATTCAATGTGGCTCAATGGCTGGGCTTTGTCGACGACGGGTGAGAAAACATTTTAGGAAAAGGAGAAAGTGCTGGTCACCAATGTTTTCCCCTTTTCACAAAATGTTTTTAACTCTTTACCACACAACAAACTTTTAGACCAGCCCAAATTGAAAGCGTTTGCTGACGACAAATAAAACGGGGCACAAACGCTAGTATCTGTCTTTGAGATCGTTGAAAACATTGTGGGAAAAGAAGAAAATGCTGGTTACCAGCATTTTCTTCTTTTCCTATAATGTTTTTTAAAGCCTTCTCCTTCAGGATCGTTCAAACTCGGGATTTTGTGTTAAAGATTTAAAAACAGTGTATTAGTAAATGTAGGAAAGGTATAACCATTTCCGCTCAAAAATCCTTTCGAGGAGAAAAAACAGCAGAAGCATGTTTCGTTATATAAAAAAAACTTGAAAACCCGGGGTGGGAGTGGGGTCAGGGGCGGTGCCGAGGAGGAGGAGGGGGGCCTGTATGCTATAGTTTGCCCAGGATAACTTTAGGTAAACGGATATTGAGGTGCTCGGTTTTTCTCGTGGGAGAAAAATGTCAGGACATTACACAGCTCTAACTTAGCACAGGTGAAAACGAGTATATAGGTACATGAATAAGAGACGTGGCTCTCGCTATGATATAACTGAAAAAAAAAAACAAAGCGACGTAGAACACAAGTTAATCAATCAACCAAGCAAGCAGGTAATCAACGAATCAATCAACCAATCAAGCAAACAAGCAAGCAGATTTCCCTTTGGCCGATCATGTCTTCCCAAGTTTACAGCTCCAAATCCTAATGGAAATGTCTGTGCTGATGAGACACTTGTATAAGAAGGACAGATTATCCCATGGGTGGCCGCTTAGCGCAGCAGTGTCGTGTTCGCTCCTTTGTCTGGAACGTTTTATAAGTGGTATATGGAACGAATTTGAAAACAGTGTAAAGCGTGGAAGCATGTACATGTACTTTGAATGACACATTCACTGCCTATTTCAGGCTATTTGTCGTAGAGACAAAATAACATGAGCCATGTTCTGTGAAAAGGGGGCTTAAAGTATCTGCGAAAAGTATCGACCCAGATCAGCCGGTGCAGTCCGCGCAGGCTGACTTAGGCCGAAACTTTTCACTACTGGTCAATTTTCTGTATGTTGAAGGACAACTCTACCTTATGATACAGTTGGTTGTTAACCCTTTCCCAAACAACAAATTTTGGACTGGTCCAAATTCAAAGAGTTTGCAGACGACAATTTTAAATTTGATGAAAATGGCAGAAAGGTCTCAAAATGGGTAGAAAACACTGTGGGAAAAGGAGAAATTGCTCGTTACGAGCAATTTCTCCTTTTCCCACAGTGTTTTCAAAAGACTTGTACTGCAGACACTTTATGGATCCATTATCATGTGATGACTTGCTTGGTATCATGCACCTAGGAGATGCACCAAGCCTCCTTTTGCCAGAGTATGACTCACTTTTCTTTTAACCTTTTATCAAATGACAAATTTTCATACGGGTCCATTTTGAAAGCATTTGCAGGAGATAAATTTACAGGGGCTTAAATGCTGGGATTTGTCTTTGAGAGATAACAAAACATTGCTGGTTACCAGCGTTTTCTCTTTTTTCGACAAAGTTTGCAAATTTTTTTCTTTAGCTTGTTACTCTGAAAACACAGTATTTCGTTGCAAAAGGTTAGCCCTTACATGATAAAGCACGACATAAGCCGGATACTTTAATATTGCGATAAGACATTGTGCATTAATTTAGATCAGAATACACAGCACGGCATGTGTCCCATGCGCCGAGATTTTTTCCCGAAAAAAAAAAGAAATATTACTTCGCAATTTTTGAGTTTTTGCTACCGGTTGAAAATGTTCATATGATTTATTTTGTATTTTCCAGGTCTAAACGTTGCCACTCATCTTTCTTGTTGCCATATCTGAAAAGGAAAACGAAATAGTCATAATTTTATCAGATTAAAGGTTTTTTGGGTTTTTTTTTTTTTATTATTATTTTGCTGTAAATAAACATTTCTTGTAAAATATCTATACATACAATACCATGCAGATATATTTTTCTTTGCAATCGTATAATTGTATGGTAAAATTAAGCGAAAAAATGCTTTTTCAGGCATTTAAATAATGGATGGTCGTTAACGCAATCGGCCATTCCGTTTACTTTGATTACATCAGATCTGACGTCATCAGACGCATTTAAATAAAGAACATCACATCAGCGCGTGTTATTTATCATGTAACATTTCAACAAGTATTTTCGAAATTCTGTCGAGAAATCTAAAAATTATTTAGGGGCTAGTTTTACTAGAGCAGCTCATTAACCCTTTACCGCACAATGCCGACTTTTAACGTCCCTGGGAAAGAAGCCTTTTGAAAACATTGTGGGAAAAGGAGAAAATGCTGGTAACCAGCATTTTCTCCTTTTCCCACAATGTTTTCTACCCTATCAAAGTAAAGTTGCATCATTTGGGCCACAATGAAATTGTCGTCTGCAAATCCTTTAAATTTGGGCAATGCTAAAATTCTGTCGTCTGGTAAAGGGTTAAGTATATATCATTGAAAAATATTTTGTCTTTCTTCTTCACCAGTGTTTAGCCAGCTACTGCCTTGCTATTCAGTGATATTTTTTTTAAGTCTGGTGGGATTATGAAAACCTTGGTCTGCATTCACCAACCATTCTTAAGAATATTCTTCGTCTAATTCTCAAGAACTTTTTGCATTTGAAAGTAACACAAATTCTGATTGGCTAAAGCGAATGGAGCCTGGGTAGAGCCCTGTTCTGAGAAAGAGCCCTGTTCTGAGAAAGGGGGTTTATTGAACCGGAGGAAAAAAAATCGAACCATGTCTGCCTGCGCAGTCCCCGCAGGCTGACATGAGTCGAAACTTTTTGCCATTTGTAAATTGCCTGCATGTCCTAAGGGGCATTCTACCTCGTGATTCTGTCGGTTGTTCGACAAAATGGATTTTATGGATCCATAATTATGTGATAACTTGCATGGTTTAGTGAATCACGGAGATGCATTAACTCTTATCCTGCTAAATAACTTAAATGAAACTTTCAAGCCGATAGTAAAAACACGAATAATGTTATTTCAAAATAATTTCTTTTAGAAAAATATCTCCTAATCGGATAGTGTAGATCCAAGATCAGGCTGCTCGTTCTGTGCAGTCTGATCTTGATATATACTTTCCGCAAAAGGTCAGTGAGTCGTGCTTACCAGCTTAAGTGTTAATAAACTCCCTTTCCCAGACCACGATTCAGATGCTTCAACCCTAGGTACTGTCGACCCCCGTTTATCCCTTTATGATAACGTGTTTTAAGGAACCTAAAGGTCATAACTCTTGAAAACATTGTTGGACAAGGCTAACTGCTTATAACCAACCTTTTCTGCTTTTCTCCTTTCACCTTTTCTGCTTTTCTCCTTTCACTCCCCCCCCCCCCTCCATTGTTTTCTATTGTCACTGGAGCGATGCGGCACACCTTAACATGATCAATATTTATATTATCTTTTTTTTTTCTGCTGATGCTTTTATAATTTGGCAAAGTCTAAAGTTTTGTCATCCTTGTCGGTATTGACCAAGCACTCTTAATTTAACTCTAAGTCCAATTCTAGATTTAAAAAAAGTAACACAACTTCTGATTGGCTAAACCATTTGGTTTAACCAATCAGAAATTTTGCTACTTTCAAAATTAGAAAATTTTTGAGAATAAGACTAAGAATGTTCCAAAAATGGTTAGTGAATATGCTCCCTGGTAAAGAGTCAAGGGTTCGTATTCTCCAACCATTCTTAACCCTTATTCTGGTACATAAAAGAAAATAAACTTTTAAACTAATGGTATAAACCCAAATTTCCATATTTCAAAGGTATTTTTGGAGGAAATATATCTCCTGATCGGACAGTGTAGATCCTGGATCAGACTGCACGTTCTATGCAGTCTGATCTTAATCTACGCTGTCCACAAAAGATCAGTGAGTCGTGCTTAGCAGCCTACGAGTTAAGAACGTTTTCTAATCTTAGTTCCCAAATAATCTGTAACTTGAAAGTAACACAACGTCGGATTAGCTAAAACATTTGGCTTAGTCAATCAGAAGCTGTGTTGATTCCAAATTTAAAAAAAAAAAAAATCTGAGAATAAGACTAAGAATGTCCTTATGAATGGTTGGTGAATACGTGCCAACAACGTTTCATTTTGCGAAATCTGATTCTGTTCTACCCGTGTTTGTGATTGTGCACTTTCATAGACAACAGGCGGGACTTACCACTGGCATAAATTTTTAGTATGTCTCCTCGCCAATCTGAAAGAAAAAGAAAAAAAGACACCGCATGTGAGTGCCAACTCCCGGATGCAGTTGTTTGATTTTCAATGATAATTCTAGGCCGAAAAAAGGGGCATAACTCTGTCAAAAATACTTTGATGGTTACCTGCCCTCGCTGTGAAGGTTCCCTTTTTGATGTTTATAACAACTTGTCCAGTTTGAAGCAAATATCTCCAGTAATAATAGAAATGACCCCTGCTCTGTGAAAAGGGGGCTTAATGCATCTGCGAAAAGTATCGACTCAGGTCAGCCTGCGCGGACTGCGCAGGCTGACCTGGGCCGAAACCTTTCGCTATTGGTCAATTTTCTGTATGTCCAGGGACCAGTGTATCTCATGTTGAAGTCGATTATTTGAAAAAAAAGTGGCTTTTATGGATCCATAATTAAAGGATGACTTGCTTTGTATAATGAATTACAGAGAGGCATTAAGCTCCCTTTTGCCAGAGTGTGGCTCATTCATAATTTTGGCTCGAGTGTGGAAGAGCCCATACTTCGACATATATAACAATGGATTCAAAAAAAAAGTCCGCGCAGGCTGACCTGGACCGAAACTTTTCGCTATTGGTCAATTTTTCTGTATATCCACAGACCTGTCCACCTGATGGTTAAGTCGGTTTTTTTTTTTTTTTTTTTTTTTTTTTTAAGTGGCTTATATGGATCCATAATTATGTTATGGCTTGACAGGAACCATGGATCACGGGGATGCATTAAGCCCACTTTTGCCAGAGCATGGTTCATATAATATAAATGTCAAAGTTTTCGTACGACGACGACTATGACGACGACGCCACGGCTACGACAGTACCTCGACATTTTCGTCGTGAACACCACTTCAGATAAGAACATGTACCCATATGGGCTATTTCATTAATTAACCCTTTACCACGCAATTCCGACTTTTAACGACCCTGAGAAAGAAGCCTTTTGGAAACATTGTGGGAAAAGGAGAAAATGCTGGTAACCAGCATTTTTTCCTTTTCCCACAATGTTTTCTACCCTTCCCAAAATGAATTTCAAGTTTTCAGTCACATTTCTTTTGTCGTCTGTAACTGCTTTCAATTTGGACTGGTCTAAAATTTTGTCGTTTGGTAAAGGGTTAAACCTGTTACCAAACAATCCCGAATTTAAACGATATTACGGAAAAAGGCCTCTGACAGCATTATGGGAAAAGGAGAAAATACTGGTAACAAGCATTTTCTTATTTTCCCACAATGATTTCTACCCCATTCTGAAGGCAAATTTTAGTTTTGGGTCGTAATAATCTGTTCCAAATGAATTTGGACAAGTCGAAAATTCTGTCGTTTGGTATAGAGTTTAGCAAACTGCTCACTAATACAAAAGCATGTTATAAATAGAGGATCTTACATGAGTGTTTGTGTATTATCATTTTTAAAGAACGAGTTGACTAAAATTATTTGACGCGAGCCTTTGGGAGCATCATATACATTTCAGTCAAGGAGTTTGATAAAAATGATAATACATGAACACGAATGTGAGATTCTATCTATCACATAAAGCTAATAACAGACAAATTTATTATACTACAAAGAAATAAAATTCCTCGCAATCTGAATGCTCCGAACATATATTGCTGTGCACTAGTAAGCTCCAGGGGAAAAGCGGTTTCCCGGTCGGGTGCCCCGTAGAATTGACAAATGCACTTTGACGCAAAATCCAAGATGGCGGTTTCGATCTATACGAGTTGCCCAAAAGACAAATATACCATTATTATTATTAGTTTCCCTTGATGGTTGTTATTTTAGCGGAAGGAAATAATCATCTCTGAAAATAGATGAATATGGTTAAATAATCATTGTTTCCTGGCATTCTATAACAAATTTGAGGGGTTATGTTAACGTCGTCATGTGAATAAAATCGTGAAGTGCCAAAGGTCATACATTGTTACGTTAAAGAAAATAAACTAATGCTCGTTTGAAACAGTTAATGATCGTTTTCTTTTGCCAACTAATTATAAAATGAATAGTTACTTACCTCAGAGTTGTTTGAATCTATGTTTAAATGATAATACTTCGAATGTCTATCGCAGTGACTTCATGCACCAAACTGCATGTTTTAGATATTTTTCAGTGACATCATTTTTAGTGTGTTGGGGCACTCAGAAGAAAAAATCAATTTCGTAAGCGAACTCGATTCAAGAGACCATAAGACAGGGAAATTCCACTTGACTTGACGTTGGAGTGATAAAACTAAAATGCAGTATAATAAATTCGTTGTCCTGTCAGGTGACAGGGCACTTGAAAACTTGTTCACACCTATACCAAATCATGACCAGAAAACTAATAAAGTATCCTGCATCATCATCTTTGCCAACATATTGTTAACAAGTCTATATTTACAGATGTAGTTCGGTTTGAAACGCGTACATACACATTGAAAGCCGAATTTGCACATACTGTTGTAATTCTGATGTAGAAAACGAAGTTCACTTTGTTATTTCATGTGATTTTTACAAGGACTTAAGAACCCAGACTTTTGGTGATATACTTGACAAAAACCCTTTTGCACAGTTGTCTCCCTTGGACAAACTGTCATATCTTATGAAGAATCATGTACGTTCACTTGCAGAATTTATTGTTCATGCATTCGAGAAGCGACGAAAATTTTCCTACTGCTAATTTCTGAAAGTCTATAATTTTGTCTGTTTTGACTAATTATCCAACGTGAGATTTAATATACGAAAACTCATTTGAAACTGACATTGACTTATAGGCCCATAGGTCCGGGTGTATGTTTGTCAATGATTTTGTTATATATTCTGTATGTTATTTTGTACACATGTCACTATAATAAACTACTACTACTACTACTACACAAGAAGATAGCTCTGTGACATTTTCATCGAAAGTAAAATGAAACAATTTATAGGGGGAGTGAATCAAAATATTTTCACAATTTTGTTGACTTTAAATAACTTTTGCTGCGTTTTCTTTTTGTTATTAAACAAAAAAGTCACAACATTTTCCGCATGTGTACGACTTAGCATCATTTATATCATTTTCCCGCGAAATGGCGAAGTAGTATAGATTCCGGCATGTGCTGTGGTTGGTTTCGCCGGCTTCACGTGCTTATAACTACAAAAATAACCAGAGCCGGGACCCAAAAAACGATAATAAACCAGTGTATTATCGAAAATAAGTCATAGGTTTAATACACTGCTCGAGGTGGTTTTATGCGACAAAAAGAAATACGTTTGAATGCAAGGCAATGTTCTTTTCGAATGATAATGAAAACCTTTGAGGAAAAGAAGCCATTGATTGTAAGCAGCCCTTTGAAAACTATGTTTGAAAATAACCCATTTGGTTATATCGAATACAGGGGTCCTACGTAGCTCAGTAGGTACAAA
Organism: Tridacna gigas; assembly: GCA_945859785.2. NCBI lineage: Eukaryota > Metazoa > Mollusca > Bivalvia > Cardiida > Cardiidae > Tridacna > Tridacna gigas. The sequence continues at coordinate 25,870,986 of OX244043.2, read as the reverse complement.
TACTTTGTTGGCTCGATATTCACCCAGTATTGATGTTGGGCGGGGGGGGGGGGGGGGGGAGCGAGGGTGTTTGAACGATAAGACTTGTTTTAAGTTTGAAATTAAGTCATCTAACACAGCTAATTGATCCATGGCTAAACACAAGCCCTGTTCAACAGATGGCAAATACCTTTTCAGTGTTGGTAAACACCGACAAGAGTAGTCACGTTAACTGGGCGTTATCTATTTCGTTAATTTGAATGGCGGATTTCACAGGTGAACTTTATAACTTTATACATGTAAATGTTGCTCGAAGTTGTTATGGGAGCAGGGGTATGCCCCTCCCCTCTAGCATAATTAGGAATCAGCAGAAATAGAAGGCTAGCTATGCCCCGCGTGTAGTGTTAGGTTAAGGCATGGTAAATGTCTCATATACAGCGGTGCATGCACGATGCATTTCAAGGTACGGGTATATATCTGTGCCCGATTCTTTTAAAAGGGTTATAAAATAACAGGAAAAAAAAACTTATACTAGTAACCTCATGTTATATCTAAAAAATATGTCACTCGACATGTGTTCTAGCTGGTCTTCATGACCGAAATTCAAACGGCTTACAATTCATGTGTCGTGAGATATTTTAATCAATATATATAATACAGGATCTTACATAAGTGTTTATGTACTGTCATTTTTATTAATATGTAGCTTACTATTTATCAACCGTCAACCAGGCACCTTCATTTACATGTATTATGTACCTGTACATGATGGACACATTGTCTTCTTTATTTTCTGACAAACTTGTAAACTTGTCATTTTGCCAGAGCACGGCTCATATATTTCTACATTTTCGTCGACTTTAAATGCCTTTTGCTGCATTTATTGTCATTAAACATGAAGATGATAAGCTTTTGGACACGTATACGTCTTGGCAACATTGACGTCATTTTCCCGCGAAATGGCGAAGTAGTACGATAAGTATAACGTAAATAAGGGAGCCATGCGCTAGCAAATGGGTTTAACCCTTTACCGCACAATGACGCCTTTTAACGCCCCTGGGAAAGAAGCCTTTTGAAAACATTGTGGGAAAAGGAGAAAATGCTGGTAACCAGCATTTTCTCCTTTTCCCACAATGTTTTCTGTCCTATCAAAGAAAAATTGAACTATTTGAGCCACAATGAAATTGTCGTCTGCAAATGCTTTCGATTTGAAAAAGGCTAAAATTTTGTCGTCTGGTAAAGGGTTATGCATCTCCGTGATACAAAGCAGGTCATCATTTAATTTTGAATCCATAAATCCATTTTGTCTAATAACCGACTGAATGATGAGGTCGAATGATTCTTTGACACGCAAAAAAACTTGACCAATAGCAATAGCTAACACGGACCGATAGTTTTTGCAGATGCATTATACCCCCTTTTCACAGAGCATACGTTAACTCTTTACCAAACGACAGAATTTTAGACTTGTCCAAATTGAAAGCAGTTGCAGACGACAAAATAAATGTGACTGAAAAATTGAAATTTGTTTTGGGAAAGGTAGAAAACATTGTGGGAAAAGGAGAAAATGCTGGTTACCAGCATTTTCTCCTTTTTCCACAATGTTTTCAAAAGGCTTCTCTCTCAGGGTCGTTAAAAGTCGGGATTGTGTGGTAAAGGGTTAAATGTACATTCGCAATAAACATTGCTGACAGAGAGTGAAAGTAAAAGGGAGGCATGCTTACTTGAGAGGTTAGATGGAATGCAGACACTGTCTGTTGTCGTAAAGCCTGTACCCCCTAAACACTTCTGAAGCAAAGGTAAGCAGCTTATGGAGCAGCAGTGGAAAGTAACGTTTTCTTTGCTGGGACACACTTGTTGATCAGGCTTAGGTTGGCAAGCTGTAAACAAAGTCTTGACGCCGTACTTGCAGAGAGGTGCCTTTGGCTGTAACAAAGTGATATACTGGTATACGCTACTTTATTTCAATTATCTACTTCTACTGAATTACAGTAACTGTTGATGCCATATCTCTGTGTCTGTGTGTCTGTCTGTCCTCTAGTCCACAAGCCTGTCTCTCTTCCTACTGTTCATGTCTGTCTGTCTGCCTGTCTGTCTGTCATAATATCTCTCTAAGTTTCTCTCTCTCTCTCAATCTCCAACCCACCATCATTCAAAGGATGAAAATCTGGAATCACACGACAGCGTGAGCAGTGGCAGAGTTTCAAAGAAGCAAGTATCAAGGATGACGGTACATTTGCCCACTTTGGGTACCTTTCTCTTAATGGAGTACACACAAAATTTGCGTGCGCAGTTAAGGTAAACAAGCATCGAGTCTGAAAACAACTTTAACTGAACTGCATAACTTTACGACTTGAGTAAAAAATATTTGCATAAATTTAAGCCAACTCATACCTTTGGGTAAAATCGGGATCTTATGCATGTGTATTTAATAAAAAAAAAAAATGCGTAAATATATACTTTTGGCTTTGAAAGGATAAATACCCTGTGGGAATGGTGAAATGCTGACATAAAAGGGAAAATTCCACGATACCAGCATTTTCTTCTTTTGTTACGATATCTTGAAAAGACGGTTCACCAAGGTAAATGATAATTTTGTAGAGGGTTAATTCTCGGTCATAATTATGACAAGGGCGATGTTGATGTTGCTGTTGATGATGATAACTTTGATGATGATGATGATGATGATGATGATGATTCATGAAAAGAAAGAAAAGGGGAAAGAATTTTAAAACATATTAAAAGAACTCGAGAAAAGAAAGAAAGAAAGAAAGAAAAACACTAAAAAGAGGAGGAAGAAGTTAATTATGATGGTAAAGCAAAACTGCTTTTCCTGCAAAACCTATGTATTACAACAGAAGTTTAAAAAATGAAATTGATCAAAGTGACATACCACTAGATTTGTTAATAGCCGAAACCGTTGAAGCACATTGATCCAAGGGGGTTGACAGTCTCTGCATTCTGAAAATTATCAAATAATTCGTTATAGATAAATAAGCAATGCTCTGTGAAAAAAGGAGTTTAATAGATCTACAAAATGTATCGACCCAGGTCGACCTGTGAAGTCCGCGCAAGTTGGATCAAAACTTCTTGCTATAGTTCAATTTTCTGCATGGCCAATGACCAGTCTACCTCTAGGTTTAGTTGGTTGTTAGACAAAATAATTGAGCCATGCTCTGTGAAAAGGGGGCTTAATGCATCTGCGAAAAGTATCGACCCAAGTCAGCCTATGCAGTCCGCGCGGGCTGACCTTGACCGAAACTTTTTGCTATAGGTCAATTTTCTGCATGGCAAAGGACCAGTGTACCTCATAAATCAGTCCGTTGTTATACAAAATGGAATTTATTGATCACATAATTATGTGATGACTTGCCTGGTACCATGCATCACGGAGATGCATTAAGCCCCTTTTGCCAGAGAATGGCTCAATTGATTGTACGTATCCATAATTATGTGATGACTTGATCGTTCTGACGGATCACAGAGATGCATTAAGCTCCCTTTTGCCAAAGCATCACTCATAAAGGATACATCGAAAAATCGACATGCAGAAATCATGATACGGGAATAATTGTGCAGTCAAGAAACAGCAATATAATTGCAAAGCCAACAACAAGATCAACCCTTATCGTGCTAAATAACATAAATGAAACTTTCAAGCCGATAGTCAAAAACCAGAATGATGCAATTCCAAACTTATTTCTCTGAGAAAAATATCTCCTTGTCGGACAGTGTAGATCAAATATCAGACTGCACGTTGTGTGCAGTCTGATCTTGATCTACACTGTCCGCAAAAGGTCAGTAAGTCGCGCTTAGCAGCATATGAGTTTGTACTGCATTGAAGATACCGTAAAAAAACACGATACGCAGGATTAATTGTACCGCCAAGGTACATGAGTAATTGTACAATCAAGATACAGGAATAATTTTAAAATCAAGCTTCAGGGAAAGATATAGAGCTGGGTACCAAAAGTAAATGTACAGTCGGAATAAAGGAATAATTGTGTGGTCGAGATACGTAAGTAAATGTACAGCCGAGATACAGGAATAATTGTACAAGCGAGATAAAGAAATACATGTAAAGTCGTGATACAAGAAAAAAATTACAACTGCCTGGAATACAAGAATTCATGTACAGTCGTCATCAAGAAGTAATTGTACAGTCGAAATACAGAAAAAAATACACACTTGGGACACAGGAATAAATGCTCAGAATAACTGTACAGTTGAGACACAGGAATAGTTGTACAGTCGGGCTACAAGTCGAGATAAGGAAATATTAAAAAGTTAAGATACAAGTATAATTGTCCCGTCGAGATACAAGTTTACATTGCCCAGACGAGAAACAGGAATACATTTACGTGGTTGTGAGGTAGACTGTCGGCCTTGTAAACAGAAGTTCCCGATTTCGATAGCCGGGAGCGGATGTCAACTTAAGGACTGTTTATTGACCCAAACATTCGGCGGGAGTACTGGTCTAGTTTCCACGAAGCAGGATGGAGAGAGATTAGTATAAGTTTCACAATCGATGTGTGTAAATATGTTTAAACTATACAGTCAAGGTACTTTAATAATTACATGGTAAGAGTACAGGAATCATTGTTCACTCGAGTTACAGGAATTACTGTACAGTCGAGATACAGAGGTAGTTGTACATTCGAGATACAATAATACTGTAATTGATAATTAGTCCAGCTACAGGAATATTTTTACAATGAAAAAAAAAAGTATGATTGTACGGTACTGAGGAACTGAAGTAAATGTACAATCGAGATTCAAGGATAGTTGTCCAGTCGAGATACACTAGTAGATGTACAGTCGAAATACAAGAATAATAGTGGAGTTGAAATATGAAGTAATCATACAGTCCAGATACAGGAATAAGAATTAAACAATCAAAAAAGAGGACGAGTCATACAGTGGCGGTTCAGGGACAATAAAACAGTCCATCATCGCAATTCGGCCGATTCCGTACCTACATCTAACCTCGTCCGTATAAAGGAGGTGTCCATTTTGAAGTACCAATCACATGATCTTAAACATGGCGGCGCCCCTGTAATTCGCTTAGCAACGACATGAACAACCACGGTGAAGTTATTCACATCTATGGATCAGTCGATGAAAGCTCCCAACGGAACTGATAAACCACACTAAAAATCGAATGCAAGCTACAAACTGTTTGCCGACTGAAATATTCTTACAAAGATATCGATAGAAAATTGTGACTCATTTTTTTTTTTAAGAGGAGCTTTACAATTTCAATAACGGTAACATGTTATGCTTCCGGCGACGTACGAAATATACCGTGTAGGTGTATATCCAGCTACGTGATACAGGCGATGGATTCGATCGCGGGATCACCCGAGGTATGCCGAATGTAAAACAGTCGAGATACATACAACAATCAAACAGAAATTGCACAGGATTTGGAACATAAAATTCTTGTTTCAAAAGGGCATACAGAAAAAAAGGTCACGTCTCTTTCCAGTAATAGAGAAAATCCAACGTAATTTAGACGTCGCCAAAAAGTGGAGCCATGATCTGTAAAAAATGATGTCTAATGCATCTGCAAGAAGTATCGATTCATGCTGGCCTGCGCGGACTGTGCAGGCTTAACCTAATCGAAACCTTTCCCATTGATAAATGTTCTGCTTGTCAAAGAATCATTCTACCTCAGTCAGTAACTGTAGTTGGACAAAGCGGATTTCATGGATCCATGATTATGTGATGACTTGTTTGGTAAAATGTATCATGGAGATACATTAATCCCCCTTTTATCAGAAATTGTTGCTGAAAACTCCATCTAGCAAACAAACAAAAAGTATTTTGTATCAAACCATTACCAGATAATCCCTTGTTTTACGACACTGGTGCTTTTGAAAAAAATGTGGAGAAGGGAAAAATGTTGGTTATCAACATTTTCTCCATTCTCCATAATGTTTTTCATTCCCTAAAACACAAATGGCATCATCTGAACCACAATTAATTTGTCGTCTGTAACCGTTTTCGATTCGAAAAAAAAATTTTTTTGTAAAGAATTGAGTTATTCTTCAATCAATTTTCGCACGCTTTAGAATCCTTGTCACAAGTGAATCCACTTTTGTATCATCTATAGATCCAAATCAGATTGAAGAAAGTGTGCAATCTGATCTTGAATATCACTGTCCTCTATGTTGGGGTATCCTGACCAAATTTTGACCATTTTGTGGCCTTGTTCCCCTATCCTAAAATCTACAGTATGTTTATTTCCGCACTTTAATGTTTATTTTCGAACATTTAGAAGAATTTAATTATTTTCTACATCTTACAAAAAAAGAAAAAGATACAGAATTTATGTTTCTTGCTCTCATACAAGATCTAAAATAGAAACGTTTTGCATTTCACAGTGACATTTATGTTTTCTGTTATGTACACGTATCACGCATTAACTTTAACCCCACCCTTACCTTACTACTCTTATTAAAACTTTATCAGTGTAGATAAAGATCAGATTGCAAAGAAAGCGACTGCATGACTCACAATAAAAAAATGGACGTTTTGTGTATCAAGTTTTCTCTAATAGTGTTAAACATGCAAAACCTTGAGAATTTTTTTAAACTCTTTACCAGAGGACAAAGTTTTAGGTTTGTTCAATTTGAATGCATTTGAGCCGCGCTCCGGCAAAAGGGAACTTGACGCATCTCCGTGATGCATTTGTGCCGAGCATGATTATGGATCCATAAAATCAGTTTTGTCTAACAACCGACCGAATCTTCAAGCAGGCTAGTCATTTGACTTCCAGAAAATTGACCAACAGAAAAAAAGCTTCGGCCCAGGTCATTCTGCGCAGACTGCGCAGGCTGACCTTGGCCGAAGCATTTTTTTGCAGATGCATTAAGTCCCCTTTTCACAGAGCATGGCTCATTTGTAGACGGCAAATGTATTACTAGTATATCTAAATTTCTCACTAGATAGGATTTGTCTTCGACTGGACGGAAGCCATGTTGGGGAAAAAGAGAAAATGCCGTTTACCATCGTCGGTAAAATTCGGAATTGCTTCGTTAGGGTTCAAACAATTTCATGACCAGATAAAGTAGCCATGCTCTGTGAAAAGGGGGTTGAATGCATCTGCAACTGATATCGACCCAGGTCAGTCTTCGGACTCCGCCTAGGCAGACCTGGGTTTAAACTATTTTTGCTAGTGGCCAATTTTCTGCATTGTTAAAGGACCAGTGTGGCTCACGATTTTGTCAATTGTGAGACAACATGGATTTTTTCTATACATAATTATCTGATGAGTTGCCTGGTATAACACTTGACGGAGATATATTAGACCCACTATGAATTACAGTTCTGTTGCAAGGTGAAGAGAATGTTTGACTGTAGTCTAAAATAGAGCCGTGGACAGAGTAGGTCAGAGATCAGGCTGCATGTACTGTGCAGTCTGATCTGAATCTGCTCCGTCCTTAAAAGCTACTTGTATCAGTGGTGAGGAAGACTTAATGTTTGTAAATATGCTCTGTGAAAAGGGGGCTCAATGCAACTGCGAAAAGTATCGACCCAGGTCAGCCTGCGCAGTCCGCGCAGGCTGACATGGGCCGAAACTTTTCGCTATTGGTCAATTTTCTGTTTGTCAAAAGACAATTTTACCTCATGATGAAGTCGGTTGTTAAAAAAGTGGTTATTATGGATCCATAATTATGTGATGTCTTGATTGGTCTCTTGCATCACGGAGATCTCTTTTATCGGACTGCCACTATTAATCCGTTCAGAAACATATTTTTTTTGCAAAAAAAAAAAACAATTTTATTGAACAGTGTAGATGCAAGATCAGATTGCAAATACTGTGTTGTCTAATCTTGATCTACACTGTAAGCAAAAGGTCAGTGAGTCGGGCTTAACAGCCTACGGTTTTAATCGTTTAAGAATTTTAAAGAAAAACAAAACCCAAGAAAGATGAAGAAGGAAGAAGTGTAGAAAGAAACAATGAAAAAAATCGGGAAAATAAGAAAAGAAAAGAAGACAGAAAAACATATAAAGAGACGAACATTCAAAAAGGAAGAAAGACTGACAGAAAAAAAGCAACCGTTAAAAGGATGGATGAAATTCTACTTACGTGAATCAGTAGGGGTCTGAGTTGCAGACGGACAGACGGACAAGCACATGCAGATTAACAGTAAGGCTGACGCCACCAGATTTCGAATCATGGTTCGCAATGTTTTCAGATGACAGATAAACAATCGACTGCCGCCGTGCGGGCCGACACAGCATATATATTGTATTGATAATTAAACATACAAAAAATAATAAAGGAGATGAGGCCCGACCTCTGTTATTAATTGTCATATCTAACCCATTCGGCAAACCTCGAGTTATCCGTCGATCAAAATTAATCTCTCGGCTGTATTACGATGACTGATATTCACATACGTCTTACATTTGAGCCACTCTCTAGCAAAGTGGGGCTTAATGCACCTCCGTGATGCATTACACACTGTACCTTTCAAGCCATGACATAATGATGGATCCATTTTAGCCACTCTTTTTAACAACTGACTTTATCTTTAGGTAGAATGGTCCTTGGACATACAGAAAATTGACCAATAACGAAAAGTTTAGGTCCGGGTCAGCCTGCGCGGACTGTACAGCCGGACCTGGGTCAATGCTTTTCGAAGATGCTTTAAGCCCCGTTTTCAATAGAGCATGGTTCATTTCTAAGCAAGAAATAGACCGCTTTATTGCTCGTAAAATAATACGACTTGACTTACAAAAAGAAATTATAAGGCACAATATTCAATCAAAGTCTTTTGAGTACATTTCCATAGAAAAAAAAAAAAGAAATAGTTTGTACGAGATGAACTCAAATTTTTAACACCAAAGTGATAGACCGTCAAAATCCCAAGTCACATATATATAATGCATACTTCCGGTTCTACACTGTGGTGTAAACTTGTATGGTAAAATGAGGTTTTAATTATTGTAAGTAAGTCTCCGATAAATTATAATTAAGCACAAAAGGACTGTAATCATTCCTGTATCTATATATTGCTCCTGACGGTTGCAAGATTGCATAAATTACGACCGATAGAAAATGCATTTTTTCTTTTTTTTCTGGAGGGCATCAAAGAAATCCCTGTTGTGATGTTTCCGGTTTTAAATCATAGATAGCCTATCAATGTATTTATCCCTTACACCATACCAATCGGTAATCTATGTATGTTTACACAGCACACTAAATTCTGAACCCTTCTACGTTCTATCACATTTTACACTGCTTTTTTTCTGTCTGACTGTAAGGATGTATCTTTAACCTTTAATCTGCTAAATAAGCGAAACGAAAATTTTTTCAAGCCCGTAATAAAACCCCAAATATTGTTATTTCAAAGCCATTTTTGGGAAGGAAAAATATCTTCTTATCGGACAGTGTAGATCCAAGATCATACTGCACGTTCTGTGCAGTCTGATCTTGATCTACATTGTCCGCAAAACCTCCTTGAGTCACGCTTAGCAGCCTGACGGTTAACGTGTTTATGACCAAAGCTATAGACTAATATCCCTTGACAGGCCTCGCTTTTCTACAACATAAATATATATACCGCAGACTTGTTGACAAGCGGACTGTCTAATGCGCTGTAACCCTTCTGACAGCGATGTGTCAATCTCAGTTGCTTTGGGGACGATGTACATCAAGATCATACTACAAGTAACTTGTACTCTGATCTCGAATCTTCACCATCCGATGCTGAGATGAGACGTTCTTACTTCCTCATAAGCTTGCAATAGAACTTGTTTAACGTCTTCTTGAGTTTTTTTGAGTAACTGAAATCACGTAGGTCTATTGTTTGTTGTTCAAAGAGATAATTGTTGTTCTTAATTGCAGTGTCTTTATTACTTGTTATATTTTTACTTAACCCATTTGCTTTTTCGGACAATACAGATTCAGACGAGAATGCATAGAACGCTCAGTCTGATCTGTGTCCGCCTGATGAGTCAAGCCTATAAGACAAAAATATTTTCGTTTCTCAGTTCATTGCATTTTCGCCGTCGAAAGAAGTCGAGTCCATATGGCGTGCAACACACGAAAAGGGGCTTTCGGACATATGCGTAAAAGTGTGTCGTCCCAGATCAGTCAGTGCAGTCTGTGACTAATCCGAGACGACACTTCCCGTTTTTGTTCGATTTTCTGTTTCACGAAAGTCTACTTTATGAAAAAAAAAAAATCTTATGTAGTAGTAAAGTGCAGTCTCGGATTAGCCTGCGCGGACTGCGCAGGCTAATCTGGGACGACACTTTACGCAATTGTCCGAAGGTCTCATTTCGCATGTTGCGGGCTATATGAGCCATGCTCTATGAAAAAGGGGATTTAAAGCATCTCCGTGATGCATTGTACCAAGCAAAGGACTTGAGAACAGGAGATCGCTGGTTCGATCCCCGGCTGGGCCAATTTCTTTCCAAGAATTGATGATAGTCATTGCGACAGGATTCATTCCTCTCTCACCGCTGACCATTGTTTCGACGATGGGTATGTGGGAAAGCAGCCAGTGGCTTGGAAAGAATATTGTGCGGAGAACTGGTAACAGAAACTCCAGGAAAGCATGAATAGGTGCACTGGCCGCCGCGATATAACTGAAATAATGTTGAAAACGGCGTTAAACACCATACAATCAATTAAAATCCACTTTGTGTAACAACCGACTGAATCATGAGGTAGACTAGTCCTTTGACAGGCTGACCTCGGTCGATACTTTTTGCAAATGCATTGAGTCCCCTTTTCATAGAGCGTATATTATATTTGGCTCTAAGAAGTCAGTGCCTTCAACTGACATTCATGTTTTCTTCGTCATATTCGAGAGCTGATTGATGTAAGTTGTGAGCCTTGTGCTGAAGGAGTTAAGCAGGGATGTCCTTTGTCAGCACTACTTTTTCCTGACTTTTTAAGGCTGTGTACCGAAAGACGGGTGTCATTTGGTCAGTTTATGTCAAAGAGGTAGCAATCTGAAGTAAACAAGACAAGTGACTTTTGCAAAATGGACAAAATCATTGAAAGCGGTGATTAAATATTTGCGCAAGAAAGTTCTAGTACCTACGGATATCTTTATTGAAATGGTAACAACACTAGGGAATGATGCCCCTTTATATTCCACAGTGAAAAGGTGGGTAGCGGAATTTAAGCGTGGCAGGCAGATATCTGAGGATAGCGCCAGCCCTGTCATTGCTTCAACCCCAGGAATGGTCAACAAAGTTCATTATAATGTTATGGCTGACAGGCGAGTTACAGAGAAATATATAGCCGGTACAGTTGGGATTTCAAGGGAAAGAGTACATTTCATACTTATGGATGATCTTGCAACGAAAAAGCTCTCAGCCTGTTTGATATCAAAACTTCTAATACTTGATTAGAAGCACACCAGGTGGACTTTGTCATGTGCTAATCTGAACCTTTTAGAAGCAGATCCTGCTAATTTTCTGCAGAGGTATGTGACTATGCATGAATTGTGAGTCCATCATTTCACCCCAGAGGTCAAACAACAATCTAAATAATGGAAGCAGCCTTGTTCTTCTCCCAACCCCCGACAGAGAAGGCACAGACTGTTCCAAAGGTCGTCGCCTCGATTTTCTGGCATTCTGATAGTATTCTGATCGTAGATTATCTGCAAAGGGGACAAACAATCTATGGCACATATTATGCATCACTTCCTAGGCAATTAGAAGAAAATGTTAAACTCAAGCTCCGCGGAAAACTCAATAGAGACGTGTTGTTCCTCAAGTACAGTTCCCCCCTCTGATCACAGTCCGTTAGTTCCATGGCTGCCATTAATGATTGTGGCTTCGAACTGATAGAGCATCCGCCCTATTCCTATTCGTCTATTTCGCTCTATCAGACTATTTCCAAAATTCAAAAAGGCCACTTCCGGTACCCACTTTCGGTTAGATAATGACGTCATAGAGGAGGTGTAAGGCTTTCTGAACGGTCAAGAAAAGGACATTCTTAAAAGTGGCATTGGGGCCTTTAAACATCACTGGCAAAAAAGTATAGATATTGAAGGGGATTATGTTGAAAAATAATGCAATATGTTCGCCAAAAGACAAATCCTTACTTAAGTGCCTCACACACTGTCAGTAAGCCCTCGTATATTTATGTCGTATGCTCCGACATATGAGCCCTGCTCTGGCAAAAGGGGTCTTAATGCATCTCCGTGATCCATGATACCAGCCAAGTAATCACATTATTATGTATCTATTAAGTCCATTTTATCTAACAACCCACCAAATGCTGACGTAGACTGGTCCTTTGACATACAGATTATTGACCAATAGCGAAAAGTTTCGGCCCAGGTCAGCCTGCGCGGACTGCGCAGGCTGACCTGGGTCGATACTTTTCGCAGATGCATTCAGCCCCCTTTTCAAAGAGCATGGCTCATATCTAAAATCAGTTTTGATAATTTCAAGTAAATTAGATTGCTTAACTCTTTCAGCGTCCATTATTTAAACTCGAACTATTTCGACGGCTGAAGAATACAACTTTGAAAGACATTTATCCTAATGGCTTGGCTAAATATGCAGACAATATAGATTCATGATCAGACTGCACATAATGTGCAGTCTGATCTTGATTTATACCGTCTGCTAAAACCCCTGTGTTCGCCTTTGCCGTTAAAAGGGTGATGCGTTGTCCAAATAAGGCATAACGATGAAAAAAACGGTAAAGAGCAAGTTTATGGCGTCGCGGAATCTAGCCTCTTATTAACATAAATTCTTACGACATTAAGTCAAGATTCGCCCATATTGAGGGTGTTTGCAGACAATAATACACATGATTTATCTTTGAAATAAAAGAAAACATTGGGGGAAAGAAGAAAGGAAAATACCAGTTACCAGTGGTATAACAAACAATGCGGAAAAAAGAAGACAATACCAGCGACCGGTGTTTTCTCCCTGTACTGTAATGTATTTAAGAAGATTTCCTCCTCAGTGTCGTTAATGCACAGAATGATTTTGTCGAGGGTTACAGTCTTTGTTTTATGTAAATCAAAATAGTTCTTTGTACTTCCATTGGCTGCTTTCCCACTTATACACAGTAAAAAAACTGTTCAGCCTTAATAGAGGAATTTATCCCGTTGCAATGAAGTCATATCCTCAATCCTCGGAAGGAATTTTGCCCAGCTGAGAATCGAATCAGCGACCCCTGGGTTTCAAGCTCTCTACTGTACTAACCCAGCTACTGTGCACAGCGTTCCACCCACCAAAGACACAGTATTTAACCCGTTTACCAGACGACAAAATTTTAGCCTTTTCCAAACTGAAAGCATTTGCAGACGACAATTTCTATGTAGCTCAAATGGTGCATTTTTTTTTTTTTATGTAGAAAACATAGTGGGAAAAGGAGAAAATGCTGGTTACCAGCATTTTTCTCCTTTTCCCACAATGTTTTCAAAGGGCTTCTTATCCAGAGTCGTTAAAAGGCGGCATTGCGCGGATAAAGTGTTAAAGGGTTTTCTAGAGAAATTTATCTATTGCATTAACATATGGATTCGTGTGACAAATTGACTTAGGCCTTTTACTGACAATGCAGACCAAGATCAGACTGCAAAAGCGTCCAGTCTGTTTTTGAAGCAACAATGTCCCATATTTCGCGTCCTTCCATTTATTTCGAAATGCGAAGGTCAAGCATTTCAAAAGAAAATTGTTTTGCAATCAGTGCACCTCTTTCGTGGAAATATTTTATCGTTCCCTAAATGTTTCCGAGAAAAACTCGTAGACCTACGTGTTCTTTTAACCTTTCTTTTATTTAAGATTTTTTGAGGGTTTATTGCAACATTGGTGTATGTGCCTATATAATATAATAAGACTTACAACATTTTTAAATTACCCCTTAATTTTATACTGACGTCAAAACTGACCGGTCGTATGTGTTGCTACACTTCCTACCATCAAACTAACATCAGCATCTGTCAAACGCTTCGGCTGATATACACGTAGCTCTTACTCGATAAACGTTTCATTATCAGTTTATAGTATTGTTTATATTTGGGATAACAGGTTTAAAACCACGTACCCTGACGAGGCAATTTATAAACCCAACTCTATAATCGTTATATTGTCTGTTTCATCATGGTTCGTGGTTTTAAACATGTATTCCCAAAAAACAAACAATTATATTAACTGTTAATGAAAGGTTTATCGAGTTGGAGTTATATCAGTTCATAATCATCTATATCAGAACAAAAAACAAATATCGTCCTGTCAAAGCTTTTGTCTGCTTTAACGCTTTACCACACAATCCCGACTTTTAACGACCTGAGAAAGAAGCCTTTTGAAAACATCGTGGGAAAAGGAGAAAATGCTGGTAACCAGCATTTTCTCCTTTTCCCACAATGTTTTCTACCTTTCCCAAAACAAATTTCAATTTTTGGGTCATATTTAATTCGTCGTTTGCAATTGCTTTCAATTTGGACCAGTCTAAAATTGTGTCGTTTGGTAAATAGTTAACTCTTTGCTATACGACAAACTTAAGCTCCACGAAATTAAATGCATTTGCAAATAACGAAACCAGTCTAGTTTAAAAGATAAGTTCTGTCTGAAATTGTAGAAAAGTCTTTGAAATGGTACAAAATACAGTGGGATAAGAGGAACACGCAGGTTACCAACATTTTCTCCTTTTCTCGGAATGTTTTCAAAAGCGTTCTTCTTCACGGTGGTTAAAACTGGATAGTTTAGTACAGGAATAAAACATCAACCTCATGAATTGACCAATTAAATTTGGTATCAGATATTTTCATCTGCCATGGTTATTGACTTTCTATTTTAAGAAATTGATTTACCATGCATTCATGTTGGTCCTTCAGCGTTTAGAGGCATCGCTATAGCTATTTTCAGACGCTGGGCACGCTGACGTAAACTGTTTATGACGTGGAGCCATCTCTATGGAAGCATAAAAGGAACAATAAAGTAAAGAAAGATTATCTCGTTGTCACTACATAATCTTGTTCGCATGTGAAAAGATCTTCCAGCCACGATATAAATATTTATTGGCACGACACTCTTATCTTCTAACCATAGGATAATGTTGCGATACAAGGTGCCACTTATCCAATGCAAATACAGCCACTATATGAAATTCGTTTTCGCTGGATAAATAACCTGTTGGAATGTGATATTACGTCGTGGTTTTAGAGGGAAAAAAAACGTTTGTTTATTTATACTTGTCCTGACGTATGATTTATTGCATGCTCGCTGAGATCTGTGATAATATTTCGTGATCATTTTTTAACCTTTAGGCTGCTCACCGCGACTCAATACTCTTTCGACTAGTGTAGATCACGATGAGACTGCACAATACGTGCAGCTTGATCTTGGATCTACAGTGTCCGATACGGTACTTGTCCCGTGTAAATCAACTTTGAAATCGCAATATTTAGGTTTTTAATATCGAGTGGAAATTTTCTTTTCATATATTTAGCAGTTTAAACCTTAGGCTGCTAATCATGACTTCTTGACCTTTTGCGGACAGCGTAGATCAAGATCAGACTGCACAGAACGTGCAGTCTGATCTTTGATCTACACTGTCCGATAAGAAGATATTTTTCCTCCAAAAATTCCCTTGTAACAGGAAAATTTGGGTTTTTATACCATCGGTTTGAAAATTTCATTTGTTTTATTTAGCAGGACAAGTGTTAAGGAATGAAATAAGATTGTTCTAGATCTACATATATTTCTTTTCAGCGGGTATTTTCCCTTTTTCTCTGTGTCAAGTATATTTGAAGTATTATCTATACTTTAGCTTAACTTCGTGCATGTAACCTGTACATGACAGGGCAGTAGCTGCCGGTCAGCATAAACGCAGTTGCATACACTTTGAAACAAAAAAGACAAATTCATCCAAGAACGTAACCAGAGACCGTATTCACCAACCATTCTTAAGAACGTTCTTGGTATAATTCTTCAAGATTTTCTAAATGTGAAAGTAACACAACTTCCGACTGGCTAAACCATATGGTTTAGCCAATCAGAAGTTGTGTTACATTCACATTTAGAAAATCTTGAAAAATTAGATTAAGAACGGTCTTAAGAATGGTTGGTGAATACGGGCCCAGATGCCACCAAATAGTTTCTACAATTTAAGACATTTCCGGAGAGGACCCCCAGACCCTCCTGCGAAATTTCTCTCCCCTCTCTCGGCACTTTGCGCCTTGGTTAGTACATTCGGTGTTACTTTGCGTACACTTTATTTCAGGCAAGCTACGCCCTGCATACTATGCAAGGGGTTCTGTTGGATTGTTGCAAAGGTGATGGATTCGAAACCTTGAGGCCCCTGGTTTGATCTTCTCTCAAAGCGTCGAGTTAATCATTCGTGTGTCCATGGAAAGACAACTTAGATTACTTTCCTAGCACTGGTAAAAGCCAGATCATACGTGTATATGAAAAAAGTGAGTTGTCGCCGTGATATGATTAAAACACTGTTGAAATACAACTGTCAGTCAATTTTACAAGATTGCTTTTAACCCGTATCTTGCTACAAAAGTGAAATGAATTTTCCACACCGATAGTGAAACCCGAATAATGCTATATCAGACTTACCGGTAAATTTAAAAAAAAACCCAATGTCTCTTTATCGAATTTTTAAAAAAAAAAACAATGTCTCGTTATCGGACAGTGTAGATTCAGGATCAGACTGCACGTTTTGTGCAGCCTGATCTTGATCTACACTGTCCGCAAAAGGTCAGTAAGTAGCGCTCAGCAGTTAAGAGTTTAAATAATGTACTTGTAACCTTCTTCTAAAAGGAAATAACATTAAACCACTTGGGTTGTTGAATGAGAAAAGTTGTCTTCCAGCACGAGTCACGTTTTAACATTTTTTAACCCTTTGCAAAACATTTCCGTGTTTTTACTATGCTGACGAAGAAGAGTTACTTAAAAACATTGTGTGAGAAAGAAGAAAATGCTGGTAACCAGCATTTTCATCTTTTCTCACAATGTTTTCTGTTATTTCAAAGACGGTTCATACTGGTACTGAACTGCTTGATGAATTAAATGAAACTTTTAAGCCGATAGTAAAAACCCAAATATTGTTGTTTCAAAGTTATATTCTGGGCAAAAAAGTCTTCTAATCGGACAGTGTAGATCACGTTCTGTGCAGTCTGATCTTGATCTACACTGTCCTCAAAATGTCCTTCGGTCGCGCTTGGCAGCCTAAGAATTAATTTGTCGCATACAAACCTTCAGGTTGGAAAATTCTAAGGTGCTGTTATCCTGTGAAGGGTGAAAGCACGAAAGCATGTGAATATGCAAACGACGAAAACGTCACGTTTTTCACCAAATATCATGTGAATTCTTTAACTTTACGTTCTTGAAACAGAATTTACTGAACCGCACTTATTCGGTTTTAACCCTCTGCCTTACGAAAAAATTTAAGACCCGTCCAAATCATAGGCATTTGTAGACGACAATTTCTATATGGCTGAAGTGATGCGTTTCTTTCTTTGATAGGGTAGAAAATATTGTGGGAAAAGGACAAAATGCTGGTTACCAGCATTTTGTCCTTTTCCCACAACGTTTTCAAAAGGTTTCTTCCTCGGGGTCGTTAAAAGTCGGCATAGTATGGTAAAGGGTTAACGTGCAGGTTTTGTAGGGGAAAACTGTTCTTTTTCTCACAATCTGTATCATTTAGTGAAGAAAAAGTATTTTTAAAGAAGCAACTACTGGTGACAGGAAATTTCTAGGGAAACCCGTCACCAGCAACTGATCCTTTTCTCAAGATATTTTCTCTATTTGTCAAGAAAATGTATTTTCCTTTCTGGTCAAATATTCTCTTTTGTTTGATTTTTCATTATCTAACTGCCGAGCCATGTAGCTTAGACCCATTCAGCATACCTCGGGTGATCCGGTGATCAAGTCCCTCGGCGATATCAGTAGCTTGATATGCAACTACACGGTACATTTCTTCGCCGGAAGTACACCGTTTTACCGTTATTAAAACTGTAAGGCTCCCCTTAAAAAAGAAGACATGAGTCACAATTTTCTATCGACATCTTTCTAAGAATATTTTCGTCGGCAAACAGTTTGTACACTCAAATTTTAGCGTGTTTTTCGATTCCGTTAGTAGCTTTCATCGACAGATCGATAGATGTGAATAACTTCATCGAGGTTGTTCATGTCGTTGCTAAGCGATTTACAAGGGCGCCGCCATGTTTAAGATCGGTAGTTCAAAATGGAAAACTCCCTTATACGGACGAGGTTAGATGAAGGTACGGAATCGGCCGAGTTGTGACGAGTGACTTCGTCCATAACATAAAAGTGTTAAAAGGGTCGCTAATTTCTTGTCGTGGATTGATGATGGTAATCGAGACAGGCTTCATTCCTCACTCACCGCTGAACATCAACTAAACGATGTTTGCTTCCTACCTTTGCACTTTACAACAGCTCGGATACTTTTTGTTATTGACTCGTAGGGACAGTACATATGTAGAACTCGGGTCTGCACTTTTCACTTTTCATCGGGCTTTCTCCACACATACCTTCCTGTCTTTACCTAAAACGATTTTAGTCTCGTCTGTAAAGAAAATTTCACCACAATCTTCATAAACAATTAGCTTTAGCTTTGCCCTACACTAAACAAGTCGCCCATCCCTGTTTTTCTGGCTTGGCAAATTTCTTTCCAGGGATTGATGATAGTCATTGCGACAGGATTCATTCCTCTCTCACCGCTGACCATTGTTTCGACGATGGTTATGTGGCTTAGAAAGAATATTGTGGGGAGTACTGGTAAAAGAAACTCCAGGAAAGCACCATACAACCAACCAACCAACCCTGATTTTCGAGAAGAAACCCTATTGTTGTCTAATACATCTGTAACTCTTTTCCAAACGACACAATTTTAGACTTGTCCAAATTGAAAGCATTTGCAGACGACAAAACAAATGTGGCTGAAAAATTGAACTTTGTTTTAGGAAGGGTAGAAAACATTGTGGAAACAGGAGAAAATGCTGGTTACCAGTATTTTCTCCTTTTCCCACAATGTTTTCAAAAGGCTTCTTCCTCAGGGTCGTTAAAAGTCTGGATTGTGTGGTAAAGAGTTTTAAGCAACTGTAAGATCCCCCAAAGTTTGTCTTCGGTTCTTTTTACAGAACGGAACAGCACACGGTCGTCTCTTTTGTCTATTTTTTGTTTCCTTCTAGTTCGTTCACGTTTCTCTGTATTTCCACAGCTCGAAATCGTTTAATAAATTTCTGTATTGTGTTACAGCTTTTACCAGTTAGCTTTGCGATTTTTCGAGATCTAAATCCGTTTTCACTAAGATTTACGATTGTTTGATTATGTTCGGGTGTCAAATCATGACCTCTAGCAGACATATTTTAAATGACGTCAAACATGATCTGACATCATCAAAATTATTGAAAAATCTAATTGCAGCAAGGTTAGATTTTGTTACAATACGGTTTTTTTTCTCATCCTCGTTAACCCAGTTCCGATGTATTCCGTAAACTACATTCATCGTGATGAATGGTAATACTTCACACCTGGGTTAACGAGAGTGTTTTTTTCTATGTTGAAGGGCGACAGATAACACTGAAATTGACGCCAATTGCAGGCATTTTTTTTTTTGTGTGTGTGTTTTTTTTTTCAAATAGTTAACTCTGACGTTGCGTACCTTATTATGGCCATGCACTATCCATACATTAAACATCTATCTAGAGCGCTACTTTCCACCCCAACCATTCTTCTTGTAGAGGATCACTTTTGGAGAAAAAAAAACACATGTCTCCATACATTTACCTTTCATACATGCTGTTTATCTATATCTCATGGGGTTATTTTAACCCTTAGGCTGCTAGGCGCGACTCACTGACCTTTTGCGGACAGCGTAGATCAAGATCAGACTGCACAGAACGTGCAGTCTGATCTTGGATCTACACTGTCCGATAAGGAGATATCTTTCCTCCAAACATAACGTTGAAATAGGAAAAATTGGGTTTATACTATCCGCTTGAAAGTTTCGTTCCTTTTATTTAGCAAGATAGGGGTTATATGTTTCCTACGGCCAATTTGAACAAAGTTTTAGACTAGTTCAAAATGGAAGCATTTAAAGGCAAAAACTCAAATTTTACTCAAATATTGGGATTTTTTCTGAAAGAGAAGAAAACAGTGTGGAGAAAAGAAGAAAATGCTGGTAACCAGCATTTTCTCCTTTTTTCTCAAAATGTTTTCAAAACCATTCTCCTTCAGGGCCGTAAAAAAGCCTGTCTGGTAAAGGGTTAAGGTAATCAATTGTCTCTTTTCTACATAGTTGATCTTTTTATGACGTCGAGTATACTTATTTGTGTCTTCCTTTTTAACATTTGTTTAGGACGGTCAAAAATCGGATTGGTCATTAAAGGTCAAGTGGCGAGCAGAAGTAAACAATGCGGGTGTTAGAGTGCATTCAAATTTAAATTACGCTGTTTCAAAGTATGAAAATTATTGTGAAGATACCAATCTGTTATTGAAGGACTGTTTCAAGTGTTAGTGGCTTGTAGAAAAATGAAATTCAAACCAGGTGAAAAGTAAACAAAAGATCTCTAGCGACCTGGCAACTTCTTATCTAGTCTTAGAATTCATTTTTCTACCAGCGACTAACACATGGACCGACCATACAATAACAGACTGGCATCTTCGCAGTTATTTACATACTTTCAAATGGCATGATTTAAATCTAAATGTATTTTAACATCGGCATTGTTTACTTTTGGCCGCAACCTGGCCTTTAAAGGGTCTATTTAGATCTCTTGGGTGTCAATCAAAATTTCTTGTAAGACACTGATAGATACGTACTATAGACTTCTCTGCAAGCATAAAGAAATCGGATATTTACATTGAGTAATAAGGTGCAATATTGCAGTTTAGATAATGGTATGGTGAAAAAGATTTTGAAATCGATATAGGGAAACATATGGAAACCATCCCAGTATTAACAGACGATACAAGAGTCACCTATACAATGGAAGATTCGGGAATCAACCAACCATTTCGAATCCACAGCGAAACAAATACAATACACAGTGGAAAGGAAAAGTATGGACAATGTGTAGAACCTGTGGTATGGACAACCATAAAACAATGGAATATCGTCGAATTAGGGACTGGTAGGAAATAGAAGACAGACATAATCATACACCTTTACTCCTCACTAATAACAATTATAACATTCTTTGCTCGTTGTGTGAAAACTGCAATATCGCTCCATGCATTTGTACTGCGGACAGATGCTTAGAGTTTAAACCAGTACACCGTAGACTTCCTACACAAAATGAAATAACCAAATTCTTAAATAATGATAATACACATTACATTAGCGGTAATGAAATAGAATGTAATTCTGATTTAAAGATTCCCGAAAATAATGATATTCAATATCAATCAAGTAACATAGGTGATTCACACAAAAACGCTCATCTAAGTTCATCTTATACATTGTGTAGCCCTGAACTTTTACAGTTCAGTGCTAAAGGGTTACATGTTGTGAATTTGAATATTCAGCACTTTTTACCAAAATTTGATGAAATTAGAATTATTTTACATGAAAACAGACTAATAGACATATTCGGGTTTAGCGAATCTTTTTTATCAGATAATGTTCCAGACAAGAACATTATCATACCCGGGTTCAAGTTTGAACGTAAAGACAGGGAAAATAAAGCTGGGGGAGGTATAATAGTTTATGTAAAAGATTATATAACGTATACACGGCGCTATGATATGGAATTCTCCAACATTGAATCAATCTGGTTGCAGATAAATACCGATGATAACGCGCAAATCTTAGTAAATTTCACTTACCGCCCTCCAAATAGTCCCCAATCTTGGATAGATGAGTATGAAAAGCAGTTGATATTAGCGGAATCTTCTAAATTAGACTGGTTTGCTATTGGGGATTATAATATCAACTTCTCACCTCCACATTCTTTTAGTAATAGTAAATGGTCAAAAATGGTGTGTGATTTTGGGCTTCACCAACTTGTTAGTACCCCAACTAGAGTAACAAAAAGCTCCTCGTCAATCATAGACCATATTTATACCACGGCTACTAACTATATAGGTGAAATATTTGTTCCTGAAATAGGCGTCAGTGACCACTTTCCAGTAGCTTTCACTTTAAGTAAAAAGTGCAACATCAAACATTCAAACAGGCATAAAGCGATTACATATAGATCTTTTAAGAATTTTGATAAAAGCTCCTTTTTACACGATATTTATAGAGTCAATTTCGATATTTTGGAAACGATAAGCGATACAAATTTATTTCTGGATAAATTGTATTATATGTTAAACTGTGTACTCGATAAACATGCGCCGTTAAAATGTAAAAGAGTAAAGCGGCTACAGCAGCCTGGCTGGTACACGGACGAAGTCAAACAGGCTAGAATTACAAGGGATATGTATAGATCGCATAAAAATTGGGATCAGTATAAAATCTGGAGAAATAAGTGCGTTTCGATCATAAAAAAGACTAAAAAATCTTTCTTTAATAATTCAGTCAAAGACAAAAAAGATGCAAAGTTTTTGTGGAAAAATATAAAACTGGTTTCAAACGAACATGAACAATGTATATCTGTTCCGAATACGTTAAAGATCAACGATACAATAATTGAGGGAATGCAAAATATAGTTGACGCATTGAATGATCACTTTGTAAACATTGCCAAAACAGCAGAAAAGTCACAATTTAATGCAGAAAATTTCATTTCACTTCAACGATTTCTTGATATGAAATTGCAAAATTCATCTTTTGATATTGATTTTATTACCCCCCCCCCCCCCCCCCCATGAAGTTAGTATTCTCATTGAAAAATTTGACACAGATAAGTCTTCTGGGCTAGACAAAATAGGTCCTAATATTTTAAAACTATGCAAAGACCAGGTTGCAAGACCTATTGCAACTTTAATAAATTACAGCTTATCATCTGGCGTTTTCCCAGACAAACTTAAAGAAGCTGGTGTTGTTCCATTACATAAGGGGGGAAGCAAAGATGACCCGAATAATTATAGACCTATCTCTATTTTGCCAACGTTGTCTAAAATATTCGAAAGACACGTTGCTAATCAATTAAATAAATATCTACAAAATACCAACGTGCTCGATGAACGCCAATCTGGTTTTAGACAACATCATTCGTGCCAAACTGCTCTGATAAGATTAGTTAATTCATGGTTAATGGGCATGGATGAAGGTAATATTATAGGTGCTGTATTCTTAGATTTCAAGAAAGCGTTTGATCTCGTAGATCATAAAGTATTACTTCATAAATTAAAACTATATCATTTCTCTAGCAATGCCTTAAAACTCTTTGAATCCTACTTGACAAATAGAACTCAAGCGATCAGAACTGCTGTCGCATGCTCAAATTATCTTCCAGTAACGTCTGGAGTTCCGCAGGGATCCATACTTGGACCAATGTTGTTTTTATTGTATGTAAATGACTTGCCTCTTGAAATCAATTCCGATACGGATATGTATGCTGACGATACAACATTTCACTGTAAAGGTAAAAAGATGAATGAAATTCAGTTAACACTTCAGTCAGATATCAACAAAACACAACGCTGGTGTATGAAAAATAACATGGCCATCAATCCTACCAAAACCACTTGTATGATCATAGGATCAAAGCAAAAGTTATCATGCATTGAAGATCTAAATCTGTACGTTAATAATAACAGGATCACTAATGTTGAATCACAAAAGCTTCTTGGGGTTTACATAGATAAAAACTTAACATGGAAATTACACATTGACAAAACATGTAAGAAACTTGTTTCAAAGTTATTTCTTTTGAAAAGGATTCAGTATTTTCTTACACCTGATGTTAAGCAGTTGTTCTACAACGCATACATTACACCAATATTTGACTACGGTTGTGTAATATGGAGTAAAGCAAACACGGTTGATATTCATAGAATTACCAAATTACAAACACGAGCAGCTAGAATCATGTTAAATGAACACAGGGATAAATCTTCATACGAAATGCTCAGAACTCTGAATTGGTTAGCATTTCCAGTCCGATGTAAATATTTTATAGGCTTATTAATTTTTAAAGCCATTAATAACCTAACACCTTCCTATATTTCTGACCTTATAACATTCTCATCAAATAATACATATGTTTTACGGTCAATAGCTAAAAGGGATATTTCACATAATAAACCCAATACAAACTATCTCAAAAAGACTTTTAGCTATTCCGGTATGGAAATATGGAATCGAGTACCGACAGAAATTAGAAACTCTCAAAATATCAACACATTCAAAAGTAAATTCAAATCATTTCTTTTTGAAAATTGCTAAAGTTTGAAGCAAAAATATCAATAGATGTTCGAACAGATTGCAGATACCCACTTCCGTTTATGTCTGTCTTTGAGGTATAACTTTTATTACATGTAATTACATTATTTGTTTTATACTGATTAATTATATGAATATTGTTAAAGAAGGCATCATTGGAAATAATATTGCCGTAATTAATGTATCATTTTTACATTGATGTGTAATATTAATGATTTACCTTCTGAAAATAAAGAATTTATTATTATTATTATTATTATTATTATTGTTAGTGGCCATAAATATATCACCCAGTCCGAATCCTCATTGACCTATATTTATTTCAAACTTTACTTTTTAACTTACTGAGCCTTAGATAATGAAGCTATGGTTATAAAACTTATATGAAAATAAAGCGATATGGATTTTGCAATGAAATATATATTTTCAGACCCGAGACAATGTAATATCTTACAAATACAGCTCTTTAAAAAAAAGTGATCAGTATTTTCGAAAAAACGTTGTTTTTTTTTAACATTGACGTCAGTGGCTACGTCGCCAAAATTCACCCTTAGGCTGCTAAGCGCAACTTACTGACCTTTTAAGGACCGGGTAAATCAAGATCAGACTGCACAGAACGTGCAGTCTGATCTTGGATCTACCCTGTCCTATATGGAGATATATACTTCCAAAAAAAAAGAGTTTGAAATAGCATTATTCGTGTTTTTACTATCGGCTTGAAAGTTTCATTTAACTTGTCTAGCAGGATAAGAATTAAGCGGAAAACAAGACCACTATGTTTCAGGGAGCTTCCAGTTTGATGTAAGCATATCAAATTTGAGCCATGCTCTGGCAAAAGAGGGCTTAGTGTATCTCCGTTATGTATTATACAAAACAAGCCATCACATAATTATGGATAAATAATAGCCAGTTTTTTCAACAACTGACTTTATCACGAGGTTAACTGGTCCTTAAACAAACCGAAAATTGACCAATAGCGAAGAGTTTCGGTCCAGGTCAGCCTGCACGGACTACGTTAACAGTAACGTTGCCCGTGCCTCCTCGACTTTGAATCCTAAGAGGGATAACTCTGGCAACTCTTGATACCTAGACGGGTTTCCCATCGAGTTCTCTCCCTTCACCAGTCGTCGCAAGGAACAGGAAAACTTTACCTTTTCAGTGCCATAGGCGGAAAACATGTGCTTTTTGGAACGGCACAGATCAAATCAGACTGTACAGAACATGCAGTCTGATCTTGAAATTATACTGTCTGCTTGTACTGTCAAGTCGATAAATAAAAAAAATCTTTCTGAATCTCAGCTGATTGTGATTCCAGCGGCCGAAATAGGCTAGGTTTATAAATTTTGGCGCTAGGTTGGATTTAATTTTGCCCTGGTTGCCAAGCGAAAAAACAGGGCTTATTATGAGGGGTTGTAGTCTAATCTTCGGATCGATAAAGGGTCGTTTCGAGAACTGATAAAAATGACTGTGAAAAATAAATTGAGCGGTACTCTGGAAAAAGGCTCTTTAACTCTTTACAACAACACAAAATCTTAGAATTGTCCAAATTGAAAGCATATGTAGACGACAATTCCATTGTGCCTCAAATAATTGAATTCATTTCTGAAAGGTTAGAAAACATTGTGGGAACAGGAGAAAATGCTGGTTACCGGCATTTTCTTCTTTTCCCACAATGTTTTCAAAAGGCGTCTACCTCCGGGTCGTTAAAACTCGGGCTTGTGTGGTAAAGGGTTGATGCATCTCTTTGAGGCATCATACTTGGCATGTCATCATATAACTATGGATCCTTTGAAATCCATTTTGTCCGATTACCGAGAATCATGAGGTAGAATGGTCTTATGACATATAAATACTTGCGACCCAGGTCAACCAGTTCGACCTGCTCAGGCTGCCCTGGACTGATACTATTTGTAGATGCATTAAACACCCTTGTCACAGAGCATGGCTCACTTACATCTCTCTCAACGCATACCATTATTCCGGATGTAGGAAAACTACTTTTGTCAACAGCCCTGATTAAAAAAACACACACACAAGGAATACATGTACATAGATAGGTGTACTGACTACCTGAACAACTGAAGTACTGTTGAAAAAGACGTTTTTGGACCAAAAAATAATAATACATAACGTTTAATAGTTTGTTTCAGAGTATGATCTAAATTTCTTTCACCGAGTAAAACACAAAGGCTACATTTTCACAGGTGGCGAAATTCACTGGGAATATTAGGTAGATTATTAAAATAAAAATTGTCCTTTGATTAAGCACTTTGGAAGGGATAAGGGAAGCAAAATTATCTTTTATCAAAGGGATTTCAACCTTAGTAAGGGAGACAAGCAATCGTTGATAATAACTACATGGTTTCATTTCCCTTGAGGTTATCTCCCTTCATGCATAACTCATAGTATGCAAATTAGTTTGACTGGTTAAGAATGTTTTGTATTTGGATGTGTATAAAAACTCAATTAATTTGACGAATTTCCGATGACACAATCGATTCTCGGCTTCGAGTGGCCATCCCGTTTGTCTGAACGGTTGATTGAACTGCTATACATATCTGCCGTGGCTAAAGGATGTGTGTATGTTATTTTCATATTTTTTTACCATTTTCAATCTTATCAAAGATATTTCATGCCGGTGTAATGCAGAGAAATGACCCTCCCCTACAAAATGACCCATGGATCATTTCACTACGTAGAGAAATGACCCGGGTCATTATTCTACGTAGAGAAATGACCCCAGACCCCCGAGAAACCAATCGGGTTGCATTGTCCATTATCAATCCTCGTAAAGATTTTGGCCGAGCTAGTATTCGAACGCACAACCCTAGATTACTTAGTCCTGCATGTTACCAGCTGATTTACTGGGCTTGGCCGAAAAATAAAAATGACCCATGCTCCGGAAAAAGGGGCTTAATGCATCTCCGTGATGCATAATACCTATCAAGCCATCGAATAAGAATGAATTCATAATGGCCACTTTTTTTTAAGAATCGACTTAATCAGGCGGTAAACTGTCCTTTGACTTACAGAAAATTGTCCGATAGCGAAAAGTTTCGGCCCAGGTCAGCCTGCGCGGACTGCGCAGTCTGACATGGGTCGATACTTTTTGCAGATACATTAAGCCCCCTTTGCATAGAGCATGGCTCAAATGTAAAAAAAAAACTTAGAATTTAAGGGAAATGAAATATTGAAAATTTATTAAGCTCTCAGTGTTTCGGATTTCCAGACTGAAATTCCACAAAACAGAAAGCGTACTAAGTGATTAGGCGTGAAGAAACTATTTACTCCACACAGTCCTGTGTTTTAACGTCCCTGAGGAAGAAACTTTTTGAAGAAAATGGAAGAAAAGGAGAAAATGCTGGCAACTAGCAATTTTTCCTTTTCCGACAGTGCTTTCAACAGCCGTCTTTCCAACGCCCGTTAAAATACGGATTGCTGGGTAAAAAAAAAAATAAACATATTTGTTAACTTGCTGCATTTATCTCCGCCAGAGAGACTGTGTTTTATCCTATAGTTTTCATACGATAAGCGTTTCATTGTCAGTTAATATTATTGTTTATGTTTGGGATAAGAGGTTTAAGGTCACATATAGCTCTCACTCGATATACGTTTCATTATATCAGTTTATATTATTGTTAGTGTTTAGGACAACAGGTTTAAAATCACGTACCCTGACGAGATAATTTATAAACCCAACTCGATAACGCTTATATTATCTCTTCACGGTTCGTGGTTTAAAATACGTATGTATTCCCAAAACACGAACAATAATATAAACTGTTAATGAAAGATTTAACGAGTGAGAGTTATACCGTGACAAGATACATGTAAATTATAAACCCAACTCAATAATGTTTATATTATCTCATTGTGGTTCGTGATTTTAAACATGCATTCCCCCCAAAAAAACCAAACATTAATATTAACTGCTAATGAAAGGTTTATCAAGTTAGAGTTCTACTGTTGACTGCTTTTGAAAAGACTTTGACAATTTGTTCGAAACAAGAAATTTGTCCATTTGCCTCAATGTTCTCCCTGGTAAGCATGAAATAAACCTTAATTTACTTTATGTTGGTTAGATCAATTTGACAAAGGGTTATTTTTTTACAGCCGTCCGTTCGCTGCAATTTTTTTCATGATAAACCCTTAACCTGCCAAAGAAGTGAAATGAAACTTTCAAGCCCATAATAAAACCTATAATTCCGTGATTTCAAAGTTAATTTGGGGGAAAACATAATCTCCTTATGGGCCTATGTAGATCCAAGATCAGACTACCCGTTCTGTGGAGTCTGATCTTGATCTACATTGTCCGCAAAAGGTCCTTGAGTCGCGGTTAGCAGCTCAAAGGTTAATGAGTTAACCCTTTCTCAAACAATCCAATGTTTTTACAACTATGAGGAAGAAAGCTCCAAGAATATTACGGGAAAAGTTGAATATGCTAGTAACAAACATTGTCTTCTTTCCCAACGATGTTTTCTACCCTATCAAAGCCAAATCTTGCAAACTTGACCGAATTTCATTTGTCGTCTGTAAATGTGCTTTGGATTTGGGTGAGTCTAAAACTTTGTCGTTTGATATAAAATTAAAGGTTCTATACAACGGCTAAATGTAAACAATAATTATAATTCAGTTTATGAAATACGGATAAAATTTATATCAATTAAATGTATGGCTATTATCATTTGTCTGAAGATCTGTTAGTGCGCGGTTTGTAAAAGTTTTAATCACTGGTACAACGATGAATACTGAAACTAGAATCTATAGTGCCAACATTAATTCTAGGTTTATTATATATTGTTCTGCCAGTGAATGAAACTTTGATCGACAGCAATGTAACAGATCGTCAGACATGCAATAACCGCCATAATTTAAACGAAATTTACTTGTATTTTATACACATAATATTGTCTACATTCGGCCGCTTTTGGGCCTTTAATCCAAATATAGCGCCAGGTGATGCGGTCCTAAAAACATGATTCTTTCCGTCGAAAATGATGTCGTCACTGGAATCAGCCGGTAAAATATTTTCTCAGTCGTGTAATCCAAGCTGAAAGAAAAAAAAAGTGAAATACTAAACAAAGTATTGAACACAAATTCTGAACATATTCTACATAAACACTGATGAAAATGACTGAACAAAACAAAGAAAGCAAAATATTTATGACAATTCAGTCCAGACATATCTGAACAAAAGTATGGGACGTAAATATTGAACATAGACAATGAAGAAAATATTGGAAAGAAAAATCGAAGAATTAACAAAAGAAAATGTGAAAATGTAAAACATAAATGTTTCAGAAGTAAAAAGATATTGAACCAAATGTAGGATGGAACTAATGGACAAAATATGTTCTACAGAAGTGTCGAACAAAATACAGTACAGAAAGATTATAGAAAAATACAGATCCAGAATGGAAATACTGAACAAAATATGGGATGGGAGTATTGAATAAGATATATTCTAAAAAAAAAAAAATGTAGAACAAAATAAAGTACAGAGATGTTAACAAAATATAGATCAGAACAGAAATACCGAACAAAATTTGTACAGAACTACATGTATGTTTTAAAAAAATGCATGTACGATCAATCAGTGTTACAGGGACATTTTTAGATTTTTTTCCTGCAAATCACTGTTCTTTTTCAGCACTGATAAGCACTACTGAATATCCTTTTCTGTGCAAAATTATAGAAACAACTGAACGGCTACATGCAATAAAAAGACTCAAATTGGCGTTCAAATGACTGATCGGTCGCTTTGCAGTCGGTAACTCAGTCTATATTCCCTTCCTGCAATTCAGACGAGAAATATAGGAAACCTTAAAAGCGGCTTCGAAGCCCACTGAGGAAATTTCCTTGACTAAAATTTTTTCCAACAATTTACTTTCTTCACTACCGGAGGTTTGCCATATATCGTCTTCGTTAATACTGTAATGAATCATACTTCAAGGTATGGTGTGATTACACAAATCTGAAATAGTCCCTTTAAAGCACTTACCTTTTTATTTACATGTAGTCTACCGTAATTTATTTTTTTTAAGTACAGTGTAATTTCAGCTCCTTTTAGGCTCAAGTACGGACTTATTGAACATAGATTTTACTATACTTTGCTTTATTATGAATATAGATATATACATACGCTGTATTGTTCTAGGAGTGCACACAAAGTCTGGTGGATTTTCCATAAAACATTTCTCTAAATCGGGAACACATTTGATTGGACAGCAGTTCGAACTGACCGGATATGACGTACATGGTAAACCGGAAGTAGAGCAGGACTTGAAAATATTCAGGAACTGACATACAGGAAGTGTTTCATTCCGGACTCGTTTTATGTTTGAAAACAAGTCTATCCAGGCGGGGGAGCAGTCTGAAGTACAACCTGAAATTAATTTTAACTCTTTACCAGACGACATACATATAGACTTGTCCTTCGTGACATCATTTGCAGATGACAAAACACGGGTAGGAAACTTCATGTTCGGAGCCAATGGCTCCGACGAGAAAATAGTGTGTTGGTCTTCCGGTTTCGAAATTGTCGGCTCAGAAATAACTGAAAAACAGGTAACTTTGTCATTCTTTGTAATTATGCGTTCTTATGTCTTTGAAATTTAAAAAAAAAAAAAAGGATAATGTCATGCAATTCTCAAGTCTTTTTACTCTACTGAAAGCCGTGGAATTTGTACAGTATACTCTGAAACATTTGTGCCATGGGTTGACCGTAGCCGAAATAATACGTCAAGAACCTAGATTCAATCTGTTATTGCCATCACATCAGCAAATAAAAGAGAGGTTTGCTGTCCTAAAAGCGTGAATTAGTATTTTTAATTGTTATAATCGCTGCAGGTAAAGAATTGAAAAGAAATAGCGTAAAAATGATGACAACAAAGAAGGGTTCCGATTATATAACCGGCTCTGAATATGTAAATCGGCACTGATTGATGAGGGCTTCCTTTTACAAATTTAGTTTTCTATTAGAAATTACTTAATACATTTATAAGCTCTGTTTTTCCGAAATTACCCGTCAGACCAAAATTTAATTCATTTGTTAGATGGAACATGACCGAATTTATAACAATACAAAGGACTGATGTTGTCACAATTGAAAAATACTGTCTAACATTAGTCTTTCTAAATTTTGAAAGAACTTTTTTGTAGCATTTAACCGAATGGTCTATATGTTACATTTGAAATGCTTTCGTCGTAAGTGCGGCCAACACATAAACTCATATGATGAAAAATATTTGGTATTTTCGGAACGCTGTGTGGCCTACCAATAGTCACTCAAACGCTAAAAATGTAATGGACCTGTCGTACTAGAAATATTGAATAAAAATAATAAGTCTGCATAGAATATATTCTATTTTTTTGCCAAACTACACATGCATATTACAGAAGCCCGATTACTCTGGCAATAAGCACTGTTCTTTTACAAGTAAGAGAAGACAAGAAAATGATACACGCAACACATGTTTTGAATGGCTACATACACACATTTGCATTAGGCAATTTATTATGCATTCACCAACATAATTGTTTACACTTGATAAGGTGATATGAAAAGAGAGCAAGTGTAACAATATGTATCAAACTTAAGTTATTACCATTAATTAATTAATTCATTCATTGATTCAAGCATCCGTGCATTAATTCAGTCATTAGTTCATTGTCCATTTGTATATCCTTTGTTCTCTATCTCTCGCGTAGGTGGGCGTGGATGAGTGAGTGAGTGGATGGGTGAGTGATCACCTTATATATAAGGGGAACAGGCTGATATGGTTAAACTGACCGGCCGATATAGCTCAGTAGGTAGAGCGTAGGACTCGTGAACACAATGTCCTACAGATTGTGGGTTCGTATCCCCGGCTGGCCAACTAAAAATTACTAATAGTCTTTCGGATGAGACATTAAACCGAGGTCCCGTGTGACGGTGCTATACGCCGAGCACGTTAAAGAACCAGGCGAAGCTCTCAGTAGTTTCGACCTGTATCCTTGCACTATCCCCCGTAACAACTAACCGTCTTCTGGGGGCGTCGCTCAGATGGGCAACCGGTAGCGACGATAAATAAACGGAAATAACCAACCAATGGTTAAACTGGCTCAGTAGGTAGAGCGTAGGACTTGTGAACACAATGTCCTACAGATTGTGGGTTCGTATCCCCGGCTGGCCAACTAAAAAATTACTAATAGTCTTTCGGATGAGACATTAAACCGAGGTCCCGTGTGACGGTGCTATACGCCGAGCACGTTAAAGAACCAGGCGAAGCTCTCAGTAGTTTCGCCCTGTATCCTTGCACTATCCCCCGTAACAACTAACCGTCTTCTGGGGGCGTCGCTCAGATGGGCAACCGGTAGCGACGATAAATAAACGGAAATAACCAACCATGGTTAAACTGACCAGCCGATATAGCTCAGTAGGTAGAGCGTAGGACTCGTGAACACAATGTCCTACAGATTGTGGGTTCGTATCCCCGGCTGGCCAACTAAAAATTACTAATAGTCTTTCGGATGAGACATTAAACCGAGGTCCCGTGTGACGGTGCTATACGCCGAGCACGTTAAAGAACCAGGCGAAGCTCTCAGTAGTTTCGACCTGTATCCTTGCACTATCCCCCGTAACAACTAACCATCTTCTGGGGGCGTCGCTCAGATGGGCAACCGGTAGCGACGATAAATAAACGGAAATAACCAAATAACCAATGGTTAAACTGAACTGTAATGTCTTACACATAAACATTTCGGATAACAATTTTACGCTTAGGCATAAATTACAAAAAAAAAAGAACAACGCTGTCTTCTTCACAATCTCTAGTATGAGCGGTAAAGTTGTAATTTGGACCTAAAATCAATCAATATTCCTCGTCCACGTATCTTACCAAAGAAGCTAAGGGTTAAGGGTCGTGTTTATGAACGGGAAGTTTAATATTGCAGTGAAATTGATTGTGTGTACGCAAACTATTGACGTACGCATCAGTTTTCCAACCATTGCAGATTTGATTGCTTTTTGAAAATTCATTTAGCATTGGTTGGAAAAATGGTGTCATGTAGCATTTACGATGCGTGTATCGTTAGTTTGCTTACACGTCTGAATTTGTTCTTCTTTTTTTGTAACTTATGCCTAAATATAAATTTGTTACCCAAAATGTTTCTGTTTAAGACATTACGTTCCAGTTTTACCACATCAACTTGTTCCCATTATATATCAAGTGACCACTCACCTACCCACCCACCCGCTCGCTCGCTAGCTCACTCACTCACTCATGCCCACTTTCAAGGTAAGAGAGATAGCGAACAAAAGATATACAAATGGGCAATTAACTAATGACTGAATGACTGCACGGACGCTTAAATGATTGAATTAATTAATTAATTGCGATAACTTAAATTTGATACGTAATTGTTTCACCTACTTTCTTTTCATTTCATATTTGTTATATTGATGAATGTAGTATAAATTGTCGTGTATAATACAAATTCATGTAGATATGTAGACCATTCAAACGTGTTGCGTGCATTATCTTCTCCTCTCTTACTTGTAAAAGAACGGTACTTAATCCCGGAGTAATCGGGCCTCTGTAATATGCATGTGTAGTTGGAAAAGATCTTTCTTTCGCACTGAAAAATCAAATGTTCTTTGCAAACTCATTTTTTTCATTCAATATCTCTGCTACGATAGGTACTTTCCATTTTCTATTTAGCTTTTGAATGACTATTGGAAGACCAAAAAGCGTTCAGAAAATACCAAATATTTTTCATCATATGAGTTTATGTGTTGGCCGCACTTACGACGAAAGCATTTCAAATGTAACATATAGACCATTCTGTTAAAAGCTACAAAAAAGTTCTTTCAAAATTTAGAAAGACTAATGTTAGACAGTATTTTTCAATTGTGACAATATCAGTCCTTTGTATTAAAAAAAAATAAATTCGGTCACGTCCCATCTAACAAATGAATGAAATTTTGGACTGGAGGGTATCTCTGGGAAAACAGAGCTTATGAATTAAGTAATTTCTAACAAAAAAACTAATGTTTTAAAAGGATGCCCTCATCAATCAGTGACGATTTACATAAATAGCCAGTTCACATAATCGCTTTTTCTTTTCAATTGTTTACCAGCAGCGATAATTATAGTTCAAAATACTAATTCACGCTTTTAGGACAGCAAACTTCTCTCTTATTTGCTAATTCAATGACAAAAAAGACTGAATCTAGGTTCTTGACGTATTATTTCGGCTACGGTCAACCTACGGCACAAATGATTCAGACAATACTGTACACATTCCACGGCTTTCCGTAGTGTAGAAAACACATGGAAAGACTTGAGCATTGCATGACATTTTTTTTTTCCCCAAGACATTAGATAAGATACATGTAATTACAGAGAATGACAAGTTTACCTGTTTTTCAGTTGTTTCTGAACCGACAATTTCGAAACCGGAAGACTAACACAACATGAAGTTTTCTACCTGTAAAATTGAACATGACCCCTACGATGGAATTTGTCTTTGAAAACGTTAGGCAAAAGAGAGAGAGAAAAAAAAAGGTTGGCTACTAGTATTTCTTAATATTTTCACAACGATGTTTTTGATAGTCTTCCTCAAGGCCTTAAAAACAACGGGTTAAAGTACAATTGTATATGTATGATGTTTTTAAAGGTGTGCTACCATTATTTCTGTAATTTAAGGCTGACCAGCAACGCTACCTTAACGACACTGAAGAAGATGGCTTTTGGAAACTTGGGAACGACTTTGAGGAAAGAGGAGAAATTGCCCTTCCGAGAATGTTTTCTATCCTGCAGTATTTAAGATATTTTTGATTTGTAGTCTGCTGAATGTCTTCAATATGGATAGGTCTAAATGTTTGATAGAGAGTTAACCCTTTACCTAACAACCCTGACTTTTCACGTCTTCAAGACAGAAGGTTTTAGGAAATTTTGTGGGAAAGGAGAAAATGCTGGTAACTAACATTTTGTCCTTTTCCAACTATGTCATCTACCTTTTCTTAGACAAATTTCAACATTTGGACCACATTTAATTTTTCGTATGCTTTCAATTTGGACAAGGTTGAATATTTATCGTTTGATAAAGAGTTGGCTGTTTGTCCGCCAAATAAGTAAAGTCGATTCCGACCGCAGTTAAAGGCCCACTAGTGGCCAAATGTAAACAGTTTGGGGGTCAAATTACAGACAAATTTAATTCATACGTTTTAAAACTATGGATATTATAACGAGTGTAATAACGTATTAAAATGCAGTCTGTCAAAGTTGGAGTTGCTGGCAGAGAAGTGTGTTGTAAAACTAGAAGCAAAAGTTGGCAAACTTTGTGGTAAATGGGTCGAGGAATACTTCTTGTTGTTTACCTTCTACTGCTGTTTTACTCGCCGGTATGGTCTCAGGGGTCACTAGATCGAAATGGCGGCGGGACACAACGGGGCGTGGCCTGGACCTTGGCTTCATCAACGCTCCTGACACTAAAGAAAAGACAGGCTTTTAACACTTTACCGAATGACAAATCTCAGGACTTGTTCTACTTGAAACATTCCCAGCTGATAAATGAAATGTTGCTCGAATTATTAAATTCTTTCAGAAGACAGAAAGATTGGAGGAAAGTAATTGAAATGATGCTTGAAATACTGCGTTTTTGTTTTCCTTTTCCCACTACGATTTTAAGGAGCCTTTTCCGTTTGGGATATAATTTAACTCTTTACCGCACAATCCCGACTTTTAACGACCCTGAGAAAGAAGCCCTTAGAAAACATTGTGGGAAAAGGAAAAAATGCTGGTAACCAGCATTTTTTCCTTTTCCCACAATGTTTTCCACCTTTCCCAAAATAAATTTCAAATTTTCAGTCACATTTATTTTGTCGTCTGCAAATGCTTTCAGTTTGGACCAGTCTAAAATTTTGTCGTTTGGTAAAGAGTTAAGCAAAGCATGGGGCTGTTTGGTAAATGGTTAAATTGGTTTGTCTGCTATTACAAGTCAAGTCAAAGTCAAGTCAAATTCCTTTATTAGGCGAAAAACATACAATGTTTCATTGCCTTCAATTGGCAGAACACACACACAAACACACACAAACACACACACACACATAAAAAAAAAAAGTATCGAACAATTTTGAGTGAGAAAAGCAAACCAAAAAGGACGTAATCAAAGTATACTGGAACGCAAATCAAATGCAAGATGGATAAATTTTGCAAGTTTGTTGAGTACAACCACAGATGAACTACCCATCAATAGTACAAACTTTTGCTTGGTAGGCAATCTGGAGTAACACATGTCAAATATTTTTCCATAGCAAATTCTTCCTTAGAGAGACAGTACGAGGATAGCTTACTTGAAGTTTTAATATCATTGTTCCACTGCTGTAGATACTGATCATACACTCGCTGCACTAAGGCTGATATACATGTAAGAGCAGTATCTACATCAGTGTTATTCCATAAATAGTGAAACCCAAGATCATTTAGCAGATTCTTGATATTACTGAACCATGAGTTAGCATGATACGATTCGTCAGAGAGATAATCACACAGAAATTTATACATGAGTGTATCTCTTTGGGTAGAAATTTTGAACCAATATTTGATTGATCTAACTTTTCGTATGACATTAAGTGGAAATCGACCACACTCTCCATACAAAGCTATGCTTTGTATTCTGGTTCAAACGTAACTCTCTTTAAAAACTTAATATGAACTTTTTCAACGTCGGGTGATTTATGAAAACCCCAGATTTCGGAGCCATAGTTCAAGATTGGACAAATCATGGAATCAAATAACTTGATTTTATCTCTTATATCGAACTCAACTTTATCAAAAAGAGAAAAAAGAGCCCGGCTACCTTGCTCAGCTAAAGATTTTTGAGCTTGATAAAAACTTCCGTTGCTAGATAAGGTAACGCCTAGATAAGTAAACTTTGAGACCACATTTAGACGTTTACCGTTGTAATGTATAGCAATATTTTCGAACCTATTCCCCTGTTTGAAAACCATAACAACCGTTTTGTCAGTATTAACTGTTATCCCCCATTCTGTACAATAAACTTGTAATTGATCAATTAAATTCTGCAAACGATGCGGTGTGTACGAAATTAAGACAGTATCGTGAGCAAAAAGTAAAATAAATATCTTTAGATCATTAAGTGTAATGGTATCATCATCTTGGATAACTAAATTTTCATACATATCATTAATAAACAAAATGAAAAGTAGTGGAGATAATGGTTCACCTTGTTTTACCCCTGAATAGCTCTCGAAAAAATCTGAAAGATGTCCATTATTACGTACATTATTACATGTATTTGCTTGTTTGAACTTTAACGGGGGGGGGGGGGGGGGAATGGGTACAAGAAATATGAGTCATGCTCTGCGAAAAGGGTGTTTAACGCATCTGCAAAAAGTATCAAACCATGTCAGCCTGCATGTGCAAGGACCAGTTTACCGCAAGATTCAGTCGATAGTTCGGCAAAATGGGTTTTATGGATCCATAATTATGTGGTGGCTTGCCAGGTACATGTACAGTGCATGACAAAGATGTGGTGGCTTGCCAGGTATAGTGCATGACAAAGGTGTGATGGCTTGCCAGGTATATTGCATAACAAAGCTGTGGTGGCTTGCCAGATATAGTGCATGACAAAGGTGTGATGGCTTGCCAGGTATAGTGCATAACAAAGCTGTGGTGGCTTGCCAGGTATAGTGCATAACAAAGGTGTGACGGCTTGCCAGGTATAGTGCATGACAAAGCTGTGGTGGCTTGCCAGGTATAGTGCATAACAAAGATGTGGTGGCTTGCCAGGTATAGTGCATAACAAAGCTGTGGTGGCTTGCCAGGTATAGTGCATAACAAAGGTGTGACGGCTTGCCAGGTATAGTGCATGACAAAGCTGTGGTGGCTTGCCAGGTATAGTGCATAACAAAGGTCTGACGGCTTGCCAGGTATAGTGCATGACAAAGGTGTGATGGCTTGCCAGGTATAGTGCATAACAAAGCTGTGGTGGCTTGCCAGGTATAGTGCATAACAAAGGTGTGACGGCTTGCCAGGTATAGTGCATAACAAAGGTGTGATGGCTTGCCAGGTATAGTGCATAACAAAGCTGTGGTGGCTTGCCAGGTATAGTGCATAACAAAGATGTGGTGGCTTGCCAGGTATAGTGCATGACAAAGGTGTGATGGCTTGCCAGGTATAGTGCATGACAAAGCTGTGGTGGCTTGCCAGGTATAGTGCATGACAAAGGTGTGATGGCTTGCCAGGTATAGTGCATAACAAAGCTGTGGTGGCTTGCCAGTTATAATGCATAACAAAGGTGTGACGGCTTGCCAGGTATAGTGCATAACAAAGGTGTGACGGCTTGCCAGGTATAGTGCATGACAAAGATGTGGTGGCTTGCCAGGTATAGTGCATAACAAAGGTGTGGTGGCTTGCCAGGTATAGTGCATAACAAAGGTGTGACGGCTTGCCAGGTATAGTGCATGACAAAGATGTGGTGGCTTGCCAGGTATAGTGCATAACAAAGATGTGGTGGTTTCCCAGGTGTAGTGCATAACAAATATGTAGTGGCTTGCCAGGTATAAGGCATGACGAAGATGCATTAATATCTATCTTTTCAGGGGACATGGCTCATTTAGATTTTTGTCAAAACTTTGAATTGCAAACCCTCCATTTTGTTCCTATTATTTTTCATGCATTAATTTCACGTGACAAAAGGTACCATCTTTTGACTTATTTGTATAAAAAATATATTGTTTGTATAGTTGTATAGAGTGTATAAGGAACTTAAACAGATACGTAGTCTTAAACAGTTGTTTCGTTCAGAGTCAGTGTCCCATAAAAAACGAAAAACATGAAACTGTGTGCAACTACATACTGACATTGAATAATGTGGTTTATACAAATCAAATGGAAAATGTTTACCGATATGCCTATTTGTTTGTTCAACACCTCTACCTCTCTCTCGCTTGCTCCCTCTCTCTCTCTCTCTCTCTCTGTTTTTACGTCTATATGTACGTCTGTCTCTCTTGCTCTCTCTATCGTCTCTTCCATCTTAAACTCTCCTCCTATATTTCTCTTATTCTCTTATTTCACTAGATTTATGTTTTATTCCACAGGTGGATGTTGGAATTCCGCAGCAGTTTAAATCTGACATAAACATGACATCGTATAACAGAAAATAGAATAACCTTTGCTCTCTGCTGTCAGGCTTATTCACTAAAGCCTGTCTTTCTTGACAATTCAAACTTTTATTTCACTGCAAAAAGTCTTAATGTGCCACTTTGAAGTAAGAAAATGGCTTGTAAGTATTCAACTTTTTCAGCGCGGATAGCATAGATTCAGGATCAGACTGCACAGAGCTTGCAGTCTGATCTTGAATCTATACAGTCCACTTGTTTTGCTATGCTTATAAGATGAAAAGAATCTGACTGAGATTAGGTAGATTGTTATCCTTAGCACGCT
Organism: Tridacna gigas; assembly: GCA_945859785.2. Classification (NCBI taxonomy): domain Eukaryota; kingdom Metazoa; phylum Mollusca; class Bivalvia; order Cardiida; family Cardiidae; genus Tridacna; species Tridacna gigas. The sequence goes on along the minus strand of OX244043.2, from coordinate 25,831,257 downwards.
GAAAGACCGTTTGGTTCTTTTACGCGCGAAGTGTAAAGCAGTTAGACATGCGAGGCTACCTTAGGGTTTGTTACCAGTTCACCTATACTCTTGGTTGGGCAACACTATCTGTCTAGGACTTATCCTTGCTCAGGCTTGGACTGGTACCTCAGAACTTCGGAATGACACTCACGTGTTTTACCACTATATTATTGCCCCATTATATTTTCGTATTTCTTCAGGCACCAGTGTGCATGTACATGTATATGAGCCGTTCTCTGTGAAAAGGGGGGCTTAATGCATTTGCAGAAAGTATCGACTCATGTCAGCCTGCGCAGTCCGTGCAGGCTGACATGGGCCGAAACCTTTTGCTATCTTTAAATTTCTGCATGTCCAAGAACCGTTCTACCTCCAGACTTAGTCAGTTATTGGTCTAAATGGATTTTATGAATTTATAATTATATGATGACTTGCTTAGTTTCAATGCGTCACGGAGATGCATTAAACCCCCTTTTCGCAGAGCATATATGAGCAGTCCCTGCGACAAGGGCACATCTCCGTAATGCATTATACAAAGCTAGCTGTTGCACAGTACCTCTCCATTAGGTCTATACACCATATGAATCATGAGAAAGAGTTGTCCTTTGATCCGCAGAAAATTTTATTAGAGCATAAAGTTTCTTTCTGCGGACTGTACAAGCTTACCTGGTTTCATACGCTTTCCAGATGTAATAAACATTCTTTTCACAGAGCATGCCTCATGTATATGAAAAGGGAGTCTAATGCATCTTGGGAAAAAAGTAACAACCAAGGTCAGCCTGGGGATTCCTCGCAGGCTGACCTAGGCCGAAATCCTTTGCTATTGGTACATTTTCAGGACCAGTCTAACTCATGATTCAGTTGGGTTTTAGACACGATGGATGCTCTAAATCCAGTTATATGATGACTAGCATGGTATAGTGCATCACGGAGATGTATTAAGCCGCCTTTAGCTAGAGCGCCCCTCATATATAACATATGGCGCTGGAAGAGAAACTAACACACCTCGGGGAAACTACTTGACTATTTTGGTGTCGCACTGGGGAAAAAAAGCAAAACTGGCGTATTGTTTTACGGCTTTGGTGAAACTTCGAACTATTTTGATGTGTAGGTATTCTGTTTTGTGCATTAGATCTGCTAAACTTGTTCACGTGATAACTGACTCTGCAACAAAAAGCAAAGTACTTACTTTGTATTGTTGTTGGTAAACACACGTTTTCTGGAAGAGGATTGTCTTTGTAGCATTTCTTCAATACGGCAAGACTTGTCGACGGACAACACATGAACTGAACCGGATATCGGCGACAAATTGAACCGGATGTAGAGCAAGGTTCAAAGGTCATGGCGATATCACAGAGGGCGTTAATACCGTCCCAGTAATACTGTATCTTTGAAAGTTCGTTGATCCATGGCATGTGACATTTTGGTTGCTGCACTGTTAATACAAAGGTATAACTTAAACAATTCGTAGATTTGTTTGGATGTTGCTGCATTTTAGGAATTATATGCCTCTGTGCATGTAAGATATTTCCCGTTAATTAGAGAGAAAGAAACTCCAGGGAAAACGACATATATGAGGACATTATGAGTTTGTGGACATCATGTCCATTTAAGGAGGACACAGAATCCATGTTAACAACTGTGTGCATTTTGCTATATGAAGTGAATATACATATAAAAATTAAAAAAAAAAAAGATATAACAGTTTAGTCCACAATGAAAGAAAACAGTCCTTTCCATTGTCAGTGCATGGTATTGATTTTTTTGCAATTTCTTTTTGTATTTAAACAGAGCCATGCTCTGTGAAAAGGGGGCTTTAAGCATCTGCGGAAGGTATCGACCCAGGTCAGCCTGCGCAGTCCCCGCAGGCTGACCTGGGCCGAAACTTTTCGCTACTGGTCAGTTTTCTTTATGTCAAAGGACCAGTCTACCTCGTGATACAGTCGGTTATTAGACGTAATGCATTTTATGGATCCCTAATTATGTGATGACTTGCTTGGTATCATGCATTACGGAGATACGGTAAGCCCCCACCCCCTTTTACCAGAGCATGGCTCAATAGCTTTTAACCTTTTAAAATTCTAGTATTTTTGTCAGAGAAAACCCATTCTGTAAACAATAAGTACATGTAAGTTGCTCATTTGTAAAATTTCATATAAATATACTCTTGATGAAATCCAAATGTAAAAGAAAATCAATTGATAACACATCTAATTCTAAGACCTGTAAACGAAACATGCATGTATTTGCTTATGAAATACATGTCTATTACCCATGAGAAAACGTGCTTTTGCATGACCTTTAGGGCCTACAAGGGGAGCATATATTCTTGTTACTTATTTCAATTTACTAAGTATTTATGGAATTTCATACAAGTTTACCTGTACGTGGCACGATATGTGATTTTATTTATGTACGTACATGCATCTTTAATGAAGTGAAAAACACGTGAATGGGCCATTATTTATGTACATGCATATTCTTGCTTGAAACTCAGTAGTGCATAGCAACATAAAAGGCATAAATCAATGACGTCATTGATTAACGTTCAATTTATTCTTCGTTGAAATTTATTGATGATAATAATTGCTCTTTCGACAGCCTAGCTTGAACATGTTTGCAGGTGTGCGATTTTAAATAAGTTGAAGAGATGAAGGAAAAAAGAAGGAGGCTAGGAAGGAAGGGGGGAAGGAAATGAATGAAAGAATGTACGAATAGAAGGGAAGGAGTGTTGGAGGGCGGAAGTCACTTACACGTGTTAATGTTGTCTGTAATCAGTAATGACGGACTCATACGTGACGTTCTTGGTCTACCAGCCATTTTCTTTGTCACAGTTTTGGGTCTCCGCGCCATTGGTTTGTACTTTCTTACCAGGAGAGAATGCCTGTTCGATCCCTGCACAGTGCTGGACCGTGCAGCGATGTTCTTGCTCCTATTCTCGGTCTCCGAGCCCAGGTTCGAAGCAGTGCCACCTGACCTAGCTATTACATGACCTTTATCCAAAGTGAAGGGGACAATGTTGCCATTGTTACTCGTACCTTCCCCTGGAACCGAATCAGAAACAAGGTCACCTGACACACCAATTGTTCTATCCCAAAACGAGGCCTCGTTTGTGGAAAGTGGTATCCCGACGGGTATTCCGCGATGTGGAACGGCGCTTGTCAAGTACAATAGAGGCATGACCCAGAACGCTGTAAGATCCATCTTGGTCAGATGCTGTTGTCCTGAAACGTAAATACAACCAAATCTATCTAAATGGAGTTGTGTCGTATAGGGTTAAGAGACTGTAGTAACGTTCTCAAATGGTTCCTCAGGGTCTTTTAAAGTCGGGATTGCGTGGTAAAGGGTTAATTAGGCCCAATTTGTGAATAAAAAAAAAAAACGTTCGCTTGCTAAATATTGAATTCCAGGCTGCGCTAGTGCACTGTTGAATCGAATTATCTTTGCATTCAGCTATGCTAAGAAGGTAATGCACACTATGAGTTATTCCCGGGGCGTATTCACCAACCATTCTAAAATGCTTTGTCATTCTAGTTCTTAAAATATCTTTTTTTTTTTCCTTTTTATTCTCCCTGAATTTCAAATAAAGGCAAATTATGATTGGCTAAAACAAATGGTTTAGCCATTCATATACATATATTGCGTTACTCTCTAAATTCAGATAATTTGCGACTTTTCAGATCAATTTACGGCCCGGTCATCCTTTTTAGACAGGATCCATTTTCTCTCACCACTGAACATCATTTCCATGTTGTTTATTTAGGAAAGTAGCCAGCTGTTTGGAAAAAGTGTGGAGTTTGATTACAAAAAGGGAAGGCATGGACAGATGCAGTGGCGGCCGTGATTTAAATAACTAGTATTAATGAATAAGGATAAAGTGATAAAAGTGAATAAAGTAAATACTAGTTTTTCATGTTACTACATTTGGAGTTAAATAACGAAGTTAAATTTTTTACCAACCTGCTTTACATACAATCACACAGAACGAAAGTCATCCGAATGTGATACACTTGTTTCTGTTTGGTGGAGATGTATACGATTTTCCGAAATTACTCGGCACTTTTCGTAAATAACCGACTGTCACTGTTTTAATTTTAAACATCAGCAGAATTTTAAGACAAAGTGATTAAAAAAAGGTATAGAGTTTTGAAATAGTTCTCTTGGTTCCTAACTGGTCGTGACAGCGGTAGTGTTTCTACGGAAAAGTGAGACAGAATGTCGTATTTCCGGAAATGCACGAGTATCACCGAAAATATCATCAGAGAAAGCGAAGAGGCTAGGAAAACACTAAAACGTCTAAATGGTCGTTAATTAGTATGCAAATCGTTCTTGTAATTATATCTATAATAAAACTGTGACAGTATTGTCTCATGCAATACATGTAGTTATAACTCATAGCGCAGACGAAGTGTGAACACGGAGGTGTTGTTTACAACGGGGTACAAGAGTCACTCGAGAGCCCGTCTCGACCGCCTTCAAAAGTTGAATTTGGACTGCGCGAAAAGAAAAATGCGAAAAAACTGTTTCGGTTCTGGCTTGATTTTGTTGAGTATTTACAATGTTTTTAACAGTATTTGAGTTATTTCATGACCGCAAGCGTACCTCTCCATCATACGTTCATCGAACCGGATCCTCGTTTCATTGATTATTTATGATGCTGATTATTTGGGAGAGCGCGGGCAAGAGAGAGAGAGACAGACAGACAGACAGACAGAGAGAGACACAGACGAAGAACGGACAGGCGGACAGACGGACGGACGGACCTACAGACAGACAGAAGTTGGAAGGGAAAAAAGGGCAAGTTGAATGAAAGCAAATCATTTTATTGTTACACAAAGACGTTTCTCCTTTTTTTCGGTTTTCCCCGAAATCCTTCTTCCACGTGGTCGTTGAAAACTGGGCTCATACGATGGCAAGGATTAAACCTGAATTAGCGTAACTTTTTCTTTCATGCTTAACCGGGGAGGAGGAAGGTATAGATCCGAGATCAGAAATTACGTTCCGTGCAGTCTGATCTTGAACTATGCCGTCCTCAAAAGTTCCTGTTTTCGCCTATGATGCCTGTAGAGTTTAACAGTTAAATAAATGAACATTTCCAAACAAAAATAAAAAAAACAAATACATGTAATGTGATTTCAAAATTCTTTATTCCTGAAAACTCTCACCGTATCGGACAATGAAGATCAACGGTCAAACTAGATATTTTGTAAAGTCTGATCTTGGTCTCCTGTAGAGCACATCAAGTCACGCTTAGCCTATTATCCAAGGAGTTAGATTATTTGGTATATGTCGATCGAAAACGTGACAATGAATTAGAATTTTTAGATAATCCTTTACCAAACAATCATGTATTTTAACGACCCTGAAGAAGATCGCTTTTGAAAACATGGTGGGAAAAGGAGAAATTGCTGGTGACCAGCATTTTCTCCCTTCCCCACAATGTTTTCCATCCTTTCAAAAGATTAATACAATCCCTGTAGCAAAATTTAATTTGTCGCCTGCACATGCTTTCAATTTAGACGAGTATCAAATTTTATCGTCTGGTAAAGAGTTAACCACATTATTTTGATCCATCGCTCATAAATTTGCATTTGCCTTTACTTCGTAATTAAACGGTTGTGTCAGAGCTTTGGGCCATGGTCTGTCCAGCATAGCTGGGTGTAAATAGAGTTAGATTTCTATCAGGAAATCCTGGTTCGATTTCAAACTCGTGAGGCTAGTCAAATGGGAGTGTTCTTGAACAAGGCACTTCAGCGTCCAAGCCTTATAATGTTGGAATAGAGAAAAGAAATACATGATAATAAGCAAAGTGTCTAGGAACCGTCGAAAACAAAAATGGTTAGATCAAACATGTCAGAGCTATTGACTCGGGTCACATCTTCCTAGCTGAGTTCTTGAAACTTTTCTACGGGAATGTTCGGCTCTTGGTCTGTTTGTGGTTGTGATCGAACTCGGTTCCAAACTGCCATGAAAGTAAAGGGGAGGGTAAGCACCAAAAAGTAACCACCGTACACCGTGAACTGGAAGAATAAAGTTATGGCTGTTAGAAACACATTTGTATAAGAATAGAATATAGTTTGCACAGATATGAGTCATGCTCTGTGAAAAGGGGGCTTAATGCATTTGCAAAAAAGTATCGACCCAGGTCAGCCTGCGCAGTCCGCGCAGGCTGACCTGGGCCGAAACGTTTTGCTATTGGTCAATTTTCTGCTTTTCACAGGACCATTCTACACCTTGATTTAGTCGGTTGTTAGACAAAGTTGGTTTCATGGATCCCTAATTACGTGATGTCTTGCTTGGTACAATGCATTATGGAGATGCATTAAGCCCCCTTTTGCCAGAGGGCAGCTAATATAAAACGCGTTCTTTTCGGCTGCCAACCAGATATTGGGTTACTTTGAAAGATAGAAAAATTCTTGAGAAGAAGAGAACGAATTCAATTTCGAAAAATTAGTGTGCAAGGACCCACTTCGTTGAACTGTTCTCCTATCGTTCCCATAGAGGTTCTGCAGGGTTCAATGGTGGAGTGAAGCACTCGTGACTGGAGGCCTTGGATTCGAGCCTTACTGGTTCCATTGGATTTTTCGTGGGAGCGTCCTTGGGCAAGGCACGTCAGAGCCCTAGCCTAGTACTAGTAAAACCCAGGAAACGCGTGAATATGTGAGCTGTCGCCGTGATATGACTGAAATAATGTTGAGAGCAGCGTAACTCACCATTCAGTCAGTCAAACCATCGTTTATACAAGAGGGGAGGTATTGTTTTTCTTACAAGAGGTAAGGTTCAATAGATTATCTCACTTTCAACCAAGACAATTTTTGTATGCACGCTACGTGTAGTTCTGAGCTTCTTTGTTCGCATTCCGAACAATTCCTAGGGTTATCAACTTTTTACAATACGAAAAAATTTTACACTTTTCCAAATCGAAAGCTTTAGCAGAGAAATTAAACGTGCTTCAAATAATAAAATATGTATTTGAAAGGGTAGATTTTATGTTTAACGTCTTTTTCAACATTATCTAAGTTATATCGTTGCAGCCCGTGCACCTATCCATGCTTTCCTGCAATTTCTTCTATCGGAAACATGCATAAAATTCTTTCCAAGCCACCCGGCTCTTTTCCTGATAAACATTTCTGAATAATAATAATAATAATAATTTCAGTGGCGAGAGAAGAATGAATGTTGTCGCGATGCCTTTCATCAATAAAAGAGCTTCGGTAAGGCTTCAACCCGAACTAACAACCACTGGTTTACTAGCCCTGTTTGTTACTTCGAAACTTCCTGGGCTCAGACTCCACCGCAGTGACAATGGATGTACCGTACCTGCGTTCGAATCCCGACCCCCAGTCCGTTCTTATCCACCACTATAGCTGTCAGTATTGTCTCGACAAGCAGCGCCCCAAACATGTTTACACCAAACACAAAACCGTAGCGTTGTTTTGGGAGGTATTTTGCCGTCTGCCACCTAGAACGTAAGACAATAAGATCAAGCTTGTGGGGGTATGCGTTGATTGGTTGATTAAATGATTGCTAAAAAAATATGCATTAATCAATTACCGATTGTATTTCATTTCACATGTGGTTAAAAGGAAATACAATAAACAAAGGGAGACAATTCCTGCGTGCATGTTTGCTCAATAAGAAGAGTTGCTTCCCTTGAACAGTCGATATCACCCGCCCCCGTTAATGAATTGCACCATATTGTTATGCATGTATTGCTCGCACCTTGGTAAAATGCTTCTTGTTGGTTATATGATTGTAAGTACAAGGAGTAGTAAAGGGTTTTACTAGACGCAAGAGTAGTAGTATTAATAGTAGTGGTTGTAGTAGCAGTAGTAGCAGCAGCAGATGTGGTGTTTTTCTGGCTTTTCTCCAACTTTACCACAAATAATGCCATCCCCCCCCCCAAAAGAGAAACTCGAGGCCTGAACTTTTTCTAGATGATAAAATAGTGAATTTTGTTGTTTAGTGGTAAAATAGACAAATTTGGAATCAAAGAAAACCCAAGACTTACGTTGCTATGGTGACAACAATTTGGTACGATGCCCTAAAAACATCATACAGTACGTAGGCGACCCAGATTTCAGTCGTTCGGCCTATTATGATTAGAAAAACACCATTAACAGCGCACACCAGTGACATCAGAGTTTCTGCTCGACCCTTCACCGACCAGTCCACGGGTATGATTCCTATTAACAGCACGGTTATCGAACCTAGGATGAAGAAGACAGTTTATGTATATGTTTTGTTAACCCTTTCAGCGCCACGAGCGAGACCAGGGTCCTTATTCACCAACCATTCTTAAGAATGTTCTTTGTCTTGTTCTCCAAAATTTTCTACATTTGAAAGTAACACATCTCCTGATTGGATAAACCATTTGGTTTAGCCAATCAGGAGTTGTGTTACTTTCAAATGTAGAAAATTTTGAAGAACAAGACAAAGAACATTCTTAAGAATGGTTGGTGAATACGGACCTAGAACCTTTCGCGGGAGGCATAGTCCAGGGTCGGAGTGCGCAGAACGTGAAGTCCTTGAATCTATACCGTCCGTTTGTTTAGTCAAGAATATGAGACGAAAAAGAATTCCGAGTTTTAGTGGGTGTATTTTCAGCTGACACATAAGATCGGGGTTACACGAGTCATGCCATCTGAAAAGGGATTTTAAAGTTTCTCCACAAAATATTGACCCATGTTCTCACATTCTGACTTGAGTCGCAACCTTTTGCTATTGGTAAATTTTCTGCATGTCCAAGAACCATTCTCTCTCATGGTTTAGTTGGTTGCCATACAAAGTGGATTTTATAGATCCATATTAAGGCGACAATTTGCTTAACTCTTTACCACACAATTTAACGACCCTGATCAGGAAGCCTTTTGAAAACATTGTGGGAAAAGGAGAAAACCAGCATTTTCTCCTTTTCCCACATTGTTTTCTACCAGTCCCATAACAAATTTCAATTTTTAAGTCACATTTAATTTGTTGTCTGCAAATGCTTTCAATTTTGACTAGTCTAAAATTTTGTCGTTTGGTAAAGATGATACAATGGAGATGTATTTGACTCCCTTCTCCGAGAGCACCGCTCATATATTTAGCGTGGACATAAGTTAATGTCATGCTTACGAGCAACGGCTACTTTCTTACGATTCAAAAACACCACTGAATGCCCGGATACGATCTAATCAAACAGTTACGACTTTGGCTACAGGTGACACAATTACGACAACATATAACGTACTGTTGCAACTACAGCTTTTACCCAGATTCAAACACAGTAACACTCTATATCGGTTCGAGTCATTTGCATATTTGGAATTGTACATGTGTATATAAAGGGAGGTAAGAGCTTGGGAAAGTAACACATATATAAATTTTTTTCATATACCAGCGTAATGCAAGAGAAAATAAAGACCTAAAGAGCTCATAAATTGGTTGATGTGGCCAAGGAAATCTAACTGAAGCACTGACGCACACATACACACATCCACACCCACACAACACACCCCCACACACAAAGAATGAGAAGAAAAAAATAATAGAATTGATTTGAAATAAAGTAAATAAACAAGCCGTTTACTAAACAAAGTGCCCGCAGCTTCCACGGCACCATTGTAAAGATGGCGGTCTTCTTTGTGAGGCGCAATTTCCTTCCATAATGTTTGAATGTAGTTACCGACCTGGAGGTTCCCGCAAGTAGCAAATACCCACCATAGGGCCCAGATCTTTACGATTTTTGACGAGTAGATACGCTTGAGCTCGTTCAGAAGAAAAATTGCACCGTCTTTTAATTTACCAATAACGCTCTCACTTTTGTTCTCATTTCCGTTTACAGGCTCAGCTGTTTTTGAAGGATTTTCATCACTCCGATTCTTAGCATCATTTTCATTTTCTTTCACGTTGTTCGAATTTTCATTATGCTGAGGATCACGGTGAAATATCTCCGAATACTTAACACTTGGCAAGGTCAATGTCAATACAAAACCAACACAAACGCTGACAAAAGAAAATATATTCAGCTGAAACAAGTCTAGTTTACCGGTTGATACTGTGATTTGTCCACAAAGGTACGCAACAAACTTGCCAACGAGGACACTGGCCCGGGTAAAGCTAGAAACCCTGCCGTAGTTCTGCTCCGATACTATAGAAAACAGGTAAGAGTAGTAAACAACGTCGCCGGCGGTCGTAAATCCGAACGTAACTTGCATCAGTTTCATGGCAGGCACGCCCTGGGCCCACAGTAATAAAGCCCAAGTAGATATAAATGCTCCGGCAGACAGAACTAATATTGGCTTATACCGTAAAAAATCAGCCAGAAGAAAAACTGGCACAATCCATATAAATGTGGAATAAGTCCACCATGGATATACTTCATTGTCCACTTGATCATCGGTCAAGTTTTTCCAGTGTCCTGTCAGATAGGGAGTCAGATAGGCCTCGGAGGGTCTCAGATTGTTAAAGAATCCAATGGAACAAACAATAACGGTTATAGTCAGTATCTCCATGTTGGTGCAACCTTTATGACGAATGTTCGAATTTCAGTTTCCACAGAGTTTTCACATGGGAAAGTAGCTCCGGGACACTTCACGAGAAAAATGATATTTTAACTCTTTACTGAACAACACAATTTTAGACTGATCCAAATTAAAGGCATATGCAGACAACAAAATAGATCTAGTTCACATGATTGACTTTGGCTTTGAACGGATAAAAAACATTGTGGGGAAAAATAGAAGAAAATGCTGGTCACAAGCATTTTATCCTTATCCCACAAAATCTCAATAATTATGCTTCTTTCTAAGGGTCGGTAGACAATGCGATTGTGTTAGAAAGGCTAGATCTAATGGTGTTTTATGTCGTTTTCAGCAGTATTTCAGTCATATCACTGCCACATTTCATCTTTACTTGTTTCTGCAGCGTTCACCAGCCTCAGACTAGAGGTCTGCAGCGCCTTGCCCAAGGACACACCCATATGACCAGTACTGCCAGTGGAGATCGGACCAAGATAATCCTGACTGCAAATTCAATTCCGTATCCACTGAGCCACGTATGACACTTCACAAGAAAGATAACGATGATGACACTGATAACACTGAAAAACATACAATCATTTGTAACGTGAGTTAACTGTTTACCAAACGACGAAATTTTGGACTTGACCAAATTGAAACCATTTGCAGACGACAAATTAAATGCTGTTTAATTGATCATTTCTGTCCTTGATAGGGTAGAAAACACTGAGGGAAAAGGAGAAAATGCTGGTTACCAGCATTTCCTGCTTTACCCACAATGTTTTCAAAAGGCCTCTTCCTCGGGGCCATTAAAACTCGGGATTGTGTGGTAGAGGGTCAAAACGTTTACCAAACACTGGATAACTGAATAACATTGAAAGAATAACGACAACTAAAGTGATAACACTGTAAACAAAGAACCTTTTGTCACGTGATTTAAAGTTTTTACGAAAGATCGAATAAGTGAATAACATTCAAAGAATATCGATAAACCAAAGTGATAACACTGGAGACATACAATCATTTGTCACGTGTTTTAAAGCTTTTACTAAAGATTGAATAAGTGAATAACATTTAAAGAATATCGATAACGAAAGTAAGCATTCGTCACGTGACTTTAAGCCTTTTACCAAACACTGAATAACATGGAAAGAATATAGATAACGAAAGTGATAACACTGGAAAACATGCAATCGTCTTTCACGTATTTGTCGGCCTTTACCAAACAATCTCATGATATATATACATGTAATGACCCTGAGAAGAAGGGCATTTAAGAACATTGTGGAAAAATTTTGCCCCACTAGCATCTTTGCCTTTTCCCATAGTGTTTACTGATCTTTCAGAGACAAATCTAATCATGTCGGCCATATTTGTCATCTGCAGATGCTTTCAGTATCCATGGTTAGTCCAAACATTTTACGTTGAGCCGTTTACACATTCCCCAGTTTTAACAAGTTTAACTATTTCAAACTTTCTTTTTCTGACATCTTATCAGACATTGTCGATCCAAGATCAGATTGCACGTTTTGTGCAGTCTGATCTTAATCTGCACTGTCTTCAAACCGTCACTGAGTCGTGTTGAGCAGCCTAAGGGGTTAATATAGACGTAAAACTAATGAATGCGGCAGAAGCACAATATAAAACAAAAAGTTCATTTCTCCAAACATCACTAAAAATCACAATCAAGGGTCCTTAAAACTGAGGAGTCTACCTCACGTCTCGGCTGTACACTGCACTGATAACATGAAACCTTTTTCCACACAATCCCTCAGGCCCTAAGTAATGATCCTTTGAAAACATTGTGGAAAAAGGAGAAAATGCTGGTAACAAGTATTTTCTCCTTTTCCCGCAATGCTTTTCTACTCTATTACAGACAATTTCTATCATTTGAGTCACACATTAATTGTCATCTGCAAGTGCTTTAAATTTGGACATGTCTAATTACATCATGTGGTAAAGATTTCTTTACCCTTGTCACAAAATTTTTGACTAGTCCATAGCCGAAGCATTTGCAGACGCCAAATTAAAAGTGGCTATTTAACCTTTTCCCAAACAAGCCCTGGTTTTCACGTGTCTGCAGTACAAGTCTTTTGAAAACACTGTGGGAAAAGGAGAAATTGCTCGTAACGAGCAATTTCTCCTTTTCCCACAGTGTTTCCTACCCTTTTTGAGACCTTTCTGCCATTTTCATCAAATTTAAAATTGTCGTCTGCAAACTCTTTCAATTTGGACCAGTCCAAAATTTGTCGTCTGGGAAAGGGTTAAAGTGATGGGACTTGTCTTTGAAAGATCGGAAGATATTGTGAGAAAAGGAGAAATAGCTGGATACCAGCAATTTCTCCATTTCCCACAGTGTTTTCAAGACTTCTACCTCAGGCTCATGTAAACGGATGAAAGTAAACATAGCAAAAATGTTTCACACTGAATTATATCCGAGTAAATTAACTGTTTTATATTAACTGTCTTTTTGTCCTTGCAACTGAAGACATTTTGAAAACATCTTGGCAGGAGAAGATATTGTTTATCACGAAAGACTCCTACTCATTGCCAAAATAATTTCTCGCACATTCATGGATTTAACCATAATATATAATGATCTATTTAAATTTTACAAGGATGTTTTCAAATTACTCTAAATGAGGTAATGATTCAACGCCACGTACTCTGTACATAAGTGGTGATAAAAACAAAACTGAAAGTATACTTCATTCAGACGCTTTTTCGTCAGTGTAGATTCAAAATCAGACCTCACTGATCAAATAGTTCTCGTATTAGCTAACTTAACCCTATACTAAACAATCTCACCTTTTAACGACCATGAAGAAATAACCTCTTGAAAACATTGTGGGAAAAGGAGAAAATGCTGGTAACCAGCATTTTCTCCTTTTCCCACAACCTTTTCTGTCCATTTAAAGACAAATATCATAATTTGAGTTATATTCGATTTGTCGTCTGGAAATGCTTTCAATTTGTACAAGTCTACAATTTTGTCGTTTGGTAAAGAAATGAACCTTTACAGCACGTAATAAACCCGACGGGCTCTTTGAATCTAGAAACAAGACACAGATAAATACAATTTCAAGGTTTTCGTTACTACTCACTCTACCATTTGAGTAAAAATTAACCCTTAGGCTCTTAACCCTTTCCCAAACGACAAATTTTGGACTGGTCCAAATTGAAAGAGTTTGTAGACGACAATTTTAAATTTGATGAAAATGGCAGAAAGGTCTCAAAAAGGGTAGAAAACACTGTGGGAAAAGGAGAAATTGCTCGTTACGAGCATTTTCTCCTTTTCCCACAGTGTTTTCAAAAGACTTGTACTGCAGACACGTGAAAACCAGGGCTTGTTTGGAAAAGGGTTAAGCTTGGCTCATTTAGCCTTTGGGATAGAGTAGATAGAGATCAGACTGCACTAGGCGTGTAGTCTTATCTTATATCTAAACCGTCGGATACGATTTTGACTTTTTTTTCGAAGATGAAATAGCAACATTTATAAGAGTGTTTGCAGAAAATTTCAAAGTTTATTAGTTTATTTAGTATTCTAACACTTTACCAAACGACAAAACTTTGGACTTGTCCAAATTCAAAGTACTGGCAAACTACACATTAGATTATTGGATTTGCTCTTTGAAGGGTAGAAAATACTGTGGGAAAATGAGAAAATGCAGGTTACCAGCTTTATTCTTGAGTGTCGTTAAACTCGGAATGGTTCAGGGTTGACCATGTACCGAACAATGCCGAGTTTTAACGACCCTTATGTCTTTTGTGACGAATTGTGAAAAAAGGGACAAAATGCTGGTAACCAGCATTTTCTCCTTTTCACACAATGCTTTCTACTCTTTCTGATCCGAATTACACCATTTGAACCGCATTTAATTTGTCGTCTGCAAATGCTTTGACTTTGGACTAGTCTAAAATTTTGTCATTAGGTAAAGAGATAACAGTCCAGAGATTAATGTGTTGATTTCCGGTGGGATTAATCATTTACTTCGTTATCAAATCTCACTGTGTAGGCCCAAATCTTGCCAGGGCTAGTTCGTGATACTTAGACTTATTATTGATTCTTAAATGATGAATTAGGAACTTAAAGTATGTATGAACCATGCTCTGTGAAAATGGGGCTTAATGCATCTGCAAACAGTATCGACCCATGTCAGCCTGCGCACTCCGCGCAGGCTGACGTGGGTCGAATTTTACTCCATGTCCAAGGACCATTTTACCCCCAGATTCCGTCAGTCGCTAGACTAAATGGATTTTATGGATCTCTAAATACGTGATACTACGCCTGGTATAATGCATTAAACCCTCATTTGATCAGAGCATGGCTCACATATTTAAGCAAGGCACATTGTGAGTTTACTCTACACAAAACGACCTTAGATTAGTCCAAATTCATATTATCGGATCTGTCTTTGGAAGGGTAGAAAACATTGTGAGGAATGGAGAATTGTTGTTTACCAGTATTTTCTTATTTTCCAAAAATGTGTTTAAAATAAAAAATCCTGTATCTTTCGGGTCGTAAAACCATGAGATTGTCTGATACAGGGATAAGCTTACTTTTTATTTAACTCTATGCCAAAAAGCCAAATCTTTGGCTTGCCTGAATTGAAAACATCTGCAGATGACATTAAATGTGACTCAAATTTAAGGATTTTCCTTTATCAGAGTAGAAAATATTGTGGGAATAGGAGAAAATGCTTGTTAGCGGCATTTTCTCCTGTTCCCACAATGTTTTTAAAAGTCTTCTTTCTAAAAGTTGTAAAACCACCGAATTGTTTGGTATAAGGTATTACGTATTCTTGTACACCAAAGAACAAATAAGATAACAACGCTGCTATCAAACCAAAGAATGTTGTTGATAAGTGATTATCTGCGTTCGCTTGTACTTTGGCCATCATGCAAAGCAGCCGTGTGATCCTGCACGAATAACTAAACCACTGCAAACTACCTATAATCTTCCTAAAAAAAATTAAAGGCCACCCTTGTTTCAGCTTCAAATTTAACAAAGTAAAAGACAAAAACAGTAAGAAAAACAGCATCGTACAACACATCAATTGTGAAGGGTGTCCTTTATCGGGCAAACCAGGGGTAAAAACTGTATAAATGAAAAATAGTCAGCGATTAGTTCAAGCATATTTTATTCGATAAATTTGAGCCATGCTCTGTTAAAAGGAAGCTTAATGCATTTGCGAAAAGTATCGATAGAGGTCAGCCTGCGCAGTCCGCACAGGCAGACCTTAGCCGAAACTTTTCGCTGTATGCCAATTTTCTGTTTGTCAAGGGACCAGTCTACCTTATGATATGGTCGGTTTCTAGACAAAATGGTTTTTATCGATCTATTAGTGTATTGTGACTTACTTGGTATAATGCATCGAAGAGATTCATTAAGCCCCCTTTTGCCACAGCATGACTCATTTACATGTATTTTATAAAATACAACATAGCAATTTGACAATGTGTCAGCGAATGCAAAAATATCTAAAAGTGTTTTTTGCACAAATTGATTAACTAGTACGCGTATAAAGTTATGAAAATTTTGATTTTTTTTTTTAATCTAAAAGTTGAGCAAATTGAAAGTTTCAAACAGATTCATACAGGTAACAAGTTAGTGAGTATTTTCAGACTTCGGCTAAGCAGGGGTCGTAAATACATATATATACACTGTAATTATGTTCTGCGCAAAGTTTCAATTCCCACTTTGATAATCGTATCGGTACAATTCTTGAATTGTGCAAAAGATTTTATTGAATTTTTTTTTTTGTCGAAGGGTCACGTAGGTAGAGTCTCTGTCAAATTGATTTTCGTTTATTCATCATCACCACCAGTTGCGCACATGGCCGTCGCCCCCAATATGTAACGGGGGATAGTGTAAGATACAGAATGAAACCCATCCCAAGTTAAGCCTGGTTCTTTGACGTGTTTAATGTATAGCACTGTCAAGAGGGACGTAGGTTTTATGTCTCTTCCGAAAGACCTTTTAGTAATTTTAGGTGACCAGTAGTGGGGAGTCGAACCCACACCCTTAAGTGGCCCGAAATTCGACATTCTCATGTCTCATGCTCAACCACCTGATCAATTGGGGCTGCTCGTCTCTGTGCCGTCGTATAGCCTATAAATGTCTATATATGTAGGCCTAAGATCCCTGGCTGACCAGCGTAAATTAGCTGAAGTGGCGGAGCGTTGCAGAATTGCGTATCCCTGTAACGTAGGAGTACCTGCTACGAGTAACCAGAGATCCCGTAATTAGAGATTTGATGACTTAAAACAAAAGTTGTGTTTCGTTTCTTTCTTTCTTTCTTTCTGTTATATAAAGCATGTTCCTGGGCCCGGTTTCACGAAAAATCTTAAGTGTCTTAACTTGCAAACGGATTCATTCTTAGACTTAAGTTGAGTTAGTTATTTGAGACACATTTCACTAACATTAACAGACTTTATTAACGTTCTCAAGTCCTAAGTTGACACAATGTTTCAGACTCAACTCGGCAAAATGGTTCACTATAGTCTGATAAATGAGTTAAGTCCGTTTATTTTGCGGAGTTGAGTCTGGAGCCTTGTGTCAACTCAGGATTTGAGAATGTAACTTTTAATTTCGTTAATGTTACTAAAATGTGTCACATTTAACAAAATATATTGAAGTCAGAAACTGATTTGAGCAAGAAAGAGACTTGGGTTTTTTCTAACTCTTGCAGTATAAAGAGTAAACTGGTATCCGTTTTATCTCACGTAACCGTCCGACAGAAGATCAGCAAATATATTTGATAGTGGCAAGAAAACAAGTGGTGTGACACCAAAAGGGTGTAACTGGTAGCCTGCCCTTAAGATTCAGTCTTTTGGACGCTTACGGGAAATACATTGGGTACCAGCCTCATAACGTATAGAACGTTTTACGGTGCATTCAAAGGCGTAAAGCCAGTGTTCTTTTCAAGATATCAATGCCACATATGAAGCTCTAATGAGTAAAGTTCATCATGCAGTATTTCCAATTTCTAAGTTTCTCGTTCATTTCACTCGATATCAAAGTTTTCGACGACTTCAAAATGTTCCAAGTGTTGTTTTTCTTTGCGACAATACACGTTTACCGGTCCCAACGTAAACAGCCGTCTGAGTCGAACATTAAAATTTATCGTTTTTCCAAACATGCTAAATTATTTTTCATAGTTTCTTGCAATACTTAAAGTTACTATGAAAATCTGCTTTCTTTCAATGCTATTTGTCGTCAATTGCTATTTTCTGACATTTTCTGCGGAGGCGAAAACAGTGAAAGGAACTTTCACGAGTTTGATTGCTAAAGCCGAAAAGGGACAATATCTGTCGTCATTTTGTTTTCATGGTAAGTGTTACTGCTTTACCAGGCAGCTATATTGTAGATTCTTCCCTACTGAAAGCCTATGCTGACGAGAAATTACTTGAGTTTTTCTTCAAGTAATGGGGTTTGCAATTGGCTATTGCCAAAGAAAAAAAGTGCAGCAGTTACGGGACTTGAACTCATGACCTCTTGTTTGAATGGCGAGTGTGTGACCAGGGATCGTATATGTGTATATACGATCCCTGGTGTGACCGACTGAGCTGCCTAGTCCAAGGACACCTCCCTACCAAATATCAATACACCCCGTTTTCTTTCATATATTTATGAGCTAACCCCTTTGTAAGACACTTGGTTGATTGATTATATGGTGTTTTAACTCCGTTTTTAGCATTATTTCAGTTACATTGCAGAGGCCAGTGCACCTATCCATTCTTTCCTGGAGTTTCTTTTACCAGTACTCCGCACAATATCCTTTCTAAGCCACTGGCTGCTTTCCCACATAACCATTATCAAAACAATGGTCAGTGGTGAGAGAGGAATGAATCCTGATGCAGTGACTATCGTCAGTCCTTGGAAAGAAATTGGCCGAGTCGGGGATTGAACCTTTGACCTCCGGTTTTCAAATTCTCTATGCTACCGACTGAGCTAGTGGGGCTTTGCAAGACTCTTATGGACTTTGCAACCACCTCTAACAACATTAAAATAATTTCCTAAGGTAACATGGTAGTTAGTATAGGATTCAAACCAGAGAACCCTTGCTAAAGGGCTAGTGCTCTACCAACAGCTATCAGAATCTCTCGACATCACAGCCACAATATTTGAAGTGGAAGAATACATAGTAGAAAAAAAGAAAAAATTACTGTGTCAGTGACCAAGGGTTTAGGATATGAGCCTACAAACTTGGAGGTCAAATGTTCAAAAATCCTGATGGCTGAGGGGCTGAGGCTGAAACATTACTGTTGAACTGACCTATGCCTCAGTCTGTTTCTCAATATTGAGTTCTTCAGGTAGGTGCATTACCATGTTTGTAGGGCTTTTCTGGTACCTGTTGTATCTTGTTGCAGTTAGCTAATTATAACACATATCATCTGTACAAATCCTCTTCTTATCTCTTTGCCAAACGACAGAATCTTTGAATTGACCAAATTGAAAGTATTTGCAGACGACAAATTAAATGTAGGTCAAATGATGATTTCTGTCTTTCCTAGGGTAGAAATATTTTGGGAAAAAAAGAAAATGCTGATTACCAGCATTTTGTCTTTTTCCCATGATGTTTTCCAAAGCCTTCTCTTTCAGGGTTGTCAAAACACGGGATTGTGTGGGAAAGGGTTAAAACTATAATAGAACTCTTAATACTACTTTTTACTTGTAGGTGATGCTGTCATACAGTACACACTGAACACATCAACAGTTGCCTCTGCAAAGCTATATCTCTTCCTTAGTGAAGATTGGAAGGAAGTCAATGAAGAGAGAGATTGCCAGACCAAGTTAGACAGGGCTAGAAGTTTATGTAAGTTCAGTTTCAAAGTCCAATCTGTGTTCAGAGATTGCCAAAGGAAAATAAAAACAGGTGATCTCTTAACCCTTTACCACACAATCAAGAGTTTTACCAACCTGGAGGAAGAAAGCTTTTGTAAATATTGTGGGAAATGGAGAAAATGCTGGTAACCAGCATTTTCTCCTTTTTCCACAATGCTTTCTGCCCTCCAAAAATTGAGTTTCGATTTTTCAGTCATATTAATTTTGTCATCCTCAAATGCTTTAAATTTGGGTAAGTCCAAAATGTTACTTGGTAAAGAGTTAATGCAATTTCAATCAAGTGTAATGGGGGATGTAGAATTAAAGCAGTGGTGTCTTAGTGGAGTGGATTGCTTACGCCACATGTCTCAGTTGGATTTAGATAATTATTAAGAGAAAGTCCTTGCACTGTTTGAGAATTAGCAATCTACCATACCATGGACTGTATTAATAACCAGAAACAAGAAGCCGTTTGAAATATTGTGGAAAATGAAGAAAGTGCTGGTTATCAGCAACTTCTCCTTTTCCCGCTAAAACGCAATCATTTGAGCCACAATTAATTTGCAGTCAGCAGAATGCTTTCAGTGTGGATAAGTCTGAAATTATGTATGAGTCATTCTCTGTGAAAAAGGGATTTAACCGTTTACCAAACGACAAAATTTTAGACTGGCCCAAATTGAAAGCATTTTGCAGACAACAAAATAAATATAATTGAAAAACTGAAAATTGTTTTGGGTAGGGTAGAAAACCTTGTGGGAAAAGGAGAAAATGCTGGTTACCAGCATTTTCTCCTTTTCCCGCAAGGTTTTCAAAGGACTTCTTTTACAGGGTCGTTAAAAGTCGGGATTGTGTGGTAAAGAGTTAATTTTAATGCATCTGGAAAAAAAAAAAAACTATGGACCCGGTACAGCCTTGGAGGCTGACCTTGTTTAGAATTTTTTATCATTGGTCAATTTTATTCATGTCAAAGGATAAGTCTACCTCCAGATCCAATTGATTGTTAGACAAAATTGATTTTATGGATCCATAATTATGCAACGACTTGCTTACTTAACTCTTTACCAAAAGACAAAATTCTCAACTTGTCCAAACTGAAAGCATTTGCAGACAACATTTTAAATGTAGCTCAAATGATGGAATTTGCCTCTAAAAAGGTAGAAAACATTGTGAGAAAAAGAGAAAATGCTGGTTACCAGCATTTCCCATAATGTTTTCAAAATACTTCTCTGTCGGGATTGTTAAACTCAGGATTGCGTGGTAAACCCCCTTCTGCCAGATCACTGCTTACATAATTTTGTGAGGAATTTAAAGGCCATCTTTCAAACACACTGCATTTGAACAGAGATTCTCATTAAACAGTTATTGAGATTTTTTTCTTTAACCCTTTACCAGACGACAAAATTCTAGCCTTGTTCAAATTGCATTTGCAGACGACAATTTCAGTGTGGCTCAAATGGTGCAATTTTTCTTTGATAGAGTAGAAAACATTTTGGGAAAAGGAGAAAATGCTGGTTACCAGCATTTTCTCCTTTTCCCAGAATTTTTTCAAAAGGCTTCTTTCCCAGGGGCGTTAAAAGGCGGCATTGTACGGTAAAGGGTTAATGCTCTAAAGCAAGTTTGGACAAGAGATTTCCTGTTCATCCAGTTTAGTTTGAACCCAAACTTAACCCTTTCCCAAACAGGCCCAGGTTTTCACGTGTCTGCAGTACAAGTCTTTTGAAAACACTGTGGGAAAAGGAGAAATTGCTCGTGGCGAGCAATTTCTCCTTTTCCCACAGTGTTTTCTACCCATCTTGAGAACCTTCTGCCATTTTCATCAAATTTAAAATTGTCGTCTGCAAACTCTTTGAATTTGGACCAGTCCAAAATTTGTCGTCTGGGAAAGGGTTAAAAAACAAACGTTTTCGTTTCTATGTTCCAGATGATTTAACATCTTCATACGGAAACAGAACTGTCACAAACTTAAAAAGTCCAAAGATTTGGCATATCCTATTTGCCGATGAACACACCTGTAGTGAGGAAGATTTAACAGAGATAGAGATAGATCATTTGAACTTTATTAATTATGACATTCAGCTCCTGAATCCAGATGCACTTGGAAACCCTGTGGAACATTTTAGTGATGAGGAGACAGGTATATTGCGACAGATATGTCCCTTTTTATTCACACATAGAGTGCATTATATATTACAGAGTTACAGATCCAGGAAGTGATTTTGATTTCAAAATTGAAAATATTAATCACTCTCCACTAAACCCTACATTATGGGTACTCATTAGAATCGTCTCATCGAGACGATTCTAATGTGTACCCACAACATTGGGTTTAGAAGGGAAATAATGGATTTAGAATACTATCACTCCCTTTTATCTGGAGGTCTCTATGTATGTCAAAACTTTGCTCTTTACCTGAGGCCAAAATTGTTAACTTGTCCAATTGGTGCAAAACCATAAAATTTTTATAGAGGACTCAGTTTGATAAAGGAGCTCCAACTGATAGGATTTGTCTTTGAAAGGGCAGAAAATGCTGGTCACAAACATTCTCCCCTTTTCCCACAATAATTTCAAAAGCTTTTTTTCTCAGAGTCACTAAAACGGGATCAGTTGGTCGTAAAGAAAAAGGAAGATTTTGTTTTACTGTTGGAGTAAATACTAGAATATGATAACATGATTTGACTCAACATGATGTGAAAATTTGGCTCTTCAGCCTTATATTTGCCAGCTCGGATAACTCAATGGTTAGCATATCTGACTCGTGACCTGGTGGTTGCGAGTTTGATACCGGGTTGAGGCAACCTTTCTTTCCGGCGATTTTTCACCTCTCACCTCTGATGCATGTGAGAAAAGTAGTCGGTGGCTTTGGAAAGAAAGTTGTGTTAGTACTGGTGTGAGAAGGCTAGGAAACACATGGGTGCGTCACTGACAGCTGTTACCTCTTTACCACACGACAAAAATGTAGACTTGTCCAAATTGAAAGCATTTGCAGACAACAATTTAAATGTTGTTCAAATGATGGAATTTGTCTTTGATAGGGTAGAAAACATTGTGAGAAAAGGAAAAAATGCTGGTTACCAGCATTTTCTCCTTTTCCCACAATTTTTTCAAAAGGATTCTTTAACAGGGTCGTTAAAAGTCAGGATTGTGTGGTAAAGGGTTAAAATGATGTTAAACTTTAACTGATGTTAAAGGCGACTTTATCAGGTCATCAAAACACGGGATTGTGTGGTAAGGAGTTAACGCTGTTTTCCAATTTGTCTCCAGCAGACTTGTTTGAGAATGTGATGAGTTAGTAGGTTTCGGTAGGTCTAAAATAGCCTGTTCATTGATGAACTCTTTGCCAAAGGACAAAATTTCATACTGGACCAAATTGAAGGCCTTTGCAGACAACAAAATGAAATTCGCTCAAATGATGATTTCTGTTTTGCAGCATTGTCTCCTTTTCTCACAATGTTTTCATAAGCCTTCCTTTACAGGGTGGTTAAAACTCATGATTGTGTGGGAAAGGATTAACCAAACCATTCTATGTTTTAGTGACCCAGAGAAGGAAAGATTTTGAAAACACTGTGAGAAAAACAGAAATTGCAGGTTACCAGAATTTATTTTTTATTTGTACCAAATTTTCTGCCCTTTCGAAGAGAAATCCCATGGATTGAGTCACATTAAATTTGTGGTCTGAAAGCTTCAAAGCTGAATGTGTCAATTTTATTGTTTGATAGAGAGATAAAGCATCTTTTCTCCTGTCTTATTACTAGGTTTACTACGGTTCTACCAACTACTAGCTCTAGCATATTTTGTACTTGGGTGTATATGTATTCCACGTCTGATAGAGCCATTAAGTAGCGGAGGGCCAATGCAGCTGGTTATACAGTTACTCAGTGTGAGCACAGGGCTGCAGGCAATCGGAGCCTTTATAATGATGATGCATCTTAGAAAGTAAGTTCTTCATGTTCTTCATAGGACTCTCTACCAAGCTCGTTGCACTTATTTATTAACCATTCCGAAGTACATTCTAATTTACAGGAATTTTTTGAATTTCAAAGTAGCACAATATCTGATTGGCTAAACCAGTGGCTAAGCCAGATATTGATGAGCAAATATAACATAGGTTTTTAGTCAAGAACTATCGACATGCATGTACTACTATTTCAACTGCAAAATACTTCCCTTTATCGGGACAATTCATACCAGGAGAATTTTTACCCTGGACAGCTGTGCCTAGAACAGTCCATTCCCAGGACAACTAATAAGGTTAGTGGTGAGTATGAGAACTTTTGGATACAAGTTGTCCTCAACACAAATTGTCCTAGGTACTAGTTGTGTGGGTATGAATTGTTCTAGGTACCAATTGTCCAGATACCAGTTGTCCCTGATACAAAATGTTCTGTGTGTGGCTTTTCCTAGGTACAGTTGTCCTGGGTAAAAGTATGTCCAGTACAAATTTCCTTAAGTGAATTGTCAGGGTACAAGTTTTTCTAGAATCCTTATCACATACCAACCATTGTTTTTAATGCAAGAGATAAGAAGTATGTGCTGTGTCATGTATATGTAATATTAATTTACATGGCTGTAACAGGAGTGATTCCAGTATCATCAATGGAAATTCCCCTACTAACATCCACTTTTCTATTTATGCTGACTGTTATTGTTTATCATGTGATTAAAAGAATCTGATAGTTGTTGGCTTTTGAGCAAGATATTGTTAAACTCATCCAGCAAAATATTACTAAGGTGGCGGAAGGCTTCAAAGATTAAATGTTGCTCAAATGATGGGAATTATTTTTGAAATGGTGAACAATGTTGTGGAACAAGAAGAAAATGCTGGTTACTAGCCTTTCCTTTGTTTTCAAAAGCCTTTTTACTTGGGACTGTTAAATCACAGAATTGTCTGGTAAAGAGTTAATAAAATTTTGTGTCAACTGCCATCGTAATGTCTGATCCTATCGGTCTGTACCTCTGTCTACTTTTAAGGAAGTTGTGCTTGTATCTCATAATTTATTGCGGCAAATAATCAATTAATTCTCACATTGTTTTTCAGATATTCACATGATGGTTTAGGATCACCTTTCTTTGAAATACTTTCAGAGTGTAAGTTACTGTTTATCTTTGTTTACTTGATGTTTAATTTTTGACAAGCAACAAACATTTTGCCCTTGTTCAAATTGAAAGCATATGCAGATGACAAATGTTATTCATAAAAAGAAATTTGTCCATCATAGGGTAGAAAACATTGTGGGAAAAGGACAAAATGCTGGTTACCAGCATTTTCTACTTTTCCCACAATGTTTTCCAAAGCTTTTTCTTCAGGGTTTTTAAAAGTTGGGATTGTGTCATAAAGAGTTAACCCTTTGATGTGTTTTAACAGCCCAAAGAAGGAGGGCTTTTTGAAAACATTGTGGGAAAAGGAGAAAATTCTGGCATCCTTTTAGGGTAAGGGTATTTCCTTTCTAGCCAGCCAAAACTTCAAATCAACAGATATTAGAAACCTGAATTATTGAAATTGAGCATTTCAACAGTATCAATATTGAAAAAAGTTAAGGTTAGGTTGGCCAGAGCATTATATAAGGGAATGGATGGACAGTGTAGATCAAAGATCAGATTGCATTTTCTGTGCAGCAGATCTTGATAAACACTAAATCTGGAAAAATATCATTAATCTTGTGATGAAACAGTCAAAATCTCTTTATTTTGTAATAAAAAAATAATGGAACCTTTGTATTTTGTCTTGAGGTAATTCTTTTTTTTTTACCTAAAACATCAGATTTGAAATCCAAGTCAGTATCAGGTCTGACCTCCATATGCAGCAACACCTGCACAACACTTTTGGACCTAAAGTAGCCCAAAAATAAGGGAACCCTGTTACTTGTTTGTCCTGACATGATACAACAGGTGACTTTACCTTACAATTTTTCAGCAGATTCGAAGAGTAGCAGCACGCCATATCACCTCCAGTATGATATTGAACTAACCCTTTACCATATCAGAAAATCCAAATTGAAAGCTTTGAAGATGATAAATTAGACGTTGTTCAAATGATAAGATTTGATAAGAGTTGTAAATGGTAATGGACAAGGAGGAAATGCTTGTTACTAGCAATTTCACCTTTTTCTACAATGTTTTCATAAGCCCTTTTCATCAGGCTTGTTAAAGCTTGGGACTGTGTGGTAAAGGGTTAACTCTTTACCAAACGACAAAATTACAGACTGGTCCAAATTGAAAGCATATGC
This sequence comes from Tridacna gigas, assembly GCA_945859785.2. Taxonomy (NCBI): domain Eukaryota; kingdom Metazoa; phylum Mollusca; class Bivalvia; order Cardiida; family Cardiidae; genus Tridacna; species Tridacna gigas. The sequence continues at coordinate 25,805,686 of OX244043.2, read as the reverse complement.
AGACGACAAATGTTGAACAAATTATAAAATTTGTCCTTGAAAGGTTAGAAAACATTGTGAGAAAAGGAGAAAATGCTGGTTACCAGCATTTTCTCCTTTTCCTACAATGTTTTCAAAAGCCCCTTTCCTTGGGGTCGTTTAAAATCGGGGCTGTGTGGTAAACAGTTTAATGCATTTTCTTGATTTTTCTTTTTTTTTTCAGTTTTTGATGTCTTGTCCCAGTTTGCCATGCTGTACATGTTGCTCAGCCTCAGTTTAGGCTGGACTTTGGGCACAACATACAAAACCACTCACTTAAAGATGATCAGTAAAAACACCTCTTCTAAAATAGTGGCTGTTTTAGCTGTATTGCAGGTAGGTCCATATAGATTTAAAACAGTACCTACCTATAATGCAAAGTGGTGTTCAATTTCTATATTCCAAGAAGACAACCCATTTGATTTGCTGAGATTTTCTGTCACAGCCAGTAAGGTGGCTTGGCAGTGAATGTTGAATCACAACAGAAATTAGAATGGTAAATAAATAATGGGTGTTTTTGTGAACCAGGGTGTTTTAGAGTATTCTTTGGGTTTTACTTGGCCTTATCGTAATCTGTTTTTGTTTCACCCTGGGTGTCTTGAGTTTAGGGTTCATTGTATGGTCTGATGTGAGATCATGGGCCTGTCATTAATTTTCATGAGGGTCAGTCGTACAATACAAATAAGCCATGCTCTGCGAAAAGTATCGACCCAGGTCAGCCTGCGCAGTCCGGGCAAGCTGGCCCGGGTCGAAACTTTTCGCTATTGGTCAATCTTCTGTATGTCCAGGGACCAGTCTACCTCATGATTAAGTCAGTTGTGAAAAAAGTGGCCATTATGGATCCATAATTATGTGATGGCTTGCTTGATATCATGCATCACGGAGATGCATTAAGCCCCCTTTTGTCAGAGCATGGCTCAAATAGATGGACAAATAAAAAATTTTACTTTAGTAACATTTATTATTCATACAACAGTAATTTTACGACATATTTCATACAATACATGGCCACGTTGAGCCTACAGGAACCTTTAAAGATTAACTTTTAACAAATGACAAAAGAAATTGCTAATGACAAAAAATAATATGACTCGATGAGATTTGTCTTAGAAAAAGTATGACTATTGTGGGAAAAGGCAAAAACACCAGTAACCAGCATTTTCTCCTTTTCTCACAATATTTTCTATCTGGTCAAAGACAAATTTGAGTCACATTTAAATTATGGTCTGCAAATGCTTTTAAGATGGACAAGTCTAAGATTTTGTTATGTGGTAAAGAGTTGAAACCAGGGATTGTTTGTTAAAGAGCTAAAGCAATGTCAAGAGTTACTTTGGAAAACTGAGCTGATTGAAACTATGATTTCACTTTACGTTAGGTGTTGTGCAAATTTCTTTCCTTCTCTTTTTCAGGGTAGTTTGTTTCTATGGGAACAGTATCAAGATCAGACGCACAAACTCTATCATGCTCACAGAACTTATGCAGGGTTTGCATTACTCATCTTACGTATGATTCTAGCGGGGTTGTTTGGCTGGAATCTCTACACAACTGTCTCATTAGAAAGGAGTATTATGAAGCGAGATTTTTACATATCATTTACCAAAGTAAGTGCATACCTGTATTTACATTATTGTGCGTGCAGAGGAAACTTAATTATCTCCTTAGTTTGAATTGGGTTTTACACGGCTTTCAACAATATTTCAGTCACGTCACAGTAACAGCTTATTTATCCATGGCTTTCCTTGGATTCTCAAGTACTAGGCTTGGACTCGGAAGTGTTTTACCCAAGGAAACTCTCAGTGAAAAGCCACTGTCTCATGAGGATTAAACTTGTGGCCTCCAGATGTAAAATTTTACACCTTCACATCTCAGCCATGCAGAACCCTGAATTATCTCTTTACCAAACAGCAAAATTTTAGACTGTTCCATAGACTCTTCCATAGTTAAAGCATTTGCAGACAGCAAATAATATAACACTTAAAGGATGGAATTTATCTGTGAAAGTGTTGGAAACAATGAGGGAATAGGAGAAATGACAAAACTTTAGACTTTTTCAAATCCAAAGCCCTTGCAGATGACATATCAAATGTAGTTCAAATTGTGGAAAGGGTACAAGACATGGTGAGAAAGGAAGAAATGTTGATTACCAGCAGTTTCTTTTGTTTTCAAAAGATTTCTTCCTCAAGGTCGTTTAAACTTGGGACTGTCTGGTTACCAGCATTTTCTCTTTTTCGGACAACGTTTTCAACAGCTTTCTTCCTCAAAGTCTTTGTTTGTTTGCTTGTATCGTGTTTTAAGGCAGTTTTAACAGCTTAGGTCATATCACGGTGGTTAGTGCACTTACGCATGTGTTTCCTGGCTTTCTCACACCAATACTGACACAAACTTCTTTCCAAGTCATTTACTATTGTATCGGAGGTGAGAGGGAAAAAATCGTCGGAAAGAAAGTTTACCTGAACCGGGTATCGAACCCGCAACCACCAGGTTGTGAGTCAGATACACTAACCACTGACCTACCCAGCCGGGCTTCCTCAAAGTCATTAAAAACTAGGTATTGTGTGGTATAGTGTTAATTATCTTAATTATCTCTATACCTTGGCATAACCAATGTTTTGGAGGGTATACATGTACGTGAAAATCAGTCTGTCAATCAAACATCGCCGTTCACATCGGTGAGTATACTTGTGTTGCAAACTCCGTCGTCATTTTTACTGTCATTGTTTGAATCTTTTTACATATACATTTGGGCCATGTTCTGTACAAAGAGGGCTTAATGCATCTGCAAAAATATGGACCCAGGTCAGCCTGTGCCAGATGCAGGCTAACCTGGACTGAAGCTTTTTGCTTTTGGTCAATTTTCTGCATGTGCATAGACCAGTTTACCATGTGATTGAGTCTGTGTTAAACAAAATGGACTTTATGGATCCTCAATCATGTGATGCCTTGCTTGGCATCATGCATCATGGACATGCATTTAGCCCCCTTTTGCTAGAGCATGGCTCATTTGTATTTACCTGAAACTGTAGAATATTATGTTTGCATGTCTGCATGTGACCATTTATGAGTTATCTCCCCTTGAACTTAATATTTTATTGCGTTAGGCATTCTAGAGTAAGAATATGCATCTTCTTAACAGTAGTGCTTTGTTGGTGTATGACCTCTTTACCAGACAACCACAAGTTTATATGTTTATGAAGAAGAAGGCGTTTTAAAACATGGTGGGAAAAGCAATTGATGTAGGTCAAAAGCATTTGCTCCATTTCCAACAGTTTTTCCTTGTTTAGTCTTGAAAGACAAATTCTATACTTAGAACCATATTCAATGTGATGTCTCTGGATTTGTATGATATATTGTTGTCTGATATCTAGTTAACCCTTTACCACACAATCCTGACTTTTAAGTGCCCCAGGGAAGAAGGCTTTTGAAAACATAGTGAAAAAAGGAGAAAATACTGGTACCAGCATTTTCTCCTTTTCCCACGTTTTCTTGCCTATGAAAGGCATATTTTATGTTTTGGCCATAATAACATAAATGTCGTCAGTTTAGACAAGGCTAAAATTTTGTCGCCTAGTAAAGGGTTAATACACTGTTTGTGAGATGTCCAGTTTCTTCCTTTCAGAGTTGCATGCTATGGTTCTTGGCATATCCTGTGATAGTGATACTCTCTCAAGTATTTGCAGAATATCTGCGCTATAAGGTGAGAATTCTTTCTTAAATATAGTAACAGTAGCCGAAAATATGTTAGAAATGCATTAGTTTTGATTCCTATCCAAATGGGGCAGAGCAAAATGAAGCTCAAAGAACAAAAATTAATGATGACTCTGTAAAACATAAAGAGAAGAAAAGGAGCATTTAAAGTCACAGTAATGGAAAAAAAAAGAATGGGGGTATTAAAATGCATCTTAATTTAACCCTTTACCACACAATCCCGACTTTTAATGACCCTGAGAAAGAAGCCTTTGGAAAACATTGTGGGAAAAGGAGAAAATGCTGGTAACCAGCATTTTCTCCTTTACCCACAATGTTTTCTATCTTTCCCAAAACAAATTTCAATTTTTGAGCCACACCTATTTTGTCATCTGCAAATGCTTTGAATTTGGACTAGTCTAAAATTTTGTCATTTGGTAAAGCGTTAAATCATTCCATTTAAAAGTATGGTAATTATTGTGAAGATGACAATCTGTTATTGTATGGTGGGCCCAAGTGTTAGTTACTGGCATTTAACCCTTTACCACACAATCCCGCCTTTTAATGACCCTGAGCAAGAAGCCTTTTGAAAACATTGTGGGAAAAGGAGAAAATGCTGGTAACCAGCATTTTCTCCTTTTCTCACAAAGTTTTCTACTCTTCACAAAATGAACTTCAATCTTTCAGTCATATTTATTTTGTCGTCTGCAACTGCTTTCAATTTGGACTAGCCTAAAATTTTGTCGTTTGGTACAGGGTTAAAATGAATTTTAAAACCAGGTATAAAGTAAACAAAAGATAGAGCAATCTGGCTACTTTTGACCTTGTCTTAAAATGCATTTTCCTGCCAGTGACTAAACTTTGTACGGACTGTACAGTATTCCCAATAATTCCATACTTTTAAATGGTTTGATTAAAATTTAGATGTATTTTAACTCCCAAATTGTTTACTTTTGGCCACTGTTTTGCCTTTAATGCCAAGAGCTAAAAGGATGAACTGATTTTGTTCATGAATCAACTACTTGTTTGAGCATAATTAACCCTTTCCCAAACAAGCCCTGGTTTTCACGTGTCTGCAGTACAAGTCTTTTGAAAACACTGTGGGAAAAGAAGAAATTGCTCTTAACGAGCAATTTCTTCTTTTCCCACAGTGTTTTGTACCCTTTTTGAGAACTTTCTGCCATTTTCATCAAATTTAAAATTGTCGTCTGCAAACTCTTTCAATTTGGACCCGTCCAAAATTTGTCGTTTGGGAAAGGGTTAAGGAAAAGACAGCAAGAAACACACACAATGTATTGTCCTGCATGACTCATTGATAAGAGAGGTGTAGGATTCGAAACCTTGAGGCCCTAGTTTAGACCCTCCTTGTAAGCCCCGAGTTTTTCTGTGAGTGTCCATGGGCAAGAAACATCAGAGCCCTAGCCTGGTACTGGTGAAACCTCAGACGTATATGAAAAAGTGAGCTGTCTTGATGATGAGTGAAGAATTGTTGAAAGCACCATAAAACACCATTAACTCTTTACCAAACAATAAAATTGTCGACTGGTCCAAATTGAAAGCATTTGCAGACGACAAAATAAATGTGACTGAAAATTTGAAATGTGTTTTGGTAAGGGTAGAAAACTTGGTGGGAAAAGGAGAAAATGCTGGTTTCCAGCATTTTCTCCTTTTCCCAACAATGTTTTCAAAAGGCTTCTTTCTCAGGGTCGTTAAATTTCAGGATTGTGTGGTAAAGGGTTAAATCACCCATTCACAGTGCAATGTACAATACTGTACAGGATTGCAGGTTAACTTTTCACCACACAACAAAATATTAGCCTGGTTTGAATTGAAAGCATATTAAATGTTGCTCAAAACAGGAAAATTGTCTAGCAAAGGCCAGAAAACATTGTGAGAAAAGGACAAAATGCTGGCTACCAGCATTTCCTCCTTTTGCCACAATATTTTCAAAAGCCTTCTTTGTAAAGGTTGTTAAACTTGTGATAATGTAGTAAAGTTTTAATGTCATTTCACCTTTTCAGATTATATCGATGTTGGTAGTGCTATCTCAATCCGTCGCTGTGGTGATGCTGTATAAACTGTTCCTGTCTCGTAGCTTGTATTGGGAAGTGTCGGCTCTTTCCAGTTCTCTGCCCCTTTACAGTAGGTTTGATAAAACCATGAACTTGAAAATCTATTCTTGATGATGGTTTGACGAGAAGTGGAAGAAATGTTTCGAGGGATGGCCGACATGATAAGTAGCACAGATAGTCGACTTCGTACTTCAGAAGTTAAGAAGAACAAAGCTTTTGATTAACCCATATAGAGCGCCGAATAAACCCATCAGACATTTTCAGTCTAGAGATAACACCAAAATAATTGCAATTTCATAGTTCCTTTTGTCTCTAATGTTTCAACAAATGGAACAGTGTAGAACATAATTATATCAGAGTGCAAGTTTTGTGCAGTCTGATTTTGATCTACACTGACCACAAAGACAACTTTAATCGTGAAAGGCGCTTTAAGAGTTAATACTGGTGGTGATCAGGGCATGTGAATGAAAGGAATTTTTCCTGAGCTGAGCGTAAGACTTTTTATGCCCCAGTCTTTGACAACATTTTTTAAACATTGTGGGAAAAGGAGCAATTCTTTCTTAAAAGCAATAGTTCCTTTTCACAAAATGTTTCCATTATCATTAAGAGAAGATAGTTCACTTTCCTTCACTGTCAGTCCTTTATGATAGCTTTTGTCATGAATAGTCTGTACAGTATTTAAGTAACTCTTTACCAGGCAACAAAACTTTTGAAAATTTAGCACTTGCCCAAATAGAAGATATTTGCAGATAACAAAGAAAACGCGTCTCAGATAACAAAATATGTCTTTGGAAGAGTAGAAAACATAGGGGGAAAAGGAGAAAATGCTGCTTGTCAGCATTTTCTTCTTTTTCCCATGTTTTCAAAAGCCTGCTTTGTCACATTTGTTAAAACTCGGAATTGTTTGATAAAGGGCTACATGTATGAGTAACACAGGACAAAATTTTAGACGTGTACATAATGAAAGCATCTGAAGGTGACAAATCAAATGTGGTTCAGATTATGGGAAATGTCTTTGAAAGGGTAGAAAATATTTAGGGAGAAGGAGAAAATGTTGGTTACCAGCATTTTCTCTTTTTTTTTTCCCCACTAAGTTATCCAGAGGTCTTCTTCCTAGATGTTGTAAAGGTAAAGGATTATGGTACATTTAGTTATGGGAGATAGGGACAGGAAACTCTGGTGCAATGTTATAGCCCTATTAACCTTTTACCATACTACTAAATTTTAGACTTGTCCAAATTGAAAGCATTGGCAGAAGACAGATCATTGGTGGCCAAAATGATGAAATTTGTCCCTAATGGTGTAGTAAACATTGTGGGGAAAGGAGAAAATGCTGGTTACCAGCATTTTCACTTTTTCCCACAATGTTTTCAATAGCTTTCTTCTTCAGGGTTGCCAAAAGTTGGGATTGTGTGGTAAATGGTTTACAAGGTTTGTAAAGTGTAAACCAGAATTGCTAAATTGGTTTTTGTGTTGTCAGTCCAGAGCCTGTATTCACCAGGTATTCTTAAGTTCATTTTAAGCTTCATTGTTTATCAGGAAAGTAACACAATTTCTGATTGGTTCAAAAATTTACTTCAGCCAATCAGAAATTATCTAACTTTGAAATGAAACACATTGTTGAGATTATCAGGAAAGTTACACAATTTCTGATTGGTTCAAAAATTTACTTCAGCCAATCAGAAATTATCTAACTTTGAAATGAAACACATTGTTGAGAATTAAGGAATGCAATTCAGAATGGTTGGTGAATGTGGGTCTGAATATACATGAAGCTGTAGTGGAACCTCTACATGCTCGATTTTAAACATGATATTTGCAGAGAAAATGAATGACAAATGAATTGACAAAAATCAATTTTGTAAAATTCTAATACATAATTTAATTGGTTTACCATGTCACATGACCTTGCTGTCTGTATAGGCACTGAAAGAGGAGTGCATTACCTAGCTAAAGGTGGGCAATATGTTGCTTGTTTAGGTCATCATGGGTATATTTGATCAGGCATTGAATTTCTTTTTAAATGGGACATGCTCTGGGAGAAGGGAGTTTAATAAATCTGCAAAAAATATCAACCCTTGTCAGCCTTAGATCACACAAGCTGACCTTGGTTGAAACTTTTTGCAATTGGTAAATTTTCTGCATGTAAAAGTACTATTCTACCTCTTTCTATCCCCTGGTGCAGCCAGTCTGTAGTTCATATGGGTCTATTATACATGACAACTTGCTTCCTATGGTGCATGACTGCTATGCTCTGTGAAAAGGGGGTTTAATATATCTCCGTGATGCATAATACCAAGCAAGTCATCACATGATCAGGAATCCATAAAATCCATTTTGTCTACCAACCTACTAATTCATGAGGTAAACTAGTTATTGGACATGCAGAAAATTGACTTATAGCAAAAAGTTTTGGCCAAGGTCAGCCTGTGCGGACTGCACAGGCTGATATGGAACGATACTTTTTGCAGATGCATTTTGCAGATGCATTAACCCCCCTTTTCATAGAGCATGACCTGAATGTATTTCATTACATTTGCATAAGAACAGACAAATATTGTTGCAGCTGAGATTCCTGTTGAGTGTCCTGTGAAATTGTGACTCGCCGAAATGCAACAAATGCAAAAATGGGTCGGCACTTATCTTTGATATTAAAAATATAGGGAAGGAACAATAGAGGGAAAATAAATGAATGGTTTTTATGATTTATTTACTTTTTGTGAATCAACAAAATTTTAGATTTGCCCATATTCGAAGCATTTGCAGGTGGCATAATGTGACTGAAATATTGAAAGTTGTTTTGAGAAGGCTAGAAAAGATTGTGGGAAAAGGAGGAAATGCTGGTTACCAGCATTTTCTCCTTTTCCCACAATGTTTTCAAAAGGCCACTTTCTCAGGGTTGTTATAAGTCGGAATGGTGTGGTAAAGGATTAAATTAAACAAAAGCAATTAACACTTAAGCTGCTGAATAAATTGGAATGCAAATTTCTACTCAATACTAAAAAGCCCAAACATTGCGGTTTCAAAGTTGATTTCATCGGAAAGAAAATACCGTATCGGACAATGTAGATCAAAGATCAGGCTGCACGTTCTGTGCAGTCTGATCTTGATCTACACTGTCCGCAAAAGGTCAGTGGGTTGCAATTAGCAGCTTAAGGGTTAAAACTTGTGCATATTGAAAGTACTTGCAGATGATAAATCAAATACTGTGTAAATCATAGAATCAGTCCATAATACAATTGTAAACAATGGAATCAGTCCATAATACAATAGAAAACAATGTAGGAAAAGGAGAAACTGCTGGTTACCTGTATTTTCTCCTTTTGCCACAATGTATTCAAAAGTCCACTTCCTCAGGGTTCCAATAACAAAGGATTATAACTCTAATTCGATAAACCTTAACAGTTTATATTATTGTTTGTTTTTGGGAATACATGTTTAAAACCACAAACCGTGACAACATGATATAAATGTTATTGAGTTCGGCCTATGAATTATCTCTTCACAGTGTGTGATTTTAAACCTGTTATCCATAACATAAACAATAATATAAACTGATAATAAAAGGTTTATCGATTGAGATCTATAGACTATACCAGGTAAAGGTTTAAAAAATAGATTTGAGATATTATACACAATACAAATCTGTTTCTTGTTGGTGAAGGCTTGCTTTATAATGAGATTTAATGAATAAAATGGCTTTAATTTTCTTTGTATAGTTATTAACATCATTACCCTATTTAAAAAAAAAAAAATTCACCACTTAAAACTTCACCAATGAATCCCCTGTTTTAATCATTCACCAAATTTTAGCCTTGTTCAAATTGAAAGCATTTGCAGATGACAATTTCAATGTGGCTTAAATGGTGCAATTTTTCTTTGCAGAAAGCAATGTGGGAAAAGGAGAAAATGCTGGTAACCAGCATTTTCTCCTTTTCCCACAAGGTTTTCCAAAGGCTTCTTTCCCAGGGTCGTTAAAATGCGGCACTGTGTGGCAAAGGATTAATAACCATGTGGAAGACACCTTTAGAAAAAATTGTAGGGAAAGAAGAAAAAATGGGAACCCCGACTTTAAACGACCCCAAGAAAGAAAGCCTTTGAAAACATTCTGGGAAAAGGAGAAAATGCTGGTAACCAGCATGTTCTCCTTTTCTCACAACGTTTACGAGTCTATTACGACCCTTCCCAAATCAGAATTCACTGTTTGAGTCACATTTATTTTGTTCTCTGCGAATGCTTTCGATCTGTACAAGTCCAAAATTTTGTTGTGTGGTAAAGAGTTAAAAAGCCTTTTTCCTTGGGGTCATAAAACATTAAAAATTGTTTGGTACCTATCTCTCAATTTACAATGCAATACTATATTATTAACCCTTTACCAGAAGGTAAAATTTTGAGCTTGTCCATAAAGAGAGCATCTGCATATGTTGTTCAACTTTTTATCAAAAGAAAAAAAATCTAGACTTATCCTAATAAAAAGCATTTTCAGATGACATATTACAAGAACCTCAGTGGATGATTTCCATCTTTGAAAGGGTAGAAAATATTGTGGGGAAAGGAGAAAAAGCTGGTTAACAACATTTTTTCACAATGTTTCCAAAAGTCTTCTTCTTTACACAAACACAGGATTGTGAGGTAAAGGGCTAAAGGGGACTGCATAGTTTCATGCTGTATTTACCTGCATCATATGACATTCCCACACACCTTTTGGAGATTCTTGTGCAAAATCTAAAAAGACCTTAAGAATCAATGTAGCTCATTCACTTCTTTCCAAAAGACAAAATTTTAGACATGTCCAAATTGAAAGCATTTGCAGAGGACAGTTCAAATATAAACAAAATGGTGTGATTCATCTCTGAATGGCCAGAAAACATTGTAGGAAAAGGAGATAAGTTAGCAGTTACTAGTTACCAGCATTTTCTCCTTTTCCCACACCGCAGTGTTTCCAAAAGGCATTTTATTAAAACTCGGGATTGTGTGGTAAAGCGTTACAGATATACAACTGAAAAAAATTCTTTCTTCTTTCTTCGTTACTGATAATTTGCCAGCCATTGGCTTACTTAATTCAGTGTTAGATCATTTTTGAAGTTTGGCGAGATTATAAAAAAAATTTTTGAATAGCTCACTTAAGCCTTTTACCACACATTCCCAACTTCTAACGACCGTGAGAAAGAAAGCTTTTCAAACATTGTCAGAAAAGGAGAAAATGCTGGTCACTAGCATTTTCTCCTTTTCCCACAATATTTCCTTGCATTCCTAAAACAAGTTTCACATTTTTAGCCACATTCATCTTGTCATTTGCAAATACATGTATACAAACTTCAAATTTGGACTAGTCTAGAATTTTGTCATTTAGTACAGAGTTAAAATGGATTTGTCACTGAAAAGGTAGAAAACAAAGTGAAAGAAGAGAAAATTTTCTGCAATTTTCTTTTTCCCACTATGTTTTCAAAAGCCTTCTTCAAAGCTACAAAGACAGATAGGATTTAGAGTAAAATAAAAGCACAAAAAATGACATGACAACCTTAAGTTAACTCCAGAAATGATTTAACCTTTTACCACACAATCTAGTGTTTTATTGACTCTAAAGAATAAAGCTTTGGAAAACCTTGTGGAAAAGGAGAAAGCATTGGTAACCACCATTTTCTCCTTTTCTGCCCTATCAAAGACAAATCACTTCATTTGAAACTTGTTAGATATGTTGTCTACAAATGCTTTCAATAAAGACCAGTCCAGAATTTTATTGTCTGGCGGAAGTTGTGAGAAAAAAAAAACCTAATGCCTATCCCTGTATCTATCTGATCTCCTATCATTGGTACTTTGTCTATATTCATCTGTTTCTCTGTGATCTCTTGAATGATGTCTATTCTCTCTGTCTCTATGCTCTTCACGCCGAGATTCTCTACCACTGTTCCCACAATACCTTCCTTCATTCCTATTTCTATCAGCCTCAAAGTCCATGTCAGCATCTCTATGTGATTGTAAGTTCCTATTTCTTCCAAGTCCTTTTTGTCCAAGAGAACTTGTCCTATTGTCTCTATCAAAATGACTCTCTACAGACCTGTCCCTACCTCTCTCCCTGTCTCTCAATCTGTCCCTGTCTCTTGCTTGCTCCCTGTCTCTGGCACTATAATTATCTCTAGATCTCTGTCTGTCTCCAAATCCCTCTCTGTCTCTAGACCGTTCCCTGTCTCCAAATCTATCCCGGTCTCTAAATGTGTCCCTGTCTCCAAATCTCTCCCTTTCTCTAGACATGTCTCTGTCTCTAGACCTTTCCCTGACTGTAGACCTATCCCTATCTCTATATCCCTCCCTCTCTATATTCATCACACTTCCACCATTTCTGTCTTGGCCTGTATATCTATCTGTGTTCACATCACTTCGCACTTCTCTATAATCACTCATTCTTGCGTATTTTGAGTCTCTCTGACTGTCTGTTTCATTATGCGACCTTTTATAACCTGACATGCTACCTCTCAATGCCTTATCATAACCACTGTCATGTTTCTCAGATTTAACTTTCCAAAGGTTTGGCTCTGGTTTCGTCTTAACTTTTTTCTTTGATCGTTCATCTTCCTCACTGTCTGAACTGTTACCAGAAGAACTGGATCCCTTTTTCTTTTTTTTCTTCTTTTTTTCCTTCTTCACTTTCTTCTCTAAAATAAAGAATTTATTCTTTAATAGATAGCAAAACTCTCTACCACACAACAACAATTTAGATTTGTCCAAACTGAAAGTATTTCCAGGTGACTTAATAAAAGTAACTTAAAAACTGAAATTAGTTTTCGGAAGGGTAGAAAACACTGGGAAAGTTATCAGAAATTTTCTCTTTTTCCCACAGTAATGTGACAGTATTTTCAAAAGGCTTCTTTCTCAGGGTCATTAAAAGTCGGAATTATGTGGTAAAGCCTTGAATTTTCCATATTGAAAGCATTTGTAAACAGCTTGGTTCATGGTAGGTGTCCTATCAAGGATAGAAAAGGGAAAAAGAGAAAATGATGGTTACTTCCATGTTCTACTTTTCCTACACTGTTTTAAAAGCCTTATCATTATTAAAACATGAAACTGTTTGGTACAGTAATCTACACTGGGACTATGAGGGCTGTTTGGAAAGTAGTGAGACTCTGCTAGAAAACCTTGAAACAAATATGTAATCTATGTTAAAACTTGCTGTTTTATACTTTACAGTTTTGAAAATCTATTTTTAATAATACTGGCATCTTTACTTTATTTCCGTTTCTATGGTGGTTGCCACAGTAACCATGGTATACTGATACTGGCACAGCGCAACAAATCACCCATTTAACATTAAAAATGTAACGTTTTTGACCACAAAACAAAAACTTACATTTACTAAGATGTACTAAACTAGTAAAGGCTTGCAACCACATTTCTTGTTCTGATTGTGCCACTGACAGTTAAGGCATCTGCATTAAAACTCTTAAAACAAATCTACAACGGAAACACCGTCTAAGGAAGAACAGAGTGAATCTTGGGAAAACGGCAACTGAAACAAAATCACTACAAGAAGCCGCTAACCTTTTAACAGATCTTTTGTGAATAGATGGCATAAACAGTTTCGCGAAGGGAGGCAGTCTGTGAAAGACGAAGAAGGTCAGGTCGTGCTACAGTCATCACAGACAAGCTGACGCTCACAAAACAAGCAATTGACGATGACCACCGGATAACTCTAAGGGAGCTAGCAGACTTGTGCAAAATTGGAACGGCAATTGCTAATAAGATGATGACAGAGACACGTGGCATGACACACGTTTGCTCGATGGGTCTAAGGCTTCTCACCAGATCTTGCTCCTTTGGACTTTTCAGTATTTCCAGCTATTAAATCAGAACTGCTGGGTGTAAAGTTTGAGAGCCTTGATCATTTGCAATTCAGAGTAATGAGTGTGATGTATTGTTATAAATCAGACTTGTACGAGCAGGTGCTAGCCAAGTGGGTAAAAAGATATGGGAAATGTGTAAGTTGTGAAGGATGGTACTTCGAAAAGAAACAGGGTCAACCAGAAATTAAGTTCAATCTGGGATGACATGAGGTTGACGTTACAGCATGCGCCGGGATAGTGTTCGTGTATATCATGTTTTGTATTGTCCTAAGTTAACATACAGTTTGTTTTCTTTAATCTAGCACTTTGTTGGCATGGTATTAAGATCATATTTATGTAAGGAGGAGGTTATTTTTCATTCTGAACATGATAGAGTAAGAAATCAACATTGTATCATTACTTTCCGAACAGCCCTCATACATTCTACTTTTTTCCATTATATAAGATCACTTTTGAAAACATTATGGCAATAGAAGGAATTGGGCTTAACTGGTCATAATGATTTTATATAGAGTAGCAAATACCAATCTGAGTTAAGTTTACAAAGAAAAAAAGTCTATGATGATAATTATGCCCTAGACAAGAGTTCCCAGGCTCCTGACATGAGTCCAGAATGCCTGGCCATCAAGGCGGCTCCCCCTATAACAAGAACATAATCATTCAATTCTCATGCACAATTCAGTTTCTCCTTTAACAATAAATTCCTAGCCGTAGGAGATTTCACAGCTAAATTAACACTCAACTCTGAAGGACATTGGACAGCTGAAATTTGGTTTTCATCAAGATTCACAAGCTATTAAAGTTGTTTTCATCAATATTCATCAGCTACACAGGTGAATGTTAAAGAAATCAAACCTTGTGTTTCAACTGAAAAGTCCTAATCATGCACTCTACCTATAATGACCAACTGGAAATCACTAGTATGTTACTAAACTTGGCACTTTGTTACTATATTTAGACCAGCAAAATCCTTTCATACAAATGATTTGTAATGTGCCAACTTATTAGTGAAAAGTTACAAAAATTGTGATTATGAAACCAATGAAATGCTCCAATATTCATGACGAGTCTGAGCCCAATATCCCACAGCACCAAGATGAAATCTAAGTCTACCCTTTTACCACCTTAATGTGTGTTTAACAACCCTAAGACGACTTCAGAAACCATTGTGAGAAACACACAAAATGCCGTTAAACCAGAGTTTTCTCCTTTTCACACAATGTTTTTCACTCTTTCGAACTAAAGTTCCCTGGTTTGAGCCTCATTTAATTTAAAACCTCACTTTGAGTACTTTATGCTCAGGTAAGCTAAAAGCAGAGCTCTTACGAAGGAGAGTACCTTTTTTTGGTTTAATAGGTAACAAATCTTCCTCGGGCTCTGGAGAACTCTCTATTTTGGGGGCACATCCCTCTGTCCTCAGTTTTTTTGTCAGCTCATCCTCGTCTCCATGTTCTTTAGGCTTTCTGTATTCTTCAACATGGTCCACTCTTAGTGTCCTTCCTAATACCTGTAGTGTTTAAAAACTTTAACTCTTTACCAGACAACAAAATTTTAGACTTGTCTATCTTAAAATCATTAGCACTAAACAATGGTGGCCCATTTGATAGATTTTGTTTTCTGCCCTTTCAAAGAAAGATCACTTCAATTAAATCTTTACCACACAATCCTAAGTTTTAACAACCCCGAGAAAGAAACCTTTTGAAAACCTTTTGGAAACCAGCATTATCTCCTTTTTTCGCTTTGTTTTCGACTCTTTCACTGCCAAATCTCATAATTCAAGCTACATTTAAATGTCTTCTGCAAGTGCTTTCAATTTAGACGACTCCAAATTTTTGTCATTTGATAAAGACTTAAGCCACTTTTGGTTGGTCATCTACAAAATTCTAACGCTTTCAATTCAGCATGTGTCATATGGTAATGAATTAATTGATGAGCTCCAGCCAGCTGGAGTACAGGGTCCGTATTCACCAACCATTCTTAAGAATATTCTTAGTCTTGTTCTCCAAGATTTCCTACATCTGAAAGTAACACAGCTTCTGATTGGCTAAACCAAATGGTTTAGCCAATCAGAAGCCATGTTACTTTCAAATGTAGAAAATCTTGAAGAATAAGACTAAGAACATTCTTAAGAATGGTTGGTGAATACGGGCCCAGTTGTTTGTTTGTATACTGTTTAATGCCAACTTTGCAGCATCCAGTGCACCTAGCCAGGCTTTCCTGAAGTTTATTTTAGCAGAACTTTGCATGATATTCTGCCCAAGCCACCTGAACCCTTAAAGCACTACGTGAATAAAACAGGCTTCCTCAACCATCCCTTTACCACACTATGCTAAGTTTTAATGACCTTAACAAAGATGGCTTTTGAAAACATAGTGGGAAAAGGAGAAAATGCTGGTAACAAGCATTATCTCTTATCCCTATCTCCCACAGTGTTTTCTTCCCTTCCAAAGGCAAATTTCAGTTTTTGAGTCATATTTAATTTGTCGTCTGCAAATGTTTTCCAATTTGGACCAGTCTAAAATTTTGTCATTTGGTAAAGAGCTCTGACAAGAGACCAAAGCATAGCAATTTTTAAGAGTACATGTATTTGCCATAATATTTCACAAAATACAATAGAGTGTAGATCATACATCAGATGGTTCTAAGTGGTCTATTAACTCTTTACCCAACAATCCCAAGTTTTAACAACCTCAAGAAAAAGGCTATTGAAACATTCTGGGAAAAGGAGAAAATGCTGGTTACCAGCATTTTCTCCTTTTCTCACAATGTTTTCAACCCTATTACAGATAAATTGCCTCATTTGAGCCACACCTAATTTGTCGTCCGCAAATGGTATCAATTTGGGCCAGGTCTAAAATTTTGTTGTTTGGTGAAGGGTTAATCTTGATACACAGTGTACACATTGCCCTGAAAACACACTCTGATGTTGATCTTTATTGTCTTTAAACTTACTGAAGTTAAGCTTCGCACTCCAACTCTTTAACTCTTTACCAAACAACAAAATTTTAGACTTGTCCAAATTGAAAATGAAAGCATTTGCTGTCGAAAAATAAAGTTTCGTTGAAATGGTGGTAACTGTCTGTGAAAGTGTAGAAAACCTTGTTGGAAAAGGAGAAAATGCTGGTAACCAGCATTTTCTCCTTTTCCCACAAGGTTTTCAAAATGCTATTTCCACATGGTCATTAAAACCCAGAATTGTATAGTAAAGGGTTGTCTCTTTACCAAACAACAAATTCTAGACTGATCAAAACTGAAAGTATTTGCAGACAACAAATGTGGCACAATTTACGAAATTTAAATTAAAAAAAAAAAGTTTTCAAAAGCTTTCTCTGCTAGGGTCGTTAAAACTCAGCACTGTGTGGCAAAAGGTTAAAATGGCCTATAATGCATGCCTTAGTCCTTATACATACCTTAGTTCCATTGAAGTTGTCCACAGATAAAATGGTGCTCCTTTGATCTTCATAACACAAGAAACAAAAACCTTTGGATTTTCCTGTTTTCTGGTCTCTCACAAGGTTAACATTTACTATTTCCCCGTATCTGCAAATGTAACATATACACATAACTAGAACTGTTGCAGGGAACAAGGCAATCATAATTTCCAACTGCATACTTTTTGACAGCAATCGGGTACATTTTGACTCCACTTGCATATTTTTCGACTCCACCTGGGTATTGTAGGATTATGTATTTTGATGTTCATACCTTTTGACCCCATTTTTAATTTTGATCTACTAGTTGGTGCAGGGGACCTCTTGTGAAGTCATACTCTGCTCAGCTGCACTCTATACACATTTTTTTCTATTCTCTGCCAGACCATGACAAAAATCAGAGATCTTCTGATAAGAATATGCAAAATTAGATGCATATATATGACAATAATGTCTGAAATTGGCATCATGGCCTTGTTCATTTATTTAATCATTTTATTTGCTAGTGACATGAAAGAACAACTTTTCTTGGTAATATAGAAGATCACTTTAGAAAACAATATGGTAAATTAGTCTCATGTCTTCACAACTATTCAGGCATTTACTCTTT
Source organism: Tridacna gigas (assembly GCA_945859785.2). Classification (NCBI taxonomy): domain Eukaryota; kingdom Metazoa; phylum Mollusca; class Bivalvia; order Cardiida; family Cardiidae; genus Tridacna; species Tridacna gigas. Next base: position 25,788,033 of record OX244043.2, on the reverse strand, counting down.
ACAAGACAAAATTTTCACCTTGCCCAAAATAAATTTTTTGCAGCCGACAAATTAATTGTGACTCAAAAATAAAGACTGGCTTTTGGAAGGGTAGAAAACATTGCGGGAAAAGGAGAAAACGATGGTTGCAAGCATTTTCTCCTTTTCCCATAATGTTTTAAAAAGGCTTCATTATGATCGTTAAAACTCAGGATTGTGTGGTAAAGGGTTAAACAGAGAGTATAATCTTAGTGTCAAAAGATATCAATGTTATATAACTGGATTGGTAGAAATTTGTCATGACGAGGCTTACTGGGTAATGATCATTTCTCCAACATTAGAGTATTCAGGTAACACCCTTGGTATACTGCTTCAAATTTATAGAATACACTATGTCTACTTACTGTGAAAATATACATAACACATCTCCTTCTGTAAGATCGTAGGGCAGTCCACCAATAAAGATCCAAGCACTATCTTTGTACTTATCATGCCAAGACTTTTTGGTTGTAAGTCCAAGTTCCAATTCACGTTGATTTAACTTGTTCAGATTTTTCACATTTCTGAAATGAATGAATTATAACAGATCATAACAATAAATGAGTGAAAGCCTAAAAATATACCCCTAGAGCTCTATGTATCAGCTTCGCCTGACCGGGAAGCTCAGAGGACAGCATTTCTGACTCCTGAGCTGGTGGTTGCAGGTTCAATACCTGGTTGAGGCAAACTTTCTTTCTGGCGATTTTTCGCCTCTCACCTCTCACGCGAGATAACTACTCAGTGACTTGGAAGGAAAGTTGTGTCAGTACTGGCCTGAAAAAACCAGGAAACACATGCATAGGTGCATTATTCATTAATGCAGAAAAGCTAGAGTAAGATCAGATTCCCTTTTGCTGACAGTATAGATCAAAACCAGACCACATAGGACATGTGCTCTGGTCTTGAATCTTCCATTTAGGTCTCTTGTTCTGACTGAGAGAGTCCATTTGATTGACTTAGCACTTTATCTCGCTATTGTGCAACAAAACTAGAATTGAACATACCTGTTGCTTTAGTATTCAACAGTCCTTTGTTTCAAATACAAATATTTTCAATTTAAATGCTAAACATATGAAAAAAAAGTTAAATTCCTCTGTTACTTGAAGTGTTTATGTTTCCCAAAAAACACACAAAATGGCTGCCAAATACAATAACTTTTGTTTGTCCTTTGTGAGACTTCTGTGTTAAAAAAGATCTCTACAAGAATTTTAGGTATAGAAACGTTTAGTAATTTGTCCTTTGTCATGTGTGCCACTAAAAAATTAATTGTACTTTGCTGTAATACTGATTAAACTGATGAAACAGAAAGTCAGCACAGCACTGTAGCTTTGCTAAGTTGGAAATTTCATGATGGACTTGAGATGATGCAGTTCACATAAATGTCCAAATAAGAAAACCTAAACATCTCGTTATTGAGACTAGGCTTGACATTTACTGCACATATTCCAAAAGTCATTCCCGGTACAGTTAAATGCCTTTTATTCACAATTCATTGGCTTCTATTTTATCACCTTGGACATTGAAATGGAAACTAAAATAAACTGGATGTATTTCATTTATGAGGAGTCATATTACTACTTAAACTGCCGATCACTCGATGTCATTTTCTCAAATAAAAATGACTGCGCATGTACAGTTAATTGAATTTATACTTAGTGTTTACAAATTGACCTGATGTATTAATGTCAAATAAAAGGTAAATCATAAAAAAGATCGATGAAAACCTTGCACTACACCTGGTGTCGATGTGAAGTTAAATCATTAATCTATTGATTCATGTTAATTTTCATAGCTGACAAGCAGATTTTAGACACATTAAGCCAACTGAAAGATGACTGCAAGATTTTGAAATTTCCAGAAGCTCTCAAAGAATGGCTGATATGAACGGGTGCAGAGACACAATCACAAAAATAACATCGGAGCAACCCTTCACAGACTTCAGACTGCTGAAATTAGGGTGCAATGATTCCAGGTTATTGAAAGGGTGTCAGGAGAAATCGGCCCCTGGAGAAATCGGCCCCTGGAGAAATCGGCCCCAAAACGCTTGGGGCCGATTTCTCCGGAGAAATCGGCCCCAATAGAAATTTTGGAGAAATCGTCCCCAATGTCAAATTTTATATATATATCGATTAACTTAACCCATTAACACACAATCCCGAGTTTTAATAAACCTGTAGGAGAGGGCTTTTAAAAACATAGTGGGAAAAGGAGTAAATGTCAGCACTTTTGCACTTTCTCCTTTTTCCGAAATGTTTTTCGCTCATCAAAAACAAAAACAATTCTTCCAGTTATATTTAATTTGTTGTCTGCAAATCCTTTGAATTTGGACCGTCTAAATTTTTGCCGTTTGGTAAAGAGTTAATTACACAAAATAACTGAGTCACTAGTAGTACTATGAAAAATGACAGAAAGAGAGAGTCAGAAAATGCAGCAGAAGTATACAGTGTGAGAGAGCGAGTATAATACTCGATCGAGAAAGAGAGAGAGAGAGAGAGAGAGAGGGGAGACAGACATAGAAAGACACAAAAGGTTGGAGACAGACATCTGATGGTTCTAAAAACCATTCTGTAACATGAACAATATTCATAAACAGAGAGAGAAAGAGACAGAGATCTGATCCGACGAAGAACAACAATATGAAATTGATAATAATTACCTATGCCGAACATGCAGAAAGGGAGAGAGAGATCAAGAGAGAAAGGTGAAAAAAAAAAAAAATAGGTTTTAATTACATGACAAATACACATATATGCATCGTAAGCATTTATATTTCATAATTCGTTCAATATCAAATTCAAACAAACACAAACATTCAACAATCTTACAGGTGTAGGCTACCTGTGTGAAGGTGTGAAAAAAAGAACAATCAGTGTGAAAAACTGTGAAAATTGCCATAAAAACAACAAAGAAGGTGTAATCAAATACAACTTGAAACAAGACATGGCTTACACAGCGTATGTGTTAAATAAAACCTAAATGGAAATTATATTTTCTGAAAAAGCAACATCTATATATATAAAATTTGACATTGGGGACGATTTCTCCAAAATTTCTATTGGGGCCGATTTCTCCAGAGAAATCGGCCCCAAGCGTTTTTGGGCCGATTTCTCCAGGGGCCGATTTCTCCAGCATTCATTGAAAGGATGAGACAAGAAGAGTGAGGTAATGCTGGTCTCATCCTTTGAGAAAAGTCAACATATCTACCCAGAATGACAATTTTACAAATAATTCAAAACATATAGAACTCACGTAAGGGGATTCATGATGTAAAAGGTGGGAATTAAAATACGATTTCAGTCACGTAGTTCGACGAAGTCAAGAGCATTGATTTATTACCGGCTGCACCGAACATGAAAAATTTCAATACAGCAGGTATAGGAACCAGTCTAACGTAAACCGTTCGCACAAAACTCCGGTATCTGGACACCTGATATCACGGGATCCATCGGACTCTGCGTCAGCAGAATCTCGCTTCAAGGACAACCCTAAAATATTTCGATGATAATGAGTTTGTAGGATTTAGATCCTTTTGTTCTCAAAGCATATTTGGTATGCACTATGAGTTAGAGTTAAAGAATCTAAAGAAAGAATCGGGTAAGCAGGGTTACAAGAAACATCCACTTACTTTTTGACAAACTCTATATGACACGAAAACTAATGTATAGGATGGGGTGTCTAAAATGTACTGCCTGGCGGACACGATTCATAGTCATTTGTCAGTATTTTCCATATACTTCTAAGCAGGAATTGAGAGGTTACTACTTTTTTTTTTTTTTTTTTTTTTTTTTTTAATTTGATATATATGAATCAGGCTGAAAAATAACCTACCTGGGGCAGGATTGAACCCACTACCTCTTAGTCCATATTCAAACACTCTACCACACTGCTACAATAGCTATCCCTATAACAAGCCAGTACAAGCACCGATATAGGCTAGATCTGGCTACATATGCCATCTTTACGCCAAATTCGTCCTCGTTGTGAAACCGTCTTAGGTATTCTAATACAGCCCTAGTTTTTTCTCTGGACAGCCTCTGTTTGGGAGCCAAATGTAATGGGACCTGGATCAAACCCAAGGCCTCATGGGAACCGTTTTACTAATATACTTAGACAAACATAAGCCTAGAATTACGTAAGTTTTTGCGTGAGATTGTTTAGAACTATAGATTGAGCAAGGGGACAATTTACAGTCTACTTGACTAAATACAGAATGAGCTTTGTCCGATCTGCAGAAGAAGCCATGCTTTGACACCGATAACAAAAATCAAAGCGCTGAAGGCCTGGGCATCAGAACGGGTGAAGAGGTAGGAAAATGAGGCCCAGAAGCTCAAAGTTACTATCACATTTGTACAGGCTTAAAAACTGTTATCACATTTGTACAGACTAATAAAAAATATCTACATGTTTCACACTGACAGTCTGTGGAGTTGACAACAGAATGGAAAAACATAAATTTCTAAAGGCCAATATAATGAGTTTTTTTGTATAGCCTTGGTCTCATGGTCTTTATGGATTGAAAGAAGATAACTTTCATAGGGTTTTCTGCTTCCTATTTTCTTCCTTTACGTTGCTTTGGCAACAAATCATGGTAACAAACCAAAATGAGCGGCGTGCAACAGCAGGGAATATTTCTGGAAAGTGCTAAAATCCACAATGGCCAATATTTTTCTTTCATTTTACCAGACTTTGCAAGGAAAAACACAAAGTCTTTAAAGGCTAATATCACAGAGCACGATTTGGTGTCTGAGAAGACAATCTTTTACGTTTTTTTTTTTTTTTTTTTAAGTATTGGTTTCTATGGCAACAAATAAAAAGACGTCCGCATTCGGGTGCCATTGCTCGGTTGATTTTCAGTGAAAACACAAAGTTGAAAAAGGGGGATAACTTGATAGTTATTTACCCTTATTGTTTATGTTTCCCTTTTGATAGTTAACAACTTGTCCAAGTTTTAAATAAACATTTTCTGTAATAACAAAGATATTGTAAAATGTCAGATATTTTGCATGACGACGACACAAACGACGAAGATGATGACACTAGGGCTATGAAAATACCATGTCTCTAAAAACAGCTGAGCTAAAAGTTCTCATTTGAAAAAGGGGCATAACTAATTACTTTGTCGAAAATACTTTGGTGGTTACCTACCTCTGTTGTACTGATATAAATTCTCCTTTTAATAGTTAACGAAAAGTTCCAGTTTGAAGTAAGTATCTTTAATAATGACAGATATGATGAAATGTCAAAGGTTCTGAAAATCTAAAGCAATAGAAAAAGGGCGTAACTGTGTCAAAAATATTTTGATGGTTACCTGCCCCTGTTATATGGGTACCCTTTTTGACAGTAAATAACTTGTACAAGTTTTAAGTAAATATCTTTAGGAATAATAGAGATATTAAAACATGTCGAAGTTTTTGCACGACGACAATGACGCATAGGCTTTGACAATAACATGACGCTTTCTTCGTAAACAGATGAGCTAAAGAGTACCAGTTGAATAAAATCATACGGATGATACAAGACTGCTCGAGGTACATTTCTATAAAGTTTTGTCAAAATATCTGCTGTAAATGCCACTTTTCAACTTTTGCATTGAAAGTCTATGGAATCTCTAAGTTGCCATGATCAACCAAGTTGGAAAGCCGATTTTCATGAAAAAGAGGGCCGTTGGATCTAAAGCCCTCATCTGAGTAAAGTCATCTAGGATTGATAAACTTGAAGAGCTCCTGGTTGTGAATATGGAAAACAAATGAGCCATGCTCTGGCAAAAGGAGTTTTAATGCATCTCCCTGCTCCATCAATCGAAACGAGCCATCACATATTAATGGATCCATAAAATCCATTTTGTGGAGCAACCGACTGAATCATGAGGTACACTGGTCCTTTGACATGCAGTAAATTTGCCAAAAGCAAAAAGTTTCGACCCAGGTCAGCCTAAATACCTATGGAGATCAAGATCAGATTGCACTGAATGTCAAGTCTGATCTTTGATATAAAACGCCCACCAGTTACTTAACTCTTGACCACACATTCTCCAGTTTTAAGGACTCCAAGGATATAGCCTCATGAAAAGCTTTTGGGGAAAAAAATGCTCTCTTTTTTCCTACAAGGTTTTCTGCACTTTTACAGCCAATAACCAACATTTCAGCTAAATCTAACTTGCCGTTCGCAAATGTTTTCAATTTAGACAAGTCTAAAATTTCATCGTTTTTTAAAGATTAGCTGGTTTTCAATGGCTCGTGTTACAAACTAAAATACATATTTGGTATTGTATACTCCGAGTTTGTTATGGGTCGAAATGGTTATGGGCCGAGATGTCATATCTGGACAATTCTGACAGGAAGGAATAAGGCATATATACCAATCAAATACATACTTATAACTTCAGACACGAGGTGCACAGTGATTTTACGAAAATTAAAATCTTGCCGAGGTTTTGAGACACCGTTTTCAGAGAAAGAGCACATCATTTGCGTAAAATACGCTATCATTATTGTCATTCACATGGTGTGTAGAAAAAGGACAAACGAACGATCCCGATTAGTGCTCGGTAACACCACTTGTCACAATCGGTCGATTGCGTACCTACATCAAAACATCTGATCAACGATCACCCGGGTTTTGCCAATTGTTTCCTTCACTGTTAAGCGCACGAATTTGCAGTTATGAATAACCTCACGAGTGCCCCAAATTCTCAGTCAACACTTTCCTACGATTAAAGTCGCACATCTATCAAAGTTTGTTGTGAAATTAAACCTTAATGTGATGTTCAAATCGAAATATTTTATTCGTTTCCTTCAGCGTAGTGAGATGGATTGCAGTCGGTACTTTTCACTTTTACTCGGGTTTTTCCGTAAATGCTTGGATGGGGTTGAAATTTTGGTATACGATTCCTATGGCCTTGGGCTTGGCAAGCCAAGCCCAGGCCAATAACAATTTTAATCATTCAGATAGATGTAATTAGATTTCATTGCGACAGGGCGCTCTAAAAACGCTGCCCGAAGCTCTGTTGTTTCCCTTTTTGCTCCATTCTCCTTTTCCGCTCGATAACAACAGAGTCTATCTTTGTATACAGCAGACGATGGATGTGTTTTCATAAAGCGAAAGATATGTATGACATCAATTTCCTTACTTCTGACGAGTGCAAAATGTGTGAAATCTTTACGTACCTCTGATTGAAGAGTTACGAAAATGCTCACGTATGCTTATTCGCAAACTAATTCAAGTTTAGTAAAGTGGATTTAAGAATCTCTTACCAAAATTCTTTCACACCAACTAACAAATTGTTAGTAAAATAGTACCAAGCTCCATATGTCTAGTTGCGCAGATGGGGACTGATTCGGTAAAGGGTCATGCTGGTGCATTCCTGATGATCCAGCGCTGGCATTTTTAAACCCCCTCATGGACACTTCTTTCAAGACCTGGGGCCCATTTTACTAAGGTAGTTTCATAGAGGAAAGCGAAAGTGGCTTCTACTAAAACAGTTCTTAAAAAGATTCTGTCGTAACTTTCGCATAAGTGTTGCCAATATCAAGCTATTTAGAGTAGTTAAGGGATAGTCAACTGAAATTAAAATATGGATTGGCGAAATATAGATTTCGGTTGAATAAGATCGTGCGGGAAGAAATTCTTTATTTCTATATCTAGAAATAAAGAATTAAGACAAAAATAAGAGCAACTTCAATATTAGCTTTGCCAAGAATGTCTAAGCAAAGCAGACAATACAAATCAAAGATCGGAGTGCACCATTTGTGCAGTCTGATCCTGATCTAAACTGAACACAAAGGTGCTCTTTCCAGAGCAATATGACGTAAATATGTAAACAATGGCTGCAAACAACAAAACAAAACAAGGCCAATCTAGGATCCTTTTGTTCCTGTCTGGAGACAAAAGAAAAGATCATTGTGTTTGTTTGACACTATACGGCTGGATAATCAGGTCTTTGCTCATGAGAAGAAGCACTGTTGACCATGGCAACGATCTTACAACATTTTCGTAAGTCACGTTTTTGACAGCTGAAAAAAGATCAAGCTGCGTTCTGTGCAGTCTGATTGTGTGTAAGTCCAAGGTCTACATTGCTTTTTTAACACTTGGTTAAGGATCTTTTTCCAACCAGCCACTGATTGTGGTTTCGACGATTGTTATGTGGGTAAGCAGTTTTGTTACGGAGGACAGTGCATGAATGAGGGCGAAACTCATCCTAAGTTATGCCTGTTTCTTTAACGTGCTTGGTTTATAGACATGTAAATTTAACGTTTCACGGGAAAGACTTTTTGGTAAGTTTAGGTGGCCGTCCGCAGGGATCAAAACCACATCTTCAAGTAGCCCGAGATGTGACGTTCACAAGTCTCATGCTCTATGTTGTGGGCTATTGTGGCTGGTCTCTATCTTTTAGGAAGTTGCTGTATCGTCTGTAGAATTTGTATAGTTGTATCTATGCCAAGTTATTTCTATTTCATAGAATATAAAACACACATCAAAGTGATCTTTGACAAATATTCAATTTGAAGAGAATGGCTTATACATCACTGAACTAAGTAAGCCAGAAGATGGCGTATCATCGGTAAAGAAGAATGTGAAAAGAGTGAGAAAATATTTTTCGATGGTATTTCCTAAATGGGCAACGTAGCCTCTCTAGGTATCCTTAGATTTTTCGTCAGAGTTTTGCATAGACTTGCAGCAATGTCACACATTCAATTACTCGCATCGACTCTTTATTCAAATCAGTATGATGACGTCATATCTGATGCGATAGGGACAGACTGACTTACCGATTGCAAAGGACCATCCCGTTATCTTAATGCCGAAAACTGCACCCTTTTGTTGAATATATTTGCACTAATTATGCGATTGCAAAGAGATATGTATCTAGTGTTATTATATAGCTGAATTTTTTCCGGGTCAAATACATCTACATGCGTCGCACGCGGATAAAATAATACACGACAGAAAAGAAAATCCGTATCTACACACTGTGAAAAACGGTTCCAATTATGGTAATGATGACGTTACTCTCGCGCGGAAACCATACGTATTGATTTGCGATTTAATTTGTCAAAATTTACACTGTGATATTTATCCGCCATTCATAGAAATGAGGTTACACGCTACTACACCATTGTTTATTTTATTTTTGTATAATAAAAGGAATATTATGTTGTTGTAACATTCCTGAAGCTTGTTTTTACCTCTCGCTGCGTAAGAAAATTTTGAATCGGTGCTCGAATTAAATACAAGCACCAAGAAGTTTACAACAGCATAATATTCCGTATGTATTTATCGGTATTTTACAAGAAATTTTGAGTTACAAAAAAAAAAAAAAAAAAAAAAAAAATAACATAAAAAACTAAACAAAACAAAAGTAAGTATGCTCAGCACAACATTAAATGCTATAATGCTCGGACTATAAAGATTGAGATAGGGAAGACATATTGGCCTACCGCTCACTACTTACTAGTGCACTGTATATTTTCTGTATCATTTTCTGTATCATTCTGTGCAAGATTATACACCATCCGACCTTTCGTTCAAAATACTCCTGAAACTGCAATTTATATCGTTCTGATAATATCCCTTTAAAGGTCCAGCAGCGGCCAAAAAGGCAATGCAGGAGTAAAACGCATTTTAAATTGAAATTATGCCATTTAAAAGTATGGAAAATATTGCAAAAATCACAATCTGTTTTTCTGTAGTCGGTCCAAGTGTTAGTCGCGGGCAGAATAATGAATTTTAAAATCAGGTAAAAAGTAAAAAAAAACTGGCAACTTTTAACTTAGTTTTGAAATTCATTTTTCTGACAGTGACTAACGCATGGACCTACCGTACAATAACAGATTATCATCTTCACAATAATTTCCATACTGTCAAGTGATTTGATTTAAATTTAAATGCATTTTAAAACCCACTTTTTTTTTTTTGCACCAGTTGTTACTTTAAGTGTAATGTGTTTTCCTCACTTCCAGGTGACCATTGCTACCTACATTATAGTGTAATTTGTTTTCCCCGGGCTCGATTAAACCCTTACCAAACAATTCTATGTTTTTGCAATATTACATATTAAGGAAGGCAGCATTAGGGAACATATTTTTCCCCACACAGCCTGGCCTTCGACCCATACATGCTTTGTCGTCTACAAAATCTTTCAATATGGTCAGGTCTATTGATTTTTTATTTTTGATACAGGGAACCGAACCGTCGACCTCCCGCTCGATAGACGGATGCCCTTTGTATGTGGCCACAGAGACAACATTACAGATTCAATTTAGATATGTTCTCGCACAAATCAAGATCTTTTGTAATCTTTAACATAATCTGATATGTACATCTTTTATCATAGATAATCTGTATAAGGTCTAAGTCAATGTCACCCAACCCTTCACTACATGTAAGTAAACTTTAACCCTTTACTAAACAACAAAATGGACTTGTCCAAAAGCCAAGCATTTGCAAGCGACAAATTAAATGTTACTTGATTCATGAAATTTGTCATTTAAAGGATAGAAAGCATTGTGGGAACAGGAGAAAATGCTGGTAACCAGCATTTTCTCCTTTCCCCACATTGTTTTCGAAAGTCTTTTCTCTCAAGGTCGCTAAAAATTGGGTTGATTTTTATGATTATCATTACTTGATTTGTTCAGTTTTTTTTCTCGTAAAGTTACTAGTATGCCGATCTACGTGTTGTCTTCATTCATCACGGTAGCAGAATAACGTCCTTGTGTAAAAGATTAGCACATTCAACGCCGTACACTAAAGAAGAGGATTTTACGGAGAGTAAGTATCAAGATCAGTTTGCACTAAACGTGGTGTCAGATCTTGGATAGGCTTAATACCGGCAACTCCCCACCATTATATCGCGAAAACCCATGAAAATAAGCAAAATTATGCGAGAAAAATGATTTTTTTTTTTTTACGGATTCATTCCGCATACATTGCTGTACATGTGGCTGTTACTAGTGGGCACTTTTATATAGTGATTAAGTTTCAATAATGTGAAAGGTGGTGGAATTACTGAAAATAGAACAGTAAGTGTCACTATGCCTGTTTTGGTTTATTTTGAATTTTTGAGCTCTTTACAAGACAAAAAAATCTTTTTTAACTCTTTATCAAACAACAAACTTTTAGACTTGCCCAATTTCAAAGCATTTGCAGACGCCGAAATAAATATGACTCAAAAATTGAAATTTGTTTTGGGAAGGTTAGAAGACATTGTGGGAAAAGGAGAAAATGCTGGTTACCAGCATTTTCTCCTTTTCCCACAATGTTTTCAAAAGGCTTCTTCTTCAGGGTCGTTAAAACCCGTGATTGCGTGGTAAAGAGTAAACCCGCTAAATGAATTAAAAGAAAATTTCAAGTCGATTGTAAAAACCTGAATTTGGCTCTTTCAAAGATTTTTTAGGGAAAGATATCTTCCTATCGGACAGTGTAGATCAAAGATCAGACTGCACGTTTTGTGCAGTCTGATCTTGATCTACAGTGTCCGCGAAGGGTCCTTGAGCGGCGCTTAGCAGACCAAGAGTTAATATTGAAAGATTTATGGTCGATAAATTGAAAATGGCTGAATTGGTGAGATTTGTTAATATGGGGGAAAAAGCTTTGTGTGCAAAGAAGAAAATGCTGGTTATCCCTTTTTCCCAGAACCCTTTTGAAGGCCTTCTGCCTCGTGGTAGTCAGGACACAGAATTGTTTAGTAAAGGGTCAGGAGACATTTTGATAGAGAGATTTACGTGTAAAATTTACCAGAAACGTGGAGGGTTGATTGACTGAATCGTGTTTTACGCCGCTTTCAACATTATTTCAGTCATATCGAGGCGACAGCTTTCATATTCATGTTTTTCCTTGGCTTCACCAGTACTAGGCTAGGGCCCTGAGGTGTATTGCCCAAGGACAAACCAAATGGATCCAGTGAGGCTCGAAGCCGGGGCCTCCAGGTCACAAGTCCTACACTTTACCACTGAGCCAAGCAGGGACCCCTAGAAATGTGAAGGATAGATTAAGTAGTAAATAATGTATGTAAAAACAGAGTAAGCATGTTCTCGACTGACCCTTTTCCCCAACCCTGAAGGAAGAGTTTTTTTTTTTTAAACTGTGAGAAAAGGAGAAAATGCGGGTAACAAACATTTTCTTCCTTTCCTACAATGTTTCATCCCTTCCAGAATTAGATTTCAACTTTTGAGTCACGCTTATCTTGCATTGCGCAAATTCTTGCAGTTTAGACAATTCTCAAAGTTTGTCGTCTGTAAACCCTTTCCCAAACAAGCCCTGGTTTTCACGTGTCTGCAGTACAAGTCTTTTAAAAACACTGTGGGAAAAGGAGAAATTGCTCGTTACGAGCAATTTCTCCTTTTCCCACAGTGTTTTGTACCCTTTTTGACAACTTTCTGCCATTTTCATCAAATTTAAAATTGTCGTCTGCAAACTCTTTCAATTTGGACCAGTCCAAAATTTGTCGTTTGGGAAAGGGTTAAAGAACTAAAAATGTGTTTTTATGCATGTAAAAATACAGCGCTGTTAGAACCTGGCTCCTTCACCCACGCGAAATCGGACAAAGACAACTAGCGCGACCTTGACCTTTGATATGATACTGATGATAATGATGATAATGATGATTACGGGTTTAGCCAGCAATGTAGAACAGTCGTTAAATCTCGGGATCATGTTGTAAAGGGATAGCAGTACTACTCCTGAACCTTTAACCCGCTAGCCAAGCCCCCGTAGCTCAGTCGGTAGCGTACAGGACTTGAGAACAGGAGGTCGCTGGTTCGATCCCCGGCTTGGCCAATTTCTTTCTGAGGATTGATGATAGTCATCGCGACAGGATTCATTCCTCTCTCAGCGCTGACCATTGTTTCGACGGTGGTTATGTTGGAAAGCAGCCAGTGGCTTGGAAAGAATATTGTGCGGAGTATTGGTAAAAGAAACTCCAGGAAAGAATGGTCTTTAACGCGTCGGGAGCATGCCCCCACCCCATCTGGCACGGCTATGAATCCATATGAGTATATGAGCGAAGGACTTGTAAACGTCATGTCTTGCACTACTTGAAGGTGTGGGTTCGAGTCCCACGGCTGGCCATCTAAAATCACAGGTAGTCTTTCGGACAAGGCGTTAAATCTAGGTAACATCACTCGTCACAACTCTACCGTACCTATATCTAACCTCGTCTGTATAAAGGAGGTTTCCATTTTGATCCACTAATCACATGATCTTAAACATGGCGGCGCTTATGTCAATCGCTTAGCAACAAAATGAACAAAAACCGTGAAGTTATTCACATCTATCGATCTGCCGATGAAAGCTCCCAACGGAACTGATAAACCGAACAAACAGTTGAATGTACAAACTATTTGCCGACGGAAATATTCCTCGAAAAATATCGATAGAAAATTGTGACTCATGTCTTTTTTTTTCCGTTTTAAGAGGAACCTTACAGTTTCAGTAGCGGTAAAACGGTGTACTTCCGGCGAAGAAATGTACCGTGTAGGTGCTTATCAAGCTACTGATATCGCCGAGGGACTTGATCACCGGATCATCCGAGGTTTGCCAAATATTGGTAAAAGGTGACGGTAGAGCACCTTTAGAACCATACGTAACTTAGGATGGGTTTCGTCCAGTATCCTGCACTATCCCCCGTTCCATGACTAACAGCCTTCTGGGTGCGTTGTCCATATGGGCAATCGATGATAAGCTAACGAAAATCAATCAAAATCTCCGGTATGCTGGTGTGGAGGCTTCAAGTACATCAAGGTCATTCCATGCAAATCTGTTTATGGCCTCTTAAAGTAGACAATTTAGATAACACTGTGGCCAGACGGCGGCTGTTTCATTATCTTACATAATCTTACATTGATAGTCTTTTATCATAAATATGTTCTGAACTCTTTACCAGAAAAAAAAGGGAAACTTTAAATTCCTCCTAAATGAAAACCGGCATTTGCATATGATAAACTAAACTTTATTAAACCAACGAAATTTGTGATTGGACGGAGACGAATTGGACGGAAACATCGTGGGAAAAGAAGAAAATGTTGGTAACCAGCACTTTTTTTTCTTTTTTTTTTTTTTTTTTTCTTTCCTCACAATGTTGTAAAAAGCTTTATATCTCAAATTTGTCGAACACAGGATTGTTTGGTAAAGGGTTAAGGAGAAAGCCAGTTACTTGAGATAAAAGAAGCATGTCTGTTCCTATCTATTAAACAGGTTAGATCCCGTAAATCTCGTGGTGTATATATACATGCATGATGTTTGTAAAATATTGTAAGAAAAGGGGAAAAAAAATCCTGACAAAAGAATATAAGACCCGCCAATATTGACAGGTTTTCCTACGACTAAATAAAACAAGACTCGAGTGATTATATTTTTCCGGTTGAAGGGGAGGAATGGTGTTTTACGCCGCTTTCAGCATTATTTCAGATATATCCCGGCGACAGCTTATTTCTCGGGTTCCACCATTACCGGGCTCTGAAGTGTCTTGCCCAAGGACACTCCTACGAACAACCCTGTGGATCCAGTGACTCTTGAACCCGGGGCCTCCAGGTCATGATTCTTACACTTTACCACAAGCTACGCAGGACGCAATTTTGAGGGCAGAGAAGACAGTGCTGGTTACCAGCATTTTCTCCTTTTCCCAAAATGTTTCCAAAAAGCGTCTACGTTAGGATGGTGTAAACACATAGTTTTGACAATGATCATAGAAAAAATAAAGCTGTGTACAAGCAATCGGCTCATTTCACATCGATAATAGAAATGTAAAGAAAAGAAAACATTAATTTTTGATCTTTCGATAACCATTTTGTACAGTATTTTGATTTAACGATTTACCTTCTCTGCATTTTTGGCATTTGTCTTGAAATATTTAAGTTGTCTATTTTTTTTTTAAGTCTTTTAATCGAGAAATAATTCGAAATACGATAAATTGCAATTTAGCAGAAATTTTTCCACGAACACAGAAGTTTTCAGAAGACGTAATTGCAAAATATCACTTGCGTGGTTTAGTTGTTTTGTAATCCATCGAGAAATGACTAATCCTTTACTATGCGATCAAGAGATTTTACAACACTGACGAAACAGGCTTTTGGAAACATCATGGGAAAAGGAGAAAATGCTGGTAACCAGCATTTTCTCCTTTTCCCATAAGTGTTTTCGGTACGTTCAAAAACGAATTCCACCACAAGTGCCACGTCTACTTTATCGTCTGCAAAATGCTAAATGTGTTTAGACAAAAGTTTGAATTTTTGTCGGCTGGTAAAGAGTTAACCCTTATCCTGCTAAATAACTGAAATAAAACTTTCAAGCCGATAGTAAAAACTCGAATGATGTTCTTTCAAAGTTTCTTTCTAAAGAAAAATACCTCCTTGTCGGACAGTGTAGATCAAAGATCAGACTGCACGTTCTGTGCAGTCTGATCTTGATCTACACTGTCCGGGAAAGGTCAGTGAGTCGTGCCTAGCAGCTACAAGGTTAAAGGATCTTTTTCCGTGATTACTGTTACATTTCATTGATTCTACATAGGCTCATTCAAACTAAAACAAAAGTCACCCAAAATTTCAGCGGTAACAACGTTCGTTTGTTACTCTCGGCCTGTAAAATAAGACTTGCGTTGAGCGTCACCTTTATTTAAGACACACAGAGAGCAAGAGTTTTTGTACTTATGCACACAAAAGAGAGTCTAAATCAGACTGCATAGGATGTGATTTTTCATCTGGGATTTTAAGATCTGCAAGAGCGTTGAAGTTGCAATTGTGCAATTGTGCAATTATACAGGCAGCACTCTGACAAAAGGGGGTTTAATGCATCTCCTTGATGCATCACACCAAGCAAGTCGTCACAAAACCATAGACTCGTAAAAAGCCATTTTATCTAACAATCGCCTACATCATGGAGTACAATGGTAGAGTGGTCCTGTGACACGCAGAAAATTTATCAAGAGCAAAAAGTTGCAACCAAAGTCGGCTGAAAATACAATTATTCACTGTGGCTCATAAAGTTTCATTTTGTTCCTTTTTATCTCACAGGCTTGACTTGACCAGCGGCTGGTATAGATCCAAGATAAGACGATTTTTTTCTCTGCAATCTGATCTTGATCTGTGTCGTCCGCAAAACAAATCTTGCGTTTTATATCGGATTATAATTATCATTATGTCACATTCTTTTTTTAATTGGTGATTTCAAAAGGCATTTTATATGCATAATAAAATTTAAGATAATAGAATTATCATGATTTCACTGACAAAGATTCACATTTATAAGGGGAATGCGAATAGTATTTATCATGATCAGCTTTACCCATACAGTCTGATCTTGTTCCGCTTGCTCTCACAGTTTCTTATACCATGGTTTTTGTCATAAAGTCCACAATCATTTTCAAACTATTGTTAGCTTTCACAATCATAAGAGAGAGAACTCTTGGGGAAAAAAATGCTGGTGCATTTTCTCATTTTCCTTCAATGTTTTCTAACATTTCAATTTTGACAATGCTTTCAACATGGTCATGACTTTATTTATTTATTTTTTTTTTTTGTTTTGTTTTCTTGTATTGAAGAATCACATGCCAGTGCAGGAGAAGAAAATGTAAAACGGTTTTCTTCCTTGATAAAAGTTGTTGCCGAAATAATGAAAAAAAAGTAGTGTTTCAGTTATTTTAGATATTGTTACCATCTATGGAAATTTATCCTTCCACTAATATGTTTCGTACTGTATACCTTAGATTTTTCGTGAAATTTATGTTCTGCCTATTGAAGGCAATGAAACATTGTAAAAAAAGGTTTCTCGCCGAATAAACAATTTTGACTTGAATTATATTTAAATCCCCTTTCGGAATCATTTCGCAGGGTAATAAAAGGGAGTTTTTTTTGTAATAGTCAATAAAACGAAATTTGAAGTATAGGGCTCGACGTCACAGACCGCTGAATATCATAATGATATTAACGTATAATATAGTTGTATATTATAATCATTATTTGACAAAACTGTTTCAATCTGATATCCCTTTTTCGCCCTTTATTCTTATTTCAGAACAGTACAATCTTTAACCCTTAACCTAACTATCCCAATTTTTTAACGACGCTAAGAAGGAAGGGTTTTGAATATATGCAGTTTGCCAGCATTTTCTCCATTACCCACAATCTTTTGTCCCTTTTCAAAAGAAATGTTTTCTTTTGAGTCACTTTTCATTTGTCCTCTGCAATGTTTTCAATTTAGACATGGCCATTTTTTTTTTTTTTGTCGTCTGGTAAAGAGTTAAACATTATGACACATAAGGTCATTAATTAATCTGTATATGGTATTTTCTTCATTTCTTTCATCGTTACCCCCTTTACCAAGCAATCCTCTGATTTCACGACCCTAACGAAAGGCATTTCGAAAACATGGTGGAAAAAGGAGAAAATGCTGGTCACCAGCATATTCTCCTTTTCCCACAATGTTTTCTACCTTGTCAAAGAAGTTCAGTATATTAGTATGACCTTAAAATTTGTCGCCTGCAGATGCTCTCAATTTGAACGTCTAAATTTTGGCATTTGGAAAAGAGTTTAAATGCCTTCACACCTATCTTTATGTATGACTGCTCTTTATAACGTTTCCTGAGAATTTTTTCCACAACTTTAGTTCTTTGAAACCATAACTTTACGATTTTTCAAAAAAAAGGAGAAAACTTTGCATATCAAGTCAACCCTGAACAAACAATTCCAAGTTTTAACGACCCTGAGGAAGAAGAATTTAAAAACTTTGTGGAAAAAGGAGAAATATGGTGGTAGACAGCATTTTTTCCTTCCCCCATAATGTTTTCTTTCCTTTAAAGGAAAAATTTCAGTTTTTAAGTCAAGTTTACATTGTCGTCTTGAAATGCCCTCAATCTAGACAAACCTGAAATTTTGTCATCTTGTAAAGGATTAACCCTTTAGACCTGCTAAGAAATTTCTAGCTTAAACTATCATGAGAAAGAAAAGAAAAATGTTTATAAAAAAAAACAAAGTGGGAAATAGAGAAAATTCTGGAATATGCATTGCCTTCTTTTCTCTCAACACCTAGGCTGCTAGGCGCGACTAACTGACCTTTTAAGGACAATGTAGATCAAGATTAGGCTGCACAGAACGTGCAGTCTGATCTTTGGCCCACACTGTCCGATATAGAGATATTTTTTCTCAAAAGAAAAACACTTTGAAATACCAACATTCGGATTTTTACTATCCGCTTAAAAGTTTCATTTGACTTATTTAGCAGGTCAGGGGTTAACTTCTCTATCCCTTTATTGACTCATTCTAGCAACGTAAATTTTCATTTTCTTCTAGTTGGACAAGTCTACAATTTTGTCGTTCGGTAAAGAGTACAGGGTATAAACTCTTTACCAGACGACCAAATTTTAGACTGGCCTAAATTCAGGGCATTTGCAGACGACAAACTGAATGTGGCTCAGATAATAGGATTTGTTTCTGAAAGGTTAGAAAACATCGTGGGAAAAGGAGAAAATGCTGATTACCAGCATTTTCTCCTTTTCCCACGATGTTTTCAAAAGTCTAATTTCCCAGAGGCATTAAAACTCGTCATTGTGTGGTAAAGAGTTAACTCTTTGCTACATTGCAAAATTTTAGACTTGTTTGAATTGCAAACATTCGCAGACAAAAACTTACTGTGACTCCAATCAAAGGTTTTTATCTCTGTAAAGATTGCAAACACTGTGGGAAAAACAGAAAATGTGTAGTAACCAGCATTTTCTCTTTTTTTTCCACAATGTTCTTTGTGACCTTCTTCCTCGGGGTTTTTAACCCTTTACCACACAATCCTGGTTTTTAACAACCTTGATTAGAAGGCTTTTGAAAGCATTGTGAGCAAAGCAGAAAATGCTGGTAACCAGCATTTTCTGCTTTTCCCGCGATGTTTTCAAAAGTCTAATTTCCCAAAGGCATTAAAACGCGTCATTGTGTGGTAAAGAGTTAAACCAATTACAGTTCAAACATCGATCATTACATATAATGGGATTTCCAATTAGGCCAATTAAGTAAAATTTTATGTATCCGCGATAATTTAAGTCAAACATAATCGTGGGAATAAGAAAAGGAAAAAAATAAAATTAACACTTTGTTAAACAAAACAAAATTACACGGACTACAAAGTGTCAAACTTCTCATTATTGATTTTTTGAAGTAGTCAATCTTCACTCGTCACTTCTGACATTGTCATATTGGGTAAATCTGTTTCATGGATTGGTCAGGTTTAAACAGAGAGGCAGAGAATCAGTGTCATTTTGTATGTTTTTGATCGACTTTGTTAAAATTTGACGTGATCGGTATGATTGATCGATCAAGTTTCAAGTAATCGATTAAGTTTAACTGTTCGTGCACAATTTGATATACTGTTAAATGTATCATTTCGGAAGGCTCGGTTTCAAATTTGACAGCACCTGTTGAAGGTAAGATCGATTTTGTTTTGTCTTAAATTTGATTTTAGGTTTTCCGTTATTCACTTAAAGGCTTTAGAAAAATTAGTTGCTTTTAATTGTTACTTTTAATTCTTTCACTTCTAAATAATCCGTTTGTTTGATAGACTGGGATGAAAGTATCATGATAATTAAGATTCTTTGTTTGTATGTTAATTTGTTTCTCTCTCTGAGATGAACGAATGAAAGAGACATTTCATACATACACAAGCACAATCACTCAAAGAATTTAGAATAAAGGAAAAGTATTAGTATCAGGTAGGGCATGGTGCAGATCAAAGATCAGACTGCACGTTTTGTGCAGTCTGATCTTGATCTACGCCATTCGAAAAAGATATCCAAGGCGACATTGGTAGTGAAAGAGTGAATGTGCCGCCTACTGTTTCTCTTTAACGTGACACGAAGGGCGAAGGTTTTATTTTTTTTTTATAGCTCTGCACTATAATAGGTTAAACTCTGTGCCAAACGACAAAATCTTTTAAGTAATCCAAATTGAAAGAGGTTTGCAGACGACAAATCAAAGATGGCTAAAAGGTTGAAATTTTTGCTGTGTAGGGTAGAAATAAATGTGGCAAAGGTGAAAATGCTGGTTACCAGCAATTCATCCTTTTCCCACAATGTTTTCAAAAGCCTTCTTCCTCAGGGTCGTTAAAAGTCTGAATTTTGTCGTAATGTGTTGAATTAAAGCTAAATAGCTTATTTCCCCTCGAGACCTTTGTAAATGGTAGATAACCCAGTCCATTAGCAAGGAGAAAGTTTAGTTGCATAAATGAGCCTTGCTCTGGCAACAAGGGGCTTAGTGCTTCTCCGCTATGCATTTAGCCCGTCCGGGTAGCTCAGTGGTTAGCGTGTCGGACTCGTGACCTGGTGGTTGCGAGTTCGATACCCGGATGAACCAAACTTTCTTTCCGGCGATTTTTCACCTTTCACCTCTGATGCATGTGAGAAAAGTAGTCAGTGGCTTTGGAAAGAAAATTGTGTCAGTACTGGTGTGAGAAAGCCAGGAAACATATAGGTGCGTCGCTGACCGCCATGATATGACCTAAGCTGTTAAAATGGCGTCAAACTCCAATACAAACCAAACCGCTATGCATTTAACAATGCAAGCCATTACATAATTATGGATCCATGAAATCCATTTTGTCTAACAACCGACCAAATCAAGAGGTAGAATGGTCCTTGAGAATGCAGAAAATTTACTAAAAGCAAAACGTTTCGACACGATCAGCATGCCTGAACTGCGCAGGCTGACCCGGGTTGGTACTTTTTGCAGGTGGATTACACACTCCTTTTCAGAGAGCATGACTCAAGTAATTTTACATGTACAGAGTTTCTCCATTTGTAAGCTGCCGAGTCAGGCAGCTCAGTTGGTCAAGTGCCGGACTTGAAACCCCTGGGTCGCTGGTTTGATACCCAGCTTGGCCAGACTCTTTCAGAGAACTGATGATAGCCATTCCGACAGGAATCATTTCTTATCTGATCGTGGGACAGTGATTCTACCATGCTCTTGTGGCATAGAAAGAAAGTTGTGCAAAATACGAAAAAAAAAAACCCATAGAACTATAACTGAATAATGTTTAACCGTTTGGCTGCTTATCGCGACTCACTGACCTTTTGCGGACAGTGTAGATCAAGATCAGACTGCACAGAACGTGCAGTCTGATCTTTGATCTACTCTGTCCGATAAGGAGATATCTTCCCTCCAAAAATCACTTTTGAAACAGGAAAGTTTTGGGCTTATACTATCAGCTTGAAATTTTCATTTCTTTTATTCAGCAGGATAAGGGTTAAATGAACAGCAGTAATGACCCCCTTCGCAGTCCGTTGCGATGACAATATACCTGAATTAGCCAGCATATCCGTGCAGTGAAATAAATGTTTTAAAACTACATTGAACATCAAACAACCCACAATGTTGGTATCGAATGCGAATGGGCTGCGCTCTGGCAAAAGGGGGTTTAATGCATCTCCCTGATTCATTATACCAAGCAAGTCATCAAATAATTATGGATCCATAAAATTCATTCTGTCTAACAACCAAGTCAATCATGAAGTAGACTGATACTTTGACATGTAGAAAATTTACTCAAAACAAAGACTCGACTCAGGGCAGCCTGCGCGGACTGCACAGGCTGACCTGGGTCAAACCTTTTTTGCAAACTTTGCATTAAACCCCTTTTCACAGAGCATGGCTCTTATAACAAATGTTTTATTGTAATTTGAAGAAAAGGTTTTATAACACTGAGCCTGTAGAAGAAATTTATTGTAACTTTCACCCTAGGTGAAAAAATCAATTTGCGTCTCTCCCCTTTGACACATGAACATTTTAATACGATATTTGCAATCACTGAAAAATCCCGTTACGAACTGGAAAATACAATTTCTGATTCGTTCTAGCTACAGCCTGACAAAATATCGGACAGCGAAGATCAAAGATCAGGCTGTATGTTCTGTGCAGTCTGATCTTTGATCTATGTACATGGTCCGCAGAAGGCACACCAAGTTGTTAATACGGTGTATAGAATTAACCCTTTACCACGCAATCCCAAGGTTTAACGACCCTGAGGAAGATTCCTTTCGAAAACTTTGTGGGAAAAGGAGAAAATGCTGGTTACCAGCATTTTCTCCTTTTTCCACAATGTTTTCTACACTATCAAAGAAAAATCCCATTATTTGAGCCACATTAAAATTGTCGTCTGCAAATGCTCTCAATTTGGACGGATCAAAGATTTTGCCGTCTGCTAAAGAATTAATAAACTGAGTACAAAAGCTTAGGTGTATTATTTTTACTTTCCTTTCAATAGCTCTATTTTATATTGCACAAATACTTTTACCGTCGTTACTTCATTAGGCACATTACACTGCAGTGAAATATTTTGAAATCATTGCGGTAGTGAGAAAAGTGCATGCATGTTTCGGCTATCCTAACGTTAATTGTACCTTTTTGTGCATACATGTATCTTAGATGTCTGCAGTTATTTCGTCACATATGTAAATCTGTTGTCTTTTCAACTGGCATGCATATGGCGAAAAACTTATTCCTTTTTTTTGTTGTTGTTGTTGTTGTTTTTCTGAAATCGAATGATTGATTGAATGGCGTCTTAGACCATTTTCAAAATTATTTCTGTCATATCACGGCGACATATGTGTGGTCCCAGTTTATACTAGCACTAGGCTAGGGCTCTGAAATGTCTTGCACAGGGACACTCCAACGGAAAACACACTGCTTCGAGTGAGGATCAAACCCGAGACCAGTATGTTTCATATTTTTGACCTGTACCGCTTATCCACTCAGGCATTTTTTTTTTAAACTCAGAAAATGCAAGTTTTGAATCTCTAACTACTAAACCTTATGATTTCAAAGCATAGGTTACAGTATTTATTTCTTTAAAAATGACTTCAACGGATACTTTGATCAATAAGGCGCCATTTAATACGGTTCTGGAAATGAAATGAGAGGGATGGAGTAGCATAATGTTATACTAAGAGTAAAATTAAGTCAAATGGAATTAACCGTAGCCCTGCTAAATAAGTGAAATGAAACTTTTCAAACCGACAGTAAAAACCTAAATTCTGCTATTTCAAAGTTACTTTTTTGGGGAAAGATATCTCCTTATCGGACAGTGTAGATCCAAGATCAGACTGCACGTTTTGTTCAGTCTGATCTTGATCTGCACAGTCCGCAAAAGGCCCTTGAGTCGAGCTTATCAGCGTAAAGGTTAAGTCAAGTATATTTACGTCTCTATGGTTTTAACCCCTTCAACAGCTTAAAACTCAGTTGAAAATTTCAATGATAAAGTCATATACATGTATTGCGATTTCAAATTTCATTTCGTCATCGGAATATCTAAGCGTTTCGGACAGTGTAGACCCAAGGTCAGATTGCACGTTCTACAAAGCCTGATCTTGGATCTACGCTGTCCACAAGAGAGCATTGAGGCGTGCCTAGCAGCATAAGGGCTAAATTGATTGAACCGTAGTTCAATATTGTTGAAATACTATCTTTCTTTGAATGAAACATAATGTATGTAGTTACTAAAGAATCCTTAACCTTTTGTAGAGTGTGAGAGGCGGGCGGTTTGAATAAAACGGGCAGACGGTAACAAAAAAATAGGTTGACGGTCTAACGCAGAGAGAGAGAGAGAGAGAGCGAGAGAGAGAGAGCGTAAAGAAGACAAACAGAAGCCCATGACGGAACTTCATTTCTACAACTGGCCTATTTCAAAAAAGTTTCGTTTTTTTCTTAAGAGGTAAGGCAAACACTAACGGCTTGATTCCATTAAATATGACTCAAAACACTTACGCCCATTTTTATATACAATTATTTATATCAAAGGATTGAATCACTCGCTTTATATATATATATATATATATATATTAGTTAAGAGTCTTTCATCAAAATGTCCATATTGAAAAAATACGAGGCTCAGTGGTAAAGCGTAGGACTTGTAACCTGGAGGCCCTGGGTTCAAGCCTCACAGGAAGCACTCGCTTTTTTTTGTTGGACTGTCCTTGGGCAGGACACTTCAGAGCCCCAGCCAAGTACTTGTGAAACCCAGGACATATATGAATATTTGAGCTGCGGAGTAAACACCATTCAACCGTCGAATTAAACGATCAAAACTTACGAATCTGAATTTCAGAGAATCTGTCTTGATCTCATGCATCAAGGTGGAATTGCTTATATAATTGGCGTGCAACACACGAAAAGTGGTCTTCGGACATATGCGTAAAAGTGTGTCGTCCCAGATCAGCCTGTGAAGTCTGTGACTAATCCGAGACGACACTTCCCGTTTTTGTGCGATTTTCTGTTTCATTAACGTCTACTATATGAAAAAATCTTATGTAGTCGTAAAGTGCCGTCTCGGATTAGCCTGCGCGGACTGCGCAGGCTAATCCGAGACGACACTTTACGCAAATGTCCGAAGGTCTCATTTCGCATGTTGCGGGCCATATAAGCCATGCTCTGTGGAATGGTGGTTTAATACATCTGCAGGTTTTTCGTGGGAGTATGCTTGGGCAAGACACTTCAGAGCCCTAGCTCTAGTCCAGTACTGGTGAAACCCAGGAAATACAAGATTATATTATGAGCTGTCGCCGTGATATGACTGACTTAATGTTGAAAGCGGCGTAAAATAGCATTCAATCAATTAATCATTAATGCATCTGCAAAAAGTATCGACCCAGGTCAGTGGACTGCACAGGCTGACGTGGGCCGAAACTGTTTGCTACTGGTCGATTTTCTGCATGTCCAAGGACATAGGGTCTGTATTCACCAATCATTCTTAAGAACGTTCTTAGTCTTATTTTCCAAGATTTTCTAAATTTGAAAGTGATACAACTTCTGTGCAGTCTGATCTTGAATCTATACTGTCTGTGACCTTGTCACATATTCTGTCTAAAGCAACCTTGCAGCTGCTCTATTCGGCTGTTTTTTCCCAAGTGAAAAGGTCCATTTCATCTCTTAAACCATTTACCAAACAGTCCCGAGTTTTAACGAACCAGAAGAAGAACACGTTTGAAAACATAATGGAAAAAGGAGAAAATGCTGGTAACCAGCATTTTCTCCCTTTTCCACAATGTTTTCTTTCTTTCCAAAAGCAAATTTGAAATCTTGAGCCACATTTGATAAGTCGTCTGCAATTGCTTTCAATTTGAACATGTCTCAACTTTTGTCGTTTGGTAGAGGGTTAGGGGAAAACAGACTATGAGCAGAAAGATCTACTGAAACTGTACGTTGCTTTTATTTGGCAATCAAGGGGTTGCCGGTATTGGGTTTCTGTACTAACTATTCAATAATTTTTCACTATTATATGAAATCGCCCAAGAGAATTAGTTTTGTATTACTGCGCTTAAGAGCTGTTGTGATTTTCTAAATGTGTGTTTGCGATATGGAAATTGTTTACTCTTCACAATGAAAGGTAGTAAATTAATGCAAAACCACCTGGTTTTTGTTATATGGTAAAAGATGAACTTCTAAAACAGTATGACAAAAAATCAACGGTAGCCAGCACGATCAGCAACCAAATGTAAAAACCAAGCGTAATTTGAAGATTAACGAATCACAGTTTTCATTTGAACGTATTATGTGGGAAAAAAAGCAGCTTGTTTTAAGAGGCCAGTTTTGTTTGTGCGGTAGGTTGGTTGCTTTGTACGGGATTTATTTTATTTCATTGTCGTCTACTTACAGGGAAAAAGATCCAGGGCTCAAGATTATCAGACAGTGAACAGAAAAAAGAAAAAGGCAGGTGCCTTAACTCAAAAGAAAAAGGAAGGGAAGAATAAAAAGGATATTACATTAAAATCAACGATATTAAAGCGTTTCAAGGATATTCTATTTAGGACAAACCGCAGGACAAACGATATTTGGGCCTGTAAATGATATTCAGTTTAAGAAAGAAGGACAAATGATATAAGGACATTTTCAGAATATTCCATTTAAAAACTTACAGAAAAAAAATATAATCGACACTACATGAATATATCATTGAAAAGGAACGGAACAGAGGATGTACAAGCGTTTCGATGAACGTATACAGTATCTAAAGCGAAAAGGATAAACGATACAAAAACGTTTCAATGATAGGCCTAATTCGATTTCAAAAGGAATCGATTTAAGATAAGTTGGAATTGGTGATTAAGTGTTAGAGAGTTCACTGTTTATTGGAAAGAAACTCAGTAAACGCTTTCATTAAAAATTCACGTTTAAATCTTGTGAAATGATACTGCTGTCGGATTTTAGAGCGAGTACAACAACTGTAATGAGCAGACTTTGATCATTCAAGTGGATTCTGAGACTTGGATCGGCAATGGAAACGTACTTGAAGAGAGCTTACAGGCAACGGCTCGCAAGATCAAAGGTCAAGGCTAGTTTACCCGAAAATGAATACCCTTTTTGGGATTACAGGTAAGAATTGTCGTTTTTTGCTGATCATTTCAAGGTTATAATACCTCCGTGTAATAGGTCTTTAATGGAATCAACTCTTCATCAACTAGACGACAAAATTTAACCCTTATCCTGCAATATAACTGACATGAAACTTTCAAGCCCATAGTAAAAACCAAGATTTTGCTATTTTAAGGGTACTATTTGGGGGAAGATATCTCCATATCGGACAGTGTAGATCCAAGATCAGACTGCACGTTCTGTGCAGTCTGATCTTGATCTACACTGTCCGCAAAAGGTGATTGAGTCGCGCTTAGCAGTCTAAGAGTTACGACTTGTCCAAGTCGAAAGGATTTGCGAATGACAAATATAATTTGCCTCCTATGATTGGATTTTCCTTTGAAATAGCAGGAAATATGGAAAAAGAAGATAATACTGTTTACCAGTATTTTCGTTCTTTTCCACAATGTTTTCAAAAGCAGTTTCTTATACGTTTTCCCACAATATTCTACACTCTAAAAGACAATTTCTGTCGTTTGAATCACTTTCTATTTGTCGTCTGCAAATGATTTCAATTTGGACAATTCTAAAATGTGATCATTTTGAAAAGAGGTAAGGATCGAAATTAATAACTAATCACAATTAAAACCCCTATAAAATGACATATAAATTGACTTGTACTTTACAAGATATGGCAAAACAATTAGAGAGAGAAATTTTCCCCTTGTCAAAACCATAATCGATATGTTTAATTTTACGATACATTGTAAATACTTCCTTCTAATAGATAATAGCTTTTCAATCAACATAAAAACACATGTCAAATTGGAAATACCGATTGAAAGATTCTGAAGTGCCGCAGGGCGGAAGTCCGTTCTGAATAGGCATGATGGGATAGAGATCACGTGGTCTAATTTGAAATTTATTTGTGCGAAAAACATGTTCGATTTTTGTTTCGTTGTTGCATGCTGGTACCTTAGTTGATTTGTTTTATGGATGGATGGATGGATGGATGGACTTGTGGGTGAAAAGGTGGTTGGTTTGTTAGATGGATAGCTTGATGGAAAGGAAGGAAGGAAGGAAGGAAGGAAGGAAGGAAGATAGATAGACAGACAGACAGACAGATAGGCCATCGAGTGAGGATCGAGCCAGAGGCCTATTTCTTACTTGGTTATCAAGTTATCAAACCTTCATTATTCACCACCGAGCTATGCAGGAACCCCCTTCCCCAGAGAGAGAGAGAGAGAGAGAGAGAGAGAGATCTGTTATGAAATGTGAGGCTGTAACTGATTTCATAGTCATAAAACTGGTTTGTCTGCTCTTGAAACATGAACAAACAAGAACAATAATTTCAACTTTTCTACATGCGGCGCTGGGAAATATTAATCAGAATTTATACTAGCAGACTACTAGATTTTATCAATGTTTTGACGTTTGTTTACAAGAAAATAGAGTGAAGACACTCAAAGATCACAATTTTGACGAGTTAAAAGTTTAAATTTGATGCGTGGTCGAAGATAAATTGTGTCACTGTATACTGTATGTAGCGGGTTTCTATGAATGGTGTCACCCGGGACCTTCCCTGTCTTATTGGTTAACCCTTAAGCTTCTGATCGCGACCCACCGACCTTTGGCGGACAGTGTAGATAAAGATCAGACTGCACAGAACGTGCAGTCTGATCTTTGATCTACACAGTCCGATACGGTATTTTCTTTCCGGTGAAATCAGCTTTGAAACTGCAATGTTTGGGCTTTAGTATTGAGTAGAAATTTGGGTTTCATTTATTCAGCAACTTAAGTGTTAACCTTTGCAGCGCCATAGACGAATTGCGCTTAGCAGCTTGAGGGTTAAATTTGAATACATGGTGCTCACCATCAAGTTATAGAGACATCCAAACATACATAGTATGGACATGTCAAACAAAATTAATGAAGAAAACAAATTATCATTTGAAGACAATTTCAGTCTTCTTGCAACAGATCACTCCTGAAAAACATTGTGACAAAAGGAGAACCTGCACGTAACAACCGAATTCTCCTTTTGTCACAATGCTTTCTAATCACTTTGTGTTTAAACTCTAAATCAATATAGATTATCCCTGTTTTACAAAACTGTGTTTTTTTTTTGTTTTTTTTAAAGTCGCCTCTTGCAAGTTTTGTGTAAGAGGTGATCGATAATTGTTTTAAGTCAATCCAACGTGACGAAAGACTCTCTGTTCAATCAATGACTTTCAATAAACCGACTCTTATGCTGATAGATTTGCCTTAGTTCGCTTTTGCAGAGAATGTAGATCAAAAATCAGACTGCGCTGAACGTGCAGTCTGATCTTTAGGCTACACCGTCCGATACGGTGAGACTTTCTTTTAAAGAAAAAAGCACTTAAAGTCGCAATATTTGGGCTTTTACTATTGTCTGGGAGTTTTCATCGAATCTAATTAGCATTCTTAGGGAGGGTAAAATGATAAAGATATTTTATAACAGCGTGTTTTTCTAATGGCGGTTTTAACCCTTAGGCTGCTAAGCACGACTCACTGACCTTTTGCGGACAGTGTAGATCCAAGATCAGACTGCACAGAACGTGCAGTCTGATCTTGGATCTGCACTGTCCGATAAGGATCTATTTCTCCCCCAAAATAGTTTTGAAATAGCAAAATTTGGAATTTTACTAACGAATTGACAGTTTCATTTAACTTATTGAGCGGGACAAGAGTTAACATGCTTTCGAGGCAGTTGTCACTCCCTAATTGACGTTGTCCTACTTTTTATGAGGGTGGGGTTGGGTCTAATTCCTTCAGTCGTACTTTATATGTGGGTTCAATCCCTAGTTGAGCTGCTCTTTCACTGTGAAAGTCTTAAACCCTGTGCCAGAACACTCCGTCATCTTACAATCCAGAGGAAGAAGGGTAAGGAAAACAAACTGACTGATTGATTGAATGGTGTTTTACGTCGCTATCAACATTATTTCAGTCATATCACGTCGACAGTTCGCATGTTTATTTATATCCTTGGTTTCACCAGTACGAGGCTAAGGCTTTAAGGTGTCTTGCCCAAGGACACTCCAATGAAAAACTCAGTATATCCAGTAAGCCTCGAAAGGTCGGCCTCCAGATTACAAGTCATACACTTTATTACTGAGCAACCTAGGGTCCCTCGTGGAAAACAGGAGAAAGTGATGATAAACATTTAAAGTTATTTCTTTTCTAACCTTTAAAGGACTAATCGCAAAATTTGAGTCGAATTCAATTTTTCATCTGCAAATCCTTTCAATGTTGACAAGACACTTCAGAGCCATAGCCTAGTATTTTTGAAATCCATGACATATATGAATATGTGAGCTGTCGCCGTAATGTATCATATGACTGGAATTCTGTTGAAAGCAGCTTAAAATTCTTTCCCAAACAATCTCGACTATCAGCGACCCTTGAGCAAAAACGCTTCTGAAAAACGTTTTAGAAAAAAGAGAAAATCCTGGTAACCAGCATTTTCTAGTTTTCCCACAATGTTTTCTACAGTTCCAAAAACATTTTCAATTTCTGAGTCCTGTATAAAAGCAACAAACGTTTTCAGTCTAGATATAAAACCTAAGTAATTACATTTTTTCAAGGTCACTTTTATCTTCAGTGTCTCAACTAAGCGGACGGTGTAGATAAAGATAAGACTGCACGTTTTGTGCAGTCTGACCTTGATCTACACTGGGCGCAAAAGCAACTGTAGTTATGAAAGGCGCTTTAAGGATTAAGCAAGTTCGATGATTGCTCCCTGGAAATCTTGAACTAGTACACCCTGTACACAAAACGCGATCTGTGTGGTTCCAACGGTTGACCCGACGGTACTAAATTCGAACCAAGAACCGCTGACGTGAAAGGCCGGCGGCCTATCCCTGCACACACAGAAATTGTGCAGCCCGACCTTGTTCTTACTGTCCGTAAAAGATCCTTGAGTCGCGCATAGTAGCTTAAGGGATAAGATTTAAGTTTACTTTACGACAACTTTTGTCGACTGTTGTCGGTGGTCTAGGGCACCTTTGCGCTTTCTAATCGCTTAACCGGATCAAATAAAAACGATTATGGGTCCATTAAAGTAAATAAGAAATAAGGGTGTGCTAATTTAGTGTTTGAAATTTGACCTCAGTGTTTTGGGGGTCATTTATACCTTTCCCAAACAAGCCCTGGTTTTCACGTGTATGCAGTACAAGTCTTTTGAAAACACAGTGGGAAAAGGAGAAATTGCTCGTAACGAGCAATTTCTCCTTTTCCCACAGTGTTTTCTACCCTTTTGGAGAACTTTCTGTCACTTTCATCAAATTTAAAATTGTCATCTCCAAACTCTTTCAATTTGGACCAGTCTAAATTTTATCGTTTGGGAAAGGGCTATACCCGATTTTTACCTTTCATCTTTTGAAGTGTTGCGTTGCTCAGTTGTGGTGGTTTAGGGCTCGCAATCCGAAGGTACCGGATTCGATCTGCAGGTTTTCCGTGGAAGCGTGTCAGGGCAAGACAATTCAAGGCCCTGGCCTTGAAGTGGTGAAACCGAGGGTACACTGAAAGAAGTGAGTTTCCATTGCAGTCTGATTTTAATCTACACTATCCTGAAAAACGCATTGAATCTTTCCTAGCAGCCTGAGCGTTTAGAATGGTTTGCGAGTGCGGGTCTCCACGATACATTGGTTAAGGCGTTCGTTTTGTAATAAGTAAATCCATGTGCGATCCTCGGTAGTGGCGCTGGTGACCTGGAAATGTCCTTGGGCAAGGTACAGCAGATCCGGACCGGACTGGAGTCATTACATGTACCAGCGAAAGAGATTCAGCACACAGTGGTTTTCAAGATGTTTCCAACTTAATGCGCTTTTCTTCCGAGTCCCTGTTGCTCAGTAGCTAGTAAATAATGGCTTGCCTTCCAAAAGTTGCATGTATGAGTTCCAATGATTTCTTTATACTGTGCCACATATAAGAAATAAGGCGGGCGCTTTTAAAATGTGCGTATCATCAATTTACACAATCCCGACTTTTCACGACCCTGAGAAAGAAGCCTTTTGAAAACATTGGGGGAAAAGGAGAAAATGCTGGTAACTTTCTCCTTTTCCCACAATGTTTTCTACCCTTCCCAAAACAATTTTTAGTTTTTCTGTTGCATTTATTTTGTCGTCTGCAATTCCTTTCAATTTGGACTAGTCTAAAATTTTGTCGTTTGGTAAAGAGTTAAGGGAAGTTAAGTAGTTCAAAGATAGATGTACTGACGGCTGCGCATAATTGAAAACATATCGAAAATACGACGAACAATAATGGTGATAGTTGTCATTTGTCATGCTGTTTGAAGGGTGGAAATACTCTGTACAAGGCTATGTTAATTTTTGTGTGGGCTTAAAGTATTAACTCTATAAATAAACATTAATCTCTGTCCAAAAATAAATAAATCAGATTCTTGATCCCAAATGAACCCTTTCTCACTGACTGAACTTACCAATTATTGGAAAGGGAGAAAATGCTTCTCTCAAGCGATCGCTTCTTTCGCTACAATGTTTTGTTTTTTTCGATTTTTCGGTATGAAAAGCGATATAAAACTTCACAGTTGTGCAGCAAAGTATAAACCCTGTCCCAAACGACAAATTCCAGACTTTTCTAAATTAAAAGCATTCGCAGACGACAAATTGAATGCGGCATACGCGTTTAATTTTGTTTTTGAAAGGTTAGAAAATATTGGGCGAGAAGGAGAAAATGCTGGTTTTCTTCTTTTCCTTCAATGTTTTCAAAAGCTTTCTTTGTCAGGGCTGTTAAAACTCGGTAAAGGGATAACTTATGAACTTCCGGCACATATTTGCTACAAACGACTCTGAAAACATTCTTGTGAAACATTGATGTTCAGCATAACTTAACATTTAATACGAGAACACATATGTAAATATTGTGGCGACAGCAGTTTCTTCTTTTATTGAAATGTTTTCAGTCTTTCTGCTGCGATACGAAAAAGGTGTCGTCTGTAAGAGGCAAGGCTTTAATCCGTTATTAACTCTTTACCAAACGAAAAAAATATACTTTTTCCAAATTTAAGGCATTTGCAGACGACAAAATTTATGTAACTGAAAAATTTAAATTTGTGTTGGGATGGATAGAAAACATTGTGGGAAAAGGAAAAAATGCTGTTTACCATTATTTTCTCCTTTTTCCCCCCAATGTATTTTCAAAGCTTTCTTTCTCAGTGTCATTAAAAGTCGGGATTGTGTGGTAAAAGGTTAAACAGTCTCGGGGAATTTACGATCCTAAGGAAGAAGGCTTGTGAAAGCAACGTTTTAAAAGGACAAAAATGTAGATAACCAGCATTTGAATTCCCCGTTTTCCAGACTGTTTTCTGTACTTTCTGAGACAAAATTCATCAGTTTGGCACCTTTTTATTTGTCGTCAGCTATTGCTCTCGAATTTAGAAGAGTCATAAATGTTGTTTTCTGGTACAGAGTTAAGAGTTAACTCTTTACCAGACAATCCCATGTTTTAGCCTAATGACCCTGGGAAAGGGAGCCCTTTGAAAACATTGTGGGAAAACGGGAAAATGCTGGCAGCCAGCATTTTCTCCCTTTTCCACGATCTTTTCCTTCATGATAGAGAAAAATCCCACCACGTGGGACTTATTTGATTTGTCGTCTGCTAATGGTTCCCATTTGGGAGATTCATAAAGTTTGCCGTCTGGATGAAGACTTAACTTTTTACCCTACAACAAAATTGTAGACATCCCCAAATTGAACACAACTGCAGACGGCAAATTAGATGTGGCTCTAATGAAAGCATTTGTCTGTGATGCGATTGAAAACATTGTGGTAAAAGGAGAAAATGCTGGTTACCAGCATTTTCTCCTTCTACCACAATGTTTTCCAAAGGCTTCGTCTTTAGGATCGTTTAAACACAGGATTGTTTGGTAAAGAGTTAACTTTTTACCAAACATTTCCCTATTTTTCCGGCCCTGAGGAAAAAGCTTTTTGAAAACATTGTGGGAAAAGGAGAAAATGCTGGTAACAAGCATTTTCTCCTTTTCCCACAATGTTTTCTATCCTATCACAGAATTGAAGCTCGTTTGTATTAATATCGAATTCGTAGTCCACAGATGCTTTGAATCTGGGAGAGTCTAACATTTTTCGTGTGGGAAAGGGTTAAACGACTACAAATTCCATTGTGAACACGTGGAGCGAGGCTAAGTCTGTTTTCATGTTATTGTTGCATTAGCATTGTTTACAAGTTGGGTTGATCGCAGATATAAGTTTTTGTATTTTTTTGTGAACTGGTTATATTTATTGATAAATATCCTTATATAGTCAATACACCTCAAACTTGGTATATTGTGCCATGTAAGTAACCTTTTCATCCTAATTCTGTGTTTATTGGTCTTTTTTGTTTGTGTGTCAAAATGGAATTCCAACCCTATCTACCTTTTGAATAAATTTTTTAAAGAAATGCTAATATTTTTCCCCCAATTTACGGTTGTTTTCTTTTCCCCACCAGAACATCTTGCAGGATGTTTTTGTCTTGACAGTGTAGGCGCGAGATCAGGCTTCACATTCTCTCCAGTCTGATCCATAATATCCACTATGTCTGCAAAAAGTACCCGAAGTGTTTCCTCGGCGTCTTAAGGAATTTAACGCTAAAATGTATCATTACGAAACGAATTTTTACATTCCTGCTGCAAGTCGAATGTTTTTGAAACCATGGAAACAAAAGGAATAATTACCTGAAATAGGCATTTGCTCCTTTTCACAATGCCCGCAAAACTTACAATAATAAATGTTTCTTTCTTTGAAAGGTTTATCCATTTTAACGTTGTAATAGCTTTCGGTAGGTCAGAGTAATAGTATGTAAATTAACTGTTGTAGTAGGCAGATACATGTATAACATTTTATGTGTTTGGTATACCAAAGGGAACAGTCAAGGAGTTAGGTTCCATTCTTTATCGAACGGTTGGTATCCGAATTTCATTTTTTTCTTTTTGTTTTACCCCATACAAGAGAGCAAAAGTTAAGAATTTTTTTAAATTTAAAGTATTTTGAAATCACTCTAATGTAGGGATGCGAAAAGAGACAACTAAATTGTCGGAAAATTTTTAGAAAATGCTGCTGACCAATTATTTGTAGTGTATTGTGTATTAAAATACTGCAGAATGACTTTTCAAAATTATTTTCGCAGAAGGATTCTAAGCTTATCATTTTCACAGAAGAATTCTGAGCTTATCTATTTCGAACTGTGCAGATCTGAAATCAGACTGCACGATCTGTACAGTCTGATCTTCATCTACACTGGCGGCAAAATGACACAGAGTCGTGCTTGGCAGCTCGTATTAAATAATAATTTGAGCGATGCTCGGTCCAAAGGTGTTTTAACCCTTTCCCAAACGACAAATTTTGGACTGGTCCAAATTGAAAGAGTTTGTAGACGACAATTTTAAATTCGATGAAAATAGCAGAAAGTTCTCAAAAAAGGTAGAAATTACTGTGGGAAAAGGAGAAATTGCTCGTTACGAGCAATTTCTCCTTTTCCCACAGTGTTTTCAAAAGACTTGTACTGCAGACACGTGAACACCAGGGCTTGTTTGGGAAAGGGTTAATGTATCTCTGTGATGCATTATACCAAGCAAGTCATTAGATAATTAGGGATCCATGTACTGTACATGTGATCCATTTAGTTTACTAATCGAATGAATCATGAGGTAGAATGGTCCTTTGACATGCAGAAAATCGACCAATTGCAAAAAGTATCGACCTAGGTCGATACTTTTTGCAGATGCATTAAACATTCTTTTTTGAGAGCATGGCTTGTTAATATTTGTTTCCATGAGTTAAAATAGGGAATGATTTATCCACTTACCAAAAAATCCCGAGTTTTCGCGACCCTGGGAAAGAAAACTTTTGAACACGTTAAAAAAAAAATGAGAAAATGCTGGTAACCAGTATCTTCTCCTTTTCCGTCAACGGTTCCTGTTATAGTCAGAGACTTCAAGCTCATTTGTACCAATTGCGAATTTGTCATCTGCAAATGTTTGGAATTAGGAAGAGTCTAAAATTTGTCATTTGAGAAGAGTTGACTGGATGTTCACGCCAGCTGAGTGAGATCAGATTGTCAAAACATGCAGGCTTATCTTCTGCCAATCTCTTTACAGATCTGAGTCAAGATACTTCATCTGTGTTTGTGTGTTTCTACTTTGAAGAAAAAAAGGTCGCACTTCATATTTACTTAGGATATTGTGCAAAACAGTCTTGTCTGGGAAAAATCAACGAAACGATTTAGACTTCCACAATTTACAAAACGACAAAATTTTATACTTGGAGAAATTGAAAGGTTTTACAGACGACAAAATACGTGTGACTCAAAGGTAGCTTTGGGAAGGAAAGAAAACGTTAAGAAAAAAGGAGAAAAAGCTGATAAAAATAATTGTTCTCCTTTTTCAACAATGTTTTCAAAAGCTTTCTTCCTGAGGGTTGCTTAAACTCGAAATTGTTAAAGAGTTAACTTGTTCTCTTCGACTCGAGGAATATTTAGTTTTTCTTTCGCTTTTTATAACTATCTTGACAGTACTACTGGGTACGTATTCACCAACCATTTTTCAGAATATTCTTAGTCTTACTCTTCAAGATTTTCCAAATTTGAAAGTAACACAACTTCTGATTGGCTAAACCAAATGGTTTAGCCAATCAGAAGTTGTATTACTTTCAAGTTTAGAAAATTCTGAAGAATAAGACTAAGAACGGTCTTAAGAATGGTTGGTGAATACGGACCCTGATAATGTGTCAATGTAGTGATAATCATTAGTCATCGCAGAAAACTACAATACCTTGATATCAAGGAAACCTTGGTAGATCTACGCTATTCGGGCGCTAGTCGTTGGTAAGGCATTGCAGGGCCTGAGCCTAACTGTTGCGAAAACCCAGACAAGAAACTCGAAAAGATCAGATTTAGCAGTGTATGAATGAGATGCTTTGGAAAGCAACGTAAAACATCCATCACACCAAACCTCGGGTTAGGCTTTTTTTGGACAATTTGTTACTTCACAAGACTTACTCTTAATCGAATTGGATTTGGCGTTGTTCACCAGTTTCTGCTTTTTTCGATTGCAGGTCAAGGCGAGGAAGTTTGTCAACTTCCGGTTCCAGCACGTCGACTTCCGGTTCATCTGGTTCCTCATCTTTTGATGGTAAGTTATTCTTCAAGTATTTATTTGAGAAACAGAAAGTGGATTGACAAGTGGATCTATAATTTTGACCTTTTGACCTTCCTCTAAGATCTCCTCTCTCTCTCTCTCTCTTGAAATAATCGGCATTTATAATAAAAATTTTCACACCCTGGCTGGCATATCAATATCCTCTCATAGATCTACACCTCTTTTATCATAAAAAAAAAAGAATCACGATGTAAATCGATAAAACTTCATGCCGATTCCATTAGACACTACAATAGAAAATTGATACCCGTAAAACTGCGTGTTAGGTTTTCTTTGTAAAAAGATTATGCATTGACTTTTTAGAAAGTATGCCTGAATGTCAGTGCAAAGATGGTTTGTTTTGTGGTGCAGACGCCACCCCCAGGAGCACAGTCGGTAGCATACAGGACTTGACAACCGAGGGTCGCTTGTTCAAATCCCAAGCTCGGCCAAATTCTTTCCGAGGACTGATCTTAGTCATTGCGACAGGATTTATTCCCCTCTTGTCGCTGGTTCCTGTTTCAACGATGGTTATGTGGGAAAACAGCCAGTGACTTGGGAAGAATATTGTGCATTGTTGAAAGGGTTAAAAAAAAAACTGTAGAAAAAGGGGGAAAATGATAGTAACCGGCATTTCTCCCTTTCCCACAATATTTCAAATGACCGTCTCCCTAAGTGTCGTAAAACACCAGGTGGTTTGGTTGATATTCAATATAAATTTTTGCCTTCTAGGGTATGTGAAGATAATATTCAATAAATTAGATAAACAGGTCACATAGCTAAGTACGTAATTCTTCAGATATTTTTGACTTTTTAATTTGCTCAAAGGCCGATGGCGACTCAAGTAGCTTTTACAGGCCGCATAGATCAAGATCAGACTGCACAAAACGGGCAATCTGATTCTTCATCTACACCGTCAGTTCTTTGATGCTTAACTGTGGTCAGAAAAAGTATTTAGATAAAACGGAATTCCACCTATAGACGTTTAAAAGAAAATAAGATTTATTTCGTTATCAGAGAAAGATTCTACTTTTTATACAAGACGACCAACTCTAAGACTTGAACCAACCCTTATCCTGCTAAATAAGTAAAACAAAACTTTCAAGTCGATAGTAAAAACCGGATTAATGTTATTCCAAACTTATTTTTTTTAGAGCGAAACTATCTTCTTATCGGATATTGTAGATCTAAGATCAGACTGCACGTTCTGTGCAGTCTGATCGTGATCTACATTGTCCGCAAAAGGTCAGTGAGTTGCTCTTAGCAGCTTAAGGGCTAACCGAAAGAATTTGCAGACGACATTTAAGAACAGCTCAAATGATGGAATTTACCTTCGACAGGGTAGGAAAAATATTGGGAAAAGGAGAAAAAGCTGTTTACTGGCATTTTCTTCTTTTCCTACGATATTTTCAAAGACCTTCTTCTTCAGGGTCGTTGAAATTCGGGATTGTTTTATAAAGCAATAACAGACATTGAGAAAGAAGCCTATAAGAATATGATGGAAAAAGAGAAATATTCTGAAAGCCTGCATTTTCTTCTTTTTCTCACAATGTTAAGACTTAAGTACCCTGTCAAAGACCAATCTCCTCATTTGAGCTACCTCACTAACCTTTTGCGGACAGTTTAGATCAAGATCAGACTGCACAGAACGTGCAGTCTGATCTTTGATCTACACTTTCCGATAAGGAGACGTTTTTTCTCTCCAGAAATAAAGTATAAAAAAGCACTACATGTATTCGGGTTTTTGACTATCGGCTTGAAAGTTTTATTTAACTTATTTAGCAGGATAACGGTTAAAAGATCTGGAACCACAACAACAACAACAACATTTAAAGTCTATCGATGTCACATGAAGCCTTTGATCATTGTATTGATCTTTACCCCTCATTTGTGGCCTGACAGATGGCCTGAAACCCCCTTTTTTATTTTCTATACAATAAAATATTTACAAGAATTTAACAGTATAGAATATCAATAACAATTCTATTGCTTGTTGACCCTTTGGTCACGAGACGTGACTCCAGGGACTTCTTCGGACGGTGTAGATCAAAGATCAGACTGCACAGAACGTGCAGTCTGATCCTGGATCTACACTGTCCGATCCTTTGACTTTTTTTTCGAAAAGAACTTTAAAAGCGCACTTGTTAGAACCTTTCTATTGACCTTATCAAATTTCATTTCCCTTATTGTGCGACATAAGGGTTAATTTCTTTCATTTCCGCACATTTTTTTTTTTCATCCGGTGTTTATTGGTCTCTGAAGCGAATTTCCTCAATAGTCATGATCGTTAAATCACGGGACCGCTCGGTAAAGGGTTACATCTTTACCAAAATTACAAAATTGCAGATATGTCCACATTTAAAACATTTGAAGACGTGTTGAACGTGGAAAAATATTGAAGTTGATTCAGAGTGGGAAAAGGACAAAATGCTGCTCATCAGCTTTTCTTTTCCTTTTCCTAAATGTTTTCGAAAACCTTTTCTCTCAGGGTTGTTTATTTACGTTTTTGTTATAAGGATTAAAGAAGCATAAAATTAGATTTTGACCAACAATTTTTTTTTTAGACTGAAGTTGAAATTTTGCAAAAAAAAATCTATTAAAAGTCACGATTTACCATAGATTGGAATTCAACCTGCAACTTTCTATTGCAAAGTCCAGCGACCCTACCAAGCTATGCATACTACGGCTACCCCGCGACTGACGGAAAAAGAAGTTTAATGAAAATGAAATAAAAATATGAAATGGGACAGCTTAGAGATATGAACGATAGTTATTTAACCCTTTACCACACAATCCCGTGTTTTAACGACCCAGGAAGAGAAGGCAGTTGAAAACATTGTTGGAAAAGGAGAAAATGCTGGTAACCAGCATTTTCTCCTTTTCCAACAATGTTTTCTACCCCATCAAAGACATAAATCATTATATAAGCTACATTAATTTGTCGTCTGCAAATGCTTTCAATTTGGTCAAGTCCAAAATTTTGTCGTTTGGTAAAGAGTAAAACCAGCATTTTCTCCTTTTCCCACTATGTTTTCTACCCTATCTAAGAAAAGTTGCACCATTTAAGACACATCGAAATTGTTGTCTGCAAATACTTTCAATTTGGACAAGGCTAAAATTTTGTCGTCTTGTAAAGGGTTAAAGAATGATTGATTGATTGTATAGTGTTTAACGCCGTTTTCAACATTATTTCAATTATATCGGGGCGGCCAGTGCACCTATCCATGCTTTCCAGGAATTTCTTTTACCAGTACTCCGCACAATATTCTTTCAAAGCCACTGGCTGCTTTCCCACATAGCCATTGTCGAAACAATGGTCAGCGGTGGGAGAAGAATGAATCCTGTCGCAATGGCTATCATCAATCCTCGGAAAGAAATTGGCCGAGCCGGGGATCGAACCAGCGACCTCCTGTTCTCAAGTCCTGTACGCTATCGACTGAACGACGGGGCTAGGCAAAGGGTTAAAGAAATAAAGGGTTGAAATTTGCATGAGTCACGTAGTTATCAGACTCCAATTATTCTATCACTTGATATCGATTTATTGAAATCGATATCCACAAACATGGGCAATTAATTGTTGTGAAGGACTTGAACAGAATAAGTAGCTCCCGGTCAAATACTTGACCCTCGACAAACAGCTGGCAAAAATCGACCAGCATCCGTATTCATCAATCATCTTGCATTGCATTCTTATTCTCTAGA
The DNA here is from genome assembly GCA_945859785.2 of Tridacna gigas. Taxonomy (NCBI): domain Eukaryota; kingdom Metazoa; phylum Mollusca; class Bivalvia; order Cardiida; family Cardiidae; genus Tridacna; species Tridacna gigas. Next base: position 25,747,830 of record OX244043.2, on the reverse strand, counting down.
TTTTTCTTAAATTGCAAAGTAACACGCTTTTAAATTGGTAACACCATGCTCTGTGAAAAGGGGGTTCAGTGCATCTGCAAGAATTATCGACCAATGTCAGGCTGACCTGGGCAGAAAACTTTTTCTGTTGCCCAATTTTCTGCATGCCAAAGGACCGTTCTACGTCATGATTCAGTCGGTTGTTAGATAAAATGGATTTTATGGATTCATAGGTATATTACGACTTGTATGGTACAATACATCACGGTCAGTAGAACTATTCATTTGGTTTAGCCATCCGAAAGAGTGTTAATTTCAGAATTTTGAGTAAGTCTTAGAATGCTCTCTGACGGCTTGGTAAATACGGTCCGCAGAATGCCACTTGAAACAAACAAACAATGCAAACATGCATCCAGTAGGACACCACGTTTCAGCTTACATGACTGAAGACGTCAACGATTTCCTGATACCTTTTTTTTTTCTGAAAACATTACCGTTCCACCCGACATAACCAGCATTTTCTCCTTTTCCCACAATGCTCCTACTCTTTCACAGTCAAATCTTATAATTCCAACCACAATTAAACTGTCGTCTGCAAATGCTTTCAAGTTGGACGACTCTAAATGAGCCGTGCTCTGGTAAAACGGGGCTTAATGCATCTCTGTGATCCATGGTACCAAGCAAACCTTCACACATTAATGGATCCATAACACACCAACAACCAACTTAATCATGAGGTAGACTGGTCCTTGGGCATATAGAAAATTTACCCGCACCGAAAAGTTTCGGCCCAGGTCAGCCTGCGCGAACTGCGCAGGCTGACCTGGACCGATACTTTTCGCAGATGCATTAAGCCCCGTTTTCACAGAGCATGGCTCAATTTAATATTTACCGTCCGGTAAAGAGGTAAAAATGGATAGACTTTATACTTATCTAGATTGAGAGTATTTTACATGGATACGACATGTAAAATCAAAGTGCTGTAAGCACTGTAATCGGTCGACACAGAATAATTACAGTGGTTTGAATTTGGTAACTGTATTGTAACATATAAAAGCTGTATAACATATGTCTGCATTATAACTTTTGAATTGTTTACTTTTGGCTGCTTATAGGCCTTTCATTTTTCCATTTTGAACAAGACATCGTATTCATCTTGACAGACTGTCCTACTTATTTTTTAGCGGGCCAAGTCGCCCAGTCCAAACGTCTGCTGGCAAATTTCTCCTACATTATACTTTCAAAGAATGTAGATACCCAATAGCTCCCTAACCGTCAACTCTTTACCAAATGATAAAATTTTAGACTTGTCCAAATCAAAAGCATCTGCACATGACCATTAAATGTAGACCAAATGATGATCTGAATCGTTGAAAGGGTAAAAACACATGGGAAAAGGAGAAAATGGTAACCTGCATTTTCCCCTTTTCTCACAATGTTTTCAACTTCTTTCTCACGGGCATTAACAAAGGATAGTTTGGTTAAGAGTTAAAACACTCAGTTAATCGACTAGCCTTTTACAGTCAGGAAAACAATATCAAACATTAGGCTTCAATTTCATGGTCGTTTTTTTTTTTTCCCATATACATCCCAAATAGACAGACAATTAGATCTAAGATATGAACGTCTGTGATACTGAATTGCATTGCGTTCAAAGGACAGTCTGATCTTTGGCTTTTATTGTCTTCAAAAGCGACTTTACTTGTCCATAGCAACACAAGTAATTGTATTTAAGTCATTCTAATCAGTAAGAGCATAACTGCGGTAGCCTTGATCTCTTTATCTGAAATGTGGAAAGGACGAGAATCGACCAATGTGGAATAGCTGATGAGACACACACGTTGCTGACATTTGCACGCTTAGAGCGCTAAATTGTTAAAATAGACATGTTAAGCTTAGAAAAGCAGCCTAAATCTTGCAGGACCATTGCTGTCTTGAGTAGAATAACTCGGAAAACTGGCATGACAGATCCAAGATCTGACTGCATGTTCTGAGCAGTCTGGTCTGAATCCGCACTCTCTGCAAAGACTTTTTCCCTGGTTCGTTGATTAAGATATGGAGAATATAACAGTAAGTGAGCTTATTTGTGTGACCGTTTGAGAGTTTTTTTTATCCTCTATGAAAATGTTCTATTTGACAAAATTTCGAAAATCTTTTAAATGGGTGAAAAACGCTGTGGAAAAAAGAGAACATGCTGAATACATACAGTTTTTCCAACTATATTTTCAAAGCCACACAGGATTGTTTGGTCAAGGGTTTACAGACTGATTCCAGTCTGTAGAAACTCACCAAGAAGAAACATGTAAGTGAGTGTAAAATGGTAGTGCCATGGCTGAAAGGAGAGGAAAAGGGACTGTAAAAACAATTCAACCCTTATCCCGCTAAAACATTGAAATGAAATTTCAAACCGGTGGTAAAACCCGAATAATTCTATGTCAAACTTATTCTTTTTTGGAAAAAAAAAATCTCCTTATCGGACAGTATACATCCAAGATCAGACTGCACGTTCTGTGCAGTCTGATCTTGATCTATACTATCCGCAAAATAGGTCAGCGAGTCGCACTTAGCAGCCTAGGGGTTAATACATCATACGCTGAAAGATGCGTAATCAGTCAGTATTGCGAATGGAAAGTCTCGGTACTAAGGTTGCAAGCGATGAATCGCCAGTCCATTCTGAAAATGTTTACGTATTGGCCTCTCCGCGAGGGCCATGACCTTTACACAACTCTATACCCTTTGTCCCCACAGCTTCACACGCTTCGCCTCGCTAACATTAAACGACCAGCCGGTTACTATTTTAAACTTACGGCTGTTACGAGTTGCATTTACAACAGTTTTCTCTTAGGCAGAGCAATCTAAATTTTCAAATTCTTTTCAAGCAATGTTTCCTGTTGCGATTTTATTCCTCTCAAGACCAACATGACCTATTATCTTTTCAACACCTGCTACATATACGGAGAGCACTCGTCACAACTCGGCCGATCCCGTAACTACGTATAACTATCAACGAATCACTCGAAATTTGCCGAATGACATGGACAGCAGACGACTGCAAGATGTGTTCACATCACCCAATACACTTGATTCGCACCCGTTTCATTCATAAAGTTGCTGCTTATTACTGACCACATTTCTTATACTCGTGTTGAAAGTAAACTGCTCCAGTTTTTGCTGGCCAGAGATTTTGATAGTGCTGTAATTATGACATACTTCAATACTAAACAAATTGTAACCGCCGTTTATTACATAATTGAAAAGTTATTATGGGATTACTTGGCATTACTTAACGCCTGTTTACCGCTAATTACTATTCCTGCGCTTATCTGGGTCAAAGGTGCGGTTATCTGGGTCAAAAGTAGTTTTTGTAATAAGGTCATCGCAGCAGGTATAAGCGTTAAAAGGCTGTAAGTAAAAGCTCTTCCGAGTTGCAGTTACACCAGTTTGCCCTAAGTAGACGGGTTTCCGAAGTTTTCCATCTCTCTAATCGAGCTACCGCCCGATTAAAAACGGCTAAGATGACATTATTTATCCTCGAAGGTTTACAAACTATTTGGAGAAAGGAGAAAATGCCAAAAGTCGGCATTTTCCTTTTCTTTCCCACACCGTTTTCTACCCCCTTCAGAGGCAAACATCATCATTTTACCCACATTTGCATTAGCGTATGCAAGTGCTTTTAATTTGGACAAGTTTGATTTTTTTTTGTCTGTTAAGGAGCGAAGCGCTTTGTTCTAGTAGCAAGATTCTCACGAAAAATTCTTTTCTTTTTTTCAACCTCAGGTTGCAGTTTATCATCATTAAGTTCGATCCGTTCTGCAGACACGGCGAGTATCCATTCCAGCGCCTCCAGCTCTGACTCTGACTCCATAATGGTAACTAGCGACCCCTACCGGTTACAGTTACAGTTTATGGTGGACGCACATGAGGTATGTTTAATCTTTCAGAAATGAAATCGACCTGGGTCGATACTTTTCGCAGATGCATAAAACCCCTTTTCACAAAGCGTGGCTCAAATGCAATCCTTTCGTTCAGCTTTCGTGATACAGAGAGCGCTTATGCATTTTAGCACTGTATCCATTTTAGCACTGTATCCATTTTCAACACAGGCCCAGGCTTAAATAATCATAGAGAAAGACTTTTGATAACATCATGAACAAAGGACCAAATGCTAGTCACAAGTATTTTCTCTCTTCCACCCCCTCTTTTTTAAAAAAAAAAAAAACTTCTCAGAGACAAACCCAATCAGTTTAGCCGCAAATATTATACTTCACTTTAGACATTTCCAAAAAAATTTATATAGGTTCGAGTTACGACACAGGCTCATCTTTCGTGCTTAAATTCACTGATAAATGGACCATGCTCTGGCAAAAAGGGGTTTAATGCGTCTCCGTGATCTATTATACCATGCAAGTCATCGCATAGTTATGGATCCATAAAATCCATTTTGTCTAACAATCGGCTGATTCCTAAGGTAGAAAGGTCCATGGACACGCAGAAAATTTACCAAAAGCAGACAGCTGCTACACAGGTCCGCCTGTGCAATCCGCAGACTGACCTGGGTTTAAAGCTTTTTCAGATGTATTGCATCCCCTATCTACAGAGCATAGCTCAAATGTACATAGGGTCCATACCTACACATCTATCTGCTGCCTCTCGGTGCTTGATTCGTAGTGCAAGCAAATTCAAATAGCTCTTGGAATGACCAGGGCGTATATTCGTCAACTTCTCTAACTTGCATTTTTAAACCCTTTGTAATTTTTGAAGTGACACAATTTCTTTTAGGCTAAGCCAAATAATTTAGCTATCTAATTGAAATGAGCCATGCTCTGGCAAAAGGGGGCTTAATGCATCTCCATAATACATGAAACCAAGCAATTCATCACATGATCGTTGCTTCAAGAAATCATTTTTTTTCTAACAACTGACTGAATCATGAGGTAGACTGGTCCTTTGACATACAGAAAATTTGACCAATAGTGAAAAGTTTCGGCGCTGGCTGACCCGACTCGATACTTTTCGCAGATGCATTATGCCCCCTTTTTACAGAGCATGGCTCAAATAGTTTTGTCAAAACCAAATTGGTTTTCTTTGGAGATGGAGAACTAGACAATACAATTCAGAATGGTTGGTGAATACGAGCTTAAAGTTGTCCCACATGCGTTCCTGGAATTAATTTTGCAAGTACTACTCATAAAATTGTCTCAAAAGCAAATAGTTTTTGCATTATGACGTTGATCTTTAAATGTATTTATCGGATAACATTTTTAAACTTGTACATTACAGGTCCTCCCACTAGCTGAACTGTACCAGCCTGTAGTAGACTGGATCGACCAAGATCTTCATATTTTCCGTGTCGAGCAGAAAAACGGAGAAACGGAATGTAACCAGTCTTTCAATCAACCAAAACGTTTTTCACGCATGCCTGGTGTTGCGGTTATGTTATTTCTGAGTGAGGAAGGACCGCTTGGATATGAGAGGTTGCAATCCGCTCAAAGACGTTTTGAAAAGCCTCCTTGGAAATTTCATCATACTGAAAAAGTGGGTCAAGGCAAAATTAATCCGTATCCATTTAATAGTGCTGACTATTATTATACGTCCGAAGAACTTCCGCTTTGGGCGGTGAGACTAGTGCATTGTGGGAAAGAGTTCATTCGGATTGTTTTGTTTACAAGCCAGGAATGTTGGAATGACATGTTGGAATTTTACAAGCTTGTAATTGGCTTAGAACCTGACGTTGGGAAAGACGATTTTTGTTTGTTTACAGTGAACTCAAAAGACAAATACGATGTGCAGTTTGCGCTGAAAAAACTCAAAGGAGAAACGAAACCTCGAGTTCTAGATTCTGTGAAATTAAAATTCCGGGTCAAGGAGGTAGGAAGTCTTGTGCCATTGTTTCCAAACGTGTGTAAACCGATTTCTGACCGGATGTGGGAAACAAAAGATCATGATGGAAACACTATTTTGATAGAAGTGAACGATCATGCAAGAACTACGTCGTCAACGCCGTCACTGGAAAAGGAAATGACGTCATATGTCAATAGAAATTCTTCACGCTCATCTACACAGTCAGTGCAATCAGTGCAATCCCTCACTTCTATGACGTCATCACTAACGTCATCGTCAAACTCGTCCATGACAAACGTTTCAAGCGACGCGTCTGATAGTGCCATTTCAAGAGTGACGAAGCCAAGGGACAGAACTCTTTTTGACGACTTGCCGCCAAAATTGCCACCACGGATACCTAAAAAACTCAAATTTGTGACGCCAGAATTACCAGACGAGCCTAAAGAATGTTTGGCATCTTTGCAGGGTTTTTATGTTTGATGTTTTGTTATAGATTTAAGTTGACTGTTGCTATTTGTAAATACTGTTTACATTCACTGTTAGATCTATAGTGAAACTTGTCGTTAATTAGACCCTGACAAAACGTTTAAATCTTTACCAAACAATCGAGACACCGTATTTTAACGATTCTGAGAAAAGGCAGATTTTCAAAAACATAATGGAAAAAGGAGAAAATACTGTTAACCAGGATCTTCTTCTTTTTCCACGATATTTTCTATCCTATCAGAGGCAAATACCTTAGCGGCCTTCTCAACGTCGTCTGCAAATATTTTCAACAGTACAAGTCTAAAATGTTGTCTTAAGTTATGTCTTTGGTTCAGGAATAAAACTTTAACCCTTCACCGAGCAATCTCGAGTTTTGACGACACTGAGGAAAATGAGTTTAGAAAACATTGTGGGAAAAGGAGAAAATGCTGGTAACCAGCATTTTCTCCTTTTTCCACAATGGTTTTCACCCTTTTCTTCGACGAATCCGAACATTTTAGCCAGATCTGAGTTGTCGTCTGCAAATGCTGTCCGTATGGACGAGTAAAAAACTGGCGCGTATGGTAAAGGGCTAAGATGGACACGGTACTGGTTTTGATTTTGTAATATTTGAATATTAATCATTGGGCAGCTAAAGGATTGAAAAACTCATGTATTGCAATCTTGAACTTCTTTTCGCCAAGTACTTGTTTCTTTTTCTGTAACGTTTTCCAGACTTGTGAAATGTAGTGAAGTCAATCTTCGTATTTGTACAAAAGTGGGTTATGGTAAATGTTTACGGATAATTGAAATGATAACGAAGGATAACAAGTGTGGTTTTCTTTAATCACGTATTTTTTATGATATAATAAACTGTAAACCTTTGAACTGCTAAGCAGATTAAAAATAAGTTTTCTGCTTAAGGTACATACATGTACCAAAGTATTGCGATTCCAACCTTCTTGTTGCCGGAATAATCTCACCGTCTCAGACAGCGTAGATCCAAGATCAGACTGCACCTTCTGTGCAGTCTGATCTTGATCTAAACTGTCCACTAAAGCGCATTGAGTCGAATTTAGCAGCCTAAGGGTTGTGAGGAAATTTAAATTTGTATATGTTGTACATAAAACGTGGTGTATATACATCTACAGAGAGATTTGAAAAAATACAATGATATTTTCATATAGGTCCGTATTCATCAAGAGAAATTCTAATCCTGAATTCAACGAAATTTTCATTCTATATTCTAAAAAATTCTAATTCTAATTTCCATGAAATTATAATCCTGAATTTAGAGACATTTTAATTCTAAATTCTAAATAATACTAATTAAATTTCTAGATTGGTCATTCATTGGTCTAGACGTCATGCCTCGTCCAATCATATGGCTAGTTTTAGAATTCATAAATGAATTAATATATGAAAAAGTTGGTGAATACGGCCCAAAAAGTTATAGTTAATGATAATGACAATAATAATTGAGCCATGCTCTGTAAAAAGGAGTCTTAATGCATCTGCGAAACGTATCGACCCAGGTCAGCCTGTGCAGTCCGCGCAGGCTGACCTGGGCAGAAACCTTTCACTATTGGTCAATTTTCTGTATGTTAAAGGACCATTCTACCTTATGATACAGTCGGACATAATTGATTTTATTGGTCCCTATTTATGAGATGACTTGCTTGGTATCATGCATCACGGAGATACATTAAACCCCCTATTGCCAGAGCATGTTTCTATTATAATGATAAAAGTGGGAGGGGATTACGACAGAATATTATACAAATGAAAATGTGAAAAATGACCATTGATTGTTGTTCTTTTATTCTTAGTTGTTTATTATTATTATTATTATTATTAATGTTTTCGTATTTAACGTAACGCCTCAACTGCTTTAAGAAGGATAGGGACCTTAGTGCCCTTTCAGGAGAGGAAAGAGGGAAAAAAAAAGGGGGGGGGGCTTATGCGGATGGCATAGATCAAGATCAGACTGTGTTGATGTGCAGTCTGATTTTAAATCGATATCGTCTGCTTGTTAAGTAGTGCCTTAAAGATAAAAATAAAAAAAAAACACAATCTTTTTGGTATCAGTAGAGGTTAAGTTTCTATGAGGCAAGCTTTGGCAAAAGGGGGTTTTATACAGCTTAGGTCATATCATGGCGGTCAGTAACGCATCCATTGTTTTCCTGGCTTTCTCACACCAATACTGACACAACTTTCTTTCCAAAGCCACTGACTACTTTTCTCACATGCATCAGAGGTACGAGGCGAAAAATCGCCGGAAAGAAAGTTTGCCTCAACCGAGTATCGAACTCATAACCACCAGGTCATGAGTCAGATACGCTAACCACTGGGCTACCCGAGCAAATCATCATGTAATTATGGATCCGTAAAATCCATTCTGTCTATAACCAACTGAATCCGGAGTAAGAATGATTCTTGGACATGCAGAAAATTTACCAAAAGCAAAGTTTCGACACAGATCAGCCTGCCCTTATTGCGCATGCTGACCTGATATACTTTTTGCAGATGCATTAAACCCCCTTTTGCCACAGCATAGCTCATATTTTTGGCGCTGAAGGCGTTGCCTATTGGTCAAACGACAAAAAATTCGATTTTTTTTTAAATTCAAAGCATTTGCAGACGACAAATTAACTGTGGCTCAAATGGTAAAAATTTGAGCCACATTTAATACGTTCTGTACAAGTGTTTTCAATGTACAAAAAAAAAAAAAAAAAATGCTGTCAGGTAAAGAAATTTACAGACAGAAAGTAACTGCTTAGAAAATATTATAATGCACAACACATTGTTAACCCTTAGAGCTCCGACTAACACTGGCAGAAATTTCCAAACTCACGATCCAAATACATGTTATATAGTTTTAGGGTTGCTACTAAGCAGAACGTCTTGGCGAGGTGGACAGTGTGGATCAAAGATCAGACTGCACATACTGTGCAGTCTGATCTTGATCTACACTGGCCGCAATAGACGTCTTTGAAAACAATTGCTGTAGACATCGATAATCAACGTTTATCAAGAAGAAAACTAGAACTGCCGCAGACGAAAGAATATTCCCCACCGGTCGCTGTGTCTCTGGATCGTGAATAAAATCCAAGGGACATAACTCTAGTAACAGTCAACCATTAATAATGAAAAATACCATTAAAGTTTCGGAAAAGTTGTTAGAAAACAGTAGGAAGAAGAAAGGACATACAATTGCGTGTACGGACGGACATCTTGATTCTAGTATTATTTGCTGGGGTATAGAAAAGTGACAGGAAGAGAAAATGCCAATATCTGCTAAGCGAAAAGAACCTTATGTAGATGTATTGGTACTGATAATCTAACACGTTGGTTAAAACTGAGAGAATCCCCTCCTCCAGGTTTAGGGGCTGTCCGTGTGCCAGTGATTTGATATGATATCAAGAAATCCTGGTCCGACATCCCTGATGGCTCTCTTCTTTTGGCAAGATATTTGCAGAGCCTCAACCTAATATTGATTAGCCCTTAATCTGCTAAGCGCGACTCAGAACACGCAATCTGATCTTAGATCTACACTGTTCGATAAGCAGATATTGTTCTCCAAAAAGTAAGTTTGAAATAACATTATTCGAGTTTTCAATGTCGTCTTGAAAGTTTTTTTCAACTTATTTAGCAGGGTAAGGGTTAAACTAATGCAAGATGTGAAAAGTGAAAAAGTCGCCGTAATATGACTTTACTGTGTAGCACTGCTGGCTGACAAATAAAGTTATGCATCATAGTTCGAGATCTTGAGGTACTGTCCTATTGCATTTGCAGATTATTTTTGGTACATTTTTTGCTGTCTGATCTTGACCTACGTCCGCCGCAAAAGCTAGTCGAGTTGTCAATGACAGTAAAAAGGACTGAAGTGGCGTAACACAGCAATCAAACAAGCAAAATTTTCATTCTTAACCTTTTAGATGCTAGGCACGACACACTGACTTTTAGCAGACAGTGTAGATTAAGATCAGACTGCACAAAACGTGCAATCTGATCTTTGACCCACACTGTCCGATACGGTGTTTCCTTTCCGGTAAAATCAACTTTGAAATCGCAATATTTGGTGTGTTTACTATTGGGTGGATATTTTCGTTTCATTTATTTAGCAATTTAATCCTTAAGCTGCTAATCGCGACCCACTGACCTTTTGCGGACAGTGTAGATCAAGATCAGACTGCACAGAACGTGCAGTCTGATCTTTGATCTACACTGTCCGATACGGTATTTTATTTCCGGTGAAATCAACTTTGAAACCGCAATGTTTGGCCTTTTAGTAGAGTAGAAATTTGCGTTTCATTTATTCAGCAGCTTAAGTGTTAAGGGCCGAGAGTTCTCAGTAGTCCATAAAGAGAGATAACTACTGGCCTATTTTGGAAATAGTGTATAAGAGTTACCTCCCTTCTTAAAAAAAAAACCGTAAAACCTTAATTTTCTGCAGCTTCACAACATTCGAATACGCAAGAGAAAGTGAATCAAACAGTTTGTTTGCTTGTTCGATATTTAACGCCGTTTTCATCCGCGGCGGCCTGTGCACCTGTTGATTCTTTCCTGGAGATTCTTACCAGTGCTTTTTCACAGTATTCTTTGCAAGCCACTGGATGATTTTCCCACATTAACGTCAACAAAACGATGTTCGACGGTAAGAATGGAATGACTTCTGTCGCGCTTACTGTCATTAAATCTTGAAAGGGGGGAGGTTTGCAAGTTTGAAAAGCCATAACAAAAATACTGATTGAGCAGCCGGATCGTAGGGTCTGTAACGAATATTGAGAGAGAGAGAGAGATGGAGGGACGGACAGACGGACGGTGGTTTTTGTACCTGAACTCACCGTATGGAAAAGAAGACTCGATGACAATATTTGGAATATTGTAAGTTAAGACATATGAGCTATGCTCTGGCAAAAGGGGGCTCAATGCATATTCGTGGTTCATGATACCAAGCAAGTCATTATGCAGTTGTGGGTCGATAAAAGACTTAATCCTGGGGTAGACTGGTCCTTTGACACGCAGAAAATTGACCAAAAGCAAAAAGTTTCGGCCCAGGTCAGCCTGCGCGGATTGCGCAGGCTGACCTGGGCCGATATTTTTTGCAGATGCATTAAGGCCCCTTTTCCCAGACCATGGCTCATATCGAAATGTTCCATCTATCTGTTTCAAATTCATCGAGTCCATTTTATAAATCAAAATATGTTGTAGTCCCATACTGATATCATTCCACTTAATTATTTGATCAGTTTAAGGCCTAGTTTTTACTTACGTCTAAACATAAATATTTGAAAGTAGGGACGACACTCAATAAATAATGGTGGGTTTCTAGACCGAGTCCTTATTGACAAGCTGCTATCTCTATATTGTATGTTTACAAAACACCCTTTTCTCGCTTTTATCCCGTAGCTTTGCGAAATTGTGAACGACTTGTGTCTGAAATTAGCCCATTGCCACATGACCCCATTCTTTACCGACCTTGAGAAAAAAGACTTTTGTAGACATTGCGGGAAAAAGAGAAAATGCTGCTAAACACTACTTTCTCTTTTTCCAAAAACGGTTTCTATCCTTTGATAGACAATTTCTATTATATCAGCCACACCTAATTCTCGTCTGCAAATGTCTTCTATCTAAAAGAGTCTATAACTTTGTGGTTTGGTAACGACTAAGTGCCGTTTTCAGTATTATGTACAAATGTCCAATCACGGCGACCAGTGCACCTATTCGCCTGAACCTGGAGTTTCTGTAACCACTACTTCGAATGACATTCTTTTCAAGCTATTTGCTGCATTCTCAAATGAACATCGCCGAAATAATGTTCAGTGGTGAGACAGGAATGAATCCTGTCGCGATGACTATCATCAATCCTCAAAGAGAGTTTGGATGGGCAGGTATTCGAACTTACGGTCCTGATTTTCAAGGCTTCTACGGAGCGACTGGACTAACGAGCCCCTCGACAAAATTGTGATGTAAAATCCATAAGGTGTCATGGTCTGTATAAATGGGTATTGCGGATAATGTGGATAAAAATCAGACCACAAAAAGGTGCAGTCTGAATGTTGATCTACACCGTCCCCGACTACAACTACTAGGTAACTTGATACCTAGCTATGACCAAAAGGTCTTGTAGTTTGCATTCTTGTTGTATTTTACAGCGGCATATGACAACATCGTACTTTTTGGGATTCGATTTCGTATAATTGAAGCCTGTTATTGATCGTGTGACATTTTCACAAGGATCAGAGAAATTATGGCGCGAGATCTAAAAGGAAACCTAAAGAGGCTACGTATTACTTTAAGAAAATGCCACTGAAAAAAAGTTTTCCAATTCTTCTTCTTGTTTATAGTTGCCTTATCGATTTCAATTTTGAAAGCTATTGAGGTTTGTTATAGTTATAAAAAGAAATCTTAATTGCCACTTTTGAACGCATATAGACAAAACAGGCATTTTTTTTTTTCCTTATTTAGTTAGCACCGAGCTCTGGTAACTTAGGCCTTTTAACGTTAGGTTGTAATTTCGAGTGTCGACTCGACCGAGTATTAACACGAAAAAAAAGAGCCTTCTTCAGATGGCATATACCGGTATCTTAGATCAGACTGCACATTGCAAATTCTGTGCGCTCTGATCTCAGATCTACACCGCCCATTTTCAGTCAAGCCCATAAGATAAACACCTTTCAAAATTTCGGTAAATGGTAAATTCTACCGTCGAATATTAAACACAAACTTATTTATTTTGTGCTGTAAAAGTTAATAAAAGCCTGTGTGAATATTGCCAACTAGCCTGAATTAAATTTTATGCATGTTTTAAAGTGAAAACAGTGTGAAAAAAACAAAAGAAAAAAAACAAAAAAAAAAAAAAAAAAAAAATAAATTGCTAGTGATGAGTAACTTTTCGTTATGCCACAATGTTTTCAATAGTACTCTGCAGTAAGGCACGAAAAAGTGGTCTGCAAAAAGTAAGGTGTTTAACCTCTTACCAAACGACAAAATTTTGGACTTGATTAAATTGAAAGTATTTACAGACAATATATTAAATGCAGCTCAAATGGTACTTTCAGTGTTTGATAGGGTAAAAAAAAAAAAAAAACATTCTGGGAAAAGGAGAAAATGCTGGTTACCAGCATTTTCTCCTTTTCCCCTCAATGTTTCCAAAAGGCTTCTTTTTCGGGGTCTTTAAAAGCCAGGTTTGTGAGATAAAGAGCAAAAGCTAATACTCTATATTACGTATATTGGATTCTTTGCTATCACCAGCAAAAGCAAGCTCTTCATAAAGAAAGTCAATTCACAAATCAAACGTCTGTTTTTGTATTTACTTATTTACTTACTGCAAGCTTAAGCCTTTGTGTACTGAGTTAATATCACGGACATTTTCAACTTTGAAAAAAAAAAAAAAAACAGCCGAAATATTGCAACTTGTCTTGCTCAGAAAATGAGATAAAGTACTGGATACGGTAGACCCCAGATCAGACTATGTTGAATACAGTCCGATCTTAATCTGCACTTTTCACAATAGCAACACGTTTTATTCTGACTGTTTGAAGGGTCAAGCGTTCGTTATTGGTAAATATGGAATATCGAACTAAAGTACTTCGAGTGTTGACTTTCGAAGAAAAAGGATCCGCGCCCACAGCCTATTTTCGACATGTAGGCATGTTGAATTTTACAAAAAGTGTAGACGAAGAACAGCCAACTCATTCCTGGGGTCTGACCGTGCTATACAGCCGTCGACAGTTAAATGTCTCAGCATTTGCTATACTCTATTTAAACAACAGTCGATCCTGAACAATATTAAGTTTGGTTTCGTGGATTATTTTAATCCTTCGGCTGCTAAGCGCGACTCACTGACCTTTTGCGGACAGAGTAGATCAAGATCAGACTGCACAAAACGTGCAGCCTGATCTAGGATCTACACTGTCCGATAAGGAGATATTTCCTCTAAAAATGCCTTTGATAAAGGAACATTTGGGCTTACACTATCGGTTCGAAAGTTTCATTTTTTTTTATTTAGCAGAATAGGGATTAATCCTTAGGCTTCTAAGCACGACTACAAGTATTTTTGCGGAATGCAGACTTATAAGTTGACCCTTTCCCACACCATCCCGAGTTGTAACGGCCCTGGAAAAGAAGGCTTTTGAAAGCATTTTCGGAAAAGCTGTTGGTAACTTAGATGATCTAAAACATGCAATCTGATTCTAAACTATGTCAAAACACTCAACATTCAAATTGGAATGTTTTCAAAGTCGCAGGATGTAAATCCCTTCAGTAGGCATCCATATAACCCCTTCAGCAAATAATCCCAACTTTTAATGACCTAGACGAACAAGATTTCTGTACACATTATGGGAAAGGACAAAATGCTGGTAACCGGCATTTTTTTTCCCCAATAATGTTTTGTACCCTTTCAAAGACAAATTCCATCATTTGAGAAACATCTATTTTGTCGTCTGCTATTTGCACTGAAATTTAACTGGTCTAAATTTTGTCGTCTGGTAAAGAGTTAACGGAAATAAAATCCGTTCCAAACGACAGAGGTGGAATAAATGCAGTTTCCGGGAGACATGGGACACAATCCGAGATCAAAGCCCGAACCGTGACAGATCGTGACAACAACCTTATCGATAACCGCAATGGTCGGGAATTCTATATCCGGTTTACGACATTGTTGTGTGACACGCGACCTGATGTACGTAACTTTATCCTTGGAATGTTTTCTTTTTAATGCTCAGGTAACTCAGTGGTTAGCGTATCGGACTCGTAACCTGGTGGTTGCGAGTTCGATACACGGTTGAGGCAAACTTTCTTTCCAGCGATTTTTCGCCTCTCACCTCTGATGCATGTACGAAAAGTAGTCAGTGTCTTTGGAAAGAAAGTTGTGTCAGTATTGGTGTGAGAAAGCCAGGAAACACACGTGTGTGTCACTGACCGCCATGATATGATCCGAGCTGTAAAAATGGCGTTAAACTCCAATACAAACAAATGGAAGTTGTAAGAACTAGTTTCATCATCTAGTTTACAGACCAGATGGGTTTAACTCTTTACCAAACGACAAAATTTTAGACCTGTCCAAATTGAAAGCTTTTGCAGACGATAAAATGAATGTGACTCAAAAATTAAAATTTGTTTTGGGAAGAGTAGAAAACATTGTGGGAAAAGGAGAAAATGCTGGTAAACAGCATTTTCTCCTTTTCCCACAATGTTTTCAAAAAGGCTTCTTTCTCAGGGTCGTTAAAAGTCGGGTTTGTGTGGTAAAGAGTTAACTCTTAACCAAACGACAAAATTTTAGACTGGTCCAAATTGGCAGCATTTTCAGACAACGATATCAGTGTTGCTCAAATTATCGTATTTGACTTCGAAGGGATAGAAAACATTGTGGAAAGAGGAGAAAATGCTGGTTATCAGCATTTTCTCCTTTTTCCACGATGCTTTCAAAAGGATCTTGATCTTCACTGTCCTCACAGGGTCCTCGAGTCGCGCTCAGCAGCCTAAGGGTTAAAAGATTAACTTTTCTTCAAACAACAGGCTCTGGACTCTTACGAATCGAAAGCCTCTGCCAAAGACATGACTACTTCGAAATTGATTCAAACAAGATGATTTTTTTTCCTATAGACGAGAAAACTTTTCAAGCAATATCTCGTTTTCACATATTGCTTTCAAAAGGCCTCTCTTGTCGAGAACGGGATTGTTCGGCAATGGGTTAACAATTTTTCATATTAAGTAACCGATAGGCTTGATAAAACGACATTCCATCTAGCCATCCGGAAACATACACAGTCTATAACTACTGTCAAGTTTGTTACCGAGGCCATTTTAATCCATTACCGAATGGAGCACCCTACACTTTTTGAAACGTTGTGACAAAAGAAGAGATATGTCAAACGCTGCTGAAAACATTTTGGCAAATGGAGAAATTGCTCGTCACGAACAATTTCTCCTTTAACCAAAATGTTTTCACTTATATTGATATTTTGAAATGAATATTAATATATTGCTTTTCCGTATTTCCGACGCATGTTTTCATAAATCTTCTGCGATTGTATTTCAGGGTCCAAAGTGTAGCTGCGAGTATAATGTGTTCTTTTGTGTAACGTAAAACAAGGTTACGATAGAGGTGCTGCACGCGAGTGGCCTTCATTTAAATGTAAAAACTTGAAAAATGCGGAGGAGAGTAGCCTCGAACTCTAAACGTTGTATTAAAGATCTGACGTAATACAATAATCTTTGAAGAAGATAGCTTTAAAAGGCGGAGCGGGAAAAGCAGACATGGCTTGTAACAAGTAAATTTGCTCCTTCTCTAACCTATGCTCTTTATGCAATGATGCAATGACTCTGGTTTACTTTCTTTTAGATATTTACCAGACGATATTATACCCCATTGCATCTAGACCCACCCGATACTTTCAGAGACAAATCTTAACTTTTAAGCATTTGAGTCATCGTCTGCGACTCCTTTGATTTTGGATAGGTCTAAATGCAATGGGGTCTAATGTCGTATGGTAAATAGCTAAAAGAAAGTAAACCAGAGGTACTGTAATATGAAAAAGGCAAAACGAGCGACATAATCATTTGTGGAATAAATATCTAATAATTCAAACTGCATACTAGATCTTTAAAATCACGGGGTTTTGCGTTCGAATCCCGGCTTTGCCGAAACTAATTTTGAGGGTTTTCAACACTCGTCACAACTCGGCCGATTCCGTACCTACATCTAACCTCGTCCGTATAAAGAAGGCTTCCATTTTGAACTACCAATCACATGATCTTAAACATGGCGGCGCCCCTGTAGATCGCTTAGCAACGACATGAACAACCACTGTGAAGTTATTCACTTCTATCGATCTGTCGATGAAAGCTCCTAACGGAATTGATAAACAACGCTAAAAATTGAATGTACAAACTGTTTGACGACTGAAATACTCTTAGAAAGATAACGATAGAAAATTTACTCATGCGTTCTTTCTAAAGAGGAGCCTTACAATTTCAGTAACGGTAAAGCGGTGTGCTTCCGGAGATGTGCAAAATGTACCGTGTAGGTGCATATCAAGCTACGTGATACAGCCGAGGGATTTGATCACCGGATCACCCGAGGTATGCCGAATGGGTTTTCAATAGTCATTGCAATAGAATCACCAATACACTCTTCTCTCGTGGATGTTTATGCCTGCATGTGACCCATGCGAACCAGTGCACCTGTCATGGCGGCCAGTGCACCTGTCCATATTTTACCCGAAGTTTTTTTAATCGGCGTGCTTACACTGCCAAGTACAGATTTTTTTTCTTATCTACTTTCCAGTACGTCCATCGTCGATACAATGATCAGTGGTGAGAGAGGAATAAATCTTATCGCAGTGACTTCTTAGTCATCAGTCCAAGGAAACATATTGGCTTTTAAGCTATCGGGTAGATATCTGGATAATGAATGAAAAAAAATTCTTGCAGGTCTGTCAACAAGCTTTCATAACATATGAATGTATATATATATGTAGATTCTACATAAAAAAAAGAAACCTTAAATCCTGCTTTCTCTATAAATGGCACTTTGAAACAGTAAAAAATAACTAGTTTTGTCATTTCTTCCTTCTTCCACAAAATATTTTTCTGCAGGAAAACGGTCCGTATATGACGTAAAAATAGTATGAATTATGACGCCATTATGACGAACTATGATCATTGCGGAAATTTATAGTGAGCAGCAAACAAGAGGTGTCGCGGCCTCGCGTGAGCGAAAGCTTAATGGTAGAGATAGTGGCAGAAATGTACATACTTCATACCTTCGAAAAAGTAGTGGACCGGAAGTAAATTTTTTTCAGATTCAAATATGGCGGATGGAAGTGACGTAAAAGACTGGTACTCAAAACCTTCTGCCCTATAATTTCTGACAACCTTGATAATCACGTGATTTGAAACAGCGTTCCGGTCTACAAACGAGACCCTCGCGAGATCTGGTCAAATACGAAGGAATTCGGGCTTTTCCGTATCTGTCCGAGGTACCGATATTTCCGAATACATAAACAAACGTTACGAGAGTTAATAAGGAGCTGAGCAATTTCGGGTGAGCCAATCGATCTTTTCTTTAAAGATTTTTCGCGCTCTTGCCAATAAAAAAGAAACTCGTTCATACAGTATTTCATTATGATTTTGTCACCAATTTTTGAAGCTTTATTCTGTAAAGAAAGCGAAACCACTGGGCCAATATTTAACTCGTCCAGAGGGCAACTCGGCCAGAGCAAACTTACCAGTAAGTTTGTTTAGTGTCGATTCTCATCTAGATGTAGAGTTAAATTTCTTTTTCCTTTTTTATTATTATGCGCAAAAGAGTATACATCTTATTGGTCCATTTAAAGCGGGGAATTTATCATTATCATTATTAGATCTATCATTTTCTTTTACTAAAGGGAATTCGTTTCCTTTTTCAGTCTTGGTATGTTTCCTTCTTTCTGGTGTGAACTAGCTGCCAAGTTATGCTTGTTGTAAATCTTATCAAACTCTTGTCAGAATTTGCTTTTATGTTTTTGATATCGTAGATCGAGATTTGATTTTGACCGCATAGAACATGATTTTTTGTTCAGCCTGTTGTTAGCCCTGCTGGGTAGCTCAGTGGTTAGCGTATCTGACTCGTGACCTGATGGTTGTGAGTTCGATACCCGGTTAAGGCAAACTCTATTTACGGCGATTTTTGACCTCTAACCTCTGATGCATGTGATAAAAGTAGGCAGTGACCTGGAACGAAAGTTGTGTCAGTACTGGTGTGAGAAAGCCAGGAAACACATGCGTAGGTGCACTGAACTCCGTGATATGACCTTAGCTGTTAAAACGGCGTTTAAATCCAGTTCAGTCAATCAATCAATCAGTCTGTTGCACTGCTGGAATGGTGAAAATTCTTAGATGCTTAAACACTCTTAAATTTAGGATAGCTGTCTTTTCTACATACTGAAACAGTTCTTTCTTTTTTTCAGTCTATTCTCCACTATATGGCTTACAGCTTGGTCAAACTAGATTTTGGGCAAAGAATTTTGTTCAAAGCATTTACTAGTTGGTAAGATACATCGCCAGGAAATGACAGCGTAGTCTCAGTGTGGGAAAGGTGAGAGAAAAAGGCACCACCAAAATTGCAAAAACCAGGGCTCAAACTCAATACCCGTAACCTACAATGCCTTAGTCAATTGAGCCAATCTTAATCATCCAATTTATGGTAGATCTATCTATCAGCCATGCTAAAATGTATTTAGAACTACCTTTTCACACGATAAGTCAACAGTTTTTCAAAAAAAAAAAAAAAAATGTGTGAAAAAAATGGGCTATTCCTTTATGTATTTTCTCTTGAAAGAATGTCTTGGTCTAAACCCCTTTTTTTGCAGAATAATATTGTTTACTATTTTTTGAAAAAAGATATCTTAACTTCCCAGAACAAAATGTGGTGTTATGCCTTTTAAACATTCATGTTTTACTCAGGTTTCAACAAATTTAATTTCATTATTACATCCTGGCAAAACCATCAGCTTCATAAATATAAAGAAGAGGGTCATGGCCCTAAAGCTTTCAAATGAGTATGGTCATCTGGGATTGATAAAGCTGAAAATATCTTGGTCGTGATAAAGTAAAAGAAATTAGTGTAAGTGACCTACTCTTTGACTAAATTAACCTATTTTTGAAGTTTGAATCTGGGTGAAAATGTGGCCTCTACAGTGCACATAAGGTTTCTCTAAGATTTGATCCAGTGACCTAATTTTTGACCCAACGTATATAAATATCAAACTTTGCCGAGGTATCTTCAAGAAAAACATTCTGACAGTTTCATAAGTATCAGGCTGAAAATGTGGCCTCTTGAGTGCAAACAAAGCTTTTTCCAAGATTTGACCCAGTGACCTACTTTCTGACCCTACTTTTTTTTACTAAAAACATTGACTCGCCCGAATATAAGGCTCCTCCTAACCCGTCTCCTGCCAAGTCTTGTGCTTTTCCCGCAAAATGAAAAACACAAAATCCTGGGTCCTTGGCCATACGGGTCAAATGCGTGAAAAGCCTTACGGTTAGGTCTGATCCCGGTGGTGGTGACACAGACACCCAAGCCCCTCATTACACTATCGCCTACCACTTATCATAGAACGGCCACCTGGGTCTCTACGCAAGATTTCACTGTGCCAGTATGTGACGAAGCTAGACCTCCTCCTCTCGGGTAACAACCCTAAAGGACGATTTCAAGTCTGTTTACCTCTGTTAGTAGGGTAAAACGAGACCCTGAGACCCACAGCGAAGGAAATGGTCAGCGGAAGGAACTGATCTGTTCAAGTTTGATTTCAATCTGGAAATCGAACAGGTAAAACTATTAAGTAAGAAACCCAAAATTTCAGAAATCAAAAGAAAGCTTATGTCCATGCAAGAACTTTAGTACCTGTAGAAATAGCTAACGGCAGAACAAATCTAAGACAAGATTTTTAATATGAGAAAAAAAAAAGCTTTGGTAAGTGAACTCAGTTCGACAGACAGACTTGTTGACACAGAGATCGACGGACAGACATTGGCAGACAAAAAGACAGAGGGACTCCCTAATTTTGTCAACGATTCCACAGATAGAAAGTAGCCAATGGCTTGGGAAGAATGTTGCGTCAGTAATTGTATAAAAGTAATTAAAGTAAGCATAGATAGATGCACTGACAACCGCGATATAACTGAAATAATGTTGAAAAAGGCATTAATATGGTCATATAAGCAACACAGCATTTCCTTCCATTAGATAGATGAAAAGACAGAAAAAGACAAGAAAAAGAAAAGAAATATAAAAAGTACACACCCCAAAACACACACACGCACACACACGAACGCACGCACGCACGCCCACACACACACCCATCACACCCGAATTTATAAATAAATAAATAGATAAATAAATAAATAAATAAATACAAACAGACGGACAGAAAGTCAGATATACCGACGTCCCCTGCTTGTCTGCTGGGCTTATCGTGCCGCAGGAGTGAACATGTAAATGTACAAACATAATGTTTGTACATTTACATGGCCAGCAAACAGACACGAGACACTGAGACACATATAGAGCATCTTCGTTTATTCTGGACCTTTGATGACCAATATATAGGACGTTTCATGTCAGTTTGTTTCAGGGCCGTTGTGTAGGAAAATATTCTTCTTGGGACAACTTTGCGTTATTCTGAATTAACAAGGCCGCTGTATAGGAAGGTATAGTTTTGGGCACAACTACTTGCCTCTGTACAGGATTCTAACCCAGTCGAGATACAGATCAAAGGTCAAGAGCCCTTGTATAGGATTTCCTAATCCTAAAATTTCACTCAAAATCCAAATCTGACCGCACTGGGATATGTCGGAGACTTAAGTCTCAGGAAACCAAAACTTTTCCAACAACCTTGAATGACCTAGACTACACTAGCTTCTCTATCTGTCCTAAATGTGGCCTCTAGACTGCACACAAGATCTTTCAAAGATTAGTCCAAGTGACCTACTTTTTGACATGATATGACCTAATTTTGAACTTGTCCGATACAATCATCAAGAAAATCTTTCTGACCATTTTTTATGAGTAATCATCCGAAAATGTGACCTTTTTCTTGACTGACATGACGCGATTTTGAAAATGTACTAGATGTCATCAAGACATACATTTTTGGCTCAGTTTCATGAGTATTGGGATGGAAATGTGGCCAATACAGTTCACACCAGGATTTTCTAAGATTGGCCAGGTGATTTTTTCTTTACCTGATTGGACCCAGTTTCAAACATGTCCTAGATATCATCACAGTGTAGTGATGCTGGGTACCAGCATTGCCTCGAAACCAAAGTGGCGGGTAAAATCAATGAAGGGAACCTGTATTTCTCTGGGATCACTCTCTAACCTGACAGCGATGTGTGTGGACGTCCACCAAGTCAGAAGCTACTGAAGAGATACAGCCAGCTCACAGCTACTTCGAAATGCAAGTATTACAACCACATAAAGAATAAGTATCAGCCCCAAATCATCCGGCACACTTTATTGGCGACGAGGATAAAAACAAGAATTTTTTCAATTGCTTTCGGTCTTTTTGGTTGTTGGTATTGTGTTTTAACTAACTTTCTATAAATTCCAGAAAGACCTACTCTCGCTTGAAAACAATTTGAAGACAAGGCACCTGTCGTGGATTCAGTGTATTGAATTGTGTTCTGTTCATTCAATACAGCTTTTGACTTTAAGACTTAAACGAGTTCTATTTGTTTAGTCTTGGTCTTCTTGTGTTACCTAATTTGGCTTCTAGCTAAAGTGGTTTCACATGTCAGTCATTTTGGTCCACACAGTGTAAGGAAAGACTAATTTAAATTCAGGGCAGGGTATGCCAGTTAATCTTTACAGGCAGGAAGCGCCCAATTTACTCTAAAGCCAGCCCTTATCCCATCCACCTGTTTCCAATTAGAAAATTTTCGGTTAATTTCAGGTATGCTTTGTAAGCACTTGAATTAACTGCCAGTAATTAGTTAATTTGTATTTGCATGCTTTTTTCCTTGCAGGTTTTGCATTGTGTTTAATTGCATTGCAAAATTAAATTCTAAAACTACCTGTTGTGATTTTTCTCGTTGGTAAACATGAGCAGAATTAATTAACAGTTGACCAACTCTGCAATGTTAAAGGCATTGACCGAAAAAGAGGTGAGACCATTGTCTACCATAGATAATTGTATGTCCTGTGACAGAAATGACTTTTTCCATGATGTTGATGGGGGCAGTAGATGAAGAAACCTGGGATCAATTAGATTTCAGTGTTCCTTCTAGAGCACAGTTGAAGAGAGAAAGGGCGGATGAAAGTTTGCCACTTCCTCCTTTAACTTCACTAGAGGCAGAGGCGGCTGAGTTTTAATCTCAAATAAGTGAGACTCACCATCGAAGAAGGCTCGGGGTTTTGAGCAGCTATTTTCTGAATTACCCAAGGTCCCAAAATTTGCTGCCACTCCATAAACCCCACCCCATCACACTAGACCTATTGTGCAAAAAACAGAAGTGCCCGAAACAATTTCTACACAAGAAGAGCAATTCCAACAGTTGATTTCCCCACCCAAACCAACATTTTATTTGCTTCAGCCCCAATCACCTTCGACCACACATAGGCAAAGTCCATTAAAGAGGCAAATGGATATGGTCACACTGCAAGTACTCCAAGAACAGCCTTCAAAACAAATTCAAGACTTTCAGAAACTTATTAGGCCTCAAATGGAGTTGCAACAGTCGCTGGTATAGCAACCGGCTACTTTTGACCTGTCTTCTAGACAACCGGCTGCTGTTGATATGTCTTCCAGACAATCACCTATCCACACTGCTATACCACGTGTCCCTCCAAGATTCAAACCCCTCACACAGGAGTTTGAGAATCTGGAGGGACAAGTGCCAAAGAACAAGCGTAATAAAAGCCTAATAAAAGATCAGAGGAATTAGCTCAACCGCCAAATCCGAGACTCACCAATACAAGCAAAAAGTCTGGGAAATTGAGGACTCACAGAAGACTGACTGGATTCTATCCGGACGAGCCTTCCTCGAATTCTAGTTCGGGTTCGCCTAACCCTATCAATGCTTCCGGATTGCAGGCGTCTTCTAGACCCGCTGACCTAAAAAGAGGAAATCCGGCTTTGCTGCCGGAAAAAAAAAAACATTTTAATGGCAAAACAAGCTGGTTCTCTTTCAGGAAAATGTTAAGCCGGTTTTTAACTGGGGAGAACATGAAAGCAAGGACTATTTGACTTGGAGTCTAGAAGGAAAGGCGCTAGAATTCTTTACCATCACTGTTAGGATGGATGAAGGGCTCACTTTCAAGGACATAATTAAGAAACTTGAGAGTAGGTTTGGCTTGTAGATTTGGTTGAGACTGCCTGGGTCAATTTCCAGCAAAGCCTCGCAAAATTAAGAGGAATCATTAGAAGACTGGTCAGATAGGGTTATGACCCTTGCGACATCAGCCTGCAAACACTTGCCTGAAAGTCATATAATTCAGGAGGCCGTGGCCAAATTTAGTCAGGGTTGTATAGTGAAGGAGGCAGCCAAACATACCTGCCTCAAAAACTCAAAGAATATTCAGCAGGCCTTGAATTTGGTGAAACATCACCAATACATTACCAAAGCTGTTGGCGGGCAGAAAAATAAAAACCGTCGATCGAAGGACGAAGTGTCCGTCAGGTCACTTTGAAAGAAGTCAGGAAGGTCGTTGCTGAAGCAATCAAGGCAGAAAGTGAAAAGAAGGCCAAACCAAGTGACCCTTGCTTCTTTTGCAAAAAGGCAGGCCATTTCAAAAAAGACTGTAAAAGGTACAAGGCCTGGTTGCAAAAGAAGCGCGAGAAGTCAAAGGAAGAGCAGAATTTAAACAGGTAAGGACTGAGGGTAAGGACCAAGCCACTCAGTCCACTGTCAAAGCAAGAAAAAGCAGTGGCCTAACTCAGTATACAGTCGAGGTTTCTAACCTGACACCTGAGTTAATCTCGGCTTCTAACCACACTAGTTATGCTGTGACCATTGTTAATCCTAATCCTCCTACACATACAGACGAGCCAGTTAAAAGGCACCTTGTTTGTGCAGGCTCTTCTTTCATCAATTTGAAAGTCGGGGGAGAGATATTCAGGCTAGGATTGACTCGGGAGAACAAATTACTATTCTCTCCAAACAGGTCTGTGATTCTTTGAGACAAACCCCCAAAAAAGATCAAGGACATTGTAATGCAGATGGCAGATAGGGATAATGTTTTACCAGATTTTATAGTTAAACCATTAGAGTTACGTCTTGGCTCCCAGATAATTAGGGGAAGACTTTACGTTGCCCCTATTTCAGACGACATGTTGTTGGGCTATGACATCATGCACCATTTGAGTGTCTTACATGATATGGAGTCTGATACCCTTGTGGTGAATGGAGAAAAAGTCCCCGTCATTATCCATTTGCAGGATAAAAAACCTGTCGTTGCAAGAGTGTCTTTGACAAAAAGGGTGGTGATCCCTCCAAATTCTGTCGTCCGTGTCGCAATTGGATGATCAGCTTGGTGATTGTTATCTTGAACCCTGTTATCCGATACATCAAGGAAATGTTCTTATGCCTTGCATTGTCAGATCTGCCGGTGATAGACCAATCATTTGTCTGGTCAACCCCACATTTAATTTCAAAACATTAAAGAAGAATGAACTTATTGCAAATGCACACGAAATTGACATCGTTCTAGGGGATGTGCACAGTGCAGATGCAAGAATGGGTTCTAGCCAATCTAAACAAGGATCTAGTAATGTTGTGGCTTCTAGCCCAACTAAGTTAAATCCTGGGTCAAGGTCTGTTGCGGCTTCTAGTCCAACTGAATTAAGCCATGGGTTCGGGCCTGTTGCGGCTTCTAGCCCAACAGGAGAGCTCAAGAGTCACGGATCAATGAATTTGGCAGCTTTAGCCCAAAAGGTGAGAGGGATTTAGCTGTAGAATTACCATCTTATTTACAGGGTGTGTTCCCTTCCTGATTTTAAACATAACTCCTTTTGAAAAAAGATACATGTCTGCTTCCCATAGTCCTTCAAAAAGTTTATTCTTAGGAAGATAATTTTCCAGAAGCTGATGATTTTTAAGGAATTCACCATGAATGGAATGGAAGAATATGGTAATATCAATCCGGTACAACCAACAATCTGTTGATGTACAAGATTTTCTTGTCAAACATGAACATTTGGCATCAAAAAGGAAAACTGATAGTGACATTAGACTTATTCATGATTTTTTCATCACACAAAATGAAATAAGGTGTGTTGAATTAAAAAAAAACAAAAAAAAAAAAAAACAGCACTATAAATAACAGTATTTTGAAAGATACTGAATTTGCCAAGACTAGGGAGCTCCTTAACCCTTTACCAAACGATCCCAACTTTTAACAATTTTTAACAATCCCAAGAACAAGGGCGCCATGATGGCCCTAAGGTTGCACACCTGAACCTTTTAGGACCGACATGACACATTTCCAATCCTTTTCTAAATATCAAGGCAAACTTTCTCTCACAAATTTCGTGCGTATTGGACTGAAGTATACATGCGCTTTTTCTAGGATTTGTCCCAGAGACCTAATTTTTGACTCGATATGACCCAGTTTCAAACACATTCTAAAAAAAAAAAAAAAAAAAACACCAAGACAACCAATATCACAAAAATTCATGAGTTGTTGCCTCTAGAGTTTACACAAGATATTTCAAAGACTTGACTTTGTGACCTAGTTGTTGTTGACCAGAAGCAATCCATTTTGAAACTCGTCAGAGACATCAAGAGAGACAAGACACTGACCAACTTCAATAATAACCTTCGGATTGAAAATGTGGCCATAAGAGTGTACAGAGGCTTTTTCAACGATTTGACACGATGACCTAGTTTTTGACCTGATGTGACCCGTTTTCAAACTGGTCTGAGATATTATGAAGACAAATATTCTGACCAAGTTCCATGGGTATCAACATGATAATTTAGCTTCCAGAGCGTACACAAGGTTTTTCAAATATTTGACCTGGTGACTGAAAATATGGGCTCTTGAGAGTACCTAAAGTAAAGGCTGACGACGCCCGACAAAGGAATCACGACGCGCAATGGACGCCGGACACAGCACGATCACAAAATGTCACCTTGCATACTTTATGCTCCGGTGAGCTAAAACAGACTGTGGAAAACATTCTAGGAAAAGATCGTTGGTATTAATTTTGAATTAAAGGTGTTTTAAAATTTGGAGCGTCTAAAATTTGCAGTGAGGGAAAAAGTTAAATAAAAAAAAAAAAAAAAAATGAAACAGCTTAAAGGATTGTGTGTAGGAAATAAGCCGGAAAGAGCTAATACATTGACTGATCTTCATGTATGTAAAATGTATGAGTGTGGTGCATTACTGGACGAGACAAGCCGTATTCCATTGTTTGTGGACAATATACACAACCAAATCCGGACTCTAAGCTGAAAAAGAGAATATATGTTTAGAGATGGGTTGATTGATTGTATGGTGTTTAACGCCGTTTCCAACATTATTTCAGTTATATCATGGCGGCCAGTGCACCTGCCAGTTTCTTTTTACCAGTACTCCGCACAATATTCTTTTCAAGCCACTGACTGCTTTCCCACATAACCATCGTCGAAACAATGGTCAGCGATGAGAGAGGAATGAATCCTGTCGCGATGACTATCATCAATCCTCGGAAAGAAATTGGCCAAGCCGGGGATCGAACCAGCGACCTCCTGTTCTCAAGTCCTGTACGCTACCAACTGAGCTACGGGGGCTTGGCTGTTTTGAGATGGAGAGATATTTGCCTTGGGCTTGACCTGAAAAGTAGAGAAGAATATACAGTTTTGAACACTGAGCGAAAAACAAATACTAGAAACAGTATTAACCCTAAGGACACAAGGTATGGAATTAATATGGTTACATAACTGTATGAAATAACCAAACAAGAACTAGCTTTAAAAAGGATAGACAGCTTAATTGCCAGCAAATAGGGGCCCTTAAAATAAACATGTCTACACTTTTTACCACAGGGGTCATTAAAATAAACACGTCTACACTTTTTTACCTATTACAAATTTTTATTTATTCATTTGTTATCAGTACCAAAAAGTAGGTCAAAAGCCAGCAGATTCAGCTACGACGAAAACTTCAAAGTATAACTCATGCTTACTTGTTTTGATATGTGTTCTAAGAGTAGTTGAAAATGAATCACATCACACATTGCCAGATCTATCTAGAACATTTTATAGATTGACACTGACAATACAAACCAATTCGGGTATGCAATGTGATTGACAGATGAAATCTGGCAGATATCCTTATTCCAGCAGTTGCTCTTTAAACCCCCACAGTTACATGACGGACTTCACTCAATTGTCATTTGTACTGCTTCCTTAGTCCAGTAGTCTGTAAATCTTGTGAATCTTATTTCATAATCTATGTTTAGACTCTATCAAACACAAAACCTTGACAAAAAGTAAGAAGTTTGGATTTTTTGGTAAATATTTTGGGAATAGAAGCAATGCCTATTAACAAGCAACTGCTGCTTTTTCCACAATGATTTTTGTACAGCATATTACAGTATGAAGTCATTATGCTTATTTGAATGCAGCCCAACAGGGTAAGCGTGTGTTGATGGTTTTTTGGTGTTGTCGTGAGTCAGTGCAAAATTCTGTTAGAGATCTAACAATGCCTTGAGAGGCCCTGTTTGTGGCAGCAGGGGAATGCCATCCAAAATATTTCTCTCTTTGCACTGCACTTTATCCTTTGTTGATAGTTTGTCAGCTTTCGCCTTACTGAATTTAGTGATGCAACATATCTGGAAATTGATTTGGTTACAACTTCACAAATTTAGAAAATTTGGAAAATTTTGGATGATAATTTCCTCATTAAATCCATATTTGTCACCAAGTTGTGGGGTAGGTGGTTCCCTAAAATTCTAAGCCTCTGGTTTAAAATTCATTGAAAGATTAAAAAATGAACTTTGTCCTATGATGAATACCGTATGCACTTAGGTTATTCAGAAATATACCTGCACTGCATACAGGTACAGGTATGTCAGCTGGTCCTTATTCAGAAAAGATTTGAGAGTGAATGGCGGAACAGCACTGCCACGCACTCACAGGGATGTCTTTCAATACGCCTTGTTGTACACGACGAGGCGATACGAGTGGGAATAAGGAACTGGTACTGAATGAAACAATTTTCCTGGTAAAAGATGGTAAAAGACTGACTCTCACCAAACAATCGAGATGAGAGAGTAAGCTCTTCTCGTGAGAGTTTTTACTGGCTACAGTTTATTGCACACAGCAGTATAGTTGCTATTTGTCAGGCAGACCCTTCACTGTACACTATTTAAATATTTTGTAGTTCCTGGGAGATATGGTCTAAGGTGATGTTGTGTTTTATGGGGGTCGTCATGGTGGCCTGTGCATCCCGGTACTGGCTCATGGCCTTGGCTTGATGTACGGTAACACGATGTTTTGTCAGGGGGAGCTTGAATCATGTTGTGGGTTTGACTATTAAATCCTTTCCGGTGTTTCATTGATGTGATGGTTGCTGTTGGAACAATAGAGTGGACAGGCAGTGGGGGACTTCCATGTGCACACTACATGCAGGGTAACCACATTTTGAGTAAAGCAAATTTCTCTGACTTTTCCCTGACTGAAAAAATCCCTAATTAACGTTTTTGTAGTTTTGCACATTAAGTTCCGATATTTGTTTGCCTTCTCCTCCCCTACAGCCAACCCTTTCCACCATTTACATATTTACCAATTGTAATTGTTTTACTCTTCATTGATTGCTTGAAATTAAATGCATGTCATAATACAGGAAAATCTGTTGGCCTCTTCCTCCCAATCCTCCTCTAGCCAACCCTGACCATTTTTTCTTTTTGTCTTACCAGTTGTCATTGTATTACTTTTTTTACTTTTTTTTTCCTGTTTCTGTATGTTTTTATTGGAGTTTAACGCCATTTTAACAGCTTAGATCATATCATGGCGGTCAAAATGTTAGCCTTGTCCAAATTGAAAGCATTTGCAGACGACAATTTTCTTTGATAGGGTAGAAAACATTGTTGGAAAAGGAGAAAATGCTGGTAGGTATTTTCTCCTTTTCCCACAATGTTTTCAAAAGGCTTCTTTCCGGGCTCGTTAAAAGGCGACGTTGTGCGGTAAAGGAATAATACACACTTTTGATTACTATTTTTTACCTGCAGTTGTGTGAATATTTGTTTAAATAATCTTGACACTAAAAGAGAAATGAAGAACAACTGGCACACAGAAACACATGGGCATATTCCCACGTGAATAACATTGTAGTGTCGAAGATCTTACTCCTTTTAAAACTATAGTTTGATAATATACAAGTATATATTGCTGCGTAGCATCACGGTTGCCATGAATGTAAAGCGAAAAAAAAAAAAAAAAACCCATGGCCATGGTAAAAATTGCCTTAAACTACCGCATTATCAGTGACTGATTGATTGTATGGTGTTTAACGCCGTTTTCAGTTATAAATGTATCTCTGCAGCCAGTGCACCTATCCATGCTTTCCTAGAGTTTCTTTTACCAGTACTCCGCACAATATTCTTTCAAAGCCACTGGCTGCGTTCCCACATAATCATCGTTGAAACAATGTTCAGCTACGAGAGAGGAATGAATCCTGTCGAAATGACTATCATCAATCTTCGGAAAGAAATTGGCCGAGTCAGGGATCAAACCTGCAACCTCCGGTTCTCTAGTCCTGTATGCTACCATCTGAGCTATGGAGGCTCTGCGCATTACCAGCGAAGATGATTAATTCCTATGTCTTTCAGTGATTAATTTAATCATGCGATCGCATACTATTCAAAGATACTTTTGCTTTTCATTGATGAATTAAGTCATGTAGTAACATTTTCTGCACGAAGTTAAACAGGATTGTTGGTTGGTTGGTTGTATTGGGGTTTAAAGCCACTTTAACAGCTAAGGTCATATCATGGCGGTCGGTGACGCACATGTGTTTCCTGGCTTTCTCACACCAGTACTAACACAACTTTCTTTCCAAAGCCACCGACTACTTTTCTCACATGCTTCAGCAGAGGAGAGAGGCGAAAATACGCCGGAAAGAAAGTTCGCCTCAACCGGGTATCGAACTCACAACCACCAGGTCATGAGTCCGACACGCTCACCACTGAGCCACCCAGGCGGGCAAAGTTAAACAGGAAATCACATGATTTGCTGCATATGCAATGTACCAACAGTCTGATTTGTTCACTTAAATCGGATCAACTAATGTAAATTTGCAAGGACAAATAAAAATGTATCATTCAGGAGTACTAAAAACTTCACCAAGATCTAGCTATTATTTTAGTTGTAACAACTTCTTGTTTTGTTTAAATATTCTGACCCTAAAACCAAAATAATGAATAGCTGCATTGCAGAAACACATTTGTACAATACTCAAGTGAATAAAAATGTGTTGTCACCAATACAGCTCATGTGCAAACACAAGGCAAATTACGAAGCAACACTGAAACCTCTCCTTGTCTGACAAGGCTAAGAGCTCGGTAGCAATGGGGGGGGGGGGGGGTGAAACTCGTCACAGTAACAGGAAATCTCTCGTGCTGCCAGACTAGTGGTAGCATAGCTGACAGTACAATTACCTGCCATATGACAAGCCACAAAGATGGTGAATGATGAAAGGACAAACAATTCAAGGGATAGTGTGGCCTTGAATCCTTTCACTCAGGAGAGGAAGAATGGGCAAAGAGA
The DNA here is from genome assembly GCA_945859785.2 of Tridacna gigas. Classification (NCBI taxonomy): domain Eukaryota; kingdom Metazoa; phylum Mollusca; class Bivalvia; order Cardiida; family Cardiidae; genus Tridacna; species Tridacna gigas. Next base: position 25,716,303 of record OX244043.2, on the reverse strand, counting down.
GTCAAACGCCTGTTCAATTATCATCCTAATGCACAACATTCACCATGCTCTCTAGAAGATAATTGTTCACCAAATAAAGCAAGCGTTCCTTTAAAGTTAATTGAGATCATTACTCTATTGAAAATTAAGTAACTTTCAGTAAGTTTGTACATGTCGCTTGCAGTAACGATTAGGTAGTCATTTAATTGTCTTCTACAAAAAGGTCTTGAGCCCATTTCATATGTAGCATTAAGTTAAAAATTGATGCTCTGATTAGAAGAATGAATGATAAAAAAACAACAATGTCCATAACAAACCTATGTTAAAACCCCATTATTATACATCATAAATTATAGAGATGGGGCGATATCGTCGATACATCGTGATATTGCGTGCTGCGATAGTGCAATGCGATGGGTTGGTGCTGTATTACTACAAAACGATACTCTTAACCAGGGGTTCCTGGTGGGTCTCGCTTTTGGCGCCATATGCAAAAAGAAATTTTTGTTTGACGCAGAAAAATACTAATTTACGGAAGAGGATGGCGCCGGTCCTATCAAAAACGTGACAATAATGTTAATCCGCTGAACTAGTGTAAACTGACAGGCTGTGAAGTTACTTGCCACCCTTATTTTCCAAATTAATGTAAAATTCATGGGGAAATATCCACCAAAAAAATTAACTGACAAAATGAAAAATAGATCGCTGCACAAAAAAAAAAAAAACCCACAAAAACTCATGACACAACAAAATGACAGTTTGCCATTGTCCAATCAGAGGCAGACTGTCTTTTCAGCTTGAATTATAAACTGTCAGAAGTGAATTTACACAAATATCTGTATAAAAGAAAATGGTCGCCAAAATTTCTGTCTAAGGTGAAAGTTTTTATTTTTCTTTAATTTTCGTTTTACCGATCTACCGACTCGATTTTTTTCATGAAACCGAACAATAAAAAGTATTTTACTTTCAATTTCATATTCCGTCACTGTTCTGACTCCAATTTCATATTCTGTCACTGCCCTGACTCAGTAAGCAGAAGGGTATACCATTAATACATGAACCTCTTTTTAACAAGCACCAACAGGGTTCCCACAGTATCAGTATCTTGAAAACGGTTACCAAGTTTGGAACTCTGAAAACTCTTTCAACGGTTTTTCTCTGACACGAAAATCAGGATGAAGTCAGAAAAAAAGTACATGACATAAATGGTACTTGTTGTTTCTCCCATCATGATAGACGAAGATTGACATCAGACTGCCATTTATAGATTATGAACTGCCCGGGGTCATTCCGAGGCATATTTTTTCTCTTACAATGACATGAATCGCTTTCAAACGACAGAAATTCTCACAATCATGCCATCTCAATCTATCTCGCTCCACATTTATGGCTGCAACTGCATTCTACTTTCCTACCCATACAAATAAAGCTTTGGGTTACTTCAAAAATACCGTATCTTAATGGACAACATGATAAATGTAATAACTTTTATTATGCAATGCGTATGTAAATCAAAGTCCAATCAAATTCGCTGCTAAATTTAGATATCGCATTGTTCTTATTTAACATTCACGAGAACTTAGCCGCGCTTGCTCTATTCAATAGTAAACAAACCCTTATTGAGACGTGCACTATGCTTCAATAGCAAGAACTTTCTTTTTTTTTTTCATCCAACAAATTTGTTTTCTTACGATAAAATACTTGTACAGGCCAACAGTTTACTCACACGGGAATCTTGCTGCAAAGCTTCAGATTTTTTGCCCTTTGTCGTATAATTTAACATTTAAGGTAAACTTGGTCAGAAAGCATGGGGGAGTTTTTTTGCTTGCAAAGATTTTAACTTTTCACCCGTGACTCTTTCATTGGCAGTAGAATGGAATAAATCCATTTGTGTAAATAAAACAGAAGCATATATTTAAAACTCGCACTGCATCTTGTTCAATATAAATCTTAGATCTCGACTAGAGCGCTCTTCTGGGAAATTTTCGAAAAAGGATTTGGGTGCGAATCCAATGGTAGTAATAGAACGAAAAAAAAAAAATACCGATGTGTCGTGATGAAAAAAACAAGACATTTACTTTCCTCAAAAGTCTTATTAGACAAGAAATCAGCATTAGTTTATCGACATTTTAATACGGGTGTCTTAATCTCCTATGTCGACATATTTTCAAAGATATAACTAAACATATGAAGATGTCGCATAAAAACAGGCAGGATGGGACATTAGTGCCCTATTGGAAATTATTGAGCATGAAGTAGACCTACCAATTCCTGAGCAGATGATATGTAGGATTAACAATAGCGCACCTTTAGGGCTGAAATGTCTCAGATTTATGGAATTATGTCACGAGAGATGCTGTATCATAATACATGCAGACAATCATCCATTTCAATAGTCATTCATTTTTTTCAATCGCCTAATTTACGATGACACAGTCATTGTAGAAGTGACTCAAAGGTATTCATTGTATCCTTGAATGACGAAATGCTCAATATTTTTTAATTTTCTTTAAGTAAAAGATATATGAGAACAAATATCACATTATATGTATGTGCCGAAAAACTCTTTTCATAAGTGAACAGTTCCTGGAAGTTATAAATCTAAGTTATTGCTGAATGCATACCCCCCCCCCCCCCCGGCTGTCTGTCATTATGCATGACTTTAAATCATTGCTTACTTTTTTCCAGGCTTTTTCTAGCAAAATACAGTGTAGGATGAGCTTGCTGGGGTGCTGTCTTTTATCTCCACCGTAAAGTTAAAGATTGCAGCCTCAGCAAGCTCATCCAGCACAGACTACCATCTGACCATATTTCAGAAAAAGGTGTTTTTGTTGATAAAATATGAATTCAAGTTTGCTCTTATGATGGGACTTGTATTGAAAAGAGAGAATAGGAGGAAATTCTGATTATCAACATTGTCTCCTTTTCTCACAATGTTTTAAAAAGACCTTTTCCTAAGGGTGGCTTAAAACAGAATTGTTTGGTAAAAGATGAAGAGTAATATATATATATACATATATATGTATATATATATATATATATTTTTTTTTTTTAATTTAAGCAGTTTGAATGTGCTTTTGTACTGAAGATTCCTTTTACTCTTTACCACAAAATCCCGACTTTTAACGACCATGTGAGAGAAGCCTTTTGAAAACATCGTGGGAAAAGGACAAAATGCTGAAAATGCTGATTACCAGCATTTTCTCCTTTTCCCACAATGTTTTCTACCCATCCCGTAACAAATTTGCATTTTAGAGTCCATTTTATTTTGTCGTCTGCAAATGCTTTCAATTTGGACTAGTCTAAATTTTGTCGTTTGGTAAAGAATTAAACAAATAATTCTGAGCATCAGACGCTATGAAATAAAATACCATGCATAACATGCTTTATAAAATGAGTTAGAACAACCCTGAGGGAGAGGCCTTTTGAAAACATTGCAAGAAAGCGAGAAAATACTGGCCACTAACGTTTTCTTCCTTTTTCTGCAATATTTATACAATATTTCTACCCTTCATTGACAATTCCTATCATTCAAAACATTTCTCTTGTAGTCGGAAAGCAGCCAGTGGCTTGGAAAGAATATTGTGCGGAGTACTGGTAAAAGAAACCCCAGGAAAGCATGGATAGGTGCACTGGCCGCCGTGATATAACTGAAATAATGTTGAAAACGGCGTTATACACCATACAATCAATCAATCAATCAATCTTGTAGTCTGCAGATGCGCTCAATTTTAAAGAATCTACGATTTGTTGTTTGGGTTAGGGATTATAAACGTGTTACATACAAAAAAAAAAAATTCTCTTTTATTATTTTGTACCATCGTGCCCTATTCATTAGCCAGCACTTATCTGCTCCTCTGTAGTACTGGTGGAACCCAGGAAATACATGAATATGATGTTGAAAGCTGCGTAAAATACCATTCAATCAACTGCTCCTTTGGCCTTTCAGACCTTTGACTGAAACTAGGATTGTTACCATACAAAATTACAAGAGACCTGGATTGACCCTTAGAAAGGTGGAAAAAAACCCCCAAAACATTTTTAGTTTACAAGTATGAACAAAATGACTGCAATGTTACGATGGCTGTAGACTTAAGTGTTTCTGCAATGCGGACAGTGTAGATCAAAAGATCAGGCTACATGTTTTGCGCAGTCAGATCTTGATCTACACTGGTCAAAAAAGTAACTATAGGCACTTAAGGGATAACCCTTTACCAAACCATTTCTGGGCTTTAACGACCCAGTGGAGAAGGCTTCTGAAAACATAGTCAGAAAAGGAGAAAATGCTGGTAGTAAACAGCATTTTCTTCTTTACTCACAAGTTTTCCTAACTGGCAAGGACAAATCCCATTACGAAACTCGTCTTTGTTTAGTCGTCTTCCAAAGCTTTGAATTTGGATGGGTTGAAAATTTTGTCATTTGATTAAGACTTAAGAAATGTATGGTTAGTCGCAGGCTTTAGTATGTCCCCAAAACATGACTGATTGAATAGTTATTTTATGCCCCTTTAATCATTATTTCAGTTACATCAGTGCAAGAGCTCACATTCATGCACGTCCTGGGTTTCACCAGTACTATGCAAGGGCTCTGAAGTCTTTTGCCCCAGGACACACCCACAAAAAATTCTGTGCTTCCATTGAGGTTCAAAACCCAGGCCTCTAGATTCAGTCAGTCATCACACAAAATGGATTTTCTGGATCCATAATTATGTGATGACTTGCTTGGCATACCGCATCACGGAGATACATTAAACCTACTTTTGCCAGTGCAAGGCTCATTTGTATATTCTTTCAAAATTGATTTTTTCTACTTTTATCAATTTTATCTGTTTCATTTCTTTTTTTCATATTTTTTTTTTTTACTTGCACTAACTTGTGGGAATGTCACGGGACCAATAACTCTAGCCGATTATAAGGATTCGTGTTCAAATCAGCATCATGACGTCATATCTGTTGTAATAACAAAAGACAGGGTTACTAACTGCAAAATGACTATCCAGTTATACAAACACCCAAAATTGCACCATTTCACTGAATGTTACCATACAGATGCCATACAATTGCAGAGGAAATACACATCTAGTCGTGTTTATCGGTGTTTCAAAAGAAATTATGATTTACCACTCAAAAACTACGTGGACCCCTTCAGCCCTTCAACAAACAATCAACAACCGTAAGGAAGAAATCTTTACAAAACATTATGGGTGAGAGAGAAAATGCTGGCTCCCTTTTCCCAAAATATTTTCTACCCTTTCAAGAACTTTGAATTACACTGAATTTATCATGCACTTTATGCTCTCAATACGGTCGAGTCTAAATTATTGTAGTTTGGTGAAGGGCTGGCACATAAGCGTCTGCTGATGACTTTCAATGTGTAACAGACACCTTGGAAAAATATTTTGGCAAAGGAGAAATTGATCATAGTGAGCAATATCCTCTTTTGAAAAAAACATGTTTTAACTCTTTACCAAACAACAAAATTTAGGACAAGTCCAAATTGAAAGCATTTGCAGACGACAAAATAAAGGTGGCCAAATAATGAAATTTGTCATTGATAGGTTAGAAAACATTGTGGGAAAAGGAGAAAATGCTGGTTAACAGCATTTTCTCCTTTTCCCACAATGTTTTCAAAAGCCTTCTTCCTTAGGGTCGTAAAAAGTCGGGATTGTGTCGTAAAGAGTTAAGCCCTTTTCCCATAGACCCTGACCAAGGTGTTTGAAAACACTGTAATAAAAGAAGAAAACAACGAAGGCTTTTCTCCTTTTTGGACAATGAGTCCTACCTTTCCAAGACAACTGTCAACATATAGGTCAAATTTAATTTTTCTTCCGCAAATGCTTTTAATTTCGAGTCTAACATTTTGTGGCCAGGTAGAACTAATACTAAACAAAAAAAAAGGGCAAAGGATCGATCGATTATAGTATATTTATTTTGCCATCGGTTGCATATATTGGTGTACAGGGTCGTTTTCGGCTTACCGGTCAATATTACTTTTATTAGCCCCCTTTTTTATATTACACCGTTTTAAACCGTGGAGTGTTGCCGTCTGATTAATAGAAAACAAATGTATATTTAAACCCAATTGTCTGAAACATATATATAGATAAAAAAAACCAATAGCTGCTCGCCACATGGCTTTATGCCGCCTGGCGAGGGTAAACAACACCAACAATGATGATGACATATTGGTGATGCAATAGTGCAAGATACAAGAAGAAACCCACCCTAAGTTGTGCCTGGTCTCTTTAGCAGGCTCAGTGACTAGCACCATCACACGGGACCTGGGTTTAATGTCTCATCCGAAAGACTTTTTTAGTAATTTTAGCTGGCCAGCCATGGGGATCAAGCCCATACCCTCAAGTGGCCCAGCCATGGGGATCAAGCCCATACCCTCAAGTGGCCCAAGATTTGACATTCATGCTCTACCGCCTCAGCCATTGTGGTTGGTAGCTGTGTCAAAAGATCAGATGACCCAACGTCTAGTTTCAGCGACCTTGTTCCATGAAACATGGAAGGATCAAGCTCATACATCCTTGTGCTATCAGTGCTAGTGGTCTACACTGGTTCTTTCCATTGACCGTTTAACCCTTTACCACACAGTCCTGAATTTTAACATCTCTGTAAGTAAAGGAGGAAAATGTTGGTAACCAGCATTTTCTGTTTTTCCTACACTGTTTTCTACCCTATCAAAGACAAATTCCATCATTTGAGCCACAGTTAAATTGTTGTCCAGAAATGCTTTCAATTTGGACAAGTTTATACTTTTGTCATTTGGTAAAGGGTTAACCCATTATATGATGATATGACTTTTGAAAACATTGTAGAAAAATGAGGAAATGCTGGTAATCAGCATTTTGTCCTTTTCCCACAATGTTTTCTGACCTTTCATGAAACGAATCATTTAAGCCACATTTAGTTTATTGTCTGCACATGCTTTCAGTCTGGACCAGTCTAAAATATTGTCATTTGGTAAAGAGTTAAAGGGACTATTCAGATTTTTGTATTCCCACCAAACAAAAAATGATTTATCATTGAATCAAGTAAGGAGATAGCTGCCAATGTAGCAGTAAATGGGAAAGGCAAAAGCATAAAAAAAAAAGATTCAATGGTATTTACTTAGTGGGCTATGTTGCCTCTTGAGCTATTTCAAGATCACACACTCAGACTTTTGCCAAATAAACATTAACACACATGGATTATGAGGATTCTTATGATGACATCATATCTGACATAACAAGAAGGCAAGAAGGTCATAGTCCTTAAAGCGCTCACCTTATTTAAGTGACCTAGGATTGATGAATACGTCCTGATTGTGATGATGTTTTGTTTGTGACCTACTTTTTCATCCAGCTTGATCTAGTTTAGATCTTGTTCAAGATATTATCAGGTCAAACATTCTGATTAAATTTCATGGGTCTCACACTGAAAATATGGCCTCTATAATGCACACAAGGTTTTCCCAGTTTTGTCCCTGTGACCTATTTGTTGATCTAAGATGACCAAATTTCGAACTTGTCTGAAATATCACAAAAACAAAAATTCTGATCAAGTTTCATAAGTATCAAACTAATGACTTCTAGAGTGCACACAAAGTTTTTGTAGCAGTTGACCGGGTGACTTTTTCCATCCAATGAGACCCAATTACATAGTTGACTAAGATATCACTAGGAAAAAAATTGTGACCAACTTTCATGAGTATACAACTGAAAATGTGTCCTCTAGAGTGCACGTAAGGTTTTTCTAAGATTTGTCCCAGTGAACTACCGACCCGACGTAAACCAATTTCAAACTTGTCAGAGATATTATGTTGCGGAACATTCTGACCAAGTTTATGAGTAATGGACTGAAACAAACTTTTTTTCTACAATTTGTCCCAGTGAACTACTTTTTGACTCCCCATGACCCACTTTTAAACCTGTCCAGGATATTATCACGACAAAATTTTGACCAAGTTTCAGGAGTATCCCACTAAAAATAATACTTTGTTTGGAGTGCACACAAGGTAACTGTTGATGACTGCAAAAGAGACGACACACGATGGACAATGGACACACCACAATAGCCCCCCCCCCCCCCTTAAGCATTTCGTGCTCAGGAGAGCTAATAAAAATACTGTATATAAGTGGATTTTGTTGTGGGTTTAAATTTCGCGAATCACCAAATACCATCTTCCAACTGTGTTCATCCGTTTACTTTCCTTGAAAGGTGTGTCAAGAAAAACAATGCCTATAAATTCATTGACTCTGGGAAGCATTGCTCAAAAACTATGCAACTAGTTGGGGTTCGAGATAAAACTTGTGAAATTTCAGTATAGAGGCTAAAATCAGGATATCTGATCCATGCTCTGCTGCACTGTTCCTACTCATTTAGACTCATCAGTATTAAAGAAATATATGGATGACAGTTCAAAAATTTTTCAGCTGATAGTAACTGTCTTTAAATACGTTGAAAAAACTGTGGAAAAAAGGAGAAAACACTGGTAATCAGCATTTTCTCCCTTTTTTCACAATGGTTAAAAAGCTTCTTTGTCAGGGTCGTTAATAGTTGGGACTGTATGGTAAAGGGTTAATTTTGCTGTTTCCAAATACCAGGACCACTGTTTCCATTTGCCTAAGATTTCATGGAGTCCATGGGACTCCGTCTCACCTAAAATGTTATCAGTGTGACAAAAACGACAAAGCTGGTTTAATAAGAAATCATTGAATCATTTTAGTCTGCATGCAAGAGGCGAAAAGAACTTTGGTATTTTGCGCCAAAGCATATTTTCATGCCCATGTAAATAATTTTACTACATAAATGGAAACCTGCTAAGACTGTGCTTTTGAAACCACACTGAAGCCTCTCTTTGTCTGGCCAGGCTATGAACGTGGTAGAAATGTTTGTATGATAGGAGTCTTCATATGATACGTAACAAAACAGAAACTTGTCACAATGCAAAGAAATATCTTGTTTTGCCAGACTAGTGGTAGCGTAGCTGACAATACTATTTCCGGTCATGTGACAAGCCACAAAGATAGTTGAGGATGAAAGGCCAAACAGTTCACGGGACAGTGTGGCCTTGAACCCTTTGACTAAGAAGGAGCAAAAAATAATCAAACGCTTTCTCAAAATCAATTACATTGATAATTAGAGAGGCCATCAGACCTCTCCAACAGTGGTGAGTTCAAAGGCGGACTGCCTCAGAAATTGCAATCCAAATTCACATTTTTTTTTTTGCCAAATTGTTCTGATATACAGCCTGTTTCCTCATGGTTTTAGAAATAAACCTAAGTCAAAAAACTGAAATAAGAAATAAAAATGTTTTGTTTTTATGTGACACCTTTCAAAAAAAGAAGAAAAAAAAAAAAAAAAAAAAAAATTGTATTGATTTCACTGCAAATGTGTTTCGATTGTCGATACAAAAACTAAGATTATTTTCGATATTTTCTGCTATTATTTTCTGTTCCATCATTCATCTTTTCAATAACCGGAAACTAAAACTAAGAGAGCTAATTCTTGCTTAACGTCAAAGGATAGGTTCAATTATTCATTCTATTCAAATGATAGTTTCAATTACAATCATTACCTTCAGAAGAAAACGGGCTTTCCAGATGTTGTAATTTTTCACTCAACAAATAAATCTAAGCAGGGAAAAAAAATTGTCAAAAAAGAGAAAGAACACCTCGGACAAAGATCACGGAACTTGAAAACGTGGGAAGGTCACATGTCTTTCATGTCATGCATAAGAGATTTCTATACAGTGGCCATCATATGCCTTACTTGTTTGTTTACATATTGTGAAATACGTTGAAATTTAAAGCCAATATACTATTTGAAAACATTGATGCTGATCTCTCCTGGCTTATTTTTTAATATTCCTATCCTAATAGTATTTGATGATGTCATGTTATATTAAATGTGTGTTTTCAGCAAATACAATTTTTGGCTACAAAAACAAAAGAAATATTGGACTGATAACGTCTCTCAAGATAAGGAATGAAAATGAAACATGTCACAATAAAAGGAAATCTTAGGTACTGCCAGGCTAGTGGTAGCTTAGCTGACAGTACTATTTCCTGTCATGTGACTAGCCAAAAAGATGACAGATGATGAAAGACCAAACGATTACAGAGACAGTGTGGCCTTGAATCCTTTTTTCTCAGAGGTGGAATAAGAAACAAAGAGAAGCATATGCTTTCACATAATCTAATAATATTAATAATCCTGGAATTTTCTTATCTTCACAATATTTTACAATGCCATATTAATATTATGAACGTGAGTTTCCCCAATACAATGCCTTACGAAATTAGCTCATAATAAGCATAATCTTCTTTTCTCACAATGTTTTCACATGTATTTATTTACCAAATCTGTGTTATTTATCCATTTTCATATTTGTTAATAAATACCCCAGTTATTTGACAGATACAATAAACTTCTGAATTGTCTAAGTCCTGCAACTGTGGCAAATGTCAACAGATTGGTCAATTTATGTGGTATCTATGTGGTATCTTATAAAACTAAGCCATACAACCTAATGTTTTTTGCTGTGACAAAAGTCTATAAACAGCATTCTATTGAAAAAGAGATGCATTTGAGAAATTATCCAAAATAAGCCTTTTCTTTTCCTAAGGCTTTATTAAATGGGAACCAAGGTATGCAGACAAACTAACAGATGAACCAAAGACAATATGCAACCCAAGACAAGCTAACAGATGCACCAAAGACAATAGGCAACTCAAGACAAAGTAACAGATGGACCAAAGACAAAATGGAACCCAATTTTCGATCTCAGGGGCATAAAAAAACCCCAGAATTATTATCATTTCTTGACTGAATTCAGCCGGAATGTCTCAACATATTGGACAATGTAGATCCAAGATCAGACTGTATGCTCAGTCCGGTCTTGATCTACACTGCTCTAAATAAACATCAACAATGAAAGGCACTTTAGGAATTAAGATCTGTTTCACTTCACATGTATATACCAAAACTGTTCGCCTGTCCAGGGTCCAAAAATCAGTTGTATATTAGTCTGATCTTTATCTATGCCATCTGTAAGACTTTATTATATTTCTTTCACAGGGAAAAGGTAAAATAAATCTATTAATGAAGCTTTTCAAAATGGCCTCTATTCAATGGGCAGTACCTGCAATAATTTAAAATTTTCAGTTACATGGCTTTTGACCAAAAAGCTAAGATGTGAAGGGTTGACTCTGCGAATGAAACATGGCTGCCCCTGAACAGACCGACGAGCTCACTTCGGTCCGTCATTGGTGACTGTATCAGCTCCCTATTTGCAATAAACCTGCCATTAGCTCTGGAATAGATTGTCTAAAATACTTAAGTCTCTTATTTGATCCAATAACCTAACACACTCAGTTTTAGACTATTTTGTTGTTTTCAGTTAGTAGCTATCCTTGCTCAGGTTATTGCTGAAGACTCAAATTTGGCAACTTTTTTTAGAATGTGCATATAACTAGGTGTTGAGTTAAGCATTTTTGTGATAGGGAGCTGTAGTGTTTCAAACCTGGAGGGAATTATTTTTATTACAATTATCTGCCCCTGAATAGATCAACAACCTTTCTGGATTGCCTTAATCCGTCATTGGTGACAGTTTATCTCAATTTTTGAGTCTGTTCATAATTAGAACATCCAACATTTTGGTCAAAAGACATCCAATCGTTCAAGAGCCCACCCAATAATCCACTCTGGTGGTCAAAAAGGTTAATCCAGCTTTACTTCACCTAAGTATTTACCAATGCATAGCAATAATTTTCGCTTTAATCAAACCATTTTAAGGATTTCCATCAATAGATTTAAATTACCAATCAAGCTCTTGACGTAAGCAATTTTCTACAAATAACATGAAAATTACATAAAATTAGCTTTATTTTACATTGCAATCCAATTCTCCAACTTCTTCACTAATATACATTCTGATTTAAGATCCTTAACATCGAACACTGCATGCGACATTGATTCTTTTTATCCCTCAGAGTGCCAAAAAACTAAAAATATGAATTTGCTCCAGGAAAAAAAACCTAATTAGCTTCAACTTGATGGTTGCTTTTGTCTAAAGTTTTGAAAGGCGCTTTCAGGATTAATTACCCCCTGTCTTGACATCATAATTATATCAAAGGCATATTGTTTTTATCCCATCTGTTTGTCCCTTTGTTTGTTTGAAAGTCTATGTAAGTGGTTTTCATTAGCTAACTCCAATTCTTGTCAGATGCTATCAAAATGGAAAAGAGATCCTTATATCAATGAGATGGCAGTTGAGTTTGATTACAGTCAAACTCCATTACTGCTTGGGAAACTTCCTTGTTTCTGTCAAACAACTTCGATATTTATCGGTATATTTACACAGTTTCATTATGGTTTTATACCAATGTAATGCTAGAGGATTTTGATACAAGTAAAGATCTGACGATATAATTCAGTAAGTTTTTTAATTCACCTGTTTACTTCACCAATAAGCAAAATCTTTATCATTGGTCTGAGCCAAACATTCTGTTTCATGGCATTCTTAAGTGTCAAGTGAGGTCTTTTTCTGCTTACTGTTTAGATTTTGAATATATGTGCCAGCAAACTTAAGATTCTATCATCCTCGAGTTGATTTTACTTTAAATTTGCCATTGTTTATAGTTTATACAAATAGAAAAGTGAGCATTCAATTAATGTTTACCACACAAGAAATTCATTATCTCCAATGAATGTGTTAGGTTGACATACTTAGTATGTCTTTTTGCTACAGGTTGATCAGACTACACATGCCCTTGTAATACCTTAGACCAACAAAAATAGTACAGAAACTGAGAGCAACTGCGGCAAGTACAATATTCACACTCAGATATATATTGCTTTTTCTTTTTTCATGTTTCTAGCAAACTATGACATCCTTAAAGTCACACCGTAAATATAGAGTCATAAAAAAAGGGGGTTTTGTTTGCTGGCATACATATACATACTTTGCGCAAAAATGAAAATAATCTTTAAACAGCGACTCCATTTAGATTCCCGAGATGGCATCAAAGAAAGTAATGTATTAAAATCTTATATTGGCCCTGTTTACCTCAAGCAAGCAGATCGACACATTTACACATTGGCCCTGTTTTTACGTATATCGCTTTCTCAAAATCGATTACATTGATATTTGGAAACGCTTTCTCAAAATCAATTACATTGATAATCGGAGAGGTCATCAAACCTCTCCAACAGTGGTGAGTTTAAAAGGCAGACTGCCTCAGAAATTGCAATCTCAATCCACTTTTTTTGCCAAATTGTTCTGATACACAGCCTGTTTCTTAATGGTTTTATAAATAAACCAAAATAAAAAACTGAAAAAGGAAATAAACATGTTTTGTTTTTATGTGACCGATTACAAAAAGGATTTTTGTATTGATTTGATTGCAAATGTATTTCGATGGTCGATACAAAAACTAAGATTATTTTCGATATTTTCTGCTTTTATTTTCTGCTCCATCATTCACCTTTTCGAAAATCGGAAACCAAAACTGAGGGAGCTAATTCTTGCTTAACGTCAAAGGATATTGATTTTGGTTCTACACTGTCCGATTAACGAGATATTTTTGTAGAACTCCAAAAATAAGTTTGAAATAGCATTATTTGGATTTTTACTAACGGCTTCAAACTTTCATTTGACTGATTTATGAGTATAATGGCAAAATCTGTAGTGTGGATATGCTTAATTTTAGGCCAAGTCTAAAACTTCATTGTGTTGTTAAAAGTTGAAAATGATCCGATTCCATCATCCCATTTATTGCTTTAATTAAGAACGGCACACCCTCAGTACACTTTCTTGTTAAGAATTAACAAAATAATAATGATGTATCACTTATTTTGACACTTCTTGCTATTTCTTCCTCATACCTGTTCTTTCCTATTCTGAAATATTATATATATGCGTCAACTAGGGTTTCTGTTTACAACATAAAATTATGAATATGTGCATGGAAATCTGCTCAGCCGCTAAATGTCAAAGCCTAAAATACAAAACTAAGACAAGTCAACATTCACAATATCAGTATCGAAAACAATGAATGAAGCTTTTAACTCTTACTAAAGAAACTCATTATCAGAATCCTAAAATAAGCGGCGAAATTCTGGACCTGTCCAAACTGAAATCATTTGCGAACAAGAACAATGTTCAAAAGTATAGATAAAAAGGTATTATAAAATTTCACCATAAATCCATCAATGACATTTTAATTTGAGCCGACTGTGTAGAATTAGTTGTTTGATTTATAATGGTGATACAGAGAAAAATAATATTGTGACAAGCACGAGGATCAAGCTTCATGTACAAATACATGTATATTCTGCCAATAGTCCATTAAAAATAAATAATCTAGCTCTGATTTTTCATCTGTTCTACATGAAAAATTAGATCTTTTCTTCAATCTAGTTGCGAATGTTTTGTACAATCCCCCAATAGCAGATTATTAATTGAAGAAATTGAAATGAAATAAATGACCTCTATTACCATATATTATACTTTAATTTCTATACAAACTTGGCTTCGGCTATTGTTGTCTGAATACGGAAGTATGTGAATGATTTTCAACTCTTTGTGCGGCTAACAGATTTATTGTGTCTTTAAAGAATACTTAAATACCTGAAATACAGATGACTTTGTTGGCTAAAATTCATAATATGTGGTGGACGACAATGATCCAAGATCTTGATCCATGTCATCTGCACAGGGTTCTTATTTGGAATATGGCAACAAAAGGGTCAAACCCTACATTTACAGTTAACAGAATTTCCGTACCGTCCGATTATATGAGATGATAGGAATATTCTCTCTCTATTCTTTGCATTGAGGCCAACTGCAGGTCAATTTGTTCGTGTAATAGTAACGGTAAACGTGGTAAACAGTCTTTAATGGTTAAGGGGTAAAAAAATTAAAAAGCTGATTGTCATAAATAATTTTCGACCAAATGTCATACCTGGGATCAAATATTTTGGTCACATTCGTCAAAGTGGTTTTCGACAATATTTTGTGCAGATTTGGTGTTGAGGCTTGAATGTTGAGAAATGATACCAACTTTACTTTTGGGGTAGAAGGTAAAAATTTGGCTATCAAATAATGAGTCAATTGCTTTGCGATTGGCAAGTCTATTTTTATGAGATCAAAGATAGCATCTTTGTAGGTTTTTTTTTTTTTAATATGATTCATCATAACTAGCTGGTGTAGTTGCTTACATGAAATTCAGACAACCCTTTGTATATTTGGAGAGAAAAATCTAAAAATATCTCAAGAGGCTTCTGCTGTTGATCACATGTCAAACTGATACACCTTTGCATAATTCTGGTCTTAAATCTAAAAATACCATAGAAGCTACAAAGCTCATTAGGTAAATACCACCGAAAAATTTCTTCTTACATTAGCCATTTTTTATACTGGTGGTTTGCCAGCTATCCCCTTACTTAATTCAGTAATATCAAACATGTTTGTAGTTTGGTGAGATTAACAAAATCTGAAAAATCCCATTTGACTCTTTAGCAGCTGGCGAAATCTTACCTTGTCCACATTGAAAGCATTTTGCAGATGACAAATCAAATGTTACTCAAAACTTAAAGTTCTCTTTCAAAGAGTAGAAAACACTGTGTGAAAGGTATGAAATACTGGCAACCAGCATTTTCTCCTTTTCCCACAATATTTTCATTAGTCTTTTTCCTCAGGTTCGATAAAACTTGGGATTATGTTGTAAAGGGTAAAAACATGCATCAAAAATAAGTCTCACTAATGTTTACTTACATACTTTTGCATTTTACTCTTTACCAAACGACAAAATTGTAGGCTGGTCCAAATTGAAAGCATTTGCAGACAACAAAAATATTGCTTAAATAGTGAGATTTGTCCTTGATATGATAGAAGGCCTTGTGGGAAAATGTGAAAATGCTGATTGTTCGGTAAAGGATTAAGATCCTAAACCCAGTTACACTACCAACATTAACTCCACCTGCCTTTGCAAACAAAGCAGATCTAGATAAGACTGAACATCTTGCATCTACACCGTCTGACAAGGTGAGATTTCTCGGGCTAGAACCACATTGAAATCAAATCACCATCCTTTACCAAGAAAATTAATCATAAATTTGTTGATTTTCTACGGAATAAGCATAAACCTGGAAGATACTGGTCAAAAATATGCAGTACAGAGTGTAAGCCTCTCTCACTTTTTATGTTTCAAACAGAATGCATACTAATGCGATTATTTTCATATAAGTTGATGAATATGGACTGTTTAGCCCAGTTTCTCGAGATCCAAGGGCTGAGGCAAAAAAAAGAAGGCATGCAGAAATACTTGGCCATGGTGCTAAAGCCTGGCTAGCATCAAAATGGAATACAATAAGGCATTGACTTGCCAAAATGCTGCTTTGTTCAGACTCAAAATAGGTCCTTTTTAACTCTACCAGACAACGAAAATGTAGACTTGCAGAGGACAATGTAAATGTGGCTAAAATGAAGGAATTTGTCTTTGAAAGGGTAGAAAACATGGTGTATACTAGCATTTGCTCCTTTTCCCACGGGCTAAAGGTGTCTATTTTTTTTTTTTTTTTTGGGGGGGGGGGGCTGTAATTTAAAATTTGTTGTTAAAATACTGAAAAATACCTCAAGACATGATTGATTGATTGTTTGGTGTTTAACGCCGTTTTCAACATTATTTCAGTTATATCGCGGCGGCCAGTGCACCTATCCATGCTTTCCTGGAGTTTCTTGTACCAGTACTACGCACAATATTCTTTCCAAGCCACTGGCTGCTTTCCCACATAGCCATCGTCGAAACAATGGTCAGCGGTGAGAGAGGAGTGAATCCTTCGCAATGACTATCATCAATCCTCGGAAAGAAATTGGCCGAACCGGGATCAAACCAGCGACCTCCTGTTCTCAAGTCCTGTACGCTACCGACAGAGCTACGGGGACTCGGCACCACAAGACATACTTTTACATGCAAATTTAAAGAAACGGATGGTCACATTCAGTAAAAAGGTGCAGATTTGACATTAAAACGGCTGACTGGTTCTGCTGCAGTCGGCAACATTTTAATCTTTATATGGGAGATCAAATATGATGTCATTTTACTTCTTTGAATAGGATACCACATTATACACACATTATCGATCACATCACATTCCTACAAAGCTCTACAAAATTCGGCAAGGGAAGCTAAATATACTTTGTATCTTTTACAAAGAATACAAAACCCATTAAGATCATTGATCAACCTTTTCTTTTTACCTTTTTTACATTTAAGTATCAGCTTTACTGACTGTTTGCCAGCATTCACATTATTCAATTCAACAATGAATCATCTTTGAGGTCAAGTGACATTATAAAAATCTGAATCACCCCCTTTAAGATAACTTTTACTGCAACTTAAAATAAAAGGAATGTATGTTATCCTCTGATGTATGATCAATGTTAACTTTTGTTTGGTGATTACTGCCGTTTTCAGCATTATTTCCGTTATCTCACAGCAGCCTCTCCATGCTTTCCTGGAATTTCTTGACCAGTACTGTTCACAGTATTCTTCCCAAACCTTTTGATGCTTTCCCAAATAACCACGGTTAAAAGAATGATCAGTGGTGAGAGAGAAATGAATCTCGTCGAAAAGGCTATCATCAATCTTTGGAAAGAAATAGGCCGATCTTAGGATTCAAACCAGTGACCCACTGGTCTCAAGTCTTTTACAATACCGACTGGGTTACCATGCTCAGCTTCATGTTGGCTGAAGATACTCGAAGACATTTAAAAATACATATAAACAGACATAAAGATCATACAACATCCATTCCTTCAGTTACGTTTAACTCTTTACCAAACAACAATTCTTTAGACTGGTCCAAATCCAAAACATTTAGAGACACACTGTTAAATGTGGGTAAAAATGTAAGATTTGTCCTAGAAAGTGTACAAAACATTGTTGGAAAAGGAGAAAATGCTGGTTACCAACATTTTCTCCACTTCCCACAAGGTTTTCGAAAGCCTTCTTCCTCAAGGTTGTTAAAACTTGGGAATGTGTGGTAAAGAATGAATGATACAAGTGTGTACATGAGTTGTCTTGTACGGTGACAGCTCACATATTCCTGTATTTCCTGGATTCCACCAGTACTAGGCTATGGGAGTAGAAATCTAGCCGCAGAATTTGTATTGATCTAAATGCGTTGAATAGCAAATATCTCCGAACATAGATAGACGGCGTTTAAGGAACTTGAATATGAATATTGTCCAAACTCTGTTGGGATTCAACATGAAGAGAAATAATTAGATGTAGAATCACCTGAAATTGCCTCCCTTTTTTTTATATTGTCGTAAAAGCCAAAATTTCAATTACAAAGATCTATATATTTTTCAAGATTAGATGTTAATCTAAACCATCTCTGGAAAAGGAGCAGTTGCTGCTAAAAATGGTGTGTCTGAAAAACAATCGTGAAGACATAAAGGTTGTAGGGTGACACTTACAAAATATCAAATTACCAAAATTTTAGCCCAAGGAAAATATTATCCCTTGTCGTATTCATGTTACATATGGCAAAGAATTAGTAACTGCTATCGGTCCTGCATGGCTCAGTGGTATTCATCTATCCATCTATATATCTTTATACCAATCTATCTCTCCATTTCCTTTTCTCCCATATTGAAATTATCCAACCAGCTATCTATCTCTCAAAATGATTTAACTACCAATCCATCAAACGTTATCCCTCTCTTTTTTTCCTTCTTCACAATTATCCTAAAATATCCTCCATCCAATCCGCCAAGTGCATTAATAGGCTATCTATCCCCCATCCTCGTAATACTGTAGCTTTCTCAAACTCAACAATATTAATGATTTTCCTTCTTTAATTAAATAATCACAGGAGAAGTAAGTTTTTCATTAGCCTTGTGAACAACGGTGAAAAAGCATAGGATATGGATAAGGGCAGTGTGTCCACTGAATTCTTCAAAACGGGATTTTTGTACCTCTTGGTTTGCAAAATAGCGGGTACAGAAAATGCAATGCAGTGTAATAATTTTCAACGTTTAGATCTACTTTATTTCCATAAATTATTATTTAAATAAATCTATCAGGGCTTCCCCTGAAAGTCTTTGTTTGCCATCAGTCGTGGATTGTGCGGTAAAGGGTTCATGTATAATTTGATTTTCTTTGGAAAAATGAATCTCCTGGACCTTCTTCTTTAACACTAAGTCTTGTTCCAGTACTATTGCTGTAGACAAGGTGGCCTAATCCCCAACCTCCCCTGTCTGATTTGTAGGTTGTTGACAGTTTTTTCCTCATTATCGAAGAGAGTTTTTTATGCACCTACCTCTTGCTTTATACTGATTTTTATCCAAATCTACTGGTTAAAGTCACTTATAAAGCTGAAGAGACTGTCGGAAGTGTCTCTGATCGGACAATGTCCAACTATCATTTTGTTGTGTCATGCGTTTTCGTGTTTTTTTGCAGAGATGTATTTTGTATGTCAGTTTATTTTTGGATAGGCATTTCGGCAAGGTCTGACATAAATATGTTTCAAAAGGGTAGCAGGTAACTTCAAAAGCTGTCATTTGTATGCTAGATAAGCGGATTATCATCATTATCACATTTTCATAAATGAGTTGGTTAGCTGTGATAACAGCGACGTGTGCTTCCTTCACAAATTGTTTTTGGTGGAGTTTAAATCTTTTGTGATTCATGTATAGGCATTATATCTACTTGTTGCCAGTTGATTCGCCAGTGCTTCATTTTCAAAGACTATTTTTTTCTTAATTATCGCACTTGGCGCTAGTTGCCGTCGACAGAACTGAACTGAACTGATGTTTATTTTTGACGTATACAAGTTGTACATTGTCACAGCACATATGCATACAATGAATTTAGTCACATGCACAATGCATGACTCTGAAAAATACGCAAATAAAAAAAACTTAGAAAACACACACACATATATATATATATATATATATTTTTTTTTTTTTTTATACAGTTTATTAAATTTAAAATAGTGAAAGGCGTATGACCTTTTAATGACACATTTCACCTACTAAACCTTGTGTCGGACGGGCATTTGCCGTCTTTTCTGTTTCCATATATACGGAAACAAAAAGTCGGCAAATGCGAGTGGCAATAGATCTGCTTCGTACTTGGATCATTTGACAGAAAAATAGAAAATCGAGATAGGATGAACAAGAATAATGATAAGTAATAGTTTACAGGATATTATTTAAGATACTATTTCTAAGAGCCAATGCTTCCTTAATAAATTTACAAAGATTGACGAGTTCGCTTTTATCTCTTGAGCATAAAAGACTATGATATTTTCAAGAACGAAGAGGGACGCAAGTAATAGCTAGATTTGATATACTTTTTTCTCAATGCAACAAAACTTTTGCAAACACAAAATGGTATTCATCTTCTATATCAGTTTCCCCACAACATAGGCAATAGCGAAGCTCGCGTGATGTAGTATTCCTACCATATCTGCCTGTTTGTATTTTTAAAGGATGGCTAGATGTATGTAAACGAATGAAATATGATCTGTATGGCTTTGGAAATGTGTTTAAGTAATATTCGTACTCAAATGAAGTTTTAAAGTATTTATACATATCTAAAACTGTACGTGTATTGACAGACCTGAACCAATCAGAGGGAGCACTGTTTATGTTAGATTTACTTTTCCTGGTGGCGTACTAGTGCTGAGTGATGAAGGCGGATTGTCCAAAGCTGATGTGCTTGGCTAAATTTCAGATTGACTGTTTTCCTGGTAGGGCTTTTGATTTTTAAAGTCGACAAGGTCGATTGCTGCTTCGCCAAATGTTATGCTGTGGAAATTTTGCTACGTACTAATAGATCTAAAATGCAACATTCTAAATTCATCTGAACTGAGCACCAGTCTCGATCAGATGAATGAACAAATTGATATCTTCATCAGGATTTCAGTCTTTCAATACTGCAGTAAAAATAAAGGTATCGGAAAATAGTTTTCTATATTTGGTAATGGAAAATCCATGTTTTTGAATTGGTAACCTGGCTGACCTACTCAATTTCTTTTTGTACGATCGTGTATGATAAAATTTATGATAACTGGCATCCATTTTGAGTATGTTCAAGCACGTATATGCGCGTTAAGTTGATCGTAATTATTTCAAAAGTTACGTGATTCACATTTTTACCTGATCGGACAGGCTGTAAGGGTTTTGGAAAAAAAAAAAAAAACGGAATAAAGCGAACTCCACAAGGACAAACAAGATACGGGTTGAACACCAGAAAATTACGTCAAAGCTTGTCGTATTGCGTGATTCATACGTAATTCAACCCACCTCTATCAAATCCAATATTTTTCCCCAACTATTTTTGTTATGAAATGCAAATGAAGGCAAAATGGTGTACATTTTAAGAAATTTTAACAAAAAATAATTGGGATTTCAATCTTGTGAATTTAGTCTGGACTGTTTTAAATTCTTTGTGTGTTTAACGAATCTTCTGGTTGTCAAGAAAGTTGAATTATGGATACAGTCCAACTTTTTCTCCATGTGGGCAAATTCAAAACGGCTGAAAAATTGTCCTTCGGGTTTGAGGATGACTTATACATGTAACCTATAGACAGTCTTCAGACTGCGCCTTCGGCGGGGTCTTCCGCCTGTAATATAAGACAAATCTTGTGTAAAAGCAAGACAAATTATGAAACCACACTTAAACCTCTCCTTGTCTGACCAAGCTTTGAAAAAAGTAGAACTGTTGGTGTGATTAACATGAAAGGTAATGAAGATGAAACCTGTCACAGTAGCAGGAAATCTCTTGCACTGCCAGACTAGTGGTAGCATAGCTGACAGTACTATTTCCTGTCATGTGACAAGCCACAAAGATGTTGGATGATGAAAGGGCAAACAATTCAAGAGACAGTGTGGTCTTGAATCCTTTTACTCAGAACAGCAGACGGAGCAAAATTCCTTTTTAAAATTCAATTTTATGAGATAACTACCCTTTGTGAAATATACCCATAACTCTGTCTGTTTGTTTTGGAGGTTAACACTCTTTTAAAAGCTCAGGTCATCATATCATATCACCTATGTCACGGCGGTCAGTGCACCTATGTATGTGTCTCCTGGCTTCTCACACCAGTAGTGACACAACTTGCTTTCCAAGCCGCAGACTACTTTTCTTACATGCATCGGAGGTGTGAGGCGAAAAAATTGCAGGAAATAAAGTTTGCCTCAACCGGGTATCGAACCCACAAGCACCGCGTCACGAGTCAGATGCGCTAACCACTGTGCTACTCAGCCAGACCATATACCCATTACAAATTCTCAGATCTTGCACACGCTTGATATACGAGGGCTGTTAAAAATATGCGGAAAAGTACAATAATTATTTCAAATATTGCTTGAATACAGCAGAATTGATACATACTGTAGACAAATTAATACTGTACTGAAAGAATAAATTTCAAGATATTATTTCAACGTCTTATAAAGATATGTTAGTTATGGCAACGTTGTGTTCGAAAACCCTGCCCAAAATGCAATAAAACTAAAGCATTTGTCATGTGGCAAACGACATGTTTCCTTCGTGTCTAATCAGATATCTTCACCACATTTTGTTATGATTTGGCACCATCTATTTGTATGACGTTCATAAAGTCGCATTTACCTCTGAGGCCATTTGAGTGTTTGGCGGCCATATTGTTTATTCATGTGCATCAAAATGAGTACTGGACAGAGAACTGCAATTAAATTTTGAGTTTTACATGGAAAACCCAGAAAAGAAACAATGCAAATGTTAATCAAGGCATACGATGATTCAGCAATGAAGAAAACGACTTTATACAAATGGTATGAGCGTTATGAAGGCAGTCATGAAAGTGTGACAGATGACCAAAGAAGCGGACGGTCGAGGTTGATAACACAATGTAAAGAGTGCTGTTCAGTTTGCGATTGCTTCCTTTGAGTCTGGTGCCAACAGAAAAAAATGTATTTTCATCTACACGAAAACTACAAGACAATAAGAAGTGAAAGACTACTAGACTATTTAACATGTTCCCGAAAAGTCCTGTGAAACCTAGTCACGCCCTTATTATGTAATCCAATCAATTGACCTTCTGCTTATGTCAAAGGGGAGTTTATTAATGACTTGAATAGCCCGACTGACCGTTAATATATTTCTATAGGTGCGCGCGTGCGCCGGAGTGCAATGGACACTTTCTTGCGATAGGGTCGTAATGGAAGTTTTTAACCTTATACTCACGACTATTTTAAATGCTTCAGCCAAGTCGTCATTTGCAGATTTTTTTTTTCTCTTCTCTTTAAGACTTCCACATAATATTATGCCCACTTAGTTTCATATTCCATAATGTACACATCATAAAGCGTTCACATTTAAACCCCTATTGTAACGCGAAAGCCTAGATATGTGTAAAAGAAATCCCCTACGAGTTAACAGTATGTAGAAAAATTTATCGCACGGTCATGCAGTTGTGTAATATACTATTTGCATTCTTCACTCATCAAATGCTTTTTTCACATTTAGTTAGAACATTTACTTTATTTTTGACATATAGGCATCAGTGTGTTTATATAAAGAGTGAAATTTCTTCTTCTGTCGTAATTAATCTATCAATAAAATATGGCCTAAACATTTCAACAAATGGATAATTTGAAAATTTGTTCGTACAATTGCCGTGGTCTAAATAATGCCAAGAAGCGACAAGATCTGTTTAACCTTTTTAAGGAAAAAGATACCGATATTTTATGTTTACAAGAAACACATTTTACAAACCAAATTGAAAAAACTGTTTATTCTGAATGGGATGGAAATTGCTTCTTTAGTCATGGTACTTCAAATTCAAAAGGTGTCGCAATACTATTTAAAAAGCATTTAGATATTAAAGTTCGCAGTTTCAAAAAAGAAGAAAATGGAAATTACCTAATAATGGAATTGAGCTTTTGTGATATTGATTTTATCCTTACAACTCTGTATGCACCAAACAGTGATAACCCTAGCTTTTTCGTAAATATCTTCGATGAAATTGATTCCTTTACAAATAACGAAAACTTGATTATATGTGGAGGTTTTAACCTTGTCATTGATTCAGCTTTAGATTATGAAAATTATAGAAACAGTGACCATAATAAAAAAGCAAGGAAAATTGTTCAAAAATACATGGATGATAGAAATCTGGTGGATCCTTTCAGGGAACTACATGGCAATTCACGAAAGTACACTTGGAAACGTGTTAATCCTTTACAAAAAGGAAGACTTGACTTTTATCTGCTTTCCAAAGAACTTAAACCATTTCTGAGGAATTGTGATATTGATATTAGTTATAAATCCGACCACTCAATTATTTTAATTGATCTACAATTTACTGAACTAAACACGGAAAAGGTCTTTGGAAATTTAATAATTCCTTGCTGCATGATATTGATTACATTAACTGTATTAACAAAAAAATTGATGAGATATTACTACAATACTGTTTACCTGTTTATGACCATGATTATGTAATAAATATGGATAGATCACAAGTACAACTAGTTATCAATGATCAGCTTTTTTTAGAAACCCTTTTAATGGAGATTCGTGGAAAAACGATCTCTTTTGATAGTCATAAAAGTAAAGTAAAATCAAATCGCGAGAAAGTACTTTTGGCCGAAATTTTGCAATTAGAACAATCTTAAAATGAAAACAACAAGGAAAAATTAATTAAACTTCAGGATGAATTAGAAAAATTAAGAAATGAAAAGCTTAAAGGGTATTTTGTAAGATCATGCTCAAAATGGATAGATGAAGGCGGAAAAGTCACCAAATATTTTTGCAATCTTGAAAAACAACACAATTCAGCAAAGTCAATAAGTTTTATAGAAAAACAAAACGGTGAAACAACTAGTAATCAAGAGGAAATCTTAAACGAGACAAAATTATTTTATGAAAACTTATTTCAAAAACAAGATAATCCAGATGATTTCAGCATAACGGATTTTTTACTTAATTGTACGGTAAATAAGTTAGATTATGTCGAGTCAAAAAGTCTAGAAGGTCTTTTATATTATCAAGAGGTATCCTTGACTTTAAAACAAATGTCAAATGACAAAAGCCCAGGTCCTGATGGCTTTTCAGCAAACTTCTTTAAGGTCTTTTGGCCTAAGATTGGGCATTTTGTCGTTAGATCCCTAAATTACGCCCTATTGAACGACTCATTTTCTAGTTCTATAAAATCAGGAATCATAACATGCATCCCAAAAGATAATAAACCGAAAAGGTTATTAAAAAATTGGAGACCGATAACCTTATTGAATGTTTTGTACAAAATAGCGTCTGGAAGAATAGCAAATCGACTAAAAACCGTATTAGACGAATTAATTTCAAGTGACCAAACAGGTTTCCTTAAGGATCGCGTTATAGGAGAAAATACCCGTTTAATCTATGACAATGAAATACTGTGAAGACAATAACATACCTGGCTTATTAATGCTACTAGATTTTCAAAAAGCCTTTGAATCGCTATCGTTTGACTTTATCTTAAAAACTTTAGACTTTTTTGGATTTGGTCCTACATTTAAGAAATGGATAAAATTATTTTTGTGTAATACACAAGTAAGAGTACAGTTAAATGGTTTCCTATCAGATGTCTTTACGGTGAAGAGGGGCTGCCGTCAGGGAGACCCTATTTCTCCATATATCTTCATCGTATGCTCTGAAATCTTAAGCATTAAAATTAGACAAAGCAAAAGTATTAAAGGTATAAGGGTGAAAGAAACTGAGTATCTCATAAGCCAGTTTGCTGATTACTAGACGGCTCGGAAAAATCATTAAATAGTGTTTTAGAAGTACTTGACAAGTTTTATGTTATATCTGGATTAAAGTGCAATTTTGATAAAACGAAGTTGATTTGGATAGGGTCACGTAAGTATAGTGCTTACTCAATAAAAACTAAGTGGAAGTTAAACTGGGGTGAAACTCAATTTGTGCTACTTGGAATAACTTTTGATATCAATCTTCAGAAAATGATAGATTTGAATTATGAACCAAAACTTAAAAATATTTCAAAATGTATAGCATACTGGAAAAGAAGGAAACTTACAATTATTGGCAGAGTAACTGTTGTAAAATCACTTCTTATTCCACTTTTAACGCATTTATTTATTAGTCTCCCTTCTCCGAAAACAGATTTCATAAAACGTCTAAACGATTTACTATACAACTTTGTATGGGATGGAAGGGCAAAAATCAAAAAATCTATTTTTATTAAAAGCTATGAAGAAGGTGGTATGAAAATGATAGATATCAAAAGCTTTAACACTAGCATGAAATTAAAATGGATTAAAATATTAATAACTTGTAAACCTAATAAATGCTATCAACTAGTATATGACATGATGGACTTACGAAAAATAATAAACTTAGGAAAAGCTTATTCCGAATTCATCTCTAAACTAATAAAAAACGATTTCTGGTGAGACGTACTTAAATCATACATAGAATATATGACAAAAATTAAAATTGACTCTTGGGACTTGATATTAAATATGCCCTCGTTCTACAACGAAAATTTCACAATAGACTCAAAAGTC
The DNA here is from genome assembly GCA_945859785.2 of Tridacna gigas. NCBI lineage: Eukaryota > Metazoa > Mollusca > Bivalvia > Cardiida > Cardiidae > Tridacna > Tridacna gigas. The sequence goes on along the minus strand of OX244043.2, from coordinate 25,689,762 downwards.
ATTTTTATCAAAGATTTATATGATAGAGGAATTAGAAATGTCAGAGACATAATGGATAAGAATAAAAAAATTTACTTGCTTAAAATCTATAGAGACGATTTTAGGTAAAAAAATTAACTATTTGAGGTATTACGGTCTGATAAACACTATCCAAAACTTCTTAAGAAAGGTTGATATTGATAAAAATGAAAACTTGATTTTAGACTATGCCAATCCCTTTATTAATAGCTATTTAAATGAAATTTTGGTAAATAAAAAACCCAACAAAACAATTTATAAAACACTTATTGATAACAATGAAATGCCTACTAGCCAAAAGAAATGGGAGTTTTTGTTCCCTACTCAAAATTTTGATTGGAAAAAAATTTATAGTAATATTTTTAAAAATACAAACGATTCGTATATCCAATGGATGCAAGTAAAAATAGTTCATAGATTTTTCCCCACTAACTCCCTATTAAACAAAATGAACATTACCCCAAGTAACTTATACTGTTTCTGTAATACTATTGAAGAGAGTCTGCTCCATATATTTTACGAATGTGAAAAGGTAAAAATCCTCGTACAACATTTAGAATCAAAAATAAGAGAAATAGACCCATCAACTCAAAGACTTATAAATAGTGTCAACGTTCTAATCGATACATTCAATAATGACGACAAATTATACACACTCTTTCTTTATTTCAAAAGATATATCGCTTCTTGTAAATCTAAATCGAAAATCCCGACAATTTATGGCCTTCAAAATAGTTTACATTTGGCTTGGACTACTTATAAAGAAACAAAATCTTCCGACTCTGCCTTAGAAAGATGGTCAATTGTACGACATATTATTCGAGACCACTCTTGATATAAAATGCATTGATATATATATTCCTATTCTTTGCTCTTATCCAAAAGTCATTTCTGTTTTTTCCCTTTCTTTCCTTTTTTTTTTTTTTTTTTCCTTCACTTTCTTATCAGTTGTTTTTCTTGTTTTTGCATAGCTTTGTAAAACTTATTAGTCTTTGATAACTATTCATTGATCCAGATTCGGAGAACTAAATAGGCCGTTTGTTTGACACTTTCCCCTCATGCTCTATTTAACACAATGAAAAGAAAAGAATTTTGAGAGCATTGTGGAGAGGAGTGAAATTGCTCGAAAAGATCGATTTCACATTTTCCCGCAGTGTTCTTCCATAAAATCAATAATTTATGATTATATTTCAATTAGTTTGTTTAAACACATAACTTTATCTGGATCTCTGAAAAGTACATGTATTTTTATTAACTCTTATTCTGCGATGTGTCACCTTTGCGAGCAGTGAACTCCAAAATCAATCTACACTCGAATCTTGGTCTGCACTGTTCGCAGGGGTCACAAATGTTATTGGATGTAAATAACGATTGTTGTAAGGATAGAGGGAGGATGGCCACGACCTCCCCTATCCAGTATACGTGGCTAATAAAGTTTACAAAAAAAAAAAGACCAATAAGTTACCCGACCTCAAACACAGAAATTACACTTAATTTGCACTATTCCATTGCATATAAAAGAAAATAATACTATGCATTTGAGCCATTAATTACCTCCTTTGGCCATATGTTTCGAACAAGGAAAGGGTTGTCCTGTCCATGCAGTCAGCAAAACGTGTTTCTAAAACCTTTTTGAATTTTACATTAGGGAGGGATCTATCGTAAGAGCCCTCAAAATTAAAGTCTTTTTATGAAATTGTGCATTAGCAAAACTCACAGCAATTACACAACAAAAAAATAAACTAGAAGACAGGTCTTTCCCTTCTACTTGTAATGCAACAAATTTCAAATTAAACAATTAAAAAATTTGATCACAATATATTAATAATGTCTCCCTTACCTTATGAATTTAACTCTTTACCAAGCGCCAAATTTAAGATTTTTTCCAAATTCAAAGCATCTGCAGACGAAAAAATAAATGCGACTCAAAAAATTGAAATTTGTTTTGGGAAGGGTAGAAAACATTGTGGGAAAAGGAGAAAATGCAGGTTACCAGCATTTTCTCCTTTTCCCACAATGTTTTCAAAAGACTTTTTCTTCAGGGTGGGGATTATGTGGTAAAGGGTTACGGTTTTGCTAAAAGCCAAACTAGCATGTACCAGAAGATAAATTTGGCTAAATCTTGTCCATCAAAAGTTGAAGTTGCAATTTTACTAAATTGCACAAGCAATGTTGACCTTGACAAGACTGTGCACCGACTAGCCAACATCTACAAAGCCTGAACAATCTAAAGTATTACAGCAACAGCATGTCTGTTCTTACACAAACAATCTCATGTTTACATGACACAGAGACCGATTGATTGTATGGCGTTTAACACCATTTTCAACATTGCTTCAGTTATATCGTTATGGCCAGCTCAACTATCCATGCTTTTCTGGGGTTTCTTTAGCAGTACTATGCACAATATTCTTTCCAAGCCACCGACTGCTTTCCCAAATAGCCATTGTCGAAACAATGGCCAGTGGTGAGAGAAGAATGGATCTTGTCGCAATAACTATCATTAATCCTCTGAAAGAAATTGGTAGAGCCAGGTATCGTACCAGCGACCTCCTGTTCTCAAGTTCTGTACATGATCCAGAGGAAATTGGCTTTCAAAATGTTTTTGGAAACTGCTACGAAAGTCATATTTGACTCCAAACTTTACGTTTTTTTTTTTTTTTTTTTAATGTTTTAATTCATTTGATTTTCTATTTTTTCCTTCTATTTCTCTTTTTTCCTTTCTTTCTTCTGATTTTTTTTTTTTTTTTTTTGCATAGCTGAATGCGTTGGCTTTTGACCTACTTCTTGGTACTGTTAAAGAATAGAGGGTCATTTGCAATTGGTCAAAACTATGCACATGTTTATTTGGCGGGCCCCTGCTAGCATATATGCTCGCACATTTATGAAGCTACTATTAACAAGAATTGCTACCGCTAATCGATACCTGGGGGCCTTGATTCATACCATAGCAAACTAATGTCAAAAATATGCACATGTTTATTTGGCGGGCCCCTGCTAGCATATATGCTCGCACATTTATGAAGCTACTATTAACAAGCATTGCTACCGCTAATCGATACCTGTGGGCCTTGATTCATACCATAGCAAACTAATGTAGAAAATAATGATTTCCAACATTTTCTCCTTTTCCCACAATGTTTTCCAAATCCTTCTTTGACGGGATTGTTAACTCAAAATTGTGTGGCAAAGGGATAATCATTTTGGTTGATTTTTAGGACAATTCTAGAATACTTATTTTGGAGTTTAACACCTTTTTATTAGCTTAGGTCGTATGACGACCATCAGTTCATCTACGAATGTGTTACCTGGCTTGCTCACACCAGTACTAAAAAGTTTCTTTCCAAGCCATTGACTACTTTTCTCTAGAGAAACAGCCAGAGATATTTAGCAGGAGCAATGCTGTTCATATAGGAGTACCCTTAGGCAAAGCACAACAGAGCTACTGAACCTTTTTACATATAAACTTGTGTTAGTATCTGAATGAATAACATACTATCCTGGTATAAATATAGTACTGTTTCAAAGAAAATGGTGGTTACCAGCATTTTCTTCTTTTCTCATAATGTTTTCAAAAGCCATATTTTTCAAGGTCGTTAAAATCTGTGGTTATGTGGTTAAGGGTTAAACAAATCAGAATATATCAAAGTGCATTTTCTCAAGACCTGTTTGACTGTCCCAGCGAGTTTCTACATAAGAGGACCATACTGGTCCTCAATAGCTCACCTGAGACCAAAGTCAGTTTAACTCTACCACACAGCAAAAATTTAGGCTAGTCCAAATCGAAAACATTTGCAGACAACAAAATAAATGTGAATCAAAAATTGAAATTTGCTTCGAGATGGGTAGAAAACATTGTGGGAAGAGGAGAAAATGCTTTTTCTCCTTTTCCCACAATGTTTTCAAAAGCTTTCTTTCTCAAGGTCGTTAAAAGTCGGGATTGTGTGGTAAAGAGTTGAAGAAAAAAAAAAAAAAAAAATTGTGACTAGCAGGGCCTGTAGTAGTAAGGAGGGCGGGGGACGGAGGACTTAGTCCTGACCAATAACTTGAGAAATGTTTGAAAACTCAAAATCTTGCGAGTCTTGATTATGGCCAACCTTTTTTTCCCTTTAAGTCCAAACGCAGGGGATTTCCTGCCTTTCCAGCGGCCGAAAAGTATATTTTTTCCCAATTCTATGACTGTCAGGAAAATTGCCTCAGACATGTTTATTTGGCAGTCCCCTGCTAGCATATATGCTCGCACATTTATGAAGCTACTATTAACAAGCACTGCTACCGCTAATCGATACCTGTGGGCCTTGATTCATACCATAGCAAACTAATGTAGAAAAGAAGGATTCTTTTCTTGTGATATTTGGAAATTTGATATTTTTAAATTGGTCTTGTCTAAGATTCTTCCATTTTAAAAGTGTTCAATAATCCTTTACGGAATAAAGAAATTTTAGAGTTGCCCAAATCGAAAGCTTTCACAGATGACAAAAAAATTATGGCTCAAAAATAGATTTTCACTTTCAGACGGAAAGAAAACATTGTGAGAAAAGGAGAAATGCTGGTTACCAACATTTTCTCCCTTTCTCACAATGTTTTCCAAATCCTTCTTTGACGGGATTGTTTACTCAAAATTGTGTGGCAAAGGGATAATAATTTTAGTTGATTTTTAGGACAATTCTAGAATACTTTATTTCAGAGTTTAACACCTTTTTATTAGCTTAGTGCATCTACAAATGTGTTACCTGGCTTCCTCACACAAGTACTAACACGTTTCTTTCCAAGCCATTGACTACTTTTCTCTAGAGAAATAGTCAGAGATATTTAGCAGGAGCAATGCTGTTCATATAGGAGTACCCTTAGGCAAAGCACAACAGAGCTACTGAACCTTTTTACATATAAACTTGTGTTAGTATATGAATGAATAACATACTATCCTGGTATAAATATAGTACTGTTTCAAAGAAAATGGTGGTTACCAGCATTTTCTTCTTTTCTCATAATTTTCAAAAGCCATATTTTTCAAGGTCGTTAAAATCTGTGGTTATGTGGTTAAGGGTTAAACAAATCAGAATATATCAAAGTGCATTTTCTCAAGACCTGTTTGACTGTCCCTGCGAGTTTCTACATAAGAGGACCATACTGGTCCGCAATAGCTCACCTGAGACCAAAGTCAGTTTAACTCTACCACACAGCAAAAATTTAGGCTAGTCCAAATTTAAAGCATTTGCAGACAACAAAATAAATGTGAATCAAAAATTGAAATTTGCTTCGAGATGGGTAGAAAACATTGTGGGAAGAGGAGAAAATGCTTTTTCTCCTTTTCCCACAATGTTTTCAAAAGCTTTCTTTCTCAAGGTCGTTAAAAGTCGGGATTGTGTGGTAAAGAGTTGAAGAGGAAAAGAGAAAAATCTTTGTGACTAGCAGGGCCTGTAGTAGCAAGGAGGGTTGGGGGGGGGGGAAACTTAGCCCCGGCCAATAACTTGAGAAATGTTTGAAATCTCAAAATCTTACAAGTCTTGATTATGGCTAACCCTTTTTTTCTCTATTAGTCAAAACGCAGGGGATTTCCTGCCTTTCCAGCAGCCAAAAAGTACATTTTTTCCCAATTCTATGACTGTTAGGAAAATTGCCTCAGACATCTGATGTATTGGTCAGTGCTCTCATTAAGCCGACGTAGTGTAATACACATACTAAAAATGCCCAAAAAAATTGAAAAAGTAAGAGTGAACGATTTTCATACGTCCAGAAATTTACAAATATGTCTGTACATTCATACTCAGACGTATAAAGACATAAATTATGAGTTATAAAATCAAGGGTTTAAACATCCGGTATCAGTATGGCTTTAACTGTCAGCTCAAATACTCGTCATTATGAGGCAACCAATTTGTCACCTACCATAAGGTATTGTAACTCCAATCTCCTTGACAACCAATTACAATGACAGGAACGGGGTAAAAATAGATTATGCTAATTAGTTAAGTTTGTACCAATATGACAAAAACAATGACACACGCTTTGTGGTAGCCCGCGTGATTATTTTTTTTTAAACTCGTATGACACAAAAATCTAGTGTGAAGTTTCTTCTCCAAAATTACCTTTCTACTGGTGTTTTCAATACTGCATTATGTCTGCCACAGAAAATGATGGTTTTACTATCTTTCCGCATATGTCCAAACACATAGAAAATCTTTTTCAAAAGATTAATCACCATGAAAAAAAAAAAAAAAAAAAAACACACACACACACACACAAAAACCAACGACAAAAAAAAAAAAAAAAAAAAGTCAGATTGACGTCATCTGATCAAAGACCCTTCAAACTGTCTTATTTAGTAGCCTTGATAATGATTTTGAACGGCTGGCTTGCATACACACAACTCAGAAAATACTGCAGGAACTAAAACCTCACTTCAGTCACCAGAAAAATGGATAATCTTTATTACAGAAAAAATAAATAATGTCTGACAACCTACAAAACTTAGAAGTGTATGTGTGTGTGTGTGTGGGGGGGATTTACTTGTCTTGCAACTAAGAGCATTGGAACAAGTATAACACTGATGAGTAGGCCATTCGTATAAAAAAGAAGGCTGAAAAAAGTTACATTGATTCAGTAATACAAAACTGCGTTTTTAAGTTTGCTACAAGATTAAATATGTCACTAACTTCATAGTATGTTTTGTCCACATTTTTTCCCAATTTGGACATTTTGTCGATGAATTTTTTTCCCAATCTGTCTAGGTGCATTTTACCAAAATTCCTGGATAAAGCTCTGCAATGGGAATGAATAATAGCAAAAACTAAATCATCCTAAACATAGTTCTAAGTCAGAGTTTTACAAAGCATACCAGATTAATACTGAGACAAGAATTATTATTTTTCTTCAGCCCCTTTCCTTAATCTAAAAATGCTTCCTACGGGACTAACTAGGACACATTTGTAGTAGAATCGTGACTACAAGTGTTAACAACAGAATCATACCCATCAACAGAGAAATCCACTACTTGGAAAACATTAGGCCTATTTGTCTATTTAGTAGGCTGGCTCGATGAGTATATTAATCTAGTAACACCCAGGATGGAGCCATATTAGTTCCAAGGCTATAACTCTTTACCAGGCAACGTGATTTCAGCCTCGTCGAAATTGAAGGCATTTCAATGTGTCCACAATTTGAGTAAAGCAAATTTCCCTGACTTTTTAATTTAGATTTTTTATTTTGTGCATGTGCTTTCTGATATCTGTTGGCCTCCTCCTACCCTACAACCACCCTTTTACATCTTTTATTTTACCAACTCTAATTTTATTACTCTTTTTACATGTATTTTAGTTTTTTTTCTTTGAATTTCTTTTTCTACATACATAGATGTACTTATACTTTCAATAGTTATTTATACTGTTAGATGAGTCCTTGAAATTAAATGTATGTTTTAATATAGGGAAATTTGTTGGCCTTCTCCCAGACAGCCAACACTTACTTGTACCACATATTCTACTACAAATTGTCATTGTATTGCACTTAGTAATTTTAACTTTAACTGTTTTTTTTTATTGTGTTTTCTACATGAAGAAACTGCCTTAGCCCTTATTCTTGAAGTTTTTTATCATTTATAGACTTGTTCTTTCAAAATTCCCTGACTTTTCCCTGACCTTTTGCTTAAATTCCAAAAATCCTTGACAAATTTTCAATTCCCAAACAATTCCCTGACCTTGAACAAGTATTTTTCCCCGACTTTTTCCGTGACAGTGGACACCCTGCATTTGCAGGCAAAAAATTAAATGTCACTTGAATCATGAAACTTGTCTTTCGAAGGGTAAAAAACATATTTGGAAAAGAAGAAAATGCTGGTTACCACCATTTTCTCCTTTTCTCACAAGCTATTCAAAAAGTGTCTCCCCCAGGGTTACTTAAAGTCGGGGTTGTGTGATAAAATGTCGATTAATTGACTTTAGCATTATTTTAGTTGTATCACTGCAGCCAGTGTACCTACTCATGCTTTTCCTGGAGGTTCTGTTACCAGTACTTCGCAAAATATTCTTCCCAAGCCACTAGCTGCTTTCACATATTGTTGTAAAGGGATGAAAACCACAATCATGGTAGATGTCTACGACCATATGCTCTTTCTAGCTCGTAACCCTAAGGCTGCCGTGTACAACTCAAAGCGCAAATTTGCAGCAATTGTAGATCAAGATCAGACTGCATGGAACATGTTGTCTGACCTTGAATCTACACTGTCCAATAAAGAGATTTTTTCACCTCAAAAATAACTTCAATATTGCGATATTTGGGGGTTTTACCATAGGCTGAAAAGTTTCATTTAACTTAGCTACTTAGGGGTTAATGTTTGGGTTTGAGGGAAAATTAACTCAGATATCACAACATCAGCCAATGTAAAATGAGTGACCCTGAGAGTTTTCAATTTGACCAAAGGACTACAGTTTGATCAATCTTGTTAGATATTCACAAGATCGTTCCATCTTTTAAACTTCAAAATTGGTATAAATGATGCACAACAGATGATCATTTCTTTTTGTATAATAAACACAAGGATGAGTCTTGAATCATAGATAGCTCAATTCATTTCTAAAATAATGAAAATTAAAACAAAAATCATACATGCGTTCATCGCGACCAATGATTCTTCCCTATGGATTCAGAGTGTCATAATGTTTGACATCTACGAGGAGTGTTGGAAAACTTTTGTCAGTGACTCGTTTTCTAAGAAAGGCAAGTCAAAATTTAATAACATTTTGTCTAATTACCTTCAAAATATTCCCCTTCCAACTAGAACACACTATTTCAATCTTTGAATCCACTTTTTGACACAATTTTCACTCGTTGGGTACACAAATCAGTGAGCTGTTGCCGTGATATGACGGAAAATATGTTGAAAGTGGCATAAAACACCATTCAATTAATCCAGGCTCAATTGAAGTAGACTCAAGCCCATATATCATCAACTGTAGCCCAGTTTTTGAAGTCAGAACAGGTCATTGTATAAAAGGTGAAAACTACTTTGAATACAACTTGTCTAGAACCATATCGCCAAACATCTATCTAAAATTCCTTCCTCTCTAATTTCAGCCCTAAACAACTCATTGCTCGCTTCCTTCCTCCTTCCCTATTCCTCATTATACCTACTTAAACCTTAAGCCCAACCTCCCCCTCCCTACCTGCCTCCCCCTCCCTACTTGCCTCCCCCTGCCCCCTCCACTTCCGTCCCCCTCCCCTCCTTCCTTCCTCCTCTCCTTCCTCCACTTCTCCCACTCCCGCTCTACCCTTCCTTCCCACTACCCTCCTTCTTTACCTTTACCTTATCTAACTACTGTAGCACACCTGCTCTCCCTCTCTCTACCATCTCTCTCTCCCTTCTTCCCTTCTCTCTCCTCCCTCCTTCCTCCTTCCTTCCTCCTCTTCTCTCTTCCCTTTCCTTCCTTTTCTCTCTCCCCCTTTCTTTCATGTTCTTCTCTCTTTCTCCTTCCTTCCCACTTTCCCTTTCTTCCTCTCCTCCTCCTTCCTTCCTTCTCTCTTCCCTTTCTTTTCTTTACTCCTTTCTTTCTTGTTCTTCTCTCTGTCCCCTTCCTTCCCACCTTCCTTCCTCTTCCTCCACCTTACCTTCCATCTCATGCTTACTCCCTCCTCTTCTCACCACCCCCTCTTTCTTCTTTCCTTCTCTCCCTTCTAACTTAAGCTGACCCTAATACATTACTCAAATCTCCCTTCCTTTCAACATTACACTACCAACCCATTCTACGTACAAACATACTCCATCTTCCAACCTACCTACTCTAACTTTCTTAACTCTACCTAAATAGAAAACTCTACATAAATGCATTGCAACCTTTCTTCTCTACCAACCTTTTCCTTCCTACTGACTCTTTATACCTACATACAGTACCAACATGCATATTTACATCCTACCTACTCTACCAACCTACCCACGGACTCTACCCATGTACCATCCTACCTGCCTGCCCATTCTTCCCACCCACAGGCTCTACCTACCTACTATACATTTACTACCAAAATACATACTCTACATCCTGCATACTCTGCTCTACCTGGCTTGTCCACTCTACCTTCCTACTATACCAACTTTACTTAGCTACGTACTGTACAGAGCTACATACTCTACTGACTGACTCTGCTACCCACTCTACTCTTTCTTCTCTACAACCCTACTGGCCAATCTACTTCCCTACATTTTCCACCTACATACCTCAACCTTTGTACTGCATATACCCCTTTAGTCTAATTACTGTTCATTACCAACCTTCTTTACCTACTATATCTGTTTCAACCACCTAATTGACCTACCTTACTATCCAACCTACTAACGCTGCACAACCCACTTAACTTATCCCTTTACCACACAATGCAGAGTATTAACGACCCTGAGGAACAAGGCATTTGAAAACAATCAGGGAAAAAAGAAGGTGCTGGTTAGCAGCATTTTCTGCTTTTCCCACAATTTTTTCCACCCTACCCAAGACAGAAATCATCATTTGAGCTACATTAAATTTGTCACCTGCAATTTGAAAAAGGACGATAATTTGATCAATTTTGCTACAGATTCGCAAGATGGTTTCATCTTTTTCACTTCGCAACTGCTATAAATGATGTGCAACGGCCGATCATTTCTTTTGTCTAATGAACACAAGGATGCGTTTGGAATCAAACTCCGCCAGATTCATTTCTAAAATTAAGAAATAAAGACAGCTTGCTTGTATTGTGATTTTACGCCTTTTTAACAGCTTAGGTCATATCACGGCGGCCATTGTATCTACGCATGTGTTTCCTGGCTTTCTCACACCAGTACTAATACAACTTTCGTTTAAAGCCATTCACTACTTTCTTACATACACTACAGCAGTGGTGAGATGAAAAATTGTCCAACAGAATGGTTGCCTCACCCAGGATAAATAAAGACAAAAATTACGTAAATTATGAAGACATTCATCACAACCAATATTGAACAAAGACAAAAAATTATATACATTCTGCATTCACCACAACCACTAATTCTTCTCTCAGAAGTCAGTCTGTCATAATTACGGATATCCATACATCTATTTCCCTAGCATGTCCTTACTGTTTTTTTTTTTTTTTTTTTTTGTGTGTGCATCTCAATTTCTTAAAACCATTTAGATCCCTATAACGTCCTTATCATTTACATTTGTAAATGGAATACAATCTGTTTTGCATATGTAGCTTTAGTATTCCATAAAAGGAGAAGCAAATTGGACTCAACTTGTTTGGAACCATATATCTAAAAGTATATCTAAAAAATCCTTCCTCTCTAATGTCGGCCTTAAACAACACCATTAATCCCTTCCTTCCTGCCCTCCTCCCTCCCTACCCCTCCATTATGCCTGCTGTTATCTTACGCCCCTGCCCTCCCAACCTCTCCCATCCCCTCCCCTCCTTCCTCCCTCCTCTCCTTCCTCCACCTAACCCTTCCCCCACCCCTCATTCCTTCCTCCTCTCCTTCCTCTATTTCTCCAACCTTACCCTCCCGTCTCCTTCCCTCCGTGCTCTACCTTATTTAACAACTCTAACCTCCCTACTTTGTCACTCTCTCCCCTTCCTTCCTCCACTTTCTCCCTTTCTTCCTCTCATCCTTCCTTCCTTCTTTCTCTCTTCCCTTTCTGTCCTTCTCTCCCTCCTCTTTCTTCCCTCTTCTTCTTTCTTCCCTTCTATTCTCCTTCTCTTCTCCTCCCTTCCCCTTTATCTCTTCCTACCTTTTCTAACCACCTCCCTCTCCCTTCCTTCCGTCCTTACCCCTTCTCTCCCTTTTAAATTAAACTAACCTCACTACATCACTCAAATCACCCTTCTTATCTATACACTATACATTCATATAAAATTTACCTACCAACTTATTCTACCTACCATGTTACTCTATTTTCAAACCTCCCTACTCAAACTTTCCTACTCTACCAATCAAGCAAACTCTACAAACCTGCTTACCAACCAACCAACTTCCTCTACTTCCAGACTACATAGCTACCTGACCTACCTACCAATCGAAGTATCTACCTATCCAAGTACTAATCTAACTACCTGCTTGCCGGCCTACTCTTCATACCTACTGACTCTATATACCAATATACTCTACCAGCATACTCTACATCCTACTCCTTCTACCGACCTACCTAGTGACTCTACTCTCCTACCTACCCACTCTTCCTTCCTACATATACTACCAACAAACATACCCTACCTACCTATGTACCAAAATGCCTGCCTACCTATTTTTCCTAACTACTGCCACAACATACCAACATACACTACCATCATACATATCTTCGTCCTACCTACTCTTCCAGCCTACCTAGTGACTACTTGCGTACTGCCTTCCTACCCTCCTTACCTACTCTACCCACCTTCATATTCTACCTACCTTATCCACTCTACCAACAGGCTACCTACTCTCCTGCCTTTCTACCCTACTTCTCTACAGTTCTACTAACCCATCTACCTCTTTACTTTTCAAATCTACTTACTTCTACCTTCCTGTGTCATCTACCCCTCACACCTAATTTATATTCATTACGGACCTTCATTACCTAACACATCTGTCTAACCTACCTAAATAAACTACCCAATTAAATATCATCCCTACCTCCTCTACCCTACCTAACTTATTTACTCTACCTACCCACTTAATCTATTTACCCTAATCCACCTACATTGCCTATCTACTTACCAGTTCTACTCTACTTACTGACTCTACCAAAACTACCTCACAAACTTAACTACGCAAACTATCTACATACTATCCCTTCATACCCTAAACCAACACATCCCTACCCAAAACCCACCAACCCCCACCTCTCCCCTAACCCACCTATCCCCTCCCCACAAACCCATCCCCATCCAAAATATATCATCCCATTTCAAAACTACCACTGCTTTAAGCAACCCACCTACCCCAAGAGTAATTTCCCTCCCAATTAACTAAGTAGAATAATTTGATAGCAAAAAATACATTAAAAAATTAACACAGAGGGATGTAGTAAAATGACATGTGATTCCAGTATTCTTGGCTTGAAGACAAAAAGCTCAAGCTCAGAAATCATGACTAGGGTTCTGCAGTTGTGAGCATGCCTGCTATAAACAAAAACTAGAGTTAGAATATAGAAGACTTAGAGCATAGGATAATGTACAAGTGGCTATGCCTAAAGAACATTGTCTATAGTGCTTCAAATGTAACATGATTTCTTTGCAATATGGCTTAAAAGACTACGGTGTCTAATGAACTATCCTAGACAGCGTTTTATCTAGGCTGCAGGATTGCGGGAATCCCGCATTTTGTGTAAATAATCCTCCACATTTTCTGACAGTGTTGGCAAAGTCCCCCCACATTTAATCAAAGCGCTGACGCACTGAAGGCAACGGGTTTGTGCCAGCTACAGATCTTATTACTTTCTTTGCACAGGTTTCCTTTATACTTGACTTGAAGTAAAAAGGTGCCTTACTCGATCTGCAAACAGTATAGACTTAGGTCAGCCTGTGCAGGCAGTCAGTCTGTGCAGTCTTCACAGGCTGACCTGGGCTGAAACTTTTCGCCATTGGTCCATTTTCTGTACATCGAAGGGTCGGTCTATGGATCAATAATTATTTATGTCTTGCTTGGTATAATCCATCACGAGGATGCAAGAAGCCCCCTTTTGCCAAAGCACAGCTCATTTGTTTGTGGCTAAAATAAAGATAAAATCTAGTACATGAGCACAGGCAGAAAACAAGACTTGAATAAATGATATTAATCCTTTCAAAAACAATCCCAAGTTTTTATGACCCTGTGGAAGAGGCCTTTAAAGACATTTGTGGAAATGGAGAAAGTGCTTCTAACCAATGTTTTCTATTATATCAATCCGTAACATTTATGAAATTCTTGAAAGGTATCTTAAAGTACTGAAAACCAGTCTTAGTATAATTCTGAGGTTTTACACCTCAAAATCCTTGTAGGCCAAATAATGTGCTTTATAAAAGTTTTGCCGATCCCTTTTAAGGAGTTTGTAGCTCAAAGACTTGAAGTTGGTACCGCTGGTTTAAATTTCCAGCATGGTCTTCTTTCTGATCCACTTATCATTTATGCCATGTTGTTATTCAGTGCATGACCTTAAGGAAATAGCCAAGAAACGCATGCATAGGTACACTGGCAGCTGTTATGACCCAAGCTGTTTAAATTTCATTAACTGCTAATAAATTATACTGAAAGAAGCCATTTGCAGACAAAAATTTAAACATGGCTCAAAAACAGTGTACATCTTTGATAGGGTAGAAAACATTGTTGGAAAAGGAGAAAATGCTGCTTACCAGCATTTTCTCCCATTCCTACAATGTTTGTAAAAAGTTATGTTCTAAGGGTCGTTAAAACTTGAGATTGTGTTGTACAAGTAAATGCATAATATAATTTGCAGTTATAACTACTTTTAACTCTTTACCACTCAATGCCGACTTCTAACAACCTTGAGAAAAAAGCCTTGTGAAAACAGTCTGGGAAAGGAGAAAATTCTGGGAACCAGCATTTTCTCTATTATCCACAATGTTTTCTATCCTATAAAATAAAACTTGTACCATTTGAGCCACAATGAAATTGTCGTCTGCAAATGCTTTCAGTTTGAACACAGCTGAAATTTTGCCGTCTGCCAAAGGCTTAATAGGTGACTTTTCGTGTAACATCGCCTGTCATAGCCGAATCCGTACGACTTTGGCGATAAAAGGCGATGTTACACGAATCCCATTACGATGCCCTATGCTCAAAATTCATCATGCAAACAAACACCGAAAAGAAAAAGTCGATGCAAAGAATCAAAGTCGCCGCAAATTTTTTTATTTAATGCTTCAAGAAAGCCAGGGCAAATAAGTAAATGTCAGTTTTCATCAGCAGATTTTTTAACACATTATGAAATTGATGTGACTGTGAATCTATATCAAAAGTTGTCTTCTGTTACAGTATCTAATACCCTCGCATAACGCTCTCTGAACTCTTTTCCAAACGAAAAATATCAGACTCTTCCAAATTCAAAGAGTTGACAGACGACAATTTAAAAAGCTGCAAAAATGGTAGAAAATTCGCTAGTAGTGGGGGGAAAAGTATTTGTTAAAGGAGAAATTGCTTATAACGAGTAATTTCTCCTTATCCAACATGTTTTTCCAAAAGAATTTGACAGCGCACGTGATAACCCGCGTTTGTTTGGGAAAGTGTTGAAAACAGGGCCAAGTTACTAAAATGTTAATGTCCTAGAATAGTATGATTCAAGAGAACGTAAGTTTGCAAGGCATGCTTTGAATTTAAACAAGTCTAAAACTATACTGTTTGGTGAACGCTGTTAATAAAGAATAATGGTTTTGCATTGCGATTTATGAAGAACACAGCGAAAAACTGGTCTCTCTCCAGATTTTTTCCAACAAAGTACATGTAAATTTATCTAGAACTTGGTGAGAAATAAACAAAAGGGTTCTAAACAATCTTTGTTTTAAAAACTAAACTTAGAAAGAAGTAACCAATAATGGTTAGATACAATCATAACCATCATACTCGTTCTTCGGCGGTATTTAACACAATTTCAGCAATGTACAATTTTAGCGGTGGTCATTCAACAAAAAACACAAATAGTAGGAAATACTAGGTACTAAATAATCAAAATGATAATTAAACCTGTGTACGAAATGACGAAAGTGGATACGAAATGACCAACTGGATACGAAATGACCAAAATAGAAAGTATAGGTAGGTACGAAATGACCAAAATCGTATCTACTTAATGACCTAGGTACGAAATTAACTAGGTACGAAATGACTGGAAACCTGTACAGCCTTGACCAATGGAAACAAGGCATTTATTTGGATGAGTCCATTTCTCGCGAATAGCGAAAATAAAAGTAATACTTGGGCGGATTTTTTGATGTTGTAAGTATTAACAGAGCAAAAATAGTATCGTATTGTATATACTTCGTAGTTTAAGAATGAATTAAAAAGCCAGTTTAAGGCGAAGTAGAAAGATTCCTTGTTAACCTTAACACCCCTATAAAAAAGAAATTCCCATTGTCCATGTCCTAACTCGAAAAACTATTAAAAATATAGTCGCGCGCTTCTGCGCTGCGACTAATAAAACTTTTGCTCTGAAAATATTTTCTTTTGCACTTTTTCGGTCTATGTAGATACCGACGCCCTCTTTCCGTTTCTATTCTACAGTAACATTACGGATGAACTCGTAAGGTGTAAGGCAGTTTTGAAAGGGTGTCGTCTGCGCGAGTAGCGCGTATTTATACATGATCGTTTGTGTATTCATGGAGGAACTATTTAGTCAAGTGTAGGAATCAAGTTTTGTTTACCTCGCGTACCCAGGAAAAAGCTGCCGGATGCAAGAATTCTCGACCTAGATAAATATCGTAAGCGTTGAAAATCAGTAACTCATACCTGGGGACTATGACAGCGGGTTTCACCCGCTGCCAAAAATCACATCATACGTTACATAACACATCAAATTAAACCACGAGTTGAGTAAATCTGACAGAATGTGCAACATCTCCTTACTGTCGAGCATCAAGAGATTAAGTTTTAAGTCAGTGACCTTTTTTTTCTTTTTTTTTTTTTTTTTTTTTCATTAAAAGATCTAAACTTATGAGTATGGACAGACGGACAGACATACTTCACTTAAAATGAGACACGAAAAAATCATGGGGAGGGCCAACAAAATGATAATTTATTCCAAATTTGGGAGACTGGACCTCCCTCTTTGCCTCATGCTACAACTGGACTTGACCAGATTGAAAGCATTTTCAGATAACAAATCAAATCTGGATAATATAATAAGATTTCTCATGGAACTGTTTAAAACTTCCTTTCCTGGAGTTGTCGAAAGGGGGAATTGTGTTGTAAATGCGAAATGGTTTCTGGAAAGTTTTAAATGCCTTTATTAAACGAAGACGTTAAACTAGCGCTTCTTCATCGTTTGATCATATTTGACTAAGGACCACAATTCAAACAATCTTGAAGCAGGGTCGCTTTTGACCCAACAGCTATTATTTGAACAATCCTGGTAGAGACGGTCGTAAAATGATACTAAATACCAAATATTACAAGTTCTAGACCTAATGATCTCCAGTAAAAAGAATTCTTAAATACAAGCAAAAGAAAAGCTTATGACCAACCAAAAAGGGCTAATTTTGACCCAAGAGTTTTCTGTGATTCTCGTTTGATTAATTTGCTAAAGCTATTCATTGCCTATACTTAATTTGCCAGATTTACTTGTATTTGATTTTAACTCTTTCTACTGTGAAGTAACGCTGTTGTTGACAATCAAACTTGCTAACTCAGAAAATGTTGTCCATAATTTCAAAGAAAAATCCTAACATTTGATCTAAATTTGATTTACTGTCTGGAAATTCTTCTAAGTTTTGATTTTTGTTTGCAGACGAACAAATAACATCAGCACAAGTCTTTAAGCAATTTTTGCACTTGTTTACTCTTGTATTTAATATGCTCAGTACCCAACATTGCATTACATTATTTTCATTCTTTCTGGGTTAAAGATTTCCAATATAAATCATCACGTTCGACATGGATATTGAAAACTGAAATTTACTTTTTTAGCAATCTGGGAAAATATCTCATTCAGTGTTTTACTTGTATAGTTTTGGAATAAAGATCCTTATCAACTCACTTTGCATAAGAAGATAATTATTCTTTTTACATTTTTACATTCTGGTCTCAGATCTTCAACACAGTTGCTTACACTATAAAAAGGCACAATCTTTTGTTAGAACTAACAATCATATTCTCTAGTAATCACACACACACACACACACACACACACACTTCTTATATACACGGTTTTGGTTTTTACATGTTTTCTAAAAATATATCAATCTTTATTCTTTTATTTGTTTTCTTAAAATCTTAAATTACTAGGGCTATCGCTTTCATGGTTTAGTTATCATGCCTCATAACTCACAACCTTGGTTTCCTGAACTATTAACCACGATAGAAAAAAGACTATATCTTAAATAATGCTATTTCAAATTTATGTTTTGGAGAAATAAAATATTAATATCGGACAAGGTAGATCCAGAATCAGACTGCACGTTCTGTGCAGTCTTATCTTGATCTACACTGTCAGCAAAAGGTCAGTAAGTCGCACTCAGCGGCCTTAAGGTTAACATATGTGTCACTTAGGCTTTTGCCCATTTCAGCGCAAACAAATGATACACACTGACTCAACAACTTTCGCCTGCCCAAAAGATAGCCTGTGGAATCGAAAGAATATTTCTATTTTGATTTCATCGGACCCAACAATATTCGTATGTGTAGCAGTGGCTACAGTTTTCAATTACTGACGTGTGAAAATTTGCTGGTTCTAAAGAAGTTATGAAAATTGAGTGGTTGTTTCACGGATACAAAATCTATAGGTAAGCTATTATTGGTACAGAAAATGGTTGTCGTAATTTCGGAATACCCAGGTATTTCCAGACTTGTGATTAATGATCATTTTGAAGGAAAAATTCTTTCTGAAAGAAATTGTTTGTAATAGTGGGTTGCTCATATTGCCAGGGTAATCATGAGATGAGTTTTTACTGTATTTAATTAGAGACATATTGTCCTTTATTTAAAATTTAAGATAGAAACAGTATTAATTTTGTTTCAAACTTTTGCCATAAAATTCCAATTAATTCAACTCTTTCTAAATAGTGTTTAATATTGCAAAATAACTTCCTCTACCACATTGTCCCATAGTAGCTGCATTTTTGGGGCTATTCAATATTGATGAAAACATTTATTTCTATACCATTCTTTGTTTGTAAGTAACATGTCAGATATATCACAGCAGCCAGTGCATCTATGCATGTTTTCCTGAACCTCTAGAATGCACCCACTGTTTTTCCAAGGTATGATGATCTCGTGACTTTCCTTTTGACTGAAGGCAACACATCATCAAACATGTCCTAGACAGTATCAGGACGAACATACTGTCCATCTATCCATGCTTTCCTGTGAAGTTCATTTTGTCAGTACTTTGCACAGTATTCTTCCGAATCCCCTGGATACTTTCCCACATAACCGTTCTCAAAACAAAGTCAGGGGTGAGAGAGGAATGAATCCTCTTGCCATTTCTATCATGAGTATTTGGGGAAAAAAAGTCATACTTGGGATTCAAACCAACGATCCACTGGTCTCAAGTCATGTACGCTACAGGTCTATTCTACTAGGGCTCTACTTCAAAACTTCCATGCAAAGGATTGATTGATTGATTGATTGATTGATTGAATTGTGTTTTACGCCGCTTTTAACATTATTTCAATCATATCACAGCTACAGCTCTCATATTCATGCATTTTCTGGGTTTCACCTGTACTAGCCTAGGGCTCTGAAGTGTCTTGCACAGGGACACTCCAATGAAAATCCCAATGGATACAGTGAGACCTCCAAGTCACGAACCCTACACTTTACCACTGAACCATGCAGGACCCCTTTCTATGCAAAGGAACAAAATATATTAATGATATTGGATATACTTTCAGATGTACTCCACATGTAGAAGACCCAGGCTTAAAGCTTTTAGAAGAACTTCTTTTCAATACTGACTAAATGAGTATACAAAACCAGTGACCCACCAAGATACAACCATATTTCACTCCAAAAAACCAGATGTCTACTAGCAGATTTTCTTCTTAAATCTTGGGTTTGAAGAAAATTACTTCAGATTTCCCTACATAAGCCAATGTAAAATGGGTAACCCTGAGGTTCTGCAATCTGATAAAAGACCATAATTTGATCAATCTTGCTACAGACTCGCTAGATGGTTCAATCTTTTTCACTTCACAACAGGTATATATGATGTGCAACGGCCGATCATTTCTTTTATCTAATGAACACAAGGATGCGTTTGGAATCAAACTCAGCCAGTTTCATTTCTATAATTAAGAAATAAAGACAGCTTGCTTGTATTGTGATTCAACGCCTTTTTAACAGCTTAGGTCATATCACGGCGGCCATTGTATCTACGCATGTGTTTCCTGGCTTTCTCACACCAGTACTGTGTTCCTTGGCTTTCTCACACCAGTACTAATACAACTTTCGTTCCAAGCCATTCACTACTTTCTTACATACACTACAGCAGTGGTGAGATGAAAAATTATCCAACAGAATGGTTGCCTCACCAAGGAAAAATAAAGACAAAAAATTACGTAAAGTATGTATACATTCATCACAACCAATATTGAACAAAGACAAAAAAAATTATATACATTCTGCATTCATCACAACGACTAATTCCTCTCTCAGAAGCCAGTCTGTCATAATTACGGATATCCATACATCTATTTCCCTAGTATGTCTTTACTTTTTTTTTTTCTTTTAATGTGCATCTCAATTTCTTAAAACCATTTAGATCCCTTTAACGTCCTTATCATTTACATTTGTAAATGGAATACAATCTATTTTGCATATGTAGCTTTAGTATTCCATAAAAGGAGAAGCAAATTGGACTCAACTTGTTTGGAACCACATGTGTAAAAGTATACCTGAAAATCCTTCCTCTCTAAGGTTAGCCTTAAACAACACCATTAACCCCTTCCTTCCTTCCCTCCTCCGTCCCTACTCCTCCATTATGCCTACTGTTATTTTACGCCCCTACCCTCCCAACCACTCCCACCCCCTCACCTCCTTCTTTCCTCCTCTCCTTCCTCCACCTAACCCTTCCCCCACCCCTCATTCCTTCCTCCTCTCCTTCCTCCATTTCTCCAACCTTACCCTCCCTTCCCCCTCCCTCCTTACTCTACCTTATTTAACAACTGTAACCTCCCTACTCTGTCACTCTCCCCGCTTCCTTCCTCCACTTTCTCCCTTTTTTCCTCTCATCCTTCCTTCCTTCTTTCTCTCTTCCCTTTCTTTCCTTCTCTCCATCCTCTTTCTTCCCTCTTCTTCTTTCTTCCCTTCTATTCTCCTTCTCTTCTCCTCCCTTCCCCTTTATCTCTTCCTACCTTTTCTAACCACCTCCCTCTCCCTTAGTTCCGTCCTTACCCTTTCTCTCCCTTCTAAATTAAACTAACCTCACTACATCACTCAAATCACCCTTCTTATCTATACACTATACCTTCATATAAAATTTACCTACCAACTTATTCTACCTACCATGTTACTCTATTTTCAAACCTCCCTACTCAAACTTTCCTACTCTACCAATCAAGCAAACTCTACAAAACCTGCCTACCAACCAACCAACTTCCTCTACTTCCAGACTACATAGCTACCTGACCTACCTACCATATACAAGTATCTACCTATCCAAGTACCTATCTACTTACTAATCTAACTACCTGCTTGCCGGCCTACTCTTCCTACCTACTGACTCTATATACCAATATACTCTACCAGCATACTCTACATCCTACTCTTTCTACCGACCTACCTAATGACTCTACCCTCCTACCTGCCCACTCTCCCTTCCTACATACACTACCAACAAACATACCCTACCTACCTATGTACCAAATTGCCTGCCTACCTACTTTTCCTACCTACTGCCTCAACATACCAACATACACTACCATCATACATATCTTCATCCTACCTACTCTTCCAGCCTACCTAGTGACTACTTGCGTACTGCCTTCCTACTCTCCTTACCTACTCTACCCACGTTCATACTCTACCTACCTAATCCACTCTACCTTTCTAGTATTCCTACATATCTTTTCTAACAGGCTACCTACTCTCCTGCCTTTCTACCCTACTTCTCTACAGTTCTACTAACCCATCTACCTCTCTACTTTTCAAATCTACTTACTTCTACCTTCCTGTGTCATCTACCCCTCACACCTAATTTATATTCAGTACGGACCTTCATTACCTAACACATCTGTCTAACCTACCTAAATAAACTACCCAAGTAAATATCATCCCTACCTCCTCTACCCTACCTAAGTTATCTACTCTACCTACCCACTTAATCTATTTACCCTAATCCACCTACATTGCCTATCTACCTACCAGTTCTACTCTACTTACCGACTCTACCAAAACTACCTCACAAACTTAACTACGCAAACTATCTACATACTACCCCTCCATACCTAAACCCACACATCCCTACCCAAAACCCACCAACCCCCACCTCTCCCCTAACCCACCTATCCCCTCCCCACAAACCCATCCCCATCCAAAATATATCATCCCATTTTAAAACCACCACAGCTTTAACCAACCCACCTACCCCAAGAGTAATTTCCCTCCCAATTAACTAAGTAGAATAATTTGATAGCAAAAAATACATTAAAAAATTAACACCGAGGGATGTAGTAAAATGACATGTGATTCCAGTATTCTTGGCTTGAAGACAAAAAGTTCAAGCTCAGAAATCATGACTAGGGTTCTGCAGTTGTGAGCATGCCTCCTATAAACAAAAACTAGAGTTAGAATATAGAAGACTTAGAGCATAGAATAATGTACAAGTGGCTATGCCTAAAGAACATTGTCTACAGTGCTTCAACTGTAACATAATTTCTTTGCAATATGGCTTAAAAGACTACGGTGTCTAATGAACTATCTAACACCAGCGTTTTATCTAGGCTGCAGGATTGCGGGAATCCCGCATTTTGTGTAAATAATCCCCCACATTTTCTGACAGTGTTGGCAAAGTCCCCACATTTAAAAATCACATCATAGGTTACATAACACATCAAATTAAACCACGAGTTGAGTAAATCTGACAGAAGGTGCAACATCTCCTTACTGCTGATCATCAAGAGATTAAGTTTTAAGTCAGTGTTCTTTTTTTTTTAATTAAAAGATCTAAACTTATGAGTATGGACAGACGGACAGGCATACTTCACTTAAAATGAGACATGAAAAAATCACAACTGGACTTGACCAGATTGGAAGCATTTTTAGATAACAAATCAAATCTGGATAATACAATAAGATTTCTCATGGAACTGTTTAAAACTGTGTTTTCAAAAACTTCCTTCCCTGGAGTTGTCGAAAGAGGAATTGTGTTGTAAATGCTAAATGGTTTCTGAAAAGTTTTAAATGCCTTTATTAAATGAAAACGTTAAACTAGCGCTTCTTCATCGTTTGATCATATTTGACTAAGGACCACAATTCAAACAATCTTCAAGCAGGGTCGCTTTTGACCCAACAGCTATTATTCGAACAATCCTGGTAGAGACGGTCGTAAAATGATACTAAATACCAAATATTACAATTTCTAGACCTAATGATCTCCAGTAAAAAGAATTCTTAAATACAAGCAAAATAAAAACTTATCACCAACCAAACAGGGCTGATTTTTGACCCAAGAGTTTTCTGTGATTCTCGTTTGATTAATTTGCGAAAGCTATTCATTGCCTATACTTAAACTTGCCAGATTTACTTATATTTTATTTTAACTCTTTCTGTTGTGAAGTAACGCTGTTGTTGACAATCAAACTTCCTAACTCAGAAAATGTTGTCCATAATTTCAAAGAAAAATCCTAACATTTGATCTAAATTTGATTTACTGTCTGGAAATTCTTCTAAGTTTTGATTTTTGTTTGCAGACAAACAAATAACATCAGCACAAGTCTTTAAGCAATTTTTGCACTTGTTTACTCTTGCATTTAATATGCTCAATACCCAACATTGCATTACATTATTTTCATTCTTTCTGGGTTAAAGATTTCCAATATAAATCATCACGTTCGACATGGATATTGAAAACTGAAATTTACTTTTTTAGCAATCTGGGAAAATATCTCATTCAGTGTTTTACTTGTATAGTTTTGGAATAAAGATCCTTATCAACTCACTTTGCATAAGAAGATAATTATTCTTTTTACATTTTTACATTCTGGTCTCAGATCTTCAACACAGTTGCTTACACTATAAAAAGGCACAATCTTTTGTTAGAACTAACAATCATATTCTCTAGTAATCACACACACACACACACACACACACACACACACACTTCTTATATACACGGTTTTGGTTTTTACATGTTTTCTAAAAATATATCAATCTTTATTCTTTTATTTGTTTTCTTAAAATCTTAAATTACTAGGGCTATCGCTTTCATGGTTTAGTTATCATGCCTCATAACTCACAACCTTGGTTTCCTGAACTATTAACCACGATAGAAAAAAGACTATATCTTAAATAATGCTTTTTTCAAATTTATGTTTTGGAGAAATAAAATCTTAATATCGGACAAGGTAGATCCAGAATCAGACTGCACGTTCTGTGCAGTCTTATCTTGATCTACACTGTCAGCAAAATGTCAGTAAGTCACACTCAGCGGCCTTAGGGTTAACATATGTGTCACTTAGGCTTTTGCCCATTTCAGCGCAAACATTTGATACACACTGACTCAACCACTTTCGCCTGCCCAAAAGATAGCCTGTGGAATCGAAAGAATATTTGTATTTCGATTTCATCGGACCCAACAATATTAGTACATGTAGCAGTGGCTACAGCTTGCAATTACTGACGTGTGAAAATCAGCTGGTTCTAAAGAAGTTGTGAAAACTGAGTGGTTGTTTCACGGATTCAAAATCTATAGGTAAGCTATTATTGGTACAGAAAATGGTTGTAATTTCGGAATAACCAGGTACGCGTATTTCCAGACTTGTGATTAATGATCATTTTGAAGGAAAAATTCTTTCTGAAAGAAATTGTTTGTAATAGTGGGTTGCTCATATTGCCAGGGTAATCATGAGATGAGTTTTTACTGTATTTAATTAGAGACATATTGTCCTTTATTTAAAATTTAAGATAGAAACAGTATTAATTTTGTTTCAAACTTTTGCCATAAAATTCCAATTAATTCAACTCTTTCTAAATAGTGTTTAATATTGCAAAATAACTTCCTCTACCACATTGTCCCATAGCAGCTGCACTTTTGGGGCTATTCAATATTGATGAAAACATTTATTTCTATACCATTCTTTGTTTGTTAGTAACATGTCAGATATATCACAGCAGCCAGTGCATCTATGCATGTTTTCCTGAACCTCTAGAATGCACACTCTGTTTTTCCAAGGTATGATGATCTCGTGACTTTCCTTTTGACTGAAGGCAACACATCATCAAACATGTCCTAGACAGTATCAGGACGAACATACTGTCCATCTATCCATGCTTTCCTGTGAAGTTCATTTTGTCAGTACTTTGCACAATATTCTTCCGAATCCCCTGGATACTTTCCCAAATAACCGTTCTCAAAAGAAAGTCAGGGGTGAAAGAGGAATGAATCCTGTTGCCATTTCTATCATGAGTATTTGGGAAAAAAAAGTCATGCTTGGGATTCAAACCAACGACCCACTGGTCTCAAGTCATGTACGCTACAGGTCTGTTCTACTAGGGCTCTACTTCAAAACTTCCATGCAAAGGATTGATTGATTGATTGATTGATTGATTGAATTGTGTTTTAAGCCGCTTTCAACATTATTTCAATCATATCACAGCTACAGCTCTCATATTCATGCATTTTCTGGGTTTCACCTGTACTAGCCTAGGGCTCTGAAGTGTCTTGCACAGGGACACTCCAATGAAAATCCCAATGGATAAAGTGAGACCTCCAAGTCACGAACCCTACACTTTACCACTGAACCATGCAGGACCCCTTTCTATGCAAAGGAACAAAATATATTAATGATATTGGATATACTTTCAGATGTACTCCACATGTAGAAGACCCAGGCTTAAAACTTTTAGAAAAACTTCTTTTCAATACTGACTAAATGAGTATACAAAACCAGTGACCCACCAAGATACAACCATATTTCACTCCAAAAAACTAGATGTCTACTAGCAGATTTTCTTCTTAAATCTTGGGTTTGAAGAAAATTACTTCAGATTTCCCTACATAAGCCAATGTAAAATGGGTAACCCTGAGGTTCTGCAATCTGATAAAGGACCATAATTTGATCAATCTTGCTACAGATTCGCAAGATGGTTCAATCTTTTTCACTTCACAACAGGTATATATGATGTGCAACGGCCGATCATTTCTTTTGTCTAATGAACACAAGGATGCGTTTGGAATCAAACTCCGCCAGATTCATTTCTAAAATTAAGAAATAAAGACAGCTTGCTTGTATTGTGATTCAACGCCTTTTTAACAGCTTAGGTCATATCACGGCGGCCATTGTATCTACGCATGTGTTTCCTGGCTTTCTCACACCAGTACTGTTTTCCCTGGCTTTCTCACACCAGTACTAATACAACTTTCGTTCCAAGCCATTCACTACTTTCTTACATACACTACAGCAGTGGTGAGATGAAAAATTATCCAACAAAAAATTACGTAAAGTACGTATACATTCATCACAACCAATATTGAACAAAGACAAAAAAATTATATACATTCTGCATTCATCACAACCACTAATTCCTCTCTCAGAAGCCAGTCTGTCATAATTACGGATATCCATACATCTATTTCCCTAGCATGTCTTTACTTTTCTTTTCTTTTAATGTGCATCTCAATTTCTTAAAACCATTTAGATCCCTTTAACGTCCTTATCATTTACATTTGTAAATGGAATACAATCTATTTTGCATATGTAGCTTTAGTATTCCATAAAAGGAGAAGCAAATTGGACTCAACTTGTTTGGAACCACATGTCTAAAAGTATATCTAAAAATCCTTCCTCTCTAATGTCAGCCTTAAACAACACCATTAATCCCTTCCTTCCTGCCCTCCTCCCTCCCTACTCCTCCATTATGCCTACTGTTATCTTACGCTCCTGCCCTCCCAACCTCTCCCACCCCCTCCCCTCCTTCCTTCCTCCTCTCCTTCCTCCACCTAACCCTTCCCCCACCCCTCATTCCTTCATCCTCTCCTTCCTCTATTTCTCCAACCTTACCCTCCTTTCCCCCTCCCTCCTTACTCTACCTTATTTAACAACTCCAACCTCCCTACTCTGTCACTCTCTCCCCTTACTTCCTCCACTTTCTCCCTTTCTTCCTCTCATCCTTCCTTCCTTCTTTCTCTCTTCCTTTCTTTCCTTCTCTCCCTCTTCTTCTTTCTTCCCTTCCATTCTTCTTCTCTTCTCCTCCCTTCCCCTTTATCTCTTCCTACCTTTTTTAACTACCTCTATCTCCCTTAGTTCCGTCTTTACCCTTTCTCTACCTTCTAAATTAAACTAATCTCACTACATCACTCAAATCACCCTTCTTATCTATACACTATACCTTCATATAAAATTTACCTACCAACTTATTCTACCTACCATGTTACTCTATTTTCAAACCTCCCTACTCAAACTTTCCTACTCTACCAATCAAGCAAACTCTACAAAACCTGCCTACCAACCAACCAACTTCCTCTACTTTCAGACTACATAGCTACCTGACCTACCTACCAATACAAGTATCTACCTTTCCAAGTACCTATCTACTTACTAATCTAACTACCTGCTTGCCGGCCTACTCTTCCTACCTACTGACTCTATATACTAATATACTCTACCAGCATACTCTACATCCTACTCTTTCTACCGACCTACCTAGTGACTCTACCCTCCTACCTGCCCACTCTCCCTTCCTACATACACTACCAACAAACATACCCTACCTACCTATGTACCAAATTGCCTACCTACCTACTTTTCCTACCTACTGCCTCAACATACCAACATACACTACCATCATACATATCTTCATCCTTCCTACTCTTCCAGCCTACCTAGTGACTACTTGCGTACTGCCTTCCTACTCTCCTTACCTACTCTACCCACGTTCATACTCTACCTACCTAATCCACTCTACCTTTCTAGTATTCCTACATATCTTTTCTAACAGGCTACCTACTCTCCTGCCTTTCTACTCTACTTCTCTACAGTTCTACTAACCCATCTACCTCTCTACTTTTCAAATCTACTTACATCTACCTTCCTGTGTCATCTACCCCTCACACCTAATTTATATTCATTACGGACCTTCATTACCTAACACATCTGTCTAACCTACCTAAATAAACTACCTAAGTAAATATCATCCCTACCTCCTCTACCCTACCTAACTTATCTACTCTACCTACCCACTTAATCTATTTACCCTAATCCACCTACATTGCCTGTCTACCTACCAGTTCTACTCTACTTACCGACTCTACCAAAACTACCTCACAAACTTAACTACGCAAACTATCTACATACTACCCCTCCATACCCTAAATCCACACATCCCTACCCAAAACCCACCAATCCCCACCTCTCCCCTAACCCACCTATCCCCTCCCCACAAACCCATCCCCATCCAAAATATATCATCCCATTTTAAAACCACCACAGCTTTAACCAACCCACCTACCCCAAGAGTAATTTCCCTCCCAATTAACTAAGTAGAATAATTTGATAGCAAAAAATACATTAAAAAATTAACACCGAGGGATGTAGTAAAATGACATGTGATTCCAGTAATCTTGGCTTGAAGACAAAAAGTTCAAGCTCAGAAATCATGACTAGGGTTCTGCAGTTGTGAGCATGCCTCCTATAAACAAAAACTAGAGTTAGAATATAGAAGACTTAGAGCATAGAATAATGTACAAGTGGCTATGCCTAAAGAACATTGTCTACAGTGCTTCAACTGTAACATAATTTCTTTGCAATATGGCTTAAAAGACTACGGTGTCTAATGAACTATCTAACACCAGCGTTTTATCTAGGCTGCAGGATTGCGGGAATCCCGCATTTTGTGTAAATAATCCCCCACATTTTCTGACAGTGTTGGCAAAGTCCCCCACATTTAAAAATCACATCATAGGTTACATAACACATCAAATTAAACCACGAGTTGAGTAAATCTGACAGAAGGTGCAATATCTCCTTACTGCCGATCATCAAGAGATTAAGTTTTAAGTCAGTGTCCTTTTTTTTTTAATTAAAAGATCTAAACTTATGAGTATGGACAGACGGACAGGCATACTTCACTTAAAATGAGACATGAAAAAATCATGGGGAGGGCCAACAAAATAATAATTTATTCCAAATTTGGGAGAAAGGGCCCCCCTCTTTACCTCATGCTAAAACTGGACTTGACCAGATTGGAAGGATTTTTAGATAACAAATCAAATCTGGATAATACAATAAGATTTCTCATGGAACTGTTTAAAACTGTGTTTTCGAAAGCTTCCTTCCCTGGAGTTGTCGAAAGTGGGAATTGTGTTGTAAATGCTAAATGGTTTCTGAAAAGTTTTAAATGCCTTTATTAAATGAAAATGTTAAACTAGCGCTTCTTCATCGTTTGATCATATTTGACTAAGGACCACAATTCAAACAATCTTGAAGCAGGGTCGCTTTTGACCCAACAGCTATTATTTGAACAATCCTGGTAGAGACGGTCGTAAAATGATACTAAATTATAAATATTACAAGTTCTAGACTCAATGATCTCCAGTAAAAAGAATTCTTAAATACAAGCAAAAGAAAAACTTATGACCAACCAAACAGGGTTAATTTTGACCCAAGAGTTTTCTGTGATTCTCGTTTGATTAATTTGCGAAAGCTATTCATTGCCTATACTTAAACTTGCCAGATTAACTTGTATTTGATTTTAACTCTTTCTGTTGTGAAGTAACGTTGTTGTTGACAATCAAACTTCCTAACTCAGAAAATGTTCTCCATAATTTCAAAGAAAAATCCTAACATTTGATCTAAATTTGATTTACTGTCTGGAAATTCTTCTAAGTTTTGATTTTTGTTTGCAGACAAACAAATAACATCAGCACAAGTCTTTAAGCAATTTTTGCACTTGTTTACTCTTCTATTTAATATGCTCAGTACCCAACATTGCATTACATTATTTTCATTCTTTCTGGGTTAAAGATTTCCAATATAAATCATCACGTTCGACATGGATATTGAAAACTGAAATTTACTTTTTAACAATCTGGGAAAATATCTCATTCAGTGTTTTACTTGTATAGTTTTGGAATAAAGATCCTGATCAACTCACTTTGCATAAGAAGATAATTATTCTTTTTACATTTTTACATTTTGGTCTCAGATCTTCAACACAGTTGCTTGCACTATACAAAGGCACAATCTTTTGTTAGAACTAACAATCATATTCTCTAGTAATCACACACACACACACGCACACACACACACACACACTTCTTATATACACGGTTTTGGTTTTTACATGTTTTCTAAAAATATATCAATCTTTATTCTTTTATTTGTTTTCTTAAAATCTTAAATTACTAGGGCTATCGCTTTCATGGTTTAGTTATCATGCCTCATAACTCACAACCTTGGTTTACTGAACTATAAACCACGATAGAAAGAAGACTATATCTTAAATAATGCTATTTCAAATTTATGTTTTGGAGAAATAAAATCTTAATATCGGACAGGGTAGATCCAGAATCAGAGTGCACGTTCTGTGCAGTCTTATCTTGATCTACACTGTCAGCAAAAGGTCAGTAAGTCGCACTCAGCGGCCTTAAGGTTAACATATGTGTCACTTAGGCTTTTGCCCATTTCAGCGCAAACATTTGATACACACTGACTCAACAACTTTCGCCTGCCCAAAAGATAGCCTGTGGAATCGAAAGAACATTTCTATTTTGATTTCATCGGACCCAACAATATTCGTATGTGTAGCAGTGGCTACAGTTTGCAATTACTGACGTGTGAAAATTAGCTGGTTCTAAAGAAGTTATGAAAATTGAGTGGTTGTTTCACGGATTCAAAATCTATAGGTAAGCTATTATTGGTACAGAAAATGGTTGTCGTAATTTCGGAATACCCAGGTACGCCTATTTCTAGACTTGTGATTAATGATCATTTTGAAGGAAAAATTCTTTCTGAAAGAAATTGTTTGTAATAGTGGGTTGCTCATATTGCCAGGGTAATCATGAGATGAGTTTTTACTGTATTTAATTAGAGACATATTGTCCTTTATTTAAAATTTAAGATAGAAACAGTATTAATTTTGTTTCAAACTTTTGCCATAAAATTCCAATTAATTCAACTCTTTCTAAATAGTGTTTAATATTGCAAAATAACTTCCTCTACCACATTGTCCCATAGCAGCTGCACTTTTGGGGCTATTCAATATTGATGAAAACATTTATTTCTATACCATTCTTTGTTTGTAAGTAACATGTCAGATATATCAAAGCAGCCAGTGCATCTATGCATGTTTTCCTGAACCTCTAGAATGCACCCACTGTTTTTCCAAGGTGTGATGATCTCGTGACTTTCCCTTTGACTGAAGGCAACACATCATCAAACATGTCCTAGACAGTATCAGGACGAACATACTGTCCATCTATCCATGCTTTCCTGTGAAGTTCATTTTGTCAGTACTTTGCACAATATTCTTCCGAATCCCCTGGATACTTTCCCACATAACCGTTCTCAAAACAAAGTCAGGGGTGAGAGAGGAATGAATCCTCTTGCCATTTCTATCATGAGTATTTGGGGAAAAAAAGTCATGCTGGGGATTCAAACCAATGACCCACTGGTCTCAAGTCATGTACGCTACAGGTCTGTTTTACTAGGGCTCTACTTCAAAACTTCCATGCAAAGGATTGATTGATTGATTGATTGATTGATTGATTGAATTGTGTTTTACGCCGCTTTTAACATTATTTCAATTATATCACAGCTACAGCTCTCATATTTCATGCATTTTCTGGGTTTCACCTGTACTAGCCTAGGGCTCTGAAGTGTCTTGCACAGGGACACTCCAATGAAAATCCCAATGGATACAGTGAGACCTCCAAGTCACGAACCCTACACTTTACCACTGAACCATGCAGGACCCCTTTCTATGCAAAGGAACAAAATATATTAATGATATTGGATATACTTTCAGATGTACTCCACATGTAGTAGACCCAGGCTTAAAGCTTTTAGAAGAACTTCTTTTCAATACTGACTAAATGAGTATACAAAACCAGTGACCCACCAAGATACAACCATATTTCACTCCAAAAAACCAGATGTCTACTAGCAGATTTTCTTCTTAAATCTTGGGTTTGAAGAAAATTACTTCAGATTTCCCTACATAAGCCAATATAAAATGGGTAACCCCGAGGTTCTGCAATCTGATAAAGGACCATAATTTGATCAATCTTGCTACAGATTCGCTAGATGGTTCAATCTTTTTCACTTCACAACAGGTATATATGATGTGCAACGGCAGATCATTTCTTTTGTCTAATGAACACAAGGATGCGTTTGGAATCAAACTCCGCCAGTTTCATTTCTATAATTAAGAAATAAAGACAGCTTGCTTGTATTGTGATTCAACGCCTTTTTAACAGTTTAGGTCATATCACGGCGGCCATTGTATCTACGCATGTGTTTCCTGGCTTTCTCACACCATTACTGTGTTCCTTGGCTTTCTCACACCAGTGCTAACACAACTTTCGTTCCAAGCCATTCACTACTTTCTTACATACACTACAGCAGTGGTGAGATGAAGAATTATCCAACAGAATGGTTGCCTCACCCAGGAAAAATAAAGACAAAAAATTACGTAAAGTATGTATACATTCATCACAACCAATATTGAACAAAGACAAAAAAATTATATACATTCTGCATTCATCACAACCACTAATTCCTCTCTCAGAAGCCAGTTTGTCATAATTACGGATATCCATACATCTATTTCCCTAGTATGTCTTTACTTTTTTTTTCTTTTAATGTGCATCTCAATTTCTTCAAACCATTTAGATCCCTTTAACGTCCTTATCATTTACATTTGTAAATGGAATACAATCTATTTTGCATATGTACCTTTAGTATTCCATAAAAGGAGAAGCAAATTGGACTCAACTTGTTTGGAACCACATGTCTAAAAGTATATCTAAAACTCCTTCCTCTCTAAGGTCAGCCTTAAACAACACCATTAATCCCTTCCTTCCTTCCCTCCTCCCTCCCTACTCCTCCATTATGCCTACTGTTATCTTACGCCCCTGCCCTCCCAACCTCTCCCACCACCCTCACCTCCTTCTTTCCTCCTCTTCTTCCTCCACCTAACCCTTCCCCCACCCCTCATTCCTTCCTCATCTCCTTCCTCCATTTCTCCAACCTTACCCTCCCTTCCCCCTCCCTCCGTACTCTACCTTATTTAACAACTCTAACCTCCCTACTCTGTCACTCTCCCCGCTTCCTTCCTCCACTTTCTCCCTTTCTTCCTCTCATCCTTCCTTCCTTCTTTCTCTCTTCCCTTTCTTTCCTTCTCTCCCTCCCCTTTCTTCCCTCTTCTTCTTTCTTCCCTTCTATTCTCCTTCTCTTCTCCTCCCTTCCCCTTTATCACTTCCTACCTTTTCTAACCACCTCCCTCTCCCTTAGTTCCGTCCTTACTATTTCTCTACCTTCTAAATTAAACTAACCTCACTACATCACTCAAATCACACTTCTTATCTATACACTATACCTTCATATAAAATTTACCTACCAACTTACCCTACCTACCATGTTACTCTATTTTCAAACCTCCCTACTCAAACTTTCCTACTCTACCAATCAAGCAGACTCTACAAAACCTGCCTACCAACCAACCAACTTCCTCTACTTCCAGACTACATAGCTACCTGACCTACCTACCATATACAAGTATCTACCTATCCAAGTACCTATCTACTTACTAATCTAACTACCTGCTTGCCGGCCTACTCTTCCTACCTACTGACTCTATATACCAATATACTTTACCAGCATACTCTACATCCTACTCTTTCTACCGACCTACCTAGTGACTCTACCCTCCTACCTGCCCACTCTCCCTTCCTACATACACTACCAACAAACATACCCTACCTACCTATGTACCAAATTGCCTGCCTACCTACTTTTCCTACCTACTGCCTCAACATACCAACATACACTACCATCATACATATCTTCATCCTACCTACTCTTCCAGCCTACCTAGTGACTACTTGCGTATGCCTTCCTACTCTCCTTACCTACTCTACCCACCTTTATACTCTACCTACCTAATCCACTCTACCTTTCTAGTATTCCTACATATCTTTTCTAACAGGCTACCTACTCTCCTGCCTTTCTACTCTACTTCTCTACAGTTCTACTAACCCATCTACCTCTCTACTTTTCAAATCTACTTACTTCTACCTTCCTGTGTCATCTACCCCTCACACCTAATTTATATTCATTACGGACCTTCATTACCTAACACATCTGTCTAACCTACCTAAATAAACTACCCAAGTAAATATCATCCCTACTTCCTCTACCCTACCTAACTTATCTACTCTACCTACCCACTTAATCTATTTACCCTAATCCACCTACATTGCCTATCTACCTACCAGTTCTACTGTACTTACCGACTCTACCAAAACTACCTCACAAACTTAACTACGCAAACTATCTCCATACTACCCCTCCATACCCTAAACCCACACATCCCTACCCAGACCAGCGTTTTATCTAGGCTGCAGGATTGCGGGAATCCCGCATTTTGTGTAAATAATCCCCCACATTTTCTGACAGTGTTGGCAAAGTCCCCCACATTTAAAAATCACATCATAGGTTACATAACACATCAAATTAAACCACGAGTTGAGTAAATCTGACAGAAGGTGCAATATCTCCTTACTGCCGATCATCAAGAGATTAAGTTTTAAGTCAGTGTCCTTTTTTTTTAATTAAAAGATCTAAACTTATGAGTATGGACAGACGGACAGGCATACTTCACTTAAAATGAGACATGAAAAAATCATGGGGAGGGCCAACAAAATAATAATTTATTCCAAATTTGGGAGACTGGGCCTCCCTCTTTACCTCATGCTACAACTGGACTTGACCAGATTGAAAGCATTTTTAGATAACAAATCAAATCTGGATAATATAATAAGATTTCTCATGGAACTGTTTAAAACTGTGTTTTCGAAAGCTTCCTTCCCTGGAGTTGTCGAAAGTGGGAATTGTGTTGTAAATGCGAAATGGTTTCTGAAAAGTTTTAAATGCCTTTATTAAATGAAAATGTTAAACTAGCGCTTCTTCATCGTTTGATCATATTTGACTAAGGACCACAATTCAAACAATCTTGAAGCAGGGTCGCTTTTGACCCAACAGCTATTATTTGAACAATCCCGGTAGAAACGGTCGTAAAATGATACTAAATACCAAATAGTACAAGTTCTAGACCTAATGATCTCCAGTAAAAAGAATTCTTAAATACAAGCAAAAGAAAAACTTATGACCAACCAAACAGGGCTAATTTTGACCCAAGAGTTTTCTGCGATTCTCGTTTGATTAATTTGCGAAAGCTATTCATTACCTATACTTAAACTTGCCAGATTTACTTGTATTTGATTTTAACTCTTTCTGTTGTGAAGTAACGTTGTTGTTGACAATCAAAATTGCTAACTCAGAAAATGTTCTCCATAATTTCAAAGCAAAATCCTAACATTTGATCTAAATTTGATTTACGGTCTGGAAATTCTTCTAGGTTTTGATTTTTGTTTGCAGACAAACAATTAACATCAGCACAAGTCTTTAAGCAATTTTTGCACTTGTTTACTCTTCTATTTAATATGCTCAGTACCCAACATTGCATTACATTATTTTCATTCTTTCTGGGTTAAAGATTTCCAATATAAATCATCACGTTCGACATGGATATTGAAAACTGAAATTTACTTTTTAACAATCTGGGAAAATATCTCATTCAGTGTTTTACTTG
Source organism: Tridacna gigas (assembly GCA_945859785.2). Taxonomy (NCBI): domain Eukaryota; kingdom Metazoa; phylum Mollusca; class Bivalvia; order Cardiida; family Cardiidae; genus Tridacna; species Tridacna gigas. The sequence continues at coordinate 25,654,091 of OX244043.2, read as the reverse complement.
TATAGTTTTGGAATAAAGATCCTGATCAACTCACTTTGCATAAGAAGGTAATTATTCTTTTTACATTTTTACATTTTAATCACACACACACACACACACACACACACACACTTCTTATATACACGGTTTTGGTTTTTACATGTTTTCTAAAAATATATCAATCTTTATTCTTTTATTTGTTTTCTTAAAATCATAAACCACTAGGGCTATCGCTTTCATGGTTTAGTTATCATGCCTCATAACTCACAACCTTGGTTTACTGAACTATAAACCACGATAGAAAGAAGACTATATCTTAAGTAATGCTATTTCAAATTTATGTTTTGGAGAAATAAAATCTTAATATCGGACAAAGTAGATCCAGAATCAGACTGCACGTTCTGTGCAGTCTGATCTTGATCTACACTGTCCGCAAAAGGTCAGTAAGTCGCACTCAGCGGCCTTAGGGTTAACATATGTGTCACTTAGGCTTTTGCCCATTTCAGGGCAAACATTTGATACACACTGACTCAACCACTTTCGCCTGCCCAAAAGATAGCCTGTGGAATCGAAAGAATATTTCTATTTCGATTTCATCGGACCCAACAATATTCGTATGTGTAGCAGTGGCTACAGTTTCCAATTACTGACGTGTGAAAATTAGCTGGTTCTAAAGAAGTTGTGAAAATTGAGTGGTTGTTTCACGGATTCAAAATCTATAGGTAAGCTATTATTGGTACAGAAAATGGTTGTCGTAATTTCGGAATACCCAGGTACGCGTATTTCCAGACTTGTGATTAATGATCATTTTGAAGGAAAAATTCTTTCTGAAAGTAATTGTTTGTAATAGTGGGTTGCTCATATTGCCAGGGTAATCATGAGATGAGTTTTTACTGTATTTAATTAGAGACATATTGTCCTTTATTTAAAATTTAAGATAGAAACAGTATTAATTTTGTTTCAAACTTTTGCCATAAAATTCCAATTAATTCAACTCTTTCTAAATAGTGTTTAATATTGCAAAATAACTTCCTCTACCACATTGTCCCATAGCAGCTGCACTTTTGGGGCTATTCAATATTGATGAAAACATTTATTTCTATACCATTCTTTGTTTGTAAGTAACATGTCAGATATATCACAGCAGCCAGTGCATCTATGCATGTTTTCCTGAACCTCTAGAATGCACCCACTGTTTTTCCAAGGTATGATGATCTCGTGACTTTCCTTTTGACTGAAGGCAACACATCATCAAACATGTCCTAGACAGTATTAGGACGAACATACTGTCCATCTATCCATGCTTTCCTGTGAAGTTCATTTTGTCAGTACTTCGCACAATATTCTTCCGAATCCCCTGGATACTTTCCCACGTAACCGTTCTCAAAACAAAGTCAGGGGTGAGAGAGGAATGAATCCTCTTGCCATTTCTATCATGAGTATTTGGGGAAAATAAAGTCATGCTTGGGAATTCAAACCAACGATCCACTGGTCTCAAGTCATGTACGCTACAGGTCTATTCTACTAGGGCTCTACTTCAAAACTTCCATGCAAAGGATTGATTGATTGATTGATTGAATTGTGTTTTACGCCGCTTTCAACATTATTTCAATCATATCACAGCGACAGCTCACATATTCATGCATTTTCTGGGTTTCACCTGTACTAGCCTAGGGCTCTAAAGTGTCTTGCCCAAGGACACTCCAATGAAAATCCCACTGGATACAATGAGGCCTCCAAGTCACGAGTCCTACACTTTACCACTGAACCATGCAGGACCCCTTTCTATGCAAAGGAACAAAATATATTAATGATATTGGATATACTTTCAGATGTACTCCACATGTAGAAGACGCAGGCTTAAAACTTTTAGAAGAACTTGTTTTCAATACTGACTAAATGAGTATACAAAACCAGTGACCCACCAAGATACAGCCATATCTGACTCCAAAATACCAGATGTCTACTAGCAGATTTTCTTCTTAAATCTTGGGTTTGAAGAAAATTACTTCAGATTTCTCTACATAAGCCAATGTAAAATGGGTAACCCTGAGGTTCTGCAATCTGATAAAGGACCATAATTTGATCAATCTTGCTACAGATTCGCAAGATGGTTCAATCTTTTTCACTTCACAACAGGTATATATGATGTGCAACGGCCGATCATTTCTTTTGTCTAATGAACACAAGGATGCGTTTGGAATCAAACTCCGCCAGATTCATTTCTAAAATTAAGAAATAAAGACAGCTTCCTTGTATTTTGGTTCAACGCCTTTTTAACAGCTTAGGTCATAGCACGGCGGCCATTGTATCTATGGGTGTGTTTCCTGGCTTTCTCACACCAGTACTGCGTTCCCTGGCTTTCTCACACAAGTACTAATACAACTTTCGTTCCAAGCCATTCACTACTTTCTTACATACACTACAGCAGTGATGAGATGAAAAATTATCCAACAGAATGGTTGCCTCACCCAGGAAAAATAAAGACAAAAAATTACGTAAAGTATGTATACATTCATCACAACCAATATTGAACAAAGACAAAAAATTATGTACATTCTGCATTCATCACAACCACTAATTCTTCTCTCAGAGGTCAGTCTGTCATAATTACGGATATCCATACATCTATTTCCCTAGCATGTCTTTACTGTTTTTTTTTTTTTTTTTTTTTTTTTGGTTTCTTTCTTAATGTGCATCTCAATTTCTTAAAACCATTTAAGTCACTTTAACGTCCTTATCATTTACATTTGTGAATGGAATACAATCTATTTTGCATATGTACCTTTAGTATTCCATAAAAGGAGAAGCAAATTGGACTCAACTTGTTTGGAACCACATGTCTAAAAGTATATCTAAAAATCGTTCCTCTCTAATGTCAGCCTTAAACAACACCATTAATCCCTTCCTTCCTGCCCTCCTCCCTACATACCCCTCCATTATGCCTACTGTTATCTTACGCCCCTGCCCTCCCAACCTCTCCCACCCCCCTCCCCTCCTTCCTTCCTCCTCTCCTTCCTCCACCTAACCCTTCCCCCACCCCTCACTCCTTCCTCCTCTCCTTCCTCGATTTCTCCAACCTTACCCTCCCTTCCCCCTCCCTCATTACTCTACCTTATTTAACAACTCTAACCTCCCTACTCTGTCACTCTTTCCCCTTCCTTCCTCCACTTTCTCCCTTTCTTCCTCTCATCCTTCCTTCCTTCCTTCTTTCTCTCTTCCCTTTCTTTCCTTCTCTCCCTCCTCTTTCTTCCCTCTTCTTCTTTCTTCCCTTCTATTCTCCTTCTCTTCTCCTCCCTACCCCTTTATCTCTTCCTACCTTTTCTAACCACCTCCCTCTCCCTTCCTTCTGTCCTTACCCTTCTCTCCTTTCTAAATTAAACTAACATCATTACATCACTCAAATCACCCTTCTTATCTATACACTACCTTCATATAAACTTTACCTACCACCTTATTCTACCTACTCTATTTTCAAACCTCCCTACTCAAACTTTCCTACTCTACCAATCAAGCAAACTCTACAAAACCTGCCTACCAACCAAACAACTTCCTCTACTTCCAGACTACATAGCTACCTGACCTACCTACCAATCAAAGTATCTACCTATCCAAGTACCTATCTACTTACTAATCTAACTACCTGCTTGCCGGCCTACTCTTCCTACCTACTGACTCTATATACTAATATACTCTACCAGCATACTCTACATCCTACTCTTTCTACCGACCTACCTAGTGACTCTACCCTCCTACCTATCCACTCTTCTTTCCTACATACACTACCAACAAACATACCCTACCTACCTATGTACCAAAATGCCTGCCTACCTATTTTTCCTACCTACTGCCTATACATACCAACATACACTACCATCATACATATCTTCATCCTACCTCCTCTTCCAGCCTACCTAGTGACTACTTGCGTATGCCTTCCTACTCTCCTTACCTACTCTACCCACCTTCATACTCTACCTACCTAATCCACTCTACCTTTCTAGTATTCCTACATATCTTTTCTAACAGGCTACCTACTCTCCTGCCTTTCTACTCTACTTCTCTACAGTTCTACTAACCCATCTACCTCTCTACTTTTCAAATCTACTTACTTCTACCTTCATGTGTCATCTACCCCTCACACTTAATTTATATTCATTACGGACCTTCATTACCTAACATATCTGTCTAACCTACCTAAATAAACTACCCAATTAAATATCATCCCTACTTCCTCTACCCTACCTAACTTATCTACTCTACCTACCCACTTAATCTGTTTACCCTAATCCACCTACATTGCCTATCTACCTACCAGTTCTACTCTACTTACCGACTCTACCAAAACTACCTCACAAACTTAACTACGCAAACTATCTACATACTACCCCTCCATACCCTAAACCCACACATCCCTACCCAAAACCCACCAACCCCCACCTCTCCCCTAACCCACCTATCCCCTCCCCACAAACCCATCCTCATCCAAAATATATCATCCCATTTCAAAACCACCACAGCTTTAACCAACCCACCTACCCCAAGAGTAATTTCCCTCCCAATTAACTAAGTAGAATAATTTCATAGCAAAAAATACATTAAAAAATTAACACAGAGGGATGTAGTAAAATGACATGTGATTCCAGTATTCTTGGCTTGAAGACAAAAAGCTCAAGCTCAGAAATCATGACTAGGGTTCTGCAGTTGTGAGCATGCCTCCTATAAACAAAACCTAGAGTTAGAATATAGAAGACTTAGAGCATAGAATAATGTACAAGTGGCTATGCCTAAAGAACATTGTCTACAGTGCTTCAACCGTAACATAATTTCTTTGCAATATGGCTTAAAAGACTACGGTGTCTAATGAACTATCTAACACCAGCGTTTTATCTAGGCTGCAGGATTGCGGGAATCCCGCATTTTGTGTAAATAATCCCCCACATTTTCTGACAGTGTTGGCAAAGTCCCCCACATTTAAAAATCACATCATAGGTTACATAACACATCAAATTAAACCACGAGTTGAGTAAATCTGAGAGAAGGTACAACATCTCCTTACTGCCGATCATCAAGAGATTAAGTTTTAAGTCAGTGACCTTTTTTTTTTAAATTAAAAGATCTAAATTTATGAGTATGGAGAGACGGACAGACATACTTCACTTAAAATGAGACATGAAAAAATCATGGGGAGGACAAACAAAATGATAATTTATTCCAAATTTGGGAGACTGGGCCTCCCTCTTTACCTCATGTTACAACTGGACTTGACCAGATTGGAAGCATTTTTAGATAACAAATCAAATCTGCATAATACAATAAGATTTCTCATGGAACTGTTTAAAACTGTGTTTTCAAAAGCTTCCTTCCCTGGAGTTGTCGAAAGTGGGAATTGTGTTGTAAATGCGAAATGGTTTCTGAAAAGTTTTAAATGCCTTTATTAAATGAAAACGTTAAACTAGCGCTTCTTCATCGTTTGATCATATTTGACTAAGGACCACAATTCAAACAATCTTGAAGCAGGGTCGCTTTTGACCCAACAGTTATTATTTGAAAAATCCTGGTAGAGATGGTCGTAAAATGATACTAAATACCAAATATTACAAGTTCTAGACCTAATGATCTCCAGTAAAAAGAATTCTTAAATACAAGCAAAAGAAAAACTTATGACCAACCAAACAGGGCTAATTTTGACCCAAGAGTTTTCTGTGATTCTCGTTTGATTAATTTGCGAAAGCTATTCATTGCCTATACTTAAACTTGCCAGATTTACTTGTATTTGATTTTAACTCTTTCTGTTGTGAAGTTACGTTGTTGTTGACAATCAAACTTCCTAACTCAGAAAATGTTGTCCATAATTTCAAAGAAATATCCTAACATTTGATCTAAAATTGATTTACTGTCTGGAAATTCTTCTAAGTTTTGATTTTTGTTTGCAGACAAACAAATAACATCAGCACAAGTCTTTAAGCAATTTTTGCACTTGTTTACTCTTGTATTTAATATGCTCAATACCCAACATTGCATTACATTATTTTCATTCTTTCTGGGTTAAAGATTTCCTATATAAATCACGTTCGACATGGATATTGAAAACTGAAATTTACTTTTCAACAATCTGGGAAAATATCTCATTCAGTGTTTTACTTGTATAGTTTTGGAATAAAGATCTTGATCAACTCATTCTGCATAAGAAGATAATTATTCTTTTTACATTTTTATATTTTGGTCTCAGATCTTCAACACGGTTGCTTGCACTATAACAAGGCACAATCTTTTGTTAGAGCTAACAATCATATTCTCTAGTAATCACACACACACACACACACACACGCTTCTTATATACACGGTTTTGGTTTTTACATGTTTTCTAAAAATATATCAATCTTTATTCTTTTATTTGTTTTCTTAAAATCTTACATTACTAGGGCTATCGCTTTCATGGTTTAGTTATCATGCCTCATAACTCACAACCTTGGTTTACTGAACTATAAACCACGATAGAAAGAAGACTATATCTTAAATAATGCTATTTCAAATTTATGTTTTGGAGAAATAAAATCTTAATATCGGACAAGGTAGATCCAGAATCAGACTGCACGTTCTGTGCAGTCTGATCTTGATCTACACTGTCCGTAAAAGGTCAGTAAGTCGCACTCAGCGGCCTTAAGGTTAACATATGTGTCACTTAGGCTTTTGCCCATTTCAGCGCAAATAAATGATACACACTGACTCAACCACTTTCGCCTGCCCAAAAGATAGCCTGTGGAATCGAAAGAATATTTCTATTTTGATTTCATCGGACCCAACAATATTCGTACATGTGGCAGTGGCTACAGTTTGCAATTCCTGACGTGTGAAAATTAGCTGGTTCTAAAGAAGTTATGAAAATTGAGTGGTTGTTTCACGGATTCAAAATCTATAGGTAAGCTATTATTGGTACAGAAAATGGTTGTCGTAATTTCGGAATACCCAGGTACGCGTTTTTCCAGACTTGTGATTAATGATCATTTTGAAGGAAACATTCTTTCTGAAAGAAATTGTTTGTAATAGTGGGTTGCTCATATTGCCAGGGTAATCATGAGATGAGTTTTTACTGTATTTAATTAGAGACATATTGTCCTTTATTTAAAATTTAAGATAGAAACAGTATTAATTTTGTTTCAAACTTTTGCCATAAAATTCCAATTAATTCAGCTCTTTCTAAATAGTGTTTAATATTGCAAAATAACTTCCTCTACCACATTGTCCCATAGCAGCTGCACTTTTGGGGCTATTCAATATTGATGAAAACATTTATTTCTATACCATTCTTTGTTTGTAAGTAACATGTCAGATATATCACAGCAGCCAGTGCATCTATGCATGTTTTCCCGAACCTCTAGAATGCACCCACTGTTTTTCCAAGGTATGATGATCTCGTGACTTTCCTTTTGACTGAAGGCAACACATCATCAAACATGTCCTAGACAGTATCAGGACGAACATACTGTCCATCTATCCATGCTTTCCTGTGAAGTTCATTTTGTCAGTACTTTGCACAATATTCTTCCGAATCTCCTGGATACTTTCCCACATAACCGTTCTCAAAACAAAGTCAGGGGTGAGAGAGGAATGAATCCTCTTGCCATTTCTATCATGAGTATTTGGGGAAAAAAAGTCATGCTTGGGATTCAAACCAACGATCCACTGGTCTCAAGTCATGTACGCTACGGGTCTGTTCTACTAGGGCTCTACTTCAAAACTTCCATGCAAAGGATTGATTGATTGATTGATTGATTGAATTGTGTTTTACGCCGCTTTCAACATTATTTCAATCATATCACAGCGACAGCTCATATATTCATTCATTTTCTGGGTTTCACCTGTACTAGCCTAGTGCTCTAAAGTGTCTTGCCCAAGGACACTCCAATGAAAATCCCACTGGATACAGTGAGGCCTCCAAGTCACGAGTCCTACACTTTACCACTGAACCATGCAGGACCCCTTTCTATGCAAAGGAACAAAATATATTAATGATATTGGATATACTTTCAGATGTACTCCACATGTAGAAGACCCAGGCTTAAAGCTTTTAGAAGAACTTCTTTTCAATACTGACTAAATGAGTATACAAAACCAGTGACCCACAAAGATACAGCCATATTTGACTCCAAAAAACCAGATGTCTACTAGCAGATTTTCTTCTTAAATCTTGGGTTTGAAGAAAATTACTTCAGATTTCCCTACATAAGCCAATGTAAAATGGGTAACCCTGAGGTTCTGCAATCTGATAAAGACCATAATTTGATCAATCTTGCTACAGATTCGCAAGATGGTTCAATCTTTTTCACATCACAACAGGTATATATGATGTGCAACGACCGATCATTTCTTTTGTCTAATGAACACAAGGATGCGTTTGGAATCAAACTCCGCCAGATTCATTTCTAAAATTAAGAAATAAAGACAGCTTGCTTGTATTGTGATTCAACGCCTTTCTTAACAGCTTAGGTCATATCACGGCGGCCATTGTATCTACGCATGTGTTTCCTGGCTTTCTCACACCAGTACTGTGTTCCCTGGCTTTCTCACACAAGTACTAATACAACTTTCGTTCCAAGCCATTCACTACTTTCTTACATACACTACAGCAGTGGTGAGATGTAAAATTATCCAACAGAATGGTTGCCTCACCCAGGAAAAATAAAGACAAAAAATTACGTAAAGTATGTATACATTCATCACAACCAATATTGAACAAAGACAAAAAAATTATATACATTCTGCATTCATCACAACCACTAATTCCTCTCTCAGAAGCCAGTCTGTCATAATTACGGATATCCATACATCTATTTCCCTAGCATGTCTTTACTTTTTTTTTCTTTTAATGTGCATATCAATTTCTTAAAACCATTTAGATCCCTTTAACGTCCTTATCATTTACATTTGTAAATGGAATACAATCTATTTTGCGAATGTAGCTTTAGTATTCCATAAAAGGAGAAGCAAATTGGACTCAACTTGTTTGGAACCACATGTCTAAATGTATATATAAAAATTCTTCCTCTCTAATGTCAGTCTTAAACAGTACCATTAATCCCTTCCTTCCTTCCCTCCTCCCTCCCTACTCCTCGATTATGCCTACTGTTATCTTACGCCCCTGCCCTCCCAACCTCTCCCACCCCCTTCCCTCCTTCCTTCTTCCTCTCCTTCCTCCACCTAACCCTTCCCCCACCCCTCATTCCTTCCTCCTCTCCTTCCTCCATTTCTCCAACCTTACCCTCCCTTCCCCCTCCCTCCTTACTCTACCTTATTTAACAACTCTAACCTCCCTACTCTGTCACTCTCTCCCCTTCCTTCCTCCACTTTCTCCCTTTCTCCCTCTCATCCTTCCTTCCTTCTTTCTCTCTTCCCTTTCTTTCCTTCTCTCCCTCCTCTTTCTTCCCTCTTCTTCTTTCTTCCCTTCTATTCTCCTTCTCTTCTCCTCCCTAACCCTTTATCTCTTCCTACCTTTTCTAACCACCTCCCTCTCCCTTAGTTCCGTCCTTACCCTTTCTCTACCTTCTAAATTAAACTAACCTCACTACATCACTCAAATCACCCTTCTTATCTATACACTATACCTTCATATAAAATTTACATACCAACTTATTCTACCTACCATGTTACTCTATTTTCAAACCTCCCTACTCAAACTTTCCTACTCTACCAATCAAGCAGACTCTAGAAAACCTGCCTACCAACCAACCAACTTCCTCTACTTTCAGACTACATAGCTACCTGACCTACCTACCATATTCAAGTATCTACCTATCCAAGTACCTATCTACTTACTAATCTAACTACCTGCTTGCCGGCCTACTCTTCCTACCTACTGACTCTATATATCAATATACTCTACCAGCATACTCTACATCCTACTCTTTCTACCGACCTACCTAGTGACTCTACCCTCCTACCTGCCCACTCTCCCTTCCTACATACACTACCAACAAACATACCCTACCTACCTATGTACCAAAATGCCTGCCTACCTACTTTTCCTACCTACTGCCTCAACATACCAACATACACTACCATCATACATATCTTCATCCTACCTACTCTTCCAGCCTACCTAGTGACTACTTGCGTACTGCCTTCCTACTCTCCTTACTTACTCTACCCACCTTCATACTCTACCTACCTAATCCACTCTACCTTTCTAGTATTCCTACATATCTTTTCTAACAGGCTACCTACTCTCCTGCCTTTCTACTCTACTTCTCTACAGTTCTACTAACCCATCTACCTCTCTACTTTTCAAATCTACTTACTTCTACCTTCCTGTGTCATCTACCCCTCACACCTAATTTATATTCATTACGGACCTTCATTACCTAACACATCTGTCTAACCTACCTAAATAAACTACCCAAGTAAATATCATCCCTACCTCCTCTACCCTACCTAACTTATCTACTCTACCTACCCACTTAAACTATTTACCCTAATCCACCTACATTGCCTATCTACCTACCAGTTCTACTCTACTTACCGACTCTACCAAAACTACCTCACAAACTTAACTACGCAAACTATCTACATACTACCCCTCCATACCCTAAACCCACACATCCCTACCCAAAACCCACCAACCCCCAGCTCTCCCCTAACCCACCTATCCCCTCCCCACAAACCCATCCCCATCCAAATTATATCATCCCATTTCAAAACCATCACAGCTTTAACCAAATCACCTACCCCAAGAGTAATTTCCCTCCCAATTAACTAAGTAGAATAATTTCATAGCAAAAAATACATTAAAAAATTAACACAGAGGAATGTAGTAAAATGACATGTGATTCCAGTATTCTTGGCTTGAAGACAAAAAGCTCAAGCTCAGAAATCATGACTAGGATTCTGCAGTTGTGAGCATACCTGCTATAAACAAAACCTAGAGTTAGAATATAGAAGACTTAGAGCATAGAATAATGTACAAGTGGCTATGCCTAAAGAACACTGTCTACAGTGCTTCAACTGTAACATAATTTCTTTGCAATATGGCTTAAAAGACTACGGTGTCTAATGAACTATCCAAGACCAGCGTTTTATCTAGGCTGCAGGATTGCGGGAATCCCGCATTTTGTGTAAATAATCCCCCACATTTTCTGACAGTGTTGGCAAAGTCCCCCACATATAAAAATCACATCATAGGTTACATAACACATCAAATTAAACCACGTGTTGAGTAAATCTGACAGAAGGTGCAACATCTCCTTACTGCCGATCATCAAGAGATTAAGTTTTAAGTCAGTGACCTTTTTTTTTTTAAATTAAAAGATCTAAACTTTTGAATTTGGAAAGACGGACAGACATGCTTCACTTAAAATGAGACAGGAAAAAATCATGGGGAGGACCAACAAAATAATAATTTATTCCAAATTTGGGAGACTGGGCCTCCCTCTTTACCTCATGCTACAACTGGACTTGACCAGATTGAAAGCATTTTTAGATAACAAATCAAATCTGGATATTATAATAAGATTTCTCATGCAACTGTTTAAAACTGTGTTTTCGAAAGCTTCCTTCCCTGGAGTTGTCGAAAGTGGGAATTGTGTTGTAAATGCGAAATGGTTTCTGAAAAGTTTTAAATGCCTTTATTAAATGAAAACGTTAAACTAGCGCTTCTTCATCGTTTGATCATATTTGACTAAGGACCACAATTCAAACAATCTTGAAGCAGGGTCGCTTTTGACCCAACAGCTATTATTTGAACAATCCTGGTAGAGACGGTCGTAAAATGATACTAAATACCAAATATTTCAAGTTCTAGACTCAATGATCTCCAGTAAAAAGAATTCTTAAATACAAGCAAAAGAAAAACTTATGACCAACCAAACAGGGCTAATTTTGACCCAAGAGTTTTCTGTGATTCTCGTTTGATTAATTTGCGAAAGCTATTCATTGCCTATACTTAAACTTGCCAGATTTACTTGTATTTGATTTTAAGTCTTTCTGTTGTGAAGTTACGTTGTTGTTGACAATCAAACTTCCTAACTCAGAAAATGTTGTCCATAATTTCAAAGAAAAATCCTAACATTTGATCTAAATTTCATTTACTGTCTGGAAATTCTTCTAAGTTTTGATTTTTGTTTGCAGACAAACAAATAACATCAGCACAAGTCTTTAAGCAATTTTTGCACTTGTTTACTCTTCTATTTAATATGCTCAGTACCCAACATTGCATTACATTATTTTCATTCTTTCTGGGTTAAAGATTTGCAATATAAATCATCACGTTCGACATGGATATTGAAAACTGAAATTTACTTTTCAACAATCTGGGAAAATATCTCATTCAGTGTTTTACTTGTATAGTTTTGGAATAAAGATCCTGATCAACTCACTTTGCATAAGGAGATTAATTATTATTCTTTTTACATTTTTACATTTTGGTCTCAGATCTTCAACACAGTTGCTTGCACTATAAAAAGGCACAATCTTTTGTTATAACTAACAATCAAATTCTCTAGTAATCACACACACACACACACACACACTTCTTATATACACAGTTTTGGTTTTTACATGTTTTCTAAAAATATATCAATCTTTATTCTTTTATTTGTTTTCTTAAAATCTTAAATTACTAGGTCTATCGCTTTCATGGTTTAGTTATCATGCCTCATAACTCACAACCTTGGTTTACTGAACTATAAACCACGATAGAAAGAAGATTATATCTTAAATAATGCTATTTCAAATTTATGTTTTGAAGAAATAAAATCTTAATATCGGACAAGGTAGATCCAAAATTAGACTGCACGTTCTGTGCAGTCTGATCTTGATCTACATTGTCAGCAAAAGGTCAGTAAGTCGCATTCAGCAGCCTTAGAGTTAACATATGTGTCACTTAGGCTTTTGCCCATATCAGCGCAAACAAATGATACACACTGACTCAACCACTTTCGCCTGCCCAAAAGATAGCCTGTGGAATCGAAAGAATATTTCTATTTTGATTTCATCGGACCCAACAATATTCGTACATGTAGCAGTGGCTACAGTTTGCAATTCCTGACGTGTGAAAATTAGCTGGTTCTAAAGATGTTATGAAAATTGAGTGGTTGTTTCACGGATTCAAAATCTATAGGTAAGCTATTATTGGTACAGAAAATGGTTGTCGTAATTTCGGAATGCCAGGTACGCGTATTTCCCGACTTGTGATTAATGATCATTTTGAAGGAAACATTCTTTCTGAAAGAAATTGTTTGTAATAGTGGGTTGCTCATATTGCCAGGGTAATCATGAGCTGAGTTTTTACTGTATTTAATTAGAGACATATTGTCCTTTATTTAAAATTTAACATAGAAACAGTATTAATTTTGTTTCAAACTTTTGCCATAAAATTCCAATTAATTCAACTCTTTCTAAATAGTGTTTAATATTGCAAATTAACTTCCTCTACCACATTGTCCCATAGCAGCTGCATTTTTGGGGCTATTCAATATTGATGAAAACATTTATTTCTATACCATTCTTTGTTTGTAAGTAACATGTCAGATATATCACAGCAGCCAGTGCATCTATGCATGTTTTCCTAAACCTCTAGAATGCACCCACTGTTTTTCCAAGGTATGATGATCTCGTGACTTTCCTTTTGACTGAAGGCAACACATTATCAAACATGTCCTACACAGTATCAGGACGAACATACTGTCCATCTATCCATGCTTTCCTGTAAGTTCATTTTGTCAGTACTTCGCACAATATTCTTCCGAATCCCCGGGATACTTTCCCACATAACCGTTCTCAAAACAAAGTCAGTGGTGAGAGAGGAATGAATCCTCTTGCCTTTTCTATCATGAGTATTTGGAAAAAAAAGTCATGCTTGGGATTCAAACCAACGATCCACTGGTCTCAAGTCATGTACGCTACGGGTCTGTTCTACTAGGGCTCTACTTCAAAACTTCCATGCAAAGGATTGATTGATTGATTGATTGATTGATTGAATTGTGTTTTACGCCGCTTTCAACATTATTTCAATCATATCACAGCGACAGCTCACATATTCATGCATTTTCTGGGTTTCACCTGTACTAGCCTAGGGCTCTAAATTGTCTTGCCCAAGGACACTCCAATGAAAATCCCGCTGGATACAGTGAGGCCTCCAAGTCACGAGTCCTACACTTTACCACTGAACCATGCAGGACCCCTTTCTATACAAAGGAACAAAATATATTAATGATATTGGATATACTTTCAGATGTACTCCACATGTAGAAGACCCAGGCATAAAGCTTTTTGAAGAACTTGTTTTCAATACTGACTAAATGAGTATACAAAGCCAGTGACCCACCAAGATACAGCCATATTTGACTCCAAAAAATCAGTTGTCCACTAGCAGATTTTCTTCTTAAATCTTGGGTTTGAAGAAAATTACTTCAGATTTCCCTACCAATGTAAAATGGGTAACCCTGAGGTTCTGCAATCTGATAAAGGACCATAATTTGATCAATCTTGCTACAGATTCGCAAGATGGTTCAATCGTTTTCACTTCACAACAGGTATATATGGCGTGCAACGGCCGACCATTTCTTTTGTCTAATGAACACAAGGATGCGTTTGGAATCAAACTCCGCCAGATTCATTTCTAAAATTAAGAAATAAAGACAGCTTGCTTGTATTGTGGTTCAACGCCTTTTTAACAGCTTAGGTCATATCACAGCGGCCATTTTATCTACGCATGTGTTTCCTGGCTTTCTCACACCAGTACTGTGTTCCCTGGCTTTCTCACACCAGTACTAATACAACTTTCGTTCCAAGCCATTCACTACTTTCTTACATACACTACAGCAATGGTGAGATGAAAAATTGTCCAACTGAAAGGTTGCCTCACCCAGGAAAATTAAAGACAAAAAATTATGTAAAGTATGTATACATTCATCACAACCAATATTGAACAAAGACAAAAAAAATTATATACATTCTGCATTCATCACAACCACTAATTCTTCTCTGAAAAGTCAGTCTGTCATAATTACGGATATCCATACATCTATTTCCCTAGCATGTCTTTTTTTTTTTTTTTTTTTTTTTTTTTTATGTGCACCTTAATTTCTTAAAACCATTTAGATCCCTTTAAAGTCCTTATCATTTACATTTGTAAATGGAATACAATCTATTTTGCATATGTAGCTTGAGTATTCCATAAAAGGAGAAGCAAATTGGACTCAACTTGTTTGGAACCACATGTCTAAAAGTACATCTAAAACTCCTTCCTCTCTAATGTCAGCCTGAAACAACACCATTAATCCCTTCCTTCCTGCCCTCCTCCCTACCTACCCCTCCATTATGCTTACTGTTATCTTACGTCCCTGCCCTCCCAACCTCTCCCACCCCCCTCCCCTCCTTCCTTCCTCCACCTAACCCTTCCTCCACCCCTCATTCCTTCCTCCTCTCCTTCCTCCATTTCTCCAACCTTACCCTCCCTTCCCGCTCCCTCCGTACTCTACCTTATTTAACAACTCTAACCTCCCTACTCTGTCACTCTCCCCCTTCCTTCCTCCACTTTCTCCCTTTCTTCCTCTCATTCTTCCTTCCTTCTTTCTCTCTTCCCTTTCTTTCCTTCTCTTCCTCCTCTTTCTTCCCTCTTCTTCTTTCTTCGTTTCTATTCTCCTTCTCTTCTCCTCCCTTCCCCTTTATCTCTTCCTACCTTTTCTAACCACCTCCCTCTCCCTTAGTTCCTTCCTTACCCCTTCTCTCCCTTCTAAATTAAACTAACCTCACTACATCACTCAAATCACCCTTCTTATCTATACACTATACCTTCATATAAAATTTACCTACCAACTTATTCTACCTACCATGTTACTCTATTTTCAAACCTCCCTACTCAAACTTTCCTACTCTACCAATCAAGCAAACTCTACAAAACCTGCCTACCACCCAACCAATTTCCTCTACTTCCAGACTACATAGCTACCTGACCTACCTACCAATCCAAGTATCTACCTATCCAAGTATCTACTTACTAATCTAACTACCTGCTTGCCGGCCTACTCTTCCTACATACCGACTCTATAGACCAATTTACTCTACCAGTATACTCTACATCCTACTCTTTCTACCGACCTACCTAGTGACTATACCCTCCTACCTTCCCACTCCCCCTTCGTACATACACTACCAACAAACATACCCTACCTACCTATGTACCAAAATGCCTGCCTACCTACTTTTCCTACCTACTGCCTCAACAGACCAACATACACTACCATCATACATATCTTCATCCTACCTACTCTTCCAGCCTACCTAATGACTACTTGCGTACTGCCTTCCTACCCTCCCTCCTTACCTACTCTACCCACCTTCATACTCTACCTACCTAATCCACTCTACCTTTCTAGTATTCCTACATATCTTTTCTAACAGGCTACCTACTCTCCTGCCTTTCTAATCTACTTCTCTACAGTTCTACTAACCCATCTACCTCTCTACTTTTCAAATCTACTTACTTCTACCTTCCTGTGTCATCTACCCCTCACACCTAATTTATATTCATTACGGACCTTTATTACCTAACACATCTGTCTAACCTACCTAAATAAACTACCCAATTAAATATAATCCCTACCTCCTCTACCCTACCTAACTTATCTACTCTACCTACCCACTTAATCTATTTACCCTAATCCACCTACATTGCCTATCTGCCTACCAGTTCTACTCTACTTACTGACTCTACCAAAACTACCTCACAAACTTAACTACGCAAACTATCTACATACTACCCCTCCATACCCTAAACCCACACATCCCTACCCAAAACCCACCAACCCCAACCTCTCCCCTAACCCACCTATCCCCTCCCCACAAACCCATCCTCATCCAAAATATATCATCCCATTTCAAAACCACCACAGCTTTAACCAACCCACATACCCCAAACGTAATTTCCCTCCCAATTACCTAAGTAGAAAAATTATAGCGAAAAATACATTAAAAATTTAACACAGAGCGATGTAGTAAAATGACATGTGATTCCAGTATTCTTGGCTTGAAGACAAAAAGCTCAAGCTCAGAAATCATGACTAGGGTTCTGCAGTTGTGAGCATGCCTCCTATAAACAAAAACTAGAGTTAGAATATAGAAGACTTAGAGCATAGAATAATGTACAAGTGGCTATGCCTAAAGAACATTGTCTACAGTGCTTCAACTGTAACATAATTTCTTTGCAATATGGCTTAAAAAACTACGGTGTCTAATGAACTATCTAACACCAGCGTTTTATCTAGGCTGCAGGATTGCGGGAATCCCGCATTTTGTGTAAATAATCCCCCACATTTTCTGACAGTGTTGGCAAAGTCCCCCACATTTAAAAATCACATCATAGGTTACATAACACATCAAATTAAACCACGAGTTGAGTAAATCTGACAGAAGGTGCAACATCTCCTTACTGCCGATCATCAAGAGATTAAGTTTTAAGTCAGTGACCTTTTTTTTTTTTTTTTTTTTCTTTTAATTAAAACATCTAAACTTATGACTATGGACAGACGGACAGACATACTTCACTTAAAATGAGACATGAAAAAATCATGTGGAGGGCCAACAAAATGATAATTTATTCCAAATTTGGGAGACTGGGCCTCCCTCTTTACCTCATGCTACAACTGGACTTGATCAGATTGAAAGCATTTTTAGATAACAAATCAAATCTGGATAATATAATAAGATTTCACATGGAACTGTTTAAAACTGTGTTTTCGAAAGCTTCCTTCCCTGGAGTTGTCGAAAGTGGGAATTGTGTTGTAAATGCTAAATGGTTTCTGAAAAGTTTTAAATGCCTTTATTAAATGAAAACGTTAAACTAGCGCTTCTTCATCGTTTGATCATATTTGACTAAGGACCACAATTCAAACAATCTTGAAGCAGGGTCGCTTTTGACCCAACAGCTATTATTTGAACAATCCCGATAGAGACTGTCATAAAATGATACTAAATACCAAATATTACAAGTTCTAGACCTAATGATCTCCAGTAAAAAGAATTCTTAAATACAAGCAAAAGAAAAACTTATGACCAACCAAACAGGGCTAATTTTTACCCAAGAGTTTTCTGTGATTCTCGTTTGATTAATTTGCGAAAGCTATTCATTGCCTATACTTAAACTTGCCAGATTTACTTGTATTTGATTTTAACTCTTTCTGTTGTGAAGTAACGCTATTGTTGACAATCGAACTTGATAACTCAGAAAATGTTGTCCATAATTTCAAAGAAAAATCCTAACATTTGATCTAAAATTGATTTACTGCCTGGAAATTCTTCTAAGTTTTGATTTTTTTTTTGCAGACAAACAAATAACATCAGCACAAGTCTTTAAGCAATTTTTTGCACTTGTTTACATCTGTATTTAATATGTTCAGTACCCAACATTGCATTACATTATTTTCATTCTTTCTGGGTTAAAGATTTCCAATATAAATCATCACGTTCGACATGGATATTGAAAACTGAAATTCATCTTTTTAACAATCTGGGAAAATATCTCATTCAGTGTTTTACTTGTATAGTTTTGGAATAAAGATCCCGATCAACTCACTTTGCATAAGAAGATAATTATTCTTTTTACATTTTTACATTTTGGTCTCAGATCTTCAACACAGTTGCTTGCACTATAAAAAGGCACAATCTTTCGTTAGAACTACAAATCCTATTCTCTAGTAATCACACACACACACACTTCTTATATACACGTTTTTGGTTTTTACATGTTTTCTAAAAATATATCAATCTTTATTCTTTTATTTGTTTTCTTAAAATCTTAAATTACTAGGGCTATCGGCTTCATGGTTTAGTTATCATGCCTCATAACTCACAACCTTGGTTTACCGAACTATAAACCACAATAGAAAGAAGACTATATCTTAAATAATGCTATTTCAAATTTATGTTTTGGAGAAAAAAATTTTAATATCGGACAAGGTAGATCCAGAATCAGACTGCACGTTCTGTGCAGCCTGATCTTGATCTACACTGTCCGCAAAAGGTCAGTAAGTCGCACTCAGCGGCCTTAGAGTTAACATATGTGTCACCTAGGCTTTTGCCCATTTCAGCGCAAACAAATGATACACACTGACTCAACCACTTTCGCCTGCCCAAAAGATAGTCTGTGGAATCGAAAGAATATTTCTGTTTTGATTTCATCGGACCCAACAATATTCGTACATGTAGCAGTGGCTACAGTTTGCAATTACTGACGTGTGAAAATTAGCTGGTTCTAAAGAAGTTATGAAAATTGAGTGGTTGTTTCACGGATTCAAAATCTATAGGTAAGCTATTATTGGTACAGAAAATGGTTGTCGTAATTTCGGAATACCAGGTACACGTATTTCCAGACTTGTGATTAATGATCATTTTGAAGGAAACATTCTTTCTGAAAGAAATTGTTTGTAATAGTGGGTTGCTCATATTGCCAGGGTAATCATGAGATGAGTTTTTACTGTATGTAATTAGAGACATATTGTCCTTTATTTAAAATTTAAGATAGAAACAGTATTAATTTTGTTTCAAACTTTTGCCATAAAATTCCAATTAATTCAACTCTTTCTAAATAGTGTTTAATATTGCAAAATAACTTCCTCTACCACATTGTTCTATAGCAGCTGCACTTTTGGGGCTATTCAATATTGATGAAAACATTTATTTCTATACCATTCTTTGTTTGTAAGTAACATGTCAGATATATCACAGCAGCCAGTGCATCTATGCATGTTTTCCTAAACCTCTAGAATGCACTCACTGTTTTTCCAAGGTATGGTGATCTCGTGACTTTCCTTTTGACTGAAGGCAACACATCATCAAACATGTCTTAGACAGTATCAGAACGAACGTACTGTCCATCTATCCATGCTTTCCTGAAGTTTTTGTCAGTACTTCGCACAATATTCTTCCGAATCCCCGGGATACTTTCCCACATAACCGTTCTCAAAACAAAGTCTGGGGTGAGAGAGGAATTAATCCTGTTGCCATTTCTATCATGAGTATTTGGGGAAAATAAAGTCATGCTTGGGATTCAAACCAACGACCCACTGGTCTCAAGTCATGTACGCTACGGGTCTGTTCTACTAGGGCTCTACTTCAAAACTTCCATGCAAAGGACTGATTGATTGATTGATTGATTGAATTGTGTTTTACGCCGCTTTCAACATTATTTCAATCATATCACAGCGACAGCTCACATATTCATGCATTTTCTGGGTTTCACCTGTACTAGCCTAGGGCTCTAAAGTGTCTTGCCCAAGGACACTCCAATGAAAATCCCACTGGATACAATGAGGCCTCCAAGTCACGAGTCCTACACTTTACCACTGAACCATGCAGGACCCCTTTCTATGCAAAGGAACAAAATATATTAATGATATTGGATATACTTTCAGATGTACTCCACATGTAGAAGACGCAGGCTTAAAACTTTTAGAAGAACTTGTTTTCAATACTGACTAAATGAGTATACAAAACCAGTGACCCACCAAGATACAGCCATATCTGACTCCAAAATACCAGATGTCTACTAGCAGATTTTCTTCTTAAATCTTGGGTTTGAAGAAAATTACTTCAGATTTCTCTACATAAGCCAATGTAAAATGGGTAACCCTGAGGTTCTGCAATCTGATAAAGGACCATAATTTGATCAATCTTGCTACAGATTCGCAAGATGGTTCAATCTTTTTCACTTCACAACAGGTATATATGATGTGCAACGGCCGATCATTTCTTTTGTCTAATGAACACAAGGATGCGTTTGGAATCAAACTCCGCCAGATTCATTTCTAAAATTAAGAAATAAAGACAGCTTCCTTGTATTTTGGTTCAACGCCTTTTTAACAGCTTAGGTCATAGCACGGCGGCCATTGTATCTATGGGTGTGTTTCCTGGCTTTCTCACACCAGTACTGCGTTCCCTGGCTTTCTCACACAAGTACTAATACAACTTTCGTTCCAAGCCATTCACTACTTTCTTACATACACTACAGCAGTGATGAGATGAAAAATTATCCAACAGAATGGTTGCCTCACCCAGGAAAAATAAAGACAAAAAATTACGTAAAGTATGTATACATTCATCACAACCAATATTGAACAAAGACAAAAAATTATGTACATTCTGCATTCATCACAACCACTAATTCTTCTCTCAGAGGTCAGTCTGTCATAATTACGGATATCCATACATCTATTTCCCTAGCATGTCTTTACTGTTTTTTTTTTTTTTTTTTTGGTTTCTTTCTTAATGTGCATCTCAATTTCTTAAAACCATTTAAGTCACTTTAACGTCCTTATCATTTACATTTGTGAATGGAATACAATCTATTTTGCATATGTACCTTTAGTATTCCATAAAAGGAGAAGCAAATTGGACTCAACTTGTTTGGAACCACATGTCTAAAAGTATATCTAAAAATCGTTCCTCTCTAATGTCAGCCTTAAACAACACCATTAATCCCTTCCTTCCTGCCCTCCTCCCTACATACCCCTCCATTATGCCTACTGTTATCTTACGCCCCTGCCCTCCCAACCTCTCCCACCCCCCTCCCCTCCTTCCTTCCTCCTCTCCTTCCTCCACCTAACCCTTCCCCCACCCCTCACTCCTTCCTCCTCTCCTTCCTCGATTTCTCCAACCTTACCCTCCCTTCCCCCTCCCTCATTACTCTACCTTATTTAACAACTCTAACCTCCCTACTCTGTCACTCTTTCCCCTTCCTTCCTCCACTTTCTCCCTTTCTTCCTCTCATCCTTCCTTCCTTCCTTCTTTCTCTCTTCCCTTTCTTTCCTTCTCTCCCTCCTCTTTCTTCCCTCTTCTTCTTTCTTCCCTTCTATTCTCCTTCTCTTCTCCTCCCTACCCCTTTATCTCTTCCTACCTTTTCTAACCACCTCCCTCTCCCTTCCTTCTGTCCTTACCCTTCTCTCCTTTCTAAATTAAACTAACATCATTACATCACTCAAATCACCCTTCTTATCTATACACTACCTTCATATAAACTTTACCTACCACCTTATTCTACCTACTCTATTTTCAAACCTCCCTACTCAAACTTTCCTACTCTACCAATCAAGCAAACTCTACAAAACCTGCCTACCAACCAAACAACTTCCTCTACTTCCAGACTACATAGCTACCTGACCTACCTACCAATCAAAGTATCTACCTATCCAAGTACCTATCTACTTACTAATCTAACTACCTGCTTGCCGGCCTACTCTTCCTACCTACTGACTCTATATACTAATATACTCTACCAGCATACTCTACATCCTACTCTTTCTACCGACCTACCTAGTGACTCTACCCTCCTACCTATCCACTCTTCTTTCCTACATACACTACCAACAAACATACCCTACCTACCTATGTACCAAAATGCCTGCCTACCTATTTTTCCTACCTACTGCCTCAACATACCAACATACACTACCATCATACATATCTTCATCCTACCTCCTCTTCCAGCCTACCTAGTGACTACTTGCGTATGCCTTCCTACTCTCCTTACCTACTCTACCCACCTTCATACTCTACCTACCTAATCCACTCTACCTTTCTAGTATTCCTACATATCTTTTCTAACAGGCTACCTACTCTCCTGCCTTTCTACTCTACTTCTCTACAGTTCTACTAACCCATCTACCTCTCTACTTTTCAAATCTACTTACTTCTACCTTCATGTGTCATCTACCCCTCACACTTAATTTATATTCATTACGGACCTTCATTACCTAACATATCTGTCTAACCTACCTAAATAAACTACCCAATTAAATATCATCCCTACTTCCTCTACCCTACCTAACTTATCTACTCTACCTACCCACTTAATCTGTTTACCCTAATCCACCTACATTGCCTATCTACCTACCAGTTCTACTCTACTTACCGACTCTACCAAAACTACCTCACAAACTTAACTACGCAAACTATCTACATACTACCCCTCCATACCCTAAACCCACACATCCCTACCCAAAACCCACCAACCCCCACCTCTCCCCTAACCCACCTATCCCCTCCCCACAAACCCATCCTCATCCAAAATATATCATCCCATTTCAAAACCACCACAGCTTTAACCAACCCACCTACCCCAAGAGTAATTTCCCTCCCAATTAACTAAGTAGAATAATTTCATAGCAAAAAATACATTAAAAAATTAACACAGAGGGATGTAGTAAAATGACATGTGATTCCAGTATTCTTGGCTTGAAGACAAAAAGCTCAAGCTCAGAAATCATGACTAGGGTTCTGCAGTTGTGAGCATGCCTCCTATAAACAAAACCTAGAGTTAGAATATAGAAGACTTAGAGCATAGAATAATGTACAAGTGGCTATGCCTAAAGAACATTGTCTACAGTGCTTCAACCGTAACATAATTTCTTTGCAATATGGCTTAAAAGACTACGGTGTCTAATGAACTATCTAACACCAGCGTTTTATCTAGGCTGCAGGATTGCGGGAATCCCGCATTTTGTGTAAATAATCCCCCACATTTTCTGACAGTGTTGGCAAAGTCCCCCACATTTAAAAATCACATCATAGGTTACATAACACATCAAATTAAACCACGAGTTGAGTAAATCTGAGAGAAGGTACAACATCTCCTTACTGCCGATCATCAAGAGATTAAGTTTTAAGTCAGTGACCTTTTTTTTTTAAATTAAAAGATCTAAATTTATGAGTATGGAGAGACGGACAGACATACTTCACTTAAAATGAGACATGAAAAAATCATGGGGAGGACAAACAAAATGATAATTTATTCCAAATTTGGGAGACTGGGCCTCCCTCTTTACCTCATGTTACAACTGGACTTGACCAGATTGGAAGCATTTTTAGATAACAAATCAAATCTGCATAATACAATAAGATTTCTCATGGAACTGTTTAAAACTGTGTTTTCAAAAGCTTCCTTCCCTGGAGTTGTCGAAAGTGGGAATTGTGTTGTAAATGCGAAATGGTTTCTGAAAAGTTTTAAATGCCTTTATTAAATGAAAACGTTAAACTAGCGCTTCTTCATCGTTTGATCATATTTGACTAAGGACCACAATTCAAACAATCTTGAAGCAGGGTCGCTTTTGACCCAACAGTTATTATTTGAAAAATCCTGGTAGAGATGGTCGTAAAATGATACTAAATACCAAATATTACAAGTTCTAGACCTAATGATCTCCAGTAAAAAGAATTCTTAAATACAAGCAAAAGAAAAACTTATGACCAACCAAACAGGGCTAATTTTGACCCAAGAGTTTTCTGTGATTCTCGTTTGATTAATTTGCGAAAGCTATTCATTGCCTATACTTAAACTTGCCAGATTTACTTGTATTTGATTTTAACTCTTTCTGTTGTGAAGTTACGTTGTTGTTGACAATCAAACTTCCTAACTCAGAAAATGTTGTCCATAATTTCAAAGAAATATCCTAACATTTGATCTAAAATTGATTTACTGTCTGGAAATTCTTCTAAGTTTTGATTTTTGTTTGCAGACAAACAAATAACATCAGCACAAGTCTTTAAGCAATTTTTGCACTTGTTTACTCTTGTATTTAATATGCTCAATACCCAACATTGCATTACATTATTTTCATTCTTTCTGGGTTAAAGATTTCCTATATAAATCACGTTCGACATGGATATTGAAAACTGAAATTTACTTTTCAACAATCTGGGAAAATATCTCATTCAGTGTTTTACTTGTATAGTTTTGGAATAAAGATCTTGATCAACTCATTCTGCATAAGAAGATAATTATTCTTTTTACATTTTTATATTTTGGTCTCAGATCTTCAACACGGTTGCTTGCACTATAACAAGGCACAATCTTTTGTTAGAGCTAACAATCATATTCTCTAGTAATCACACACACACACACACACACGCTTCTTATATACACGGTTTTGGTTTTTACATGTTTTCTAAAAATATATCAATCTTTATTCTTTTATTTGTTTTCTTAAAATCTTACATTACTAGGGCTATCGCTTTCATGGTTTAGTTATCATGCCTCATAACTCACAACCTTGGTTTACTGAACTATAAACCACGATAGAAAGAAGGACTATATCTTAAATAATGCTATTTCAAATTTATGTTTTGGAGAAATAAAATCTTAATATCGGACAAGGTATATCCAGAATCAGACTGCACGTTCTGTGCCAGTCTGATCTTGATCTACACTGTCGTAAAAGGTCAGTAAGTCGCACTCAGCGGCCTTAAGGGTTAACATATGTGTCCACTTAGGCTTTTGCCCATTTCAGCGCAAATAAATGATACACACTGACTCAACCACTTTCGCCTGCCCAAAAGATAGCCTGTGGAATCGAAAGAATATTTCTATTTTGATTTCATCGGACCCAACAATATTCGTACATGTGGCAGTGGCTACAGTTTGCAATTCCTGACGTGTGAAAATTAGCTGGTTCTAAAGAAGTTATGAAAATTGAGTGGTTGTTTCACGGATTCAAAATCTATAGGTAAGCTATTATTGTACAGAAAATGGTTGTCGTAATTCGGAATACCCAGGTACGCGTTTTTCCAGACTTGTGATTAATGATCATTTTGAAGGAAACATTCTTTCTGAAAGAAATTGTCTGTAATAGTGGGTTGCTCATATTGCCAGGGTAATCATGAGATGAGTTTTTACTGTATTTAATTAGAGACATATTGTCCTTTATTTAAAATTTAAGATAGAAACAGTATTAATTTTGTTTCAAAACTTTTGCCATAAAATTCCAATTAATTCAGCTCTTTCTAAATAGTGTTTAATATTGCAAAATAACTTCCTCTACCACATTGTCCCATAGCAGCTGCACTTTTGGGGCTATTCAATATTGATGAAAACATTTATTTCTATACCATTCTTTGTTTGTAAGTAACATGTCAGATATATCACAGCAGCCAGTGCATCTATGCATGTTTTCCCGAACCTCTAGAATGCACCCACTGTTTTTTCCAAGGTATGATGATCTCGTGGACTTTCCTTTTGACTGAAGGCAACACATCATCAAACACTGTCCTAGACAGTATCAGGACGAACATACTGTCCATCTATCCATGCTTTCCTGTGAAGTTCATTTTGTCAGTACTTTGCACAATATTCTTCCGAATCTCCTGGATACTTTTCCACATAACCGTTCTCAAAACAAAGTCCAGGGGTGAGAGAGGAATGAATTCCTCTTGCCATTTCTATCATGAGTATTCGGGAAAAAAAGTCATGCTTGGGATTCAAACCAACGATCCACTGGTCTCAAAGTCATGTACGCTACGGGTCTGTTCTACTAGGGCTCTACTTCAAAACTTCCATGCAAAGGATTGATTGATTGATTGATTGATTGAATTGTGTTTTACGCCGCTTTCAACATTATTTTCAATCATATTCACAGCGACAGCTCATATATTCATTCATTTTCTGGGTTTCACCTGTACTAGCCTAGTGCTCTAAAGTGTCTTGCCCAAGGACACTCCAATGAAATCCCACTGGATACAGTGAGGCCTCCAAGTCACGAGTCCTACACTTTACCACTGAACCATGCAGGACCCCTTTCTATGCAAAGGAAACAAAATATATTAATGATATTTGATATACTTTCAGATGTACTCCACATGTAGAAGACCCAGGCTTAAAGCTTTTAGAAAGAACTTCTTTTCAATACTGACTAAATGAGTATACAAAACCAGTGACCCACAAAGAATACAAGCCATATTTGACTCCAAAAAACCAGATGTCTACTAGCAGATTTTCTTCTTAAATCTTGGGTTTGAAGAAAATTACTTCAGATTCCCTACATAAGCCAATGTAAAATGGGTAACCCTGAGGTTCTGCAATCTGATAAAGACCATAATTTGATCAATCTTGCTACAGATTCGCAAGATGGTTCAATCTTTTTCACAACAGGTATATATGATGTGCAACGACCGATCATTTCTTTTGTCTAATGAACACAAGGATGCGTTTGGAATCAAACTCCGCCAGATTCATTTCTAAAATTAAGAAATAAAGACAGCTTGCTTGTATTGTGATTCAACGCCTTTCTTAACAGCTTAGGTCATATCACGGCGGCCATTGTATCTACGCATGTGTTTCCTGGCTTTCTCACACCAGTACTGTGTTCCCTGGCTTTCTCACACAAGTACTAATACAACTTTCGTTCCAAGCCATTCACTACTTTCTTACATACACTACAGCAGTGGTGAGATGTAAAATTATCCAACAGAATGGTTGCCTCACCCAGGAAAAATAAAGACAAAAAATTACGTAAAGTATGTATACATTCATCACAACCAATATTGAACAAAGACAAAAAAATTATATACATTCTGCATTCATCACAACCACTAATTCCTCTCTCAGAAGCCAGTCTGTCATAATTACGGATATCCATACATCTATTTCCCTAGCATGTCTTTACTTTTTTTTTCTTTTAATGTGCATATCAATTTCTTAAAACCATTTAGATCCCTTTAACGTCCTTATCATTTACATTTGTAAATGGAATACAATCTATTTTGCGAATGTAGCTTTAGTATTCCATAAAAGGAGAAGCAAATTGGACTCAACTTGTTTGGAACCACATGTCTAAATGTATATATAAAAATTCTTCCTCTCTAATGTCAGTCTTAAACAGTACCATTAATCCCTTCCTTCCTTCCCTCCTCCCTCCCTACTCCTCGATTATGCCTACTGTTATCTTACGCCCCTGCCCTCCCAACCTCTCCCACCCCCTTCCCTCCTTCCTTCTTCCTCTCCTTCCTCCACCTAACCCTTCCCCCACCCCTCATTCCTTCCTCCTCTCCTTCCTCCATTTCTCCAACCTTACCCTCCCTTCCCCCTCCCTCCTTACTCTACCTTATTTAACAACTCTAACCTCCCTACTCTGTCACTCTCTCCCCTTCCTTCCTCCACTTTCTCCCTTTCTCCCTCTCATCCTTCCTTCCTTCTTTCTCTCTTCCCTTTCTTTCCTTCTCTCCCTCCTCTTTCTTCCCTCTTCTTCTTTCTTCCCTTCTATTCTCCTTCTCTTCTCCTCCCTAACCCTTTATCTCTTCCTACCTTTTCTAACCACCTCCCTCTCCCTTAGTTCCGTCCTTACCCTTTCTCTACCTTCTAAATTAAACTAACCTCACTACATCACTCAAATCACCCTTCTTATCTATACACTATACCTTCATATAAAATTTACCTACCAACTTATTCTACCTACCATGTTACTCTATTTTCAAACCTCCCTACTCAAACTTTCCTACTCTACCAATCAAGCAGACTCTAGAAAACCTGCCTACCAACCAACCAACTTCCTCTACTTTCAGACTACATAGCTACCTGACCTACCTACCATATTCAAGTATCTACGTATCCAAGTACCTATCTACTTACTAATCTAACTACCTGCTTGCCGGCCTACTCTTCCTACCTACTGACTCTATATATCAATATACTCTACCAGCATACTCTACATCCTACTCTTTCTACCGACCTACCTAGTGACTCTACCCTCCTACCTGCCCACTCTCCCTTCCTACATACACTACCAACAAACATACCCTACCTACCTATGTACCAAAATGCCTGCCTACCTACTTTTCCTACCTACTGCCTCAACATACCAACATACACTACCATCATACATATCTTCATCCTACCTACTCTTCCAGCCTACCTAGTGACTACTTGCGTACTGCCTTCCTACTCTCCTTACTTACTCTACCCACCTTCATACTCTACCTACCTAATCCACTCTACCTTTCTAGTATTCCTACATATCTTTTCTAACAGGCTACCTACTCTCCTGCCTTTCTACTCTACTTCTCTACAGTTCTACTAACCCATCTACCTCTCTACTTTTCAAATCTACTTACTTCTACCTTCCTGTGTCATCTACCCCTCACACCTAATTTATATTCATTACGGACCTTCATTACCTAACACATCTGTCTAACCTACCTAAATAAACTACCCAAGTAAATATCATCCCTACCTCCTCTACCCTACCTAACTTATCTACTCTACCTACCCACTTAATCTATTTACCCTAATCCACCTACATTACCTATCTACCTACCAGTTCTACTCTACTTACCGACTCTACCAAAACTACCTCACAAACTTAACTACGCAAACTATCTACATACTACCCCTCCATACCCTAAACCCACACATCCCTACCCAAAACCCACCAACCCCCAGCTCTCCCCTAACCCACCTATCCCCTCCCCACAAACCCATCCCCATCCAAATTATATCATCCCATTTCAAAACCATCACAGCTTTAACCAAATCACCTACCCCAAGAGTAATTTCCCTCCCAATTAACTAAGTAGAATAATTTCATAGCAAAAAATACATTAAAAAATTAACACAGAGGAATGTAGTAAAATGACATGTGATTCCAGTATTCTTGGCTTGAAGACAAAAAGCTCAAGCTCAGAAATCATGACTAGGATTCTGCAGTTGTGAGCATACCTGCTATAAACAAAACCTAGAGTTAGAATATAGAAGACTTAGAGCATAGAATAATGTACAAGTGGCTATGCCTAAAGAACACTGTCTACAGTGCTTCAACTGTAACATAATTTCTTTGCAATATGGCTTAAAAGACTACGGTGTCTAATGAACTATCCAAGACCAGCGTTTTATCTAGGCTGCAGGATTGCGGGAATCCCGCATTTTGTGTAAATAATCCCCCACATTTTCTGACAGTGTTGGCAAAGTCCCCCACATATAAAAATCACATCATAGGTTACATAACACATCAAATTAAACCACGTGTTGAGTAAATCTGACAGAAGGTGCAACATCTCCTTACTGCCGATCATCAAGAGATTAAGTTTTAAGTCAGTGACCTTTTTTTTTTTAAATTAAAAGATCTAAACTTTTGAATTTGGAAAGACGGACAGACATGCTTCACTTAAAATGAGACAGGAAAAAATCATGGGGAGGACCAACAAAATAATAATTTATTCCAAATTTGGGAGACTGGGCCTCCCTCTTTACCTCATGCTACAACTGGACTTGACCAGATTGAAAGCATTTTTAGATAACAAATCAAATCTGGATATTATAATAAGATTTCTCATGCAACTGTTTAAAACTGTGTTTTCGAAAGCTTCCTTCCCTGGAGTTGTCGAAAGTGGGAATTGTGTTGTAAATGCGAAATGGTTTCTGAAAAGTTTTAAATGCCTTTATTAAATGAAAACGTTAAACTAGCGCTTCTTCATCGTTTGATCATATTTGACTAAGGACTACAATTCAAACAATCTTGAAGCAGGGTCGCTTTTGACCCAACAGCTATTATTTGAACAATCCTGGTAGAGACGGTCGTAAAATGATACTAAATACCAAATATTTCAAGTTCTAGACTCAATGATCTCCAGTAAAAAGAATTCTTAAATACAAGCAAAAGAAAAACTTATGACCAACCAAACAGGGCTAATTTTGACCCAAGAGTTTTCTGTGATTCTCGTTTGATTAATTTGCGAAAGCTATTCATTGCCTATACTTAAACTTGCCAGATTTACTTGTATTTGATTTTAAGTCTTTCTGTTGTGAAGTTACGTTGTTGTTGACAATCAAACTTCCTAACTCAGAAAATGTTGTCCATAATTTCAAAGAAAAATCCTAACATTTGATCTAAATTTCATTTACTGTCTGGAAATTCTTCTAAGTTTTGATTTTTGTTTGCAGACAAACAAATAACATCAGCACAAGTCTTTAAGCAATTTTTGCACTTGTTTACTCTTCTATTTAATATGCTCAGTACCCAACATTGCATTACATTATTTTCATTCTTTCTGGGTTAAAGATTTGCAATATAAATCATCACGTTCGACATGGATATTGAAAACTGAAATTTACTTTTCAACAATCTGGGAAAATATCTCATTCAGTGTTTTACTTGTATAGTTTTGGAATAAAGATCCTGATCAACTCACTTTGCATAAGGAGATTAATTATTATACATTTTTACATTTTGGTCTCAGATCTTCAACACAG
The DNA here is from genome assembly GCA_945859785.2 of Tridacna gigas. Classification (NCBI taxonomy): domain Eukaryota; kingdom Metazoa; phylum Mollusca; class Bivalvia; order Cardiida; family Cardiidae; genus Tridacna; species Tridacna gigas. Next base: position 25,623,109 of record OX244043.2, on the reverse strand, counting down.
TTGCTTGCACTATAAAAAGGCACAATCTTTTGTTATAACTAACAATCAAATTCTCTAGTAATCACACACACACACACACACACACACTTCTTATATACACAGTTTTGGTTTTTACATGTTTTCTAAAAATATATCAATCTTTATTCTTTTATTTGTTTTCTTAAAATCTTAAATTACTAGGTCTATCGCTTTCATGGTTTAGTTATCATGCCTCATAACTCACAACCTTGGTTTACTGAACTATAAACCACGATAGAAAGAAGATTATATCTTAAATAATGCTATTTCAAATTTATGTTTTGAAGAAATAAAATCTTAATATCGGACAAGGTAGATCCAAAATTAGACTGCACGTTCTGTGCAGTCTGATCTTGATCTACATTGTCAGCAAAAGGTCAGTAAGTCGCATTCAGCAGCCTTAGAGTTAACATATGTGTCACTTAGGCTTTTGCCCATATCAGCGCAAACAAATGATACACACTGACTCAACCACTTTCGCCTGCCCAAAAGATAGCCTGTGGAATCGAAAGAATATTTCTATTTTGATTTCATCGGACCCAACAATATTCGTACATGTAGCAGTGGCTACAGTTTGCAATTCCTGACGTGTGAAAATTAGCTGGTTCTAAAGATGTTATGAAAATTGAGTGGTTGTTTCACGGATTCAAAATCTATAGGTAAGCTATTATTGGTACAGAAAATGGTTGTCGTAATTTCGGAATGCCAGGTACGCGTATTTCCCGACTTGTGATTAATGATCATTTTGAAGGAAACATTCTTTCTGAAAGAAATTGTTTGTAATAGTGGGTTGCTCATATTGCCAGGGTAATCATGAGCTGAGTTTTTACTGTATTTAATTAGAGACATATTGTCCTTTATTTAAAATTTAAGATAGAAACAGTATTAATTTTGTTTCAAACTTTTGCCATAAAATTCCAATTAATTCAACTCTTTCTAAATAGTGTTTAATATTGCAAATTAACTTCCTCTACCACATTGTCCCATAGCAGCTGCATTTTTGGGGCTATTCAATATTGATGAAAACATTTATTTCTATACCATTCTTTGTTTGTAAGTAACATGTCAGATATATCACAGCAGCCAGTGCATCTATGCATGTTTTCCTAAACCTCTAGAATGCACCCACTGTTTTTCCAAGGTATGATGATCTCGTGACTTTCCTTTTGACTGAAGGCAACACATTATCAAACATGTCCTACACAGTATCAGGACGAACATACTGTCCATCTATCCATGCTTTCCTGTAAGTTCATTTTGTCAGTACTTCGCACAATATTCTTCCGAATCCCCGGGATACTTTCCCACATAACCGTTCTCAAAACAAAGTCAGTGGTGAGAGAGGAATGAATCCTCTTGCCATTTCTATCATGAGTATTTGGAAAAAAAAGTCATGCTTGGGATTCAAACCAACGATCCACTGGTCTCAAGTCATGTACGCTACGGGTCTGTTCTACTAGGGCTCTACTTCAAAACTTCCATGCAAAGGATTGATTGATTGATTGATTGATTGATTGAATTGTGTTTTACGCCGCTTTCAACATTATTTCAATCATATCACAGCGACAGCTCACATATTCATGCATTTTCTGGGTTTCACCTGTACTAGCCTAGGGCTCTAAATTGTCTTGCCCAAGGACACTCCAATGAAAATCCCGCTGGATACAGTGAGGCCTCCAAGTCACGAGTCCTACACTTTACCACTGAACCATGCAGGACCCCTTTCTATACAAAGGAACAAAATATATTAATGATATTGGATATACTTTCAGATGTACTGCACATGTAGAAGACCCAGGCATAAAGCTTTTTGAAGAACTTGTTTTCAATACTGACTAAATGAGTATACAAAGCCAGTGACCCACCAAGATACAGCCATATTTGACTCCAAAAAACCAGTTGTCCACTAGCAGATTTTCTTCTTAAATCTTGGGTTTGAAGAAAATTACTTCAGATTTCCCTACCAATGTAAAATGGGTAACCCTGAGGTTCTGCAATCTGATAAAGGACCATAATTTGATCAATCTTGCTACAGATTCGCAAGATGGTTCAATCGTTTTCACTTCACAACAGGTATATATGGCGTGCAACGGCCGACCATTTCTTTTGTCTAATGAACACAAGGATGCGTTTGGAATCAAACTCCGCCAGATTCATTTCTAAAATTAAGAAATAAAGACAGCTTGCTTGTATTGTGGTTCAACGCCTTTTTAACAGCTTAGGTCATATCACAGCGGCCATTTTATCTACGCATGTGTTTCCTGGCTTTCTCACACCAGTACTGTGTTCCCTGGCTTTCTCACACCAGTACTAATACAACTTTCGTTCCAAGCCATTCACTACTTTCTTACATACACTACAGCAATGGTGAGATGAAAAATTGTCCAACTGAAAGGTTGCCTCACCCAGGAAAATTAAAGACAAAAAATTATGTAAAGTATGTATACATTCATCACAACCAATATTGAACAAAGACAAAAAAAATTATATACATTCTGCATTCATCACAACCACTAATTCTTCTCTGAAAAGTCAGTCTGTCATAATTACGGATATCCATACATCTATTTCCCTAGCATGTCTTTTTTTTTTTTTTTTTTTTTTTTTTTTATGTGCACCTTAATTTCTTAAAACCATTTAGATCCCTTTAAAGTCCTTATCATTTACATTTGTAAATGGAATACAATCTATTTTGCATATGTAGCTTGAGTATTCCATAAAAGGAGAAGCAAATTGGACTCAACTTGTTTGGAACCACATGTCTAAAAGTACATCTAAAACTCGTTCCTCTCTAATGTCAGCCTGAAACAACACCATTAATCCCTTCCTTCCTGCCCTCCTCCCTACCTACCCCTCCATTATGCTTACTGTTATCTTACGTCCCTGCCCTCCCAACCTCTCCCACCCCCCTCCCCTCCTTCCTTCCTCCACCTAACCCTTCCTCCACCCCTCATTCCTTCCTCCTCTCCTTCCTCCATTTCTCCAACCTTACCCTCCCTTCCCGCTCCCTCCGTACTCTACCTTATTTAACAACTCTAACCTCCCTACTCTGTCACTCTCCCCCTTCCTTCCTCCACTTTCTCCCTTTCTTCCTCTCATTCTTCCTTCCTTCTTTCTCTCTTCCCTTTCTTTCCTTCTCTTCCTCCTCTTTCTTCCCTCTTCTTCTTTCTTCGTTTCTATTCTCCTTCTCTTCTCCTCCCTTCCCCTTTATCTCTTCCTACCTTTTCTAACCACCTCCCTCTCCCTTAGTTCCTTCCTTACCCCTTCTCTCCCTTCTAAATTAAACTAACCTCACTACATCACTCAAATCACCCTTCTTATCTATACACTATACCTTCATATAAAATTTACCTACCAACTTATTCTACCTACCATGTTACTCTATTTTCAAACCTCCCTACTCAAACTTTCCTACTCTACCAATCAAGCAAACTCTACAAAACCTGCCTACCACCCAACCAATTTCCTCTACTTCCAGACTACATAGCTACCTGACCTACCTACCAATCCAAGTATCTACCTATCCAAGTATCTACTTACTAATCTAACTACCTGCTTGCCGGCCTACTCTTCCTACATACTGACTCTATAGACCAATTTACTCTACCAGCATACTCTACATCCTACTCTTTCTACCGACCTACCTAGTGACTATACCCTCCTACCTTCCCACTCCCCCTTCGTACATACACTACCAACAAACATACCCTACCTACCTATGTACCAAAATGCCTGCCTACCTACTTTTCCTACCTACTGCCTCAACAGACCAACATACACTACCATCATACATATCTTCATCCTACCTACTCTTCCAGCCTACCTAATGACTACTTGCGTACTGCCTTCCTACCCTCCCTCCTTACCTACTCTACCCACCTTCATACTCTACCTACCTAATCCACTCTACCTTTCTAGTATTCCTACATATCTTTTCTAACAGGCTACCTACTCTCCTGCCTTTCTAATCTACTTCTCTACAGTTCTACTAACCCATCTACCTCTCTACTTTTCAAATCTACTTACTTCTACCTTCCTGTGTCATCTACCCCTCACACCTAATTTATATTCATTACGGACCTTTATTACCTAACACATCTGTCTAACCTACCTAAATAAACTACCCAATTAAATATAATCCCTACCTCCTCTACCCTACCTAACTTATCTACTCTACCTACCCACTTAATCTATTTACCCTAATCCACCTACATTGCCTATCTACCTACCAGTTCTACTCTACTTACTGACTCTACCAAAACTACCTCACAAACTTAACTACGCAAACTATCTACATACTACCCCTCCATACCCTAAACCCACACATCCCTACCCAAAACCCACCAACCCCAACCTCTCCCCTAACCCACCTATCCCCTCCCCACAAACCCATCCTCATCCAAAATATATCATCCCATTTCAAAACCACCACAGCTTTAACCAACCCACATACCCCAAACGTAATTTCCCTCCCAATTACCTAAGTAGAAAAATTATAGCGAAAAATACATTAAAAATTTAACACAGAGCGATGTAGTAAAATGACATGTGATTCCAGTATTCTTGGCTTGAAGACAAAAAGCTCAAGCTCAGAAATCATGACTAGGGTTCTGCAGTTGTGAGCATGCCTCCTATAAACAAAAACTAGAGTTAGAATATAGAAGACTTAGAGCATAGAATAATGTACAAGTGGCTATGCCTAAAGAACATTGTCTACAGTGCTTCAACTGTAACATAATTTCTTTGCAATATGGCTTAAAAAACTACGGTGTCTAATGAACTATCCAAGACCAGCGTTTTATCTAGGCTGCAGGATTGCGGGAATCCCGCATTTTGTGTAAATAATCCCCCACATTTTCTGACAGTGTTGGCAAAGTCCCCCACATTTAAAAATCACATCATAGGTTACATAACACATCAAATTAAACCACGAGTTGAGTAAATCTGACAGAAGGTGCAACATCTCCTTACTGCCGATCATCAAGAGATTAAGTTTTAAGTCAGTGACCTTTTTTTTTTTTTTTTTTTTTTTCTTTTAATTAAAAGATCTAAACTTATGACTATGGACAGACGGACAGACATACTTCACTTAAAATGAGACATGAAAAAATCATGTGGAGGGCCAACAAAATGATAATTTATTCCAAATTTGGGAGACTGGGCCTCCCTCTTTACCTCATGCTACAACTGGACTTATCAGATTGAAAGCATTTTTAGATAACAAATCAAATCTGGATAATATAATAAGATTTCACATGGAACTGTTTAAAACTGTGTTTTCGAAAGCTTCCTTCCCTGGAGTTGTCGAAAGTGGGAATTGTGTTGTAAATGCTAAATGGTTTCTGAAAAGTTTTAAATGCCTTTATTAAATGAAAACGTTAAACTAGCGCTTCTTCATCGTTTGATCATATTTGACTAAGGACCACAATTCAAACAATCTTGAAGCAGGGTCGCTTTTGACCCAACAGCTATTATTTGAACAATCCCGATAGAGACTGTCATAAAATGATACTAAATACCAAATATTACAAGTTCTAGACCTAATGATCTCCTGTAAAAAGAATTCTTAAATACAAGCAAAAGAAAAACTTATGACCAACCAAACAGGGCTAATTTTTACCCAAGAGTTTTCTGTGATTCTCGTTTGATTAATTTGCGAAAGCTATTCATTGCCTATACTTAAACTTGCCAGATTTACTTGTATTTGATTTTAACTCTTTCTGTTGTGAAGTAACGCTATTGTTGACAATCGAACTTGATAACTCAGAAAATGTTGTCCATAATTTCAAAGAAAAATCCTAACATTTGATCTAAAATTGATTTACTGTCTGGAAATTCTTCTAAGTTTTGATTTTTTTTTTGCAGACAAACAAATAACATCAGCACAAGTCTTTAAGCAATTTTTTGCACTTGTTTACATCTGTATTTAATATGTTCAGTACCCAACATTGCATTACATTATTTTCATTCTTTCTGGGTTAAAGATTTCCAATATAAATCATCACGTTCGACATGGATATTGAAAACTGAAATTCATCTTTTTAACAATCTGGGAAAATATCTCATTCAGTGTTTTACTTGTATAGTTTTGGAATAAAGATCCCGATCAACTCACTTTGCATAAGAAGATAATTATTCTTTTTACATTTTTACATTTTGGTCTCAGATCTTCAACACAGTTGCTTGCACTATAAAAAGGCACAATCTTTCGTTAGAACTACAAATCCTATTCTCTAGTAATCACACACACACACACTTCTTATATACACGTTTTTGGTTTTTACATGTTTTCTAAAAATATATCAATCTTTATTCTTTTATTTGTTTTCTTAAAATCTTAAATTACTAGGGCTATCGGCTTCATGGTTTAGTTATCATGCCTCATAAATCACAACCTTGGTTTACCGAACTATAAACCACAATAGAAAGAAGACTATATCTTAAATAATGCTATTTCAAATTTATGTTTTGGAGAAAAAAATTTTAATATCGGACAAGGTAGATCCAGAATCAGACTGCACGTTCTGTGCAGCCTGATCTTGATCTACACTGTCCGCAAAAGGTCAGTAAGTCGCACTCAGCGGCCTTAGAGTTAACATATGTGTCACCTGGGCTTTTGCCCATTTCAGCGCAAACAAATGATACACACTGACTCAACCACTTTCGCCTGCCCAAAAGATAGTCTGTGGAATCGAAAGAATATTTCTGTTTTTATTTCATCGGACCCAACAATATTCGTACATGTAGCAGTGGCTACAGTTTGCAATTACTGACGTGTGAAAATTAGCTGGTTCTAAAGAAGTTATGAAAATTGAGTGGTTGTTTCACGGATTCAAAATCTATAGGTAAGCTATTATTGGTACAGAAAATGGTTGTCGTAATTTCGGAATACCAGGTACACGTATTTCCAGACTTGTGATTAATGATCATTTTGAAGGAAACATTCTTTCTGAAAGAAATTGTTTGTAATAGTGGGTTGCTCATATTGCCAGGGTAATCATGAGATGAGTTTTTACTGTATTTAATTAGAGACATATTGTCCTTTATTTAAAATTTAAGATAGAAACAGTATTAATTTTGTTTCAAACTTTTGCCATAAAATTCCAATTAATTCAACTCTTTCTAAATAGTGTTTAATATTGCAAAATAACTTCCTCTACCACATTGTCCCATAACAGCTGCACTTTTGGGGCTATTCAATATTGATGAAAACATTTATTTCTATACCATTCTTTGTTTGTAAGTAACATGTCAGATATATCACAGCAGCCAGTGCATCTATGCATGTTTTCCTAAACCTCTAGAATGCACTCACTGTTTTTCCAAGGTATGGTGATCTCGTGACTTTCCTTTTGACTGAAGGCAACACATCATCAAACATGTCTTAGACAGTATCAGAACGAACGTACTGTCCATCTATCCATGCTTTCCTGAAGTTTTTGTCAGTACTTCGCACAATATTCTTCCGAATCCCCGGGATACTTTCCCACATAACCGTTCTCAAAACAAAGTCTGGGGTGAGAGAGGAATTAATCCTGTTGCCATTTCTATCATGAGTATTTGGGGAAAATAAAGTCATGCTTGGGATTCAAACCAACGACCCACTGGTCTCAAGTCATGTACGCTACGGGTCTGTTCTACTAGGGCTCTACTTCAAAACTTCCATGCAAAGGACTGATTGATTGATTGATTGATTGAATTGTGTTTTACGCCGCTTTCAACATTATTTCAATCATATCACAGCGACAGCTCACATATTCATGCATTTTCTGGGTTTCACCTGTACTAGCCTAGGGCTCTAAAGTGTCTTGCCCAAGGACACTCCAATGAAAATCCCGCTGGATACAGTGAGGCCTCCAAGTCACGAGTCCTACACTTTACCACTGAACCATGCAGGACCCCTTTCTATACAAAGGAACAAAATATATTAATGATATTGGATATACTTTCAGATGTACTCCACATATAGAAGACCCAGGCTTAAAGCTTTTTGAAGAACTTGATTTCAATACTAACTAAATGAGTATATAAAAACAGTGATCCACCAAGATACAGCCATATTTGACTCCAAAAAACCAGTTGTCCACTAGCAGATTTTCTTCTTAAATCTTGGGTTTGAAGAAAATTACTTCAGATTTCCCTACCAATGTAAAATGGGTAACCCTGAGGTTCTGCAATCTGATAAAGGACCATAATTTGATCAATCTTGCTACAGATTCGCAAGATGGTTCAATCTTTTTCACTTCACAACAGGTATATATGAATTGCAACGGCCGATCATTTCTTTTCTCTAATGAACACAAGGATGCGTTTGGAATCAAACTCCGCCAGATTCATTTCTAAAATTAAGAAATAAAGACGGCTTGCTTGTATTGTGGTTCAACGCCTTTATAACAGCTTAGGTCATATCACGGCGGCCATTGTATCTACGCATGTGGTTCCTGGCTTTCTCACACCAGTACTGTGTTCCCTGGCTTTCTCACACCAATACTAATACAACTTTCGTTCCAAGCCATTCACTACTTTCTTACATACACTACAGCACTGGTGAGATGAAAAATTGTCCAACAGAATGGTTGCCTCACCCAGGAAAAATAAAGACAAAAACTTACGTAAAGTATGTATACATTCATCACAACCAATATTGAACAAAGACAAAAAATTATGTACATTCTGCATTCATCACAACCACTAATTCTTCTCTCAGAAGTCAGTCTGTCATAATTACGGATATCCATACATCTATTTCCCTAGCATGTCTTTACTGGTTTCTTTTTTAAGTGCATCTCAATTTCTTAAAGCCATTTAGATCCCTTTAACGTCCTTATCATTTACATTTGTAAATGGAATACAATCTATTTTGCATATGTAGCTTTAGTATTCCATAAAAGGAGAAGCAAATTGGACTCAACTTGTTTGGAACCACATGTCTAAAAGTATATCTAAAAATCCTTCCTCTCTAATGTCAGCCTTAAACAACACCATTAGTCCCTTCCTTCCTGCTCTCCTCCCTCCTTCCCCCTCCATTATGCCTACTGTTATCTTACGCCCCTGCCCTCCCAACCTCTCCCACCCCCCTCCCCTCCTTCCTTCCTCCTCTCCTTCCTCCACCTAACCCTCCCCCCACCTCTCATTCCTTCCTCCTCTCCTTCCTCCATTTCTCCAACCTTACCCTCCCTTCCCCCTCCCTCCTTACTCTACCTTATTTAACAACTCTAACCTCCCTACTCTGTCACTCTCCCCCTTCCTTCCTCCACTTTCTCCCTTTCTTCCTCTCATCCTTCCTTCCTTCTTTCTCTCTTCCCTTTCTTTTCTTCTCTCCATCCTCTTTCTTCCCTCTTCTTCTTTCTTCCCTTCTATTCTCCTTCTCTTCTCCTCCCTTCCCCTTTATCTCTTCCTACCTTTTCTAACCACCTCCCTCTCCACTAGTTCCGTCCTTACCCTTTCTCTCCCTTCTAAATTAAAATAACCTCACTACATCACTCAAATCACCCTTCTTATCTATACACTATACCTTCATATAAAATTTACCTACCAACTTATTCTACCTACCATGTTACTCTATTTTCAAACCTCCCTACTCAAACTTTCCTACTCTACCAATCAAGCAAACTCTACAAAACCTGCCTACCACCCAACCAATTTCCTCTACTTCCAGACTACATAGCTACCTGACCTACCTACCATATACAAGTATCTACCTGTCCAAGTACGTATCTACTTACTTATCTAACTACCTGCTTGCCGGCCTACTCTTCCTACCTACTGACTCTATATACCAATATACTCTACCAGCATACTCGACATCCTACTCTTTCTACCGACCTACCTAGTGACTCTACCCTCCTACCTGCCCACTCTCCCTTCCTACATACACTACCAACAAACATACCCTACCTACCTATGTACCAAAATGCCTGCCTACCTACTTTTCCTACCTACTGCCTCAACATACCAACATACACTACCATCATACATATCTTCATCCTACCTACTCGTCCAGCCTACCTAGTGACTACTTGCGTACTGCCTTCCTACTCTCCTTACCTACTCTACCCACCTTCATACTCTACCTACCTAATCCACTCTACCTTTCTAGTATTCCTACATATCTTTTCTAACAGGCTACTTACTCTCCTGTCTTTCTACTCTACTTCTCTACAGTTCTACTAACCCATCTACCTCTCTACTTTTCAAATCTACTTACTTCTACCTTCCTGTGTCATCTACCCCTCACACCTAATTTATATTCATTACGGACCTTCATTACCTAACACATCTGTCTAACCTACCTAAATAAACTACCCAATTAAATATAATCCCTACCTCCTCTACCCTACCTAACTTATCTACTCTACCTACCCACTTACTCTCCTGTCTTTCTACTCTACTTCTCTACAGTTCTACTAACCCATCTACCTCTCTACTTTTCAAATCTACTTACTTCTACCTTCCTGTGTCATCTACCCCTCACACCTAATTTATATTCATTACGGACCTTCATTACCTAACACATCTGTCTAACCTACCTAAATAAACTACCCAATTAAATATAATCCCTACCTCCTCCACCCTACCTAACTTATCTACTCTACCTACCCACTTAATCTATTTACCCTAATCCGCCTACATTGCCTATCTACCTACCAGTTCTACTCTACTTACCGACTCTACAAAAACTACCTCACAAACTTAACTACGCAAACTATCTACATACTACCCCTCCATACCCTAAACCCACACATCCCTACCCAGACCAGCGTTTTATCTAGGCTGCAGGATTGCGGGAATCCCGCATTTTGTGTAAATAATCCCCCACATTTTCTGACAGTGTTGGCAAAGTCCCACACATTTAAAAATCACATCATAGGTTACATAACACATCAAATTAAACCATGAGTTGAGTAAATCTGACAGAAGTTGCAACATCTCCTTACTGATGATCACCAAGAGATTAAGTTTTAAGTCAGTGACCTTTTTTTTTTTTTTTTTTAATTAAAACATCTAAACTTATGAGTATGGACAGACGGACAGACATACTTCACTTAAAATGAGACATGAAAAAATCATGGGGAGGGCCAACAAAATAATAATTTATTCCAAATTTGGGAGACTGGGCCTCCCTCTTTACCTCATGCTACAACTGGACTTGACCAGATTGAAAGCATTTTTAGATAACAAATCAAATCTGGATAATATAATAAGATTTCTCATGGAACTGTTTAAAACTGTGTTTTCGAAAGCTTCCTTCCCTGTAGTTGTCAAAAGTGGGAATTGTGTTGTAAATGCGAAATGGTTTCTGAAAAGTTTTAAATGCCTTTATTAAATGAAAATGTTAAACTAGCGCTTCTTCATCGTTTGATCGTATTTGACTAAGGACAACAATTCAAACAATCTTGAAGCAGGGTCGCTTTTGACCCAACAGCTATTATTTGAACAATCCCGGTAGAGACGGTCGTAAAATGATACTAAATACCAAATAGTACAAGATCTAGACCTAACGATCTCCAGTAAAAAGAATTCTTAAATACAAGCAAAAGAAAACTTATGACCAACCAAACAGGGCTAATTTTGACCCAAGAGTTTTCTGCGATTCTCGTTTGATTAATTTGCTAAAGCTATTCATTGCCTATACTTAAACTTGCCAGATTTACTTGTATTTGATTTTAACTCTTTCTGTTGTGAAGTAACGTTGTTGTTGACAATCGAACTTGATAACTCAGAAAATGTTGTCCATAATTTCAAAGAAAAATCCTAACATTTGATGTAAATTTGATTTACTGTCTGGAAATTCTTCTAAGTTTTGATTTTTGTTTCCAGACAAACAAATAACATCAGCACAAGTCTTTAAGCAATTTTTGCACTTGTTTACTCTTCTATTTAATATACTCAGTACCCAACATTGCATTACATTATTTTCATTCTTTCTGGGTTAAAGATTTCCAATAAAAATCATCACGTTCGACATGGATATTGAAAACTGGAATTTACTTTTTAACAATCTGGGAAAATATCTCATTCAGTGTTTTACTTGTATAGTTTTGGAATAAAGATCCTGATCAACTCACTTTGCATAAGAAGTTAATTATTCTTTTTACATTTTTACATTTTGGTCTCAGATCTTCAACACAGTTGCTTGCACTATAAAAAGGCACAATCTTTTCTTTTAACTAACAATCATATTCTCTAGTAATCACACACTCACACACACACACACACACACACACTTCTTATATACACGGTTTTGGTTTTTACATGTTTTCTAAAAATATATCAATCTTTATTCTTTTATTTGTTTTCTTAAAATCATAAACCACTAGGGCTATCGCTTTCATGGTGTAGTTATCATGCCTCATAACTCACAACCTTGGTTTACTGAACTATAAACCACGATAGAAAGAAGACTATATCTTAAATAATGCTATTTCAAATTTATGTTTTGGAGAAATAAAATCTTAATATCGGACAAGGTAGATCCAGAATCAGACTGCACGTTCTGTGCAGTCTGATCTTGATATACACTGTCTGCAAAAGGTCAGTAATTCACACTCAGCGGCATTAGGGTTAACATATGTGTCACTTAGACTTTTACCCATTTCAGCGAAACAAATGATACACACTGACTCAACCACTTTCGCCTGCCCAAAGGATAGCCTGTGGAATCGAAAGAATATTTCTAAATCGATTTCATCGGACCCAACAATATTCGTACATGTAGCAGTGGCTACAGTTTGCAATTACTGACGTGTGAAAATTAGCTGGTTGTAAAGAAGTTATGAAAATTGAGTGGTTGTTTCACGGATTCAAAATCTATAGGTAAGCTATTATTGGTACATAAAATGGTTGTCGTCATTTCGGAATACCCAGGTACGCGTATTTCCAGACTTGTGATTAATGATCATTTTGAAGGAAACATTCTTTCTGAAAGAAATTGTTTGTAATAGTGGGTTGCTCATATTGCCAGGGTAATCATGAGATGAGTTTTTACTGTATTTAATTAGAGACATATTGTCCTTTATTTAAAATTTAAGATAGAAACAGTATTAATTTTGTTTCAAACTTTTGCCATAAAATTCCAATTAATTCAACTCTTTCTAAATAGTGTTTAATATTGCAAAATAACTTCCTCTACCACATTGTCCCATAACAGCTGCACTTTTGGGGCTATTCAATATTGATGAAAACATTTATTTCTATACCATTCTTTGTTTGTAAGTAACATGTCAGATATATCACAGCAGCCAGTGCATCTATGCATGTTTTCCTGAAACTCTAGGATGCACCCACTGTTTTTCCAAGGTATGATGATCTCTTGACTTTCCTTTTGACTGAAGGCAACACATCATCAAACATGTCCTAGACAGTATCAAGACGAACATACTGTCCATCTATCCATGCTTTCCTGAAGGTTCATTTTGTCAGTACTTCGCACAATATTCTTCCGAATCCCCTGGAAACTTTCCCACATAACCGTTCTCAAAACAAAGTCAGGGCTGAGAGAAGAATGAATCCTGTTGCCATTTCTATCATGATTATTTGAGGAAAAAAAGTCATGCTTGGGATTCAAACCAACGACCCACTGGTCTCAAGTCATGTACGCTACAGGACTGTTCTACTAGGGCTCTACTTCAAAACTTCCATGCAAAGGATTGATTGATTGATTGATTGAATTGTGTTTTACGCCGCTTTCAACATTATTTCAATCATATCACAGCGACAGCTCACATATTCATGCATTTTCTGGGTTTCACCTGTACTAGCCTAGGGCTCTAATGTGTCTTGCCCAAGGACACTCCAATGAAAATCCCAGTGGATATAGTGAGGCCTCCAAGTCACGAGTCCTACACTTTACCACTGAACCATGCAGGACCCCTTTCTATGCAATGGAACAAAATATATTAATGATATTGGATATACTTTCAGATGTACTCCACATGTAGAAGACCCAGGCATAAAGCTTTTTGAAGAACTTGTTTTCAATACTGACTAAATGAGTATACAAAACCAGTGACCCACCAAGATACAACCATATTTGACTCCAAAAAACCAGATGTCTACTAGCAGATTTTCTTCTTAAATCTTGGATTTGAAGAAAATTACTTCAGATTTCCCTACATAAGCCAATGTAAAATGGGTAACCCTGAGGTTCTGCAATCTGATAAAGGACCATAACTTGATCAATCTTGCTACAGATTCGCAAGATGGTTCAATCTTTTTCACTTCACAACAGGTATATATCATGTGCAACGGCCGATCATTTCTTTTCTCTAATGAACACAAGGATGCGTTTGGAATCAAACTCCGCCAGATTCATTTCTAAAATTAAGAAATAAAGACAGCTTGCTTGTATTGTGGTTCAATGCCTTTTTAACAGCTTAGGTCATATCACGGCGGCCATTGTATCTACGCATGTGTTTCCTGGCTTTCTCACACCAGTACTGTGTTCCCTGGCTTTCTCACACCAGTACTAATACAACTTTCGTTCCAAGCCATTCACTACATTCTTACATACACTACAGCAGTGGTGAGATTAAAAATTGTCCAACAGAAAGGTTGCCTCACCCAGGAAAATTAAAGACAAAAAATTACGTAAAGTATGTATACATTCATCACAGCCAATATTGAACAAAGACAAAAAAATTATATACATTCTGCATTCATCACAACCACTAATTCTTCTCTCAGAAGTCAGTCTGTCAAAATTACGGATATCCATACATCTATTTCCCTAGCATGTCTTTTTTTTTTTTTTTTTTTTTTAATGTGCATCTTCATTTCTTAAAACCATTTAGATCCTTTTAACGTCCTTATCATTTACATTTGTAAATGGAATACAATCTATTTTGCATATGTAGCTTTAGTATTCCATAAAACGAGAAGCAAATTGGACTCAACTTGTTTGGAACCACATGTCTAAAAGTATATCTAAAACTCCTTCCTCTCTAATGTCAGCCTTAAACAACACCATTAATCCCTTCCTTCCTGCCGTCCTCCCTACCTACCCCTCCATTATGCTTACTGTTATCTTACGCCCCTGCCCTCCCAACCTCTCCCACCCCCCTCCCCTTCTTCCTTCCTCCACCTAACCCTTCCTCCACCTAACCCTTCCCCCACCCCTCATTCCTTCCTCCTCTCCTTCCTCCATTTCTCCAACCTTACCCTCCCTTCCCCCTCCCTCTGTACTCTACCTTATTTAACAACTCTAACCTCCCTACTCTATATTTCTCCCTCTTTCCTTCCTCCACTTTCTCCCTTTCTTCCTCTCATCCTTCCTTCCTTCTTTCTCTCTTCCCTTACTTTCCTTCTCTTCCTCCTCTTTCTTCCCTCTTCTTCTTTCTTCCCTTCTATTCTCCTTCTCTTCTCCTCCCTTCCCCTTTATCTCTTCCTACCTTTTCTAACCACCTCCCTCTCCCTTAGTTCCGTCCTTACCCCTTCTCTCCCTTCTAAATTAAACTAACCTCACTACATCACTCAAATCACCCTTCTTATCTATACACTATACCTTCATATAAAATTTACCTACCAACTTATTCTACCTACCATGTTACTCTATTTTCAAACCTCCCTACTCAAACTTTCCTACTCTACCAATCAAGCAAACTCTACAAAACCTGCCTACCAGCCAAGCAACTTCCTCTACTTCCAGACTACATAGCTACCTGACCTACCTACCAATCCAAGTATCTAACTATCCAAGTATCTACTTACTAATCTAACTACCTGCTTGCCGGCCTACTCTTCCTACCGACTGACTCTATAGACCAATTTACTCTACCAGCATACTCTACATCCTACTCTTTCTACCGACCTACCTAGTGACTATACCCTCCTACCTGACCACTCTCCCTTCCTACATACACTACCAACAAACATACCCTACCTACCTATGTACCAAAATGCCTGCCTACCTACTTTTCCTACCTACTGCCTCAACATACCAACATACACTACCATCATACATATCTTCATCCTACCTACTCTTCCAGCCTACCTAGTGACTACTTGCGTACTGCCTTCCTACTCTCCTTACCTACTCTACCCACCTTCATACTCTACCTACCTAATCCACTCTACCTTTCTAGTATTCCTACATATCTTTTCTAACAGGCTACCTACTCTCCTGCCTTTCTACTCTACTTCTCTACAGTTCTACTAACCCATCTACCTCTCTACTTTTCAAATCTACTTACTTCTACCTTCCTGTGTCATCTACCCCTCACACCTAATTTATATTCATTACAGACCTTCATTACCTAACATATGTGTCTAACCTACCTAAATAAACTACCCAATTAAATATAATCCCTACCTCCTCTACCCTACCTAACTTATCTACTCTACCTACCCACTTAATCTATTTACCCTAATCCACCTACATTGCCTATCTACCTACCAGATCTACTCTACTTACCGACTCTACCAAAACTACCTCACAAACTTAACTACGCAAACTATCTACATACTACCCCTCCATACCCTAAACCCACACATCCCTACCCAAAACCCACCAACCCCCACCTCTCTCCTAACCCACCTATCCCCTCCCCACAAACCCATCCCCATCCAAAATATATCATCCCATTTCAAAACCACCACAACTTTAACCAACCCACCTACCCCAAGAGTAATTTCCCTCCCAATTAACTAAGCAGAATAATTTGATAGCAAAAAATACATTAAAAAATTCACACAGAGGAATGTAGTAAAATGACATGTGGTTCCAGTATTCTTGGCTTGAAGACAAAAAGCTCAAGCTCAGAAATCATGACTAGGGTTCTGCAGTTGTGAGCATGCCTGCTATAAACAAAAACTAGAGTTAGAATATAGAAGACTTAGAGCATAGAATAATGTACAAGTGGCTTTGCCTAAAGAACATTATCTACAGTGCTTCAACTGTAACAATTTCTTTGCAATATGGCTTAAAAGACTACGGTGTCTAATGAACTATCTAACACCAGCGTTTTATCTAGGCTGCAGGATTGCGGGAATCCCGCATTTTGTGTAAATAATCCCCCACATTTTCTGACAGTGTTGGCAAAGTCCCCCACATTTAAAAATCAGATCATAGGTTACATAACACATCAAATTAAACCACGAGTTGAGTAAATCTGACAGAAGGTGCAACATCTCCTTACTGCCGATCATCAAGAGATTAAGTTTTAAGTCAGTGACCTTTTTTTTTTTTTTTTTTAATTAAAAGATCTAAACTTATGAGTATGGACAGACGGACAGACATACTTCAGTTAAAATGAGACATGAAAAAATCATGGGAAGGACCAACAAAATAATAATTTATTCCAAATTTGGGAGACTGGGCCTCTCTCTTTACCTCATGCTACAACTGGACTTGACCAAATTAAAAGCATTTTTAGATAACAAATCAAATCTGGATAATATAATAAGATTTCTCATGGAACTGTTTAAAACTGTGTTTTCGAAAGCTTCCTTTCCTGGAGTTGTCGAAAGTGGGAATTGTGTTGTAAATGCGAAATGGTTTCTGAAAAGTTTTAAATGCCTTTATTAAATGAAAATGTTAAACTAGCGCTTCTTCATCGTTTGATCCTATTTGACTAAGGACCACAATTCAAACAATCTTGAAGCAGGGTCGCTTTTGACCCAACAGCTATTATTTGAACAATCCCGATAGAGACGGTCGTAAAATGATACTAAATACCAAATAGTACAAGTTCTAGACCTAATGATCTCCAGTAAAAAGAATTCTTAAATACAAGCAAAAGAAAAACTTATGACCAACCAAACAGGGCTAGTTTAGACCCAAGAGTTTTCTGTGATTCTCGTTTGATTAATTTGCTAAAGCTATTCATTGCCTATACTTAAACTTGCCAGATTTACTTGTATTTGATTTTAACTCTTTCTGTTGTGAAGTAACGCTGTTGTTGACAATCAAACTTGCTAACTCAGAAAATGTTGTCCATAATTTCAAAGAAAAATCCTAACATTTGATCTAAATTTGATTTGCTGTCTGGAAATTCTTCTAAGTTATGATTTTTGTTTCCAGACAAACAAATAACATCAGCACAAGTCTTTAAGCAATTTTTGCACTTGTTTACTCTTGTATTTAATATGCTCAGTACCCAACATTGCATTACATTATTTTCATTCTTTCTGGGTTAAAGATTTCCAATATAAATCATCACGTTCGACATAGATATTGAAAACTGAAATTTACTTTTTAACAATCTGGGAAAATATCTCATTCAGTGTTTTACTTGTATAGTTTTGGAATAAAGATCCTGATCAACTCACTTTGCATAA
Organism: Tridacna gigas; assembly: GCA_945859785.2. NCBI lineage: Eukaryota > Metazoa > Mollusca > Bivalvia > Cardiida > Cardiidae > Tridacna > Tridacna gigas. The sequence continues at coordinate 25,604,815 of OX244043.2, read as the reverse complement.
GAAAATTATTCTTTTTACATTTTTAAATTTTGGTCTCAGATCTTCAACATAGTTGCTTGCACTATAAAAAGGAACAATCTTTTGTTAGAACTAACAATCATATTCTCTAGTAATCACACACACACACACACACACACACACTTCTTATATACACGTTTTTGGTTTTTACATGTTTTCTAAAAATATATCAATCTTTATTTTTTTATTTGTTTTCTTAAAATCATAAACCACTAGGTCTATCGCTTTCATACACACACACACACACACACACACACTTCTTATATACACGTTTTTGGTTTTTACATGTTTTCTAAAAATATATCAATCTTTATTTTTTTATTTGTTTTCTTAAAATCATAAACCACTAGGTCTATCGCTTTCATGGTTTAGTTATCATGCCTCATAACTCACAAAGTTGGTTTACTGAACTATAAACCACGATAGAAAGAAGACTATATCTTAAATAATGCTATTTCAAATTTATGTTTTGGAGAAATAAAATCTTAATATCGGACAAGGTAGATCCAGAATCAGACTGCACGTTCTGTGCAGTCTGATCTTGATCTACACTGTCTGCAAAAGGTCAGTAAGTCACACTCAGCGGCATTAGGGTTAACATATGTGTCACTAAGGCTTTTGCCCATTTCAGCGCCAACAAATGATACACACTGACTCAACCACTTTCGCCTGCCCAAAATATAGCCTGGGGAATCGAAAGAATATTTCTATTTTGATTTCATCGGACCCAACAATATTCGTACATGTAGCAGTGGCTACAGTTTGCAATTACTGACATGTGGAAATTAGCTGGTTCTAAAGAAGTTATGAAAATTGAGTGGTTGTTTCACGGATTCAAAATTTATAGGTAAGCTATTATTGGTACAGAAAATGGTTGTCGTAATTTCGGAATACCCAGGTACGCGTATTTCCAGACTTGTGATTAATGATCATTTTGAAGGAAACATTCTTTCTGAAAGAAATTGTTTGTAATAGTGGGTTGCTCATATTGCCAGGGTAATCCTGAGATGAGTTTTTACTGTATTTAATTAGAGACATATTGTCCTTTATTTAAAATTTAAGATAGAAACAGTATTAATTTTGTTTCAAACTTTTGCCATAAAATTCCAATTAATTTCAACTCTTTCTAAATAATGTTTAATATTGCAAAATAACTTCCTCTACCACATTGTCCCATAGCAGCTGCACTTTTGGGGCTATTCAGTATTGATGAAAACATTTATTTCTATACCATTCTTTGTTTGTAAGTAACATGTCAGATATATCACAGCAGCCAGTGCATCTATGCATGTTTTCCTGAACCTCTAGAATGCACCCACTGTTTTTCCAAGGTATGATGATCTCGTGACTTTCCTTTTGACTGAAGGCAACACATCATCAAGCATGTCCTAGACAGTATCAGGACGAACATACTGTCCATCTATCCATGCTTTCCTGAAGGTTCATTTTGTCAGTACTTCGCACAATATTCTTCCGAATCCCCTGGATACTTTCCCACATAACCGTTCTCAAAACAAAGTCAAGGGTGAGAGAGGAATGAATCCTGTTGCCATTTCTATCATGATTATTTGGGGGAAAAAATGTTATGCTTGGGATTCAAACCAACGACCCACTGGTCTCAAGTCATGTACGCTATGCACCCACTGTTTTTCCAAGGTATGATGATCTCGTGACTTTCCTTTTGACTGAAGGCAACACATCATCAAGCATGTCCTAGACAGTATCAGGACGAACATACTGTCCATCTATCCATGCTTTCCTGAAGGTTCATTTTGTCAGTACTTCGCACAATATTCTTCCGAATCCCCTGGATACTTTCCCACATAACCGTTCTCAAAACAAAGTCAGGGGTGAGAGAGGAATGAATCCTGTTGCCATTTCTATCATGATTATTTGGGGGAAAAAATGTTATGCTTGGGATTCAAACCAACGACCCACTGGTCTCAAGTCATGTACGCTACGGGTCTGTTCTACTAGGGCTCTACTTCAAAACTTCCATGCAAAGGACTGATTGATTGATTGATTGAATTGTGCTTTACGCCGCTTTCAACATTATTTCAATCATATCACAGCGACAGCTCACATATTCATGCATTTTCTGGGTTTCACCTGTACTAGCCTAGGGCTCTAAAGTGTCTTGCCCAAGGACACTCCAATGAAAATCCCAGTGGATACAGTGAGGCCTCCAAGTCACGAGTCCTACACTTTACCACTGAACCATGCAGGACCCCTTTCTATGCAAAGGAACAAAATATATTAATGATATTGGATATCCTTTCAGATGTACTCCACATGTAGAAGACGCAGGCATAAAGCTTTTTGAAGAACTTGTTTTCAATACTGATTAAATGAGTATACAAAACCAGTGACCCACCAAGATACAGCCATATTTCACTCCAAAAAACCAGATGTCTACTAGCAGATTTTCTTCTTAAATCTTGGGTTTGAAGAAAATTACTTCAGATTTCCCTACATAAGCCAATGCAAAATGGGTAACCCTGAGGTTCTGCAATCTGATAAAGGACCATAATTTGATCAATCTTCGCAAGATGGTTCAATCTTTTTCACTTCACAACAGGTATATATGATGTGCAACGGCCGATCATTTCTTTTGTCTAATGAACACAAGGATGCGTTTGGAATCAAACTCCGCCAGATTCATTTCTATAATGAAGAAATAAAGACAGCTTGCTTGTATTGTGGTTCAACGCCTTTTTAACAGCTTAGGTCATATCACGGCGGCCATTTTATCTACTCATGTGTTTCCTGGATTTCTCACACCAGTACTGTGTTCCCTGGCTTTCTCACACCAGTACTAATACAACTTTCGTTCCAAGCCATTCACTACTTTCTTACATACACTACAGCAGTGGTGAGATGAAAAATTGTCCAACAGAATAGTTGCCTAACCGGGGAAAATTAAAGACAAAAAATTACGTAAAGTATGTATACATTCATCACAACCAATATTGAACAAAGACAAAAAAATTATATACATTCTGCATTCATCACAACTACTAATTCTTCTCTCAGAAGTCAGTCTGTCATAATTACGGATATCCATACATCTATTTCCCTAGCATGTCTTTTTTTTTTTTTTTTTTAATGTGCATCTCAATTTCTTAAAACCATTTAGATCCCTTTAACGTCCTTATCATTTACATTTGTAAATGGAATACAATCTATTTTGCATATGTAGCTTTAGTATTCCATAAAACGAGAAGCAAATTGGACTCAACTTGTTTGGAACCACATGTCTAAAAGTACATCTAAAAATCCTTCTTCTCTAATGTCAGCCTTAAACAACACCATTAATCCCTTCCTTCCTGCCGTCCTCCATACCTACCCCTCCATTATGCCTACTGTTATCTTACGCCCCTGCCCTCCCAACCTCTCCCACCCCCCTCCCCTCCTTCCTTCCTCCTCTCCTTCCTCCACCTAACCCTTCCCCCATCCCTCATTCCTTCCTCCTCTCCTTCCTCCATTTCTCCAACCTTACCCTCCCTTCCCCCTCCCTCCTTACTCTACTTTATATAACAACTCTAACTTCCCTACTCTGTCATTCTCCCCCCTTCCTTCCTCCACTTTCTCCCTTTCTTCCTCTCATCCTTCCTTCATTCTTTCTCTCTTCCCTTTCCTTCTCTCCCTCCTCTTTCTTCCCTCTTCTTCTTTCTTCCCTTCTATTCTCCTTCTCTTCTCCTCCCTTCCCCTTTATCTCTTCCTACCTTTTCTAACCACCTCCCTCTCCCTTAGTTCCGTCCTTACCCTTTGTCTCCCTTCTAAATTAAACTAACCTCACTACATCACTCAAATCACCCTTCTTATCTATACACTATACCTTCATATAAAATTTACCTACCAACTTATTCTACCTACCATGTTACTCTATTTTCAAACCTCCCTACTCAAACTTTCCTACTCTACCAATCAAGCAAACTCTACAAATCCTGCCTACCAACGAACCAACTTCCTCTACTTCCAGACTACATAGCTACCTGACCTACCTACCATATACAAGTATCTACCTATCCAAGTACCTATCTACTTACTAATCTAACTACCTGCTTGCCGGCCTACTCTTCCTACCTACTGACTCTATATACCAATATACTCTACCAGCATACTCTACATCCTACTCTTTCTACCGACCTACCTAGTGACTCTACCCTCCTACCTGCCCACTCTCCCTTCCTACATACACTACCAACAAACATACCCTACCTACCTATGTACCAAAATGCCTGCCTACCTACTTTTCCTACCTACTGCCTCAACATACCAACATACACTACCATCATACATATCTTCATCCTACCTAATCTTCCAGTCTACCTATTGACTACTTGCGTACTGCCTTCCTACTCTCCTTACCTACTCTACCCACCTTCATACTCTACCTACCTAATCCACTCTACCTTTCTAGTATTCCTACATATCTTTTCTAACAGGCTACCTACTCTCCTGCCTTTCTACTCTACTTCTCTACAGTTCTACTAACCCATCTACCTCTCTACTTTTCAAATCTACTTACTTCTACCTTCCTGTTTCATCTACCCCTCACACCTAATTTATATTCATTACGGACCTTCATTACCTAACATATCTGTCTAACCTACCTAAATAAACTACCCAATTAAATATAATCCCTACCTCCTCTACCCTACCTAACTTATCTACTCTACCTACCCACTTAATCTATTTACCCTAATCCACCTACATTGCCCATCTACCTACCAGTTCTACTCTACTTACCGACTCTACCAAAACTACCTCACAAACTTAACTACGCAAACTACATACTACACCTCCATACCCTAAACCCACACATCCCTACCCAAAACCCACCAACCCCCACCTCTCCCCTAACCCACCTATGCCCTCCCCACAAACCCATCCTCATCCAAAATATATCATCCCATTTCAAAACCACCACAGGTTTAACCAACCCACCTACTTCAAGAGTAATTTCCCTCCCAATTAACTAAGTAGAATAAGTAGAATAATTTGATAGCAAAAAATACATTAAAAAAATTAACACAGAGGGATGTAGTAAAATGACGTGATTCCAGTATTCTTGGCTTGAAGACAAAAAGCTCAAGCTCAGAAATCATGACCAGGGTTCTGCAGTTGTGAGCATGCCCGTTATAAACAAAAACTAGAGTTAGAATATAGAAGACTTTGAGCATAGAATAATGTACAAGTGGCTATGCCTAAAGAACATTGTCTACAGTGCTTCAACTGTAACATAATTCCTTTGCAATATGGCTAAAAAGACTACAGTGTCTTATGAACTATCCAAGACCAGCGTTTTATCTAGGCTGCAGGATTGCGGGAATCCCGCATTTTGTGTAAATAATCCCCACATTTTCTGACGGTGTTGGCAAAGTCCCCCACATTTAAAAATCACGTCATAGGTTACATACCACATCAAATTAAACCACGAGTTGAGTAAATCTGACAGAAGGTGCAACATGTCCTTAATGCCGATCATCAAGAGATTAAGTTTAAAGTCAGTGACCTTTTTCTTTTTTTTAATTAAAAGATCTAAACTTATGCAACATGTCCTTAATGCCGATCATCAAGAGATTAAGTTTAAAGTCAGTGACCTTTTTCTTTTTTTTAATTAAAAGATCTAAACTTATGAGTATGGACAGACGGACAGACATACTTCACTTAAAATGAGACATGAAAAAATCATGGGGAGGGCCAACAAAATAATAATTTATTCCAAATTTGGGAGACTGGGCCTCCCTCTTTACCTCATGCTACAACTGGACTTGATCAGATTGAAAGCATTTTTAGATAACAAATCAAATCTGGATAATAAGATTTCTCATGGAACTGTTTAAAACTGTGTTTTCGAAAGCTTCCTTCCCTGGAGTTGTCGAAAGTGGGAATTGTGTTGTAAATGCGAAATGGTTTCTGAAAAGTTTTAAATGCCTTTACTAAATGAAAACGTTAAACTAGCGCTTCTTCATCGTTTGATCCTATTTGACTAAGGACCACAATTCAAACAATCTTGAAGCAGGGTCGCTTTTGACCCAACAGCTATTATTTGAACAATCCCGATAGAGACGGTCGTAAAATGATACTAAATACCAAATAGTACAAGTTCTAGACCTAATGATCTCCAGTAAAAAGAATTCTTAAATACAAGCAAAAGAAAAACTTATGACCAACCAAACAGGGCTAATTTTGACCCAAGAGTTTTCTGTGATTCTCGTTTGATTAATTTGCTAAAGCTATTCATTGCCTATACTTAAACTTGCCAGATTTACTTGTATTTGATTTTAACTCTTTCTGTTGTGAAGTAACGCTATTGTTGACAATCGAACTTGCTAACTCAGAAAATGTTGTCCATAATTTCAAAGAAAAATCCTAACATTTGATCTAAAATTGATTTACAGTCTGGAAATTCTTCTAAGTTTTGATTTTTGTTTGCAGACAAACAAATAACATCAGCACAAGTCTTTAAGCAATTTTTGCACTTGTTTACTCTTGTATTTAATATGTTCAGTACCCAACATTGCATTACATTATTTTCATTCTTTCTGGGTTAAAGATTTCCAATATAAATCATCACGTTCGACATGGATATTGAAAACTGAAATTGACTTTTTTAACAATCTGGGAAAATATCTCATACTTGTATAGTTTTGGAATAAAGGTCCTGATCAACTCACTTTGCATAAGAAGATAATTATTCTTTTTACATTTTTACATTTTGGTCTCAGATCTTCAACACAGTTGCTTGCACTATAAAAAGGCACAATCTTTTGCTATAACTACAAATCATATTCTCTAGTAATCACACAAACACACACACACACACTTCTTATATACACGTTTTTGGTTTTTACATGTTTTCTAAAAATATATCAATCTTTATTCTTTTATTTGTTTTCTTAAAATCATAAAACACTAGGGCTATCGCTTTCATGGTTTAGTTATCATGCCTCATAACTCACAAAGTTGGTTTACTGAACTATAAACCACGACAGAAAGAAGACTATATCTTAAATAATGCTATTTCAAATTTATGTTTTGGAGAAATAAAATTTTAATATTGGACAAGGTAGATCCAAAATCACACTGTACGTTCTGTCCAGCCTGGTCTTGATCTACACTGTCCGCAAAAGGTCAGTAAGTCGCACTCAGCGGCCTTAGAGTTAACATATGTGTCACTTAGACTTTTGCCCATTTCAGCGCAAACAAATGATACACACTGACTCAACCACTTTCGCCTGCCCAAAAGATAGCCTGTGGAATCGAAAGAATATTTCTATTTTGATTTCATCGGACCCAACAATATTCGTACATGTAGCAGTGGCTACAGTTTGCAATTACTGACGTGTGAAAATTAGCTGGTTCTAAAGAAGTTATGAAAATTGAGTGGTTGTTTCACGGATTCAAAATCTATAGGTAAGCTATTACTGGTACAGAAAATGGTTGTCGTAATTTCGGAATACCAGGTACGCGTATTTCCAGACTTGTGATTAATGATCATTTTGAAGGAAACATTCTTTCTGAAAGAAATTGTTTGTAATAGTGGGTTGCTCATATTGCCAGGGTAATCATGAGATGAGTTTTTACTGTATTTAATTAGAGACATATTGTCCTTTATTTAAAATTTAAGATAGAAACAGTATTAATTTTGTTTCAAACTTTTGCCATAAAATTCCAATTAATTCAACTCTTTCTAAATAGTGTTTAATATTGCAAAATAACTTCCTCTACCACATTGTCCCATAGCAGCTGCACTTTTGGTGCTATTCAATATTGATGAAAACATTTATTTCTATACCATTCATTGTTTGTAAGTAACATGTCAGATATATCACAGCAGCCAGTGCATCTATACATGTTTTCCTGAACCTCTAGAATGCACCCACTGTTTTTCCAAGGTATGATGATCTCGTGACTTTCCATTTGACTGAAGGCAACACATCATCAAACATGTCCTAGACAGTATCAGGACGAACATACTGTCCATCTATCCATGCTTTCCTGAAGGTTCATTTTGTCAGTACTTCGCACAATATTCTTCCGAATCCCCTGGATACTTTCCCACATAACCGTTCTCAAAACAAAGTCAGGGGTGAGAGAGGAATGAATCCTCTTGCCATTTCTATCATGATTATTTGGGGGAAAAAAAGTCGTGCTTGGGATTCAAACCAACGACCCACTGGTCTCAAGTCATGTACGCTACGGGTCTGTTCTACTAGGGCTCTACTTCAAAACTTCCATGCAAAGGACTGATTGATTGATTGATTGATTGATTGAATTGTGTTTTACGCCGCTTTCAACATTATTTCAATCATATCACAGCGAATGCTCACATATTCATGCATTTTCTGGGTTTCACCTGTACTAGCCTAGGGCTCTAAAGTGTCTTGCCCAAGGACACTCCAATGAAAATCCCAGTGGATACAGTGAGGCCTCCAAGTCACGAGTCCTACACTTTACCACTGAACCGTGCAGGACCCCTTTCTATGCAAAGGAACAAAATATATTAATGATATTGGATATACTTTCAGATGTACTCCACATGTAGAAGACGCAGGCATAAAGCTTTTTGAAAAACTTGTTTTCAATACTGACTAAATGAGTATACAAAACCAGTGACCCACCAAGATACAACCATATTTGACTCCAAAAAACCAGATGTCTACTAGCAGATTTTCTTCTAAAATCTTGGGTTTGAAGAAAATTACTTCAGATTTCCCTACATAAACCAATGTAAAATGGGTTACCCTGAGGTTCTGCAATCTGATAAAGGACCATAATTTGATCAATCTTGCTACAGATTCGCAAGATGGTTCAATCTTTTTCACTTCACAACAGGTATATATGATGTGCAACGGCCGATCATTTCTTTTGTCTACTGAACACAAGGATGCGTTTGGAATCAAACTCCGCCAGATTCATTTCTATAATTAAGAAATAAAGACAGCTTGCTTGTAATGTGGTTCAACGCCTTTTTAACAGCTTAGGTCATATCACGGCGGCCATTGTATCTACGCATGTGTTTCCTGGCTTTCTCACACCAGTACTGTGTTCCCTGGCTTTCTCACACCAGTACTAATACAACTTTCGTTCCAAGCCATTCACTACTTTCTTACATACACTACAGCAGTGGTGAGATGAAAAATTGTCCAACAGAATAGTTGCCTCACCCAGGAACATTAATGACAAAAAATTACGTAAAGTATGTATACATTCATCACAACCAATATTGAACAAAGACAAAAAAATTATATACATTCTGCATTCATCACAACGACTAATTCTTCTCTCAGAAGTCAGTCTGTCATAATTACGGATATCCATACATCTATTTCCCTAGCATGTCTTTTTTTTCTTTTTTTTTTAATGTGCATCTCAATTTCTTAAAACCATTTAGATCCCTTTAACGTCCTTATCATTTACATTTGTAAATGGAATACAATCTATTTTGTATATGTAGCTTTAGTATTCCATAAAAGGAGAAGCTAATTGGACTCAACTTGTTTGGAACCACATGTCTAAAAGTATATCTAAAAATCCTTCCTCTCTAATGTCAGCCTTAAACAACACCATTAATCCCTTCCTTCCTGCCGTCCTCCCTACCTACCCCTCCATTATGCCTATTGTTATCTTACGCCCCTGCCCTCCCAACCTCTCCCACCCCCTCTCCTCCTTCCTTCCTCCTCTCCTTCCTCCACCTAACCCTTCCCCCATCCCTCATTCCTTCCTCCTCTCCTTCCTCCATTTCTCCAACCTTACCCTCCCTTCCCCCTCCCTCCTTACTCTACCTTATTTAACAACTCTAACCTCCCTACTCTTTCACTCTCCCCCTTCCTTCCTCCACTTTCTCCCTTTCTTCCTCTCATCCTTCCTTCCTTCTTTCTCTCTTTCCTTTCTTTCCTTCTCTCCCTCCTCTTTCTTCCCTCTTCTTCTTTCTTCCCTTCTATTCTCCTTCTCTTCTCCTCCCCTCCCCTTTATCTCTTCCTACCTTTTCTAACCACCTCCCTCTCCCTTAGTTCCGTCCTTACCCTTTTTCTCCCTTCTAAATTAAACTAACCTCACTACATCACTCAAATCACCCTTCTTATCTATACACTATACCTTCATATAAAATTTACCTACCAACTTATTCTACCTACCATATTACTCTATTTTCAAACCTCCCTACTCAAACTTTCCTACTCTACCAATCAAGCAAACTCTACAAATCCTGCCTACCAACCAACCAAATTCCACTACTTCCAGACTACATACCTACCTGACCTACCTACCAATACAAGTATCTAACTATCCAAGTACCTACTTACTAATCTAACTACCTGCTTGCCGGCCTACTCTTCCTACCTACTGACTCTATAGACCAATATACTCTACCAGCATACTCTACATCCTACTCTTTCTACCGACCTACCTAGTGACTCTATCCTCCTACCTGCCCACTCTCCCTTCCTACATACACTACCAACAAACATACCATACCTACCTATGTACCAAAATGCCTGCCTACCTACTTTTCCTACCTACTGCCTCAACATACCAACATACACTACCATCATACATATCTCTATCCTACCTATTCTTCCAGCCTACCTATTGACTACTTGCGTACTGCCTTCCTACTCTCCTTACCTACTCTACCCACCTTCATACTCTACCTACCTAATCCACTCTACCTTTCTAGTATTCCTACATATCTTTTCTAACAGGCTACCTACTCTCCTGCCTTTCTACTCTACTTCTCTACAGTTCTACTAACCCATCTACCTCTCTACTTTTCAAATCTACCTACTTCTACCTTCCTGTGTCATCTACCCTTCGCACCTAATTTATATTCATTACGGACCTTCATTACCTAACACATCTGTCTAACCTACCTAAATAAACTACCCAATTAAATATAATCCCTACCTCCTCTACCCTACCTAACTTATCTACTCTACCTACCCACTTAATCTATTTACTCTAACCCACCTATATTGCCTATCTACCTACCTACCAGTTCTACTCTACTTACCGACTCTACCAAAACTACCTCACAAACTTAACTACGCAAACTATCTAGATACTACACCTTCATACCCTAAACCCACACATCCCTACCCAAAACCCACCAACCCCCACCTCTCCCCTAACCCACCTATGCCCTCCCCACAAACCCATCCTCATCCAAAATATATCATCCCATTTCAAAACCACCACAGCTTCAAACCAACCCACCTACCCCAAGAGTAATTTCCCTCCCAATTAACTAAGTAGAATAATTTGATAGCAAAAAATACATTAAAAAAATTAACACAGAGGGATGTACTAAAATGACATGTGATTCCAGTATTCTTGGCTTGAAGACAAAAAAGCTCCAGCTCAGAAATCATGACTAGGGTTCTGCAGTTGTGAGCATTCCTGCTATAAACAAAAACTACAGTTAGAATATAGAAGACTTAGAGCATAGAATAATGTACAAGTGGCTGTGCCTAAAGAACATTGTCTACAGTGCTTCAACTGTAACATAATTTCTTTGCAATATGGCTAAAAAGACTACGATGTCTTATGAACTATCCAAGACCAGCGTTTTATCTAGGCTGCAGGATTGCGGGAATCCCGCATTTTGTGTAAATAATCGCCCACATTTTCTGACAGTGTTGGCAAAGTCCCCCACAATTAAAAATCACACCATAGGTTACATAACACCTCAAATTAAACCACGAGTTGAGTAAATCTGACAGAAGGTGCAGCATCTCCTTACTGCCGATCATCAAGAGATTAAGTTTTAAGTCAGAGACCTTTTTTTTTTTTTTTTTTTTTTTCTTTTTTTTAATTAAAAGATCTAAACTTATAAGTATACTTCACTTAAAATGAGACATGAAAAAATCATGGGGAGGGCCAACAAAATGAAAATTTATTCCAAATTTGGGAGACTGGGCCTCCCTCTTTACCTCATGCTACAACTGGACTTGACCAGATTGAAAGCATTTTTAGATAACAAATCAAACCTGGATAATATAATAAGATTTCTCATGGAACTGTTTAAAACTGTGTTTTCGAAAGCTTCCTTCCCTGGAGTTGTCGAAAGTGGGAATTGTGTTGTAAATGCGAAATGGTTTCTGAAAAGTTTTAAATGCCTTTACTAAATGAAAACGTTAAACTAGCGCTTCTTCATCGTTTGATCCTATTTGACTAAGGACCACAATTCAAACAATCTTGAAGCAGGGTCGCTTTTGACCCAACAGCTATTATTTGAACAATCCCGATAGAGACGGTCGTAAAATGATACTAAATACCAAATAGTACAAGTTCTAGACCTAATGATCTCCTGTAAAAAGAATTCTTAAATACAAGCAAAAGAAAAACTTATGACCAACCAAACAGGGCTAATTTTGACCCAAGAGTTTTCTGTGATTCTCGTTTGATTAATTTGCTAAAGCTATTCATTGCCTATACTTAAACTTGCCAGATTTACTTGTATTTGATTTTAACTCTTTCTGTTGTGAAGTAACGCTTTGTTGACAATCGAACTTGCTAACTCAGAAAATGTTGTCCATAATTTCAAAGAAAACTCCTAACATTTGATCTAAAATTGATTTACTGTCTGGAAATTCTTCTAAGTTTTGATTTTTGTTTGCAGACATACAAATAACATCAGCACAAGTCTTTAAGCAATTTTTGCACTTGTTTACTCTTGCATTTAATATGTTCAGTACCCAACATTGCATTACATTATTTTCATTCTTTCTGGGTTAAAGATTTCCAATATAAATCATCACGTTCGACATGGATATTGAAAACTGAAATTGACTTTTTTAACAATCTGGGAAAATATCTCATTCAGGGTTTTACTTGTATAGTTTTGGAATAAAGATCCTGATCAACTCACTTTGCATAAGAAGATAATTATTCTTTTTACATTTTTACATTTTGGTCTCAAATCTTCAACACAGTTGCTTGCACTATAAAAAGGCACAATCTTTTGTTATAACTACAAATCATATTCTCTAGTAATCACACACACACACACACACACACTTCTTATATACACGTTTTTGGTTTTTACATGTTTTCTAAAAATATATCAATCTTTATTTTTTTATTTGTTTTCTTAAAATCATAAAACACTAGGGCTATCGCTTTCATGGTTTAGTTATCATGCCTCATAACTCACAACCTTGGTTTACTGAACTATAAACCACGATAGAAAGAAGACTATATCTTAAATAATGCTATTTCAAATTTATGTTTTGGAGAAATAAAATATTAATATCGGACAAGGTAGATCCAGAATCAGACTGCACGTTCTGTGCAGTCTGATCTTGATCTACACTGTCTGCAAAAGGTCAGTAAGTCACACTCAGCGGCATTAGGGTTTACATATATGTCACTTAGGCTTTTGCCCATTTCAGCGCAAACAAATGATACACACTGACTCAACCACTTTCGCCTGCCCAAAAGATAGCCTGGGGAATCGAAAGAATATTTCTATTTTGATTTCATCGGATCCAACAATATTCGTACATGTAGCAGTGGCTACAGTTTGCAATTACTGACGTGTGAAAATTAGCTGGTTCTAAAGAAGTTATGAAAATTGAGTGGTTGTTTCACGGATTCAAAATCTATAGTTAAGCTATTATTGGTACAGAAAATGGTTGTCGTAATTTCGGAATACCCAGGTACGCGTATTTCCAGACTTGTGATTAATGATCATTTTGAAGGAAACATTCTTTCTGAAAGAAATTGTTTGTAATAGTGGGTTGCTCATATTGCCCTGGGTAATCATGAGATGAGTTTTTACTGTATTTAATTAGAGACATATTGTCCTTTATTTAAAATTTAAGATAGAAACAGTATTAATTTTGTTTCAAACTTTTGCCATAAAATTCCAATTAATTCAACTCTTTCTAAATAGTGTTTAATATTGCGAAATAACTTGCTCTACCACATTGTCCCATAGCAGCTGCTTTTTTGGGGCTATTCAATATTGATGAAAACATTTATTTCTATACCATTCTTCGTTTGTAAGTAACATGTCAGATATATCACAGCAGCATGTGCATCTATGCATGTTTTCCTGAACCTCTAGAATGCACCCACTGTTTTTCCAAGGTATGATGATCTCGTGACTTTCCTTTTGACTGAAGGCAACACATCATCAAACATGTCCTAGACAGTATCAGGACGAACATACTGTCCATCTATCCATGCTTTCCTGAAGGTTCATTTTGTCAGTACTTCGCACAATATTCTTCCAAATCCCCTGGATACTTTCCCACATAACCGTTCTCAAAACAAAGTCAGGGGTGAGAGAGGAATTAATCCTGTTGCCATTTCTATCATGATTATTTGGGGAAAAAAGTCATGCTTGGGATTCAAACCAACGACCCACTGGTCTCAAGTCATGTACGCTACGGGTCTGTTCTACTACGGCTCTACTTCAAAACTTCCATGCAAAGGATTGATTGATTGATTGATTGAATTGTGTTTTACGCCGCTTTCAACATTATTTCAATCATATCACAGCGACAGCTCACATATTCATGCATTTTCTGGGTTTCACCTGTACTAGCCTAGGGCTCTAAAGTGTCTTGCCCAAGGACACTCCAATGAAAATCCCAGTGGATACAGTGAGGCCTCCAAGTCACGAGTCCTACACTTTACCACTGAACCATGCAGGACCCCTTTCTATGCAAAGGAACAAAATATATTAATGATATTGGATATACTTTCAGATGTACTCCACATGTAGAAGACGCAGGCATAAAGCTTTTTGAAAAACTTGTTTTCAATACTGACTAAATGAGTATACAAAACCAGTGACCCACCAAGATACAACCATATTTGACTCCAAAAAACCAGATGTCTACTAGCAGATTTTCTTCTTAAATCTTGGGTTTGAAGAAAATTACTTCAGATTTCCCTTCATACGCCAATGTAAAGTGGGTAACCCTGAGGTTCTGCAATCTGATAAAGGACCATAATTTGATCAATCTTGCTACAGATTCGCAAGATGGTTCAGCCTTTTTTACTTCACAACAGGTATATATGATGTGCAACGGCCGATCATTTCTTTTGTCTACTGAACACAAGGATGCGTTTGGAATGAAACTCCGCCAGATTCATTTCTAAAATTAAGAAATAAAGACAGCTTGCTTGTATTGTGGTTCAACGCCTTTTTAACAGCTTAGGTCATATCACGGCGGCCATTGTATCTACGCATGTGTTTCCTGGCTTTCTCACACCAGTACTGTGTTCCCTGGCTTTCTCACACCAGTACTAATACAACTTTCGTTCCAAGCCATTCACTACTTTCTTACATACACTACAGCAGTGGTGAGATGAAAAATTGTCCAACAGAATGGTTGCCTCACCCAGGAACATTAAAGACAAAAAATTACGTAAAGTATGTATACATTCATCACAACCAATATTGAACAAAGACAAAAAAATTATATACATTCTGCATTCATCACAACCACTAATTCTTCTCTGAAAAGTCAGTCTGTCATAATTACGGATATCCATACATCTATTTCCCTAGCATGTCTTTTTTTTTTTTTTTTTTTTTTCATGTGCATCTCAATTTCTTAAAACCATTTAGATCCCTTTAGCGTCCTTATCATTTACATTTGTAAATGGAATACAATCTATTTTGCATATGTAGCTTTAGTATTCCATAAAAGGAGAAGCAAATTGGACTCAACTTGTTTGGAACCACAAGTCTAAAAGTTTATCTGAAAATCCTTCCTCTCTAATGTCAGCCTTAAACAACACCATTAATCCCTTCCTTCCTGGCGTCCTCCCTACCTACCCCTCCATTATGCCTACTGTTATCTTACGCCCCTCCCCCCAACCTCTCCCACTCCCCTCCCCTCCTTCCTTCCTCCTCTCCTTCCTCCACCTAACCCTTCCCCCACCCCTCGTTCCTTCCTCCTCTCCTTCCTCAATTTCTCCAACCTTACCTTCCCTTCCCCCTCCTTCCTTACTCTACCTTTTATAACAACTCCAACCTCCCTACTCTGTCACTCTCCCCCCTTCCTTCCTCCACTTTCTCCCTTTCTTCTTCTCATCCTTCCTTCCTTCTTTCTCTCTTCCCTTTCTTTCCTTCTCTCCCTCATCTTTCTTCCCTCTTCTTCTTTCTTCCCTTCTATTCTCCTTCTCTTCTCCTCCCTTCCCCTTTATCTCTTCCTACCTTTTCTAACCACCTCCCTCTCCCTTAGTTCCGTCCTTTGCCCTTCTCTACCTTCTAAATTAAACTAACCTCACTACATCACTCAAATCACCCTTCTTATCTATACACTATACCTTCATATAAAATTTACCTATCAACTTATTCTACCTACCATGTTCCTCTATTTTCGAACCTCCCTACTAAAACTTTCCTACTCTACCAATCAAGCAAACTCTACAAAACCTGCCTACCAACCAACCAACTTCCTCTACTTCCAGACTACATAGCTATCTGACCTACCTACCAATACAAGTATCTACCTATCCAAGTATCTACTTACTAATCTAACTACCTGCTTGCCGGCCTACTCTTCCTACCGACTGACTCTATAGACCAATATACTCTACCAGCATACTCTACATCCTACTCTTTCTACCGACCTACCTAGTGACTCTACCCTCCTACCTGCCCACTCTCCCTTCCTACATACACTACCAACAAACATACCCTACCTACCTATGTACCAAAATGCCTACCTACCTACTTTTCCTACCTACTGCCTCAACATACCAACATACACTACCATCATACATATCTTCAGCCTACCTACTCTTCCAGCCTACCTACTGACTACTTGCGTACTGCCTTCCTACTCTCCTTACCTACTCTACCCACCTTCATACTCTACCTACCTAATCCACTCTACCTTTCTAGTATTCCTACATATCTTTTCTAACAGGCTACCTACTCTCCTGCCTTTCTACTCTACTTCTCTACAGTTCTACTAACCCATCTACCTCTGTACTTTTCAAATCTACTTACTACTACCTTCCTGTGTCATCTACCCCTCACACCTAATTTATATTCATTACGGACCTTCATTACCTAACACATCTGTCTAACCTACCTAAATAAACTACCCAATTAAATATAATCCCTACTTCCTCTACCCTACCTAACTTATCTACTCTACCTACCCACTTAATCTATTTACACTAATCCACCTACATTGCCTATCTACCTACCAGTTCTACTCTACTTACCGACTCTACCTAAACTACTTCACAAACTTAACTACGCAAACTATCTATATACTATCCCTCCATACCCTAAACCCACACATCCCTACCCAAAACCCACCAACCCCCACCTCTCCCCTAACCCACCTATGCCCTCCCCACAAACCCATCCCCATCCAAAATATATCATCCCATTTCAAAACCGCCACAGCTTTAACCAACCCACCTACCCCAAGAGTAATTTCCCTCCCAATTAACTAAGTAGAATAATTTGATAGCAAAAACTACATTAGAAAATTAACACAGAGGGATGTAGTAAAATGACATGTGATTCCAGTATTCTTGGCTTGAAGACAAAAAGCTCAAGCTCAGAAATCATGACTAGGGTTCTGCAGTTGTGAGCATGTCTGCTATAAACAACAACTAGTTAGAATATAGAAGACTTAGAGCATAGAATAATGTACAAGTGGCTATGCCTAAAGAACATTGTCTACAGTGCTTCAACTGTAACATAATTTCTTTGCAATATGGTTTAAAAGACTGGTGTCTAATGACCTATCCAAGACCAGTGTTTTATCTAGCCTGCAGGATTGCGGGAATCCCGCATTTTGTGTAAATGTAAATAATCCCCCACATTTCTGACAGTGTTGGCAAAGTCCCCCACATTTAAAAATCACATGATAGGTTACATAACACCTCAAATTAAACCACGAGTTGAGTAAATCTGACAGAAAGTGCAACATCTCCTTACTGCCGATCATCAAGAGATGAAGTTTTAAGTCAGTGACCTTCATTTTTTTTTTTTTTTTTTTGTCTTTATTAAGTGATCTAAACTTATGAGTATGGACAGACAGACAGACATACTTCACTTAAAATGAGACATGAAAAAAAACATTGGGAAGGCCAACAAAATTTATTCCAAATTTAGGAGACTGGGCCTCCCTCTTTACCCAATGATAAAACTGTGGTCTTGACCAGACTGAAAGCATTTTTATATAACAAATCAAATCTTGATGAAATAATGAAGTTTCTTCTGGAACTGTTTAAAACTGTGTTTTCGAAAGCTTCCTTCCGTGGAGTTATCGAAAGTGGGAATTGTGTTGTAAATGCTAAATGGTTTCTGAAAAGTTTTAAATGCCTTAATTAAATGAAAACGTTAACCTAGCGCTTCTTCACCGTTTGATCATATTTCACTAAGGACCACAATTCAAACAACCTTGAAGCAGGGTCGCTTTTGACCCAACAGCTATTATTTGAACAATCTTGGTAGAGACGGTCGTAAAATAATACTAAATACCAAATATTACAAGTTCTAGACCTAATGATCTCCTGTAAAAAGAATTCTTAAATACAAGCAAAAGAAAAACTTATGCCCAACCAAACAGGGCTAATTTTGACCCAAGAGTTTTCTGTGATTCTCGTTTGATTAATTTGCTAAAGCTATTCATTGCCTATACTTAAACTTGCCAGATTTACTTGTATTTGATTTTAACTCTTTCTGTTGTGAAGTAACGCTATTGTTGACAATCAAACTTGCTAACTCAGAAAATGTCCATAATTTCAAAGAAAAATCCTAACATTTCATCTAAATTTGATTTACAGTCTGGAAATTCTTCTAACTTTTGATTTTTGTTTGCAGACATACAAATAACATCAGCACAAGGCTTTAAGCAATTTTTGCACTTGTTTACTCTTGTATTTAATATGCTCAGTACCCAACATTGCATTACATTATTTTCATTCTTTCTGGGTTCAAGATTTCCAATATAAATCATCACGTTCGACATGGATATTGAAAACTGAAATTTACTTTTTTAGCAATCTGGGAAAATATCTCATTCAGTGTTTTCCTTGTACAGTTTTGGAATAAAGATCCTGATCAACTCACTTTGCATAAGAAGATAATTATTCTTTTTACATTTTTACATTTTGGTCTCAGATCTTAAACACAATTGCTTGCACTATAAAAAGGCACAATCTTTTGTCAGAACTAACAATCATATTCTCTAGTAATCACACACACACACACACACACACACACACACTTCTTATATACACGGTTTTGGTTTTTACATGTTTTCTAAATATATATCAATCTTTATTTTTGTATTTGTTTTCTTAAAATCATAAACTACTAGGGCTCATAACTCACAACCTTGGTTTACTGAACTATAAACCACGATAGAAAGAAGACTATATCTTAAATAATGCTATCAAATTTGTTTTGGAGAAATAAAATATTAATATCGGACAAGGTAGATCCAAAATCATACTGCACGTTCTGTGCAGTCTGATCTTGATCTACACTGTCCGCAAAAGGTCTGTAAGTCGCACTCATCGGCCTTAGGGTTCACATATGTGTCACTAAGGCTTTTGCCCATTTCAGCGCAAACAAATGATACACACTGACTCAACCACTTTCGCCTGCCCGAAAGATAGCCTGTGGAATCAAAGGAATATTTTTATTTCAATTTCATCGGACCCAACAATATTCGTACATGTAGCAGTGGCTACAGTTTGCAATTACTGACGTGTGAAAATTAGCTGGTTCTAAAGATGTTATGAAAATTGAGTGGATGTTTCACGGATTCAAAATCTATAGGTAAGCTATTATTGGTACAGAAAATGGTTGTCGTAATTTCGGAATATCCAGGTATGCGTATTTCCAGATTTGTGATTAATAATCATTTTGAAGGAAAAATTCTTTCTGAAAGAAATTGTTTGAAATAGTGGGCTGCTCATATTGCCAGGGAGATCATGAGATGAGTTTTGTATTTAATTAGAGACATATTGTCCTTTATTTAAAATTTTTGATAGAATTAGTATTAATTTTGTTTCAAAGTTTTGCCATAAAATTCCAATTAATTCAACTCTTTCTAAATAGTGTTTAATATTGCAAAATAACTTCCTCTATCACATTGTCCCATAGCAGCTGCACTTTTGGGGCTATTCAATATTGATGAAAACATTTATTTCTATACCATTCTTTGTAAGTAACATGTCAGATATATCACAGCAGCATGTGCATCTATGCATGTTTTCCTGAACCTCTAGAATGCACCCACTGTTTTTCCAAGGTATGATGATCTCGTGACTTTCCTTTTGACTGTAGGCAACACATCATCAAACATGTCCTAGACAGTATCAGGACGAACATACTGTCCATCTATCCATGCTTTCCTGAAGTTCATTTTGTCAGTACTTCGCACAATATTCTTCCGAATCCCCTGGATACTTTCCCACATAACCGTTCTCAAAACAAACAGTCAGGGGTGAGAAAGGAATGAATCCTGTTGCCATTTCTATCATGGGTATTTGGGGAAAACAGTCATGCTTGGGATTCAAACCAACGACCCACTGGTCTCAAGTCATGTACGCTCTACTTTAAAACTTCCATGCAAAGGATTGATTGATTGATTGATTGATTGATTGATTGAATTGTGTTTTACGCCGCTTTCAACATTATTTCAAACATATCACAGCGACAGCTCACATATTCATGCATTTTCTGGGTTTCACCTGTACTAGCCTAGGGCTCTAAAGTGTCTTGCTCAAGGACACGCCAATGAAAATCCCAGTGGATACAGTGAGGCCTCCAAGTCATGAGTCCTACACTTTACCACTGAACCATGCAGGACCCCTTTCTATGCAAAGGAACAAAATATATTGATGATATTGGATATACTTTCAGATGTACTCCAGATGTAGAAGACCCAGGCATAAAGTTTTTTGAAGAACTTTTCAATACTGACTAAATGAGTATACAAAAGCAGCGACCCACCAAGATACAGCCATATTTGACTCCCAAAAATCAGATGTCTACTAGCAGGTTTTCTTCTTAAGTCTTGGGTTTGAAGAAAATTACTTCAGATGTCACTACGTCAGCCAATGTAAAATGGGTAACCCTGAGGTTCTGCAATTTAATAAAGGACCATAATTTGATCAATCTTGCTACAGATTCGCAAGATGGTTCAATCTTTTTCACTTCACAACAGGTATATATGATGTGCAACGACCGATCATTTCTTTTGTCTAATGAACACAAGGATGCGTTTGGAATCAAACTCCGCCAGATTCATTTCTAAAATTAAGAAATAAAGACAGCTTGCTTGTATTGTGGTTCAACGCCTTTTTAACAGCTTAGGTCATATCACGGCGGCCATTGTATCTACGCATGTGTTTCCTGGCTTTCTCACACCAGTACTTTGTTTCCTGGCTTTCTCACACCAGTACAACTACAACTTTCGTTCCAAGCCACTGACTACTTTCTTACATACACTACAGCAGTGGTGAGATGAAAAATTGTCCAACAGAATGGTTGCCTCACCCAGGAACATTAAAGACAAAAAATTACGTAAAGTATGTATACATTCATCACAACCAATATTGAACAAAGACAAAAAATTATGTACATTCTGCATTCATCACAACCACTAATTCTTCTCTCAGAAGTCAGTCTGTCATAATTTCGGATATCCATACATCTATTTCCTTGGTATGTCTTTATTGTTTTTTTTTGTTTTTTTTTTATGTACATCTCGATTTCTTAAAACCATTAATCCCTTCCTTCCTGCCCTCCTCCCTTATGCCTACTGTTATCTTACGCCCCTCCCCTCCCAAACTCTCCCACCCATTCCCCTCCTTACTTCCTCCTCTCCTTCCTATACCTCACCCTTCTTCCAACCCTCATTCCTTCCTGCTCTCCTCTCTCCATTTCTCCAACCGTAACATCCCTTCCCCCTCCCTCCTTACTCTACCCTATTTAACAACTCTAACCTCCCTACTCTGTCACTCTCTCCTCTTCCTTCCTCCACTTTTTCCCTTTCTTCCTCTCCTCCTTCCTTCTTACTCTTTTCCCTTTCTTTCCTTCTCTCCCTCCTCTTTCTTCCTTCTTCTGTCTTCCTTTCTATTCTCCTTCTATTCTACCTTCCCCTCTATCTCTTCCTACCTCTTCTAACCACCTCAATCTCTCTTCCTTCCGTCCTTATCCCTTCTCTCCCTTCTAAATTAAACTAACCTCACTACATCACTCAAATCACCCTTCTTATCTATACACTATACCTTCATATAAAATTTACCTACCAACCTATTCTACCTACCATGTTACTCTATTTTCAAACCTCCCTTGTCGACGAGCCTTAAAACCTCACTCATTCATTCATTCAACCTCCCTACTCAAACTTTGCTACTCGACCAATCAAGCAAACTCTACAAACCTGCCTACCAACCAACCAACTTATTCTCTACCAGACTACATAGCTACCTGACCTACCTACCAATCCAAGTATCTACCTATCCAAGTACCTATCTCCTTACTAATCTAACTACCTGCTTGCCGGCCTACTCTTTCTACCTACTGACTCTATTTACCAATATACACTACCAGCATACTCTACTTCCTACTCTTTCTACCGACCTACCTAGTGACTCTACCCTCCTACCTGCCCACTCTTCCTTCCTACATACACTACCAACAAACATACCCTACCTATCTATCTACCAAAATGCTTGTCTACCTACCTACCCACCTACTTTCCCTACCTACTGCCTCAACATACCAACCTACATACACTACCAACATACATATCTTCATCCTACCTACTTTTCCAACCTACCTACTGACTACTTGCGTGCTGCCTTCCTACTCTCCTTACCTACTCTACCCACCTTCATACTCTACCTAACTAATCCACTCTTACCTTTCTAGTATTCCTACATATCTTTTCTACTAGACTACCTACTCTCCTGCCTACCTACTCTACTTCTCTACAATTCTACTAACCCATCTACCTCTCTACTTTTCAAATCTACTTACCTCTACCTTCCTGTGTCATCTACCCCTCACACCTAATTTATATTCATTACGAACCTTCATTACCTAACACGTCTGTCTAACCTACCTACCCGATTGAATATCAACCCTACCTCCTCTACTTTACCTAAGTTATCTACTCTACCTACTCACTTAATCTATTAACCCCACTCCACCTACATTGCCTATCTACCTACCAATTCTACTCAAACAAAACTAACTGAAAAACTTAACTACGCTAACTATCTACATAATACCCCTCCCTACCCTAAACCCACCAATCCCTACCCAAAACCCACCAACCCCCACCCCTCCCCTAACCCACCTTTCCGATCTCCACAAACCCAACCCACAACCGATTGTCCCATCCCCATCCAAAATATATCATCCCATTTCAAAACCACCACAACTTTAACCAACCCACCTACCCCAAGAATAATTTCCCTCCCAATTAACTAAGTAGAAAAATTTGATACAAAAAATACATTAAAAATTTAACACAGAAGGATGTAGTAAAATGACATGAGGTTCCAGTATTCTTGGCTTGAAGACACAAAGCTCAAGCTTAGAAATCATAACTAGGGTTCTGCAATTGTGAGCATGCCTGTTATAAACAAAAACTAGAGTTAGAATATAGAAGAGCATAGAATAATGTACAAGTGGCTATAGCTAAAGAACATTGTCTACAGTGCTTCAACTGTAACATTTCTTTGCAATATGGCTTAAAAGTCTACGGTGTCTAATGAACTATCCAAATCCAGTGTTTTATCTAGGCTGCAAGATTGCGGAAATCCCGCATTTTTTGTAAATAATCGCCCACATTTTCTGACAGTGTTGGACAAGGCCCACACATTTAAAAATCACATCATAGGTTACATAATACCTCAAATTAAACCACGAGTTGAGTAAATCTGACAGAAAGTGCAACATCTCCTTACTGCCGATCATCAAGAGATTAAGTTTTAAGTCAGTGACCTTCATTTTTTTTTTTTTTTTTTTTTTTTTTTTTTTTAATTATTAAAGGATCTAAACTTATGAGTATGGACAGACAGACAGACATACTTCACTTAAAATGAGACATGAAAAAAACATTGGGAAGGCCAACAAAATGGTAATTTATTCTAAATTTGGGAGACTGGGACTCCCTCTTTACCCAATGATAAAACTGTGGTCTTGACCAGACTGAAAGCATTTTTATATAACAAATCAAATCTTGATGAAATAATGAAGTTTCTCCTGGAACTGTTTAAAACTGTGTTTTCGAAAGCTTCCTTCCCTGGAGTTGTCAAAAGTGGGAATTGTGTTGTAAATGCTAAATGGTTTTTGAAAAGTTTTAAATGCCTATATTAAATGAAAACGTTAAACTAGTGCTTCTTCATCGTTTGATCATATTTGACTAAGGACTACAATTCAAACAATCTTGGAGCAGGGTCGCTTTTGACCCAACAGCTATAATTTGAACAATCCTAGTGGAGACGGTCGTAAAATGATACTAAATACCAAATATTATAAGTTCTAGACCTAATGTTCTCCAGCAAGAAGAATTCTGAAATATAAACAAAAGAAAAACTTATGATCCACCAAATAGGGCTAATTTTGACCCAAGAGTTTTCTGTGATCCCCTTTTATTAATTTGCTGAAGCTATTCATTGGCTATACTCAAACTTTCCAGATTTACTTGTACTTGATTTTAACTCTTTCTGTTGTGAAGTAACGCTGTTGTTGACAATCGAACTTGCTAACTCTTAAAATGTTGTCCATGATTTCAAAGAAAAATCCTAACATTTGATCTAAATTTGATTTAATGTCTGGAAATTCTTCTAAGTCTTGATTTTTGTTTGCAGACAAACAATAACATCGGCACAAGTCTTTAAGCAATTTTTGCACTTGTTTACTCTTGTATTTAACATGCTCAGTACCCAACATTGCATTACATTATTTTCATTCTTTCTGGGTTAAAGATTTCCAATATAAATCATCACGTTCGACATGGATATTGAAAACTGAAATTTACTTCTTTAACAATCTGGGAAAATATCTCATTCAGTGTTTCACTTGTATAGTTCTGGAATAAAGATCCTGATCAACTCACTTTGCAAAAGATGATAATTATTTTTTTTACATTTTTACATTCTGGTCTCAGATCTTCAACACACACACACACACACACTTCTTATATACACGTCTTTGGCTTTTACATCTTTTCTTAAAATGTATCAATTGTCATTATTATTTTTCATTATAAATAAAATATTTCAACTTTTTTCCTCTTTTTTTTTTTTTTTTTTTTCCCTCTATTTTTATTTTCTTTTTTTTTTTTTTTTTTTATAAAATATTTCAATTTCTTTGTCATTTTATCTCCCCCCTTTTTTGAATGGTTGCTTTTCCTAAACAGATAGCTGGATTTTCATTTTCATTAGGGTGTAATCCCTTAATCTCTGCATGTTTCAAAGGAATTGGATAAAAATTGCAAACTTTATCATGTAAACCCCCCCAAAGGAAAAGTAAATAAATGAAAATTTTCAACTTTAAAAGGCTACTTTTCCCTTACTAATGGCCAGGTGGTTTTTTTTTTTACTTTGAAAATCAATAGGTTTCAAGCTATTTGATGATACAAAGGAACTGTGAAAGTGTCACAAAAACTCTGGCCACAATGCAGAGTTGACTGATTAAACAAGAAATGTAAATGCTTAACTTTATATGGCTACTTTTCCTTTACTATTTTTTTTTTTTTTTTTTTTTTTTTTCAAAATCAATAGTGTTCAAGCTATTGATGATATAAAGAAACTTTGTAAGTTCACAAAACAGACAGACAGATAAACAGACAGATGACTGAAACCACACCATGACAAACTCTGCTGGCTTTTAGTCAGTAGAACTAAAAAGTGCTGGCTTTATCATGTAATCAAGATATTTTTTTTAAACTTTGGCTGGCTATTTTTCCCTAATCATTTTTGAATGGCCTTCATTTCTGATAGGGTTTCCAACTAGTTATACTAGAAACTAAAGCTTTATGAGTAATGGAACAAAAATATAAATGTATTACATTAACAGGAAAATCTAACGTTCTGACAGACAGACAGTGGATGAAAACCAATCACAATTGCTCACCTATGGTCACTTTGTTCCCATGTGAGGTTGAAAATAAAAAAGGACCAAAATATCTTTAAGTTCTTAAGGGGTCTCAACTGGGCTTTTATCTCGCAGCCCTATGGGTTATAAAATAAAGCAGAAAAAAAATTCACGTGTCGAACTATACAGATTTAAAAGTTATCAGAATGTAATTTCTCAAAACTTTCTCAAATTCTTTTCCCAAATGAATCAAGCTAAATTTAACAGGGCTTCAGTACTCAATGTAATAACTAATCAAAAAAACATTAAACCTTTACCACATAATCCGTAATTTTAATGACCTTGAAAGATAAGATTTTCAAAACATTGTTGAAAAAAAGATGAAAATGTTCCTTTTCCCACAATATTTTCTAATCTTTCAGTTCAGACAATTTTCGTAATTTGAGCCAAATTTATCTTCTTGTCTGCAGATGTTTTCAAAAACGGTAGTCTAAATTTTTGCCATCTGTAAAAAGTTAGCCCTTCACCACATAATGCCTTCTTTAAACGACATTGAGGAGAAAGGTCTTAGAAACATTGTGGGAAAAGGTGGAAAAAAAAAGGTTACCCTTTACCACACAATCTTGAGTTTCAACAACCCCGAGGAAAAAGCCTTTTGAAAACATTGTGGGGAAAGGAGAAAATGCTAGGTACCAGCATTTTTCTCTTTTTTCAGAAGTATTTTCTACCCTATCAAAGAAAGAAATCATCATTTGCACTACATTCAGTTTGCTTTCAATTTGGTCGAGTCTAAAACTTGTCGTTTGGGAATGGATTTAAGGTTGCCAGTGGCAGAATACCTGGGAGTTGTTGATTTGGATTTGAATATATCTCAACATGTAATAAAACAGATGTCATGATACAGCCAGGCTTTGATCTAACACATTACCTCATGCAGACTTTTGTTTTTGCAGAAGAACAGTGTTGAAAACAATGCAGTAACAGGGAGATAATGCTTATCATGACCGATTTCTCCTGTTGCCACAATGTCCTCAAATATATCATACAAGCCATGCTCTGTAAAAATAGGACTTAATGCATCTGCAAAATGTTTTGACCAATTTCTCCTGTGGACTGTGCCGGCTGACATGAGTCGAAACTTTTTGCTATTGGTCAACTCTCCGCGGCTCAAATGACTATTGCACCTCACAATTCAATTGGTTTTAAATAATAATGGATTTTATGGATCCATAATTATGTGATGGTATGATCCATACATTCTTGTGTTTTAACATCCTTGTAGGAAATGCCTTTCAAAAACATTATGGAAAATAGAGAACATGTGGGCAACAGGCATTTTGTCCTTTTTCCACAACATTTTCTACCCTTTCAAAGACAGATTCCATCATTAGAGCCACATTCTAAAAGTTTTCAATTACTACAGGGCTGAAAATAGCGCTGGTCCGAGGTCCGGGACCTACTGAAAAAAAGATCAGACCTGCAGAAAAAAGGTGAGAGTCTGATGGACCTGTCAAAATGGAGGTCGGACTCATTCAGTCTCCAAAGTAAAAAGTCTGATACCTGAAAATACATTTAGAATGACTAACTTTTAGAACAATCATTACAGTGGTACTTCAGGTCTGCTTTTTTTAGGGAAATCATCACGATAAAGTGAACTACTTTCAGTATGCCGAGCCATAGGATTCAAACTCGGAGACAGAAATTATGAAAAGAAAATTGGCTGTGGGTTTCTGTTGATGATGCAACTGGTCAAATGCCTTCCTCTGTATCTAAGAAGTATCTTTTGTTAGCTGATACATGTATATACTCTGTACTGGATAAAGGAACATCAAACTTAAAAATAGATCCCCAATAATCCAGGCAGCTTCAAAAGAGCATTAAATTGTGTACTGTATGAAGCATGATTGTTTGGGGCCAGGCATCTCTACATAAAAATATTCCAAATTTAAAATTTCCTGTTGGTTAATGGACTGCTCAAGTGTACTTTGGACCTTGATGTTAAGGGGCCAAAAGGTCCCGACCCAGTCACTTTTATCACTTTT
The DNA here is from genome assembly GCA_945859785.2 of Tridacna gigas. Taxonomy (NCBI): domain Eukaryota; kingdom Metazoa; phylum Mollusca; class Bivalvia; order Cardiida; family Cardiidae; genus Tridacna; species Tridacna gigas. Next base: position 25,576,690 of record OX244043.2, on the reverse strand, counting down.
ATAACTATTTTTCAGCCCTGTACTCATTGCAAATCGTTAGAACAATGCACTGTTTAATGTAAATATCTGTAATTATTTCAAGATATATGCTTATCTTATAATTTAAAAAAAAAATGGTTGTCATTTTGTTCCTAAGTTTTGTAATGAAACAAATTAATTTTTTTTATTTTTCTCAACAAACATTGCAAAGTACCTCTTACTGTCTTTAACCCTTTACCACACAATCTCAAGTTTTAATGACTTTGAGAGAAAAAAATATTCCACTATGTTTTCTACCCTTCCAACAATAAATTCTGTTTTTTTGAAGCACATTTATTTTGTCGTTTCAATTTGGACAAGTTCAAAATTTGTTGTTTGGGAAAGTGTCAACCTAATTGTCTATCTCTATAACTGTAGCTCATGGAATGTTCAATACCGATCACAACTTCTATGCAACAGAACAAAATATTAATAAAAGAGTGGATGTACATGAACTTTTTACCACATGACAATATTTTGGACCTGACCAAACTGAAAGCATGCATTGTGCAGATCACACAATAAATGCAACTCATATGATGGTTTCTGTCTTTGATGTAGTAAAACACATTGTGGGATAAGGAGAAAATGCTGGTTACTAGCATTTTATCCTTTTCCCACAATGTTTTCAAAAGCCTTCTTTTCTCAGGGTCGTTAAAACTCAGGACTATGTGGTAAAGAGTTAGTCAAAGAAATGAAAGAAATTACCCTGTATAAACAGTTGATGTATATGTCACAATACTTATTAAGGGTTATTATGTCTACAGGATAATGCAAAAAATGTTTGTGGCACAGGGGTTTAAAATTATATACTACCTCTTTCACTATTAATGACAACTTGATCACCTTTTGCAGACTGCATAGATCAAGATCAGACTGCACAGAATGTGCAGTCTGATTTTAATCTACACTGTCCACTACTCTTTTTTTAAACTATGACAAAGTTGTTTTCAATACAAGTGGCAATCTATTTTTAGAGCTCAGAAAAAAAAGGAATTTCCAGAGTTAGTAATGAAAGAGCTACAGGTACACTAAAGGTTAGTTTAAACTGTAGGTGCAAAACATGTATAAAAACATTGTAAACTAACTTGAAAACATCATGGTAAAAGTTCAGGCTTGTTTTGTGTCATTTCTTTACTGCAATCGAAAACAATCAAACAACCAAACTAAGTAGTTTAACAGCTGAGCAGTTAAAAACTATTGCAGGCTTGCTACAGATATGGTTGTATAAATGGATTTTCTCTTTAAAAGAACTGAAAACATTGTAAGAAAAGGACTTTCCCCTTTCCCCAGTATATTTTCTACTTTTTACAAACAAGTGATCTCAAAAGCCATTTTCCTCAGGCATTTACTCTTTTTCCCAACAATGTTTTCTACCCTTTTAAAAGCCAACTACAATTATTTCAGCCATACTTTTCATTCATAAATGTGTTCAAAAAAGAAAGTCCAGAAATTTGTCGTCTGGTAAATAATTAACTCTTTATCAAACAACAAAATTTCACTTAACCAAATTTGCAGACAACAAATTAAATGTTGGTAAAATGATGATTTCTGTCTTTGTTAGACTAGAAAATATTGTTTGAAAAGGAGAAAATGCTAGTCATCGGCATTTTCTCCTCTAACAAAGTTTTCAAAAGCCTTCTTTCTTAGGGTTGTTGAAGTCAGGAGTGTGGTAAAGGGTTTTAATATTCAGTCAAGACTGATTTTTGGGGTCTAAAAGTTATTGCATTGCCAGGAAGAGACTCTTTGCTCCTGGTTTATAACAAAGTAGCTGCCAGTGTAGCTTCATAGTAACTGGAAAAGCTCTCTGCAGTTAAGTGAAAGGGGGCTTAATGCATTTCTGAAAAGTATCAACCCATGTCAGCCTGCACACTGCGCAGGCTGACCTTGGCCAAAACTTTTTGCCACTGGGCAATTTTCTACAGTATCATGTCAAAGGACCATCTTACCTCATGATTCAGTTTTTTTTTTTAAAAAGTGGCTATAATGAATTTATAATTATAAAATATATATTTATATGTGATGACTTGCTTGGTATTATGCATCACAAAGATACATTAAGTGCCATTTTAACAGAGCATGATTCATTTTTAACTTGGCTCTTCTTGCCTTCAACTTGGTACTAAACTCTGTTTTGCCATTTGTTGCTGTTTGCAGTCTGATCTTGATCTACACATTCTGCAATATATTTTCATGATCCCATGATGATGAAAGGAGTTACTCATTATATCCTTACTCCTGACCTTTATGGAAAATATTGTGGCAAAGGGTAAAAGAAAAATTAATAGTAAAAAGCATTTTGTCATTTTGCAACAATTTTCTAACATTAATTCTAACTTTTCTGTTGTCTGCAAATATGTTTCAGAGGTAAGTGACTTAGATCAAAGACTTACCTGAAAACTGCAGCCATGTCCATCAATTACATCACACAACCTTAGGTGCCCATCACTGTATCGTCTTCTTCAAGAATATGCAAACAACGAGAGGTTGTAAGTTCAACTTCATACATCTGTAAATAAATAAAATTAATGCAAGTATATTTTTTTTTTGATTTCTATAACGTGCTAGAAAGAGACCCACATCCCACTCCTAACATTTTTTGGGAAAAGTTATTCACACAGATATGAAATTAGAGTGTCCTTCGGTTAGACTGGGGACATATTTGAATAAATGATCTGTCTCTCTTTTGTAAGTAAGACAATGTTGAGAGCATCAAATACCAAACAGTAAATAATCAATCCACAATTGATTTCTTACTGATTTACTTCAGAGCAGGCCTTTTAAAAATCACCTAGGCCAAGCCAGGTAGCACAGTCTGTACAGACCTCCAGATAAGAGGGAATGATTGTATTCTAAATGCATTATTTCTCTTCAAAACCCTATGTTGTGGGTTAAGACTGTCCTAACTCTTTACCAACTGACAAATTCTGGACTGGACCAAATTGAAAGCATTTGCAGACTACAAATTAAACATAGCTCAAATGTTGATTTTTGTCTATGATTGAGTAGAAAACATTGTGGGAAAAGGAGAAAATGCTGGTTACCAGCATTTTCTCCTTTTTCCACATTGTTTTCAAAAGGTCTTTTCCTCAGGGTCATTAAAAGTCAGGATTGTGTGGTAAAGAGTTAAGTGCCTCTGATCGGACAATGTCAAACTGACACATTGTTGTCGTTATGGGTTTTCACGTTTTTTGCAGCGATCTATTTTTTCATGTCCAGAAATTTTTGGATATATATTTCCACATGATTTTACATTAATTTTGTCATTTTTGGTAACAGCTAACTTCAAGACCTATCATTTTTACACCAGATAGGTGGATAAACATCATTGTCCCAGTTTTCATTAATGGCAGGCCAGCTCATTTAGCTGTGATAACAGTGATACCTGCGTCCTTTACACTTGATACAGACTATTTTATGTCCAAGTTTAGATCTTTGTAGAATCATTTATAGGCAACGATGCTCCTTCAGCCTTCCTTTTACTAACTGTGGGCACAAACATTGTCAAAAATAGAGTCGCTAATCTTATCTGACACGATCAATGTATGATTCATCCGCAGTTGCTAGGCGATTACATGGATCTCAATTTTTCAGAGGTTTTACATTGAGATGAGTAGAGCCAAGAACTCACAAAAAATTCATAAATGAATGTCGAAAGATTTTTCAGTGTGATATACCCACATCATCCACCTTCTCCACATCATATTTTTCTGTGTCAAATTAAAATTTCTTTTGAAAATGGTGCCAAATACAAAGCCTACCAGTTACAAGTATTGTACTGTATTTATACACCACAATCATATCACAATATACTGTCGCATCAGGTCAATATATCAGTGATATTGACCCAATTCTAGTTTTAAAGACCCTGAGTACGACCTTTTGAAAAACTTCATGGAAAAAGGAGAAAATTTCAGACAAATACTACCATTTCTGCTAAATTTTGTCGTTTGGTAAAGAGTTAATGTATATGAGCCATGCTATGTGAAAAGGGGGCTCACTGCATGATGCATTGATCCATAAAGTCTATTTTGTCTAACAACTGACTGAATCATGAGATGTACTGGTCCTTTGACATACCAAAAATTTACCAAAAGCAAAAAGTTTCAACCCAAGTCAATCTGCACAGACTGGGAAGGCTGACCCAGATCGATACTTTTCGCAGATCCATTAAGCACCCTTTTCAGAGAGCATGGCTCATTAGGTAAGTTTTGCCATATTTTTTTCAAACCTAAAGACAAATGTTCTTAACCCTTTACCACACAGTCCTGAGTTTTAACGACCCTGTGACTTAAACCTTTTGAAAACATTGTGGGAAAAGGAGAAAATGCTCTAACCTTTCTGATAAAAATCCGATCATTTTAGTATCAGTTCATTTGTCGTCTGCAGATGCTTTGAATTTGGACCAGTCTAAAATTTTGTCGTAAAGATAAAAGAAGTACACTCTATTGAGGTGTAAAACTAGTCCCACTCAATCATTTTTGTTTTTGCTTAGAGTCAAGTAGCTGCCAGTGTAGATTACAAGTTCTATGCAGCTTTACGTTGGATCAAACTGCAACTAGGTACTGAAGTGACCAAAATGTCTCTCCAACTCCTGTTTTGTCTTCACTTTCATCCTCCAGAGTATCTATCAATGTTACCAATGGTATTCAGAATTACTCATGAATTCTGTAGGTAAACTTTTTATGTCATTAATAGAACCTCCTTGGAAGACATTGTGGCAAAAGTTCAAACTGAGAGTAATGAGCACTTTCTCATGCTGTAGGTTCTTTATTCCTGTCATGTTTTATTAATCCTTTCCCTCACGACAGATTTCAGATGCTTCTGAATTAAAAACATCTGCAAATAACAAATGCAAAATTGAAAATAATCCCTAAGTGTTTTGCTTGGATAAAATACATTGTGAGAATAGGAGAAAATGCTGGTTACGACATTTCCTTCTTTACCCACAATGTTTTCATAAGCTTTCTCCAACAGGGTCATTAAAACTTGGGATTGTTTGGCAAAGGGTTAAATTGATTGTTGCAGATTATTATAATGCTTATCTGACATACTTATAACAGTTCAAGTTATATTCTAAAATTCTGTCTTACCTCCATGTATTCCTCTGACTTGCTTAATTCACTTCCATTTCAACAGCTTAGTGGGCATGTCTCTGTGTTGTGCTTCGAGTGTTTCTGATTTGGTGACTGTTTATGAGCATTTATATGACTATTTTCATGCCATTCAGAAGTTGTGAGGTCCCTGAAGCCTTCAAAAATACACCAAATGGTTTGTCCCCACTGTGGATTAAGATGTTTCTCTAACCAGGAATTCAAACATGACAATTTATTATACAATTTACATCCCTCCCACAAACACACTACCATCTCATTCTTTTTCAGCAGATTAACATGACAGGTACAAATATGGTCAATAAGTTCGTCATTTTCCAATTCAATATCATAATCTTTCCACTGGCATTCAGTAGATGCTGGAGTTTTTCTTGATGAGGTAGTTTCTCCCTTTGTTACTGATAGGGCTGCCAATACGGGTGCAACCGGGGCTGGCATAATCTGGATGTGACTGGGTTCACATGGGCATTATTGCTGCTGACTAGGGGAAAGAAGTCCTTGGTTCCTTGGTATGAGGTACCCTGGAAATAGAAAATTGTATTGATTGAAAATAAATACAGACAAAATCTCTGTTATTGCCAAGGACCACTATTAAAGTAGCTTTTGCAGGCAACATAGATCAAGATCAGTCTGCACAAATGTAAGTCTTCTTGGCTACACTATTTTGAAATGGCCAGCCTGTTTGTTAGCCAATAATTTGATTTATCCACTCGATCTCTTTTTCTATACAAGAACATCTTAAACTCATCCCAACCGAAAGCATTAATTTTGCAGACAACAATATAAGGAGTCAAAGGATATAGTTTATCCTGGAAAGGACTGAAAACATTGTAGGAACATGTTAACATTTCTCCCTTCAAAGCACTGTTTCAGAAAGCCTACTTCCTCAGAGTTGTAAAAACAAGAGCACCACTTGTGGGTTCCAATGCTTGGCTGCGGATGCTTAATCTTCAGTGAAAATTCTGAGTCAAACAATAGGGCCATTAGCCCTAAAGTGCTCACATGAGTAAGGACATCTAGGATTGATACGGCTGGAAAGATCCTGGTTGTGATGATCTAAAACGCATGAGTGTAAGTGATCTACTTTTTCACCAATTTGACCTATTTTTGAATTTTGAATCTGGCTCAATATATTGCCTCTAGAGTGCACAAAAGTTTTTCTAAGATTCGACCCCATGGCCTACTTTTTGACCAGATGTGACTCAACATCAAACTTTTCTGAAATATCATTTAGACAAACATTCTGACAATGTTTCATGAGTATCAGAGTGCAAATGGCCTTAAGCCTTTAAACAAGGTTAATACGAGTATCAGGCTGAAAATGTGGCCTCTAAAGTGCACACAAAAATTTTCTAAGATGTGGCCCTGTGACCTACTTTTTGACCCAATGTGACCCAATTTTGAAGCTGTGCAAATTTTTTTTCAACAGATATTCTGACCTGGTTTCATGAGTATCAAGTTAAAAATGTGGCCTCTAGAGTGCACACAAGGTTTTTCCAAGATTTGGCTCCATGACCTACATTTTGACATGACTTGACCCAATTTCAAACCTGTTTGAGATTTCATCCTGATAAATATTTTAAGTTTCATGAGTATCAGGCTGAAAATGCTGCCTCTAGAGTGCACAAAAGGTTTTTCTAAGATTTGGCCCAGTGACCTAATTTTGGACCTGACATGACCGTATTTCAAACTTGTCCAAGACTTTAGCCAAACAAATATTCTTACCAAGTTTCATGAGAACTTAGCTGAAAATGTGGCCTCTAGAGTGCATACAAGGTAAATGTTGACGACTGCATGATGCACGACCGACACAGCATGATAAGAAAAGCTCACCTTGAGCACTTTATGCTCAGGTGAGCTAAAAAGGGGGTATAACTGTATCTAAAGTACTTTGATGGTTACCTGCTCTTATGGTATTCATTGCCCTTTTGATAATTAACAACTTTTCAAAGTGTAAAGCAAGTATTTTCCATAGTAACAGATATATTATAAAATGTTGAAGTTTTCGTGCAACGACGCAGATGATGCCAGGGCTAGGACAATACCTTGATGTTTTATTCAAAAAGAGTCTATCTGGTAAATGGTTTAAAGACCATAATTTAAAGACTGCTACTTTATCTTGTATTTCTCTGTATTATCCTTGTTGCACTCGAGAATGTTGCAATTATTAGCAAGTGATTCATGACATATGTATTCATTACTGAATTTTGCATACAATCACTAATAAAATACAAGAGCACCGCATGCGGGTGCCAAGGCTTGGCTGCTGATGGTTGATTTTATAACTCCATCAGAAATACTTTGATGGTTACCTGACCTTGTTGTAGAGGTTCCCCTTTTGATGATTAACAACTTGTCCAAGTTTAGAGCAAGTATCTTCCATAATAACAGAGATATAATAAAATGTTAAAGTTTTCGCCTCAGTGTGGAGCCTAAAAAATCAAGAACAATAATTATCGTAATACTTCAATTCAGTGTCAGTGTACCATTAAATAGATATCAAGAGAGATAACTGATTCTAAGAAATTTCAATTCCAAAAAGGGGCATAACTGTGTCAAAAATATTTTGATAATTACCTGCCCCTGTTTGGCTTACCCTTTTGATAGTTAACAACTAGTCTGAGTTTAAAAGTCATTATCTTCAGTAATCACAGAGATATGGTAAAATGCATGAGAATGACACAGACCAGGATAACAACTCCAGGCTATGACAATACCTTGATGTTTTCTTTGAAAACCATCAAGTCAAACTAGAACTGTTGCAAAGCGGACAAATACCCCACACCAGCTCTTTGTCACTGAAGCAGCACAATCAGAGAATGGAAATGATTTTCAAAACTAAGATCCCTATTGACCTTGACCTTTGACTAGTGTGACCAAAAAACAATAAGGTACCACCTTGGGTCATGAGCAACACAGGTATAAAGTTTCCGGTTCCTAGATAAACAGCTGTTGAGTTACAGCACGGGAACTATTTTTCACCTGTGACCTTGACCTTTAACCCATGTGACCCCAAAACAATAGGGCTCCTCCTTGGGTCATAAGCAACACCAAAGTTTCAGGGTCCTAGATTGACAGCTTTTGAGTTGGAGCACAAAAACGAAAAAAGGTCTATCGACGGACAGAGTGTCAGATGGACGGGTGGGCAGACAGAGACACTTCTTGCCTCATACAGAGATGAACAATCTGTGCAAGTTTCATGAAAATCCAACTACAAATGCAGCCTTTATTGCGTAAACAAGAAATTAAAATTTTTATCTTTAAATGCCTACTTTTCTCACACTGGTTGTCAGATTTTTTGGAAAATCAATAGGGTTCCAGCTAACTATGCGATAAACAATATGTGCAAATTTCACGAAAATCTGATAACAAATGAGATTTTATCGCATAAGCAAGAAATTGAAATTTTTAACTTTATATGGCTACCTTTCCCACACTGGTTGTCAGATTTTTTTGAAAATCAATAGGGTTCAAGCTATTGATAAGCTAAACGAACTGCAAATTTCATGAAAATCCAACAAAAAATGCAGACTTTATCATGTAAACAAGTAAAGACTACCGGACCGACAGATGATGGAAACCATGCCCTGACATAAACTCTGCTGGCTTACAGCCAGTAGAGCTAAACTAGAGGCCCTTGAGGGCCTGAATTGCTCTACTGGCAGTGATTTTGCTTTTTTTCTAGCATAGCATAAAATATGAATTCATGATGCAAAAAGGAAAAAGACAAACGCACCCAAAAAATTGAGTTCAATTGGGTTCGGCTTTGCACAAACTACGATAGATGATTTTCAAAATACTGTAATGAACTCATAGTGGCATTATCTTCGACAAATGCCACAAAAAGAGGGTGATGCTGTTGCAACTGGTCTTGAGCCTACAAAGACAGCTCAAGTCAGCATGGTGAACTGAACAAATAGAGAAAAAAAATTGAAGTACAATTTTCTCTACACCAGCTGTTTGGGATTCGGTCAAATTTGATAGGGTTTCAGTTCTCATTGTATATTAAACAATCCCTGCAAGTTTGAAAGAAATGTGACTTATAATGTGGACTTTGTTGAGTAAACAATACTAAGTCGTCAAATAGCTGCTTCACCTGAACAGATTACTCAATTTTCTTCATTTTTAATAGAGTTCAATTCCTTGATGATACAAATAATCTTTGTAAAAGAATTAGATAAAAAATGCAGACTTAATTGCATAAACAAGAAATGTAAATTTTCAACTTTAAGTGGCTCCTTTTCCCATACTGGTGGTTGAATGTTTTTCAAAATCAATAGGTTTCAAGCTACTGAAAATATAGAGCAACTGTTCAAGTTTCATGAAAATTCAACCACATAATGCTGATGTTATAGTGTAAAAAAGAAATAATGATCAACAGGGTCAAGCTATTGATGAGATAAACTGTGCAAGTTTCATGAAAATCAGACCAAAAATGCAGACTAAGTCATTTAAAAAAGAAAAGGAAAATTTGAACTTTAAATGGCTACTTTTCCCATACTGATTGTCAGATTTTTTTCAAAATCAGTAGGGTTCAAGCTATTGATAAACTGTAGAAGTTCACAAAAATTCAACCATAAATGCAGACCATCGCGTGAACAAGAAATTAAAATTTTGATCTTTAATTGGCTACTTTTCCCACACTGATTTTCAGATTTTTTTTCAAAATCAATAGGGTTCAAGCTATTGATGAGATAAACAAACTGTGCAAGTTTCAGTAAAGTCCGCCCACATTTTAATGCAGACTTTACTGCGTAAACAGGAACTGAAAATTTTAAACTTTAAATGGCTACTTTTCCCACACTAATTATCAGATTTTTTTCAAAATCAATAGGATTCAAGGTATTAATGAGATAAAAAACTGTGCAAGTTTCATGAAAATCTAACCATAAATGAAGACTTTATTGGGTAAATAAGAAAAAGACTAACAGACGGATGGATGGACAGACAGACAGATAGACGGACAGACAGATGGATGGACAATGGAAACCACACCATGACATAAGCTCTGCTGTCTTACAGCCAGTACAGCTACAAAATGATTGTGGTATATTCACTGTATGAAAATATATGAAATAACAAGAATTCCAAAATGTGACGGGACTAATAACAAAAATCGCAAAGTCTCATGAATATGGTGGTCTCAATATGTGTATTCCTGATTTGGATGGTCACATGATTTTACATTTGTGTGATGTAAACAAATACATGTACATTAGACCTCTATTTAAACTTGATACTATAGACAAGGTATAGCTGGTATTCTCGCATGCATACATGGACACATTGAAGTCTCTCTCTCAGAAAAACAACAGGCCCAACTGACTGGCAAGAAAGGACCTACTGTTGGTCCTCTTTAAAAATCACTGGCCTCGGGCCGACAGACTGGCATTTGTGTGGAGCCCCGGTTTAGCACAGGTTTAACTCTTTGCCAAATGACCAAGTTTTAGACTGATTCAGCTTAAAAACATCTTGAGTTGACAAATTAGATAATCACAACCATTTGTAATAATATGAGTGCCATTTAACATAAAAACACCATGATCTAAATCAGGCCGCTTTTTTTAACTTGATGTTGATTAGAGACCATCATTTTTGGAGCATGCTTGTTTATTTTGGCTTCCCAAAGCTTCGCTTTACTGGAAGTATTTGTCTGCTTGGATTGCAACATGAGGCAGTTGCCGAAAAACAAAAGTTTTCTGTATGTTTTTACTTATTACTTTAACCCTTTACTACAAAATCCCGAGTTTTAACAACCCAGACAAAGAAGCCTTTTCAAAACATTGCGGGAAAAGGAGAAAATGCTGGTAATCAGCATTTTCTCCTTTTCCCACAATGTTTTCTACCCTTTCAAAAGCCAGTTTTTATTTTCAAGTCATAATTACTGCGTTGTCTGCCAAAAAAGTCATTTTGGGCAAGTCTAAAATTTGTTCCTGTGGCAAGGGGTTAAAACATTTATTTTACATCGACTGGAAAACAAGTTCCTATAACTCGTACTAATCTCTCTCGATTCTGCTTCCTGGGAACTAGACCAGTACTCGCTCCAATGTGTAGGCCAATAATTAAAGAGTCCACAAGTTCATAACCGCTCCAGGTTATAGCACTCAGAACCTTACGATTATGAGGCCAGTGCTCTACCTCACAACAATGGACATCATGCTTTTATTTACACTTCTCTCTCCAATCAATTGATGATTTGTAAACTATTGCTCATCTTAACCCTTTAGCAACAACCCCAAGGAAGAAAGCCGTAAAAAACATTGCAGGAGAAGGAGAAAAAGCTGGTAACAAACATGTTTACTTCCCTTCCAAATATAAATCCAAACATTTGAGACACATTTTATGTGTGGTCTGCAAATAATTTAATTTGAACAGGTCAAAAAACCTGTGTTTACTATAGGGTTAATTTAGTGACAAAACATTTTTAAATTTTTGCAATATTATAATCAAAATATTCAATAGCCCCTTTAATTCCCTACAAAACAACAAAATTTGGACACGTAAGCATTTGCATGCGACAAATTTAATGTGGCGCAAATGATGATTTATGTCTTTGGTAGGGTAGAAAACATGATTGGAAAAGGAGAAAATGCTGATTACCAGCATTTTCTCCTTTACCCACAATGTTTTCAAAAGCCCTTTCTTTCCGGGTTGTTAAACCTCGAGATTGTGTGGTAAAGGGTTAACATGTTCGATATTTTGGAAGTTTGATGAACAGTTAGTAGGTTGGCAAAATCACTGTAATTTCATTGATACTATGTGCAAAAAACCGGTTGGGACGATCAATCCCGGGCAAACAAACTTGGGAACGAAAAGGACCCACCCGTACTCGTCAAAACAAAGCACTTTGACTTTCACATTGTTTTCAATTCATGATGCTTTTGATTTCAATATAACCCAAGCGAAACTGTTCTATAACAACAATAATCTTCAAAAGATGTGTATTAGGGCAATATCTTTGAGAGGAAAATATGAGGGCTGCAGCGGGCCAGGCTGGTGCAACCAGCATGGTAACTGGTTTCTCTTCAAGTACTAAAATACGAATAAGACAGCAAAACAGCCTATGATAATTTGCATTTACCATGCTATTGTAGATCATTCAGGACTACAATCCAACAAGGAATTCAAATACTAAAAGGAATCCAAACTTACTTTTTTCCCTTCCGAGTCAACATGGCTTCCCTTTGCTCGCCATCCCGCTTTCATTTTGTCCGTTTCGATTGGTTCAAGTATACCACGTGTGAAACTTTGTCTGCGCATGTCCTATTTGAAAAATCCGATCTAGCACAGGATAGTGCACGTGAAAAGGTGAAAGGCGAGATTGAGACAAGTTAAATGGGGATTTTTTTAATGTTGCTGGTGAAAAGACACAAAACAGTACATGTTCCAAATTGTTATATATTCTAGGAACAAGAGGCCTGTGAGGGCTAGAACCGCTCTACTGGCATTTAAGTACAGGCTCAGGTTTTTACAAAAAGTTGTGGGGGTAGATCTATAATGAGAGCTGATATGAGTAAAGCTATTCTTTTTCATGTTAGTTTCCAAAAATACATGCAGGACGCTCTTGACCAGCTCAAAATGCATTTTTGATTAAAGGACAAGGAACTTTTGACCAAATAATCCGACGGTTTGCAAAAGAACCCATCTCTTATGAATATCTACAAACTGTGTGGGTTTTGTAAAAAGCGAAAGTAAAATGAAGGCTGTAAGCTATTCACAAGCTGAAAATGCCATTTTTTTTAAATTCAAGAGCATGTAATTTGTGACTCCATGATCCGATTTTGCTCAATTTTGAAAGGAGCCAAGCTCTCATAAATATCCAACAACGTGACTTTCGAAGAAAAGATTTGAAGAAAATTGTACACTATAGATCTATGCTATTAACAAGCTCAAAAGCGCATCTTTTTAAAATTCAAGGACAAATACTCAAGATGATGATCCAGTTCTGCTCATTTTCAAAAGGAGCCAACCACCTATGAATGTATGCTCAGATGCTCAGATAAGCAAAAAAAAGTTTTTGGAAAAGGGGAAACTTAAATTAAAATGTAAAAAGAACTTTGAAGTTATGACCAAGATCAGCTTCTTCAAGTCATAAATTTTCTGGGGGGTTGGGGGAGACACCCCCTCCCCTCTCTCGGCACTTCGCGTCTCGGTTAACTCTTTATCAAAATTTTAGACGGGTCTAAATTGAAAGCATTTGCAGACAAGCTAAATGTTACACAATTTAGGAATTTTTTCTTCGACATTGTTAAACAAAAAAACATTGTGGAAAAAGGATAAAATGCTGGTAACCAGCATTTTCTCCTTTTCCCACAATATTTTCAACGATCTCAAAGACAGAAACTATCGTGTTTGCCCCATTTCATTTGTCGTCTGCACACGCTTTCAATTTGGAGTGGTCTAAAATTGTGTTGTGTGGAAAAGAGTAAGTCAGAAGGCTTCTCTCTTAGAGTCCTTACAGTTTGCATATCAAATACATGTACATGGTATCTTACCGGTCTACAAGTAGGCATACAGTAGCGTTTTAACCCTTTACCACACAATATCGTGTTTCGACGATTGATTGATTGATTGTATGGTGTTTAACGCCGTTTTCAACATTATTTCATTTATATTGCTGGGGCCAGTGCATCTATCCATGCTTTCATGGAAATTCTGATATCAGTACTTCGCACAATATTCTTCCCAAGCCACCGCCTGCTTTCCCACATTACCACGAAACAATGGTCAGTGTGAGAGAGGAATTAATCCTGTCGCAATGAATATCATCAACCCTTGGAAAGAAATTAGCCGAGCCGGGGATTAAACCAGCGACCTCCTGGTTTCAAGTTCTGTAATGTACCCCTGCGCTACCTGACCTCTGCTGTTTCAACAATGCCGATGAACAGGATACAAGAAAATATCGTGAATTGGCTCCTTTTCCCACAATGTTTTCAATAGCCGTCTTAATCAGGGTCGTTAAAACATGGAGCCATGTAGTACATGTATATAAGATTTATAATTATAGCAACAAGTTCTTTATATAAACTACTGGACCAAAACAAATATGACTAAACTCTCAGGCTGCTAAGCGCGACTCACTGACATTTTGCGGACAATGTAGATCTAGATCGGACGGCACAGAGTGTGCAGTCTAATCTTGGATATACACTGTCCAATAAGAAGATGTTATTCTCAAAAAAATATGTTTGAAAAAGCATTTTGTGGTTTCTACTATCCGCATGAAAGATTCATTTAATTTTATTCAGCAGGATAAGGATTAAATAATGCGATTTGTCTCTGAAAGGTTAAAGAAACCCAGTTGGAAAGGGAGATAATGTTAGTAAATAGATATTTCTCTGTAATAGTACTTTCTCTTTTAAATCTCCCGTCGCGAAGCTGGGCGGGGGATTAGAGGAATGGCTTCGCCTGTTCATCTGTCCGTCCGTCCGTCTGTCTGTCCATAACACTTTTTTGTCCGCCCCATATCTCCTGAACTCTTTAAAAGATTTTCATTTAAGTTTGGTTAAATGTTCATCTCAGTGAGACGGTGGGCAGTGTACAAGATATATAACTCTGTCTTCATCAGTTTTGGAGTTATTGCCCTGTGTCATTTTACAAGTTGGGATTTTTGTTCGATGCATAACTTTCAAAGAATGAAAGTCATCATATTCAAAATTCATATGCAGATAAATCACACTGAGGGCAAGTGCATTGCTCAATAACCAGAACTGTTTCTTCATCATTATTGGAGTTATTGCCCTTAGTCATTTTAAACATTGAATTTTTGTCCGGACATAACTTTCAAGGTATAAAAGCTTCTGACTTCATACCTCAGGCACATATAGATCACACTGAGCATAAGTAAAGTACACATGATCCATAACATATTGACCTTACTGGAAGAAAATATGCATCTAACACATATCCATTGCCATTTAAAGTCACATTTGATGGCCGAGGTCCCTTTCATATTTGCAACTTTCGTGTATGTGGACTCGTATTTGCGGGTTTCGTTTTTTATAGATAATGTTATCAAGAGATTATACCGGTATTCCATTTGTTAAAAAAAAATCATCAATGCAACCAAAGATATATATGAAAAGATGATTTGGTATTTTATGTCCGTCAACACTATTTCAGTCATGATACGACGATGAAAAGGTAATTATAAAAGGCTCTGTGCTGTCTAGGTCCATCTGTGGCGGGGGATATACATTAAGTGACCATAAATATTTCATCAAATTCCGAATTTCCATTGACTTACATGTATTTTTCAGTGTGCGAGAAAATTAATTATGCTGCAATCATAATAAAAATAATACTGTTAGAAAGCTAGACTACTGGAGCTATTTACATTGATATGCTCTAAATGTTCGTCGCCTGACATCAAAGTTGTAGCTCTCTAAAACACAGCGGTGTTATTTTTCCTCTAAATTTTAGCAACGTCGCCATTGACGTCAATGTAAAACCTTTTTTTTTAGAAAATAATGACTTCCTTTTTAACGGCTGCTTTTATAGTATACCGATATTACGTTTTATCGAGTATGAAAATATATATTTCATGTGAAATTCATTTTTTCTGTATTTTCATATTAGTTTCATAACAATAGCTTCAGTCTTTAGGCCACAATGGATTAAAAAGTAAAATTGGAAATACATTTAGGTCAATGGGGATTCGGACAATTTGGTGAAATACTTAGGGCCACTGACTGTAGCCGTCCTTCAGACTGCCTTTTTGTTTTCCACAATATTTTCAAAAGCGTACTTCCACAGCAGAATCGTAAAACACGGCACTGTATGACAAAGGTTTAAATTTTGCATGTTACATTTGACATTTGAGGTTGGTAAATGAGATCACCCTCCCACTGTTGAAAGTAACGTAAACCCTTAGGCTTGAGGGCAAATCGATGCCTTTTGAGGGCAGTACAGATCAAGATCAGACTGCAGAGATGATGGAGTCTGGTCTTGGATCTACGCTGTCCGATTCGGCTTGATTTTTATCTGCAAAAAAAGAACACTGGAATCGCAATTTTTTGGGGGTCTTTTTGCTACTCGCAGGAAACTGTCATTTCAAATTATCGAGCAGTGTAAAAAGTTAATTTGCTCGTAATTGTTTCCGTTCGTGAAATTTCAGTCCTGTCGTCATTATGAAAATTCAAACTTGGTGCAGAAAATTTTTTTCTTTTTTCCTTTCGTTTCGTATCTGACTGATTTTAAGGACCTTGTGGCAAAATGAGAAATGACACATTGAGAGCAATTCCCGCTAGATCTGCAGCAGATGATTTTGAAGATACATGAGCCATGCTCTGTGAAAAGAGGGCTCAATTTATCTGCAAAAAGTATCGACTAAGGTCAGCCTGTGCAGTCTGCACAGGCTGACATGGGTCGAAACCTTTTGCTATTAGTCTATTTCTGCGTGTCAAGAGACCACTCCACCTCATGATTTAGACTAATGGATTTTATGGATCCATAATTATGTGATGACTTGCTTGGTATAATGCATTACGGAGATGTATTAAACCCCTTTTGCCAGAGCACAGCTCACATGTATCACGTAATTCATCGACAATCTACAAGAAGCTTTAATCCGAAAATACAAGCGAAACAAAGGAAGAATTACACATAATGAGTAATGTCTCCTTTTTCTACAATGTTTTCAAAAATGGTCCAATGCAAGCTGCACAATGTCTTCTGTCTGAGCTATAGTCTTAACTCATTACCAGGTGACAACATTTTAGATTTGTACAAATTGAAAGAATTTGCAGACGACAAATTAAATGAAGCTCTATTGACAGGATTTGTCTTTGAATGGGTAGAAAACATTTAAGGAGGAAAAGGAGAAAATGCTGGTTATCATCATTTTCTCCTTTACTCACAATGTTTTCAAAAGCTTAGTACCTCAGGATCGTAAAATTACGAAGTTGTTAATTGAAATTAAGTTTATATAGAATTTGCATATCGACTTACAATGTCAAATTATTGAACGCACCAGACTGAATGGAGCCTGGTCCATATGGCTGTATCTATTAGAGTATATTGCAAAAATAACTGAGATCTGTGCTACATGTATCTGAAAATAAGTTGTTTTTTTTTTTCTCTCTCGTTCTGAGTTAAAGTGTACCTTCTCTCCCTTCAAAAAATGATGATGTTAAAATATTCAAATATGAACATACAAAATTAATAAACTGTTGTTAGGAACCATCCAAGCCGGGTCAATATTGGTTCTATCTAAAAGAGTCAGTAGCAAAAACTGGAATCCACTCTGTCTGATAATACATTTCTACGTTTTGAGTTACCTCTTTACAGGTCAACACAATCGTTGCACTTACCCAAATTCAAAGCATTTGAATACCACAATTTTGAAAAATTTAGACCAGTCCAAATTGAAAGCTTTTGCAGACGACAAAATAAATGTGACTCGAAAATCGAAATTTGTCTTGGGAAGAGTAGAAAACATTGTGGGAAAAGGAGAAAATGCTGGTTAGCAGCATTTTCTCCTTTTCCACAATGTTTTCGAAAGGCTGCTTCCTCAGGGTCGTTAAAAGTCGGGATTGTGTGGTAAAGGGTTGAATAAAAATTTCAAGATGATAGTAAAAAAAACCCGAATAATGATATTTCATACCTACTTCTTTGTAGAACAACATCTCCTTATCGGACAGTGTAGATCAAAATCAGACTGCACGTTCTGTGCAGTCTGATCTTGATCTACACTGTCCGCAAAAGGTCAGTGAGTCGCGCTGAGCAGTTTAAGGGTAACAGAGTACCACATCCCATCCTAACAATCAAAGCGTTGAAAACACTGGTGTGGCATTTGTCAAGGGAGCCATTGTGTTTTGTGTGGAATTAAAAACCTGAAAAATAAACAACAGAAATAGCCATGCAAAATCCGATAGAGAAGGGTGCAATCTTGTGGGACGAACAAGGCCGGGCGAACATACCCTGGGACGAATAAGCCAGGAACGAACTGGTTTTGGGACGAACAAGCACGGTATGTGTGTATCATTACGCCACTATAGAAGGCCATAGCGGATCAAGCTATTTTCGATGAAAAGGAAGTATTTCCACGATCGATGGCCTAATCCAATTTATTGTAATACGCCATTTTCAATTTCATATCTTAGTGCAATCGAAACACTTGTTTGTCTCAGAAAAATAGATATTAATTGGGTTTACTTCCTTCGGTTTTGCACAAACTACGATACATGATTTTCAAAATGCCGTATTGAACTCATAGTGGCATTGTCTTCGACAAATGCCACAAAAACCAGATGATTTTAAAATAGTCAAATACAAATGAGCAATGCTCTGTAAAAAGGGGGCTCATGGCATCTGCAGAAAGTATCGACTCAGGTCAGCCTGCACAGTCCTCGCAGGCTGCCCTGGATCGAAACTTTTTGCTTTTGGTAAATTTTGGACATGTCAAAGGACCATTCTGCTGTAGGATTCAGTCGGTTCTTTGACAAAGTGGATTTCCGGGATCAATAATTATGTGATGACTCACTTGGTATCATGCATCGTGGAGATACATGTATTAAATCCCCTTTTGCAAGAGCATGGTTCAAATACTTAATACGTAAATAGCCTGTATATAGAATACACCCAAAGAGCGGTCATCTGCAGCAAGGACAAATAAAACAAGGTTGCAAAAAGGAAGTTATTTGTTATTTGAATTTTTTTCTCAGGAATATTTGTAAAAGAGGCGTCAAATCGGATTAGAAATTAGATCACTGTCTGTCACATATTTAAATCATTACGTCGTCTAGTAGTATTGTTGTATGAAAATACAGAAATGTTTTACAGAAGGGAACTGTTAAGGTTTCAGTGGATTGTATCTCTAGATGTAGAAAGATGACGAGTTTATATAATAAATGGTGCCCTTTTCCCGTTGGTAAAAGCGTTATTATATACCAATATCACCATGAGAGACGGAATTAAAGAATATCCTTTATAAGTGCAGTATTATTCGGATAGTCCGATCAACGGATAAGCCAGTATCATCTGCCTGAAGAGGGATTCTACCTCTCCAGATTATGCAACCGTTTTCTCTTTTTTTTTATCGTGGGTGGAGGCAGTGTAAAATGTTAGTGTGAGCTACTAAACTTTAATTCTTTAGCAGATGATTAGGACGCGTCCAAATTGAAAGCGTTAAAATATAACCAGCAGACGACATGTTAAATATGGCTCAAATGATTGAATTGGTCTTTGAAAGGGTAAAAACATTGTAGGAAAAGGACACTATGCTTAATATCAGAACTTCCTCCTTTTCTCTGCATGTTTTCAAAGCCACTCAAGGGCTTTTTCAGAATGACCACAACAATGTTCTAAATACCGCCTATTACAGTAAGTTTAAATATACAGAGATACACCTATCTTCGAGCATCTTTGTGCCACCTACCCCTGTATTTTTTTTTTTTATCACCCGCTTCATTTTCATTGAACATACTAGCGCAAAAGAGAAAAGGTTAGCTTACACGTTCAAACCGCTTATTTCACTTTAACACTTAAGCTGCTGAATAAATGAAACGCAAATTTCTACTCAATACTAAAAGGCCAAACATTGCGGTTTCAAAGTTGATTTCACCGGAAATAAAATATCGTATCGGACAGTGTAGATCAAAGATCAGACTGCACGTTCTGTGCAGTCTGATCTTGATCTACACTGTCCGCAAAAGGTCAGGGGGTCGCGATAAGCAGCTTAAGGGTTAATCCTGTCTAAGTTTTACGTTTATTGATAGGTATTGATTGTTATCGTCGCTTTTTAATCTGATTGTTTTTAATCTGTTTTGACCCTTAGGCTGCTGAGTGCGATTGAATGCGCTTTTGCGGACAGTGTAAATTAAGATCAGATTGCACAGAACGTGCAGATACTTTTTTTTTTCCTTGTCGAAAAGTACTTTAACACTTAACCTGCTAAATAAATGAAATGAAACTTTCAAACCGATAGAAAATGCCCATATGTTGCTCTTTCAAAGTTTATTTTTTTGGGGAAAATATTTCCTTATAGGACAGTGCAGATCCAAGATCAGACTGCATGTCTGATCTTGATCTATACTGTCCGCTAAAGGTCATTGAGTCGCGCTTAGCAGCCTAAGGGTAAAACACCGCTGTTTAATGATCTGTACTATCGAGTACTATTTTTTGGTTGTTATTGTTGTTTTTGTTGTTAAGCCGCTGAGTAAAGGGTGGATCTCCCTTCATACGCTATTGCCGTGCATTCACGAATCTTTATGTCGCGATTTTGTGCGAGTCTTTGGTATGTTACACCGTTTTCAACATTATTGCAGGTTTTATGTGGGGACAGTAGACCTCTCCAAGCGTTCCGGGGATTTCTTTACCAGCACATACCAGCAACAAATGTTTCATGCCACTGGTCACTGTGTTAATGCAAGCTTACTGTATGATTTATATTGTCGACAGCAGAGCTCTTTACGGTCCTGGGCAGCTCAGTGCCGAAGGTGTACGATTTAAAACCTGGAGGAACCGGGTTAGATCCTCACTGGAACCACTGGGTTTTTCGTGGGTGTATCCATGGGCAAGACACTTCAGAGCCTCAGCTTATAAATAATTGAGTTGTCGTCTTGATATGCATGACTGTTGAAAGCTGCGTAAATCAATGATCAATCAATCAAATGCATTAACTTTAATCACTTCTCGTACTGAGTTCGGCCGATCTGCGATTCGAACTCTCAAGCCCTGGGTTACAAGCCTTGGGTAAATACAAGTGACTGCAGAAGGCAATGTTTGAAAATATTGTGAAAAAAAAGTTGATACGTGCTCGTTACATGTAATTTCTCCTTTTCTCATATGTTCTTTTTATGTGATGCAAAATGATATTTTCTATCGTCATCCCTCCATTGTTTAACATCTACATGTACAAGGTCTTGGCGCCTATTTGGCTCAGTCATTTGAGAAAACATAGGATTCCCAATCTGGAGGCCCCGGGTTCGAGCCTCACTCGAGCCACCGGGTCTTTCTTTGGAGTGTCCTTTGGAAAGATGACAAATATAAAATGTGACTCAGGCGTTAGGATCTGTCCTTGAAATATTAGAAAACATTATGGGAAAAAGAGAAAATGCTGATTACCAGCATTTTCTCCTTTTTCTCACAATGTTTACACGAGTTTTCTTCATCAGGGTGGTGAAAATACGAGACTGTATGGTAAAAGGTTAAACCGTTCATGATATGTAATAATGCTTACTTACATTAACTCATAGAGCTTAAGATTTTAATCAACGAAAGTAAGTATTAATTCTATTGTATACGAACTCTACAGATTTATTCAATTTGACATGACACGTTTTATTTCAGGCCAATCTACCATACATAACTCTAAGCTTGCCAATTAAAACTTAAGTCGTTCTGAGAGTGAATCAAATGTTTATGAAGTTAAATGCTATATCGTCTTCGATAGCCAAGGGTGAGGTACGCTACGTTACTCTATTCACAGGGTAACGTAATGATCGTCACGTTCTGTTAGAGATGATTCGACATTCGAAATAAATGCTCCTTTTCCCACAATGGTTTCAAAGGTTTTCTTTATCAGGGTCGTCAACAGTCGAATTTGTGTGGTAAAGGGTCAAGCTAAACTGCCCTGAAAAGTAAAAATAACCAACCACTAACATCTACATGTACCACCCAAGATTCTACTATTCTAGGTAAACATCTTTTGACATTTGTCGTGTCCAGAAAAACTTAAGCTTTTCCCATTTTCGCCCAGGCTGTTTATCTGGAAAATTAGAAATTAAATCTCGGTAATTTCCAGGTGAACTCTGGGTCGAATATCGAAAGTATTTAGTCAATCGTCAATGCAAAGACTTCCACTCTCCGACTTTTCGAGGAGTCAATTTACCTAGAACATTTCCTTGTAATTATATACTGAGCAGCCTTGCAGTTAACTCTTAGTCAGCTAAGAACGGCCCGAGGACTTTTTGCGGACAATGTAGATCAATATCAGACTGCACAGAACGTGCAGTCTGATCTTTGATCCACGCTGTCCGATAGGGAGATATTTGTCCCTCCAAAATAAGTTTGAAACAGCAGTATTTGGGTTTTTACTCTCGGCTTGAAGGTTTCATTTTAGTTATTTAGCAGATTAAGGATTAATAACGACGTTCTAATCTGAATCCTGAGCGTTGGGGAGCTATAACCAGTTTCTGGTAACTGCTTGTATTTTACAGAGGGTGGAACTTGAGCCAACGACCACCTATCCTCGAAATAGTCGCTCTGCCCTAGCGACTTACCAGTACATGAAACACAAAGAGAAAAAAATCTGAAAACAAACAAGGATCGTGTTATTAGTAATACACAATGCTTGACTTTAATCCGCCTTAATCACCACCATGTTGGTTATTACTTTAACAGGATTAAAATTAAACGAAAATTAAACAAAGGTTTTAGTGTCAACTCAAATTGATCCATGTGGGAATACAATTAACCTGCCAAAAAAGGAATTACGTTTAATATTCGTAACGTATCAGAAATCCCCCTGATTTGTTCCCAGAGATTTTGGGAACCATTTACCAGGTACCATCCTGCACACGACTTTTTCCGTGTGGCAGAATGCACTGGTTTAGACCTCCTTCTTGATATTAACCCTTAGGCTGCGCGACTCTCTGACCTTTTGCGGACAGTGTAGATCAGGATCAGACTGCACAGATCATGCAGTCTGATCTTGGATCTACACTGTCAGATAAGGAGATATTTACCCTCCCAAAAAAGGTCCGTGAAGTTGGCAGCCTAAGGCAGCCTAGCAGCGTGAAGTTGGCAGCCCAGCAGCCTAGCAGCCTAATTTTTTTTATTTCTTAGTGATTGTTATATTGACCTGAACTTTTATATAGGACCGTTTACAACCACTGAAACTAAATTTCAAGAGATATTATCCCGATATTAAGTTGCCTCGGATAATTCATTTTCTTAAACTTATTTCGACAATAATGTCGCTAAACAAGGTTTGCATGTATCAAAATAATCTTTACAACGATAATTACCCGAGGCAATCTAATATCGGGATACTATCTCTTGAAATTTACTTTTAATGGTTGTAAACGGTCCTATATAAAAGTTCAGGTCAATATAACAATCACTAATTAAAAAAAAAAAAAAAAATAGGCTGCTAGGCTGCTGGGCTGCCAACTTCACGCTGCTAGGCTGCTAGACTGTCAGCTGCCTGAATTGACAACAACCCAGACTTTTTTAACTTTTATGTTTCAATCGTTGTAAAGATTATTTTGATGCATGCAAAACTTGTTTAGCGACATTATTGTCGAAATAAGTTTAAGAAATTGAATTATCCGCAGCAACCTAATATCGGGATTATTTCTCTTGAAATTCAGTTTCAATGGTTGTAAACGATACTATATAAAAAGTTCTATGGCAATATAACAATCACTAAGAAATAAAAAAAAAAAATTAAGCTGCTAGGCTGCAAGGCTGCTGGTCTGCCAACTTCACGCTGCTAGCCTGCTAGGCTGCCAACTTCACGAGCCTTCCCAAAAATAACTTTAAGATAGCAATGTTTAGGTTTTTACTATCGGCTTGAAAGTTTTTATTTGACTTATTTAGCTGGATAAGGGTTAATGAAATCGAGTGAATAGATTGTTAATAGGTAAAAAAATTGCATACGTTATTCGGCTGGTCCCTGCTAACTTATATGCTCGCACATTATGACACCACTATACAAGCGATGCTATCGCTATTAGATACCCCGAAGCCTTTATTCACACCTTAAAACAAGTTTTAATACTCATTTTCCAGCACCTCTATGAACACCATAAAAACAAAACCAACAAAAAAAAACCCCCAATTATCTATGGCTATGATAAATTGTTTTAACTTGTTACCAGACGATGAAGTTCTTGACTAGTCTGTATTAGAAGCATTTGCAGACGACAAATATTTGTCCTTGAAAGGATGTGCATTGTGTGAAAAGGAGAAAATTTGGTTACCAACATTTTTTCTAATTTTTCCACAATGTCTTCAAAAAACCTTTCCTCAGGGTCGTCAAAACACCGGATTGTTTGGTAAAGGGTTAAGATGCATGGGTTTTCTTATTTTGTTTGCGCCCTTTGGCTACTTAGCGCTTTTGTGAAAAGTGTAGAGCAAGACCAGGCTGCAGTACGGCCATAAATCCACACTGTTCGATTTGATCAGTTTTATTATTATTATTAATGATAGGAGATTTGAACTTGTAACGACTTGGTTTTTTTTTTTCGTCTGCCTCAAAATAGTCATCATAATTAATGTATCGCTTTCTTTCTTATCAATTTCGATCAGTCTAAAGTTTGCACAATGATCGATGGGTTCAAGAGATAAATCTGTCTACAAAGGTTGATGTCACAGACTTCGACAACAAAAGAGATACGAACTGTCTTCATTGATATAAATATCTTATCCCAACGTCCGTGATATTTTAATTGATTGCGGTTTGAAGATGGGAAAAATGACAAAAATTAATGTTTTATGGATTTCTGTTCCAATGATTAAAGCAATTTATCAGTGGATTATAGCCTAGTTACTTAAAGACCCAGTTGCGGTCAAAAGTAAACAATGCAGGTGTTAAAGTGCATTTGAATTTACATCATACCATTTAAAAGTATGGAAATTATTGTGAAGATTACAATTTGTTATTTTAACACCAGGTTAAAAAGTTGCCAGATAGCTCTATCTTTTATATACTTTTTACCTGGTTCTAAAATTTATTTATCTGTCAGCGACTAACACTCGGGCCGAGTGTACAATAATAGATTTTAGTTCATGCTTTTCGGTAGTTTATCGAGAAATAATGGTGGATTATGGTTTGATATTTAATGGTTACGACCAGTGAAAATACCGACTTTTATATTGTCTAACTCTTCCGACTCGTGAACATCATCGGTAATATTTTCACTCGTGGATAGCCACTCGTGAAAATATTACCGATAATGTTCACTCGATGAAATAAATTTCGATCTTTAACCGAAAACATAAATATCCTCTATGTCGTCTTCACACTAATTTCCAAACTTTTAAATGGATTCAAATCTAAATGAATTTTGATATCGGCATTGTTTATTTTTGGTCGCTACTGGGCCTTTAACACTTTACCGCACAATCCTTTGTTTTAATGACTCTGAGGAAAACAGCTTTTGAAAACATTGCGGGAGAAGGAGAAAATGCTGGCAACCAGCATTTTCTCCTTTTCCCACAGTGTTTTCTATCCTTTTAACGACTAATCTCATTACTTAAGCAACATAATAATGTTGTCTGCAAGTACTTTCAAATTGGAAGAGTCTAAATTTTGTCCTCTGGTAAAGAGTTCATCTGCAGGTTTGTATCCCTGTACAGCACAATAGTGTATTTGGGCTGTTTTGATGCCGGGTTCAAATCATTGATGACGCCATGAACGTGACGTTTTCCTTCATAAATACAGTGTACGTAACAGGCGCTAAATGTTCATTTTTGTCAGCTCTTACATGAATGCCAAAACTGTTATGGATCTGTATCAATCAATCGGTCGGGTCAAGAGTACAAGCAAGCAAGCAAGAAAAAAAGAAAGAAAGAAAGAAAGAAAGAATGGTATTGAAAAGATAAACAATAAGCCGTACATTTGCTATTCTTTATTTCGTATATAATATATTGCACATATTTATTTCCAATTTAATTTACTTTTGTCTTCAATAAAATTATAATACATTCACATGAATACACGTTGGACCCGATCTATTTGACAGAATTTAAATGCAGTCATCTTCCTATTCTTCGTTTTCTCTGTCTGTCTGTCTCTCTCTCTATCTCTCTCTCTCTGCCACACTCTCTCTCTCTCTCTTCCATCACAGAAGCGCTTACGAAGTTTCCAGCCCTGCAATACCGTAGACAAGTTTACATTATGTCACAGACAGTGCACATAATATCAGATACAAAACAGTCTGATCCCGGATAGAAATAGTTCTATTTTTTATCAGACATTCATGAACCAGCGTCAAAACTATAGATACTGTGTTATGGAGCATAGAGGAAATATACAAGGAAAGAAAGTCACGTCTTCATGACAAAATTTTAGATTTGTCAATTCGAAGCATTTGCAATGATGCTATTTTCTGTTGAAAAGATGAAAAACTTTGTGGGAAAAACGAAAAAGTGCTGGTTACCAGCATTTTCTTCTTTTCCCACTATATTTTCAAAAACTATTTTAAGAAGAACACTGGATTGAGTGATAAAGGGTGAATATAACGTCCCTAGTACAAAATACCTCGACACTGCGAGGTAGTTATCTCATTCTCACGAGTTATAACGCACGTCACCTCGATATTACGAGATAATTTTCTCGTTCATTCGAGTTATTATGTCTTTTCCAGTATTATTTAATCTCAAATCGTGTCCTTATAGAATTCTTGAGTACGAATATAGGAAAGAAATAATGTCACTTTATATAATAAAGCAAGCATGAAATTAAAAAAAAAAAAAAAAAAATAGGTGAAAACAGTGTGACAAATGCTGCAAATATGATAATATCAAATGACAAAAAACTGGCCGGTCTAGCTTTAAGCTTTGAAGAACCTTCGACTTATAATTAGTATCAGTTTATGGATATAAAATTCTACAATTCTAAAATACATTGTTGCTGAATGAAAACGTATGTTGAGGATACTCACTAGATTTATGCCGATGATAGATTTCTGATGAGTAACGACAATATAGGTTCTGATAAAGACGTTATTAGGCGTTGGATGTTATGATCAGAAAATCTAGGTTCGATCTCTGCTGATGGCGCTGGTCACGTGGGAGTGCCCAAATTCCAAATCTTGACTGGTATAACAAAGGAAACATGTGAAAAGGTTAGCTGTCGCCGTGATATAGCTGAAATACCGTTGCGAGCGACGTAAATCATACTTTAATTAAACGAACGAACGAACAAACGAACGGACGAACGAACGAAAGACAAAACAAACAAACAAAAAGATAAACAAAATGTTATACCTTAGAGCGACAAGGACAACTGAAATTGTGTCTTCAGATAATAAAGATAATGAGCAGACTAACTTTTGCGGAACAATGTAGATAAAGATCAGACTGGACAGGAAGTGCAGACAGATCTTGGATCTACATTGTCTAATGTTATATGAAATATTACGGTAACACCTCCCTTGACATTAAATGTTTGGATCTCTTATTCTCTTTTCCAAAAATTGTCCAATTCATTTGAGACGTGATCTGTGAAAAGGAGTTTAATTCATCAAAAAAAAAAATATCGACCCAGGTCAGCCTCTCTCAGTCAGCGCAGGCTGGCATGGGTCAAAACGTTTTGCTATTTGTAAATTTTCTGCATGTCCAAGGACCATCCTTCCTCCTTGTTGGTCGTGACTCAAAAATAGATTTTAGTCATGATTGTGCGATGACTTTCTTGGTATAATGCATCATAGAGATGTATTAAACCCGCTTTTGCCAGAGTGCATCTCATTCGTTTAGTGTTGTACAAGTGAAATGCTCAGGGAGAACTTGCATTCAACAAAATACATTATAAATCTGTACATGCAAGCTGGCTATACGTAAAAGCTTTTCAAACCACGTGGTCTGTTTGCAGTGTTGTCAACTCTATCAACAAAGTCGTTGTCACAACCAGTTTGTTTTCTTTGGTTTCTTTGAAAGGCAGCAAGCCTCGTTTTGATATCATTTGCAAGTGTTCTCTTAAAGTCAGAGTTTTTCGTTTTAAGTCGCTGCGATACCCTGTCTGTAACAGATGGCTCAGTTCTTTGGTCGATGCTTCCGGGCCGCTTTGATTGGTTTAAACTGTTTCTATTTTTAGAATCTAATGACTTAACGTAATTGAAATCAACTTGACGCCGTTGTAGCTCAAAACTACCTGTAACTACATGAATAACAGAGTTTCTATTTCTTGGACTAAATTGTCTGCTATTATTTGATTCGCCTCTACCCCGATTTTGAACAAGATTCACTCTTTCTGCTCCGAAGTTTCCCTCCGATAGAGAGCTTCTACCTGACAGGGAAGATCTTTCACTGAAAGACGAGTTACTACAATGACTGCTCCCAACTTGTGGGATTTCCAATACAATAAAGTTTCCCTCAACGTCGGTTGTTTCCCATCTCGCGTCCGAGAGAGGTCTGCAGATATTTGGCAATAGCGAAACAATGTTACTTAAATCAGACACTTTAAACTGTAGCCTAACGCTCCCTAGCACTCTCGGTTTTGTATCCCCTTTGAGTTTCTTCAAAGCTAACTGAACATCAAAGTTCTGAAAAGCGTTGATAGTAAACAAACAAAAGTCTTCTCGTTTCATATCCGGTTCGCGCCCAACGACTAACTTGTAAAATTGCATCATTCTGTTC
Organism: Tridacna gigas; assembly: GCA_945859785.2. Lineage (NCBI taxonomy): Eukaryota > Metazoa > Mollusca > Bivalvia > Cardiida > Cardiidae > Tridacna > Tridacna gigas. The sequence goes on along the minus strand of OX244043.2, from coordinate 25,548,254 downwards.
CAATTTCTTTCACCAACAAACAACATTGTTCTGAAGAATTCTTTTCCCGTGTGCACTTGTCTGACTGCCCATAGTGGCAGGTCCTCGGAGGTGTAATAAAAGTCCCTGCTATTGTACGGATAGGGGTTAATAGCACCGCGAGTCACGTGCTCAGAATGATGAAACTTCCATGGAAATTTCTCAAAGCACCTTTGCACAGTTTGTGTTCTTTTAAAACCGAGCGGGCCTTCCTCTTGCAGGAACATCATGACAGCCATACTCGGAAGTGTTGCGCTTAAATCAGGAAGTGACGTAAAGCTGTTATCTATACTCTCGGATTTGTCTGTTATTCTAAGTACATGTAAATCTGGATCTATGCAACCAACAAGTGGTTGGTACAGTTCTTCCATTGTGGAAATATCCTGAGAGTCGGTAAGGAATTGTAGCGACATCTTGTTTACGTCACATGACATCAGCGAGTCTGTATCTGATTGGTCAGACAGACTAGTGTTTTCACTTCCGGGGTCAGATGGTGAACTTGTCGAGGAGATACTACTTCCTGAAAATAAAGAGAAAAAGAGAAATGAAAATTTTACCGTTGTGCCCTTGACCTTGACCCAAGTTTTTATCAAATGATTCTGCGCATCAACGGCTCTGGTGATGAAGGCTTTTGAATACGTTTTGGTAAAGGGAGAAATGTTAGTACGTAGCATTATCCAGATAAAATGTAGGCAAGAGTAAAGCTACCTGGCAACTTTTTACCTAGTTAAACATTTTTTTTTCTGGCAGCGACTAACACTTGGACCAACAGTACAATAACAGATTGTCATCTTCCCAATAATTTCCATATTTTTTAAATTGTATGATTTGCTGTTAAATGCATTCAAACACTCACACTGTTTACTTTTGGCTACTACTGAGCCTGTAAACAAGCACATGAAGGACACTCGAAGTGAATCCCTCGATATTAAATATACTAGTATGCGAGCATAAAGATTAGTCCTTACAGCCAGAGAGAAAAAAAAAAAAAACGCTGTCTATACTTGAAAATGAGTAGAGTGGCTCCAGGTTTGGTCAGCTGTGTTAATATAGATACATTACCAATATATATGCCGTAAAGGATAGAGAAACTCAAGTAATTTGCACTCATTTAAAATCAGAAACAATAACAATGATCTCTGTGGAGGCTGCCAGAAAATACAATGCATTTTCAGTCTTAATTTGTGCAACCTTGCAGTGCTCAGGGGTAACATTTGGCATGAAGATGCAAGAATGATTACGCATAGTTTCATATAAAAAAAGTAATAATAATAGGTGAAAGGAGATAAAAACTGGCTGAAAACGAATATGGATGTGTCTTTGATACAGGTATATTTACGCTTTCTTTATACATGTTTATTTAATATAAGCTTGTTCAATGCAAGTTGCTCTTTAATAGATATGTCCAGGGTAAAAAACAGGTTTTAATGAATTCACATTAGGGGCATAGATGCCTGTGTGCAAAAACGCAGCTGCGTACACTTTGCAAAAAAAAAAAAGAGGAAAGACAAATTTGCCAAAACACGTCACAAGGGACCACCAAATAGCTTCTACAATTCCAAACTTTTCTTGGGAAGCCCTCCAGACCTTCCTGGGAAACCAGCCTCCCTCATTACTTTTGCGTATACTTGATCTTGGGCAAGCTGATCCAAATCACTTACCGTCGTATGACGAACCAGAAGAATTAAAGCTGCAGTTAGAACTGGAAAATGCATTTCGTCTTGACCTGAAAAAATAATAGAGGATGTTTTATTTTAGATGTATTGTTACATGGTTTCCTTGTTTATAAAGTCTTTACCAAACACCAAACTAGTATTTAAGCCCTGTCAAAATTGAAATCATTTGCAGACGACAAAATAAATGGTGCAAGATTGATTGGAAAGGTCTATTGAAGTGTAGAAAAAATGGTGAGAAAAGGAGAAAATGCTGGTTACCAGCATTTTCTCCTTTTCTCACCATGCTTTCAAAAGCTTTCTTTCTCGGATTCGTTAAACACGTGTTTATATGGCAAAATTATAAATCTTAATTCATATGAATATCCACATTATACAACATTTTCTTTTAAGGTCAAAGGCATCAACTGTGTTTCGGGATATAGTTACTTCACGAATCGAGCCAGATCTCCGTTTAATGCTTTCCACTATGAGCATTTATGTCGATGGACCTACTTCCGATAGCAACAGGTGCTCTAGAAAACAAAGTAGCAAAAGATTTCTCCTTTTGTGGCAATGTTTTTTTCCAACGAGGTTTAAGCAAGAATATTGTCAACTCTTTTCTTTTCCGTCTTTCCTGGCCGAGCCACGGTAGCACAGTCAATCAGCGTACAGGACTTGAGAGCAAGGGGGTCGATGTTTCAGATCCCCGGCTCGGCAAATTTCTGTTTCCGAGGATTGATGATAGTCATTGCGACAGGATTCATTCCTCTCTTATCGCTGATCATTGTGTCGATGATGGTTATGTGGAGAAGCAGCCCGTGGCTTGGGAATAATATTGTGTGAAGTACTGATAGTAGAAACTCCAGGAAAGTATGGATAGGTGCACTGGCCGCCCCCATATAACTGAAAGAATGTTGAAACGGCGTTAAAAAATACAAACAAACAAATAAGCAGATTCTTTTTTCTTTTTTTATATTTTAGTAGTCCGTTATTTAAAAAAAAAACCAGCCAACAACGCTATAAAATGTTGAACATGGATGCTACGTTAATGTAACATGACATTTAGTGTGGCAGGGAACAGTTGTACAGGGACTGTGAGAGTCCATCCTTATCGTACTAGGTAAACAAAATGGAAAATCTCAGTCAGTGCTTACAGTGAAGATATTTCAATTTCGATGCTGTTTTTGCCAGACTGTCTGGTAAAGAAACGGACAGCATAGATTCAAGATCAGATTGCACGTTCTGTGCAGTCTTATCTTGATCTACACTGTCCGCATAAGCAATTACATACGGGTTCAGTGATACAGGGGTTAAAATGACTGTACAAATGTAGAACACACATAAAGCGAAGTGAAAAAAAAGAGTATATGTCATCATGATGAATCAATTTCTTTTTTTGATTATAGTTTTTAATACATATTTTTCTTCTGCTCTCTCTACTCTCTCTCTAAGTCTCTTTTTCCCTCTCTCCCTCCCTCTCTCTCTCTGTCTCTCTCTCTGAGTCTCTCTCTGTCTCTCTCTCTCTCTCTCTCTCTGTGTCTAATAAAAGCATTTTTTCAAAGGTTCAAATTAACCTACTGCATTTAAGATGAGCTGTTACTGCTTATAAAAGAGCATTCTATATCACCGCCAATTATGTTTCACACAGCTTTTGCGGACGGTTTAGATCAAGATCAGACTGCACAGAACGTGCTGTCTGATCTTTGATCTACACCGTCCGCTTCCTGATGCTATATTATTACCAAAATTATCCTCAACGGCAAATGAACATCCACTAACAGACCTCGGCAAAAGAAAAAAGTCGAATCTATTAAGAAAAACACCACTCAATGCGATTTTGCAGACAGCGTAGGTCAAGATCAGACTGCACAAAACGTGTAAACGACCACGGGGAAAAAATCATATCTATTTAGTTCACAGCGGGGGCGTTAGAAGCGTTAAAAAAGTTCTAGTTACAAGCAATGCTTTGTTTCTTTTTTTCTTTTTTCACAATTGCTTTCAAACGAGATCTGGTGAAAAACAAAACGTTGCAAGGTCGTAACATGTTTAAACAAAGAACCACCAGAATCGAAAATAAAAGAAACATTAAATGGCTAAAATGATTTATATCTCGACCACAAAGTTCGACATTTATTTGATCTTAAATTGGGATCTTTGCTAAAAAGAATCATTTGAATTTTATATTAAAACTATAACTCTATTTATAAATCATGTGACCCTTAACTCTTTATCAAACGATCCTGAGCTTGAACAAGTGATTTATAAGGAGTCTTTTGAATACATTCTGTGAAAAGGAGAAAATGCTGGTTATAAGCATTTTCTCCTTTTTCGCAAAATGTTTTTTTTTTTATACTTTCAAAGACAAATGATATAAATTGAGCCACGGTTCATTTTACGTTTTCAATGCATTCAATTTGTACAATTGTAAAATTTCCTCGTCGGTAAAGAGATGATTCTCTGTGTCAAAAATAGAGTAATATTTTTTTTTTTTGAAAACATCTACCAAAAATAACTCAACGGAATCTTAATTTAAAAAAAAAAAGTTCCCCTTTTCAGTTTGTTAGACATCGCCAAACATTGAAGGTAACGAAATGCAATGCACTGACCCACGATCCTGTGGTCCTCGACCATGTTACCTTCATGGCGACATGGGTTCAGATGTTTCAGACGGGCAGGTGGCACGCGCAAACTTTTAGATGTCCGTTTCGGGTAGTTATCTTTCGATACAAGTCATTAGCAAATTGTAATAAATTGACTGAAACGTTCACCTGGATATAATAAAACCCTATATCAATATTTCATACAGGCTGCCTCGAGAAGGTGTCAGATCAAACGGTTTGGGATATGAAACCACTTTCGTCATAGCAGTTAACGTTACCTCTGTCTACTTAACCCTTTACTACACAATCCCGACTTTTAACGACCCTGAGTTAGAAGCCTTTTGAAAACATAGTGGGAAAAGGAGAAAATGCTGGTAACCAGCATTTTCTCCTTTTTCCCACAATGGTTTTTACTTCTACCCTGCCCAAAACAAATTTCAATTTTTCAATCACATTTATTTTGTTGTCTGCAAATGCTTTCAGTTTGGACCGGTCTAAATTTTTTTCGTTTGGTAAAGAGTTAAATTTAATGGGCGAGCAGCGTAGATCAAGACCAGTACAGTCAGATCTTAGATCTAAATCCTTCACTATCCGATCATGACCTATGACCAAACTAATATTCAAATGTACGGGAAATGTACTTTTAGACCTCGAAAAAAAAAAGAATTGAACATATATTGTTTGAGCTCGTTGTAGCCCTTAACTTAGCCTGGGTTCCAGTCCGACTTTGTGTTCCCCTTTTATATATTCGGACGTTACTTTGTTTTTCTTTACCTTTTATTTTTAACACGGTAACGTCCGAATATAAAAAAGGAAAAATGATCGGGCTGGAATCAAGGCTACCTCTAACTGTTTACCAGTTAACCCTTTCCCAAACGACAAATTTTGGATTAGTTCAAATTGAAAGAGTTTGCAGACGACAATTTTAATTTGATGAAAATGGCAGAAAGGTCTCAAAAAGGGTAGAAAACACGGTGGTAAAAGGAGAAATTGCTCGTTACGAGCAATTTCTCCTTTTCCCACAGTGTTTTCTAAAGACTTGTACTGCAGACACGTGAAAACCAGGGCTTGTTTGGGAAAGGGTTAATATCTTAGACTTGTCAACATTGCATTTGCAGACGACATAGTAAATGTGGAACTAATAACGGCATTTGAGATGGTAGAAATATCATGAAAAAAGGAGGAACTAATGAAAAAGCTTTCCCTCTCAGATTTATAAAAACTCTGGATTGTTTGGTAAAGTGTTAACCTGATAAATAAATTAACCCTTAAACTGCTGAAGAAATGACAGGAAAATTTCCACTCAATCGTAAAACCCTAATACATGTATTGCGATTTCGAAGTTCATTGCATCAGAAATAAAATATCGTATCGCACAGTGAAGATCAAAGAGCAGACTGCACGAAACGTGTCTGATCTTGATCTACATAGTCAAAATAAAGCGCACGGAGTCGCACTAAGCAGCCTAAGTGTTAAGTGAAAAAATTTAGGCAATAGTAAAACCTTATATATTGAAATATTTAAGTTCTTTGCCCTGGACAGATGGGATGACTTTGATCATGGTTAAGAATCTAATAGCGGACGTTGTAGATCAAGATCAGACTGCACGTTCTGTGCAGCCTGATCTTGATGTACTTCGTCCGCAAAAGGTATCGAAAGATCACCATGAACAGTGAAAGAATTTTATTATTAAAACACAGATTATTTCAAACGAGTTTGGACTCCTTTACTCCTGCCCCTACAGTTGTAAGTCCTTGTTATTCATTATTGTAGTTCAAACAATTTCAAATCGTGACATCAGTCCAATTCATCAGTCTTTAAAGACGGATTTATCGTTTGATCCTAGCCCAATATCTTGTAATTACCCACTTCAGCCCAAACCCCTTTTTCTTCTAACAGAAAACCCACTAGATACCCCATTACCAGACAATCTCGAGTTTTGAAGACATTGAAAAAGAATGCTTTTGAACGCATTGTGAGAAAGGAAGCAAATGCTGGTTACCCGCATTTTCTCCTTTTCACACAATGTTTTTTTACCCTTTCAAAGATAAATATATCATTTGAGATACATTTCATTTGTCGTCTGCAAATCAGATCGTGATCTAGACAAGTGTAAAAGCGTGACGTTTGGTGAAGAGGCACCCTTTAGTATCGTTTCACTTTGATATTCCAAGGCTTAAAATTGATCGGCAGTCTAGCAAAAGGTGACCTAACATTATACCACAGGCCTTTGAAGCTCCATTGGTCTGTTACGGAACACTAACAATTTTCTTGGTTGATCATCGAATACTTGCGAATTTGTGCATCGCCTGTATATCAGGGAATACTCAAATTTTCATTTACATCGTTACTATAAATAGCATATTGGCGACTGCCTCTATGTCGTATGTATAATGTCTTATTATATACAATATAGAGGCAGTTGCCAATGTGCTATTTATAGTAACGGTGTCCGATAAGGAAAATTTCGTTGTCCGGTAATAGACCAATGGAGTTTCAGTGGCCTATGATTATACCAAGCAACTCATTACATAATCATGGATACATTAGATTTTTTTTTTCTAAGAACCGATCGGATCACGAGGGAGAATGGTCTTTAGACATTAAGAAAATTGACAAATAGCAAAAAATTTCGGATTGCGCAGGCTGACATGAGTCGATACTTTTTGCAGCTTTAAACCTTTACCACACAATCTCAACTTTTAACGACCCTGAGAAAGAAGTCTTTTGAAAACATTTTGGGAAAAGGAGAAAATGCTGGTAACCAGCATTTTCTCCTTTTCCCACAATGTTTTCTACTTTTCCCAAAACGCATCTCAATTTTTCAGTCAGATTTATTTTGTCGTCTGCAAATGCTTTCAATTTGGACCAGTCTAAAATTTTGTTGTTTGGTAAAGAGTTAAACCCCTTATATAAAAAGCATGTCTCATTTATACAGGACCTCGTTGTTTAACCTCTGTACTATACTAGTGCCTGAAAAGGTTTTGGTGTACAGTATATTGCCGTCATTAGCAGTACTTCAGTTATGTCGCGCCCGCCAGTACACCTACCGATGCTCTCCCAGAGTTTCTTTTATCAGTACTTCGCACAACATTCTTTTAAAGGTACTGCATGGCTTCCTTCCCGCATAAACATCGCCGAGTAAACATTCAGTGGTGAGAGAGGAAGGAGTCCTTTATGTTCAATCCTTAGAGAGAATTTCACTGAGTTTGGAATCGAACCAGCGACCTTTGAGTTTCATTTCCGACTTAACTACCGTACTGGTTGCCATGAATTTTAAAAGAAACTCTGCGAACACATGTGAAGGTGCCCTGGTTACCATGAAATGACTGAAATGTTGTTGAACACGACCTTAAGTACCAAAAAAAAGCGCACTTTAGGGCTAGTTGCATAAAATACGTGGGCCAAAAGTACAATGAAAGATGAGTTAATGCTCTTTTGAGGTTATATGTCACAATGATTTTCAATTTCTTGTTTAATGATCAATAAATCCTGATTTAACTAGTTATTTGACAAATGCTGTAACCTTACTGTCTACTGTAACCCTGAAGAATAACTCTTAAATAATTTAATTCAACAGTAGTTGGGTTTTTTTGCAGACAATGTTGATTAAGATCAGGCTGCACAGCACGTGTAGTATGATCTTGAATCAACACTGCCCGCTTTTAGGTTTTTTGGAATATTCTTGGGCAAAAAAAAAATCTATACATACGGCTCGTATACCGATTTAGGGGTCTTTTTCTCGATGAAACATCTCATTTGATTATTGAGTGGTCTTAGTTCTAACCATTTACCACATATAAAGTTCCGAGACTGCCGTGTTTATCATGCCCCTCGAAAACAGATAATCAAAATTTCAGTTGGCATCAATAAAACTCGGATTTCAAGAAAAGAAAGTAAAACTTTATAAGAGCTTTTTTTTTTCCATTTGTCGCCGTATTTTAAAATGCTCTATAGTGATGTCTAAAGTCACTTAACTCTTTACCATACGACACAATTTTAGACATGTCCAAATTGAAAGCATTTGCAGACGACAAAATGAATGTGACTCAAAAAATGAAGTTTGTGTCGGGAAGGGTAGAAAACATTGTTGAAAAAGGAGAAAATGCTGGTTACCAGCATTTTCTCCTTTTCCCACAATGTTTTCAACAGCTTTCTTTCTCAGGGTCGTTAAAAGTTGGGATTGTGTGGTAACTGGGAGAAGGGTAAATATAGGTAATAATTTCATTTTTTATTAATATTGATAGCGGCTTGCACAAAGTAATAGATTACACAGACAGGTTTACATGTCTTTTTCTATATTCCCTCTTTTTCACTGGATTTCTACATGGTTAAGGCCTTGGATTTTTCAATAAGGAGTTCCTGATTCGATCCTTGATGACGGCTCCTATCACGTCGGAGTGTCCATGGACAAGCAATTGCAGAAGCCGAGCCAGGTACGTGTAAAAGCTAAGAAAACCGTAGATAAGTAAGCTGCTGTTTATCGCTAGTCCTAGTTTAATCTCTCTTTTGTTTTCGTTTTCTGAAATTCGGGAATTGGACCCAAAACTTATACCAGATTTTTTTTGGCATTTGCCGAAGACAATGTCACTATGAGTTCAATAGCGCATTTTAAAAATCATGTATCGTAGTTTGTGCAAAACCGAATGGATGTAAACCCAATTAAACTCAAATTTTCGCAGACAAATAATTTAATAACCGTTTGATTGCACTCAGATATAAAATTGAAAATGGCGTATTAGAATAAATTGGATTAGGACACTGATCATGGAAAAAACTTCTTTTTTTATTAACAAAAGCTTCGCCCGCTATGGTTTTCTACTGGCGCAATGATACACACAATCTAACTGCCCGGTTCCGTTCCTAGTCGTCCCAAAACCAGTTCGTCCCTGGGCTTTTCGTTCCTGGACTTATTCGCCCAGGCCTGTTCGTCCCACATGATTGCACGCTACTCTATCGGAATCTGCATGACTGTGAAGTAGGTTATCTTTCAGCCGAATATTTGAAAGCTATTTCTATTGTTGTTATTATCAAATTATTAACTCCACCACATGGCTCCCTTGACAAATGCCACACCAGTGCTTTCAGTGCTTTGATTTTACTCGTATCTATTTACATGTATATGCCATGAAGAGAGCCTTTCAGAAATTAAAAAAAAAAGACACACATATCAAACTTTAGAAATATTTTAGTCCATGTTTCTTAAAATTTGTCTCAGGAGGTTATGAGATGATGTTAAATAATTCAGAATCTGGCACTTTTTCAAAAGTTTAACCAGTACATTATAGTACAACTATTGAGTTCAAACAGTGTAACCCTTTACCAAACAGTCCCGTGATTTTACAAAACCGGTAGAGAGGGCCCCTGAAACATTTCAGCGGGAAAAGGAGAAAATGCTGGTAACCAACATTTCTCCTTTTCCCGCAATGGTTTCAAGTATATCTTTTGTATCAAAGATATATTCAGTCTTTTGATTCACGTTCAGTTTGTCGTCTGCAAATACGGTACTTTCAATTTTGACAAGTCTAAAATTTTGTCGTCTGGTATAGAGTTCATTGGACAAATTTCAAATGTTATTAATTTTGTGTATTTACACACTCAGTACGAGTTTGTAGAATACATTGATCTTTTGCAAACAGAATGGTTTGACTTGGTTTGGATTGACATTATTTGCAGCAGTGTTTATGAAATTATACATCTAGAATAGATCTATTTGTTTTACACTGATTATATAACGTGGTCTTACAATAAAATCAGCTCCTCCCGATGACTTCTTCCTGGACACTAAACGGTTACAAAAATTAAGTTCATGTTCAAGTGACTATGTGCTCGAATTGTAATTTTTCTGATAGTTAGAAAATTTAAAATGAACACCTTAGTTCACTAAGAACAATGAAAGAAGAAGCTCTAAGGGATAAGAAATTACCCCAATAGGTGTAATGTGTAACATTTAGATAAATTTAGAGTTTCTTGCTCAGCTTAATTGAGCATGAAAAAAGTTTTATAAGCATTGGCCCTAACCAGGATCTGTATTCACCAATCATTCTTAAGAATATTCTTAGTCCTGCTCTTCAAGATTTTCGAAATTTGGAAGTAACACAACTTCTGATTGGCTAAGCAAAATGGTTTAGCAAATCAGAAGTTGTGTTACTTTAAGATTTAGAAAATTCTGGAAAATAAGACGAAGAACGTTCTTTAGAAAGGTTGGAGACTACGGATCCTGTACTCGTACCTTGAGTTGGGTTGTTCGAAAATATTGACTCCGCTGAACACAGCATTCGAACATGGAACTTCCGATGTGAAGATATATTTCCACCCATTTGAGTTACATGACGTCGACATTTCACTAACTCATGCTTCCTGTGTCATCTGCCAGTACAAGCGGTTTTTCCTTTTGCCACAAACTTTTCAAAAGTGGTGTGCAAGGCGCAAAACATTCGTCTGCCTTAATTAACTCTTTACCAAACGACAAAATTTTAGAACGGTCCAAATTGAAAGCATTTGCAGAAGACAAAATAAATGGGACTGAAAAATTGAAATTTGTTACGAGTAGAGTAGAAAATAATGTGGGAAAAGGAGAAAATGCTGGTTACCAGCATTTTCTCCTTTTCCCACAATGTTTTCAAAAGGCTTCTTTTACAGGATCTTTAAAAGTCGGGATTGTGTGGTAAAGCATTAAAAGAGTTAATGCCTTCAACTCCCATAAGCTAAAACAGGGGCTCTTGCGGACGGCATAAATCAAGATCAGACTACACAGAACGTGCAATCTGATCTTGAATCTATATCGTCCGCTTATTGGGTCATGCCGAAATGATTAAAACATCTAGCTTCAGTGTGTTGTACTTTCAGACGTCGAAAGAATTCGGGTATATTTGGCACTGAAGAAAGATATAGAGGGGGTAAGCAAGGGTTGTTTCTACTCGTCTGTAAGATAATCAGATTTCACGATGTTCTTTTATTAACTAATGTCATTTACGTACAAGACGATAATTTATTCATAGACAAATGTGTTAAATTTACAAGTTTTTATTGATTTGTTTATAGACTTACAGATCTAGATTGAAGGTCGAGTCATTGAATACCTGATGGTTCTGCGGTATTGTTTCCACTGTCTCGCTTTGTCTGGGAGTCTTTGTGTCTGTCTGTGTGTCTATATATCTGTGTCTGTGTGTCTTTCTGTGTCTGTCTGTGTGTCTATCTGTATGGATGTGTGTCCGTCTGAGTGTCTGTCTGTTTGAGTGCATGTCTCTTTGTGTGTCTGTCTGTGTCTGTCCGTTTGTCTTTCTGTTTGGTGAAAGATACTTTTGATCAATTTGGTCACAGACTTAGAGATAGTATCTATCTGACTAAACTCATCCCATACACAAGCTGACTAATCCACAGCATTTATCGCTTGAAACATTGTGACTAATAACAAAAAAAAATACTCAAAATGATAAACATTTTCCCATTATACTGGTTCAAGTACTTTATTGTCCCTATGTATCTGTCTGACTGTCTATCTTAAACCATCCTCTTTTTTTTTCCATTAGGCCGCTTAGAACAGCTAAAGATGTTTTAGCAGGTAATGATGTTCACTACCATACTGCATTTTGCAAACAGTGTAGATCAAGATCAGACTACACAGAACGTTTAGTCTTGTATTGCATCTACACTATGAGCTACTTTGAGTAATTTGCGGGTTATTGCAAAATTTCGACCATTTTTTTCTTAATCTAAAAAGTCGACTTTTTTTTTTTAAATTCGGTGCTCTAAGGGTTATTAGACGTTTCGGAGCCTTAATGCCTGATGATTATTAAATACGTACATTGTTGCCCGAATAGAACTGTGGGGTTTAACTAACTTTAGTCACGTCACGGGAACAAATCCCTGATCAATATGTTTTACTGTGTTTCACCAGTTCTAGGCTGGGTATCTGAAGTGCTTTGACCAAAGGATACTGCCACAAACACCCAGTGCCACGGAGGAAGACTGAGCCCAGGACTCCAGGGTCCGTATTCACTAACCATGCTTAAGAATATTCTTAGACTTTTTTCTCAAGGATTTTCTAAACGTGAAAGTAACACAATTCCTGATTGGCTAAAGCAAATGTTTAGTCAATCAGAAGTTGTGTTACTTTCTAAATCTATAATTAGACTTAGAATGTTATTAGGAATGGATTTCTAATCCAGCGCTTTAACCCTTTCCCAAACGACAAATTTTAGACCCTTCCAAACTGAAAGAGCTTGCAGACGACAATTTTAAACTTGATGAAAATGGCGGAAAGTTCTCCAAAAGGGTAGAAAACACTGTGGGAAAAGGAGAAATTGCTCGTTACGAGCAATTTCTCCTTTTCCCACAGTGTTTTCAAATGACTTGCACTGCAGACACGTGAAAACCAGGGCTTGTTTGGGAAAGGGTTAATCATTGAGCCACGCAGGCCCCTTGAATGTTACAGATGTTCACTTCATCTCCTTTGATTAATACAAGAGATGATTCAATGCGCCTTTCATAGTTTGGATTTAAAATCAGACTGCACAAACTGTGCTGTCTGATCTTCGATCAACGCTGTCCGACCGGGTGAGATTTTTTTTTTTTCTGATGAAATAATACTTGAAACCGCATTATTTGGGTCTTTATCATTGGCTTGAAATGTCTAATTTATTCAGCGGTATAAGAGTTAAATTAAAAGCAAATAGAAGGTGACTAAAATAAATGACTAGGGGCAAATATTCTTACAACTCTCTTTACCCGCATGGGTGTTAAAACCCGAAAAATAAACACGCTGTCAATATTTTGTTATTTCTTTTTTCAAATAATGCTCACCCCACTTCCGACAGTATTTCAGTAATACAACGGCAAGGGGTGCACCTATTTATACGTCCCTGGAGTTTTTTAACTGCAAACTTCCTTTGCAAGCCACTGGCTGCTTTCTCATATCAACAAACTAGAAACAAGTCATATAAAAAGATTAAAGCCTATTGCAGTGACTGCCACCTATTGTAAGGAGTCATGCAGGCGGTATAAGAAAGAAAGAAAGAAAGACAGAAAGAAAGAAAGGTACATGTATCTGGGTTATAGCTAATAAAGCCTATAAAGAAAGTACTTCTGACCGAAGAAATTCAGTTGATGACGGTGTGAGATCTGAAGTATCGTGTTTACCTTGGTAAATAAGGCACACGTCAGAGCTGGATGTGAAAAACTAATTTTCTCCTTTAATTCTACTCTGTCAACAATTTCGGCTGACATTTCAGTATTTGATTTTGAATTCGTGGGGTTTTTTTTTAGCTCTTACACTACTTAACTATGAAAGGTTTTCATATGCACATGACATTGGCAAACTCCAATACTCTTCGCGATTTTTGTTTTGCAAATGTTATTCTAAAATCAAAAGTATACATTTCGTTAGACAGGGCGAAATACTCATTAATTGGACAAAAAAAAAAAAGTAATAAAATACTTGTACTATTTGAAAATTTTACACGAAATGTGGAAAATACCCATAAGAAATTTATTTCAAGAAACAAATATACGAGCCATGCTCTGAGAAAAGGGGGTTAAATGCCCCGATCGTCTGATCGTTGACTTTTTTCTGTTCAATGTTTTAAAACATAATAATTATTTTGATCTTCAAACCTTAATCACGCGACCAAATTCTAGTTTGGTCCACACTGAACGCATTTGCTGACGACAAATTAAACGATGCTTAGACGGTGGGATTTTTCTCTGAAAGGGTAGAAAACATTGCGGGAAAAGCAGAAAATGCTGGCTACCAGCATTTTCTTCTTTTCCCACAATGTTTTCAAAAGCCTTTACCGTCAGGGTTGTTAGAACTCGGGATTATGTGGTAAAGGGTTAAAGCGCTGAAACTGAGCACTACAACAGGATATTTATTAACTATGCAAAAATAATTTTTCATACATCTACACGTGTTCTTGATATTTGAGACAATTTACCTTTCTCAACTCCTCATCTACGTAAAATCAAACATCGATAAAGAAACACTAAGTAGAATTTTATGAGGGCACTAATATAAAGTTAAAACTTATCATTTGGGTATGGAAGAATGCTGACCAAGATCAGACTGGGAGAGACCTGCAGTCTGATCTTTGCTCTCCTCTCGAAGGCCATCAACATTTTCTGTAAGGAGGATAGTGTGTTAACATAATTCAATTTAACAAAACTCTTTACCACACAATCCCGACTTTTAACGACCCTGAAGAAGAAGCCTTTTGAAAACATTGTGGGAAAAGGAGAAAATGCTGGTAACCAGCATTTTCTCCTTTTCCCACAATTTTTTTTACTCTTCCCAAAATAAATTTCAATTTTTGAGTCACATTTATTTTGACGTCTGCTAAAGCTTTAAATTCGGACTGATCTAAAATTTTGTCGTTTGGTAAAGAGTTAATGAAATCAAACGTGTCTGGACAAAAACCCGCGTTACAGGATACGCGACAATTTGGATAATGACGTTTTTTTTTTCTTTCATTTTGTAGAAAGGCCTAATGGCTTTATCTTTCTTTTTATTCACCCTTTCCCTTGTTTCTCCAAATTTCAATCAATCTGTTGTAATCTTTCTGGATAAAGGTACGTTATATATGTGCTACGCTCTCTGAAAAGGGGGCTTAGTGCACCTCTGTTATGCATTATGCCAAGCATCATGAGGCTATTTAGTCTGACAATTGGCTGGACATTGAGGTAAAATGGTCTTTGGACATGCATTAGATTTAAAAAAAGCAAAAAGTTTCAACCCAGGTCAGCCTGCGCGGCTTGCGCAGGCTGACATGGGTCGGTACTTTTTGCAGAAGCATTAAGCCCCCCTTTTCACAGAGCGTGGCTCGTATAAAACACTTCTCCCGCTGCTAGCAACCAAAGACGTATTTAGCGGAGAGTTTAAGGCAAGATCAGCCTGCTCTTACGAGCAATCTGATCTTATTCTACACTCTCCGTTGCGATTTCAGTAGTTTAGAAAATGTAAAATCTTATCTTATTTCCACTAAACCTGAAGAAATCTATTTTTAACCCTTAAGCTTCTAAGCGCGACTCACTGACATTTTGCGGACAGTGTAGATCAAGATCAGACTGCACAAAACGTGCAGTCTGATCTTGGATCTACACTGTCCGATTAGGAGATATTCTTCTCCAAAAAAGTCAGTTTTGAAATAACATCATTCGGGGATTTACTATCGTCTTGAAAGTTTTATTTAACTTATTTTTTAGCAGGATAAGGATTAAAATTCAACGGCTTAGGTCCAGAATACGGAAGTCTTCTCCCACAGTTTTATTAACTCTTTACCAGACGACAAAATTTTAGACTTGTCCAAATTGAAAGCATTTGCAGACGACAAATTTAAAGTAGCTCAAATGATGATTTCTGGCTTTGATAGGGTAAAAACATTGTAGGAAAAGGAAAAATGCTGGTACCAGCATTTTCTCCTTTTCCCACAATGTTTTCAAAGGACTTTTTCTTCAGGGTCGTTAAAAGTCGGGGTTGATGTGGTAAAGGGTTAAGATACAGGGCCGTTTGGAAAGTGCTGCCACTTTGTACTGGCTTATATTTCTTGAACATTGTCAAGCTTTGCATACAAAGAAGCTGGAAGGTTGGTCCCTAACAGTCATAAAATTACATTTAGCATCATAGCGCTCTGTTCTGTTCTTAAGCCCGGCTGAAGCAAAAAGCCCTGGTCAATTAGAGAGCATACTTTGACCATTTAAAGTTTAATATCTATTTGAAACGATAGATGCAAACTTTGCCAGCACAGTGAACCACCCTCGAAGAAAGCAGCATACAGGTGTCTCGCGCAAAGTTTATCGCGCTTTCGCGTGTCGCAAAGCTGTATATAACAATATGGAGACTGATCTGTGTCGAAACACGGAATTTTTACAACGTTTCGACTCATTACACCCAAAACAAATTTTCAGCAGACGACTTGAACTCTTTACCAGACGACAAAAATATAAACTTGTCCAAACTTTAATTAAAGCATTTGCAGACAAAAATTTAAACTTGGCTCAAATGTTGGGATTTGTCTTAGACAGGGTAGAAAACATTGTGGGAAAAGGAGAAAATGCTGGTTACCAGCATTTTCTCCTTTTCCCGCAATGTTTTCATAAAGCTTCTTTCTCAGGGTCGTTAGAACTCGGGATTGTAGCGTAAAGGATTAAAACATGGTTGAAAACAAGAGTCGGTGTGTTAAAATAGTGTTTCCATCCTGAAATAAACGTTTTACGCTAATGATCAGAACGAGGCACAGGAAAATGCGGAAATTTAGACACATTTTGTATGTATGCTGCTTCACTGTTTTTGCTACATTGAAATTGTAATGAAAATCGTTATCGTTAACCGTTGACTGATCCATTATCTCCCGCTAGATGGCATTCTACAAATACACATCTATCTAATTTGGGCATCCTGGGTACAGAAGCGGAGTAATTTTTGAAAACAACAACCGTGACTTTGAATTTCAAATAAAATAAACGTTTACTCAATAAAACGCTACCTGGTGCCATTCATTCAGCTATGATCGGCTAACATGTAACCTATGCACTGACCATTTATTAAAACAGCCCCTACATGCTTTGGTAATAGGCTAATAGCTTCAATATAAGCCCTACTTTTCCCAGGTATACGGGGAATGGGTGATGCGTCACATAAGACAGGTCGAATCTTCGAAGAATATGACATGCGCAGACAATGTTTACTGATCTTTTATTTGCAAATCTAGAGCTTTGCTGCTTGGTTCCGTTTAGTGTTTGTCCAATGGCCCATACACAGCGGTAGATAATCACAAGACACCATGCCGATTGCATTTTTCATTCCACCTACATCCCGCCGAGTCCAGTAGTCCAACTGGTAGCCTACAGAACGTGAAACCGGTCGTAGGGGTCGCTGATTCAGATCCCCAGCTGGGCCAATTTCTTTCCGAGAAATGATGATAGTCATTGCGACAGGATTCATTTCTCTGTCCATTGATCATTGTTTCGAAGATGGTCATCTGGAAATGCAGCCACTGGCTTGGGAAGAATATTGTGCGTAGTACTTGTAAAAGAAACCCTTGGACAGCATGGAGAGGTGCACCGGCCGTCGCCATATAACTGAAACTGAGTTTACACTTGCCATCATCTTATCAAGACATGCATACCACAAAACTTCTACCAGCTGATATAAACGAATGAAAAAGGATACATTACACCTTTTTTTTTTCTTTCCAAATTAAATTCAAATAATCTACCCAATGGATCGTAAAACAAAGTCATTGCCACTCTTTAAACTGTCAGCGATAAATAATGACTGCTTCTCGAAATTCATAGTAAATGGGCGGAAAGGAGCAAAAATGAAACGACCAGGTGTAGGGCGCAATCGTATAAAAACCTTGTAATGCATGTACATGTACATGGAAGTATTTCTCATTTTTGATTAATCCTTAAGCTGCTAAGCGCGATTCACTGACCTTTTGCGGACAGTGTGCATCAAGATCAAACTGCACAGAACGTGCAGTCTGATCTTGATGCTACACTGTCCGATAAGGATATATTTTTCCCCAAAAAATAACTTCGAAATAGTAGTATTTGGATTTTTACTGTCAATTCGAAAGTTTCACTTTAGTTATATAGCAGGCTAAGCTTTAACTTATATAGCAGGGTAAGGGTTAAACCAGGGATATATACGATCCCTGATTAAACGATTGTTTCTTGACGGTTTAGAAAACATTGATAATAATGATAATAACAATAATAATAATCTACAACATCAACATTACTACCGCTAATGATGATGATGATGATGATGATGATGATCACAAACAATCAAATACGTAACTTTAACCCTTATCCTGCAAAATAAGTTAAACAAAACTTTCAATCCGATAGTTAAAATCCGAATAATGTTACTTCAAACTTATTTTTAGAGAAAAATATCTCCTTACAGGACAATGTAGATCAAGATCACACTGCACGTTCTGTGCAGTCTGATCTTGATCAACACTGCCCGCAAAAGGTCAGTGAGTCGCGCTTAGCAGCCTAGGGATTCATCTCCTCGTAAAGAAAGCGAAATGCATAGGAAAAAAAATCGAGAAATACCGCGTTGAAAAAAAAAAAGGTTTATAGAAATTCAAAAGTGCTTCAAATCTACGGTTTATCTTCAATAGCCTACGCCCCTAACCCAAATTTGGAAAGAAAACCGTATTAAATATCGTTAATAGCCTAATTCAAACTATTTAGGTAAAATCCCCGATCGATTTATCCTGTATCGGATTGTTTAGATGTTTTGAAAATTTATATTTTTTACTTCTCCCTTCATCACACAATGCCAATTTTTAACGACCACGGGGAATAACGCTTTTGAAAACACTGTAGTAAAAGGAGAAAATGCTGAAAACCATAATTTTCTCTGTTTCTACAGTGTTTTCTTTGTTTCAGAGAAAAATCCCATCATTGTAGGTACATTTAGATTGGTGTCTGCAAATACTTTTCCTTCAGGCATGTCTTAATTTTGGTCTTTTTGTAAAGAGTTAAACCTTTATGGCACGGAGCACAAAATGTTGCTTTTTTGGACAATGTAGCTCAAGATGAGACTCTACACAACGTGCAGGCTAATTTTTTTTATCTACACTGTCCGCTTCTTTGGGAAGTAGCAATATCGTCTTGATAACTTTAAAATACGCTAGAATTTGGTTGTTTTTCCTAAATGAGTCTATGTCATGAATTTAGATCTCTAAGGTCTAAGACTATAAAGAAATTGGTTTCTGGTAACAGAAAACTTTGTGTGGCGCAAAACATACAGTAGATAGTGCTTGGATATGTATAGCCTTATCGTTCATTATGTTCTTCAATTTTAATCGGTTTTATACCGCTTTCAACAGTGCATAAGCCACTTCACAGTGACAGCTTATTTACGTTTTTTTTTTTCTTGTAGATTTCCCAAGTATTGGATGGTGCTTTCTGTCAAGCCCTGCCCAGGAAATTTGCAAGTGACTAGTGCCACTCAAACCAGGATTCTCCGATTACTAAACACAAGCTATGCAAACATAGGTACTCTTGAAACTGTGACGTATTTCAAATAGTGTTTAAACAGGATTAACCCTTAGGCTGCTGAGCGCGACTGAATGCGCTTTTGCGGACAGTCTAAACCAAGATCAGAAGATCAGACTGAACAGAACTTGCAGTCTGATCTTGGATCTACACAGTCTGATATGGTGAAATTATTTTGGGTGCAAAGAACCTCAGAAATTATAAAAGCTTGACGTTTACTTGCTGGAAATTTTCACTCGACTCGTACAGCAGCTTATGAATTGGGCAGCAAAGAAACTTCATTATTGACAATATTTGGCAATAAAAAGGACGATCCTCGCAGACCAAGATAGACCAAAGTATTTTTCAACAACATTGCGGTTAGAAACGTTCTCGTGTGCTATTCATGGTAAACCGATTTGATCAATTTCTATGGGGAATTTTTCAATATACGTACGTTTCTAATATTTCAGCTTTTGTATGAAATATAAAACATTTGAACTTTTGTGACCACAAAAGTAAGGACAGTACAACTGAATATATTCAGGTTTAGTTGTCTATGTATGGGGAACCTTTTGAAAAGGAGCAAATGATCTTCAAAATCTCTTTTTTTCCTTACAATGTTCAAACTGACGTCCACTCAGTTTATGTCGCAGGGCATACGGTCTGTTCATGAATTTCGCTTTCATCGGTCTGCATGTTTTGGTTGTGAACAGTCTCATCTCTGAAAGAAATGAGGTTGTCTGTTGTCTCAGTCTGGGTTTTATGCACAGTGTCTTTATAACCTCATAAAAAAGTCGAAACGACTTAGATCCGGCCAGTCAGGGGTCATGGTCGCTCTGTTTTCAAGATCACCCTTGAGTAAAACTTTCTTGCCAGCGTTATTGGCTGTGTGAGGTGTTGTACCATCTTGATGAAACCTCTAGTACTATAATACCCGACCACGAAGTGCTGGCATAGACTTTTTGCTTCAAAGAAAGAGCTGCAAATATAGTAATTATTGTAGCGTTTTCATTACTGTCTTCAAGAAGACACGCCGAATTACACCACTCACACTCAAAGGATCGATCCCATACAATGTGCATAAAGTCCAGCCTCAGACAAAAGATGAGCTCGATGGAAGCGAATTTCATGAAGAGACCGTATGCCCTGCGACGTTAAAATGGACGTAACTTTGACCATTTGACGTAAATCTATGTACGAGTGTTTTGAAAGGCGCTAGGCACTTGTATTGCTTAACGTTACCTTACTGACTGGGCATATCATAAAATTGGATTCTTCAACTTAGAAATTGGTATAAATTTTATTGTAATACCTTTTACAATAAACCTCAGATATACATGTATCTGAAACTGTAACATATATTATGAAACAGCCTATATTTGATCTCATAAAAATAGACGGAGTTGTGGGCTGCAAAGCGACACACCTGTTTTCTTAAACGCAAGATTTTACATTTTCTCTGAATATGACCATCTAGTGTCTCTACTTTCGCAGGGAGAAGTAGATTGTGCAGTATTTATCAGTTTTAAACCCTTATCCTGCTAAATAACTTAAATAAAACTTTCAAGCCGATAGTAAAAACTCGAATAATGTTCTTTCAAACTTTCTTTTTAGAGAAAAGTATCTCTTTGTCGGACAGTGTAGATCAGACTGCACGTTCTGTGCAGTCTTATCTTGATCTACACTGTCCGCAAAATGGTCAGTGAGCCGCACTTTAGCAGCTAAAGGGTTAACAAATAATTCAAACAAATCTAAGAATAACTGACCCAAGCAAGCTAAATGAACAAATATGTTTGGCCCTTAGTCATCGCTTACTTTCAAATTTTCTTTTAGATTTCAAATCTTGTTATCTTTCCAAATTACGCCTTTTGTTTCTCTTTTCACATGTTATAGCTTTCACCTGTTTGTTGTGAGAGATAAACATCTAGACAACCTATGTCCTTACCAATTTACTGTACCGTGATTCTAACCAATTACGGTTATTTATCAACGCACTCTTCTATGCGCATGACCAATAGAGTAACACTTGAAGAAAAAGAAAAATCTCTTGCCAGAGAATTAATTTGAAGAAACTTTTTGGAAAAGTAGTAGTTAAACTGTACTTTTAACGGGCAATTGGCCTTTTCCAACACTGTACCAAAAGGTTGTCTAATTCTGAGCATTTAATCTCTTTGTCCACCGTATGATTATTTTAATGTTTGTTAAAGCTTTGGTTAATTGCAGAAAGTGTATGTTGAGAACAAGTTAAATTCTCTCTCTCTCTACCACACAAAAACACAAATATGCTCAAGCACAGTTAACCCTTACCCTTACAATTCTATGCACGACTGAAGGACCTTATGCGGACATTGCAGAACACAGAACGTGCAGTCTGATCTTGGACCCATGTGTACAATGTCCGATAAATAGATATCTGTCCCACAAAAACACATTTTAACCCTTTCCCAAACAAGCCCAGGTTTTCACGTGTCTGCAGTACAAGTCTTTTGAAAACACTGTGGGAAAAGGAGAAATTGCTCGTAACGAGCAATTTCTCCTTTTCCCACAGTGTTTTCTACCCTTTTTGAGAACTTTCTGCCATTTTCATCAAATTTAAAATTGTCGTCTGCAAACTCTTACAATTTGGACCAGTCTAAAATTTATCGTTTGGGAAAGGGTTAAATAGAAGAATTTTTGGTTTTTACTGTCAGCTTGAAAGTTTCATTTCACTTATTTAGCAGGATAATGGTTAAATGATTTGCTGTGCCTCAAATATAATCTCAAACGCGCAATTTTTTTTTTTTACGTCTTAACCCTTACCACACAATCCCGAGTTTTAACGACCCTGAGGAAGAGCTTTTTGAAAACATTGTGGGAAAAGAAGAAAAAGCTGGTAACCAGCATTTTCTCCGTTTCTCACAATGTTTTCTACCCTATCATGGACAAATTTTGTCATTTGAGCCACTTTTAATTGGTCGTCTGCAACTGCTTTCAATTTGGACAAGTCTAAATTAGTGTCGTTTGGTAAAGGGTTAACAAGACGTTTTCAACAAACTGATAACCAATAAAGACAAAAGTTGTGATCGCGTTTCTGATAACAAACACACTAACAAAGAGAGAAACTACAATGTATATTGTACAATCAACTCTCAAACATCTGCTTTTAATCTGTTTTTCTTTATTTTATGAACCATTGTATCGAAATGTTCTATTATTTCACTCAGAATAGAAAGTGTGCGGTTAAGCTCTCCTATTGTATTGAACAAAAAGTTCCTGCGGTGATTTTTGGGGTGTTGCCGAAGATTACTATCTTCACCAATTTAAACTGATCTTATCCTGCATATACATGTATCTGATTAATCTTACAAAATGCTGAAAACAAGCAGCAACAACATCAACAACAAAGTGTTTTAGATGTAAGTATAGATTAAGATCAGTCTACAAAGAACGTCCGCTCTCCTGTAAAATACTTCGGAATAAGAATTGCAATAAATGTATTTGAGAGTTTTCGTCTAAAAAATTGTCGTAAATAAGATTTAGAATTGCACAATAAACGCTGGATAGAAACATCGAAAGAAAAGGAAAATGCCTTTTCTAGTTCATGCCGAAAACACTCTGGAAAAAAAGGCAAATGCACGCTCTATGCAAATGCTCCTTTTGAGGTAATATTTTCAGAAGCTGCGGTGATTTATTTTGTGTGGTAAAGGGTAAAAACTCAATACTTTTATCTTGATGGATGAAACTATACAATTACTTTCTCGAATTACAGGTTAACTAAAAGTTAACCCTTTCCCAAACAAGCCCTGGTTTTCACGTGTCTGCAGTACAAGTCTTTTGAAAACACTGTGGGAAAAGGAGAAATTGCTCGTAATGAGCAATTTCTCCTTTTCCCACAGTGTTTTCTACCCTTTTTGATAACTTTCTGCCATTTTCATCAAATCTAAAATTGTCGTCTGCAAACTCTTTCAGTTTGGACCAGTCCAAAATTTGTCGTTTGGTAAAGGGTTAACTGAAGGAAATAAGAGAAACCCGCTGGTTTCCGGAATATATATATTTTGTTCGCTTTTTGAATGAGCGAATCGTGCTGGGGCCGCGCAGAGCAGAATTTGAGCCGACTTTTATGGCATGTGCATTCATGATATTTAACAATTTACCATTTCGGATGAAAATATCGCCTTTTGCGGAGGACATGGATATAGAGCAGGCTTGTGACCGCATTCCCTTGAATCATATTCGTTTCCTTCTCTCTACTTAACGGTCTATACCAAATATGCCTGGAGCAAGGTTCACTGACTCATTGATTATACTGTGCTTGACGCTGGTTTCAACATTATTTCTGTCAAAAAACGGCTACACCTCACTTATGCAGGTATGTCCTATGTTTCACCAGTATTACGCTGGGCAATGAAATGCCCTGCTCATGAAAAACCTAGTGCTTCCTGTAAGCTTCCTGTGGGTAACGAGTCCAACACTATGCCAATGAGCCAGGTGAGCCGCCTGCCTAGAGCCCGAAAGGACCCTAAACCCTACAAAGTCATCATCATCATTGTGGAATAATCCAGCCATAATAGACAAACAACAAAGGTCCAATAACTTTCGGAATTCATAATGCTTTAACAATGTCCGAAGTAATGCGAATGAAGGGTCTTTAGAGCAAAACAGATAAAACAAAACAAAGTCAGATGTTCTTCAGACTACAAAAGCCTGTCGGACCAAAATGACTCAAATATTTAACTTGCAATTTCTGACTCGAGTGCCCTTTGTTTCTTTCGTTTCAAGCTAGATAAAATATTTCCAATTCAGAATGCTTTTCACACCCTTTTGATGAAAACTAAAGTCGATACATTTATTTTAAACAGTCAAGTTGATAACACCTCACAGCCCGTCTCTCTCCCTCTCTCTCTCTCTCTCTCTCTCAAAACATCTTTTACAGAATGGGAAAACTCTGAAACAGACGGACGGATGGACGGATAGACAGACAGACAGAGAGAACGAGTCTGAAATCTTTGTTTCATTAAGAATTTGTTTTTCAGAAAGATGTTGTTATTCCGAATCAGTTCATTGTCGAAATTCATCACTTCTGAATCATCCTGAGAGACGTATATATGCAAGATCATTCTTGTTAGATTTTCACGTATGTGGTCAAATACTGGTCATTATGGTAACTTAACCCTTAGGCTGCTGAGCGCGACTCAAAGATCCTTGGTGGACAATGTCGATCAAGATCAGACTGCACAGGACGTGATCTTTGATCTACATCGTCCGATACGATAAGATTGTATTTCGATAAAGACAGAACTGAATTTGTGATATTTAGTTATCAACTGGAAATGTTCATCTTAATGATTTATTTGGGCAGTCCCAAACATTCATTGAACAATAAAATTTCAAACTTATTCATATTGAAAGCATTAGCACAGGACAAATTCAATGTAGCTCACATCCTGGGATGGTCCCCAAATAGCTCGAAAACACTGAGGGAAAAGTAGAAATGATGGTTACCCACAATGTTATCTATCTAGAGCTGTCCTCTGCAGGGTCGTTTAAGCACAGGCTTTTGTTGTGAAAGGTTAGGGGTTAACTCTTAGGCTCTAGGAGGGACTCAATCCATTACGAAAAACTTTCAAAAATATCACGCAAATTTTAATCTGTTTCGTAATCAAGATGTCAACTAAATAAAACAGTTGGACGTCACAGAGGTTGCTCAGCGGTTAAGGCGTCTGAACTGAGTCACGTAGGGGTGCCCTACGCCAAACCGCTGTGCCTAGCTCTATCCCCCGTCTGGCTTTGGTTAAATTCAGAAAAAGACGTGGCTAGGTAAATTTTCGCCGTGATGTGACTCATATTATGTTGAAAAGCAGCTAAAACACCCGTTCAAATCAAAGCGTTGAAAGCACTTGTGTGGCATTTGTCAAGGGAGCCATTGTGTGGAATCAATAGTTTGAAAAACAAACAAAAGAAATAGTTTCCAAGTATTCGCTTGAATATCCGCTTGAAGGACAACCTACTTTATAGTCATCCAGAATCCAATCGAGTAGCGTGCAATCATGTGGGACGAACATGCCGGGGCGAGCAAGTCCAGTGACAAACTGGTTTGGGATGAACAAGATCAAGAGAAAAAGATTGTGTGTATCATTGTGCCAAGAGAAGGCCATGGAAGGCAAAGCTATTTTCAAATATGAAAAAGAAGTTTTTTTCCACGAGCATTGGCCAAATCCGAATTATTCTAATACGCCATTTTGAAATGCATATCTTAGTGCAATCGAAACAATTATTTGTCTGAGAAAAAAAATGAGTTTAATTGGGTTTACTTCCTTCAATTTTGCACAAACTACATTACATGATTGTCAAAATAACGTATTGAACTCATAGTGGCATTTTCTTTGACAGATGCCACAAAAAAGTAAATAGTTGACGCCGCATTTAGAAAAATAGGAAGAAACGGAAACAAAAACATATAAAATACAAGCGTCAACATTACAGATGCCCCTTTACCACACAATCCTGAGGTTTAATGACCCTGAAGAAAGAGGTGCTTTGAAAACATCATAGGAAAAGAAGAAAATGCTGGTTGCCAGCATTTTTCTATTTTCCCTCAATATTTTCAATCACATTTAAGGTAAGCCCCATCATTTGAGCCACTTTCACTCCGTGGTCTTGAAATGGACAGCCTAAAATTTTAACGTCCTGTAAAAAGATACTTGAAATACCTATCTATTGTCTGTAGCAAGTCAACCCGTTTGAATCCAGTGTTTTAACAATCCTGAAGAAATAGACTAAAGAAAGCATTGTGGGAAAGGAAGAAAATGCTGGTATCCAGCATTTTCTTCCTTTCCCACAATGTTTTCTATCCTCTCAATGCCGAATCCCACCATTTCAGTAACATTTCTGAAGTCGCCTGCAAACGGTTTCAATTTGGACAAGTCTAAAATTTTCATCGTTTGGTGAAGAGTCATAGCAACCCAAAACTTTGCCTCAGTGGGCCTGTGAGATTCTTCACACATATTTACAAAACAATTCGACGTTTGCCCGCTGTTTTTTTGAAAGACAGCATTCTTTGACAAGCTTTACGTAACCATGGAATGGTGTGATCTATCAAGTTATATACCTAAATAACTTGACCTGTTTATATATTGATTGGTAGATTTAATCATGTTTAACGCCGCTTTTAACGTTATTACAGCCATATCATGGCGGCAGCTCATCTATTCATGTTTTTTTCTGAATTTCATTAGTATTAGGCCAAGAATCTGAAATATCTTGCCCATGGTCACTTCAGCGAAAAACCCAGTGCCTCGAATCTGGTTCGAACTTGGAACACCCGGTTTAGAGATCCTGTTCCTTCTGCTCTGGGCCAAGCAGTCGCTCATTTGTTTATATAACAGCGGAGCGAGCTCAGTGAAATGACGTCGAAATATTGCGAGAAAAGTCAAAGATAAATGATATTATTGTCCATAATATTTTACTCTTTAAACGCAGAATACAGATTTTATTACGGAAAAATGTGTAGATCTAGATGGTTAGTTTTGTGCATTCTGATGTTGGATCTACACTGTTGGATAGGGCGAAATTTGCCAACGAAAAGAACTTTGATATAGCAATGTGTGGGTTTTACAGTTATTGACTAGAAATCTGTACATGTTTTTCAGAGGATTTATGAATATAAAATATAATCTCCCATATTTGGCGTGAACTGACGTACTTCCACTTATGATATATGTAACTCCATTCCGACACAGTTTGTGACAGATACCCCGCATAGAAGACAAGATAACTCGACATATTTGTTCTCATGAATCATAAATTATGTCATCTAGAATAAATCGTTTCTTTTGATCTTGCTCGCCTGAGATCGTGAGATTTCAAACCTTGCCCAATGTTCTCTCCCGGCGTTTTTCCGTTGCCTTAACTGTTTCAGAACTAGGTATATAACACTCGACCTTTTTCCACGACCAAAAGTACAATCTACTGCAACGTAGATGTTTTTCTTCTAGGCTTGACTAAACAAGCGGACAATATATAGCCAAGATCAGAATGCAGTTTGATCTCCACCGTCTAAACTTAACCCCTTAAGGTGCTAAGCGCCACTCACTGACCTTTTTTCGGACAGTGTAGATCAAGATCAGACTGCACAGAATGTGCAGTCTGATCTTGGATCTACACTGTCCGATAAGAAGATACTTTTCCCGTAAAACAACGTTAAAATCGCAACATTTGGGTTGTTTTTCTATCGGCTAGAAAGTTAGGTTCATTTCTTTTATCTAGCTGGATAAGGGTTAAACATGGTCTCCATGCTTGAAAGGGGTTAAATCGATCTGGAACAGGTGTTTAGGTTCTACTGGGTAATGGGTTCTACATTCAGTAAAGGTATTTAGTAGTGCCATGGTTCAGACTATAGGACTATTAGACTATAGGTTAGCAATCAAAAAATTCTGGTTCGATCCTCACCGAGTTAAAATGTCAAACCAGCTGATCATATGGCAGTGACCTTGAGCAAGGCATTGCGAACGGCCATGGCTCAGTACTGGTGACAGACAGGAAATACTTGAATCAGTGAACTGTCTCTCTTCTTGATATGATTAAAATAATGTTGAATCTGGTGTAGGCTACTATTCGATCAGTCGGTCGGTCAGTCCGTCGGATGGATTGATTCGGCGTTTAGCATTATTTCAGTCATACCACGCCGACAGCTCACTTGTTCACGTATAATCTTTGTTTCACCAGTACTAACTTCAGCTTCGAAGGGCCTTGCCTAGGGACGCTCCCATAAAACAACTACATAAAAAAACAGCACCACGCATGATTGAGGATCGAAACGGAGACCTCAGGGTTTCAAGTCTTACTCCTTCACCACGGAGCAGCGTTGGACCAATTATTCTAACAAGCAATAGATTCTTTAACTGCATCATCATCATCATCATCATCATCATCATTTAAACAGCTTTATTTCATCAGAACATTTATAGTCGCCTTTAAATTCATCATGATAATTCCAAAGACCTGTTATTTAATAACCAAACTTAAATTTATGTAATTGTGGACTTCAGCCTTTGACTTTGGCAATGAAATGCGCATTGCCCTTGTTAACGTGATCGAGTCCATGTCTATAGGTGTAAAGTCCAATACTCGTGGTACACAACAAAATTTCATACTCGTTCATATTGAAATTATTGGAGACAAGAACATAAATGTGACTAAAACAATGGGGTTTATCATTAAAAGGACTGAAAACATTGTGGGAAAAGGAGAAAATGCTGGTTACCAGCATTTTCTCCTTTTCCCACAATGTTTCCAAGGGTATTTCTTTCTCACGGTCTTTAAAACACGGGATCGTGTGATAAAGGGCAAACGTGCAAAACTTTCATTTCGTAAGCCCTGACTCTCAAATGATCATATCGTGGGTCCTGCAGTTTGGATGTATGAAATGTCAAAAGAGGATGGGAGGTAGATTAATCATACAACAAATAAGCGGATTTTAAAGACAAATGAGTCATGCTCGGTGAAGAACGGGATTGAGGCATTTGCAAAAACGGATCGACCCATGTCAGCCTGCGCATCTCGCGCAGGCTGACATGGATCGAAACGTTATTGCTATTAGTAAATTTTCTGCATGTTCGGAGACCATTCTAGCTCATGAGTCAGTCAATTGTCAGGCAAAATGTATCATCAGTATACCCCTTTTCACAGAGCTTGGCCCATATACTTTATTTAAAAGAGAAAACACATAAATGGATTGACGGATAATTCATGAGAATCGGTCTATATGACTAAGTAGCTAGTTTCAATAAACTGTAACAGAAACAAAACAATAAAGAAATGAACCATGCATCCGCAAACAGTATCGACCATATCAGCCTGCGCAGCCTGACATGGGTTGAAACTTTTTGCTATCGGTCAATTTTCTGAATGTTAAAGGACGTGTCTACCTCAGTATTCATCGAGTTGTTTGTGTGGTGTGCGTGGTTGTGAGGTAGAGCGTCGGTCTCGTTATCAAAAGGTCCTGAGTTCGATACCCGGGAGCGGATGTCAACTTTGGGACTGTTCATTGGCCCACACATTCGGCGCGAGTACTGGTGTAGTTTCCAGGAAGCAGAATCGAGAGAGATTAGTATAAGTTGTAAGAACTTGTTTCTCAATCGATGTAAAATAAATATGTTTAACGCTTTCCCAAACAAGCCCTGGTTTTCACGTGTCTGCAGTACAAGTCTTTTGAAAACACTGTGGGAAAAGGAGAAATTGCTCGTAACGAGCAATTTCTCCTTTTCCCACAGTGTTTTCTACCCTTTTTGAGACCTTTCTGCCATTTTCATCAAATTTAAAATTGTCGTCTGCAAACTCTTTGAATTTGGTCCAGTCCAAAATTTTGTCGTCTGGTAAAGGGTTAAACTAGTTGTTGGACAAAATGGACTCTCTGGATCCAAAATTACGTGATGGCCTGTTTGGTATAAAGCTTCACGGAATGGCATTAAACCTCATTTTGCCAGAGCATGGCTCTAATTGCTTTCGAAGATGTAACATTTACTATCATATCATGCTTTCAAAAAATAAATTGCAATGTTAACTGAACCTTCGAAAAACTTTCATTACAAAAAAAAAAACTGGGCATAAATGTATTTTAAATTGATACTATTATATAATGAAAGTCGTTCTTTATGACTAAGTAATCGACTGCGTGAATTATTATATGACATGTATACTTCTGCAATGTCATATTTAAATACTATATTTGTCATCCAAACGTCCTAATTTTTCCTTGTTTGAATTTCTAGTTTAGTTTAAACATATTTTATTGCCATATTTTTGTTACAAAGTATTCTATATAACATAAACAGTATTTATCTAATTAGGCAAAAGGGTCTGGCCACAAGTTCTAACAACTTAGCTTCGGCCATTCCCTTTTGATTAACGTACATAGGATAAAGTCTTCAATAATACCATTAATATAAAAAAAAACTTTATATTTTTGGGGCCAGTTTGTAGAGAAGACAGTGTCTTTCCGGTCATGAACAGAAATAACATGCATACAAATGACAATTTGATAAACTAATAAATTAAGCAAAAAAAAAAAAGAAAGAAAACGAAGGTAAGTGAAAAATTACTGATAAGAATTTCTAATTCGTATTCCATTGTACGCCACCACTTTAATTTACCTTTCATTATACTTACTAATGAGATGTTTAACACAAGATTTGAAAAAAAAGGGGGGAGAAAAGGAGCAATTACTTGTTTCTAGCAATTGCTCCTTTTCTGACAATACTTTTCAAAAGCAGTCAACTGAATTTGGTGTTAAAAAAGTTTATTTGAATTGTTTTGTATATGAATACAAAGAACGATGGGAAAACACAGGCTTTACTACCGACCTAAGGGTAACAGTCTTTTGAAAACACTGTTGGATAAGGAGAAACCGGCCAAGGTGACAAAGTGTGCTGTAGCACGGTTACTCATTCATTCGTTCAAATGTTTCTGTTTGTCACAGTAATTTAGAACATGCATGAAAATTAGCTATCGTAAAAGGAAAGGGTTGGCCATCTAAATTCATGATTAGGAATATCAACATTCTAATTTAGGCATGACCCTGAATTGTAACCGTCCTTATGGATGATTCACTTTTCTAAATTAAACATGATTCCGCTAGAAATTAGTAGTGTCCACAATTTCAAATATTCGGAACACTGTGACATCGGTATTTTTCGTTACATTTGTACTTAATCGAGAGGAGGTATAATTAAATGATTCGATGATTCGAATTCACGGTGTTTCAGTAATTAGCCGCCATAACAACGGGTAGAAATTGTAAACTGTTGTTATCTGTAGTGTCATCGCTGCACGGATCATCTTGCATGAAAATACAAGAATTCAAGCCACACGAAAAAGGGCCCTCCAATCATATTTTCCCACCAGCCAACATAGTATGGTCTAACGATGGAACAAAAAAAGGCAACCTGTTTGCGATCGTTGGTTGTTTTACAACGCACAAATCTATGCTTTTCATGCAGTTTCTTCTACCACTACTTCGCACAATATTCTTTTAAAGTTACTGGCTGCTTATAAACCATGGTCGAAACCATTATCAGCGGTGAGAGAAGTGAATCCTTTCGCAATGACTATCATCAATCTTTCGGAAAGGAATTAGCCGAGCCAGGGATTCGAACCAGCGACCCCCGATTTCAAGCCCTCTGTGTTACAGACTGCGCTACCAGGTTCTGCTATCAATCTTCGTGTCAAATTTTATCGGAAGGTCAAGGAAGATGCAACTGGTACCAGGGTAAATTGTCAGGCTTTCACAACAGAGATTCCGCGTTCGAATACCGTCATGAGGTAAAACTAATGTTTAGGCTTTAAGGAAGTAACCATCGAAAGGTTATAAGAACCTGTTTCACAGTCGTTATAGAATAAATTGATCAAACTGGACTAAACTATGGCATTACGTATTAAAGATAACTACACTGTATATGTCTAACCTCTAATTTTGATTTTATTGATTCATAGGCTATTTTGAGCGAACCCATTGTCTCATCGGTTCCAAAATCAGAGATAATCAACGAATATCGTTTCAATTAATTATGGTTTTAGTCATCCGGGTTTTTCTAACGACACGGCCAGTCCTCATTTCGAAAAGAATATGTTATTGTTTAACAGACTGCGATTGTCATGAGTATCTTTTAACTCTTAGACTGCTAAGCGCGACTCAAGAATCTTTTGCGGACAGTGTAGATCAAGATCTGACTGCACGGAACGTGCAGTCTGATCTTGGATCTACACAGTCCTATATGGAGATATTTTTCTCCTCAAAATGACTTTGAAACAGCAATACCTGGGTTTTTACTATCCGCTTGACAAGTTTTATTTAACCAATATAGCAGGATAAGGGTTAACTCTTTACTCGTACCAAGAGACAAAGTGTAGACTAGTCCAAATAAAAAACACTGTCAAAACACATTTACATGTGGTTCAAATGATTGGAATTGAATCAAAGAGAATAGAAAACATTGTGCGAAATGGAGAAAATGCTAGTGACCAGCATTTTCTCCGTTTCCCAAGATGTTTTCAAAAGGCATTTTCCTTCATTTTCGTTAAAGCACAAGATTGTTTTGTGAAGTGTTAAAATAAATATCTTCATGTCTATCAGCATGGTCCGATGGGACCCGAAGAATAGTGTACGAATTTCCCGCCGAAATTCAAGCCTACGTCTATTTGAATTGTTTCTTTGATAATTTGTATGGAATAAAATTGACGTGTGTTCCTTGTGTCATTTTGAAGCCTTTGTACTTCAAGAAACTTACTCTTAACAACTTTAGGGGGATATTGAGTGACCTCGTGGACGATGTAGATCAAGATCAGATGGTGCAGAACGTGCAGTCTAATCACGCTGTATCTACGCTGTGCGGTATTTCTTATGATGCTCAGTATTGCTAATTAAATCATGAATTTGCTTTCTTTTGTTTGTGTGTGTGTGTTTTCTTTTTTTTTTCTGTTATCTATCGTTGTCAATTTCAAACCATTAAGTGTTAGACGCGTCTCACTGCGCTTTTGCGGACTGTGGAAAGCAGTGTTTTCTCCTTTTTCCACAATGATTCCTACCCATTCAAAGTCAAAGTCGATCATTTAAGCCACATTTAGGTTGTCGTCTGCAAATTCTTTCAATTTGGGTAAGACTAACATTTTGTCGATTGGTAAAGATTTTAAAGGGTTGGCGGCCTGACTAAGGGGCAATAGATGGGGCAATAAGGGACAACAGATGACCATAAATATACGAAACAAGAGGGTATTGTTTTGTGTTGAAGAAATACAGTAGTTACGTGTGAAAATATGTGGGGGTGAGTCACAGAATTCCCACGTTCTAAGAGAAGTATGCTTGAGCAGTGCTTTGGAAAAATGGGTTTAATGAATCCTCGTAATGAGAGAGAGAAAGAGAGAGTATCACAAAAACTGGTAAAAAAGAAATCCCCAACAAAATCAATTCTTTTGTTATATTCATTGGGTCAGTTCAGAAGTCAAAACGTTTCAAAAAATAGCGCGAAAACATTTCTTCTGTGTGTTCGCTTTTCCTTTTATTAAACACTTTACCACCTGGCAGACAATTTTTTTCCACCTTACAGCCAACCGCCTTTTCGGCGAAGCTGAATGTGCTGGCTTTCGGCCTACTTTTTGGTACTGACAACAAATGAATAAGTAGAAATTTGTGATTGGTCAAAAATGTAGACATGTTTATTCTAAGGGTCCCTGCCTATTTGCTGGCATATTTGCGCCGTCTATCTTTTATTCTTAAAGATTTCTCATTTGAAAGTATTGCGGCAACAAACAAATAGCTACTAGGTGATCGTAGCAGTCAGTACGTCCTTCTTCTCTTATGTACACATGGTTCACATTATATTTAACCTTACTCCATGTTTGAAAATATCCCTTATTTTTACAATGCAAGTCTGTTTCTTGTAAAGGTTAGTTCAGAATGTCAACAAGGCAAAAATATTGCAAATCATGTCTGTTTGCTTGGGTACCCTGTTTGCTTATCTTATTGGTAGATAATCGGCCATACGTAACCCTTTTCCTGCTAAATAAGTGAAATGAATCTTTCAAGCCAATAGTTAAAACCAAAACTTTGCTATTTCAAAGGCATTTGGGGGGAAAATGTATCTCCTTATCGGACAGTGTAGATCTAAGATCAGACTGCACGTTCTGTGCAGTCTGATCTTGATCTACACTGTCCGCAAAAGGTCAGTGAGTCGCGCATAGCAACTGAAACAAAGGGCTTCTGCGGACGGACTAGATCAAGATCAGACTGCACAAAAGCTGTAGTCTGATCTTTGATCTATACCGTCCATTTGTGTAGTCAAGCTTATAAGATACGTATAAAATCTGTTTGATTTTCAGTGGATTGCATTTTTAAGCTGTCGAAAGATGTAGAGTTTCTGTAAAGACCGCGGCAAAAAGTTAACCCTTATCCTGCTATATAAGTGAAATGCAACTTCCAAGCCGATGGTAAAATTAGAATAATGCTATTTCAAACTTATTTTTGGAGAAAACGTATCTCCTTATCGGACATTGTAGATCAAAGATCAGACTGCACATTCTACGCAGTCTGATCTTGATATACAACATTGTCCGCAAAAGGTCAGCGAGTTCGCACTTAGCAGCCTATGGGGTTAAAAAATTGAAAAGCAAATATTTGGTCTAGGTTAAGGACTTTAATATTACGTTGCATAAGCATTTATAAACACCCTTTTTCTACTTTTTTTGTTCTGAGCCCCTGACTGGTTGTCTTTCTGTCCGCATGTTTGTTTCATAGACCTAGGTATTATTTTCATGCACGACAACTACAGTACATGCATCTCAACTTAATTAAGCGATTAAAGTATTGTGCACAAAATACTGGAGCCCTGCACTGTGAACGCATCTGTAAAAATAATCGACACAGGTCAGCCTGCGTAGTCCGCGCTGGCTGACCTTCTCCGAAACTTTTTGCTTTGGTAAATGTTCTTTGTGTCAAAGGACCAGTCTACCTCATGATTAAGTCGGTTGTTAGACAAAGTGGATTTTATGGATCCTTAATTATGTGATGTCTGTCTTGGTATCATGCATCACGGAGATGTATTAAACCCGCTTTTGCCAAAGCATGGCACATTTACATTTCGTTCGCCTGTCTATCCTAAAAATACTTCGTTATTGTTGGTAAAGTAAATATGTTTTCAACTTTTATTGACTTTAGTCGCAGTTATGTTTAATCATAAAAGACTACGTAATAATATTATGATATAAGAAAGTCGATACGGATTTATATTAGAACACCTGGGTCCGTATTCACCAACCATTCTTAAGAACATTCTTAGTCTTATTCTCCACAATTTTCTAAATGTGAAAGTAATACAACTTCTGATTGGCTAAACCATTCGGTTTAGCCAATCAGAAGTTGTGTTACTTTCACATTTAGAAAATTCTAGAGAAGTAGAAAAAGAATATTCTAAGGAACGGTTGGTGAATACGGACCCAGGTCCAAATATTTTCCCGCCAAATTCATATGAGTCTTGCTCTGTGAAAAAGAGGTGCTTAATGCATCTACAAAAAGTATCGACACATGTCAGCCTGTGCAATCTGCACAGGCTGACTTGTGTCGGAACTTTCTGCTTTTGGTAAATTTTCTGCGAGTCAGAAAACCATTCCAACTCATGATTCAGCTGGTTTGTAGACAGAACGTATTCATATTTCCCGCCAAATATATGATTTGTATGTTTGAAAGGTCTTTCACAACACTGTCAACAGTATTCCTGGTACATTACGGTTACGAACATGTTTATGTCTGTCTTATTTTCAAAAGTACAAAGCTGGGGCTCTGCAGTACATTGTCCGAGGAAACTCCTATGCGACATGTGATGCCAGTGGCGACCGAAACAGAATTTCATGATAAAAATGCAAAGTATATTCGGACGGAGAGACTGACGGCAGGATGGATGTATAAATAAATAAATAGATGGAAGGCAGGATGGAATGGTGGTAGGGTGGGTGGGTGAATGAATAACTGTACAGATGGATTTATTGCAATGTTGTGTTTGTGCTCCGCGGTTCTACAATTAGCCTATGAATCAATCGAACACGGCAACATCAGAGAGTTTCCAAACATTTTCATTACGAAATCGCAATTTCTTGTCTGTCATTAATGTGACCTTAATGCTTAAAATCTGTAATCATCTTCGAAACTTATAACAGAAGAGGTGTCAGAATTACAGCGTAGGCTGAATAAATCAGTCGAAACTTGTTCACGTTACATAAGGTATTTGACATCCGGGTAACACTATTGGGTCAAAACCCTTGATATTTTTTGGGTCTCCCAGGTGTGTAAATATTTCTGAATCTTTTAACTGCTAAATAAGTGATTTGAAAATTTCAACCCAAGAATAAGAGTCTAACCTATAAATAGGTCGTCATTTGAGCCATCTGAAATTTGTCCTCTGCAAATGCTTTCACTTTGTACCAGTCTAAAACTTTGCCGTTTGGGAAAATCTTAACCTCTCAACCTTTGATTGATTGTATGGTGTTCAACGCCATTTTCATCATTATTTTAGTTATATCACGGCGGCCAGTGCACCTATCCATGCTTTCCTGGAGTTTCTTTTACCAGTACTCCGCACAATATTCTTTGCAAGCCACTGGCTGCTTTCCAACATAACCATCGTCGAAACAATGGTCAGCGGTGAGAGAGGAATGAATCCTATCATCAATCCTAGGAAAGAAATTGGCCAAGCCGGAGATCGAACCAGCAACCTCCTGTTCTCAAGTCCTGTACGCTACCGACTGAGCTACTGGGGCTTGGCACCTCTTAAACCAGACGACAAGGATACAGACTGTCCAAAATCAACTCTTTTACAGACGACAAAATTGAATAATGCCCCTACGATGGGATCTGTACTGGAAAAGCCCTAGTAGAAAACGCCGCGGAAAAATAAGGAAATACCGGTTACCAACATTTTCTTAATTTCCCTCTCAGTCCGAAAGTTCCTTCTCCAAGGTCGATAAACCGCAGTATTTGGTAAAGGGTTAACCATTTACCACACAATCCCGGATTTTAACGACCTTGTGAAAGGAGGTTTTTGAAAACATTGTGGGAAAAGAAGAACATGCTGGTAACCAGCATTTTCTTCCTTTCCCATAACGTTTTCTATTCGGTCAAAGACAACTCCAATCACTGGGCCACACTTAAATTGTTGTCTACATATCGTTATAAGTCTAAATTTTTGTGGTGTGGTAAATGGTTAAATGTAATTTATATCCATAGCAGACAACGAAACACGGAAAAAGTAACTTTTTTATCTCGATATCTAGTCGCCCTGCTAGACGGGTAGGTTTCAAAGGGTATTTAAAGGAAATCCGCCCATTAAGCTGTCGATCTCTGACTCTTTCATGTTAATTAGAAAATAATTGAACTAATAATTAACTTACTCTTTGTGCTTTGGTTATGTTTTGTTCCTTTCCGCATGATTACACTGCTGACTGACAGTTCTGGTCCTTTTCGATAGTAAAAAAGTGAATTACCCACAATTCTCTTTGTTTCCGTGTCTGCGAAGTTAATTTGTTACTTCCTCGGGACCAGAAATCAAAGTGTTTATGATTCATTGGACACTTTTCGATATACCCTTTACAAAAACAATTCTGTATTTAAGAGTCATAGGGAAGGTTTTGAAAGCATTGTTGGGGAAAAGGAGAAAATGTTGGTCACCATCATTTTCTCCCTTTCCTTACAACGTTTTCCACTCGACATTTTCAAGGACAAATCTATCATTTGAGACCATACTTGTCGTCTGCAAATGCGTTCAAAAGTCTAAAATGTTATCTTCCTGTAAAGAGTCAAACTAACTTTGTCTGCGACTTTATGACTGATATACATTCTTGTATTTTAGAGACAAATATTTTCGCCTTTTACAATGAACTTTCGGTCGGATGTGCAAGAGGAAATTATTCAGGTAAAAGTTGCAGTCTTCAAAATCATTCTCTTTCAAGCTGGGCTATTCTTAACTTCTGATTTTTTTTTTTTTTTCGCCCGGTAAAGAGATTAAATGTGAACTGAAAAAGAAAACGAGACCTTCTTAAATAAGAGCTTAACTGAATTCGTCTAACGAACACTGCAAGGTATAATGGTTCAGCGAATGGCCATTTTGCCTGCCGATCTGACATCTATCTGAACAAATGCTGATTCAGCTTCTAACCCTCAGTATTCTTGGAACTCCATTCAAGTACATGTGACTTTTATGGACAGTGTAGATCAAGATCAGATTTTACGAACGTGCAGTCTGATCTTGGATCTACAGCATCCGCTTCATGATGCTAAACTATGATGAAAAGCTTATGCATCTGTGGTGGAAATCTACATCTGATACCCCTATAAAAGTGCAATTTATTTGAGCAATGCTCTGGCAAAAGGGGTTTAACCCTTTCCCAAACAAGCCCTGGTGTTCACGTGCCTGCAGTGCAAGTTTTTTTTGAAAACACTGTGGGAAAAGGAGAAATTGCTCGTAACGAGCAATTTCTCCTCTTCCCACAGTGTTTTCTACCCTTTTTGGGAATTTGCTGTCATTTTCATCCAATTTAAAATTGTCGTCTGCAAACTCTTTCAATTTGGACCAGTCCAAAATTTGTCGTTTGGGAAAGGGTTAAATGCATCTCCGTGTTACATTATTTCCAAGCCAGTCATTATATAATCACAAATCCATAAAACCCATTTTGTTTAACTCTTTCGGCGCCAAATAAACAAACTTTGCTTCTTTTGGTGGCTGTAAATACAATCCACTGAGTCTCCTGAAGACTTTTGCCATAAAGGCATGACCAAACAAGCGGAGGGCATAGATCAAAGATCAGACTGCACGTTCTGTGCAATCTGATCTTGATCTATGCCAGAAGGTGCAGTCTGATCTTGATCTATGCCGTCCGCAAAAGTCCCTGTTTTCGCCTATGGCGCTGAAAGGGTTAACCCTTAAGCTGCTAATCGCGACCCACTGACCTTTTGCGGACAGTGTAGATCAAGATCAGACTGCACAGAATGTGCAGGCTGATCTTTGATCTACACTGTACGATAAGGTATTTTATTTCCGGTGAAATCAACTTTGAAACCGCAATGTTTGGCCTTTTAGTATTGAGTAGAAATTTGTGTTTCATTTATTCAGCAGCTTAAGTGTTAA
Source organism: Tridacna gigas (assembly GCA_945859785.2). Classification (NCBI taxonomy): domain Eukaryota; kingdom Metazoa; phylum Mollusca; class Bivalvia; order Cardiida; family Cardiidae; genus Tridacna; species Tridacna gigas. Next base: position 25,509,347 of record OX244043.2, on the reverse strand, counting down.
CAATCGACTGAATCTCGAGGTAGAATAGTACTTGAGCATGCAGTAAATTTACCAAAAGCAAAAAGTTTCGACACAGGTCAGCCTGCGCGGACTGCGCAGGCTGACCTGGGTCGATACTTCTTGCAAATGCATTAAACCCCCTTTTTTCACAGAGAATGGCTCATTCAGTTTACAGGGAAAGAGTTTAAAACTGTTTGACATTGAAGTTAAAATTTGCCATTTCCTCTGTTTGCACTGCTTTCATCTACGTTGAATGCTAATTACGAATTAATACAAAGTTTGATTAGAGGTTTAAATAGCAATATAAACCGCGGGTTAACTTGATTCGATTTCTGTTTTTTTTTTTCTCTGAGGGGGTAATCTAATTTGCAAAACCCTTTCTAATGGTTTTGGCTTAGCTCAAAAACAGTTTCTGTTAAGAATTTCTAACGTCCATTTTTTTTTTCAAAAAGTGTGGACCAAGATCAGTTTGCAAGTCTCTGACTGCTGTTCTTATTCTAAATTCTTCGATTACTTCTAAATTGTCTAACCCTTTTCCAAACCATCTCATGTTTGAACGACCCTGAAGAAGAAAGCTTTTGAAAACATTGTTGGAGAAAAAGGAGAGAGTGCTGGTAACCAGCATTTTCTCCTTGTCCCACAATGTCTTTTAAATTTTGAAAAACAACTGAACCTTATTTAATTTACAGATAAACTGCAAATGCTTTCAATATGGACACGTCTAAAATTGTGTGTAGTGAAGAGTGAAGATTTAAGTACCTAATAGATTGAACGCAAACTTCCAACTATTATTACAAGAATAAATTGCCGCTTACAAGTTCTGTTGGCCTGAACAAAATACCACCGTATCGGACAGTGTATATCCAAGATCACGGATCTAGCCCGTTTCCGCGGTCGATAGCGCACAGGTCTTGAGACTAAGGGGGGTCGCTGGTTCGAATGCTCTGCTCGACCAATTTCCTTCCGAGGATTAATGATAGTCATTGCGACAGGATTCATTCCTCTCTCACTGCTGATTATTATTTCTACAAGGATTATTTGGGGAAGCAGCAAGTGACTTGGGAAGAACAGTGTGCGAAATGTTGGTAAAAGCTCCAGGAAAGCATGGATAGGTGCACTGGCCAGAAATTATGTTGAAACCCGCTTCAAACAGCATACAAACAAACAAGATCACTGTCTTTGGAATCTGACTTTTATCTGCACTATCTGCAGAAACACATGTAAGCTTAATATTTTGATATAAAAATTCACGTCATTGGACAGTGTAGATCCAAGATTAGGCCGCAGGCCCAGTGCAGTCTGATCTTGATCTACCTTGTCCAGGCAGACGTTCTGTCCACTGTCCAAAAAATTGTATTGAGACGCATTTAGAAGCCTAAAGATTTAACATTTGCTAGAAGATGTATTGTATTCAATGTGCAATAAAGAATTACATTTAGAAACCTTTATACTGTTGTTACGATCCTAAGAAAACTGGGTTTTTTTTTTTACTATTTTGGGGAAAAATGGGGAAACTGCTGGTAACCAACATTTTCTCCATTTCCCATAATGCTTTATACCCTTTCAGACACAAGTCCAACCAGTGTAAGTCACACTTAACCAGTTTTCTAAAAAATTAATGCTTATAATAGAGACGGTTTTAAAATTTTGTGGTCTGGTAAAGAGACACATGTAGGTAAAGATCTGGGGATATCGATCGCAACTGATCGATTACTCCTCGTAATCAGTTAAAGTTAAAACTTCAAGGCTATCGTTTAGATATCAACAAATTCAACCTTTTCCGACACTTTGTGAATGAATGCCTTGTCTGTCTGTCTGTCTGTCTGTCCGTCCTTCCGTTCGTTTCAGTTTTCGTGTGTGTGTCTCAGTCTCTTTCTTTCTCTCAGCCTGTAGGTAACATCTCTACGACAATAATCTGTTTATAGTATTGCATCTTTTCGAATCCACTGACAATCCGATTACAACTCGTTTTATCCGCATTCTGATTAACTCTTTCCCAAACGACAAATTTTTGACTAGTCCAAATTTAAAGAGTTTGCAGACGACAATTTTAAATTTGATGAAAATGGCAGAAAGTTCTCAGAAAGGGTAGAAAACACTGTGGAAAAAGGAGAAATTGCTCGTTACGAGCAATTTCTCCTTTTCCCACAGTGTTTTCAAAAGACTTGTATTGCAGACACGTGAAAACCAGGGCTTGTTTGGGAAAGGGTTAAGAGGGTGTCAAGTTAGTATATTATTGATGCCTCGTCTTATTATTACTAGTATATTTTATTCACAAATCTCTCTCTCTCTCTCCCCCTCTCTCTCTCTCTCTCTCTCTCTCTCAACGTAGATCAGATCCTAGAATCTAACCCGTTCTATTAACCCTTAACCTGCTGTATAAGAGAAATGAAACTTTCGAGCTAATAAAAAAAAACCCCAAATATATTGCTATTTTAATGGTATTTTGGGGGAAAATATTTCATTATCGGACATTGTAGATCCAAGTTAAACTGGTCCTTTGACATGCAGACAATTTACCAAAAGCAAAAAGCTTTGACCAAGGTCAGCATGCGTGGACTGCCCAGGCTGCCCTTGGTTGATACTTTTTTTTTTCTTTTTGGCAAACGCATTAAAACACCTTTTCACAGAACATGGCTCATATGTATTAGTTGTCGGGCCATAAGGAATTCACAACCTGTCATGCTGTTTTCAGTACTTGGCAGTCAATGAAGAGGGCAGAGAAATTTCGTATGCATTTGGTAATTGTAGAAAGGTGAATGCATATAATTACATAAACGTTTAGAAAATATTTATCGATACGCCCTGTCTTCGTAATGATATTTTTATGTGATTTATAGACCGATAATAAACAGTCTCGTTTTTTTTTTAGACTCTTTTCCAAACGACAATATTTTGAAGCTGTCATAATCAAAAGATTTTGCAGACGACAAATGAAATGTGGTTTAGATTGTTGGATTCGTCTTTGAAAGGGTAGATGTGGGAGATGGAGAAAATGCTGGCTACCGACATCAAAGAATACATTCGGAAACATTATTACAAAAGACTTCTTTTTTCCAGGTAAAAGATTTTTAAGTAAATAAATGTTCAAATCAAGTCTTTACCTAACGACAAAATTTTGGACTGGATCAAATTGAAAGCATTTGCAGACGATAAATCGAATAATTATGGCTTGAATGATGAGTTCTGTCTATGACAGGGTATAAACATTGTAGAAAAAGGAGAAAATGCTGGTTACTCCAGCATTTTCTCCTTTTCTCACATTTTTTTTCAAAAGCCTTCTCCTTAAGGGTCGTTCAAGCTCGGGACTGTGTGGTAAAGAGTTACCAAACGACAAAATTTTAGACTGGTCCAAATTGAAAGCATTTGCAGACGACAAATTAAAGGTAGCCCAAAGGATGAAACCTGCCCTTGGTAGATTAGAAAACATTGTGGGAAAAGGAGAAAATGCTGGTTACCAGCATTTTCTCCTTTTCCCACAATGTTTTCAAAAGCCTTCTTCGTCAGGGTCGTTCAAAGTCGGGATTGTGTGGTAAAAAGTTAAGCGGGTCCCTCTATTCAATGTCCTTAGATGCTTAACTCAAGTAACTTTTAAACTGACAGGCAAGTTTGTAAGTTTACTGTTTAGCTCTCCACAAGCTGGCAAAAAATTTAGATTTGTCCATTCTGAAAGTATATTTGCACACAAAACTTATATGTGATACAAATGATAGGATTGGGCTTTGAAGTACAGAAAAAAAAAAAACATTGTCGGGAAAGAAGAAAATGTTGTTAAGCACCATCTTGTTGGTTGCCAGCATTTTCTCCTTGTCTTACGATGTTTTTAACACGGGATCGTACGGTAAAGGAAGAGTTCATCTGTTATGCCAGTTTTATCAGCTCGTGATGTGAACACAAGTTCCTGTTTGCATACTGCCGTTTAACTCTTTACCAAACGACAAAAATTTTAGACCAGTCCAAATTGAAAGCTTTTGCAGACGACAATTTTAATGTGACTTAAATGAAGCGATTTGTCTTTGATACGGTAGAAAACACTGTGGGAAAAGGAGAAAATGCTGGTTACCCGCATTTTCTCCTTTTCCCACAATGTTTTCAAAAGGCTTCTTTCTTACCAAACGACAAAATTTTAGACCAGTCAAAATTGAAAGCTTTTGCAGACGACAAAATAAATGTGACTCAAAAATTGAAATTTGATTTGGGAAGAGTAGAAAACATTGTGGGAAAAGGAGAAAATGCTGGTTTCCAGCATTTTCTCCTTTTCCCACAGTGTTTTCAAAAGGCTTCTTTCTCAGGGTCGTTAATAGTCAGGATTGTGAGGTAAAGAGTTAATTAACTTTTAAGTCGTTTCAAGACGATCAAATTTTAGACTTGCCTACATTGAAAACATTTACAGACGGCAAATTCATCGTTGATAAAGAGATGTAACTTGGCTTTAAAAGGGTAGAAAACATTGTGGAAAAAGGAGAAAATACTGATTATCAACATTTTTTTCCTTATTCCACAATGTTTTCAAAGGTCTTGCTCTTCACGAGCGGTAAGACTCGTGATTATGTGGTACAGGGTTAACATACTGGAACATTTCTTTCTTTCTTTCTTTCCTTTCTTTCTTTCTTTCTTTCTTTCTTTCCTTCACAAATTTGTATATTTCTTTATCCTTTTTGTACTAACCTCTGTCTGTTCGTCTGCCCCCTTCTCTCTCTCTCTCTCTCTCTCTCTCTCTCTCTCTCATAATATAACAAGTATCCTACCTGTAATCCCAGAACGGGAATTGCTCCTGGTCTGATCTCGATCTCAGTGCGTAAGTTCTACGTAAATAAGTTTCCATTTTCTCCAAGATTACTGTCCGAGTCTCGAATTTCAAATTCTCACAGGATGCAAAATCACCAACGATTCGCACTGCACGTTGTATTTTGTTTATTTTTAGAAATACTTCTCAATGCATGCTGTAAGATTCTAATTCCCTTTATGTTCTCTAGTTTCAGTACTCTTTCAGGACCAGTAAATTATTTCCTTAAGTCCGCGAACTAGTATTCAAACCGCACACTTCTGTATCCCAGCATCTTATCTGCCCGGAATTCAATTCAGACATTTAAACTATTTGAGTCCATCGTCCGTTGAATTAATTTATCATACGTAAACAAATTTTCACGCCCTAACCCTAATCCACTGTCTGACACACGGTCATTTAATTGTCCGCACTGGTCACTTTATTACATGGGCCTCCAGTCCAATAGTAAATCCATATCTATCGTGTTCAGTCACAAACAAAATGTACGTTTAAAACAAACCTTTGTCAACCTTAGATATTGTCTTTTACAAGTACTGTTTAATGTCGATTGTTTTATCTTTTTTTAAATTCAACACATACAAAACTGGATTTTCAATCTTCATAAGTTTAGACAAATATAATACAATTCTATATTTAAAGTTGATAGTTTAAGTTTTGAATCCAGTAAATGTGAAATTCAATTTCAATCTTCTTAATGCACACCACTATATAATATAATCCTATAAACGTTTATAAATATAAAACTTTAATACCCGTTTACTGTCATAGTGTTTTTTGCTGCAGCAAATATAAATATCGGAAAGAAAAAAAAGAGAAGTTCGAAAACTTAAAAATCGATTTTACTATATTAGGTCTATCTAACAACCTTGCGCGCGGTCGCTTCGGTTTACCGAATACAAATGTTAAACGCTGTAACCGATTTACGAGTTTTTATGTATTAGTTTACCTGTTGTTGGTTGATTCGCATGGAGGCATTGTTGTGTTTCTTCCCCTAAGGGCCGGGCGGACAAGTTCAACAACCTGGTGCAGATGTAGATCAGACTGCCAAAAACGCATTACTTTCTCACTTTCTCTCTCTCTCTCTCTTTCTCAATCACTCACTCTCTCGTTCTCAATTTTATTGTGTCTGTCTCGGTATCTCTCGCTTTCTTCGCTCTCCCTAAGTCCGTCCGTCTGTCTCTCGCTACGTCTGTCTGTCTGTCTCTCTCTCTCTCTCTATTTCTCTGTCTCTCTGCCTGTCATTCTCCCAGTCAGATCGCGGGTGTATCCTTGGGCAAGACACTTCAGAGCCCTTGCCTAGTTCTGGAAAACCCAGGAAATACATGAATATGAGATCTATCGACGTGACACGACTGAAATAATGTTGAAAGCGGCGTAAAACGCCATTCATCCAATCAATCAATCTCAGTCGGACCGTCAGTACTGTTGCTGGTTGCATCTCCACCACGATAATCTATCTGTGTTATCACATCTTGTTCAATCCCTATATAATCCGATTATATCCCCCATTATCTGCATTCTGTTTAATCCTTTACCATACAATCTTATGCTTAAATGACGCTGGGAAAGAAGGCTTTTGAAAACATTGTGGGTAAAGAAGAAAATGCTGGTCACCAGCATTTTCTCCTTTTCCCGCATTGTTTTCCATTCATTCGAAGACAACTTCAATGATTTGATCTGCATCTAATCTGTCGTCTGCAAATATTATAGATTTGAACGATTAGTAAAGAGTTAATAGGCAACAAGTTATTATGGATGCCATGTATATACCCCACCATTTCTAATGATTCCCCAATAAAAATGCATTTTTGTACGTTTGAAGTTACTTGGATAAATATTTACTGTATTTTCAGCTCTTCACCTTGGTCCGTATTCACCAGGCATTCTTAATTCTGTTCTTAGTCCAATTGTCAAGAACTCTCTAAATTTCAAAGTAAGGTAATTTCTGATTGGTTAAACCAAATGGTTTAGCCAATCAGAAATCAGAAATTGCATTACTTTCTGAATAAAAAACAATGCTAAGAATGCAACTAAGAACATTTGGAGAGTGCTGACCATGGAAGATTTAAAAAATTCCAGCCGTGTCCAAATCGACGGAATTTGTCGACGACAAATCAAAGGCCTAAAGTAAACGATGTGGGCATGTACTTTTGGCCGTTACTGGTGCTTTAGATACAGCTGACATGATCATTTGACATGCGTCTATAAAACAGTAGAAAATACGCTTTGGAAAAAAAAGGAAAAAAGGCGAAATGTTGGTTACAAGCATTTTCTTCTTCTCCTTCCTGCTTTTAGTTTTTTTTTTTTAAAGGGGGCGTACACGTACGTGATCGTTTTGTGAAAGGCAAACAACAGATTCCCCCCCTTTTTTGTGTGTGTTTTTCGAGTACCGGTAAAAGAGTCAAAACGGGTCAGTTTTCCAGATATTTATCTAGCCTCTTATCTAGCATTTTCTCCTTTTCAACAATGTTTTCTACCCTTTATTGGACGAATTTTAGAATTGAGCAATATCCGGTTTATCGCCTGCAAATAGTTAGAATCTGAACCAGTCCAAAATTTTGTCATCTCAGATCAAGTTAACCGGTTACCACGAAATGGTAACGACCCTGTGGAAGAAAACATTGTGGAAAAGGAGAAAATGCTGGTAACCAGCATTGCTCCTTTTCCAACAATATTTTCCACTTCATCAAAGACAAATTCTATCATTTTTGATAGAAAGAATTTGTCGTCTGCAAATGTTTTTGAATCAATCTAAAATGTTGTCTTCTGATACAGATTGATTGACTGATTAATTGTATGTTTTTGACGCTGTTATGAACACAATTTCAGCTATATGACATCTGCCAGTGCACCTATCTTTGCTTTCCAGGAGTGTATTTTACCAGTACTAAGCACAATATTCTTCCCAAGTCACTGGCTGCTTTCCCACATGACCATCGTCGAGACAGTGATCAGCGATGAGAGAGGGATAAATCCCGTCGCAATGACTATCATCAGTCCTCGTAAAGATATCGGCCGTGCTGTTCCCAAGTCCGAGACGGTACCGACTATGCCACCGAGGCTCGGCGATAAAAAAAAAAATTTAAACCAGGCAATCTATTTTACCCTTATTCCTTGCTACATTAACTCTTTACCAAACGCAGAAATGACTGGTCCGTTTCAAAAAAACAGTTGAAGACGACAACACAATTGTGACTCAAATGATAACACCAGTCCATGATAGGGTAGAAAACATTGTGGGAAAAGGAGAAAATGCTGGTTACCAGCATTTTCTCCTTTTCCCACAATGTTTTCAAAAGTCTTCTTCCTTTTGGTCGTGAAAATTCCGGATTTTTTGGAAAAGGGTAAACATACGAGTATTGTAATAATGGTATCGAAGTACCTCTTATGTCTAAGCTCCCATTTCAGAAAGTGCTAAAATCGAAAATCGGCTTATAACAAGTTTGCAAACTTTGTCTTTTGTGATACTTGCACACTTAAAGTGTCTGATATTTGATAAATAATCCGGATGAAAAGTTTAAAACTGATCATCAAAGTCAAATAAGTGTCATATTTAACTCTTTCAATGTTTAACCCTTATCCTGCTGAATAATTTTGAAGATACCTTCAAGCCAAGTGTAAAAATCCAAATGTTGCTATTTCAAAGTTATTTTTTGGCGGAGAAATATCTCCTTATCGGACAGAATAGATCGAAGATCAGACTGTACGTTATGTGCAGTCTGATCTTGATCTACACTGTCCGCAAAAGGTCCTTGAGTCGCGCTTAGCAACCAAGGGGTAAATATTATAATTTCGACCTTTTGTGGCGGGAAAATACAATTTACATAAACTGAGATAACTTTTTTTTTTATGTTATGGGCTTGACTAAGAAAGAGGACGGTGTAGATTTAATATCTGATTTTACTTTCTGTGCAATCTGATCCTGATCTATGACGTGTGCAACAGCCCATTTTTTCGCCCATTGCACTAAAGGGTAAGATTCATAACTTTTCTCAAATAGAAATTTCAAAGCCCTATTGACATGCTCTAATTTACGACTATGAATAATTTGGTGTTTGGAGCAAATAATACACTCATATGGGTTTTAAGTAAATGTATATGAGCCGTGCTGTCTGTGAAAAGGGGGCTTAATGCATCTGCATAAAGTATCGCATGTCAGGCCTGGATCGAAACTTTTTTGCTATTGGTCATTTATCTGCACGTCAAGGGACCAGTGTGCCCCAAAGTTAAGCCGTATTGATTGATTGATTGTATGGTGTTTAACGCCGTTTTCAACATTATTTCAGTTATATCGCGGCGGCCAGTGCACCTATCCATGCTTTCCTGGAGTTTCTTTTTACCAGTACTCCGCACAATATTATTTCCAAGCCACTGGCTGCTTTCCAACATAACCATCGTCGAAACAATGGTCAGCGGTGAGAGAGGAATGAATCCTGTCGCGATGACTATCATCAGTCCTCGGAAAGAAATTGGCCAAGCCGGGGATCGAACCAGCGACCTCCTTTTATCAAGTCCTGTACGCTACCGACTGAGCTACGGGGGCTTGGCAAGTTTTGTACAAGTAAATGAGGCCATAACACTAACGCGTCATATAAACCCAACGAACATTTTCAGTCTAGAAATAAAGCCCAAATGATTGTAGTTTTAAAGTTACACTTGTCCAGAATGTCTCAGCAAAGTGGACAGTGTATATCAAAGATCAGAATGCTTGTTTTTTGCAGTCTGATCTTGATCTGCACTGGCCGCAAATGCAACTGAAGTCATGAAAGGCGTCATAATGGTTAAAAGATAACAAGTTATTTCGTTGAAATGATATCCCCGGCCTAAAAAGACCTTTTTAGAAAGAACATATACGAGGTATTGTGTTTTACATGTACATGTGGCCTTTTTGTTATTGAGCATTAAGCCCCATTTTTCTATGACGTCGCATTTCATTTAATAAAAACAAATAATTGTTGTCTGTGGCTTATGATAAACAATATAAATATGAAGTTTCATAGAATTTTGTCAGGTTGTTAAAGAGATATTGGTCCATAATGGAAATGTACATCAAGCCCCCCTTTTCCATGACACGGCATTAAAATAAAAACCTAAAAAAGAAATTCGTCGGGGGATAAGAAGGATAATAATAAGAACGTTTTGAAAATTACTCTGAAACGAATGTTTTTCCAAGTAACAGACACAAAACCATTGGACACATTGAAAACATGTAAATGTTAGTTATTAAGCGACCTCGGTCCGTATTCACCAACCATTCTTAAGAATATTCTTAGTCTTTCTCTCCAAGATTTTCTAAATTTGAAAGTATCACAACTTCTGATTGGCTGAACCAAATGGTTCAGCCAATCAGGAGTTGTGTTACTTTCAAGTTTAGAAAATTCTGGAGAATAAGACTAAGAACGTTCTTAAGAATGGTTGGTGAATATGGACCCTGAACTACATGTATATTGAAAAGTTTTCCAAAAGATTCTATTAGGTAACCACAAAGCCCAAGGATATCTGTCAACGAAGTTGGATTGAAATACATGTAGTTGTCTTTGGAAGGAATAAGGGAGGTAACTTAGGAAAATTATTCACAGAGCAGACTTTAGTTATTTCCCTTGGAACATTTTTTTTCTGTCTCTCTGTCTCGATCTCCCCCTCTCCCCCTCTCTCTCTCTCTAAAAAGATTTTATCTGCCACACATATTGTTCCACAACTGTCTGTCTGACTGACTGACTGACTCAGAAACATGCCTCGGTCGGCCTCGTACACATCTTTCATAACTTCCTGATCAACATCAAATGTTTAAAAAAAAACTGTAACCTGTGTGTACAGCCTACTTACCATCAATTAACCCTATACTAAATAATATCGACTTTGAACGGACACTAGGGAAGAAGGTTTTTTTTTTAAAACATTGTAGGAAAAGGAGAAAATGTTGGTGACCAGCATTTTCTCCTTTTCCCAAAATGTTTTCCGCACTCTTAAAGGCAAATACCATCGTTTTAGTCTTTTTCAGCGTCCTCTTAGACTTTTTTTTTCAATTTGGACAAGTCTAGAGACTATGATGTTTGGTAAAGGGTTTGATGCCTCTGAGATATTTTCTATACAGTTGTGTATTTAATCATTACCTTTAAAACACATTATGAAACAATTAAAACCATTCTATTTGTTATTTACATAAGACAACATATGTCGCAGATTTCATCGATTTGTGACGATGTTTGTATTGTCGGTGGGGAGTCATTTAGTACCCAATAATCAACAGGCAGACCTCCATATAAGAGGGAGTGATGGCATTCTATATCTATTATTTCTCTTCGGAACCCTATGTTGTGGGTACCCTTTAGAATCGTCTCGATGAGACGATTCTAATGGGTACCCATAGCATAGGGTTTAGTGGAGAGTGATTATTATTTTCAATTTTGTAATCAAAATCACTCCCTCTATCTGGAGCTCTGATTATAGGGCTAGTTTTGTTCAGTTTATTGTGCTTTGATGCCCTCTTCCGTGCCCGGTAGCTCGGTTAGTAAAGTACAGGGCTTGAAACCCAAGGGTTTCTGGTCTGATTCTCAGTTCAGGTAAATTTGACTGCATGTATTGGAGTATTAACGTCGTTTTACCAACATAAGTCATATCACAGCGGTCAGTGCACCTACGTATGTATTTTCTGGCTTTCTCTCACACGGGGAAATTTACTCCGGGAATGGGTAATAATCTTTGCGACAGGATTCATTCCTTTCTCACCGTTTGGAAGTGGCTTCAGTAATGTTTATATCAGACAGCGAGTTGTCTGGGTAGAATACTGTACAAATTACTGGCAAAAGATAGTACAAGAAAGCATGGATGGGTGCACTGACCGCCGCAATATTCAGCTAATGGTTTTAAACATTAAACAAACAAAATCTATAATTGTTACTCTTTACCAAACAATCTCGTGATTTACCGACCCTGAGGAAGAAGGCTTTTGAAAGAATTGTGGGAAAAGGAGAAAATGGTGGTAACTAGCATTTTCTCCTTTTTCCACAATGCTTTCTACCCTTTGACAATACGAATCCCTTCACTTTGGTAATGTCTAAGTTTTCGTCTGCAAATACTTTCTGCCAGGTCGGGCAGTTCAGTTGTAAGCGTATTTGACTCGTGACCTGGTAGTTGTTAGTTCGATAACCGGTTATGGAAAACTTTTTCGCCTCTAATCCCTGATGCATGTGAGAAGAGTAGTCAGTGGCTTGGAAAGAAAGTTATGTCAGTACTGGTGTGAGAAAGCTAGGATACACATGCGTAGATGCACTGACCGCCCTGCCTAAGCTGTTAAACGGCGTTAAACTCCAATACAAACAAACAAGCGAACGAACGAACTAAAAAGCAAATGCCTAAAATTTTTATCCTAGAAATGAGTTGTGACTGAGCAGGGATTTTAATCCACAACCTGTGGGTCCCTGTGCACCACTATCGTGCTCAAGGGGCTTTGCTCGTGTCAGAATTATTGACAATACAGAGAGCAATTTCCATAAATGTATTTCAAATGAATAATTAAATCCTTGAACTGGGAGTGCTCGCATTGCATCACAAAATACACAGAATGCATTACATGGATAAATAATTGAGTCATGCTCTGTGAAAAGGAGCTTAATGCATCTGGGAAAAGTATGACCCAAATCAGCCTACGCAGTTCGCGCAGGCTGACCTGGGCCGAAACTTTTCGCTAATGGTCAATTTTCTGTATGTCCAGGGACCAGTCTACCTCGTGATTAAGTCGGTTGTTAAAAAAAGTGGCTTTTATGGATTCATAATTATGTGATGGCATCACGGAGATGCATTAAGCTCCCTTTTGCCAGAGCACGGCTTAAATATATCGACAACTGTTCATTGCTGAATCAATCATGAAAGGACTAGCGAAACTTAAAATATAAATATAGCGAAACGTAGCCGATCTGAGAGCAGACTTAACATTTTGAACAGTCTGATCTTAGATCTACACTGTCCACTACTTTGTGACAGGCCCCGCAGGCTGACCTGCACAGGCTGACATGGGTCGATACTTTTCGCAAATGCATTAAGCCCCTATTTCACAAAGCTTGGCCCATATCTAAGTTTTGCCTTTGAAAAATGGCGGGAAAGTGTGGGGTATGGGTGAGGGTTGAAAAGTGGTAAGTGCTTCCGAAGACCGGTTGGGTAGAACGCTTACACGGGTTCGCCTTAACATTTAACTTTCGGGACTTGCCATACCACTGCTCTTCTGGTTCTCGCCTACCCATTGAGCTATTGGAAGTTGCCTTACTAATAAGTTACAAGAGCTTGTCTTGGAGCACGGCAACAAGAGCTGACGCTTGCTTACTTCGGAGCTAACGGGTCTTGCAGACCTATTTAGCCACTAGAGCTCGCCTTACTAATGTGCAAAAGGCGTTTGCCTTATCCTTTACTTACAGGATTTCGCCTCACCGCAGAGCTGCCGTGACTTGCCTACCCTCTTTGCCTCTGGACTTCGCCTTACTATTGAGCTACAAGAGTTAACCCTACCAATGAGCTACAGGGACTCGGCCAACCACGTAGCAACTGATGAACCGCTGGAGTTTGACTTACTACAGGGCTAAGGGGCTTGCCTTTCTAATAAGATACGAATACCAGCCTTACCACTAAGCTACAAGAGCTCACCTTACCGATGAGCTACCGGAGCTCACTTACAGCAGAGCAACCGGGAATCGCCTCAGGCCGTGGCTACCGTGGCTGCCGCACTCACTGAACTATAGGGTCTCGCTATACAACTAAACTTTCCACGGTGTTAGCATTTCCTCCTAACTACTCGAGCTCGCCTAACCACTGAGCAACCGTGCAGCCTGTCTTAATTATGAGCTTCCGGTATTACCATTCCACTGAGCTACTGGAGCTCGCCTTGCCACGAAGCCATAAGACCTCACCTTATCAATGATATACTGTGGCTTGCCATATAGGAGAGCAACTGGGGCTCGCATTAACACAGAGCCACCGGAACTTACCAACCAACCAAGATACTGCAATTCGCCTGTTCAAATAGCTACAGGAGTTCGCCTTACCAATGAGCCACAAGTGTTCGCGTTACCACTGATCTACAAGTGTTCGCCTTTCCACTGAGCTACAAGTGTTCGCGTTACCACTGAGCTACAAGTGTTCGCCTTACCACTGAGATACAAGTGTTCGCCTTACCACTGAGCTACAAGTGTTCTCCTTACCACTAAGCTACATGTGCTTGCCTTACCACTCAGATACAAGTGTTCGCGTTACCACTGTGCTAAAGTTTTCGCCTTACCACAGAGCTACAATTGTTCGCCTTACCACTGAGCAACAAGTGTTCGCCTTACCACTAAGCTACAAGTGTTCGCCTTACCACTGACCTACAAGTGTTAGCCTTGCCACTGAACTATAAGCGTTTGCCTTACCACTGATCTACAAGTGTTCGTCTTACCACTGAGCTACAAGTGTTCGCCTTACCACTGAGCCACAAGTGTTCGCCTTACCACTAAACTATAAGCGTTCGCCTTACCACTGACCTAGAAGTGTTCGCCCTACCACTGACCTACAAGTGTCCGCCTTACCACTAAACTATAAGCGTTTGCCATACCACTGACCAACTAGTGTTCGCCTTACCACTGAGCAACAAGTGTTCGACCTACCACTAAGCTACAAGTGTTCGCCTTACCACAAAGCTACAAGTATTCGCCTTACCACTAGGTTGTAAATGTTTGCCTTACCACTGAGCCACAAGTGTCCGGCTTATCACTGAGCTACAAGTGTTCGCCTTATCACTGAGCTACATGTGTTCGCCTTACCACTAAGCTACAAGTGTTCGCCTTACCACTGAGCTACATAGGTTCGCCTTACCACTAAGCTACGTGTGTTCCCCTTACCACTAAGCTACATGTGTTCGCCCCACCACTGGAGCTACATGTGTTCGCCCCACACTGAGCTACAAGTGTTCGCCTTATCACTGAGCTACAAGTATTCGCCTTATCACTGAGCTACATGTGTTCGCCTTATCACTGAGCTACAAGTATTCGCCTTATCACTGAGCTACATGTGTTCGCCTTATCACTGAGTTACAAGTATTCGCCTTACCACTAAGCTACATGTGCTCGCCTTATCACTGAGCTACTGGGGCTTACGTAACCACTCTGTCACAGGAGCTCGCCTGACCAATGAGCTTCCGGAGCTTCATTTACAAATGAGCCGCCGGATTCTCCTTACCTTTGAGCTTTCGGAGTTCGCCTTGCCGCGAACCTATAGCAGCTAACCTACACACTGAGCCATCGGGTCTCACAATACCACTGATGAACAGAGGCTCGCCCAACCACAAATCTACTGAAGTTCGCCCCACTTCTTAGCTATCGGGCCTTGCGGGTAATGGTTCAATAAAGGTCTCGTGTGACAAGCGACTTAAAAAGTTTATGATTATTTAAAATACGAACGAAGCAAGTTCACAGATATGATCAGTATGAATAATTGATTTTACGACACCGAGTGTAGCGATTTGTGACTGGCATTTCCGAGCTATAAACCCGCGTTAGTGACAGTGAAGAATTAAAAAAAAAAAAATGGAAATCCATGGAAATTAGATAAAAATGATCGTTGCATATTTTTTCTTTGCCATTTTCAATTTTGGAATTGTTTCGTTTCATAATGGAATTCTTGCATGTTCGATATAATTTTTTTTAATTACCTCTCCTGTGTGTATGACGATTTTTGAAAAAAGAATAATGTTGACTAGTTAAAGAGAATTCTGTGGCCGTTGTTTCAAGTTGTTTTGTTTCAAAATGGATATTTTGTGTTTTCAAATTAGTTTTGGAATACTCGTTTTGAGTTTACCAATGCGGTGTTTTGGGGAAAGTGTAAAAATTGGTAAGTTCAAGGTTGATTATAGTTACCTGATAACTTTACAGGAAATTTTTTGACCCGCCATAAATTATTGAAAATTACACAAAAAGATAAATACTTAAAGGAAAAAAAAAATAACAACAATAAAACTGTAGGAAAAGGAGCGGTTATTTGGTAGATGTAAGCTGACCTTTTCCTATGATGTTTTTGCAAAACGATCAACTCTTGGAGTGTGAAAAGGTGCGATAACGGGTTAACTCATTGTCAAATAATCCTTTTTTAAAGAAACCGTAGAGAAATGTTTTTAAAAAAAAACATTGCGGTGAAAAAAGAAAAAATATGCTAGCAACCAGAATTTTCTTCTCTACTCTTAATGTGTTATATCAGATTTTTAACAAAAAAAAAAACCTTCATTTAAGCCACATTTAATTTGTTGTCGGTAAATGCTTTGAACTTGGAAAAGTCTAAAATTTTGTCGTGTGGTAAAGATTTAAAATTTTCACCCTTAGGTTGCTAAGCTGACCTTTTGCGGACAGCGTAGATCAAGATCAGACTGCACAGAATGTGCAGTCTGATCTTTGATCTACACTGTCCGATTACTATTTACATGTATCTCTCTTCCAAAACCACCTTTAAAAAGAGAAAAAAAAAATTTACTAAAAAAAATTCATTTTTTTGAGAACGATAACGGTTAAGAATCCAAACATCAAACATTGATCGATCTGTCCCTGTTTGATGACTGCAATGCTGTTGAAATTGACGTAAAACAACACTCAAACAACATGGGTTCAGATAGGTTGGGATAATAACGTCCTGAGGGTGTTATTTATTTAGCAAAATGTACGATGTAAGTACCCACAACGTTACGTTTTTGTGAAGAACTAAGAAATGGCACTCTTTCACTCTTTACTATGAAATCCAAGTTTTAAAGATCCCCAAAAAGACCCCCAAAATCGCCTTAGAAACATTGCTGCCAAAGGAGAAAATGCCGGTAACCAGCATTTTCTCCTTTTCCTACAATGTTTTCATCTCTGTTCAAGTGTAATTCCATCATTTGAACTAGGTTCAATTTGTCGTCTGTAACAGCTGTCAGTATTGAAGTCTTATCGTTTTGATATTTAAGGCAAGCTCTGCGAAAATGGGCGCTTAATGCGTCTGCGAAAGGTATCGATTCAGGTCAGCCTGCGCAGTCAGCGCAGGCTGACCTTGGCCGAAACTTTTCGCTATTGGTCAAATTTCTGCATGCCGAACGATAATTTTTCCTTGTGGTCCAGCCGATTGTTAACCCTTTCCCAAACAAGCCCTGGTTTTCACGTGTCTGCAGTACAAGTCTTTTGAAAACACTGTGGGAAAAGGAGAAATTGCTCGTAACGAGCAATTTCCCCTTTTCCCACGGTGTTTTCTACCCTTTTTGAGACCTTTCTGCCATTTTCATCAAATTTAAAATTGTCGTCTGCAAACGCTTTCAATTTGGACCAGTCCAAAATTTGTCGTTTGGGAAAGGGTTAAACAGAATGGATTTTATGGATCCATAATTATGTGATGTCTTTGCTTGATTCACCAAGCCTTGCATTAAGCTTTTGCTAGAGCGCGGCTCGTTTATCTCATTTGTACACGAATACTTGATTTATTTACTTCAGGTGTTGTAGAACACGGTGCCAGACGTACAGAAACAAAAAACATTGTCGATGATGACTTTACAGTAATTTTACAAACGTATTATATCAATGTTACAGACACATTTCAAGTTTTCAAAACAGGTAAGGCCTGTCTTGTTGTTGTTCTTGTTTTTTTTCCCTCCTCTACCTCCTCCACCTCCTCCACCTCCTCCTCTTCCTCCTCCTTTTCCTCCTCCTCTTCTTCCTCTTTTTCTTCTCCTCCCTCTTCTTCTCCCTCTTCTTCTTCTTCTTGTACAGCAATTCGTGCTTCCCTTGTATTACTTTAACCAACGTTTCGGAGAACACGATTTCGAAACCACCGACAGCTTTTCCACTCACAAAAAAAATGTAGAGACAATTCCCATCTTTGAGAGTAGAAAGACTGACTGGTTCAGTGGTAAAGTTGAAGGAGTCTCTTATTGGGGGCCCCGGATTCGATCCTGACTCGGACCGATCAGTGTATAGTTGGAGTGTCTTTGAGTAAGACACTTCAGATCTGAACACACATGAATCAGGAAGACGTTTCTGTGAAATAACTGAAATAATATAAGCCATCATTTTACCATTTAACAAATGACAAAATTTTAGACTAGTCCATACTGAAAGCATTTGCAGACGTCAAAATTAATGTAGTATAGTAGTAGTTTATTATAGTGACATGTGTACAAAATAACATACAGAATATATAACAAAATCATTGA
The DNA here is from genome assembly GCA_945859785.2 of Tridacna gigas. Classification (NCBI taxonomy): domain Eukaryota; kingdom Metazoa; phylum Mollusca; class Bivalvia; order Cardiida; family Cardiidae; genus Tridacna; species Tridacna gigas. The sequence continues at coordinate 25,491,369 of OX244043.2, read as the reverse complement.
CAAACATACACCCGGCCCTATGGGCCTATAAGTTACTGTCAGTTTCAAATGTGTTTTCGTATATTAAATCTCATGTTGGATAATTAGTCAAAACAGACAAAATTATAGACTTCCAGAAATTAGCAGTAGGAAAATGTAACTGAAAAACTGAAATTTGTTAAGGGTAAAAGCACATTCAGTTAATCGATACAATACAGAGAGTAAAGTGGCTTAGGTTTTCTCTCACAAAAGATGTTTAATTGTTAATTACACCTTTTCTAAAGCAAACAATGTCGATTACAAATTGTTTAAAATTGATCGTTCTTTGAGACTGAAGTACTAAACGGAAAAATAAGAGACAGGGTAAACACTTTATTGGCGAAACTGTAAGAAAAAGCAATTTTATAATATGATTCAATAGTTTTCGATAAATAGCAAAATTTCCTTACCCTATGATTACATACTAGTATTGAGCTACTCTCTGGCAAAAGGGGTTTTAATGCGTCTCCGTGATGCATGATATCAAGCAAGTCCTTACATTAGTATGAATCTATAAAGTCCATTTTGTCTCACAACCGACTGACTCATGGGGTAGAATAGTTCTTGGACATGCAGAAAAATGACCAATGGTGAAATGTTTCGCACCAGGTTAGCCTGCGCGAACTGCGCAGGCTGACCTGAGTCGATACAATTTGAAGATGCATTAAACCTCGTTTCACATAGCATGGATCATTGTATTTGCAGAGTTATCGAACATTTTCCGACAATACCCCAACAATTTTATCGTGAAGTAGTCATCGCATACAGCGTTCACCCTGTGTTTCTTTTTCTGTTTAGTATAGCTGTTCAAAACTTCATAAATGGGCATTATGTTTAAGCCATCCTCTGTGAAAAGGTGTCTTAATACATCTGCATAGAGTTGCAACTCTGATAGCCAGGGTTCCAGTCAGATCTTTTTTATATATATTATAGTTTTCAAGTTTCTAGTTTATTGCAAAAACAGACATATTGTCCATATTGCAAGCATGATACATTGACAATAAAAAGGTTTTTTTTTTTGTTATTCTTAATTATCGGTTAATGGGAGAGAGAGTGAGAGAGAGAGAGGGGGGGGGGAACATACATGATTCATAACCAGTGTAGCATAATGTTATGGTTAGCGAGAAATAGATCACATCAAAGAAAAATATACATGGACATAGACATTGAAAACAAAAGACTTGACATTAAAACTAATGAATTTGACATGCCATTCTGCTGTTGTGATGAAAGGAGAATTTGCTCGTGATGAGTAATCTTTCCTTTCGCCACAAGATCCTCACACATATTCTTATTTATGTATGAGATGACCATTTGTTCTGATTATCCCTGTTTACCCTAAATGTTTTGATTTGGCGACATATTCGGGTGTTACTTTATCAAAAATGAAAATTACCCCCCCCCCCCCACCACACAATCCGGCGTTTTAACGAGAAAGAGCCTATGGAAAACATTGTTGGGAAAGAAGAAAATGCAGGTAACCAGCATTTTCTTCTTTTCCAAGAATGTTTTCTATCCTTTCTGAAATATATTTCATAATTTGAGCCATGTTTAATTTGATTGAAGTTCAAATTTAACTATTGTAGAATTTTGTCGTTTGGTAAAGAGTTTAAGAACCGACTGTCAGTTCATTGCCATAGATATGTATAAATCGTGACAGGAGACAGTGATAAGGAGTGATTAAAAGTCTATCACCGCCTGGACGCTGGCTACAAATCTGAGTACCAGTCGGTCAATTTTGGTGTCACACTACCAGTTTTTCTTTGCCATATAGAGTGAAATCGACCATCTTTGAAGCTTCAAAAATTGCTTAATGGCAAATCTTTGGCTTTACCGACTCTTGCTCTCAAAAGTACAGTCATAGTCGTTCAAAAAATGCATAAAAAAACAATAAGTCAACCGATTACGATTTTCGCCAAATCCTAATCAACACAGGCACCCTAGGTATTGTCCTGTAAAAAAAATAAACGCCTGTTCACGACAACGACCACATTTTTTTTTTGTTCCTCCACTGATACAAAATAGTCCAATCAATATATAATAAAATCCCATCTAAATGGGCCCCACTGCCTAAATTTGAAGCAAATCTAAATACCACCAAGCCCTCTCAGCTTCATGAAACAGTGCAACGAAGGTGTTACTGCAAAATTTCACATGGGACTTCTTTCGGTACTACGACCCGGAAGCAATTAAGCAGTGGTACGACACCTTTTCTGCATGTCTACCTCATGATTCATCCGGTTTTAGACAACATGGATCCATAGTATTCAACCATTTGCTTGGTATAGCGCATTACGAAGATGCATTAAACCCCCCCCCCCCCCTTTTTTTTTTTACTGAGTGTCGCTCATTTGGACGGTATATAGGCTGAAGGGGATGGTGTAGGCTACTTGTTTATCTGTGATTTGTTTTATGTGATAAATAGAATCTTACAATTTTGTTTATGTATCATCATTTATATCAATCTCGTCGCCAAGGCTTTAATCATATCGTTTTATAAAAATGATAATACATACTCATGTAAGATCCTCACATCTTCTTTCATTGCCTCAAAGCTCAAGATAATGGCTCGATGGCTATCGCGTAAATTTTTTATTCAGGAAATCCCGGTTCCAACCTTGATGGCGCCACTGGTCATGCGCGAATGTCCCTGGGCAACACATAGCAGTGTCTCAATACAGTGCTCGCAAAACTACAGAAAACCTTGAATAAGCGAACCGTCGCTGTTTTATGACTGAAATATGGTCGAAAACGGCGAAAAATGCAATTAAAACAAAACCAACGAAGATTGGAAACAATCTAGATCATTAGCTTTTCAGACGCGTCAAGTACTATGATTTGCACAGCTAGATAAGTGTGACCGTTGTGTTTATTAGCTTTTAACCCTTAAGCTGCTAATCGCGACCCACTGACGTTTTGCAGACAGTGTAGATCAAGATCAGACTGCACAGAACGTGCAGTCTGATCTTTGATCTACACTGTCTGATACGGTATTTTCTTTCCGGTGAAATCAACTTTGAAGCCGCAATGTTTGGGCTTTTAGTATTGAGTAGAAATTTGTGTTTCATCTATTCAGCAGCTTAAGTGTTAAAACCTAACTCTCAGGCAGCTTACCGCGACTCACTGACCTTTTGCGGACGGTGCAGATCAAGATCAGACTGCACAGAACGTGCAGTCTGATCTTGGATTTACACTGTCCGATAAGGAGACACTTTTATCCTAAGGAATTGTTTGAAATAGACTTATTAGGGTTTTTACTAGCGGTTTGCAAATTTTGTATCACTTTTTTAGTAGGATAAGGGTTAACCACGCAATCCCGAGTTTTAACGGCCCTGAAGAAAGAGAGCTGTAGAAAACATTGTGGTAAAAGAAGAAAATGCTGGTTTCCCAGCATTTTCTCCATTTATCCCAATGTTTTTTACCCCCTAACAACCAAATAGCATAATTCAAGCCCCATTTAAATTGTCGTCTGCAAATGCTTTCGGATGATTCCAATTCTTTTGTCGTTTGGTAAATATTCAAACTCCCAAGAGAAGAATAAAACTTGTCACATTTAAGCCTGAATGATAAACCTTTTGTAAATCATTAATTGTTAAATAAATTATATTGAAATTTCCAACAGCGTGTGAAAACCTAGAATTTTGAGATTTTTCTTTTCTTCTGCAGAAAAATCTTAATACGACAGAAGTGTAGATCAAAGATCAGACTGCACCTTTGTGTGCAGCCTGATCTTGGTCTACACTGTCCACAAAAGAAATTGGGTTGAATTGAGATTGGTAGCAGAAGAGTAAACTCTTTTCCTGCAGATGTAATTTGCCGGAGAGTGCAAAGCAAGATCAGCCTGCACATACGTGCAATCTGATCTACACCCTCCGCTGGTCTATCAGTAGTCTCTGTCTTATTTACCCCATGCGAGCTCAGTTAATTGAATAGAATATACTTATCTTTGTTATCGCCTACAACTTAAATTCGACAGAATGAAACTTAATTCGACAGGATAAATGTTAACCCTTTGGCTGTTAAGCGCGATTTCCTGACCTTTTGCGGACAATGTAGATCAAGATCAGACTGCACGTTCTGTGCAGTCTGATCTTGGATCTACACTGTCCGCAAATGGTCAGCGAGTCGCGCTTAGCAGCCTATGGGCTAATAGCAACGCAAACTCAGTCAGGTGATCGTGTGTTTTATTTCAGTTCGACTGCTGGAAGATTCGCTCGACGTCGAGTTTATAGTTATCGTGTATGACGAACTACTGGCTATCTCGAACCCCCTGATCACAAGAACCGAGAACAAACCCTTGATACTCTGGGGAGATAAACCGTCCTACTCATTAAAGGTAATTGTTTCCGTAAACTCTTGTCCAAACAACAATCTATAAAACCTTTCAAAATTCAAAGCATCTGCAGACGAAAAAGAAAAATCAGTCAAACACTATATTTTTTGAGAATGGTAAAAATCATTGTGGGAAAAAGAACTAAGAGATGGTAACCAGCATTTTCTTATTTTCCCACAATGTTTTTCATCCTCTCAAGACATAGGCTATCTCATTATTTGAACCACATTTCATTTCTTTTGCACAAATGCTTTTCATTTGGACAAGTCTAAAATTTTGTCGTGTGGAAAACGGTAAATCAGATTGATACCAGGGTAATTCATGTGGTAAGAAGAGAAATTTATTTAAAAAAAAAAGTGATTTCTCGTTTTGCTACACTGAGCCAGAAATGTGTTTTGTTACCAGTTTAATTGTCTTTAAAATGTAATGAAGTTGATGACCGGTCCTCAATTGATTGACTGATTGATTGATTGATATTCAACGCCCTTTTCAAAATTAAATCATATGTATCACGGCGGCCAGTGCACCTCTCCATGCTTTTCTGGAATTTCTTTTATCAGTATTTAGATCCATTTTCTTCTCAAGCCACTGACTGCTTTTCAAGATAACCATCGTCGAAATAATGATCAGCTGACCGGTTATATAGTGTAAGTACAATAAAAGTTTTTCCTGCTTAATGATCTACACAATTATTTTTGAAGTAGTCTATTGTTGTTTTCCGGGACGCAATCGATGAAAAAAAAGCTTATGAAGTAAACTATCAAAAGTAATTAAGCCAAGCTCTGCCAAAGGGGCTTAGTGCATCTCCGTGATTCATGATACCAAGCAAGTCATTACATGATCATGGATCCATAAAGTCTATTTTGTCTAACAACCGACTGTATCATAAGGGAGACTGGTCCTTTGACATACAGACCTATAGCGAAAAGTTTCGGCCCAGGTTAGCCTGCGCGGGCTGCGCAGGCTGACCTGGGTCGATACTTTTCGCAGATGTATTAAGCCCCCTTTTCACAGAGCATGGCTCAAATGTAAATATGATTACTGGATTAGAACATATATTGAAAACAATAATGAGGACACTAAAAACCGAAGTTTGAAAAGCACCTTTTATCACAGTAAAAAAAGTAATATTAGGAATAATGATGCCTGAAATCGGTAATATGATACAATGTACCTGGAATATCCAGCCGTATTACCGTAACCCTTTACCACAATACCCAACTTTAGGCTTTTTCAGCTTGAAAACACTTGCAGCTGAAAAAACTGAATATGACCCTGATGATAGGCTTCATCCTTGTCAGGGTAAAAAAAAAAAGCATCGTTGGAAATGGAGAAAATGCTGGTTACCAGCATTTTTTCCAATTCCCACAATGTTTTCAAAAGCCTTTTTTTCCCTCACAGCGTATTTAAAACACGGGATTGTTTGGTAAAGAGTTCACAGAGAAAAGAAATTCAATATAGACCGCTGTCTCCTTTTGTCTCGCAGAGTAGGCAAACAAATAAATCAAACAATTACACGCCAGAAATGGACATGAATAGATTTAAAAGAGTTTATCAATTTGAAACATTATCAATATTTTGTAAATGTTTCACCAGTCCTAACAGGCATTTAATCCTTAAGCTGCTAAGCGCTACTCACTGACCGTTTGCGGACAGTGTAGATCAAGATAAGACTGCACATAACGCACAGTCGGATCTTCGATCTACACTGTCCGATAAGGGGATATTTTTTCTCAAAAAGTAATAATAATAATAATAATAGTAAATTTGAAATAACATTATTCGGGTTTTTTTTCTATCGGCTTGAAAGTTTTATTTCATTTATTTAGAATGATAAGGGTTAAATCATAAGCTGCTCATGACAATGAACATGTTTAGAGGATCATTGCTTTACATAGAGAAACAGCGAAAAATGAAAATAATTTTTCGAAATCGATAGAAAAATTAATTTCATTTTAATGATGAATGGTAGTATAAGACGTGTCTGTGAAAGAGTTAACCTCAGAAACAAGAAGAATCGGTTCTTGTTTCAAGAATTCCTTTCCCGTTCTACATCCCGTGACAAACGGCATAAATCTATTTTAAGAACACACATCTGAAAATTTCGCGCAGGCGCACAATGATTCTAAATAGATACTACGTCAATGTAACTGCAGAAGTCTGATGGACCAAAATAGATCTCCTTTACCTCGATGACGACGATGTGTTACTATCTATGTACATCCGCAAACAGACTCGGACATTGTGACTCTATTTTTCTTTTTTTTTTTTATGTACAGTGTATCTCACGGAATATCGGACAGTGTAGAGCCACGATCAAATAGCACAGAACATGCAGTCTGAACTCGGCTCTACACTGTCCCATAGACTGTGCGTTTTTAGCAGTCTAATATTAATCTACACGGTCCACAATCATTTGAAGGTCGTGTTACGCGTTTAAAATGTTAGAAAATACTGTGGGAAACGAAGGCAATTGCATGTTACTATTACAAGCAGTTTTTAATCAAACTCAAGAGCTTCCGCAAAAATCCTGTCCGAGACGCATAGATTTTCGACCCCCCAGAAAAAAGCTTTAAAAACGCAAAATTTACTGTTTTCCTATTGGCTGAAAATTTTATTGGTCTGGCAGTTTAAGGGTGAACTCTTAACCCTTAAGCTGTTAACCGCGACTCGCGGACCTTTTGCGAACAGTGTAGATCAAGACGTGCAGTCTGATCTTGGATCTACACTGTCCGATAAGGAGATATTGTTCTTCAAAAAAGTAAGTTTGAAATAACATTATTCGGGTATTTACTATTGCCTTGAAAGTTTTATTTAACACATTCGGCAGGATCAGGCTAAAAGCGACAAATATTTGAACTCAAGCTTTTCTCGACGGTCGGAAAATGCAATCTAATGAATTTTAGATCGTATTTTTTTTTTTTTTCTTATAGATCTGACTTTACAAGCGGAAGGTATAGATCCATAATCCGATTGCACGTTTTGTGCAGTCTAATCTTGATCTATGCCGTCCACAAACAGGCACTGTTTTTGCCTATGGTGCTGAAATGGCGTTAAAAGCTTATGAAAAGCCAGGGCGATCTAAATGATATGAATTGTGCTTTGAACGTGTCTCGATCGCTAATTGCAGATGAAACGAACATTTTCAGTCGTAAAAAAACAACAAAAATACCGCCTGAAGGCTGTTTTTGTCAGAATGTCTCATTTCTGCAGAGCAATGTGGCTCCAAGATCAGCCTGACGTTTATTTGAGAGACTGATCGTATTCTACAATCCACAGAAAAGCACACAACTTGAGCCTACCCTAGAGGTTACAACAGATCGTGTCGTAATGAACTTGTTTGACTCTGAGTTTCACCCATTACAGTACATACAGTATTTAGACCTGTAAATAGCCGATGCAAAATATACACTTTAAAGACGTTTGTAGAAAAGAAGAAATGACACATTTTCATTATAACTGAAAACGTTGTGGTGAAAGGAGCAACTGCTTGTTAAACTTTAGCGGCCACTGCTCCTTTTTCCACTATGTTTTAGAGCTGTGATACAGTTATGGGTTACGTCATGAAGACACTCCATTGATTAGAAAGATTAATATCAAATTCATTTGAATGTTCAAACAGTTTATTCCCAAGGCATTCTAATCTGTCTACTATGAAATTCCTTGGCCTACATTGTTACACATAGTTAGTCTGTAATGAAACCCCAAGTTATACTATTTCAAAATCCTTTTCGCTGGAAAAAATACTGTTTCGGACAGTGTAGATCCAAGATCAGACTGCACAAAACGTGCAGTCTGATCTTGAATCTACACTGTCCGCAAAAGTGCATTGAGTCGCGTCTAACAGCCCTGTAAGGGCTGGGCTAACTCGTGAGAAAGGGTTCTTCAAAAATTATTCAAGTAAAGGCATCATTTCACTTGGAGCGAAAACAAGGGCATTTTAATAAAGTGAAACATCGTTCAAATCGATCAATTAAATACCAGTGTGCATTAATGGGTTCGGAAAATTTTTTTTTTTTTTCCTCCAGTATCAGGCAAGTCCGATCGGGTTTTCTAACTATAGTAACGTTATGTAATTTGAATTCTCAGTAAACAGGTTTCATATTTATTAGGAATTTTATTGTCATACTTTTTGTTATTGTTGTTGTCATTATTGTCTTGATTGTTGTTGATGTTGTTGTTGCTGTTGTTTTTGTTCTTGTTGCAAATGATGATGATGATGATGATGACGATGATGATGATGATGACGACGACGACGATGATGATGACTATGATGATGTCTTTTGTAGATAATGACACTGTTGATCATGTCGTTGATGGTTATAATGATGCTACTACTTTTGATTGTGATTTTGTTGTTTATCGTATAAAACCTCCTCCGACAGTGAATTAAATGACTTAATTTTGATAGTATGCTAGGGTATTATCGTTTTTTGGGTCCCGGTTCTGATCAGATTTTAGTCGTGAGAGCGTGAAGCCAGAGAAACCAGACACAGCACGCGCAGGAATTTGTACTACTACGCCGTTTCGCGGAAAAATGACGTCATTGTTGCAAAGACGTACACGCGTGGAAAGTTTTTTTTTATGCAGAAAAAGGTTTTTTTTTTAATCAACAAAATTGCGGAAGTAGGTGGTCTTACCACCTCTAGAAACTATTTCATCCTACTTTCGGTGTAAATGTCAAAGAGCTATCTACTTGTGTATGTACACACTTGAAACCAAACTACAACTCTAAACATGGACCCGTGAGTGGTGTATACACTAAGGGTGGTGATGCAGGATATTCTTTGCCTGTCATTCGTTTTATGTTATAAATAGAATCTCACATTCTTGTTTATGTATTATCATTTTTATCAAACTCGTTGACTAAAATGTATTTGACGCTAGCCAAGGCTCGCGTCATACATTTTAGTCATCTCGTTTGATAAAAATGATAATACATAATCATTCATGTAAGATCCTCTATTTATGATTTCCCGTATTTTTGTCGCTTAAATGTGACTGGAATACTGTTCAAAGCTGAGTAATTCCAATTTAGACAAATAAACGAGGAAAATATTTTCCTTTTTTTCTTCTTTATCACAGAATATAAGACGCTACGATACCACGACAACGGAAAACTACGAGACCTGCCAGATATTACAGTCGACTGTTGTTGGTTCGAGCCAACCGTATTGTATAGAACACCTGTACGACGTTACGAAAACCTCAAATGGAACAAGAATCGACAAGGTCATGTATAAACAAAGGCCGTTCAAAAAGAAACGTAGACGAGCTATTTTATTAACTCTTAGGCTGCTAAGCGAAACTCAAGGACCTTTTGCAGACAGTCTAGATCACGATCAGACTGCAAAGAACGTGCGGTCTGATCTTGGATTTTGCAGTCTGATCTTGGATCTACACTGTCCGTTCAACAGATGTCATTCCCCAAAAAATTACCTTTGAAATTGCAAAATCTTATTTTGTAGCATTTGTCGAAGACAATGCCACTATAAGTTCATTCGGCATTTTGAAAATCATGTATCGTAGTTTGTGCATTTCATTTTGAGGTAAGTCTTTATTTTACCTAAAACATAAAGCAGATATGGAATCTAAGTCAATATCGTGTGTGTCCTCCATTCGCAGCAACACCTGTACGACACCTGACGGGCACAATGGAGATGATACGGTGTATCGTTACTATTGGCTGAAATATTCAGAAGAAATGTCACCCTGTTATATCATGTCAGAGAAAACAAGTAACAGGGTTCCCTTATTTTTGGGGGCTATTTATATATCTCAGAAGCCAAATTATGTCAGATCCGAAGTATCATACGAGGAGTGTTCAAATATGAATGCATCTAAGCACCTAAAATTTGATTCTACATAGGTTTCACTGAAATTTTTACTTTGTTCCCTCAAAATATTCACCTTCTACAGATATACAAAGTTTCCGTCTCCGGATCCAATCTTTGAAGGCATTTTCACTGTCTTTTTTTTAGGTACATATGTATACTATGAAGACTCTGGAATATTGCAGTACCGAGGTGTTTGCGCTAAACAAATTTTCGACCTGAAAGGTGTTTTTCTTTTTTAGCTTTGGAAACAAAAAGAAGTCACAAGGGGCAAGGTCAGGTGAATACGGAGGGTGGTAGAGCACAACGACTCTTTCCTGCTTCAGAAAGTCTTGCACCTCATACAAAAGACAATGACCGAAATTGGTGGTTTACACACATTGAAATAGAGTTGACAGAAAATTAATTCCATTGTCTTCATAGTATAGCTAAAAAAGACTATGGAAATTTATGCCTTCAAAAACTGGATCCGAAGACTGAAACTTTATAAATCTGTTGTACATTGAGGGAACAAAATAAAAATTTCAGTGAAATCTATAAAGAATCAAATCTAATGTGCTTAGATGCATTCATATTTGGACACGTAAGTTTGTTGATCAAGATAAGCCATCAAACGTGTAACTTAAGATATATGAGGATTTTTCCTGCTTTAGATTGACCAAATTTGATATTTTCTTTCTGTCTTTGCTCCGATTTATGCAGGTACCCCTGGATGCCCCAAGTATTCTTGCCTCACTAATTATCAAACAGTTGTCATGGAAACAAGTAATCATATTTCATGAAAATAGGACAGGTAAGTTTTCATATTGTAAATGGGAGATTTGGTCCTTTTCACTGTCTTTTGACACTATCTTTACAGTAATACCCTTTATCAATCATTCCCACGTTTTAACGACCCTAAGGAAGAGGGCAACATTGTAAAAAAGGATAAAATGTCGGTTACCAGCATTTCCTCGTTGTCCAATAATGTTTTCTGCTATTTTAGTGACGATTCCTTCTGCTTTTGGTAAAGGGCACCACGTACCGAGCAGTTTTTCCCTGTGTTATACGTTTTTAGGGGTTTCGATGCATTTAACCCTTTACAACATAATACAGACTTTTAACGACCCCCAGAAAGAAGCCTTTTGAAAGCATTGTTGTAAAATGAGAACATGCTGGTAAAGTGGAGGAAACATTTTGGGAAAAGAATAAAATGTTGACGCTATTTTCAAAAGCAAATTCAATCATATTTGTGGTATTCGGTTTGCTTAGTAACAAGTCCATAATGATTTCTTCCTCCACAAACCCATCCTTGGCAAATGATAGAACAGGATTAAAATGCTTGCAGTTTAGAATCCCAAAGGAAATAGTGCAACTCCATTTCAATAAATGCACTCCGAACACCGTTTTAAATATTAATATACCTGTTTCATCGTTTAGACTTTTATCGTTAACAAAGAGTTCCTTCTTTGTTCAGGGCACTCGTCATAACTGGGCCAATTCCGTACCTACATCTAACCTCGTCGGTACCAAGGAGGTTTCCATGTGCATTCAGTCACACAATCTTAAACTTGGCGGCGCCCATGTAAATCGATTAGCACTGACATTAACAAGTAAAAGTGAAGTTATTCACATTTTATCTAGCAGTGAAAACTGCCAACGGAATCCATGGACCACAATAAAAAATAAATAAATAAAATAATGTACAAACTGTTTGTCAACGGAAATGCATTTAGAAAGATTTCGATGGAAAATTGTGACTCATGTTTTCCAATTTTAAGAACGGCAAGGCTGTGTTTTTCCGGCGAAGAAATGTACCGCGTCGGTGCATATCATCCATCAAAATACAGCCAAGGGATTTGATCAACGGATCATCCGAGGTTTCCCAAATGTGTTCAGGGCTGAGATGTTCGATTTGTAATCCAAGTTCCTGGCTCATTTCGAAAATGTTGAACTCATTTTTGTTGGCAGTGAAAGAGTTAACAATCTCAGATGTTTTCCATTTTTACAGAGGGCAAGGTAAGCGTGCTGGTGGACATACTGTCACAGAGAGGTGTCCTATTTGTACTCTACAACCTGGATAGACTGTCCAACTTGACCAGTGTCCTCAGTGAGACCTACAATAAAACGTTAAGTTTAACAACAGAAGTACACTATGTTGTTATGTGCGAGTTTGGATGTCTAAGACGATTATTTAAAGCGGTGAGTTTAGCTTTTGATCGTTTGCTTTATATTATTTGCCAGAACTTGAAATTTCCGGATTTCAGTTTATGATTATGACCAGCTCTATTTGCATATGAGCCATGCTCTGACAAAAAGGGGCTTAATACATCTCCGTGATGCTTTATAACACGCAAGTCATCACTTAATTACGGATCCATAAAAGCCACTTCTTTTAACAATAGACCTAATCATGAGGTAGAATGGTCTTGGACATACAGGAAAATTGACCTAAAGCGAAAAGTTTCGGCTCAGGTCAGCCCATGCGAACTGCGCAGGCTGACTTGGGTCGGTACTGTTCGCAGATGCATTAAGTCCCCTTTTCACAGAGCATGGCTGATATATTTTCCACAGAGACTGATAGTCCTCTGAGTGTTGATAAGGCAGGAGTTGATATTCCTCTTCGGGCTTATAGCCCAGTGATTGATATTGCACTAAGGGTTTATAAAGCATGGGTTGGTTTTCCTCTTATGGTTTATAACGCATTGATTTATTTCACTCTTAGGATTTATAATACACGGATTGGTTTTCCTCTTTTTGTTAATAACGCATGGATTGATATTCCTCTAAAGAATTAATATTCATATTAAGGCTTTCAACGAAGGGATTTGCTATTCCTGTAAGGTTTTATTACAAAGGGGTTGATTTTTCTGGTTGGATTTATAAGGCATTGATTGTTATTCATCTTGGGATTTATATGACAAGGTGATAAACTTCTCTCCCCTGTTGAAGTTATCCGTTTCATATGTGAAGAAGTCAGTGGCTTAGAAAGGCTACTGTGTAAGATAATTCAAAAAGGACAGAGCAATTGCACTTGCCGCCCGGGTCTGACATGGCTCATTGGTTAAGGTGATGGATATGTTTCTGGATCAAATCCTGCTTGCGGCGCTTATTGTGCAAGGCGTGTCCTTCAGCTAGAAACTACAGATCTTATTACAAGCCGTGTAAAATATAAGGAATTGAGCTGTCGCCAGAATCTGGTGTTAGCGGCGTAAAATTCCGTTAAAACAAACCGCTTTTGAACATTATTCAAATTTCATTTGGTCATTGTGTGGGAAATCAGCTGGCGTAATCGAAATATTGGCGTGCTGGGTATTTGAAAAGAAAACTCAAGAAAGGAAACAAGCATGTGAACTGGCCATTGCGATATAACTGAAATAATGTTGACAATAACGATAACAACACACTAAAGAGATCTGGTATGTGAGTTTTTTATGTGTTTCCACCAGAAAATGAACGATTTATTTCATTTAATCCTTTTCCAGACAAACCAAAGTTTTAAAGACCCTTACAAACAAAGTCTTTGAAAAACATCGTGGGAAGAGAAGAAAAATCGGCTGATCAGCATTTTCTCTTTTTCCTACAATGTTCTCTATCTTCGCAAAAACAAACCCCTTTTCATTTGAACCATATACTTTCTGTCGTATAGAAGTGCTTAAAATATGGACAAGTCCAAAATTTTGTCGTCTGATAAAGAATTAAAAATATACGCATTTATATTACAGGCTAACGATTTCGACGCGGATAATAGAAATAAAACATTGATTAAACAGTTCTCTCAGTGGCTAGTCGTGTCTTACAATCATTCTCACATCGTCTCTGAGACCTTAAATACGTGTGCCGGTCAACTTGATAATGTAGCCATAATTCCTATTCCAGAGGTTAACATAAATGATAGCAAGAAGGTAGAACTTCATCATACTCCTTCTTCTCCTTTTTTTTTTTTTTTTTTCTGATTCTTCTCCTTTTTCTTCTTCTTCTCTTCTTCTTCTTCTTCTTATTATTATTAGTAGTAGTAGTAGTATTGTTATTATAAGGAATGTTTGATAATTTTTTGCACTTAGGTCGCTTTGCAAAACCCTTAAACTGGAAAATAAAGTAGAAAGATGAGTATTCAAATAAGTGCCTAATGTTATAGAATAATTGCCACTTTTGAATCAAATAAACCAAAGAATTTGACCTTTGTGACCAATAAAACAATAGGAATCTTCCTCTAGTCATAGGTAATTGTCGTGTAAATTTTCGCAGTGAAATAGATGGCAGATATCTTTAAGTGAAAGGGTGCGTCTTATAGCCGAGTATATTTAATAGTCGACTATATACGGTAAATCCTTGCAGCAGTTTATTGTAGCTCAAATTTACGGATAGAAGGCTGACTGTATGGGCATATTATAAACTGGTAGCTCTGTCCACACAAGTACTTGCCCTGCGCCGTACTGCTCATTTACTAGGGCTCAGCTTCTTCTGCGCTGCTAAGAAGGGGAAAGAGAGTTGAACACGGTGTATAACAACAATCTCCCATAACTGTATACAAATGACTATCTTATTCTACAGGTCTTCCTCGAATCAATCAGAGAAGCACTTTTCCGCACACAGCATGATTTGAGGAACATGAGTCTTTCAGACGCTGTATTGAATTCATTGAAACAGGTTGATTGTATACAGCTCTCTCTCCCTCTCTCTCCCTCTCTCTCTCTCTTCTGTTTCAGATTTTACCTGGATTGTAGTTTGGAGGTAGAATTTGAAGTCAGTTCATTGTTCATGAAAGTTAGTAATAAATCTTCATAACATACATATTACCGACTAACGTAGAATGGGTAACCTCTGATACAGTAGTGGAGGAGAATCCCCCCCTCAAATTATCGGACGCCTGTTAACTGCAAGTAGTATACTGGTTTCTAGGGCGTCACCTATTTTTCCTTTGTTTTAGACTGTTTTTGATAGCGTCACTCATCTTTAAGTGCTTTTCAAATATTAGTGAGTGGTACTAAATCCGCCTAACGATATTTACAGGTACTTGAAGGTTGATTGAAGAGTGATTTGATTGCGTCTAATACTTTAAAGTGAAGACAATGTATAGACATAATTCAGAAACCCCAAGATCAAGACCAGACTGCACAGAAGATGCAAGTTGATCTTTGTTGCGGATAGTGTAGATCCTGATCAGATTGCGCAGAACATGTGGCACGACCCCTTCAATTATTATTAACCTTTTGGCTGGTAAGGGTGGCTCACTATACATAATTCAGAAACCTCAAGATCAAGATCAGACTGCACAGAAGATGCAAGTTGATCTTTGTTGCGGATAGTGTAGATCCTGATCAGATTGCGCAGAACATGTGGCACGACCCCTTCAATTATTATTAACCTTTTGGCTGGTAAGGGTGGCTCACTATACATAATTCAGAAACATCAAGATCAAGATCAGACTGCACAGAAGATGTAAGTTGATCTTTGTTGCGGATAGTGTAGATTCTGATCAGATTGCGCAGAACATGCGGCACGACCCCTTCAATTATTATTAACCTTTTTGGCTGGTAAGGTTGGCTCACTGACCTTTTGGGCTGACAGTGTAGATCAAGATCAGACTGCGCAGAACACGCTAAGGCGATATTTGTTAAGGTCAGTGTAGATCAAGATCAGACTGCACAGAACACGCTAAGGAGATATTTTATTTCCCAAATCTTAACTTTGATGGAACAGCAATATTTCGGTTATTGATGTCGAATTGAAAATTAAAGAGTAGATCAAGATCATTTCGCAGGATGTGAACAGCACGTTCAATCTCGTTCAAACGTGTCCGGTCAAGTCTCTATTTGTTGTTTATTGCGTTATATAAATATTGCTGCGATGTCTTTACACAATTACTGAGAGTATAACTTTTCGACATGAAAATCGACTTCAAACTTTCTACCCATACGGTTGACAAGCATTTGAATGCAAGTCATTCTCAGGCTTCTGTGTTTTTTGATAAAGGCACCATGTATGAATCGGTAGAAAGATGTTTGGAAGAACCCGACGCCTGTACGAAAATTGGAAAACGTTTCGAAGCTACAAAGACATTTATGTACAACATTGGTTTATTGGGACATAAAAAGCAACCGAGTCGTACAGTTAAAATAGTTTATTCCAGGACCAAATACAGAATCTTCGTAATAACAGCTTACCCTGTGGCAAAGGGTACTTGTTTATACACGTCAGATGTAAGAAAAAACTGACCAATCAGAAGAAACTTTATGACTATATAACTCCGTAGTATGTGTGTAGAAGTCATCAGAGTTTTGGCACTCGAACGAGCAACATGATTAGAGATAAATTCAGTCTCGGTAACGAACGCTACGTACAAGTGAACGAATGGAGAGGTGAATTGAGAGTCGATATTAGGGAGTGGAAAGATGACAAACCCACCAAAAAAGGCATAAGCTTAACTCTGATGCGTTGGAAGAACCTGGTAAATCAAATAGAGTACGTTGACAAAGCCCTCGAAAATAAGGTATCATACGGATATCACATCGGGGGCAACGTGCATTGTAGTATTGGCGAAAGCAGCGTTTGCGTAGATATTAGACAATATTGGAAACCGAATGAAGAAGTAGTGCCGACCAAAAAAGGTATTTGCTTGAGACCCAAAGAATACGAACGATTAAAAGAACTTATGCCAAACATTGGAAAAACTTTACCCGAATTGGACGGTGTGATACCCTGTTACCTGCAGAGTGATCATATGAACCAGTTAGGAGCCCTTCAGTGTGCAGAGTGTAACCCGAACGAGTTTATAAATAACTGGTGATCATGTTTGGACTTGTGTATATGATGACTGTATTGATTGGTGAATGGATACATTATAGACATATAAAAACAGAATAGAAATCGAAATGGAACGATTTCTCACTTTTTTACA
Organism: Tridacna gigas; assembly: GCA_945859785.2. Classification (NCBI taxonomy): domain Eukaryota; kingdom Metazoa; phylum Mollusca; class Bivalvia; order Cardiida; family Cardiidae; genus Tridacna; species Tridacna gigas. Next base: position 25,474,304 of record OX244043.2, on the reverse strand, counting down.
TGCATACCAAATTAGACCTTTGTATTCAGTTTTGTTGTAATACTATATCTTGTAAGAATGTAAGTTATGTATATTTGATTAAAAAATGGATGACTGGAAAACATACTTGTCTTCTATTTATTTTGATTCCAATAATCCTGCTAGTTTTAGCGGTCCCGAGAAATTGTACCAGTATGTAAAAGCACAGGGTAAATACAACATTGGTAGACGTCGAATACGAAAATGGCTACAAGATCAAGAGTCCTATTCGCTTACGAGGGGGGCTAGACGCCGATTTATACGATCCAGAGTGATCGTTGAGGGCGTTGATAGTCAATGGGATATAGATCTTATGGATATGGTCAATTTACAGAAGCATAACGAAGGTGTGAAATATATTTTGATTGCTATCGATGTCTTTTCTCGTTTTCTTTATGCTCAACCCGTTAAGAGTAAGCGAGGCGCTGATTTAGTCACGGTCTTGAAACTTATACTGACAGGCCCCAAGAAACCAAAAACAATTCGTACGGACCGAGGAATGGAATTTAGAAGCAAAGAAGTAAATACATATTTAAAAAGTCAAAACATACATCATCTGTACGCGTATAACACGGAAACAAAGGCGAATTACGCCGAAAGAGTCATTAAAACCATAAAACACAAGATTTTTCGATACCTGCTCAAGAATAGAACCCGTCGGTACATTGACATTTTACAGGATGTTGTACATAGTTACAATCATACTTCTCATAGGAGTCTTGGAGAAAATCCAGCAGCAATTTCCATGGAAAATGAGGGGGAAAGCCGTCTTCAACAGTATCTCATTAGAACCAAGGGAAGTAAACGGGAACAGCCCGTTATCAAAAAAATGAAATATAAAATCGGTCAGACTGTACGATTGTCGCACATCAGGTCCGTATTTGACAGAGAATACTCGCAAAAATGGACAGGGGAGATCTTCAAAATCAAATCACGCTTCAAAAGACAAGGAATTCCAGTTTACACGTTAGTAGACTGGGACAATGACGAAATTGACGGTACATTTTACGAACAAGAATTGCAAGCTATAAATGTTGACGAAGGTACCGAATTTAGCATCGAAAGAATATTGAAAAGAAGGACACGCAATAAAAAGCGGGAAGTCCTGGTGCGATGGTTACACTGGCCAAAAAAGTATGACAGCTGGATACCGGAAACTGATATTACGCAATACTCGTAAACAATTGATTACATATAAAGGGTTGAATTGATTGCTCGATTGTGTGGTGTTTTACGCCATTTTCAACATTATCTTAATTATATCACGGCGGACAGTACAGCTATGCACGCGTTCCTCGAGTTTCTTTTGCCAGTACTTCGCGCAATTTTCTTTCCAAGCCACTGGCTGTTTTCTCACATGATTAACGTCGAAACAATGGTCAGCGGTGGGAGAGGAATGAATCCTGGCGCAGTGACTATCATCAATTTAACAAAAAAAAAAAAAAAAAAATAGATCGAACCAGGGGGGTGGTAGCCAGGGATCGAACGCTTGACCTCATGTTTTGAAGTCCAGCACTCTATCGACTGAGCTAACGGGGCTCGGTATAAAAAGATTGAAAACTAGCAAAATTCTATCATTTATGTGTAGACAGTCAAACGATCATGATCATCACAAACGTGGTCTACAGCGCTCAACTCAACTGTCCTATTGATTTAAGACAACTCTGCTACAAAATAACGAATGTACGGTATGATCCAGCACGATTTCCCGGATTGATATGGCAACACAGAAAAATTGGAGGAAACTGTTTAGTGTTTTCTAACGGTATTATCAACTGTAACGGTAAAGCTTCGAGTAAAAGAGAGGGGTACAAACGGATACGAAAATATGCCAGACTGCTTCAGAATTGCGGATATCCCGTGAATTTTTCGGACGCAAAACTTTTAACCATGTCTATGAGCCATACCCTCAGTTCGAATTTGGATCTGAAGCGTTTGTCTTTCGATAGAGATGTCGTATACGAACCAGAGTTATTTCCTTCCCTTAACTTTAAACGGAAAGGTGTGCATTTTTGTTGCTTTCATACGGGGAAAGTGGTTATAACGGGTGTAACCTCTCCACAACAAGAGGACGAGGTTGTTTGTCCCACACTAATTGAACTCGAACTCTATACGCGTAAGAGGGAATGAGTATTTCAACGATTCAACCATGGAACACTCTACAGTTTATTTACATTTCTCTTATTTACTACACCTACAAGAGACCGACACGACGGAAAGGAAGAATTTACTGCAGAATTTATCGAATCATCGACTAAAGGCTATCATCGAGATGGCTAAACGTATCCTTAACGGAATCATTAATCCAATGAGAAGAGATGTTCAAAATTTCGAAAGAAGGAGACTATTGTTACGCACACTATGCTCAAATAACGTTTCATCTAGCCGTAAGAAGACTTTACTTCAACGATTTCATTCATTTATACCCATTTTATTACGCCCAGTTTATCTCATTCCTACCATACTTGACGAATTGAGAATGAGGAGAGAAGAATGACAGAGTTTTACCTATATTTAAATTGCGCAGAATCGATCGATATACGTAAGAATAACGCCGATTTCTTGTTCCAGTTTTCTAAAGACTATAGTTTAGAAGGAAGTTGGTTATGTGCTCTCGTAGAATCGTCATTGACCTGCGACTTTACACCTCGAAGTAAGCGATTGTATTTGAATTGCGATATCATAGAGGAAGCGTTTGTCAGGAACAAGTTACAACCCGTTCTCACCAGCATAGAAATCGAAACAAGATACAAGAAATTTAAATTTACCGAATGTCTTCATCGACGTTATAGACCCGTGAGTGTCAAAAGATTTAACACTATTAGACTGTCGTTAAAAAGCGAAGATTTAAAACCCATTGATTTGAAATCGAACGATTTTCACTGCGTCCTTCATTTCAAGAAATCATGGGTTCCATAGACGTGTTTGATTCAGAACTACAGAAGTGGGTTCCGTACAAAGAAGATGTGGAGTATTGGATTAATTATTTTAAACCGAAAGACCATATCCCAGATCAAATAAGGAATTTGGAGAAAATACTAGAAGAAAAGAATAAACTGCTGCGGGATATGGAAGAAAAACTTGAAAAAGTCAAAACGCCTCAGGTAAAAATGGTGAGCCCGTTAACCGAAGCCGTTGATAGGGCAAAATCTCAGATTAAACGTAAGAATGGTGAAGACGAAGATCATAAGAATACCAAGCGTAAGAAGACTCGCAAAACGTATCGCAAAGATCCCGACTGGGTATTTTGAAATTTACGATGAATAGTAAAATGCAACACATAGAAGAATTATCGTTATTTAACCCGATCACGAAAGATTCGTCCTTGTTATCGAAAGATTGGATCGAATTTCGACCCATTAATCCCGTAACTGATTCTTCATCGAGCTTGGAATTTAATATACCGCCACAGGCCAGCGCCTACATCAACTTGAAGGAATGTAAATTGAGGCTGAAATTAAGACTGGCTTTACAAGACGGTACCCCCGTGACCGCAGATGACACGCTAGGACTAATCAATTTACCCTTGCACACCATTTTCAGACAGCTGGATATTCATTTACAACAAAAACCACTCCCGAATAGCGGAACAACTCATCCGTATAAGGCCTACATTGACACCATACTAAATACCAATCGATCTATACAGGAAGCTTTTCTGACCAGCCAATTATTTTTCAAGGATGACCCAAATCTGGACGATAGCGACCCCAAAACTGGATCAAATGCCGGTTTATTCCAAAGATATGATAGGACCAAGGGTGGTAAGATTATAGATCTAGAAGGGAGTATCCCGGTGGACTTATTTCAACAACCAAAGTTACTTATAAACGGAGTGCAAATGGCGCTTAAATTTTGGCAAGCATCCGATGCATTTCGAATCATTACAGATGCGTTAACTCCGAATTACAAGGTGCAAATCGTTGACGCCCGTTTCAAGCTCTGTATTCAGCGGTTACAGAACGATTTGCTTTTGGCCCATGACAAAATGATTCAGGACACTCCGGCTATGTACCCTTATTTCCGCTCAGAGATAAAAACAACCTCGATACCGCAGGGACAATATAGTTTTCACGCAGACGATATATTTCAAGGTAGGGTGCCAAACAAAATCATCATAGGGGCGGTTCCAAGCGTTTCGTATAACGGGGACTACAAAACAAACCCATTCAACCTGAAACATTACGACTGCAGTTACCTCGGTTTCTTCGTTGATGGACAATCCGTACCATCGCAACCATTGCAACCTAATTTTGAAGGAAATCATTTCACCGACTGTTATCAGACCCTCACTTCCTGTAGAAATGATATCAACATCACGTACACAGAGTACAAGCAAGGATACTGCCTATACGTGTTGGATATCGATCCCTACTATTCTTTTAACACAAAAAGAAGAGGTCTTTGCCGTTTGGAAATCAAATTTGCTAAACCTTTACCAGAAAGTGTGACATTGCTACTGTACGCAAGCTTTCCAGAAGTACTTACGATCGATAAAGCGAGAAATGTGTATATACAATAGGTTATGGGGGGGAAAAAAATGACTCGTGGCTTCTTTCATACTTTTATTGTATTATTTTGTAAATAAAAATATAAAAATGTAAAATTGTCTTGTTATTTAAAAAGAAATCCAATCTATATCTTTCTTTCTTTTCTTCTCTCTAAGCCCCGGAGGAAAAAGTGTTACTTTTCTATTCTTCTTTTTCGGGGGATCTTCCCTTCCCTCTCTCTGCCGATCATCTTGTCTCCCAGACAGTTTTTTCAATCGCTCAAACTTTTCGAAAGGCACTAATACGTATTTCTCCATTACTGTAATACGGTTTGTAAGTAGGCGGAAGCGATCTTCACCAATTTATGGATAATACGTTGTTTATGTTGAATGGCTTCCTTCTTTTGAACAAACCCAATGTTACGATCTCCAAGCAAGTAAATGAAGCGTCTCTGACGTTTTAAGCTGTTTTTTTCCGTAAGTGTCAATCTGCCTTTAAACCGGATAATGTTGTATGCAATTTGACTAAGTGCTCTTAATTGTTGACTGGTAATTGTTTTTAAAAGCGACTTTCTTTGGGCGGCTGTAGTGTTGGCCACTAAATATAGGAAGTGTCGTTGCTGTTTGATTAGTTCAACCATATTGTCTTCTTATAAGCTTATTATCGCCATTCTTACGTCAAACGGTACACAATAGGCTCCTCGTTGGGAAAAATAAGTGTCCTTAAACGGTACTTGTTATCGGAGTGAGGGGACATGTCCACTATGAAATAACCGTGTCTCGTATTAAGGGCATCTTCGTAAGCTTCCATAAACCCTCTGGACTTACGGGGATAAAGCTGTCGTCCTAATACTGCTACCTGAGATATGTCTCGAATATTTTTCATAAGTACCAGATACCAGGTATTCAATGCAATAGTTCTGGCATGTTTACCCCCGGGATATAAGTTTTGCGTGATCATAATCACCGATACTTTTCTGTGATGGCAACCTTGAGTGAAAAGTAACTCCATTTCTTTACTCCGCATGACCTCATGCATTAGGTCGTCTAAAATGATTAACTTGTGTTTTTTGTCTTTTGTGAAGTCATCCAATTCTTCCGCAGTAGGCAGTCCTTGCTTACTGTAAAAGTTTGGAATGGAACTCTCCATGGCATCAAACAAGTCTTGGTGGATACCGTAGCAATAGAGAATATGGGAAGGGGGGTCTCGTCCGTACATGAGGTTTACTTGTTTCAAAAAGCGATACACCCATTGGGTTTTACCGCTACCAGTTTGTCCGCTAATACACATACTAGAACATGGTTCGAAGGGAAGAGGGACGGCCATTATTTCTTAAGTTTTGGGTTAGGTAAAGCGTATCCGATACAGCTACTCAAGAGTGATACCCAGAGTTCGGTAGAACCGTTTTGTATGGATAGGTTAACGATCGCTGTAATAATAATGATGTACACTATGATCATCTGACAAAAGTAGACAATCTCTGCTTGTGGGACCCGGGTACCAAGTAAATGCCACTTTTCACTCTGACTTTCTTCGTCAGGTTTAGGGAAACGTAAAAACGTTTCTTTTTCCGGAGTTTCTGTCATATTCTTACGTTGGATTAACTCAAAACGCAAAGAGAAATTCTTTCTTACTATCTTTTAATTTACAAGCAATACGATCATGATAGAATAAAATGAATAACAGTTAGTCTTTGGATATATGAGTAAAACCTTTAAAGGTGGGTATTTAGATTTTGTCTCATCAAATTAAAGAATATATACATCACTGAAATTTATATGAAACAAAAACATTACAAATCATCAATGATTAAGAATCATAAAATTACAAACACACCCACACACACACACACACCCACACATGAAGTTTTTTTAATGTGCTCCCATAAAGGGTTACGTAGCCTCTTAAGGTATTTTTAGATTTCGCGCCAGAAATAAGAAAAAAAAATTACTATTGTGGGGGATGTAAAGTGACTGGCACGAAAAAAAAAATGACTAAAACTTTCTAGAAAATGAGTGACACTTTTTGAAAAATGAGTGACACTTTTTGGAAAATAAGTGGTACTTTTTTTTTAATTTGAGCCTATGAGAATTCACGTGTAAACGTACAAAAACGTAAAATGAGTGACACTTTTTAATATTTGTTTGACAATTTTTAATATTTGTGTGACATTTTTTGAAAATTGAGAGACACTTTTTTTTTTTTTCTTTTTGAGAATTGAGTGACAATGAAGAAATATCTAACAGGTTTATATATAAATGTCGTAATATCGTTGAAAGCAAATTTGACAGAGGTCGACTATCAAAACCCGTATGGCTCTGTATCAAAGTGGTCTACTTTTCGTCTTTTTGTATAAACCATTTGATAACTTTTTTGTTCTTCTCTATTATACAATTTTCTTTTCCTTTTGTCCCTACAAATTTTACTAGGATTGGTCACAGTGATATTTGAACTACTTTGAGGGTCTGTGACTATATCTTTCACGCTATGAAAATTAATGAGTTGACTGTTTTTATAATTTAGGGTAAATCCCCTCACTTTGCAAGTTTCGTTGTTTTCATTCGTTTTGTAAGCATAATTTTTTGGCCCCCCAGACACAAACTCCACAATGTACTCTCCATTTTCAAGTTCATCTGTCAGTTCACCCAAATAATCACCTAGAGGTGGATCATACTCATTTGGACGACTCACGTATATGATGCTATCTGTGTCATAATACAGGACTCTTCTACCTAGCTGCTCAAGTACACTGTAAAGTTTAAGTCTGGCCCAGCACGTTGTAAATGTTGCCAAATATATGTTGGTCTTGTTATCTTCGGGTTGACAATCGTTCTTATACTGCCATTCAACTTGTATCGTATCATTAGACAATATATGAAAATCGATGGGTTGCTTCAATGGATCGGAAAAAAGTTGAAAAAACATGTTGGCCTGACTTTCGTGAAAAAATTCCGTTTGTCGAATATTAAGTCTCTGACCAAACTTTCCCCAAAAGCTATTGAGACACAGTTTTGCCAAAGCTCTAAGTCCTGGGTTCTTTCGAATATTTTTTCGATCCAATGAGACCCCTTCTTTTTCCACATATTGTCCGATGTACTTATTCATATCATCGTAACATTTAATCCAAACGGGAGGACCACTTGCTTCTTGTTTGAATTTCAAAAATGTGTTAATATATTGAGCAAACAGTCCTCCTTTATGGGTTTTGGGGTCATATTGAGTGCTTTCTTCCCAGTGGTATACTTCATAAATTTTTGTGATTTTATACCCTAATCTGACAGCCGTTTCTATTTCGGGGATGCACCACGTACCAGTCAACTCTCTTTGTTCATTTGTACATTCGCACGGGGTTTGACTTTCGGTATCCGCGCAGGTCCGACATAAAGAAAATTTTAGTTTGCCATTAGACCTGTAAGGAAAGACTGGGTGATAGAGTCCCCTGGGCGGGATAATCTTCGCCTTGGCAATACCAAAATAATCCTTGATGTCCCCAAAATCTTTGGTAATGACTGTGGGGTGACCTAAGGGATAACGACAATACTTGTTTACCCAAGGATACAGACTCGTAAAATCCACATATTTCACTCGCTCGTTTTCTTTTACTTTGTAATAAAGCCGGCTTGCATTGGTGCGACCTCCAAAGAAACTTTCTCTCGGGTCTAGTCGATCCATGATATCTAGCTGAGAAATGAATTGCCGAAGTTCAGGGTTTTGGTTTTGTTGTTTTTTGAAGTCGTGATCCCAAATACAAATATATTTCATACCTAAATTTTCGAGGTGTGTTTGTTTTTTCAATGTCAGCGCGTACAATTCGTCCAAAGACTGGTGTGTGAGTGGGTGATACGTTTCTTCACGATTGTCAGAGAAACACACGGGGCATCCGTGAAATATACATCCGTGATATTCATAGACCGTGTTGGTTTCTCTACAATATCCGTCCAATTTGTAGCGAGTGCCGGGGATCGTTTTCTCCCCTTCATTCAAAGCATGTTGGATATGAACGTTATCGAGTTTCGCCCTCCACTCTAACCATTGAATTGACGCTTTACTGTATTGATCATTGTAACCACTGGGAGGAATTTTCGCTATGGGGGAACTCACAAATTCTTTCTTGCACACTTTCTCTCCTTTCAATTCGGATTCTTGGACCCACTCGTTTCCGTTTTGTATGTACAATTTTTCGTCGATGACTTTTGCGGGTACCCATTGATCATTGCCTTTCAGTTTTACGCGCCATGTTTCTTCCAAAAATTTGGTTCTAAAGACGTTCATGCAAACGGAAGCTATAGTGACAGAATCGAATGGATCCACGGCTCCAACCCATTGTTTCTCTTCCTTCCCTTTTTTATTGAGAACCACTTTCTCTTCCCCCGTAGCACTCATTAATAAATGTCTAAATTTCATACAAGCTTGTCTTAAAATATCTACATCACTTCTACAATATTGTAACATTTCTTTTCTAAAATCAAATATTTCATTCTCTCTCTCTCTCAACCACGCTACTAACTCGCTTCTTTCTTTCTCACTCATAAAATCGTAACCATAATCTTTAGCATCAGGGTAGGGTCCAACATAATTTTGATTCTCTCTAGTATTAAAATAATGCGGGAACCACCCTTTTTTCAATTCTTGCAAACCAAATGCTTTCGGGAGTGCTGATAATTTCATGGGTAAAAAGCTGAGGCTGTCAATTACCTTTATATGTAAATTTTTCTCCACTGTCATATACATGATTTTTGAGCCGTTGTAAATAATTTTGGCAGGTCTTATGGATTGATCGATCAAATATTCCAAAATAAAATAGCCGTCATACCCTTTCATGTTATGGGCAACAACCTTGAAATATTCGTGTTGATCCGTAAAGAGCCACTGTCCAAACTTTTCGGCCGTATCCGCGCCCTCGAATATGACTTCTCTGAATCCGCATTTACCAGGACAAGGACCTGGGTCCTCATTCTCGTGCAGATCAATATTGTCACATTCCTTACAACGCGTACCACAACCCTTACATACGGAATCCGGTTTCAATTCTTTGTCAATGCATTTAGGGCATACTGAATGAGCCACAACAAAGTTTGGACGGTGGGTCGCTTTACCGCACCATGCTGTTTTGCAGTTCTGACATTTGGAGCAAGATTTACATATCTCTGGCAATTGGCAGTCCTTACAATTTAATTTTGAATCGGGTACGTATCCTTCAACGCAGTAACTCATCTCATCCTGACTGCATTCAAAATCAAAAAATATAAATTTTGGAATGTAATATTCTTTGGCCGGTGTGGCTCTTAAATAACATTTATGATCATCCATGACATATTTGTGACAGGAGGAGCACTGGTATTCGCCACATCGATGCTCCTCCTTTTTGCGTTTGTCTGTTCTCAACACCTTGAAACATGTGGGACACTTCCACCATTTTTCGCATGGTGAAGGGCCACTGGGTTGTCCTTTTTTAGGCCCAAATTTGTATGTTGTAACTTTTTTGTGCTCAGCGTAACAAACTGCCGATCTGCAGGACATATTACAGTCGCTACATTTCACAGGTTCTACGTTAAGGCACGAGTCACTTTTACAGACAATACATTTTATTTCACACTGATGTCCTTCTCTGTCATTATAATGTTTGAGACATTTTGTACAGAAATAACTGCAACTGAAAAATCCCGTGATGCTGGTAATGGCGTGAAAGTGATCATCATCAACCAAATAAATATAAATGCATGGACACTTGTCATTGCTAGCCACGGTTATAAATTTGTTTCCTAAGCGAGCACTCACCACCATTACACGAACACCAAGGAATTCTTCAAACATCCTAACATCATTTAAACTGAGGGGTTGCTCGGTGCTCACACCGACGGCATGGCACAGTGCTTGGGCGAATTTCTTTTGTTCATTTCGACTCTTATTGCGTAAATTTTTATAATAACTTTCGGGTACTTTTCTGTGTTCTAAAATCAAGTCTATATTACTTCTTTCCCCTCTGTTTTTCCTTATTTCTTTCCATTCATCTACAGTGCATCTGTTTAATTTTGCCCAACTGACCCCTATAGCCCTAGCCATACACAAATTGTCTTTATTTTCAATAGTCACAAGGGACCTTTTTAGATGTACCAAATTGTTCTTACCCTTTACTTTTGTCATTTGTCGTTTTGATGACCCTTTTGGCAAAATGATCAAACCAATAACAATAATAAAACTCTGATCAATTAACAGTTCTTGATGGCTATTTAGCACTTTCATAATGGCCTCTATAACTTTTACCGCATTAAGTTGATCCCATCTCTGTAGTGGAACTATAATAGGGTTATCAAGTCCTTGGTGTTGAATAATTACCCGTCCCAAGTCATTACCAGCTAAATTACCTCCGGTCTCATTTAATACATTTTCGAATAATTGCTCAAGTCCTCTTTGAATACCACTTATACTTTGACCGTAATGTCTTTCGTCTATTTTTATCTCATAGGTCCTGTCCACAGCCTTGTTTTTGGCATACGTTCTTTCAGACTTCTTTCGAATATTATACCGAATATCGTTCGAAGATCCTGGCTGAGGTTGATTTGGAGGGAGTACAGGATTCCATTCCCCATCTTCAACACAAACTCGAGCAGTTTCCTCCATTTCGTCGTCAAACAGAAGCGCTTTTATTGCCCCCTGTATCTCTTTTTCTATTCTTACCGATTCCAAATCTAAGTCACTACTGTCATTGGTTATATCCACTGGACCTCCTAAATTATGATATAACGAATCAATTTGTTTATTTATATAATGATCACTGTACTCCGGATTTCGCAGTTGAAATAAACGGAACCTTACAATAGGGGAATCCTGAATACCCATGGTCGCAGAAAAATTCATCAACTCTTCAGCATCGGTATAAGATTGGACCATTGTCTCTAAAGCCATCTCGAAGGAATCCATTTTCACAGTAAGAGGTTCACTGATACAAAGTAAATGATTATGATAAAACTAGTACGCTATTCGTAATGGCTATAAATAGTTCCTCACGTTCTTGTGTCTTACAAACAGGATAAAACTTGTACGCCATTCGTAATGGCTATAAATAGTTCCTCACCTTCTTGTATCCTATGAACAGATTAGAACTGGTACTCTATTCGTAATGTCTATAAATAGTTCCTCACGTTCTTGTATCCTTTACTCATATTTATTTACTTGAGGAATAAATAGCACATGTATCGGCTGCTTTATACCTGAAAGAAAAAAAAAAACACCATTTATGAATTAAAAATGAAAATAATTCTATATGATAATATAAGGAAAACAGATTGAGAGGGATAAGAAATAGAAAAATCGAAAAAAAGAAAAAAATTACTTTCCCACCATATTTTCTATTATGACTGGGTTTTTTGGTGAGAGTGTCCTTGGGTAATACAATTCAGAGCCCCAACCTAGTACTGCTGAAACCCAGGAAAGACGTGTATAACGTGTACTGTCAAGGTGATATAACTGAAATACTGTTGAAAGTAGCGTAAAACACCAATCAATCAATCAATCAATCATGTTTTTTAAAGACTTCTATCGGATATTTTAATTGTTTGTATCATCGTTATTTAGTATATAACCACGTTGATCTTTTGTCTTTTTAAAGAGGAATAACCATTGTAAATTTTATCATTTGATTTGATAGGTTATCTCCCTTCATTTGCTTATCTTTTCCAAAGTAGAAAAAAGAATTACTATAAAAATAAAACTTACCCGTAAAAGATCCTTGTCAACCAATTTTCACATAACTTTATATAATTAATGAACAGTAAATTTAAAGCGTATCTTCTTCCTTAACAATTCATGTATGAATGAAAGAGCGCGAAATTTACATTAATGTACGAATGAAAGAGCGCGAAATTTACGCGTCGTTGTAAAATGTAAACACGGTGTCAGTCATTGTAAAAGTACTTATTAATATTTGCTTAACGTAATCGGACTTTATTACTCTGCAAAGTTGGCTGCAACAGGTATATAACGTGACTAAAAATGAAAACTGAACTTTATTCTCGTTCAGAATGCTTTGTAGGAAAAATCGTGGTGGTTTTGGTAGACCTCGTGATGAGGATCTGAGTGAAGATTATTTACGCTATAAAAAGTATTTCAATTACGAGCACTTTTTGCGCAAGCATTTGTTCAATGCAGAACAATTTTTATGTAAATCTCCATGCAGTCTTTTTTCGCAAGACTATACTGTTTCAGAAGTATATGACTTAGTGAAAACTACAATTGAACATCATGATATCATAAAACAATCAGGAAATAAGGTAATTTTTGAAAAAAAAAATCCTTATGTCATTGGTACAGACATGGATAAAAAACCAGTTTATTGCTGCAAAGTTGTGTGCTTTTTTAGCGGGTTTGAGTTACCAGAACAAATAAAACACCAAGACTTTTTTCCTGTTACAACTGCTTATCCTGTGGAAAATCTATCGAATTAACTCGGTTTTCCACCCATCCTCCTCACACTGATAAAACAGGTTTCCCTTACGGGGGAAGCCAACAAAAAAAATTTTTATATTTCTCTAAAGACGAGCAAATAGTCGCCGCTTCGTCTGTCCGCCCGTCTGTCCACCCGTCTGTCCGTCCGTCTGTCCGTCCGTCCGTCCGAAGCCATTTCTCCGTAACCCCTGGCCGAAGGGTGAGCATACAGTCGCTGCTTCGTATGTCCGTCCGTCTGCCCGTCCGTCTATCCGTCCGTCTGTCTGTCCATTCTTTCGTCCGTCTGTCCGTCCAAAGCCATTTCTCCATAACCCCATGGTCGAAGGGCGAGCATACAGTCGCTGCTTCGTCTGTCCGTCCGACTGCCTGTCTTGAAACTTCGTAGTTATTTTGTTTATTAAAAGTTTCACCGTATGTACTTGTTTTTTATCCATGCAAAACTATGTTACGGAAAAAAGGTGCTTAATGTCTTAGAACTTTACTTTTTTCTGGACTCTAAAATTAAACATTTTCCAGCTGATCAAAAGCCCCCAGACCATCATTTCATTCTTTCCTATTATACTAGGTTGTGTTATAGAAAAAAGGGACTTAATGACAAACTTTATAAATGTTGAATCCTTCTGATAGTAACATTTCTTGAAAAGAAGTCCATGAATTGCGAATAATAGATGAAAGGTCGAGGGTTTTGACATTTTCCGATCTCATCTCCTTTACGATTTTAAATTTGTTTATTCACTTTATAGTACTAGACACCCTGGAACCATCTTCAATCAGTCTTCAAGTACCTTTAAGTATCTTAAAGACGATTAAGTCCCACTCACTAATATTTGAAAGAAAAGACATCGCATCAATATTTATACAGTGCAATAACCAAGAGACTTGACCGGACACGTTTGAACGAGATTGAACTCATTGCTCACACCCTGCATACGAAATATTACCGTTTCTTGTTCTGTGCAGTATGATCTTGATCTTCACTTTAATTTTCAATTTGACATCAATAACCGAAATATTGTGGTTCCATCAAAGCTGTGATTTGGGAAATAAAATATCTCCTTATCGTGTTCTGTGCAGTATGATCTTGATCTACACTGTCAGCCCAAAGGTCAGTGAGTTACGCTTACCAGCCAAAGGGTTGATTACAATTGCAGGGGTCGCCCTGTATGTTCTGACCAGTCTGATCTTAATCTACACTGTCCACAACAAAGATCAAACTACATGTTCTACGCCGTTTGATCTTGATCTACACTGTCCATAAATGGTTAGATAGTCACGCTTACCACCCAAAGGGTTAATAATAGATGAAAGGTCGAGGGTTTTGACATTTTCCGATCTCGTCTCCTTTACGATTTCAAATTTGTTTATTCACTTTGTAGTACTAGACACCCTGGAACCATCTTCAATCAGTCTTCAAGTACCTTTAAGTATCTTAAAGACGATTAAGTCCCACTCACTAATATTTGAAAGAAAAGACATCACAGGAATATTTATATAACGCAATAAACAACAAACAGAGACTTGACCGGACACGTTTGAACGAGATTGAACGTGCTGTTCACATCCTGCGAAACGATCTTGATCTACTCTTTAATTTTCAATTCGACATCAATAACCGAAATATTGCTGTTCCATCAAAGTTAAGATTTGGGAAATAAAATATCTCCTTAGCGTGTTCTGTGCAGTCTGATCTTGATCTACACTGACCTTAACAAATATCGCCTTAGCGTGTTCTGCGCAGTCTGATCTTGATCTACACTGTCAGCCCAAAAGGTCAGTGAGCCAACCTTACCAGCCAAAAAGGTTAATAATAATTGAAGGGGTCGTGCCGCATGTTCTGCGCAATCTGATCAGAATCTACACTATCCGCAACAAAGATCAACTTACATCTTCTGTGCAGTCTGATCTTGATCTTGAGGTTTCTGAATTATGTATAGTGAGCCACCCTTACCAGCCAAAAGGTTAATAATAATTGAAGGGGTCGTGCCACATGTTCTGCGCAATCTGATCAGGATCTACACTATCCGCAACAAAGATCAACTTGCATCTTCTGTGCAGTCTAATCTTGATCTTGAGGTTTCTGAATTATGTATAGTGAGCCACCCTTACCAGCCAAAAAGGTTAATAATAATTGAAGGGGTCGTGCCACATGTTCTGCGCAATCTGATCAGGATCTACACTATCCGCAACAAAGATCAACTTACATCTTCTGTGCAGTCTGATCTTGATCTTGAGGTTTCTGAATTATGTATAGTGAGCCACCCTTACCAGCCAAAAGGTTAATAATAATTGAAGGGGTCGTGCCACATGTTCTGCGCAATCTGATCAGGATCTACACTATCCGCAAGAAAGATCAACTTGCATCTTCTGTGCAGTCTGATCTTGATCTTGGGGTTTCTGAATTATGTCTATACATTGTCTTCACTTTAAAGTATTAGACGCAATCAAATCACTCTTCAATCAACCTTCAAGTACCTGTAAATATCGTTAGGCGGATTTAGTACCACTCACTAATATTTGAAAAGCACTTAAAGATGAGTGACGCTATCAAAAACAGTCTAAAACAAAGGAAAAATAGGTGACGCCCTAGAAACCAGTATACTACTACTGCAGTTAATGTTTGGGGCGTATTCCTTTCGCTATTCCGAACACTTCGAACATGTTCTACATCAATGGAGTATTTCAGAACACGGTGCTGTGTTCTTCAGAACATGTTCTGGCTGTTCTAAATAATTCGAGGTGCGGCGCACCTGATGAACGGGTCCTCACGTGTTACAAGATGGCTGAGATTCGAACAATTTTTCATTGCGAAAACAGTATGGATTCTGAACAAACCTCAAAGATGTGCAGGGTGCTCTAGATCCATGCTGGACACCAAGCCATTTTGTTGGTTTCAACTGTCTTCTCATTTCCTCGTGTCTTGACACAAATGTACTTTGAAAAAAGCTCAGAATACTCCAGTCCATATGACCAGAGTATAAATCAAAGTGCTGTTAACATCAGCACAGTAAAACAGTCGACACTCAAATAGTTGCATTAAAAGAAGAACTTGAAACTGATGGGATTTTGTCAACATCGAAATATAGACGAAAAAGAATACTTTTGAAAACATTGTGCAAAAAAGGGAGAAATTGCTGGCAAGCAGCAATTTCTACATTACCCCAATTGTTATCTACCCATCCCAGAACAATTTCATTTTTAGAGTCATATTGGCGTTGTCCTCTGCAAATGCTTTCACGTTGGACAAGTCTATAATTTTGATGTTTGGTAAAGAGATTGTAACAACTAACCCTCAGCAAATTGTTTTGAGTGTAATACGCCTGTACAATTTCCCTGTTTTCTAGAAAAGTTTGCGATAGATTTGAAGTTTAATTATGACATAGGTTAGAATAGCATTCTAATCGCCAACAATAGATTGAAAATGGGATGGTTGAAAAGGGGATAAGACACATACATCCAGTATCGACCAGCAATATTGTTATCAAGTTTAGAACAAACGTTTTTGATATTGATAGGAGCAATGTTCCAAAAATGCTCCATTCACAACATCATTCCAGAACAGTGCACATTTGCTGAAATATTCCTTTCGCACGTTCCAGAAGAGTATTCCGGAACACAGTGCAATGTGCCAGTACAGGTGAATGGAATACGCCCTGGATGACTTGTTCAGAATGTTTCACTTGAATTTTAGACTAGCGAAGTTAGTCTATAGGCATCAAGATTGACCTAGAGTCAAAGTAAACAAAAAACCCCACAGTTGCCAAATACTGCCTCACAGAAAATACTTCTTTCTGATAGAAATCTTAAATCTGTTATATATGACAATTTTGACGAAAACCGCTAAATCTCTACCACTCCAATCGGAACATGTCGTCTTACAAAGTAATAAGCTGAACAAGATGTCATTTATAAGGTACATGTACATGCTTATATGTAAATTAAGTGACCTATGCAAAGCAGACAATCACTTATTCCTACACCACTGTAACATATATGAATGAATCTATTAATAGATACACCTAGGTAACTTGTAGCAAATCCCAGCTATATTAACCCTCACTGGACAGGGAACCCTTGTCATTTCTTCAGTCAATCATTATTTCGATCATTATGTACAGTTAAACTGTTAGGCCAAACTATTATTCTAGTCTTGAATATTAACCCTTTACCAAACAATCCCAAGTTTTAACGAAACTGGTGAAGAATCCCTTTGAAAACATTGCGGGAAAAGGAGAAAATTTTCTCCTTTTTCCACATTGTTTTCTGCCCTTTTGGAATCAGGTTTCATCAGTTCAGCCACATTTGATTCTGCAAAAGCTTTGAATTTGAACGAGTGTAAATCTTTTCGTATTGTAAAGAGAGTTAAATAGTTAACTACATATTGTGCTACATGTATTAGATATTGACTAATTGATTGCATGGTGTTTAACGCCGTTTTCAACATTATTTCAATGATATTGCGGCGGCCAAAGCACCTATCCATGCTTTCCTGTAGTTTCTTTACCAGCACAAAGGCGACTCAATGATCTTTTGCGGACAGTGTGGATTAAGATAAGACTGCACAGAGCGTGCAGTCTGATCTTGGATCTATACTCCAAAACGTTACTTTCAAATAGCAATATTCAGGTGTTTACCATCGGCTTGAAAGTTTCATTTAACATTTTAGATGGTTAAGGGTTAAACGTAAACTGGATTATAGTTAACCAATAGCACGCGTATTCCCGGCAGCTCAGTCGGTAGCATACAGGACTTGAGAACAGTAGGTCGCTGGTTCGATCGATGGTTATGTGGGAAAGCAGCCAGTGGCTTGGAAATATATTGTGCAGAGTAATGGCAAAAAAAATCCAGGAAGCATGCATTATGTGCACTGACCACCGCTACATAACTGAAATAATGTTGAAAATAGGGTTAAACACCATACAAACAATCAAATTCGCTAGTCTGTCAGTACTTTCAGTACTTTGATTATCTCTTGCTATTTTGATAGTGATTCAGAACGTAGATTGCTAGTCTAGATAGAAAACTATGGTGGCATATTTCTGCCACGAGATACGAGATAGCTATCATGATAATTTTAGAGAACTTTCGCGATAAAACAAACTTTCCAGGAAATATTATCTAGATAACAAAAAGTTTCACGATAAAAATATCGCGATATTGCTAACTGTTATCACGATTTATTTTTACGCTCGTGCCGACAACTGACATTCACGGTATCTATAATTAGATACGGTTTCGGATCATCTTTGTCTCCTGTACAGTGAAGAACTTCCGAGTTCATCCAAATGGTGATTTTTCTATTTATAGATATCGAGAAACGGGTAGAACTATGGCGATAATTTTACCTCGATGTCAGCTTCGTGCACGAATGAGAAATAATCAACATAAAATTTTCTAGATAACAAAGTTTATCGTGATATTTTTTTCAGAAAACTTTTTCACTATCTAGATAAAATTTCCAGGAAACTTCGAATTATCGTGAAAGTTTTCTAAAATCATCACGATAGCTATCTCGTATCTCGCGGCAGAAATATGCCACCATAGAAAACATAAAAAAGTAAACGTATTTACACTCTGTCAGCCATATTTTCTTCTCAATACTCGTGAAACATATCAGAATATTTCTCTTGTTTTAACAGGAATAATTTTTGTTACATCATTACTTTTCCAAAGATCATTTGAGCTATCCACGGCAGTAGTGGTGCCCTTTCGGTAGAACAATCATTAATCTCCAGTGCCCTGGTGAATAAAGCGTTTGATTTATAATCACGAAATGTTGGTAATGAGGTTGTCTGGCCGAGCATGTCACGGGGCAGTGTCCTTTGACAGTGTACTGTAGACCTTTAACCCAGTACTTCTAGAAGATCGATGCGGACAACGGCAAATAAAATTTAGTTTAGAACATTCGAGTATACAGTCAAATCTCTTCTAAACATCATCATCACTTTCTAAAATAAAATGCACAAATCCTGGACCCATATTCAGAAATTATTCTTAATTAGATTCTCAGTCTAATACTTGATTAAAAAAATAAAGCAAAAGTTATGGCTGATCGGCTAAACCAATTGGTTTACTTTCAAATTTCTAGGATTCTGGAGAATAAAGAATGCTATTAAGAATGGTTGATGAGTACAAGCCCAGGTCTTTGATAACAAAAGCCGGATATGAAGAAATGATTACTTACGTTGTTCATTGCTTTCAGAATTCCACTGTGTGGCACCCTGTACTCCGTGAATGTGAGGCGTTGAGAATCGAAACACTCATGTACACGTCACGTGGCCGTCACTTTGATTTGGTTGGATACGTTTCCATTAAAACAGGGGACATTCTCGTCTTATCAGATTTGTTCCCGAACACAAAATATGGGTATAATAAGAGGAAGTTTTTGGTATCTACTCTACATGTAAGTCTTAAACAATCTATCTCTCTCCAAAAAAAAACTATATATATATTTTTAGTCGAACTAAATCTAGCAATAAAGATTGATTTTATACTTTTCAATCATCGACACGAAATTTCTCTTTATGAAACAAATATTCCCTTTGGATCAAGGTATGGCAAAGTCATCATAAGTGAAAAATCTGATACAAAATTTCATCAATTAAACGAGTAGTCTAAATATGGATAAAGGAGACAGGTGATTTGGTGTCTATATATAGGTACTAGTTTTCGCAAAATGGTCTTTAAGTACACAACAGAATCTATCCTGTTAGGAAGTAACTCGACTCTACAAGTTCTGACTGTACTCCAATAAGTGCCTAATGTTATAGGTCTGACTGTACTGTTAAAATATCTGGTGATAAGTTTGCCAATTTTAATTGTTGTTGTCATCGTCGTCGTTTTTTCTTGTTGTAGTTGTTGTTTTTATTGTTGTTTCTGTCAGTACCCGCCGTTTGTTATCAAGAGGGAAGACAACGGGACGGTGATCTATGAAGGAATGTGTCATGACCTGCTTGCTGAACTCGCTCGAACTCTGAACTTCACGTAAGTTGTCCGACTACTGGTTTGCTCGATTGTCTATTCCTTCTACTGCTTCCCCCTCAGATTCCATCGTTCACGTTAGATGGCCAACTATTGATTTTTTTCGTTTGTCAGCTTGCTCTGCGTCTTTTTCTCTTTCGTTACGTCCTGTACAGAACTTCAAGTAGAACTTCCGATCATAGCATGATATCGTTATCCAGGTATGAACTAACAGAGCCAGACGATAGGAAATGGGGAAGTCCCGATAGTAATCTCACATTTAATGGAATGATTGGACAGCTACAAAGAGAGGTAAGGTGTCTGTGTATTCGATTGTATACATTGAAAATATTCTTACGAACATAGTTCTAAGTTCGCAAAGAAGCATAGCAGAGATACAAACCGCCCAGGCTGGGATTCAAACCCGTGCGGCAAAGATCCTCGTTTATAGAGGCTTAAAAGACAAATTCACTTGCAACTGAGCAAACAGTTGCTAGGTATTGATTTTATAGGGGAAGAAGCTATGCTGTATAGAAGGAGTGATCTCATGTAACAATATACAAACCTTTTACCACACAATCCCGAGTTTTGACGACCTTGAGGAAGTAGGCTTTTGAAAATATTGTGGATAAAGGAGAAAATATTAATCAGCAATTTCTTCTTTTCCCACGATTTTTTTTCTTTTTTCTCTATCCTTTCAAAGACAAATCCAAAATGGACAAGTGCAAAATGCTGTCGTGGTAAAGGATTAAACGCAAAAGAAATAGGGCACAGAGTGTAGCATGACCCATAACTCTTTACCAGGAGACACATTTTTCGACTGCCCCAAATTAAAAACATTTGCAGACGACAATGTGGATGTGCCTTAAATGATGGGTTTTTGTCGGGACAAAACAGTGTGGGAAAATGAAAAAATGCTGGGTACAAGTACTTACTCCCTTGACCACAATATTTTCAAAGCTTTCTTCTGCGGGGCTCATGAAAAAACGGGGTTTTTTTTTTTGCTGTATGGTTCAGGCGCCAAATAAACTAAACTAAATTTTCAGGCCGGAAACAAGACAATTAAGATCAAAGATCAAACTGCACATTTTGTGCAGTTTGCTCTTCATCCACACTGACCGAAAAGGCAGCCATAATCGTGAAAGGCGTTTGTAGGGTTAAAATTAGTCTGATACGAGTTCACGACTGAAATTGCATAATGGTTCGTACCGCCTTTTAGCTTACTTAGTGCCTAGAAAGTATTTCAACTGTTTTACCCAAATAGCGGTTTCTGTAGGCAGCCATTAATCGAAAATAAACTTTCACGATCTGGAAATTATTCCGGGTCATAGCAATCGCCGCCACGATATAATTGAAACAATGTTTGAAATTAGGTTAACCTCAAAAAAATACACGAACAAACGGTCTCCGTCATCATAGAAAAGGATACTAATGAACAGGTCATTCATTTCTATTGAAATTTAACCCAGGAGGTTGATATTGTGGCTGCCGACATTAGCATTCAAAAAGAGCGGGAAATGGTGATGGACTTCGCATTTCCGTTTTACTATGGCGACACTTCCGTTTTGTTGAAGAAACCTGATCCGAATGAAGGAAAATGGCGGACCTTGGTGGATCCATTTAAATGGCGTGTTTTAGTAGCTATTGGAGCGATGCTTCCTTTTGCATCTTTATTGGCGTTTCTTCTAGAAAGGTAGAATATTCATTCTTTCTCAATAATCTCATGATTTTATTTTTTAAGAAATGGTGTTTAATCCTTTACCAGACGCAAAAAAAAAAAAAAATTAAACTGTTCCAAATCGCAAACATTTTCAGACGACAAATAAATAATGCTAAAATGGTAAGATTTACTTTTGATGTGGCAGCTAACAGTAATTGCAAGGGCCTTCTCAACGAGGGTTGTTGAGACTGGTAGAGGGTAAATAGTCGTGAGGGTGTGTGGAATTGCGGAGCTTTCACCATCTCTATAGATACCCTACCGAACCCGGTAGCTCGGTTGTTACAGGGCTGGATATTCATGGGTTGCAAGCTTCGATTCCCAACTTGGCCAAATTCTTTTCGAGGACTCATGGAGTCATCGCAACAGAATCCACTCTTTCTGGAGCGTTGAACTTCGTTTTGACGATGCTCTGTGAGGAAGCAGCCGCAGTGGCTTGCAAAGAATGTTTCGAGATGTAGCCTAGTGCTAAATTAAGTCCCAGAAAAGCATGGGTATATGCACAAACCACCTTGATATGACTCAAGTTATTTTGAAAGTTGCGTTAAAGACAAACAATTAACTAACGACTTTCAGGGATATGGGCAAAAACATAGGCCCTTTTCGTACGGGATAGGTAAAGCTCATCTATACTGTCCGCTTGTGTAGTCAAGCCCATTAAAACAAATTTTTATCAGTTTCTATGGACCTTATTTTGAGCGGTCGGAAGAGGCCGAGTTTACATCTTTGGCACAAAAAAAAATCAAGATAATATTTTGTCTTGCATTCGAGAGATTTTCTTGTTTTGCGTCTACAACAGTAAGTGTCAGCCTTTAAAGTGTCTAGTCAATGTAACAAAACATAGGGGTTTGGGGTTGTGTTCTTTTCAGGTTCAATCCATTTTTCGATCACCCAGATAACGCCCATTTGCCTAAGAACTGTGGCTTAAAGACATATATTGACTCGTTCTGGTATATGTATGGTGCCCTTCTGTGCCAAGGTATGGTTGCTTATATTATTATTATCATAATCAACTCGGTTTAACGGTTCTTGCCTTACCTTCCTTTGAGCTAAGCCTATCGTGTGCACGCTATTATCTCCCGTTGTGCGCAACTTACACTGCATGCGCTCTTGCTTCTCTTTGAATACAGCCCTTTGTGCATAATCATATACACGCTTGTACATCCCTCTGTGCATTGCTAATCATGTACACGATCTTCAATATCTTTGTGCTTAGTTTATAATTTATACACTAATACCTCCCTGTATGCTCTGCTTCTCAACTGTTACCCTCCCTTTGGCCTTAGCTTATCATTTACATGTTCTTACATCTCTTTGTGCATGGCATATCGTGTATTCGCTCTTGCTTCCCTGTATGTAAAGTATATCTTGTACCCGCTATTACACCCCTTAATGCATAGCTAATTAAGCACTTGGTCTTACTTCTATCTATGCTTAGCTTCTCATGTACTACTTTTACCTTTCTTTGTTCTTAGCTCTTTCGTGTACTTGCTCTTACATCTGTTTATGCCCAGCCTTCATGTACTCGCTCTTGCACCCCTTTGTGCATAGTCTTTCATGTATTCGCTCTTGATCCCCTGTATAGCCTATCATGTACTCGCTCTTGGTTCCCTGTATGTATCGCCTGTCACATACATGCTCTTTTATCCCTTTATGAGTATTCTCTAACGTAGTGGTCGTTCTTGATCCCTTTATGTATTGTCTGTCATTTACACGCTTTTACATCCATTCATGCCTGGCCTTTCATGAACTTGCTCTTGCTGCCATGTATGTATGGCCTATTATGTACACGCTCTTGCTGCTGTGTATGTATAGCCTACCATGTACACGGTCTTATACCCCTTTGTACATAGCCTGGCTTGCTCTTGCTGCCCTGTATGTAGAGTCTATCAGGTACACGCGCTTGTAACATCCATTCATGCATCGCCTCTCATGTAATTGTTCTTGCTACCCTGAATGTATGGCCTATCTTGTAACTCGCTCTTTCCTGCCTTAAAGTATAGCTTATCATACATGTATACTTGCTATATCTCCCTTGATGCATAGCCCGTAATGTACTCGGTTTCCTATGTCTTTATGCATAATTTTCTAAATGCAAATGTGTTTAACCGGTAAAGTATTACGAAATCTTTTTGTATATGTAGGAGCCGAGGTTGAAGCAGTTCTATTGGGTGCAGCGATGTTTTAGTAGCTAAACGAGAGTCCCAGATCGGATCATAAGCCTAGGCGAAGATTTTTTAGAGACGCTCTGTGGTTCTTGAAAACAAGAGGAGAACTAATTAAAAAAAAAAACTCTTAACGTCGTGTGTATCAGTTCTTTACGCTTGGCACGAAAGAACCAAGTCGTCTGTTGGAAGAAGGGTTAGGTCCTTGTACCTGGACTTTCTGATACCCGATTCGTTCTCTCTAGATTCTTTCTCTCTAACCGTCAATATCTTTCTACCTTAGGTGGCGTGAATCTCCCAGAATCTTTCGCCGGAAGAACATTCGTCAGCAGTTGGTGGATATTCTCTATCATTATCGTAGGAATATATTGCGGAAACCTGATCGCTTTTTTGACGCTCTCCAAAGACAAGCCGCCATTCAACACTTTAGAAGAAATGGCCGAATTGTCAAACACATACAAATGGGGAACACAAGCCGGCACACATTGGGAATTTGTTTTTGTGGTAAATTATTTCCATCATTTTAGCCAAATTGTAATACATTCAGTTCGAATAAGTCTTAAGTTATGTCGTGTGGTGGAGTGGTAAAACGCAATTTTGAAGTTTGAAGCTACGCAAAACTACTCTTTCTGCATAAAATTTCATTGAAGAATTTAGGAATTGTCAATGTGCTATCTCTTGGGTGTATCTGTCAGCTCTGATAGTAGAAATATGAAAACACACCACAAACGATGCTTGTTACGGGGTCTCGAACATACTACTTGGAAAACCATGAGTTGCATCTTCTATAGACAAGGACATGTATTATTTGGCATGGTTTTAGGCCTGTAAACATGTCACGCAAAAAGTTGCTAAACCGTCAGTAATAGGGTAAGACATGTCAAAGTTAAAAAGCGGAAAATTCACTTTTATGAAGAAGGACTAGATGCTGTTTACCAGTATATTTTTGTTTTGCCACATTGTTTTCAAAAGCGCCCTACATCAGAACTGACAAAGCACAATAGAAATCGGATAAGGGTCAAAGGAAGAAATCATTCAGCTAATCAGTCAGTTGTCCTGTTCCAGACATCCAAGACAGACGAGTTTCGAAAAGTGGGTGATCTTATGATGGAATTTAATCGGAGTGACCCGTCTGTTATGTCTGTTGACATAGATGTCCACTTAGCTAAGGTGAAAAAAGGGGGATATGGGTGGATAGGTAAGGTCTGTCTGTCCCTCTGTCTGACTATCTGTCTGTCTGTCCGTCCGTCCCTCTGTCCCTCTGTTCCATCTGTGTGTCTGTCATTATATAGACTTTATCCCTCTGATATGTCTGAGGATATTGCTGTGTGGATCTGGAGCTTAGGGCTAGTTGTGTTTGCTGCTAGTTTTACACATCCTCTAGTGGTTCCGCTGAAAATCAATGATTAAGACTTTTGATTTGTAATCAGAAAATTCCGGTTCTATTCCTAGCACGCGGCGCCATTCATTTCCAAGGCAATGCAGGAATTAGAAAGCTTTTGCCGTGATGTGATTGTAGTGCCGTTGAAAGTATAACACCAATTAAATAAATAACCGAAGCCATTTCCAAACGTACTCTTATTTTAAGACTTTGACGAAGAAGTTAAAAAAAAAAAAAAAAAAAACAGAAAATGCTGACAACCAGCATTTTTCACATGTTTTCTACCCTTTCAAAGACAAGGTCTTTCCTCTGAACCAAGCTGAACCTTTTGGTCTGAAAATTTAACGTGTCTAAAATTTTGTGGTCTGGTAAAAAGTAGGTAGGGAGGGGAGTTGGTGCGTTGTAAGCAGAAGCTCTGCTCCATGTACTTTCTAAGACTTTGACTCTGCTGCAGGCGACACGGTGATAATAGAAGTGGAAATAGCGAAGAACTGCGAGCTGATGATGATAAAAGAACGATTTTTACCACTAAAGTATGCCTTTGGCTTCACAAATAACTCGCCCCATACCAGGATTTTCTCCGAACAGTAAGTTGTGATCATAATATTTGAGTGGCGCTCTGGCAAAAGAGGGTTTAATGAATCTCCTTTATACATGATACCAAGTAAGTCGTTACAGTATTATAGGTCCATAAAGTCCATAATCCATAAAGTCCATTTTGTATAACAACCGACTGAATCATGAGGTAGACTGGTCCTTTGACCTGCAGAAAATTTGCATAAATGATAAAAGATTCGACCCATGTCAGCCTGCACCGATACTTTTTGCAAATGCATTAAGCTCACTTTTCACAGAGCATGGCTCATGTGTAGAAGTAGGAGTAGTAGTAGTAGTAGCAGAAGAAGCAGCAGCAGGCTATTAAGAGTAGTAGGTATTAAGTGGTAGTTGTTTTAGCTGAAGTGCAAGTAGTTTCACAATCATGATATTGGTGAAGGCAGTGGTAACAGTTGTAGAAGTATTAGATTACTAGTAGGCTTACTAGCAGTGGAAGAAGTAGTAGTAGCAGTTGTAGTAGTAGTAGCAACCACAGATTTATGCAAGTTGTGACGATCTAGATCAGACTGCATAGAATGTGCAGTATGATCTTAGATTTTTTTTTTCTCACAGGAAAAACCTCATCGTATCGGACAATGTAGATCAAGATCACATTGTACGTTCTGTGCAGTCTGATCTTGATCTATATAGTCCTTTCAAGCGCATTGACTCGCACTTAGCAGCATAAGGCTTGACTCTTGCCCTGCTAAATATCTTTCATGAAACTTTCAAGCCGATAGTACAAACTAAAATATTGCTATTTCAAAGTTAATTATGGTGGATACTTCCTCATCGGACAGTATAGATCCAAGATCAGACTGCATGTTCTGTGCAGGCTGATATTGATCTACACTGTCCGCAAAAGGCCCCTGAACCGCGCTTAGCAGCTAAAAGGTCAAGGGATAAAAATTATTCCTCTCTTTCCAGAATGTTGTCCATACACGAATCAGGCCTGCTGCAAGTCTGGAAAAGAAAATGGTGGCCTAAAAACAGTATATGCTCCGGGGACATTCTTCCTGAGGCGAAACCAATCAAACTTGTAGACGTGCAGAGTGCATTTTACGTTGCGGCAGGTGGAATAGTTCTGGGTTTCGTGGCGTTTATATCCGAGATTTTTGTGAAAAGATTCAGAAGGGAGAGTTCTACCGAACGTCAGTCACACGTTACCATGGTTTCAGTGTCAAATCGTTGTGAAGAAGGCTAGTTGATTCTTACAGCATAAAAACTACATTTATGCCACTGAAAAGGACACCTTTTGAAAACAATCTGGAAAAAGGTATAGATGCTTGTAACAAGCAGCTGTACCTTTTCCAATAATATTTTCTATACCATTTAACCCTTTCCCAAACAAGCCCTGGTTTTCACGTGTCTGCAGTACAAGTCTTTTGAAAACACTGTGGGAAAAGGAGAAATTGCTCGTAACGAGCAATTTCTCCTTTTCCCACAGTGTTTTCTACCCTTTTTGAGTCCTTTCTGCCATTTTTATCAAATTTAAAATTGTCGTCTGCAAGCTCTTTCAATTTGGACCAGTCCAAAATTTGTCGTTTGGGAAAGGGTTAACATGAAATTCGATTTCCGTTAAATATTCTTTTCCGTATCGGTTTTTCGTTGTAGCTTTTTATAGACATATAGATTATATTCTTAACCAAAAAACAAAATTTTATTCTTTAACAAACTGAAAGCATTTCAAATTAAATGTGAATCAAATGGAAGTGATCATTGAAGGAAAAGAAAACATTGTGGGAAAAGGAGAAAATGCTGGTGACCAGTTTTCAAAAGGCTTCTTCTAGAGGGTCGTTTAGATACTGAAAGTGACTGGTTATTTCTATTTTCAAGACAGTCTTGGCTAAAGACCTCACGGGGGGATGCGTTTAAAAAAAAAAAAACTGCGGGAAAAGGGGAAAATGCTGGTGATACAGCATCTGCAAAAAGTCTCAATTCAGGTCAGCCTACGCAGACCGCGCAAGCTGACCTGGGTCGAAACTTTAAGCACTCTACCTCATGACTCCGTTGGTTGTTAGACGAAATGGATTTTGTGGATTCCTAATTATGTGATGACTTGCTTGGTATAATAAATCATAGGGATGCATTTAGCCCTGTTTTGCCAGAGCATGGCTCAAATTATGAACAACGTGGCTTCTTAAGCCAGTGGAAGCATTTTGAATTAATCTCACAGAAATGTTCAATAGGCTAGCCTGCACCAGAGTTGCTCAAACTGTTTCTCTCCACTGAACAAGATGTCGCTATACCGCAAAGAAATTTCTCGCGATCCGATTGGATAATATGCTCCGAACATAAATTGAAGTTCACAGGCAAAATCCGCGGGAAAACAGTTTCCCTCTCGGGAGCCCCGTATACTTCACCACACATTGAACGCAAAATCTAAAAGCCTTCGACTCGGGTCGACAGGAATTGCCACAGCCGTGGACAAGTTTCCATGTGCCTTGCCACCTAATATTGTCTGGCAGTTGTGTAACTCTGGGCAGAATACAAAATTTTAGACTCGGCCAAAGTCTAAAAATTCAAAGCATTCAAAGCATTTGCTGACAACGAAATAAATATGGTTGAAAGTATGGAATTTGTTGTCGATAGGGTCGAAAACATTGTGTGGGTGGGGAAAAAAATCCTGTTTAGCAGCATTTTCTCATGTCCCTCCGCTACATTCCAAAAAATTCTTTTTCAGGATTGTTAAAACACGACATTGTTTGGTAAAGAGTTAATTGAAAAAATTGATAAATGCCTAACTTATCCAACTTGTACTGATAAAGTTTACGTACCCTTTAGTCTACATGAATAAGTTTAACCCTTAGGCTGCTAAATGCGACTCACTGACCTTTCGCGGACAGTGTAGATCAAGATCAGACTGCACTTTGTGTGCAGTCTGATCTTGGACCTACACTTTCCGAAAAGAAGATTTTTTTCTCCCTGCAAAAATTAGTTTGCAGTAACATTATTCGGGTTTTTACTATCAGCTTAAGTTTCATTCAACTTATCTAGCAGGATGAGGTTTAAGTTTTAACCTCTACCAAATAATCCCGTTCTTTAACGACCCTGGGGAAACAGGCAGTAGTATATAGATGCCGGTTCAAAAACAAGGTAGGACCTAACCATTTTCTCAGCAAAATCCAAAAATGGTTAGGATTTTAACCATTTTCTGTTCAAAACCAAAACCGGTTTCGATCCTGAGCGCGTCTGGTCGGATCTGGCCAAAACCGGTTTTGAGCCTGACCGAAACCGTTTTCGATCCTGAACGCGTCGGAGCGAATTCGAGCACGTTTTAGCGAAAGCTAGAACTGATCAGAATTCTGACGCATCAGGTCGGATCTGACCAAAACCGTTTTCGATCCTGAACGCGTCGGGTCGGATCTGGCCAAAACCGTTTTCGATCCTGAGCGCGTCGGAGGGAAAGCCAGAATCCGGGACGAATTCGGGAGCGTTTTAGCGAAAGTCTAACGGGAGATTCCCTCGGCATTTGTTAAAAAAAATGGGAGGAGGGAGAGAGGCGAAACTTCGCGGGGGGAACTAATTATTTTTCTGGAGCCGTTGTTTTGCCTTGTAATGTCCGTAAGCTAGTGTATGTATTTCGTCCTCTAGAACAATACGTTTGTCATCGTCTCGGCTTAGTGCCACTTTATTTACCTCCTCTGTATGTATTTCGTGTTTTCTGCTTCGAAAGATTCTCATGGATCTTAAGTAAGGTTCTCCGGTTCTTAAACAGTCTAGAAACAGGTTAAAATGCAATTCTTTATCAGCAATCGGCTTAGTGACACCCTTACACTTTTTTACTTCTTTTCCTTCGAACGTTTTGTACGCGTGCAGCTTTGGTCCCACAAATTCTGTCATGATTTTTCCACCCAGCTCGTCTTTAAACATGCCGATTACTCTTTTATTTACGTTCGTTGGTATTTCGGACGGATGATTTTCGGGGTAGTTACTCGTGTCAAACTTGGAAGGAACGTCAGGCCCGATGTCTCGGTAAAAATCTCTCGTTTCTATTTCGTAAATAAAACTGTCGGTATCCGTGTACAGCAGTTTGGACCTTTCTCCGTACTTCGGCGTAATGTAATTGTAGTGAAAGTCATACATTAAAGTTTTAGAGATGTCTAAAATACACATTCCCAAGTAGACGGGCTTGTCATAGAGTGTGTGGGTTTTTCCCATGTGCACCACGATGAAGTTTTCTTCGTATATCTCAGAGTGTTTAAAGTTTGGTTTTGCCATCAGCTTACGTTGTTTTTCTTCATCAGTCACCAAACGAACATCAACTCTTTTTCTAATGTTTTCCATCGTTTTGCCAAACACGGAGTTATTCATCAGTTTGAAAAAGTTTTCCTCGAACTTGTTGGTCGCTTTTGCTCTGAGCTCAGTGTTTAGATCGATGTATTTTTTTAACCAAGGAGACACTTTGAAACTAATCCGTCTATGGACCTTTGTAAGCTTTAAACCGTTACGAAGGCATTGCTTTAAAGCATGGTAGTGGAGAACGTAATTCTTTTCAGGGTTGAGATTAGGAATTAACTTTTTTACTCCGTTTATCACTAATCGCTCTGGTGCAAAGGGAAGCTCATTGTGCGGCTCGTGTAGGTTTTTTGGGTACTCTAAATCCACCTCTAAAATGCAGGGAATTTTTTCCCACTCGTTTAATTCTTCGTCCGTCATGCAGTTAAAATCGTGAGTAGGAAGAGGATGAGACATTGCCCAGGCGTAAAGGTTGTTGGCATCAACATACGGCAGATACGTTATTGGCAGATTTTTATTGTACCGATCTTCCATGTACGGATTATTGGCTTTCCCATGCCGAGTACTGCACATTGAAATACCTCCTCTGATGCCTTTTTCTACTATCAACAGCATATTTACGTCAGTAAATAATTCCAGCATTACCCCAGATTTTTTTTAAAGCGGCGTCCCTAGCCAACCCCGGCGCGCTGTTATACCAAGCGGGATCTAAACCGTAGTTTTTGCAGCACACGTCTCTAAAATTCTCAAAGACGTCTGCCAACAACAGCACATCCGTCTTGTTGTATAGGTTGTGGTAGTCTAAAAACTTTTTCATGCCAAATACCACCCACACTTTTTTAGCGTGCTCATAGTCTTCGTCGCTAATATGTTTTAGTCTAAATGACGAGTAAAAGACTTCTTTTGGCGGCAGCTGGGTTTCCTCAAACCTTTGCTCCGAATCTACGTATTCGTACGGGTAAACCCCTTTTCTTGAAAGGAGAGACAACTTTTCACCCTCAAAGTACTTAGACATGTTTACAAACTGGTTTTTTTCTAGGTTACTAACGAGATGTTCTAGCTTGTCGCCCATGAACTTGTAACCATCAACAAACCTAATTTTGTGGACAAGATTTTCTTTTTTACCCTTTTTGTTAACGCGTTCTCCGATTATAACATGCTTGGTAAAGCTAATGTATTTTTTCTTGTTAACGGGGATGCAGTCGATCTTGCCTTTAGTCACGCCGTGATTTCTAATAAAAAGATGGCTATCATAGCCACTAAGGTTGTGGGAAAACACGGGCGTAAAGTCGGGCGCCTTAAAATTTAGGTTGCACTTGTTATGAGCCGCCCCTCTAAATTTGCCCGTGTAGTGGCAATGATCTCTAACTTTGTGGTTTTTATGGTACGTATCCTCAAGGGTAATTTCTTTTTTACAGATCCAGCACTTAGTAGTCTTTTCGTACTTTTTTTTCTTCGCGTTTGCTAATTACCATAACTTCGGTTCTTTAAACTGCTGACAAATACTTCGCACATCTTTTTCTAGCCAATCCACAAAGATTTGCTCCGCATTTTTACCCGTGTATTCTCGTAAGAGAGGTGGGAAAATACTATCATCGAAGCACTTGACATAGTGGCAAAAGCTAGATGGCACGTGTTTTTGGCGGAGCGTAGTTTTGCCTGAAATGCAAGAGTTTTCGTCATTGACTATGCTTATATTAAAACACTCGAAATCGGCTATTACGGTAAAGGGTACCCGCATTTCTTTGCGATGGTTTTTAAAGAACAGCCAGCTTTCTCCTTCCTCCGCTTTCGGCATTTTTATAGTGACGCTTTGGTGGTCGTAGCAGTAAGATTGATGGCTTTGTAGTATTTTTTCCGAGCCAAAATGGTTTAAACATCGCAAGCAAAAGAACTTTTCGTGGTCGTGTTTTGAGGTTTGCGAGGACAGCAGTCTACTAATGTTTTTAACTATGCAGTAGTGCGTTTTACCCCCCCTCCGCCATTAAAAGTAAAACAACGGTTTTTTTTTTTCTGCCGTTTTAGAAATTCTAAGGGGGTAAAAAATTTTCTTTTCGTAACTAAAAACATTAATGCACATGCCTGGGTTTTGGCGCTCGAACCGGCTTATGTCTTCGCTTTTAACGGGGTAGTTTATATCACTCATGTTTAATCTGCTTTTCTTGTTTTTTAGATCGTCAATGCGCTGCGGGTTTCTATCTCTAGGATTTAAGGCCCTTAGCTCCGCCCCCCCCCCCAAAAAAAACCACTCGTCGTCCTCGTTTTTTACGTTGATGACCGCTTTTTTATTCGTGATCCAAGGAGGCAAAGGCATGTAGCTGCTACCTCTAATTGGATCGTAGTGTCCAGTATGGAGCTCTACCTGCACAATCTCTACTAAAGACAAACCGCTTTCTTTCATCTCGAAGGACGCTAAATCCTCTAAAAGTTTTTCGAGTATCGTATTGTACAGTTCCTCAATGTCGGTGGTCTCTAGATTAAGTTCGTGACCAGAGCTAAAGGCAAATTCTTGCATCCTCTCCTCATTTGGCGGTCTCGAAAACCTCCCCACTGTTCTTAATTTTACTTTAGTTTGTCGGTTAGCTCTAAGGCGGTCAGTCACGAGCCTTCTTACGCCGGTTAAAAACCGTGCTATGGTCATATCGCGGTATTCTCTTTGAGGTCGTATAACGTGCTGTGTAACGAAACCCCGGAATGCGGATCGTTGTTCTACGACAAACATCCGTTGTAAATCGACCGGCCGTCGGGGTGCTGGTAAAGGAGGAGGGTGTGGTACTAAAGGCATGCTGGCAGACGGTCTGGTACGTAGCCTAATTGTCGTTTGAGCGGGGGTTGAAACATAGGGCAGAGGAGGCGCAGGAGCATTCCTGTTAACCCAGTTAGCGAGATTGTCTATTTGACTTTGTTAAGAAGCAGGTAGGTACCTTCTCGTTGGGTTTGCGAAAGAATTCATCAACCCGCGCACCAATTTACTAAATCTAACCATTTTAATAACGTGAGAAAAAGGAATTTGGTCAATTCAGAAATACAATACGCGTCGGCGTATTGTATTTCAACCTCGTGAGCATCTGACTAGGACTTTCTTTTTTCTCTGGAAGCACTAGCGTTTGAAATGCAAAAAAAAAAAAAAAAAGAAAATTTAAACGCTTCTCAAAATTTTAGACTTTTGACTTAAGAAAATTCTTATGCTTTTTGATTTTGAGAGACTTTACATCGACTACGAATATTCCGATGGCAACGCAGGACCCCTTTGCATTCGCACTCCCTCTTTGTTTACTTACGGAGTTAAAAAAGACAAGTATGAGCGGCATGCCATGAGTCTGCTTTGTTTTTACGACGTAGATGCTCCCGCCGAAAAAGAAACTAAGTTTAAGGAGGTTCTAGAAGAAATTACGGAATTTTTGCGGAAAGAAGCTCCTGAAAGGTACAAGGAAAAGGGTAAAAAGAAGAAAAATCCTGATTTTAGTACCTTAACAATCCTAAAATACGACGAGAATGGTAACAGTCCCATACTTTTTCCAAAGCTAAAAGAGTATGAAAAATACGACGACAAAGGTAAGAAAGCAAAAGAAACAACATTAGAAACTGTATTTAAAAGAAAGGTAATTTCTAAGGAGGAAGATGTAGATGAGGACAATTTAGTAGAAATAGGCTCAAAAGACCTAGAAAAATATTTTGAGAAACCGTACCAAGTGGTAGCTTTTCTATCTATTGGCAGTATTTTTTATCAGAGGAACATCTTCATCGATCCAAGTCAAACTTGATATAGTTATTATAAATAAGAATGTGAAACCGCCAGTAAGACCGTCGAATAGAGGAAAGGGATGCATTAAAAATACGGCATTAGGTTCTGACGATGAAGAAGAAGAAAGCTCAGATATGGACTCGCACATTCCGGAAGAAAACTAAATTTATAACCCGACTAAGGTTATAAATTTTACAAGTCCAACTCGATCAAAATAGATATGTAGGCGTTCGTTACGTTAGGGTTGTTTGTTCTCGAGACAAAGTTCACGATGTCACATTGTTTAATCTCGACCAGCTTTGGAAAAACTGTACAGCTGCAATTTTCGTCCGCTTTTTTAACTATAGAGTAATCGACCTGCTCTAGTCCGTTCACCACGTTATCAACTTTCGCCTCTTTCGATATAGCGGGATTGTCTTTAATGGTCATCAAGCTACCTCTTATAATTTTGCATGATGCACTCATACAATAGCCCCCGAAACCGTGTTTGGAACCTAAGTTGCCGTTACCGAACGAAAACTGGTAATTGCCGTTTCCTATTGGACCATTTTCTTCGGCCCACACGGTTATAATAGGTTTGGGTCCTATGAGAGAAGGGAGTGATACTTTTCTATCCAAGTAGGATTTTGTCGCCAAATCTCTCTCTTCTTCCGGGGTTGCGGCGTTTTTTAGAGAAAACCTCGGAGATCCACGTTAGCTACCGCCAAAAAACTTCCATCCAGATTTTTTACGATGGCCCCACCGTTATTGACGTAACTTTTATTGGCGGCGGCATCACGGTCTACAGGATTTGGCAATCCGGTAATCAAGTGATCGTTCATATCTATTTCACCGGTCATGGAAAAAGATCCGTCTTAGTTTTTTGTTACAGCTTTTTCACCCGCGGTGGCCGTCTCGACGACGGTATCTACGTAAAACTTATTCGCGGCTTGTTCGTATTCTATAGGCATGCCAACATTTTCTAGCCTGCGATTGCCCATGCTTATAGATGTTGTGGCCGAATATGCACCACCAGCACGTCTAAATGCCCTTTCAGCAACATCTACATAATTTTTAGTCGCAACGTCTTGTGGTTCCATGGGATCTATAAGGTTCATTAAAGTATACCCCCACATATTTATATTTCCGACGGCGGAAAAAGTACCGTCTTCTTGCTTTACTATTGCTTTGCTGCCATTATCCACGTAACGTTTAGTAGCGACTTCGCTCAGTTCTGTTGGCTCCTTGACGTTTCATATTTTATTAAAGCCCATGTTTATAGGCCCGAGAGTGTGGTAGCTCCCATTTTCCTTTATCATCCCCGTTCTCTCATCGATGTAGGATTTTGTCGCGACATCGTGGGAATTTACGGGATCCGCGACGTTCATTAGCGTATTTCCGCTCATGTTAATGGAGCCCGTGACAGTATTTTCTCCATACTTGCACACAAAGTTTTGATTATCGTAGGCTAAAGAAACGACATCTGATACGGTGTCTGATTTTCTCGCTCTTCCGAATTTGTCGACCGACATTTTTTTTTAATGAAGATAAATTATTATTTCCTGAAAACCTTTTCCGCGAGTTAGTAGTTTTAAAACGTAAAGACAGAGATGCCCGCAAAAAGTTTGCCCCGATCCTTGCCCTGTTCCGTGTTGTGAAAAATGGGGCTTTTTAAGTAATCTGCTAACTCAGTGGGTGGGCGCAGGCCAAAGCTGTCAAAGTAGTATTTTTTACTCCCATTTTTGTGCCAGGCGACCCAGTGAGTTCCTGGTCCATCAGAGTCGTCTCGGTTTAGTATTCCACACTCTTTTCCTTAAGGGTTTTTTAGGCAAAGCATCTCTTAAAAATACTCCTCTGAAACAGGGTATTCTCAGCTTACGAACAGTGGATCCAAGCTTTAAGTTGCTTAAAGGCTTGTTTGGTAAAGTTACGTTAGCAACCTTTATAACCGCCATTTTATATACTTACGATGTCTTTGTTATCAACCTACGAATTAAACTCGTCTGAATACCCCTTCCATTTTATCAAAGATTTTCTTTTCCCTTTTTAATAACTCGTTCTACCCTAAAAAGTTCTTGTTCCGTCTTTTGCAGCTCGGGTTCGTAGAAAATGCCTCGCATTTCTTCTCCGTTAATATCTGCGATTTTATAAGTTACAGGAGAGGTGAGTTTCACCTCGGAAATGGTAAAAATTTCTTCGGTCCATCTCGTGGTGTACCTTTTCTCAAAGGTTTTTTTTTTTTTTTCTTCTTAGAAATTCTTACCCTATCGTCGACGGAAAACTTGGGCTTTTCTTTTCTTCTTTCTTCTATGGGATAAAGGATCCTAAAAACCTTGTTCTCGTTGGCATTTTTACTAGCGTTGACGGGTGTCATCTTAGTTGAAGAATGACGCGTATTGTTGTATCCTTTAACAAGGTCAGGAAGTGCGGCGATGTAGACGTTCGTAGACTGGGTGGAAAAGTGCTTCCACATTTTTTCATTCATGGTCCTAATCCATCTCTCAATGACACTAGAGTTTTCCTCGTTTTCCATAGAGTACAGCTTGATCCTTGTAAAATTCTTTGCCTTTGTCCACCCACATCTTTTCCGGCTTTCTTTCCTTAAAAATCTCTGCTAAAGCATCCGCGACCACCTTTCCCACCTTGTTCTTTAAGGGCACCAACCAACCATATTTGGAAAACACGTCTATAACCGCGAGAAGGTATTTTACGCCTCGATTGAACTTGGAAAAAGCTTGCATATCCACCAAGTCTGCCGACCATATCTATGCCGCCGACTCGAACTCTCCTTTTCCGAAATTTTCTTCCTACGGGTTTGTGTAGCTCATCCGCTAAATTGCTTTTTTAAAACCCATTCCAAATCTTTTCTTAGTTCCGATCAAACCGGAAACGAGATTTCTCTCCATTTTTTCCCTCAAAGTGGGGTTGTAAATCCCTTGGAGTTCGGACATGTTTTTATCGTAAACATCGTTTCTGGTCTTTGTATCGTTATGCTTTGGGTAGGAAACGTCGTGATGATAGGCGGCATGATCTACCCTGTTTACGGGGGTGCTCCACGTTTTAGGCGTTAAATCGGGGTTTAGCCTTTTTTTTAAGTTTTGTGCCGGGGCCCGTAAAATTATGCCCAGGCAAATGCATTTCGAAGACCATATTGTTAATCATCTTGTTTAGCACGCTGCCCCCCGTTTTACCTTTTATAAATTGGGTTCTTTTAATTCCGCAAACAGCGCATTGATCTTGAACCATGTTACGCCCGTTTTTGGAAACGGCTGGCATTTGGTTTAAGGTCTCGGTCCTTTTTCTGCACTTGACGCAATACTGCATTTTTAATATTCCGAGAATATTAAAATGGACATTGCGATTCTGTCCTGGAACGAAAACGTCGGTAAAAGGTACAACCACAAACTTTTGCCGAAAAGTATTCGAGGTATTATCGTGGGGAAATCTGGCTGCGGGAAAACTACGTTTTTGTTAAACTTTTTGTTGAGGCCGGGATGGTTAGACTATCAAAAGCTCTTCGTTTTTGGTAAAAGCCTTTTACAGCCCGAGTACAGCATCATTAAAAAAGTCTTCAAGGAAAAAATTCCTAAAAAGTTTATTCTTCACTTGTTCAGAGCGCACGATGAAATTATTTCTCGCGAGGTTTCTCCGGCAGCCTTGATTGAGGAATGGGCAAAAAGCATTCCAGAGAAGTCGGATATAGAGTGTGATTTTTACGAGACATCCAAAGCCGTTCCCGATCCAAAAAACCTAGAACCTTCCGAGAAAAACCTGATGATCTTTGATGATGTTTTGTCGGAAAAGCAAAGCAAGTGCGAAGACTATTACATTCGTGGAAGGTATAGCAAAGTAGACTGTTTTTACCTTTCCCAAAATTATTTTAAGCTCCCCCGGCAAACGATTAGAGAAAATGCAAACTTTCTTCTTCTTTTTCGCCAAGATGGAGGAAATATCGACTGCATTTACAACGACCACGTGAGCCATGACATGCCAAAGAAGGAGTTTAAATCTCTTTGTAAAAAAATATGGGAAGAGCTGTTTGGTTTTCTCTTTATCGACCTTTCTAGGAATAAGTATGCGGGAAAATACAGAAAAAGTCTCGACATCTTTTATATACCCTTTTAAAAATGGAACCGATCTTGGAAAAAATCGGCGCAAACACGGCCTCCAAAGCATCGCAACAAATCTTAGTAAGCTCCAATAAGACAAAGTTTACTACTACTTTTAATGCTAAAATAGAGTTCGATGAAAACAAGCAGTACGAAATTGCCTTAGTTAACCTCGAGACCTACTACTCTTTTCCAAACATTACTAGAAATAATAATTCGTTTATTTACTCTCTGGATGCCGGATATTCTTGGGTAAAAATTGCCATTTCAGAGGGAAGTTATGACCAGGCAGATTTAAACGACGTCATTCTACGAGAACTTAGAAAAAACGGGAATTGGGATTCCATTAATGAGGAATACCCGATCACTCTTTACGCAAATACAAACACTTTAAAAGCTGTTCTTATTTTAGAGGATAATTTCTGGGTGGATTTTAACCACCCAAATTCTCTTTCCAAGGTGCTAGGATTTAATCGTGCCAAGTACGAGACAGGTTTTCACGAGTCTGAAAACATCGTCAACATCATCGACATTTACAGCATTTTGGTAAATACCAACCACATTAGCCGAAGTTACGTTAACGGCAACAGGCAAAACACGATCTACAGCTTTTTTCCCCAACGTAAGCCCCGGGTACAAAATAGTGGAAACTCCTTTTAATCTCGTTTATCTTCCTCTTAATAACCACACTTTGGAAGACCTTTCCGTATCTATTACGGACCAAAATGGAACTTTGCTAAATTTAAGGGGCGAAAACATTACGATGTGTTTTCATATTAGAGAAACCTAAAAAAATTCTTGCTCTATAAAATGGCAAACTACCACAAAGTTAAAGTTAACATCGAGGGGCAAAAAGACAAGCTACGAACTGCCATTAAAGCTAGGAAGGCCGCCAGTATTCGACTCGGTCATGAAGACCTAACCGGAGAGCATGTTCTCGCTTTGACAAAAATGCAGGTAAATCGGATTGCTAAAGCCTACCAAAATGGTGTTGGAACCATGCTTAAAATGAGCGCCAAGCAGTTTAAATACAATACCGAAATCCAGGGAGGGTTTTTAGGAATGCTGGCCGGTTTGGCCTCCACGGCATTGCCGGCACTAGCGAGAACGGTACTCCCGGTTTTAGGGGTGGGGGTCTTGTCCGGTTTGGCGAGCTCGGGAGTCCAAAAGGCAATGGGCAATGGGCTTTTTCTTAAGAAAGGCAGTTTTGTTTGTAAAGTCGAAACCGATGGAAAAAACGTTCTCTTGGAGCCTGTTGTTGGGTATGAGACTGAGTCTTTAGGAAACGGTCTTTTCCTGAAAAAAGTAGGTAGGTTTTATGATAGGCGCAGACTTCTTTTAGGTCCGAGCAGTCCTTTCGCTAATATTCCCATTTTGGGGGCGATCCTGTAAAATTTTTTCGGGCTTGAGTGTGCAAGTTCTTGGGGCTGCGTTCGTTTCAGGGAAAAAATGGGACGTAAACCCGGAGCGCAACGCCAAAAAGATTTAAAAAAAGCTCTCGTTGAAAAGCGAGCGTTGGAAAAAAAGGACAAAACTACATAATCCGGTCAAGCGTAAAATCACGAAAACCGACGCCAATAATCTTTTTAAAGAAATTTAAGAGAAAAAGGTTTCAGAGTTTAACCTCGAGAAAAATATTTGGAATTGTTGGAAAATTAATTGTTATAAATTTCTTCTTTTTTAAAAAATTGCACAAGCTGGGAGACTTACAGGTCTCAAACCGGACAGCCGAAAACGGTTTTTTGGAAACTGGGAAAAGCTCGATACCCTCCAGAAAAGTTAAACCCTAAGACATGGAAAATTTTTACCCAAGAAAAACTAGTAGTAAAACCCTGGGAAAATCGTGTCATTAGCCTCAGATTTGGCGTGAGCCTCGTCAAAGGCGTCGTTTTAATTTCTCTTGTTCGGGGCGCAAAAGAAAAAAGGCTCGTCTCGCAAAACGATAGTGTTCTGGAAGATTCCGAAGATATTTTGGTTGCCTTGACTAATGTAGGAAAGGAGGCCGCGATCCTAAACGAAGAAGAGCCTTTCTGCTTACTTTACTACTTAACTTAAAAATCCTGCTCTTATAAAATGGATGCAGAAAATATTTACCCTAAATTACCAACGGCCCCGCCGGAGGACTTGGCTTATAATTACCGGCTCCAAAAAATTAGCGAAATTCAAGCCATTCTCGAGCGGGAGAAGGAAAAAGGCAAGACTTTGAGCAAAAAATATCACAGGGCCGTAAAAATCGTAGACGCGGTAAACGTTTCTCTTACCATCACTACAACCGCTCTCGCGGTTGGAGGATTCGCTGTACTATCAACCATTGTCGCGGCGCCCATTGTTTTGGTCATGGAAGGGACTGCAATTGTTACGGGAGTCCTAAGCGTCGCTGGTCATTTTGCGACTAAAAAGTGCTCCGTAAAAGCCGAAAAGCACGAAAGGATTAAAACTTTGGCGCAAGCAAAGCTAAATACTATCGCATCGCATATTTCTAAGGCGCTTTCAGACAACGCGTTTTGTGACCAAGAATTTCAGCTCATTTTGGAAGAGTTGGAAAAATACCACCACATGAAAGAGGAAATCAGACACCGAGAAAATGCTTTGAGCGATGATCAGCAAGGAAACTTAATCGACATGGAGAGGCAGGAAGCTCGCAATTCCTTTCGGAAGTTGGTGGAAAAACGTCAGAACTAGGGTAAAAATTAAGTCTAAAATAAGCTTTAAAATAGGCTTTAAAATGGAGTTTAAAACAGGGCTGTAAACGGGGTTGTAAACAGGGTTGTAAACAGAAGTTGTAAACAGGCTTAAGAATTTTGGTTAAAAAACAGGTTTAAAAACAGGTTTGTAAACAGGGTTGTAAACAAACTTAAAATTAGGTTTTAAAAATGTAATGTCTTTAAAATGGAAATGTCCTTTGTAAAGATTACAAACTCAGATGATGAGATTAAACTCTTAAAAGAGCTCTCTGAGATAAGAAAAAATACCTGGAATAAATCGGTAGAAGAGAGAACCGGAGAAAGAGTTCTCCAAGAAGACCTCAGCACGTTTTTTAAGCCCACTACCGAGTCCCAAAAACAAGCAGCGGAAAAGATAGAGAAAGAGCTCGTGCCTATCAAGGAAGGCATACAAACGCTACCTCAAGCGACATCCCCGGCTGGACCTGTTGCGCCACCCCCGGTTTTACCTGACACATCGTCTCCAGAAACAAAGACTCCAAGTTCGCATCGTGGTAAAAAGGAGATACGCTCAAAGGATCCGTGGGCGAATCTTGGCGAGACGACGGCATATTACTTAAAAAAGTACGATAATCTAAAATCCAAAGAAGTCGATAGAAGTACAGGTCTGCATAAAAAGGAGGGTGAGGATGGATATTTTATTGTCAAAGACTACGTAAAGTTTTTAGAAGGAGGGGACGATTTTAGAGTGGGTGGAGTAGACTATAAGGGAACCGAAAGACTCTGGATTCTTATCGCATCTAAAGAACCAGATGATAGCATTTACAGCGATGACGATTACAACATTTACGCTAAATTAATGTTAAGAACGGGGGCTCTTCATCGTAAAAACAATCCTAATGCCCAACACCCTAAAGGCAACAGGGGATACAAATGGAAAAACGTGCAAAGCGATATTTGGGAAAACAAATCCATATTTTTACAAGAAAAAATATGCATCTCGACCCGGTAAAAGACAGCCGGATCCTAAAATTGGCGACGGTATCGTTATCCCCTGTGATCCTGAGGCGTTGCTAGAAAAACTAAATCTTTTACTCGCCAGTAAAACCGGGAGTCCGAAACGAAATCGTTAGCATTTGCGACGAGCAAAAAAGACAAGACATTTTAGACAAACCGAGTAATAAAAAGCTTATGCTAGCTCTATAAAAAGGATGTTAATACCACGAAATCGCGGTTTTAAGAAAAAATACGCTTACGGCGGATCGGGGATCTTCGACTCCATCGCTAGCTTTTTTGCCAAACTTTTTATCAACAACGCGGCAAAGGCATTAGCTTCCTCAGCCTTGGAAGCCGGAAAAAGCGTGGCTAAAGAAGGAGCGAAAAAAGCTCTGGAAGCCGGAAAAAGCACGGCTGTTACGGCGATCGGGGATGCCGGAAAGAAACCCGTAACAAAGCTCATGTCCTCGCGTAAAAAGGTTTAATAGTTAGTTAATAGATATGCCGGCTCCCCCGAGACGCCGCCGGTAAACATTAGCGCTTTAATAGACGGAAGCGGGGTAGGTGGGGAAAACGCTATAGCTATACAAGACTTGGTAAAAAACTAAACGCGGGTTCCGGGCTTAAGGTATTATCAAACCTTTTTGATCGCGTTTATAAAAATGGAGATGCACGCAGTTAAAGAGCTCCCCCTAAAGGATGAGACCACCGAAAAGTACGAAATGCACCAGCACAGACCAGTTGTTGGAACAAACCTCAACACTCCGGGAGAAATAACGATAGAAATAGAGAGTGGTAGCATTTTTCTTCAGCCGTGTAAAAGCTACTTGCTCTTTGAGGGGCAATTACAAAAGGAAGATGGCACGGCCTACGTTACTCCGCCGGTAGTTGGTAACCGAAACACTATCACCTTAACCAACAACGGGTTTTTGTACCTTTTTAACAGCTTTACCTACAAAATTTCGGAGCAGACCGTAGAATATTTACAAGCAACTACGATGCTCGGGCTATTAAAATACCCCGATGATTTTTCCAAGTCTCAAGGACTAAACCAACTGTGGGCTAAAGACAATACAGAAACAGCTAGCATTAATCCTAATGACAAAAACACTGGATTTATAATTAGACACGATTACATCATTACTTCTCCAAGACCAGTGGGAACATTTAGCGTTGCGGTTCCTCTTAAACACATCTTTGGGTTTTGCGAAGACTACGACAAACTCGTCTTTGGAGTCAAACACAGCCTTAGATTTATCCGAACGACTGATGATGACGCTATTTTCAGGGAGGCTGGAACTGACGCTGGCAGGGTTGAGCTTTCTAAACTTTCTTGGGTCAGGCCTCATGTGATGCCCGCAGACGCCGAAAAGGCTATGTTGTATAAGGTAATACGAGACAAGCATTCCTTGCCCGTCTCTGTCAGAGTAAGAAGATGCGAGAGAAGTAGCATTCCGCGAACTACTAGCTTCACTTGGAGATTTACCGTTAGATCTGCACCCGATGTTCCTAGATGTTCCTAGATTCGTCATCATAGGCTTTCAGACCGGGAAATCCGGAAACCAAGAGCAAAATCCTGCCATCTTTAATCACGTTAGCGTAAAAAGCATGTACGTTGAACTTAACAGCAGGCGATATCCTGAGGTAGAATTCCAAAACGATTTCGACCGCCAACAGTTTGCTAGGTTTTTTCACGAGGCCGCGACGTTCAGGGAAAATTTTTTTAACATGGATGAATTGGTCTCAAACGGTTTTGGTCAGGCTCTAAACCGGTTTTGGCCAGATCCGACCAGACGCGCTCAGGATCGAAACCGGTTTTGGTTTTGACCAGAAAATAGTTGAAATCATAACCATTTTTGGATTTTGCTGAAAAAATCGTTAAGTCCTACCTTGTTTTTGAACCGGCATCTATATACTACTAAAGGCTTTTGAAAACATTGTGAGAAATGCCGATTACCAGCATTTTGCCCTTTTTTCCCCCCACACGTTTTCTTCCCTTTCTAAACATATTCCGCATTTTTTTTTTTTTTTTTTTTTTTTCTTTTTTTTATTTGTCGTCTGAAAATGCTTTCACTTTTGGCAAGTCAAGACCCTTCTACATCATGATTCAGTCAGTCGATAGACAAAATGGATTTCATGGATCCATAAGTCTATATGCAACGGCTTGCTTAATGCCTCACGGAGATGCATTAAGCCCCTCTTGGCAGAGTATGGTTCATTTGTGTTTTAATGAATCTGCGGAAAAACACTTTTGAAAACGAGAAAAGGAAAAGGAGAAAATGCTGGTAACTTTTTCAAACTATGTATTAAATGCCTGCTTTTCTCGGGATTGTTTGGTAAAGGGTTTTAACTCTTTACAACCCAATCCCGACTTTTAACGACCCTGAGGAAAAAGCCATTTGAAAACATTGTGTAACATGCATTTTCTCCTTTTCCCACAATGTTTTCTACCTTATCAAACAAAAATAACATCATTTGAGCCACATTAAAATTGTCGTCTGCAAATGCTTTCAGTTTGGACGAGTTTAAATT
Source organism: Tridacna gigas (assembly GCA_945859785.2). NCBI lineage: Eukaryota > Metazoa > Mollusca > Bivalvia > Cardiida > Cardiidae > Tridacna > Tridacna gigas. The sequence continues at coordinate 25,430,274 of OX244043.2, read as the reverse complement.
TTTGTCGTGTTGTAAAGAGTTAAATGATATATTTTTTTTTACTTTGCGATAACCTTTTCTTTTTTTTCTTGACCGTCTTTAAAAATAGATTTTCAGTAGACCACTCTGAAATGAGCCACGCACTGGCAAAAGGGGGTTTAATGCATCTCCGTGATGAGTCATACCAAGCAAGACATCACATCGGTAGAGATCCTTAAAATTAATTATGTTTAAGGTTTAGCAACCGCCTGTATCATAAATGAGAATGGTTCTTTGAAAAACAGGAAAATGACCAATAGCGAAAAGTTTCGGTCCAGTTCAGCCTGCGCAGTCGGTACTTTTCGAAGATGCATTTATGCGAAGTACTGATTTTCTTTTAAAAGAAACTCTGGCACAACATAGATAGGTGCGTTGGCCACCGCGATGTAACTGAAATAGTGTTGAAAACGGCGTTAGTCACCGTACACCGAATCAAAGTGACATGAAGACACGTGGAAACAGAAATTTATCATTCGAGCAATTCTGCTTTTGTCACCTTTTTTTTTTTTAAATTGGCCTGCTTATGTAGAAAAACGGGCGTCTACAGATAGTAATGGTTTAACCCTTTACCACACAATCCCGAGTTTTGACCTCCCTGAGGATGAAGCCTTTTGAAAACATTGTGGTAAAAGGAGAAAATGCTGGTAACCAGCATTTTCTCCTTTTCCCACAATTTTTTCTACTCTATCAAAGACAAAATTCATTATTTGACCTACATTTATTTGAGATAGGTAAAGTTAGCTACTAGTAGCCAGCTAATAGTAGCCACCTACTAGTAGCCAGCTACTTGTTCAGGTAAAGTTAGCTACTAGTAGCCAGCTACTAGTAGCCAGCTACTTGTTCAGGTAAAGTTAGCTACTAGTAGCCAGCTACTTGAGCTGGTAAAATTGGTTATTTGTAGCCAGCTACTGGTAGCCACCTTCTAGTAAGCAGTCACTTGTAAAGGAAAATCTGGCAATTCGTACCCAGCGACCAATATATAGGTTATTAAAATGGAGGTTTTTATTAGTTCCCTAAAGGTACAAGTAGCTGGCGAAGTAAATGTCGACGCTTTAACCCTTTCCCAAACAAGCCCTGGTTTTCACGTGTCTGCAGTACAAGTCTTTTGAAAACACTGTGGGAAAAGGAGAAATTGCTCGTAATTAGCAATTTCTCATTTTCCCACAGTGTTTTCTACCCTTTTTGAGAACTTTCTGCGATTTTCATCAATTTTAAAATTGTCGTCTGCAAACTCTTTGAATTTGGACCAGTCCAAAATTTGTCGTTTGGGAAAGGGTTAATCGAAATTTTCTTCTATCCAGAATACTATATAAATGCATCAGAAAAATCAAAATCAAATAATTTCCTGTATTAAAGGGTCAAGCTGCGAGATCTGTCACTTGGAATTTTTTTTTTCACATTTGTTTTTAATTAGGGATTCAAAATGTACAAGTAGCTGACGAGATTAAGACAGACATTTCAAAATATTTCGAAGAATCACATTCACTGTACTACGGAGAAATTGAAAATATCATTTTCAATTCATTTTTAATTATTAAAGGGGCTAGCTACTCGTCATGAAAATTGGGACATTTTTCAATTTCACTTAGGAATTCAAAGGTACAAGTAGCTGGGGAGTCTAAGAGCTGTTTTTTGTAATTAAGTGCTTGTTTTGAATAAAGTAGACTATAAATGCGTCAGAAAACTCAAAATTGAAGCATTTCCGGTTTTTAGAGGGGCCAGCTACTTGATATAAAAACGGGATAACTTTGCAATTTAGCGAAATCATGATTTAAAATGTACAAGTGGCTGGCTATATTTAGAGAGATTTTTCACTATATTTTAACGAATCATATTGAGGATACTTACGAGAAATTAAAGATATCAAAATCAATCCATTTTTAATCATTAAAGGGGGCAGCTACTTGTCAGGAAAATGCGGATATTTTTCAATAATACTTAGTGGAAATCAAAAGGTACAAGTAGCTGGCGAGCCTAAGAGCGAATTTTGAAAATAAATGCCTGTTTTGAATAACAGAGACTATGAATTTATGAGAAAACTCAAAATTGAATCATTTCCGATTATTAAAGGGGTCAGCTACTTGTTTAAAAAACGGAACTACTTTGCTGTTTTTTCGAAGTAATGATTTCAAATGTACAAGTAGCTGGCTAGATTTAAAGAGATTTTTTCAAAATATTTCAAAGAATCATATTGATCTTATTTAGGGAAAATTAAAGCTATCAAAATCAATCCATTCTTATTATTTAAAGGGCCCAGCTACTCGCCAGGAAATTCGGACATTTTTCAATTTTACTTAGAGTGAAATCAAAAGGTACAAGTAGCTGGCGAGCCTATGAGCGAATTTTGAAATCAAATGCTTGTTTTGAATAACAGATACTATGAATTTATCAGAAAAGTCAAAATTGAATCATTTCCGGTTATTAAAGGGGCCAGCTACTTGATTTGAAAATTGTACAACTTTGCTGTTTTTCGAATAATGATTTCAAATGTACAAGTTGCTAGCGAAATTAAAAGAGAGTTTTCAAAATATTTCAACAAATCTTTTTGGGGACACTTAGGAGAAATTAAAAATATCAAAATCAATCCATTCTCATCCATTTAAGGGACCAGCTACTCGTCATGAAAATACGGATGTTTTTCAATTTTACTTAGAGTGAAATCAAAAGGCACAGGTAGCTGGCGAGCCTAAGATCGATTTTTGAAATTGAGTGGTCGTATTCAATAAAAGAGAGTATAAATGCACGAGAAAACTGGAAATCGAAGCATTTCCGGTCATTAAAGGGGCCAGCTACTTGATCTGAAAATGGGACAACTTTACACTTTTGCGAAATCATGATTTAAAATGTACAGGTATGGCTAGATTTAGAGAGATTTTTCAAAATATTCCAACGAATCATATTGAGGTTATTTCGGGAAAATTAAAGTTATCAAAATCGATCCATTCTTATCATTTAAAGGGCCCAGCTACTCGCCAGGAAATTCGGATATTTTTCAATTTTACTTAGAGTGAAATCAAAAGGTACAAGTAGCTGGCGAGCCTAAGAACGATTTTTGACATTCAATGCTCGTTTTGAATAAAAGAGACTATAAATGCACGAGCAAACTCAAAATGGAAGCATTTCCTGTTATTAAAGGGGCCAGGTACTCGTCGTGAAAAGGGTGACATATTTCAATTTCACTCAGAGAGGAATTCAAAGGTACAAGTACCTGGCGAATCTGAGAGCAGTTTTTAAAATTAAATGCTTGTTTTACATAAAGGGGATGATAAATGCACTAAAATAGTCAAAATTTAAGCATTTCCAGCTATTAAGGGGGACAGCTACTGATTTGAAAATGGGACAACTTTGCTGTTTTTTCGAAGTAATGATTTCAAATGTACAAGTGGCTGGCTAGATTTAGATAGATTTTTTCAAAATATTTTTGAAGATTAAAAGACATTTTTCAAAATATTTCAACAAATCACTTTGAGGACACTTAGGAGAAATTAAACATATCAACATCAATCCATTCTTATCCATTTAAGGGGCCAGCTACTCGTCATGAAAATGCTGATATTTTCAATTTACTTAGAGTGAAATCAAAAGGCACAGGTAGCTGGCGAGCCTAAGAGCGATTTTTGAAATGAAATGCTCGTATTGAATAAAAGAGAGGATAAATGCACGAGAAAACTCGACATTGAAGTATTTCCGGTTATTAAAGGGGCCAGCTACTTGATCAGAAAATGGGACGATTTCGCACTTTTGTGAAATCATGATTTAAAATGTACAATTAGCTGGCGAGTTTTAGAGAGATTTTTCAAAATATTTCAACAAATCATATTGAGGACACGTAGGAGAAATTAAAAATATCAAAATCAAACAATTCTTATTCATTTTAGGGGCCAGCTACTCGTCATGAAAATGCGGATAGTTTTCAATTTTACTTAGAGTGAAATCAAAAAGTACAAGTGGCTGGCGAGCCTAAGAGCGAATTTCGAAATCAAATGCTTGTTTTGAATAATAGATACTGTGAATATCTAAGAAAACTCAAAACTGAATCACTTTCGGTTATTAAAGGGGCCAGCTACTTGATTTGAAAACTGGACAACTTTGGTGTTTTTCAAAGTAATGATTTCAAATGTACAAGTAGCTGGCGGGATTAAAAGACATTTTTCAAAATATTTCAACAAATCCTTTTGGGGACACGAAGGAGAAATTAAAAATATCAAAATCAATCCATTTTCATCCATTTAAAGGGCCAGCTATTCGTCATGAAAATGTGGATATTTTTCAATTTTACTTAAAGTCAAAAGATACAAGTAGCTGGCGAGCCTTAGAGCGAATTTTGGAATTAAATACTTGTTTTGAATAAAAGAGAGTATAAATGCATGAGAAAACTTGAAATTGAAGCATTTCCGGTTATTAAAGGGGCCAGCTACTTGATCAGAAAATGGGACAATTTTGCACTTTTGCGAAATCAGGATTTAAGATGTACAAGTAGCTGGCGAGATTTAGAGAGATTTTTCAAAATATTTCAACAAATCATATTTAAAAATATCAAAATCAATCCATTCTCATCCATTTCAGGGGCCAGCTACTCGTCATGAAAATGCGGATAGTTTTCAATTTTACTTAGAGTGAAATCAAAAGGTACAAGTAACTGGCGAGCCTAAGAGAGATTTTTGAAATTAAATGCTTGTTTTGAATAACAGAGACTGTGAATGTATATGAAAACTCAAATTTGAATCATTTCCGGTTATTAAAAGGGCCAGCTACTTGATTTGAAAACTGGAGAACTTTGCTGTTTTTCAAAGAAATGATTTCAAATGTACAAGTAGCTGGCGAGATTAAAAGAGATTTTTCAAAATCTTTCAACAAATCCTTTTGGGGACACTTAGGAGAAATTAAAAATATTAAAGTCAGTCAATTCTTCATCATTTTAGGGGCCAGCTGCTCGTCATGAAAATGCGGATAGTTTTCAATTTTACTTAGAATGAAATCAAAAGGTAAGCGAAATTGAAAAATATTCGCATTTTCATGACGAGTAGCTGGCCCCTTAAATGGATGAGAATGGATTGATTTTGATATTTTTAATTTCTCATAAGTGTCCCCAAAAAGATTTGTTAAAATATTTTGAAAAGTCTCTTTTAATCTCGCCAGTGCTTGTACATTTGAAATCATTACTTCGAAAAACAGCAAAGTTGTCCAGTTTTCAGATCAAGTAGCTGGCCCCTTTAATAACCGGAAATGATTCAATTTTGAGTTTTCTTATACATTCATAGTACCTGTTATTCAAAACAAGCATTTAATTTCAAAATTCGCTCTTAGGCTCGCCAGCTACTTGTACCTTTTGATTTCACTCTAAGTAAAATTGAAAAATATCCGCATATTCATGACGAGTAGCCGGTCCCTTAAATCGATGGGAATGGGTTGATTTTGATATTTTTAATTTTTCCTAAGTGTCCCAAAAAAGATTTGTTGAAATATTTTGAAAAATCTCTTTTAATCTCGCCAGCTACTTGTACATTTGAAATCATTATTCGAAAAACAGCAAAGTTGTCCAGTTTTCAAGTCAAGTAGCTGGCCCATTTAATAACGGGAAATGATTCAATTTTGAGTTTTCTTATACACTCATAGTATCCGTTATTTAAAACAAGCATTTAATTTCAAAATTCGCTCTTATGCTCGCCAGCTACTTGTACCTTTTGATTTCACTCTAAGTAAAAATTGAAAAATATCGGCATTTTCATGACGAGAAGCTGGGCCCTTTAAATGATAAGAATGGACTAATTTTGATATCCTCAATATGATTCGTTGAGATATTTTGAAATATCTCTCTAATTCTAGCCAGCTGCTTGTACATTTAAAATCACCATTTCGCAAAAGTGCAAAATTGTCCGATTTATATTAAGTAGCTGGCCCCTTTAATAACTGGAAATGCTTCAATTTTGAGTTTTCTGACGCATTTATTGTCTACTGTATTCAAAACAAGCACTTAATTACAAAAATAGCTCTTAGACTACCCCCCTACTTGTACTTTTGAATTCCTCTCTAAGTGAAATTGAATAAAGTCCCAATTTTCATGACGAGTAGCTGGCCCCTTTAATAATTAAAAATGAATTGAAAATGATATTTTCCATTTCTTCGTAGTACAGTGAATGTGATTCTTTGAAATATTTTGAAATGTCTGTCTTAATCTCGTTAGCTACTTGTATATTTTAAATCCCTAATTAAAAACAAATGTAAAAAAAAAATTCTATTGACAGATCTAGTGACTTGCCCCTTTAATACAGGAATTTATTTGATTTTGATTTTTCTGATGCATTTATATAGTATTCTAGATGGATGAAAAATATTTCGTTTAAGGCGTCGACAATAAGTTCGCCAGCTATTTGTACCTTTAGGAAACTACTAAAAAATCTCCATTTTAATTACTTATACATTGGTCGCTGGGTACGAATTGCCAGTTTTTCCTTTTATATGTGACTGCTTACTAGAAGGTGGCTACCAGTAGCTGGCTACAAATAACCAATTTTACCAGCTCAAGTAGCTGGCTACTAGTAGCTGGCTACTAAAAGCTAATTTTACCAGCTCACGTAGCTGGCTACTAGTAGCTAACTTTACCTAAACAAGTAGCTGGCTACTAGTAGCTAACTTTACCTGAACAAGTAGCTGGCTACTAGTAGCCAACTTTACCTATCTATTTATTTGGTCGTCTGCAAAGGCTTTCAATTTGGGCGATGCCAAAGTTTTTCCGTTTGGTAAAGAGTTAAGATTGTATGATTGATTGATTGTATGGTGTTTAACGCCGTTTTCAACATTTTTTCGGTTATCTCACGTCGGCCAGTGCACCTATCCATGCTTTCCCGGCGTTTCTTTTACCAGTACTCCGCACAGTATTCTTTCCAAGCCGCTGGCTGCTTTCCCAAATAACCATCGTCGAAACAATGGTCAGCGGTGAGAGAGGAATGAATCTTGTCGCGATGACTATCATCAATCCTCGGAAAGAAATTGGCCAAGCCGGGGATCGAACCAGCGACCTCCTGTTCTCAAGTCCTGTACGCTACCGACTGAGCTACGGGGTCTTGGTTAAAGAGTTAAGGGGGAGGGTTATATTACTAATTTGATATATATCCTGAAGTGTGTAACCGAATATTTATATCAAGACCTTTGGTAAGGCTGTGTGATTATGAAAATTTGTGTGTTAGGGGCTACTGGCCCCACAGGAAAGGAGCTCATAAAGGAAGCCCTGGATCGAGGTCATGAGGTCAAGGCCCTCGTTCGGAACCCGGATAAGATTCGGGATATAGGTGATAAATTACAGGTAGGAAAAACGTGTTCTAGATTGATTAAAATAAGTATGAATATAATAATTTCATTGAAAACCTATACTTCAACGTCGATATTGTGTCACTAGTATACATGTACACAAGAAGTCAAAGACAACAACACAGAACCGTTACGTGTTCTCAATTTTATTGTATAAATTCGTATAAAGGCAATTAAAAGTATGTCACGTGGTAGAAGTTAAAACACAATGTCCTTTGAAAGAAATAATTATATCAAACAACATTTAACCAAATTTTGCATATTTCAAATAGAAACTTTACGTATACATAACATATACACTTTACGTACGCCATAATTTCGAAACTCAAAGCACCCGTTCTGTGTTGTTGTCGTTGTTGTTGTCGTTTGTGGTGGTGGTGGTGTTTGGTGTATATATACAGGTGACATAGTATCACGTTAAAGTATATATTGTATTATCGTATATATTTATCGCTCGAAACCTTTACTTAACCCTTTCCTACACAATCCCGAGTTTTAACGACCCCGCAAAAGAAAAGTTTTGAAAACATTGTAGGAAAAGGAGAAAATGCTTGTAACCTCAATAACTTATACCCTTCAAAAAAACAAAAACTCATCAGTTCCATAATATTTAATTTGACATCTGCAAATGCTTTCAGTTTGGACAAGTCTGATATTTTGATGTCTGGAAAAGGATAAAGTTTCATTACATCTATTATATTTTTTCTACAGTCGTCTTTAAAATGAATGTAGTCAGATCACGGCTACACAACACTTAGGCAGTTCCTGTGTCTCGCATATAATTGGCAGGGATATTGAAATGCCTTGCTCGTGAACACTTCAGCTTGACTTTTAAGTGGGTTCCACTTATCATGTCTCGCCAGTCATACTATCCGATCTGTTGATAAATTCCAGGTTGTAAAATGTGACATCTATAACGAACACAATATGGCAGGACATATGAAGGTAGCAGATGCCGTTTTGTCGTGCCTCGGGTGCTCTGCCAGTTGGTTCAGCCTCTGGACGATCACATTTTATACAGATACTGCTATACCCATTGTGAGCGCCATGAGGAAGGCGGGCGTGTCCCGGTTTATCTGTATGACATCATGGTTCACGAAATGTAAGTAAAACAAAGATTTCTAGTATGTAATACCGAGACGGCTAGACTCATGGTGTGCGCCATGAGAAGGCGATTGTGTGCCGATTTATCTATAAGACATCATGGTTCACGAAATGTAAGTAAAACATAGATTTCTAGAATGTTATATTGACACTGCTAGACTCATGCTGTGTGCCGTGAGAAAGATGGCCATGTGTCTATTTATCTATATGAAATCATGAATCACGAAATGTAATTAAAACGTAAAGTTCTAGTATGTTATATCGACACGGCTAGACTCATTGTGTGCGTCTTGAGAAAGGCGGACATGTCGCGGCTTATCTAGATGACATCATGGTACACGAAATGTAAGTAAAACAAAGCTTTCTAGTATGTTATATTGACACGGCTAGACTCATGGTGTGCGCCTTGAGGCAGGCAGACAATGCCATGTAAGTAAAACAAAGATTTCTAGTAGACAGGCAGACATGTCACGGTTTATCGATATGGCGTTATGGTACACGAAATGTAAGTAAAACAAAGATTTGTAGCATGTTTTACCGAGACGGCTAAACTCATGAAAGTTATGTCTCGGTCTGTCTATTGTGTTCGCCTTGAGAAAGGCGGTTATGTCTCAATTTATCTACGAGTAATGGCATCATGGTACACAAATGTAATTCTGACACGACTCGTGAATTCGGTCCTGTAACACAGTGCAACAGAAGCGTGTTAAAATGGACGTCATTCTATATAAAGTGACGCCATTCTATGTGAAGTAAGTCGCCCGTGGCTGCTCCATGTCTCGGTCCTCGGATATTTTATCAATGAAAGTCACTTAACAAATTTACTGCTATTCGACCAGGGAGGAAAGAAAAACTGAAGGCTTTAACGATATTTACTGTTTTAATGAAAATTGACAATGATGGAACTATTTGAAATGTTACCAGTAAACATTGGTAACTGAAGAGTCTTTTCATGTTGAAGATTAAAGTCAAATTTGGCCGGTGTTGCAATGGAAATAGGGTTATGATTTAGAGTATTTGAAGCAACAACTTAAATGCTTGACGATACATTCATTCTTCTTTGTCCTTTGATAGGTATAAAATAAAATCGGAAATTAGTGCGAGGTTGATGATGTTGTTGTTGATGCCTAAGGTTTTAATGAAATTTGATTTTTTGACATATATTTACCGACTGAGCAGTGCGGTTTTAGTTTGGTTAGTAACTGGAATAGCCATGGTTTACTGAAGGGAATTAATCCGCATCCTCTCTTTTTATACTAAGTATGAACTTGTTTTCCTTTGACCAGTAATTTGCAAAGTTAGAATAAAAATGATTGTCTTTCTATGGCGGTGTAACGATCAATAAACCGCGGTTGTGAGTTATGGGGCACAATGAATAAACCACTCGGGCTATGTATTATCTATTGTGCCTTATTGCACAGTGTAGATCCAAGATCAGACTGTGCTGTCTACATTGTCCGCAAAAAGTCAAAAAGTCAGTGAGTCGCGCTTAGCAGCCTAGGGGTTAATTTAACCTAAAACTTCAATTATGAAAGTAAAGTCTTCGAAGATCGAATTACAACTGGTTGCTGACACTGTCTTATTGTAATACTGGGCAAAAGTCTTTGAATTAGTCCATCCAGCAACTTTCGGAATGTCTTGAATACAAACATTATTAAAAAGGTTTTAGATGTACATGCTGACCGCACACTATGAGCTTTAGAAATGTCACAATTAATACCTGCAGCCGACATCACACATTTTATCCATCTAGTCATTGTACTGTTTGCTAAAGGTTTAAATGGCTTCACATAACTAACAAACAAACCTTTATGATTCCCCCGCAGACTTGCTGTTCTATCAAGATATTCTTGAAGAGTACTATATACACTAAGATCTGTATCCTCTGGATGCTTAAAAAGTTCAACATATGGTGTACTTATACCTTCCCTACTTTGCTTAAGGTGTCCACAATAATACAAAATGAACTTAGAGGCTTCCTGCCTTAAATTATGAATACTCAGTGAATTAAGGGATTGAGCACGGCAAGCCCTTGTTAAAGCAATAAACATAACAAACTTATATGTCAGTAGTTTCAATGACAAATGATTCAATGGCTATAACTGCTTAATATATTTCAACACAATTGAAACGTCCCACGTTTGGCAATATCTGGACTGTGCTGGCTTCATGTTATAGACACCTTTCAAAAATCTCATAACTAATGGATGGCTTCCGGCACTGAAATTATCGACAAGTTGCCCAACTGCTTATAAAGATGACCGTGCTGTATTAATGGCACTGTAAGTTAAACCTTCCTCAAACAATTCCGTTAGAAATTCAAGAACAACACCTACAGATGTTTGAAAATGACTAATTTCTCTTTTATCACAGAACAGAAACCACTTTTTGATATACATGTTGTACTGTTTCTGGGTACTTGGTCTCCGTGAGGCCATGATGATGTTTGCTGCTTTGCACGATACTTTTCGCTCCTGCAGGGATCTCCTGACAATCGACAAGCCATCAAAACAAGTTTGTTGTCCAAAGTGTATTTTTTGGTTGTTCCCGGAAGTGAAAGTATGTGTTTGGGAAGAATGTAAGGGCTGTCTATGATCATTTCCATCGGAGTTGGGTACCAAATGTGGGTTGTCCAAAGTGGAGCCACCATTACACACTCGCCATTGGCCTCCTTCAATTTCCTGAGTAACCTCGGAATTAAGCTGAAAGGAGGAAATGCATAGAAATATAAGTCTTCCCAATCAACTGAGAAAGCGTCAATCTTTTCTGCAAAAGGATCTGGTTTCCAAGAAACAAATCTAACCAACTGCTTATTTAACCTCGAGGCAAACATATCAATATCTGGTGTATTCCAAATTTTGAATATCTTCTGAACAATGTCAATGTCTAACATCCATTCAACATTGTCATTGAAACTCCTTGAGCTGTAATCAGCAATGTTAGACTCACCTGGTATGTGACCAGCTGTTAACCAGATTTGTTTGCTAGAAGCCCATATCCATATTTCTTTGGCCACATCATTGCATGAAAGAGATTTCAAACCACCCATTTTGTTTATGTATGACATTGCAGTGGTATTGTCTGTTTGAATTAATACATGTACATTCTGTTTGTTACTACAAAAAGTCTTCAAAGCTAACTGGATAGCAAGAAGTTCTAAGAAATTAATATGGCTAACTTTCTCAGCAGACGACCAACGTCCTCCTGCTCTTTTGTTCTCACATACGGCACCCCAACCAGATGGACTAGCATCTGTAACTACTAGAAATTCTGGAGAGCCATGAGAGATTCTTCTAACAGCAGAATGGATGTTATCAATCCACCAAGTTAACTCTGTTTTCATGGGTTTTGATATTTGTATCTTTGAATTGAAATCTCCTTGACTTTTCCTAAGAGCAATGCATTTTTCATGTTCAAGTTCTCTGTAAAATAATGGACCTAATTCCACTGCAGAAAAAGAAGCTACTAACAAACCAATAACATGAGCAACTTGTCTAATGCTGCTCTATTCTTTATTTTTCAATGACATGCAATCCAAGTAAATTGCCTCTTTTCTTTCATTAGTCAAGTAGACTATTATTTTCACAGAGTCAATGTGGTTCCCAAGAAAAACAATATTCTGCACTGGCAGTAGAACAGACTTATTTTCATGAATGATAAAACCAATGCTTTGCATGAGAGAAAGAGTGTCATTAATGTTTTTGAGACATTCTTTAAAAGTATCACTCAAAAGTAAAGATGTAAGAGGAGTTTGTATGACCCAGCTGATGGAGGCTAGCAAAAGCAGGTTTCATTAACTTGGTGAATTGTCTTGGTGCACAGGCAATCCCATTTGGAAGACATGAATATTCATATATTTGACCCTTCCATAAAAACCTGAGATATTTTCTATGCTCTGGAGCTATAGGAACAGAGTAATATACATGCCTGATGTCAACAGAGGCCATAAAACAATTAGGCTTAACCAGCTTTAATGCACTATCAAAAGAGTCCATTTTAAAATGATGATACTGCACAAACTCATTCATTTTTTTAAGATTTAAAATCAAACGGTAGTCTCCATCTTTCTTTGGTACTGCAAAAACTGGAGATATGTATTGATCTTCAACGTTTTGCACTACATCTATAACACCAATGTTTAACAACTTTTCAATTTCATTTTAAATAATTTGCTTTTCAAGGGAATTACATAGATTAAATGAATCAACATGCTCCCTCTGTAAAGGAACAGAGCCTGTGAAATCAATATGACAATGCAAGGCAGTGTCTAAAACATTCACATCTTAAGTCAGTTTTCTCCAATTTTTCTGAAAAATAAGCAAGCCTACCTGCTTTGAAACTTACTTCAATTATTGGCTTTTCTGCTTTGTTTGTTCCATTTTCCCGTTTTTTGACAGCTGACTTTGATTGACTTGAGTAGAAAATCTGTATCCATCCCTGCGGCTGATACCTCTACTACGGTTCCGAGGAAACCTGGCCCCTCTGGTGCCTCTGCCTCTGTAATTAGTATGTCTTGCTGTACCAACACTCTTGCTTATTTTATTCATTTCTTGAATATCTCTAATGTCTTTGACAATAGAATCTCCGTAGAGCAGATCAGTAGATGGAACAGAGGATGAACGTAAATGGTGAAGTTTGGGGTCCATATCCTTCTTATGTGACTCACGGCGTCTAATATTGAGCCACTTATTTGCCTGCCCCAAGAGTCCAAGGGCATGCATGCCCATTTCAAGGCTGCTTTCATCCAACTTTCCAGCCTGTCCATCCATAAGCTTAGTGATGTTACATGAAGCTTTAACAATACAGTTCTGAATACCCCTAAGTTTGGAATCTTCTGTTTGAATTTGGGCCCGCAGAACTGACCGAACTCCAGGGTTGACTCTTGTTTCCTTAAGAGAATAACATTTTTCTGGTCTGTTAATCTTTTTGATAATCTCACTGTAATTGTCCTCTGACATTCCTTCTAAGAAAGCTGAATTAACTAAATCTGCTAGGCCATCATTTACTGGATTGTCAGTGATGTCGGATTTCTTGAATGTTTTGGCAAAAGTACTGAAAATACTTGTATCATCCTCTAAGGGCCGTTTAGTGACGGTACCTCGGTATCTTCCCGAGAATGGTCGACATACTCGTCGTCATAATGCTCTTCGTCATAATTTTCGTTATAGTCATAGAAAGCATCCACCTCGGACGCTAATTCTTGCACTTGTGTGTTGGTCTTGGTGATATTAGCGTTCATTTCACGGAGAATAAGCAGAGCTTCCCTACTGAAACTCGCTGGGTCCTTTGTTTTTGCCACACTGGACGAACTAGCTTTCGGTGGCGGGGCTGCACTTTTCTGGTCAGTCCCAGTTTGTGACTTACTTTTCGGCTGCTTGCCTTTTCCTTCGTTAACAGACTGCGTCTGCCTTATTGTCGTTTCGTCTGACATGTTCAATGAGGAGTTTTCAGAGGTCTCAGACCGTTTTTGTGGCTCGGAGTTTTTTCGCTGTGCCTGTATTTGAGCTTCAGCCATTTTAAAACGGGCGGTTGACATAAGACGTCACAGTTTGTTGTGAAGAAACTCACCTCGTGAGTTGGAAATTTCCCACCACATGGCTTCTATTTTAAGCGATATGGCGAAGTAAAAAATTGAATAAAAGCAGGCTACGCCTACTTGAAAAGGAAATAAGAATATTTAATTTTATATAACAAATATTCTTTCCTGGATATTGTTCCCCTCGTGGACAAAACCTGAGAATAATGACTATAGACTAGAAAGTCTAAGAACGAACTAGGTCCGTTCGCTTCGAAAATCAACAGCGCACTGAGGATAATAGCTTGCACAGCGCGCATCACTCTCTTGCACTACGGATCATTCCCATTCACCTCTGTAGTTGGCTCAGAAAGTAGCCCGTCATCACGTGATATTTTCGTCACATGACCATAACTCAAAATGGCGACACAAACGCCGGTGAAAGAAAGACCAATCGATTGTTTTGTGTGCTGTTCAAACAGCATACGGCCAATCAGACTTAGTGGTAGGAAATGTGAAAAAGCGGGATTTTCTGAAAAGCTTAAATGTCTTTTAAAGGACGATAACTTGTTTTTTAATTAATTTTCATTTAAATTGTCATCATTCATGGGCGCAGCCATTTTTTTTTTTTTACTATTGGCGTAAGATTCTGATCAGTAAAGAAGCTTGAAAAAATAGTTCCATTGTATACAGGTAAATTCATCAGTTTGAATGCACCTATAATGTATCCGGAATCATATTTCCTTTGTCTACTTTATTATGTTACACATGAAACAGTTAAACAGTAACAAAACCTGTTTTCCTCGGTTTGACAAGATTCTTGTCATTTAGCCCGTTGCAGAGATGTATGGTGAGAGTAACGAACGACAACTCTGCTAGGAGATTGAGCGCGCATCTTATCTGAGAACGGAAGTGGTATGACGTAAAAGAATTGTGTGCATACGATAACTTAATGTACTAATACACAGGGTACTAGGACAGCAATCGCTTGTAAGACTTAAACATAAATATAGGGCCCTCGTTAATCAGAGGTACAAATGATGCGTTTCCACCTATATGTTCTTAATTATCCGGATATCGAATTCAGTTATCTGCAGCTTGTGATATGAATTTGAACAAAAGTGTCTGGGGAATTTTCTTCGAAACCGGTCTCCCATCTTCAAAGACGTTATCTAAGTTTATAGATCTATAAGGAATCTTAACACTTAGATCTGTATTAGTATTTATCGATACATTCAAATAAGACATGCC
Organism: Tridacna gigas; assembly: GCA_945859785.2. Classification (NCBI taxonomy): domain Eukaryota; kingdom Metazoa; phylum Mollusca; class Bivalvia; order Cardiida; family Cardiidae; genus Tridacna; species Tridacna gigas. Next base: position 25,415,078 of record OX244043.2, on the reverse strand, counting down.
GACTGCTTACAACCTTACAACCTTCTCCTTTTTACATGCAATATGTAAAATGTAACCGTGAATTTCTTCCTTTCTGTGCTTCTTTTTTTTTTTTTCCTTTTTAGATCTAGATCTACATGTACGTGCAATGAGGAAATGTGTCAAGTAGCCTAAATCTTCTTTAAAAGTATGTGAACCAGTAATCGTTACAAGTTATTTGACTCTGAACTGAAATGAACAGAATTGTCGGGGAACTGATTTCATTTTGTCAAGACAATACGGGACCGTTTGCCGTATTTCACATACATGTGTACATCTACGAGAGAAGTATGCATTCTATGGCAATGACTTTTGATAACCCTCACAATTAGTTTAGGCAAAGCCGTGATTCGAACCCAAAACTCTCTGCTTTCAAGATCTAGCCTGTCTTTCGAATTATTAGACCTGGATATCCATTCCACAGATTATTCATGTCGCTCGTATTGAGGCTTTGCCTTTTTCATATTACTTACGTAAATGCTTACTTATGACACTTTCATTGTTTGTATGGCGTTTAACGCCGCTTTCAACATAATTTCAGTTATACTGCGGTAGTCAGCGCACTTACCCATGCTTTCCAGGAGTTTCTTTTACCAGTACACCAGTACTACGCACAATATTTTTTCCAAGCCACTAGCTGCTTTCCCACATAACCATCATCAAAACAATGGTCAGCGGTGAGAGAGTAATGAATCCTGTCGCAACGACTATCATCAATCCTCGGAAAGAAATTGGCCAAGCCGGGGATCGAACCAGCGACCCCCTGTTCTCAAGTCCTGTACGCTACCGACTGAGCTACCGCGGCTCGGCAGACACTAATATCTCCGGTACTCAACATGTGTTTCTCTTGTATGTCAAAAGTATCGGTAGATGCCTTTCTTCAAATTTTTTGTTTTTTTTTTTTAAATGTAATTTACTGAAAATGCTTGACCCTTTACCAAACAATCCCAAAGTTTGGCGACCCAGACAGGAAGCTTTCGAAATAATCGCGGAAAAAGGAGAAATTGCTGGTAACCAGCATTTTCTCCTTTTCCAACAATGTTTTATACTCTGCCAAGGGCGATTCTCATCATTTGAGCCATTTTCTAAAAACAAAACAAGCCAAGTGAAAAAAAAAAAATCATTACTAACTCACATATGATTTCTAACCAGAATTTGAGATTGAATTCGACTTGTCTGCAAGCGAATCTCTGGTAGAATGACCGACATACTCATATCTACATCTACCATGCGGGTTCTCCACGGGTGTGCTTATTACCCGTTCAGCCGTACCAGGGGAAATAACCAATCTTTGCCGTACTTGGTTAAGGTAACTGAAGTGAACAGAGTAGCCTCCCTTATACTGTATATCGTGTATACATATCCGTTATTTCTCCGAGACGGTTTTCGACAATTCTTTGAATTTTGAAAATGCGATTTCAAACCGCTATATTTGTATTGCAAGTTCCGTTGTGCCATTTTCTCCATTTCTCACAATGTTTATAAAAGCCTCCCTCGTTTAAGGTCGTTATTAACACACGGGATGCAATGGTAAATAGCAAATTTGGCAGGTACAAAGCAGAATAGACTTCATTGACAGATCTTAACCTCATTCACTGGTCTCAGCAACCAAACCTTTCCTTCCGGGAATGGTGTAGATCAAGATAGGACTGTAAAGAATGCCCAATTACTCAAGACTTTACACTGTTTTATATTGTGGTCATTCTTTTTAATTGCAGGGAAAATGATCGGGCGAAAACAATATTTTTAACTTGAAGGAAATGGTGGGTTTCATTACGCAATATTGCTCTATTGTTAACCCATAAAGCACTGGAACCGACTTAAGCTGTTTTTGCGGACAGTGTAGATCAAGATCAGACTGCACAGAACATGCAGTTTGATCTTGGATCTACACTGTCCGCTAAGTTTTTGCATATTCTGGCCAAAACAACCTTGAAATGACAATATTTCAAATGATATTTCCCGTTTCAAAAGGTGCTTTTCATTAATTCAGCATTCTAAGAGTTAATGATTCAAGGGCACACAATTGTAGGACGCTTTACCCCCGACTTAAACTGGTCCCCGTTGTACAAACACATATGAACCAGTCTCTGGGAAAAGGGGTTAAATGCATTTCCATGATACATGATATCAAGCAAGTCATCAAATAATTATGTGTCCTTAAAGTCGATTTTGTCCAACAACCGACTTTATTACGTGGTAGAATGGTCTTTGGACATGCAGAAAATTTCCAATAGCAAAAAGTTTAGACCCATATCAGCCTGCATGGACTGACACCAGCCGATTTACTGTTTGCAGATGCACTAAACCCCTTATTCACAGAGCATGGCTCAATGCTTTAGCTGTATCAGAATGCTTTAACCATATCAGGGGAAATAACCATTCTATGCCCGACTTGTAAAAGTACACGAAGTGAATAGGGTGCTCTCCCTTCGATCATAACACACACCTCTTTCAGGTTTTTTGGCATCTATTTTTAACAAACCTCTTCCTGAACAATTTTCATCAACCCGTTTCAAACTGCTCTGTTTTACGGGCCCCATGGGTTGGCTGGACTTCTTTCATTTATGACTAGGTTTGTTGTTGGTATAGTAGAAAACATTTTGGGTAAAGGAGAAAATGCTGGTTACCAGCACTTTCTCCTTTTCTCAAAGTTTTTCAAAATAAGCCTATTTACCTGGGATCATTAAAAGTTGGGTTCGTTTAGTAAAGGGTTAACCCAAATCCAAATGTTCAAGTGTTTCAACCATATACCACGCCAGCATTTTCTCCTTTTCCCACAATGTTTTCTGCCCTTCTCGAAAAAATATTCTATTTTTGAGACAACTTTTTTTTGTCAAGTGCAAATGCTTTTAATTTGGATAAGTCTAAAATTATGTCATGGGGTAAAGTTTAAACTACACTAAATCGAATGCTTATCATTCTGTCTGTCAAAAGGGTTCTACTGGAAAGAAATAGCAGCCAGCAACACCAGAATCTCTATTTTGGATACATCTCAGCGAGCCATTTCAAATGAATAACCAACATGTTTTGGGAAATAAGTTATCAAGTTTTCCCATTTATTTTTGATAAATAATCATCTATTCTGTGTCTATGCAACTAAAAGAAACAACTAAAGGAAACAAGACAAAGTTTTAATATATAATTTATGCAAATATATTTTACAACAAGGAAGAAGAGGTTGTTTGCCATCATTACCTTCAAGAGATAAATAATGCCCAGCCCTTGCCACGAGGAGGCCACCTCTGTAAGGGCCTAATTTTTTTTTTTTAAAAATGCCAAAATAGTCCCATACATGACAAATTACTAATACAAGTTATAATAGCAGGAAAAAAGCTAAATAAATGGCTATAATAATTCCATTACCTCACTTCTGTACAAATGATCTTGAGCTAAAATGTAGCATTTTTATTTCAAACTAATCTGATGACAAGTCAAAGACAACAACAATTTACTTCATTTAAAGAAAATATAAAAAAGAACTTTGGTCATGTTAAACAAAATTTCAAGTAGACATTGATAACAATATACATCTATAACAGCACTAACATTCATTAAAAAAAAAACATGCAGAAAAAAGACAGACAGGCAAGAATGCTGGGGGTTTGGTGTGTGTGTGTGTGTCTGCAGGTGTATGGGGGGGGGGGGAGGGAGGAAAGAGGAGAGGGCCTTCAACTCTTAAATGGGACTTGAAACTAATGCATGTACTTGTATCAGAAGTGTAAAATAGAAGTATGTTGTATTTTTAATCAAACAATCTATGCAATTACAACAGTAACTGACTATCAGTGTGACAGAAAATAAAACTTGACACCTTAAATAATATTGACAAAAGTACTGACAATATAAACTTAAGTACTAACCATCATAAGAGAGGAAAATTTTTCCTAATCGAAACTACGACAACAAAAAAATAAACAGTACATAATGACATATAGATACTAGCAATATGTCAAAAACAGTTAAGACAAAAAGAAAAAAAATAAATACTCTACTAGGCGCCTAGACTCAAAATCTAAAGAAAAAAAAGCCACAGTACTTAAAACACTTATCTCTAAAAAAAATCTAAGACAAAAAATATGGGTACCCATAACTTAACAACAGGAATAAACCATAAATCTTAAACATTGCATACAACAAACAAAAATCTAAAATGTAAAAAAAATAATATGCATCAAAAATCTGACCAAGGATTTACAACTATTGCATCTTAAATGCATTCTCCATCCTTTGTAAAGCAATCCTGTGTATTTACAACCCCGAGAAAACGTTCTGGAAAAATGACAAAAATGATTTCAGCAGCATTTTTCTCATTCCCACAATGTTTTCTACCACTCAAAAGATAAATCCCATTATGCAAATGCATTCATTTTGAAAAGTCTTATCTCTTTCAACCTGTAATGTAGTGGAAAAGGAGAAATTGATGGTTGCTATTCTACCACCATTTTCTCCTTTTTCTACAATTGTTTGTGAAATATAAATGAGCCATGCTCTTGCAAAAGGAGGCTTAATGCATCTTCGTGATGGATGATACCAAGCAAGTCGACATGTTATTATGAATCATCAAATACATTTTGTCGAAAAACTGTCTAAATCATGAGGCAGACTGGGCCCTCGACATAAAAAAACTGACCCAATAGCGAAAAGTTTCGGTCAATACTATTCGCAGATGCATTAAGTCCCCTTTCCAAAGAGCATGGCTCAAATATTGACAACTAACAAAGTCAAAAGTCCAAGTTCTATTTCCCTAATGAATTATCACAATATAACTGCTTATAAAGCTTCAATGTTTTTGGGTCTTGCTGTTTGTATCTTGCAAACTGGCTGGCTGACACACACACTTTGGCTTGTTGCTGTAAGTAACTGATGGCTACATCTGGAAGACAAAATAACAGGCATTGCACCATAATGCTTCTTCACTCAAACTGTTTGAGACATTTTGTTTGAAAAACAGTTTTTCTGCTTAACCGTTTACCACACAATCCTGACTTTTAACAACCCTTAAAAAGGAAGCCTTTTGAAAACATTGCAAGAAAAGGAGAAAATGCTAGCAACCAGCATTTTCTCCTCCTCCCACAATGTTTTCTCCCTGTCCCATAACAAATTTCAATTTTTAAGTCACGTTTCATTTGTCGTCTGCAAATGCTCTCAATTTTGACGAGTCAAAAATTTTGTCATGTGGGAAAAGGAGGAAATGCTGTTTACTAGCATTTCCTCTTTTTCCCACAATGATTTCAAAGGTCCTTTTCCCTGAGGCCTGTTTAAACTTTTGTGTGGTATAGGGTTAACACTGCAGGAGCAACCCTTTATTTTGATGTAGCCTTTCAAAGAGAAATTTCATCATCTGAGCCACATTTGATTCAAAATGTCTGCAACTGCTTCAGTTTGGACATGCCCCAAATTCTGGCAAGTAATAAAGAATGGAAACATTACTGTATGTGAAAATACCTGTATTATGGCAAATGGAAAAATTACTCCTTATGGCAAGATTTCTTTACGTCACAGTGTTTTTCCGAACTGCCTATTGCATGACATTAAAAAAGTTATCTGCAGGAGGTTACATATCAAATATTTGTGTAACCTTTTACCACACAATCCAGGCTTTTAACGACCCTAAGGTAAAAGGCTTTGGAAAACACAGTGTGAAAAGATTGATGATTGATGGATTGAATGGTGTTTTACGCCACTTTCAACATTATTTCAGTCATATCATGGCAACATCTCATACATTCATGTATTTTCCTGGGTATTACCAGTACTAGGCTTTGGCTCTAAAATGTCTTGCCCAAGGACACACCCATGAAAAAACCCAGCGGATTAGGTGGGGCTGGAACCTGGGGCCTCCAGGTTATGAGTCCCACACTTTACCATTGAACCATGCAGGACCCCTAGTACAAAAAGGAGAAAATACTGGTAACCAGCATTTTCTCCTTTTCCCACAATTTCTACTCTACCCAAAACAACTTTCAATTTTTGTTGTCTGCAAAAGCTTTGAATATGGACTGGTCTAAAATTTTGTCATTTGGTAAAGAGTTAAACCTTTAATTATTGACAAAATTTTAGACTAATCCAAATTGTAAAGAGTTGCAGACAACAATTTAAATGCGACTCAAAATTGGAATTTGTTTGAGGTAGGTAGAAATTTGTGGGAAAAGGAGAAAATACTGGTAACCAGCATTTTATCCTTTTTCCATAATGTTTTCAAAAGGCTTCTAACTTGGAGTCATTAAAAGTCTGGTTCGTGTGGTAAAGAGTTAACCCTTTAACAAACAACAAAATTTTTTAGACTGGTCCAAATGGAAAGCTTTTGCAGATGACAGATTAAATGCAATTCAAACATTGAAATTTATTTCTGAAAGGGTAGAAAATATTGTGGAAAAAGGAGAAAATGCTGGTTACCAACATTTTCTCCTGTTTCCAAAATGTTTTCAAAAGTCTACTTCTATAGAGTTAAAAATTTAGGATTGTGTGATAAAGGGTTAAATGGTGGAAAAGCTGCTTTTATCTGCATTGCAGTTATAGCACAATAACAGCTTACTTTTACATGTTTTTCTATGGTTTCACCTGTACTATGCTTCGATTCTACAGTACCCAGTACCTTGTCAGAGGACACTTGCACATGACAAAAGCCTGCAACAGTAATTGATCTCAGGATTTTCTGATAACTGACAAACACCTTAAATTCACTGAATATGGGAAAAAACATTAACCCATGACTCTTTACCAAACAGTCCCAAGTTTTAGCGACCCCAAGAAAAAAGGCTTTTGAAAACACTATTAAAAATGTGTTGGTTTATTTGGATTTGGCAATTTGGCTAAAATATGGGTTAATATTAAGTATACATGAATTAATACCTTTGGGAAATCTTCTAAGAGGCAGTTTATAATTGACACTGGTCTGGTTCCTTTGGGCTTCAAGGGTTGGATGAAATCTGGAAAACACAAAATATAATAAATGATAGTACTCTTTTCAAGATAACAGAATTTTAGACTGGTCCATATCAAAAGCATTTTCAGACAACAAATGGAATGTTCCTCAAATGATGAGATTTGTCTTTTATCAGTAGAAAACACTGTGGGAAAAGGAGAAAATGCTGGTTAACAGCATTTTCTCCTTATTCAACTATGCTTTTTAAAACCCTTAACCCTTTACCAAACAACAATATTTTAGACTAGACTGATTGATTGAATGATGTTTCACGCCGCTTTCACCATTATTTCAGTCATATCATGGCGACATTAATATTAGACCAAACTGAAAGCATTTACAGATGAATTAATCAAATGCAACTTATGTGGTGGGATGATAAATAAGAAAACACTGTGGGAAAAGGAGAAAATACTGGTCACCAGCATTTTCTCCTTTTCTCACAATGTTTTCAAAGGCCTCTTACTCAGGGTCGTTAAAAATTGGGACTGTGTGGTAAAGAGTTAAAAGTGAAGTAGGGGATTATATGGTAAAGAGACAAAATGTTTTCAGCCTGGGACTCAGTGTTTCATCTAGGCCCTGGGATTGCAGGAATCCCACACTTCTGTTAATATTCCCCCACATTTTCTGACATTGTGCCGGACAAGGCCCTCACACTTAAAAATCATATCCTAGGTTACCCATGGTACATGATTATGTTATTGTCCATCACTGAATTGAACAACTAGCCTATAGGACATTTAAGCACTGGTTAGAAATATTATCAATCAAATTTAACATTAGAATAGGCAGGCAATTTTTGTGCCGGAAGAATATCAGTCTGCCAGAATTAATTGGTTCCCAGCTTCTTGATTTGAAAACCAGTGCAGTTATATGCGCCATGTTTATAATGCAGTCTCCAAATTTTAGATACCTCAACACAGTTGCATTAAAAAAAAAAATATGAATGTCGCATTGAGAATTTGAAGATATTTTTTGACTTGTATTCGTAAGTATTTGTTCAGAGCCTGTATTTAACCCTTTACCACACAATGACCATTTTTAACGACCCTGAGGAAGAAGACTTTTGAAAACATTGTAGGAAAAGGAGAAAATGCTGGTTAACCAGCATTTTCTCCTTTTTCCTACAATGTTTTTTACCCTATCAATGAAAAACCCCATCATTTGAGCCACACTGATATTGTCTTCTGCTAATGCTTTCAATTTAGACAAGTCTACTATTTTGTCATGTGGTAAAGGGTTAAAGGTGTTAATGTGAGACAAATTTTCAAATGTTGTATCAAAACCGAAAATAAACATGCTTTTTTCTGTTGCCCATAGCAACGGTATTGCAATAACATTTCCATCATCTGTAACAAATTTCGAAACTCTACTCTACTAACCTGGCAATGAAGATTTCCAAAATTAATAAGATAAGCAGATTCACAAAGTTGGAAGTTTCGTGAAGTTGATTTTACAAGCTTCATAAATCTGGTTTGAGGCATAGAGTTAGATATGAAAAAATTCACAATTCATTGTTTGTGAAACAATACCCTGGTATAGAAATACATAGTGATATATACAGAATTTGTTTACCTCTGAGCAATCTTCTAGGTGGCAAATTAGCCTTGACATCAGTTCATGGGGTCAGTAGCAGGCATCTAGAAAACACAAATAAAATACAGTTAGATTGTTTTCTTGTGTTGAATTTTGATGGGTAGGGAATGATGGTTACTAAAAATTGAAAAAAAAATCAATTTCAAGTCTTTCTAAAAAAAAAAAAAGGGAAAAGAAGATATAGACCTTTTTACAACGCCGTTCGTTGCCAAGGAAATATGATCTCAGACTTCTTCATTCAGCGCATGCGCACTGTTTGTAGGGCAAAAAGTTCAATATCGCCACTGTTGAAAGCTACTTTCACACGCAATGTTTGGGACTTGTCAAAAGATTTTATTGATAAAATCTGTAAAGATTGTGTTACAGGATGTCGTTATCATGCTGAGCACCAGGATGTACAAACAGATTAGTAAATTAGTATCTGGGTTAAACGTCCCATAGTCAAAACATCCTATGTTTTGGTGAAAAGTCCATTCCGAATTGGCTAAAACGTCCCCCTAAAATGTCCCCATACATTTTATTCAAATTATTTGTTTGATCTTGTATGTTTTTTTTTTTTAAGAGTGAATCTTCACAATTAATGTTATACTGTTTTCATTTCATGTAATTGATTTTAACCCATATCCTGCCATACTTATATTTCTGACCTGCACAAGAGGAATTCCCATTTAGTTTATGTCATAAACCTTAATTAGTATTACTCAAACCGTAATTAGAATTAGTAACAGTGTATTTCAAGACCGTGCTACCCCCATGTGCCTACAGATCTCTCATTACGCTTTTTGCAAAGTAAATTCAAGATCACTGTCACGTAATGCAGGCTAAGGGTTAAGGTCCATGTTGTCTCCCTACACTATCACGTATAGGACACCCTAAAATGCCTCCCTGTGTACAATGTGCTTGACTAATTACTGTTACAATTTCCCTTTAACCCTTTACCAAAAGATCATAAGTCTTCATGACTAAGAGGAGGAAAGCTTTTCAAACATTGTGAGAAAAGGAGAAAATGCTGGTAAACATTGTTTCAACCTGTTCTAACACTGTTTTTGGAAAAGGAATGTTTTCAAATTACATGTTATATACATCCCTGGTGGAAAGCAATCATGGAAAAGAGCAGCCATAGACGACAACATGACAATATACAGTTGTTCGTTCATTCTTCGTTCGCGTGTTAGTTCATGAATGCATTTATCCATCCATCCATGCATTCACTTATTCATTCATTCTCTCATTCATTCATTCATTCATTCATTCATTCATATGTTTTCAAATGCACTGTACATCTGCACCAAAATTTTTTTCATGATGAAATTGATCACAATACACATTCTCTAAACTATCTGAGGTAACACCATGTTATGCCGATCTCAACCTGCACTCTCCACCATTGAAGTTGAACTAAAATATCCACTGTATTGTCGATTAAACTAACAAGCATGTGATATATGAGATGGCTACCCTTCATAAACCCTTTACTTAACTCACCCTCGTCTTAATTAATGACCCTACTTCAATGGGCTTATGAAAACACTATGGCGAAAGGTAAAAATGCTGATAACATGCCTTTTTCCTATTCCTGCAGTGTTCCTGCCAATGCTTCATGGGGTTTTTCTCTTACTGCCTGAGGTTGATTAACTTTTCCTTTGATGAAAATGTCAACCCAAAACAGGGACTTTTTTTTTGGACGTCTTCGTCTTATTGTCACTTATATACAGATTGTTTTCTTCCATGTGGATGAACCCTTAGCAAATAAGTTAGTCTGATTATCGTTTCTTTGCCTCTGGGAGCAAGCTTTTCTTATAATTGCCCATAATTTAATGATTTTGGGTACACCTTCAATAATCTGCCACTGTTTTATTTTGTCTTTTTGCCCTACACAAGTGTGCATGCGCAGTTTTCCGGTCTCGTTACCTGGAAGTGGTCATTGACTAAAAGAGTCTATACATATTTATAGCGACTTTTTACGAGCAGAAAAGGAAGACAACATCATGATAGAGAAATGACTTACTTTAAGACATCTTCTATGAAACAGGGAAACTCGGTCTTCACTTCAGAGTGTTGGGGGAGGAGCCTAAATTAACACAAAGTATAACAAACAAGTTGAAAGATTGGAGATCTGCAATTTAGGGGATTGAATGCTTTACCAAACAACAGTATTGTAGACTCATCCATGCTAAGAGCATTTGCAGACAACAATAAAATTTGGCTAAATTTATGGAATTTGTATTTGAAAGTGTGGAAACACTGTCTACCAGCATTAAATCCTTTTCCAACAATGTTTTTGAAAGCCTTCTTCCTTAGAGTAAAAAATTATGGGATCCTTTGGTAGAGTCAACCCACTATTGTACAATATAGCTTTTGAACCCCCACCCACCCCACACCGAAATACAAAATGATAAATTACAGAAAGCGATACTCATTACAACCAGCTGCTCATGAAACAGGGAGAGATCGAAGAAAACATTGTAATAAACAGAGAAATTGCTAACTTTGGGACAACTTCTCTGTAAAAAAAGTTTGGGGAGGAGTGGGGGAAAAAACCAAAGCTCAACAAGTTACCTGCTTTCCTTGAACTTACAACCCTTCTTGTTGCTTAACCCTTTACCAAACGACAAATTTTGGACTGGTCCAAATTCAAAGAGTTTGCAGACGACAATTTTAAATTTGATGAAAATGGCAGAAAGTTATCAAAAAGGGTAGAAAACACTGTGGGAAAAGGAGAAATTGCTCGTTACGAGCAATTTCTCCTTTTCCCACAGTGTTTTCAAAAGACTTGTACTGCAGACATGTGAAAACCAGGGCTTGTTTGGGAAAGGGTTAACCCTTTACCAAACGACAAAATTTTTGACTTGTCCAAATTGAAAGCATTTGCAGACAATATATTTAATGTGGCTCAAGCGGTGGAATTTGTTACCAAAAGACTAGAAGACATTGTGAGAAAAGGAGAAAATGCTGGTTACCAGCATTTTCTCCTTTTCCCACAATGTTTTCAGAAGGCTTCTTCTTTAGAGTCGTTAAAACTCGGGATTGTGTGGTAAAGGGTTAACCCATTACTAAACAGTAACACTTTTTAACCACCCTGAAAATGAAGGCTTTTAAAAACATTATGGGCAAAGGAGAAAATGCTGGAAACCATCGTTTTCTCCTTTTCCCCACAATATTTTCTACCCTTACAAAGACAAATCTCATCATCTGATCCACATTTAATTTGTTGCCTGCAAACCCTCTGAATTTAGGCAAGTCTTAAAATTTGATGTGTGGTAAAGGATTAAATCTCATTCAAAATGAACTCTACCAAACAACAATTTTTTGTACACGACCAAATTGAAAGGATTTGCAGACGACAAATAAAAAGTAGTTCAAATGATGATTTCTGTCCTTGATTGGGTAAAAAACATTGTGGGAAAAGGAGATTATGCTGGTTACCAGCATTTTATCCTTTCCCCACAATGTTTTTCAAAAAGATTCTCCCTCACAGTCATAAAAAACTTGAGACTGTGTGGTAAAGGGTTAACTCTCATTCAAAATGAACTTTTAACCTTGTTAATTCTTTACCAGACAAAAAGTTTTTAAGACTCATCCTTATTGAAAGCTTTTGCAGACAACAAATTAAATGTCATTCGAATTACTGAATTTGTCTTTGAAAGGATAGAAAACAGTGTGGGAGTAGGAGAAAATGCTGGTAAAAAGTGTTTTCTCCTTTTCCCAAGATGATTTCATAAATCTTCTTCCTAAGGGTCATTAAAATGAACCGGTTGTCATATTGCTATTTTTTTTTAAACCCATCACTATCCAATCCATAGTTTTTGCAACTCTGTAAGAGAAGGCTTTTGAAAACATTGTGGGAAAAGGAGAAAATGCTGACAACAAGCATTTTATCCTTTTCCCAAAAAGTTTTCTATCCAATCCAAAAACAGAAACCATTTGATCTACATATACATGTAATTTGTCATCTGCAAATCCTTTCAGTTTGGACCAGTCTAAAAGTTTTGTCATTAGATAAAGAGTTTAATGAACTTAACTTCCCACTGACTTCGTATTTTCATAACTTACAAAAGGAATTGTTCCAAACTCCAACAGAACAAATGGTTTGTATGATGTTTAACATCATTTTCAACATTATTTTAGTTAAGATACAGTGGCCAGTGTACCCATCCATGCTTTCCTGGAATTTCTCTTAACAATTTGGACAAAATTTTGGACTGTTCTAAATTAAAAGCATAAGCAGACGACAAAATAAATGTTACCGGAAAATGGAAGTTTGTTTTGGGAAGGGCAGAAAACATTGTGGGAAAAGGAGAAAATGCTGGTTACCAGCATTTTCTCCTTTTCCCACAATGTTTTCAAAAGGCTTCTTTCTCAGGGTCGTTAAAAGTCGGGATTGTGTGGTAAAGACTTAAAGGTACTTTGCACAATATTCTTCCTAAACCATTGCCTGCTTTCCCAAACAACAATCACCAAAACAATGACTAAGGGTCAGAGAGGAATGAAACCTGTCCCAATGACCATCATCAATTCTTGGAAAGAAATTCTATGAGCTGCAGATTCAAACCAGAAACTCCTGGTCTCAAGCCCTGTGTGCCAAAGAAACAAGTAGAACATAATGCTATATTTAGATGGAAAAGTACAAAAGATACAGTACTTTTTTTTTGGCTCAATATAGATGATCCTTAATAGAGAAATTTGTGCTCAGGTGAGCTAATAAAACACAAATCATGATAAACAACAAAATTAAGGTAATTTACCTTGAGTTATCGTCCGTGTCACAGGAAAAGTGATCCTTTGCTTTAGAATTGGGATGCGTGTCGATATCTGTAAAAGACGAAAAATATATTCTAGATTTTAGGTTGCTAAACCTGGCTGATTTCATCAAATATGCTATCAGTTAATCTGAATGATGTCTAGTTTATGATCCTTCATTTCCAATACATATCAATCCTTTACCAAACTATCCAGACTTTTAACAACCCTTAGAAATTAAGCTTTCAAAAACATTGCAGGAAAAGGAGAAAATGCTGGTAACCAGCATTTTCTTCTTTTCCCACAATGTCTTCTATCCTTCCAAGGGTCTACCCTTCCAAAGGCAAGTATTGTCAAAGTATAAAAATAAAATCAAATTTGTCATCTGCAAATGCTTTTTGCACAAGTCTTAACTTTAGTTGTTTGGTAAAGAGTTAAATCCCATGAACAGTTTTAGACACAAGTATTTTCCAAGAGTATGTGAAAAACACACACAAATCATGTTCGATGTAGCTTAATAATGTAAAAGGAATGAACCTGTCTTAACACTTTACCAAACAACAAAATTTCAGACTGGTCCAAATTAAAAGCATTTGCAGACAACAAACATTGTGGGGGAAAGAGAGAAAATGCAGGTTCAAAAGTCATCTCATTTGCCATCTTTCATTGAGCAGACATGAACATTGTGGGAAAAGGAGAAAAAATTTCATTCTACAAATTCTTCTACCTGTAATCTAAAAGATGTTCCTTTCTTTCCAATGTTACTTTAGTTTTACTAGGTGCATAAAGTAAAGTCTAAAAATAGCACATATAGTAATGTATTCTCACCTGCCTTGTTTCCAAGGTATTTAATGATTCCTTCCAACTGTACAAGTGCAGTACAACAGGCTTAACCATTCCAACAAGTTGACCATGCTGAAACACAAACTTCGGCAACCAAGCAAATGATCACCTTTATTATGCATTTATGTTCATGAATTGTTGTCATGTGTTTTCTGTGTTTTCTCCATGTTCTCAAAGTGTATATACACATATATCCACCCATAGAAGTATGTAATATCAGTCCATACAAAAATAGTACTGGTTAAGTTATTGGTTCAATCCAATTTGTAATCATGGCATAGTGAGGACACTAGTTTTACAGAGCTTCAAGTTAAGTGAACACTTCTTGTTTTAATCCATGGCCTGGTCTAATCAAAACCTGATAAGACTGGAAAAAAACTTCAACTTTATGGCTTCAAGTGTGTGTGTGACAAAACATGAGCCAAAGTAAATACATATACCTGTAAGCCCCTAAGTGCTAGCAAAGAAAAACCATCACATCTTGCAATGATCTTACATCTAACTGTTCTAGATATAACTGACAAAATGGTTCAATCTATGGCCTGGTCATACCAACACCTCACAGACTGGAAAAGGCCTGACTAAATGGTTCAATCAATGGCCTGGTCATACCAATGCCTGGGAGACTGTGGAAAAGGTCTGACTAAATGGTTCAATCCATGGCCTGGTCATACCAACACCTCACAGACTGGAAAAGGCCTGACTAAATGGTTCAATCAATGGCCTGGTCATACCAATGCCTGGGAGACTGTGGAAAAGGTCTGACTAAATGGTTCAATCCATGGCCTGGTCATACCGACACTTTGGAGACTGTGGAAAAGGCCTGACTAAATGGTTCAATCCATGGCCTGGTCATACCAACACCTGGGAGACAGTGGAAAAGGCCCGACTAAATGGTTTAATCCATGGCCTGGTCATACCAACAGCTGGGAGACTGTGGAAAAGGCCCGACTACATGGTTCAATCCAAGGCCTGGTCATACCAACACCTGGGAGACTGTGGAAAAGGCTTAAACTTTGCCATAACAATTTCATGTGTGTGGATGACTTACAAATCAGACTTTTAAAGTTTTAGTAAACATTTCATCTATGCATTAAGGAATGGACTTCCAGTAAAATTAAGCTATCTTTGCCATCGTATAACTACACCAATTGAAGATCAAGTTCTTAATTTTTCATTTCTAACATTGTTATACTTTGACTAGAGTTTTTGTAGGGTGCTCTCATTTTCAGGTTTTTTATAATAACATGAAACCAGAGTAGTATGTTCCTTGACAGAAGACATCAATTCTACAACACAAACAAAAATTACAAGAGCAGCCTACCCTGATAATAATTGAAATGGGAAAGAAATACTATCTGCACATCAGAATTCAGTAACCTTATCTCTAATTATAGCAGTAGATTCCATATTCCATAAAGTAATCAATAAGCCAAAGAAGTTCTAAAATGTTTTTTTGTGTGTGTGATAGCCTCGCTCTTTGAGGTCCTGTATACAATACATGAAAAAAGTAAAAAAAATAGTGGACAGTGTCGATATAATCTGTTAATCTTACAAGTCTGAAATCTGTGTATTTGAAAAATTCTTCAAAAGGAATCTACTGTTGTCTAAATGTTAGTAGCCTAATTACCTTAATCAAGTCTTTAACTAACCAATTAACCTTAACAGGATGGCAACAAATTATGATATATAGGGGAGTACTTAAACAAAACACTCTGACAAAAAAACTCTGAGCCTGCAGTTTCCAGCAGCCTTACAATTCTATACTTAACAAAAATAGGCTTATGGATATGGAAAACTTGTAGTAAATTTTGCACTTTCATGTATGTTTTATAGCTTCTTAAACTCTTAACTGAAACCATGCACATTCTGATTAGTCTATCACAAAAGATAAGTGTGATAGCTCCTGTATTCAATAGAATTAGGGTTTGAGTCTTGCTGGAAGCAATGAATTTTTTGTGGGAGTATCCTTGGGCAAGCCACTTCACAGACCTAACCTAATATGGAGCCCAGGACATGCATGAATATGTGAGCTGTTGTGGAAATATGATTTAACTCTAACTGTTAGAGTCTTAAAACACCATTCACTCCTAAATTCAAACAACTGTGATTGAACATAAACATTAATGCTGATCACACTTTCTGATGATCACCTAAAAGTGTCATAGCCATTATAAATACTTAATGAATTACACACTAAGCAACCAGTGGTGAAGTAAAGATCAGATTGCTCTTTCCCATCTCATTATATTATGTATCTATTTCTTGTATACTTAAGGTTTTTGTTGCCATCCATACAATTACAAATAACCTTAACAAGAGAGCCATGTCCTTAACTCTAAATTACATCTCATCCTACTTTCAGTAACAGAAACCAATGACTCACTCACTCACACTCTCTCTCTCTCAAAGTATGCTAGAGTGTTTGCATGTATAACCAGTATGCATATTTGTATATCTACAAGAGTTCCTCCTCCTCCACTCCTCCTTCTTCCTCCTTTGCATTATCCTACTCCACCTCTCCATTCTCCTTTGCATTCTCCTCATTGCTTTTCTCCTTATTCTTCTCCTTACTCTCCTCCCCCTTCCCCTCTTTAACTGACCATCATCTCCACCTACCACTTTCTCCACCTCCTCTACTGGTCACTGTGTCTATCTTCTCCATTGAAAACCATCTCCACCTCCTCTCTACAATTTTGGAGACTGGAAAAAGCCTTCAAATTTGACATTATGGCTTCAAGTGTGTGTGTGACAAACATGAGCCAATATTCCTGTAAGCCCCAAAGTGCTGGCAATGAAAATGCATCACATCTTGCAATATTTTTACATCTAACTGTCCTAGATATAACTAACTTTAAGGTTTAATCAATGGCCTGGTCATACCAACACCTGGCAGACTGTGGAAAAGATCTGACTAAATGGTTCAATCCATGGCCTGGTCATATCAACACCTGACAGACAGTGGAAAAGGCCTGACTAAATGGTTAAATCCATTGCTTGGTCATACTGACACCTGGGAGACTGTGAAAAAGACCCGACTAGATGGTTTAATCCATGGCCTGGTCATACCGACACCTTGGAGACTCTGGAAAAGCTGAAACTTTTCCATAATAGCTTCAAGTGTGTGGGCAACTTACAAAACAGACTCTTTAAGTTCTAGTAAATCTTTCATTTATGCATTAAGGGATGGACTTCCAGTAAAATTAAGCTATTTTTGCCTTCATATAACTGTACCAACTGAAGACCAAGTTCTTAATCTTTCATTCCTAACATTGTTATACTTTGACTAGAGTTTTTGTAGAGGCGCTCTCATTTTCAAGATTTTTTATGATAACATGATACCAGGGTAATATGTTACCTTGACCAAAGCCATCATTTCTACAACACAGACAAAATTTACAAGAGCAGCCTACCCTAATTAACAATTGAAATGGGAAAAAAAATATTACAATCTGCACATCCTAATTCAGTAACCTTATCTCTAATTATAGCAGTAGATTCTATATTCCATAAAGTACTCAATAAGCCAAAGAAGTACTAAAATGTTTGTGTGCGAAATAGCCTCACTCTTTGAGGTCTTGTATACAATATGCAAAAAAAGAAAAAAAGATAGTGGGACAGTGTCAATATAATCTGTTAATCTTACAAATCCGAAATCTGTGTAAATTGCAAAATTTTTAATGTACTTTTCAAAAGAAATCTGCTGCTGTCTGAATGTTTGTATCCCAATTACCTCAATCAAGTCTTTAACTAACAAATTAACCTTAACAGGATGGCAACAAATTATGATAAATAGGCAAGTACTTAAACAAAATACTCTGACAAAAAAACTCTGAGCCTGCAGTTTCCAGCAGCCTTACAATTCTATACTTAACAAAAATAGGCTTATGGATACGGAAAACTTGTAGTAAATTTTGCACTTTCATGTATGTTTTATAGCTTCTTAAACTCTTGACTGAAACCATGCACATTCTGATTAGTCTATCACAAAAGATAAATGTGATAGCTCCAGTATTCAATAGAATTAGGGTTTGAGCCTTGCTGGAAGCAATGAATTTTTTGTGGGAGTATCCTTGGGCAAGCCACTTTAGAGCCCTAACCTAGTATGAAGCCCAGGACATGCATGAATATGTGAGATGTCATGGTGATTTGACTTAACCATGATACGGGCATAAAACACCATTCGATCCTAAATTCAAACAACTGTGATTGAACATAAACCTAAATGCTGATCACACTTATTGACGCTCACCTAAAAGTGCCATAGCCATTATAAATACTTAACCCTTAAACACTAAGCACCCAGTGGTAAAGTAAGGATCAGATTGCTCTTTTCCATCTCATTAAATTATGTATCTATTTCTTGTATACTTGTGTTTTTGTTGCCATCCATACAATTACAAATAACCTAAACAAGAGAGCCATGTCCTTAACTCTAAATTACATCTTATCCTATTTTTAGTAACAGAAACCAATGACTCCCTCACTCTCTCTCCCTCTCTCAAAGTAGACTAGAGTGTTTGCATGTTTAACCAGTATGCATATTCGTATATCTACAAGAGCTCCTCCTCCTCCGCTCCTCCATCTTCCTCCTTTGCATTCTCCTCCATCCTCCTCCTCCTCCTCTCCTCTCCATCCTCCTCCTTTGCATTGCTTTTTTCCTAATTCTTCTTAATCTCCTCCTCCTTCCCCTCTTTAACTGACCATCATCTCCACCTACCACTTTCTCCACCTCCTCTACTGTTCACTGTCTCTATCTTCTCCATCGAAAACCATCTCCACCTCCTCTACTACCCACTATCTCCACCTCCTCTCTACAATTTTGGGGACTGAAAAAGGCCTTCAACCTTGACATTATGGCTTCAAGTGTGTGTGCGTGACAAAACATGAGCCAATATTCCTGTAAGCCCCTAAGTGCTGGCAATGAAAAAGCATCACATCTTGCAATATTTTTACATCTAACTATTCTAGATATAACTGACTAAAGGTTCAATCAATGGCCTGGTCATACCAATGCCTGGGAGAACGTGGAAAAGGTATGACTAAATGGTTCAATCCATGGCCTGGTCATACCAACACCTGGGAGATGGTGGAAAAGGCCTGACAAAATGGTTCAATCCATGGCCTGGTCATACCAACACCTGGGAGATGGTGGAAAAGGTCTGACTAAATTGTTCAATCCATGGCCTGGTCATACCAACACCTGGGAGGCCGTGGAAAAGGCCTGACTAAATGGTTTAATCCATGGCCTGGTCATACCAACACCTGGGAGACTGTGGAAAAGGTCTGACTAAATGGTTAAATCCATGGCCTGGTCATACCAACACCTGGGAGACTGTGGAAAAGGCTTAAACTTTTTTTTAACAGCTTCAAGTGTGTGGGCGACTTACAAAACAGTCTCTTAAGTTCTAGTAAATCTTTCATCTATACATTAAGGAATGGACTTCCAGTAAACTTAAGCTATTTTGCCATCATATAACTGTACCAATTGAAGACCAAGTTCTTAATCTTTCATCCCTAACATTGTTATACTTTGACTAGAGTTTTTGTAGAGGCGCTCTCATTTTCAGATTTTTTACGATAAAATGAAACCAGAGTATGCCGAAGACATCATTTCTGCAACACAGACAAACATTACAAGAGCAGCCTACCCTAATAATGATTGAAAAGGAAAAAAAAATATGACTATCTGCATATCATAATTCAGTAACCTTATCTCTAATTATAGCAGTAGATTCCATATTCAATAAAATTAACGAAAAGCCAAAGAAGTACTAAAGTGTTTCTTTGTGTGTAAAATAGCCTCACTCTTTGAGGTCCTGTATATACATATAAACAAGAAAGAAAAAAGTGGACAGTGTGGATATCATCTATTAATCTTACAAGTCCGAAATCTGGGTAACCAAAAAATTTTTTATGTACTTTTCAAATGGAATCTACTGTTGTCTAAATGTTTGTATCCAAATTACCTTAATCAAGTCTTTAACTAACCAATTAACCTTAACAGGATGGCAACAAATTATGATAAATAGAGGAATACTTAAACAAAATACTCTGACAAAAAAAGTCTGAGCCTGCAGTTTCCAGCACCCGTACAATTCCACACTTAACAAAAAAAGGCTTTCAATTTGGTCAAGTCTAAAAAAGGCTTATGGCCATTAAAAACTTGTAGTAAATTTTGCATTTTCATCGACATTTTATAGCTTGTTAAACTCTTACCTAAAACCATGACATTCTGAATAGTCTATCACAAAAGGCAACTGTGATAACTCCTGTATTCAGTAGAATTAGGGTTTGCGCCTTGCTGGAAACACTGAATTTTTCATACTTAACAAAAATAGGCTTATGGGTATGGAAAACTTGTAATAAATTTTGCACTTTCATGTATGTTTTATAGCTTTTTAAACTCTTAACTGAAACCATGCACATTCTGATTAGTCTATCACAAAAGATAAATGTGATAGCTCCAGTATTCAGTAGAATTAGGGTTTAAGCCTTGCTGGAAGCAATGAATTTTTTGTGAGAGTGTCCTTGGGCAAGCCACTTCACAGCCCTAACCTAGTATGGAGCCCAGGACATGCATGAATATGGGAGCTGTTGCATTGATATGATTGAACTATGTTACAGGCATAAAACACCATTCAATCCTAAATTCAAACAACTATGATTAACAATAAACATAAATGCTTATCACATTTATTGACACTCACCTAAAAGTGTCATAGTCATTATAAATATGTAACAACTTACACATTAAGCACCCAGTGGTGAAGTAAGGATCAGATTGCTCTTTTCCATCTCATTAAATTATGTATCTATTTCTTGTATACTTATAAGGTTTTTGTTGCCATCCATACAATTACAAATAACCTTAACAAGACAGCCATGTCCTTAACTCTAAATTACATCTCATCCTATTTTTAGTAACAGAAAGTAACGTCTCCCTCACTCTCTCTCTCAAGTAAGCTAGACTGTTTATATGTATAACCAGTATGCATATTTGTATATCTACAAGAGCTCCTCCTCCTCCTCCTCTGCTCCTCCCTCCTCCTCCTTTGCATTCTCCTCCTCCTCCTCTGCCTCCACTTCTCCATCCTCCTCCTTTGCATTCTCCTCAGTGCATTTCTCCTTATTCCTCTCCTTGCTATTCTCCTCCTCCTTCCCCTCTTTAACTGACCATCATCTCCATCTACCACTTTCTCCACCTCCTCTACCGGTCACTGCCTTCACCTTCTCCAGTGAATACCATCACCTCCTCTTGTACCCACTGTCTCCAGCTCCTCTCTGCAATTTTGGTGTCACTATCTCCACCTATTCTATACATTTTGGAGTCACTATCTCCACCTACTCCATACATGTAGGAGTCACTATCATCACATACACTGCACATTTTGTAGTCACATTCTCCACCAACTGTCTACATTTCAGAGCTAGGTTCATGGGTATATAGTACTTATCTGTGCTGTAGTCTCTCAGCATGAGACTGTGGTAGTCGTCAAGGATTGACTATGAAGCCATCAGCATGTTTAGTGTGACACACTGGGTGTATCACATGAAGATAAACATATGTTGTCAGTTGCATACATGGAGACCTAGGGTTCTTCAGTCCAGAAAGTATTGACAGAAAAGTGAAGAGCTCCTGAACTGGACACAGAACCTTTCCTTGCTGCCATAAAGAAGCAATGGTGTTGCCAAACAGTTGTGCACAACCAGAAGTGTCAAATATTAAGTCTGGCCAAAATCTTACTAAAAAGGTACTTCAAAAATCTGCATGCAAGTCCTGGTCAAAAATGCAGACAGATTCCATCCATACCTTTCCCTAACGCCTAGCGAAATTGAAGAAAAAAAAAAAAGGGCATATCAAAAATCTGCATGCAAGTCCTGGTCAAAAATGCAGACAGATTTCATCCATACCTTTCCCTAATGCCTAGCAAAATTGAAGGAAAAAAAAAGGCATTTCAAAAATCTGTATGCAAGTCCTGGTCAAAAATGCAGACAGATTCCATCCATACCTAATCCTAAAGCGTTTTTGTTTCCTAGTAAACACTAGTACTTGATGAATGCCAAAGTTCTATACGATATAGGAGCTTACCATTGAGGAAAAAAGGTGCACATAAAGGTCCAATGTCTGTGCAAAGATGAAAGTAACGTTACTAAACTGTACACAACCATTCAGCCTTTCCATTACACAGAAATGTTTGAAACATTTTTTTTTTGTTTTATTGCTGCTGCCAGTGTACCTATCTGCTTTTCAATGTAAACATTACCTAAACAATGTTCAGCCTTGAGAGAATGAATCCTGTTGTAATGACTATCATCAGTCCCATGAAAAAACCCACCTCATAACAAAAGTGTTCTGGAGTTGTTCTATTTTCTAAAATACTTCCTGGACTGCAGAGCCCTAGGTCTACATGTACACAACTGACAACACACATTCAGCCCCTGATGGTATACCCAGTGTGCCACACAGAACACACTAATGGACTCACAATCAATCTTTGATAATTACCATGGTTTCAGACAGAGAGACTACTGGACAGATAGTCAGTACAAGCCCATGTACCTTTCTCTAAACTATCTCAATACCCTCATACCTACAGATCTCCATTTCAACATCATCCAACACCTGTTTCCCTGTCACTCAACATCATAGATGATGTGGAGGTGAAGGAATGAACCATATGGTTCTCCTCCTCCATCTCCACATCCTCTATGAAGGAGAATGAGAAGGCAGAACCAAGCTCCAGAGAACTCAGCTCTTCCTCCCCCTCCTCCTCAACGAAAGCAATCCTGTATAACTCGGACCGCAAGCCATTCCATGTCATGGATGGTGAAGATACGGGGCTGAGAACCATACAGCTCTCATCCTGCATCTCCACAGATGAGAATAAGGAGGAACAGCTAAGCTCGAACGAGCTCATCTCTTCCCCCAACTCCTCATCTACATCATCCATGTCATCCCACACCATAGAAGATGTGGAGGTGAAGGAAGAAACCATACAGATTTCTTCCTCCGTCCTCACATCCTCTATCGAGTCTACAGAAGTGCCTTCGCTGCACACAGGATCAACAGACGTGCCTTCATCTGTCGAAAGGAAGATCTCCACCTGATCTCTATCTGAGTCAAAGAGTGCAGAGGGGGAGTCGACAGTAGTGTCGGGCTCAACCCATGTCTTCTTTGCCCATGACAGCAGATCAACACCATACCCAAGAACAGAAAACACAAGGGCCATTCTTAAATAACAAATACAATGAATACTTAACTTAGCAAGTAAATCCTTCTGTAGATCTACCTGAAAAGGAAAGAAAAAAAAAAATCAGAATTTTCATTCACTCATCCAGTGCTGAACCCGGATTTAATTGCTTGGTCCTTACCACATGAAGAAAATTTAGACTTGACCAAATTGAAAGAATTTGCAGATAACAAATTAAAGGTGGCTCAAATGATAGAATTTATCTTTGCTGGCTACAAGCATTTTCTTCTTTGCCCATAATGTTTTCAAAAGGCTCTCTTCTTCAGGGTTGTTGAAACTTGGGACTATGTGGTAAAGGGTTACGTTGAGAGTATAGATCAAGATTAGACTGAACAGAATCTTCAGCCTGATCCTGAGTCTTCACTCTCCACTTTTCTGCCAGATATTCCAACTACAAGGGCTCTGAATTTGCAGTACATGCATCTATACTACTGACTGAGACTGTTCATTATCTCCAACATCAAACTGTACTTTTTGAGCAGTCTGATCTTAGTCTGCTTCATCAGAACAGGTACCTAAAGCTCTCATGGATGTTTAACCCTTCCCCAAACAACAAATTTTAGCCCCTTCCAAACTGAAAGCATCTGCAGACAACAAATTTGAAAGTGGTACAAATGAACTTCAGGTTTTTTGACAGGGTAGAAATCATTGTGGGAAAAGGAGAAAATGCTGGTTACCAGCATTTTCTCCTTTTCCCACAATGTTTTCAAAAGGCCTCTTCCTCGGGGACGTGAAAACACGGGATTGTTGGTAAAGGGTTAAAAACTGATTAACCCTTAGTGTACCATGTGAACCCAACATACATTTTCGATTGAAAAATAAGACCCAAATAATTCCAATATCATGGTTGCTTTTGTCTAGAGATTTAGGAAAGCAGACGGTGTTAATCAAGGATTAGACTGCATGTTTTGTTTTCACATCTCTACAGTTGACAGCCTCTAAAAATGTCATGAGATGGACAGGAAGTACTTGTTACAGGTAATTGCTCCTTTTCCTACAATGTTTTCTTGCTTTAAACTAGATCTTGAATACTAATACGGATCTTAGACTTTCTTTTATTTGTATCCAGCATTTTCTCCATTTTTTTCACAATGTTTTCTACCATCTCTTAGAAAAATGCAATCATTTAGGTCTCATTCAAATTGTTGTCTGCAATTTCAAATTTTTTTGGGGGGCTGCTACTTCATGCAGAGAAATAGCGCAGAAAAATACCTAAAGAATGACAGATATGCAGAAGGATGGAAAGACCAAGAAACCAACAAACAGACCTACAGAATGACAGACAAGAGGATGGAAAGACCGACAACCAGACCAAAAGAATGACAGAAAGACTGGGGGATGGCTACACAGTCCGGAGTTTTTATGACACCAAAGAAAATGCATTTTGAAAACATTGTGGGAACAGAAGTAAATGCTGGTAACCAGCATCAAAATGATATCTACCCTTCCAAAAACAAATTTAGAGTCACAATGTTTTTGTTGTCTGCAAATGCTTTCGATTTGGACCTGTCTGAAATTTTGCCATCCGGTAAAAAGGCGGCTATTCAGATTTTCATGATCACAAAGAACTTCAGAAAAGTTTTATCACTGCATTAATTATTCTATGTGGCAATAGCCAGTAAACTGTCAATTATAAGTAAGAGGAGGTCAAGACAAAATATGAGCCATGCACTGGCAAAAGGGTATTTAATGCATCTCCGTGATTCATGATATCAAGCACGTCATCACATCATTTTGGATCCATAAAATTCATTTCATCTAACAACCGACTGAATCATAGAGTATGCAGAAAAATGCAGATATACAGAAAATTGACCATTAGCGAAAGGTTTTGACTCCGGTCAGTCTGCACGGACTGCACAAGCTGGCCTTGGTGGATAATTCTTTCCCACAGCATGACTCAGTTTTTTTTCAGTGATACTTCCTTTACATAATTAGCCTGTCCACATAATTTTGAATCTTTCCAAGCATTTTCTCCTTTTTCAAAAATGTTTTCTACACTTTCTCAGACAAATAAAATCACACGAGTCACATCCAATGTTATCTGCAAGTTTTTTTCATCTTAAACAAGTATCATACATCATTTATTTTGTGATCTCGTAAAGACAACATTTAACACTTAAGCTGCTGAATAAATGAAACGCAAATTTCTACTCAATACTAAAAGCCCGAACATTGCGGTTTCAAAGTTGATTTCACTGGAAAGAAAAAAACATATCAGACAGTGTAGATCAAAGATCAGACTGCACATTCTGTGCAGTCTGATCTTGATCTACTCTGTCCGCAAAAGGTCAGTGGGTCGTGATTAGCAGCTTAAGGGTTAAGACTGGTCCAAATTCTCTGCAGATGATAACTTCAACATGACTTAAATGATTGAATTTGACCTTTACGAGGTAGAAAACATTCTAGAAATAGGAGAAAATGCTGGTTACCAGCATTTTCTTCTTTTCCTATAATATTTCAAAAGCCTTTATGCTCAAGGTTGTTAAAATTCCTGATTGTTTGGTAAAGAGTCAAACCCCCTTTTTCACACAGTAAGGCTCATATGTTCTTCAATGCTATTTCCTTCACATATTAGCCAGTCCAGGTAGTTTTGAATCTTCCCAGGTATTTTCTCCTTAATCAACAATGTTTTATACACTTTCTCAGAAAAATACTGGAGGCCTTTGAGGAATGAATCCACCCTACTGCCAGTGACTTTGCTTATTTTCTACCATAAATCATTAAATCGTGATGCAAAAAGGAAAAAGCAAATACACACTAAAACAACTGTTTGGAATCCAGCCAAATTTGATGGGTTTCAGTACTCACTGTTAGTGATTGATTGAATGGTGTTTTATGCCGTTTTCAACGTTATTTCAGTCATATCAGGGCAACAGCTTACACATTCATGTATTTCCAGGGTTTCACCAGTACAAGGCTAGGGCTCTGAAGTGTCTTGCCCAAGAACTCCCAAGAAAAACCCAGTGGATCCAGTGAGGCTCAAACCCGGGGCCTCCAGGTCACGAGTCCTACACTTTACCACTGAGCCATGACCCCTACTCATTTTGTTAAACAGTCCCTCTAATTTTCAAAGAAATGTGACTACTAATGTGGACTGTGTTAAGTTAACAATACTAAGTCATCGAATGGCTGCTTTTCCTACATTATTGCTAGATTTTTTTCATTTTTAACACAGTTCAATCCCTTGATGATAAAATTAATCTTTGCAAGTTTCAAAAGAATTGGAGACAAAATGCAGACTTAATTGCATAAAAAAGAAATGTAAATTTCCAACTTTAAATGGCTACTTTTCCCACACTGATTGTCATTTTTTTTCAAAATTAATAGGT
This sequence comes from Tridacna gigas, assembly GCA_945859785.2. Classification (NCBI taxonomy): domain Eukaryota; kingdom Metazoa; phylum Mollusca; class Bivalvia; order Cardiida; family Cardiidae; genus Tridacna; species Tridacna gigas. Next base: position 25,388,367 of record OX244043.2, on the reverse strand, counting down.
TCAAGCCATTGGTGATACAAAGCAACTGTGCATGTTTCATTAAGATCAAACAACAAATGCCCACTTTATGAAGTAAACAAGAAATGGAAACATTCAACTTCAAATGGCTACTATTCCCATACTAATGGTCACATTTTTCTCAAAATCAACAGGGTTCAAGCTGTTGATGATACAAAGCAACTGTGCAAGTTTCATGAAGATTTGATCACAAATGGCGACTTAATCACGTAAAAAAGAATGTAAATTTTCAACTCCAAATGGCTACTTTTCCCATACCGATTCAGATTTTTTTCAAAATCAATAGGCTTCAAGCTGTTGATGATACAAATCAACTGTGCAAGGTTTATGAAGATCCAATTACAAATGTCGACTTAATCACATAAACAAGAAATGGAAATTTTCAAACTCAAATGGCTACTTTTCCCATACTGATTGTCAGATTTTTTTCAAAATCAATAGGCTTCAAGCAATAGACAAGATAAACTGTGCAAGCTTCATGAAAATCTGGCAATAAATGCAGCTTTTTTTGCATAAACAAGAAAAAAGACTTAGAGACAGATGAATGGACTGACAACAGAAACCATGCAATGACATAAGCTCTGCTTGCTTTCAGCCAGTAGAGCTAAAGATCACATGAGTAACATACAATAGTTAATATGTTGTCTACAAGTTTTTTTCTTAGACATGTATTATACATTATGTATTTTATTATCTTGTAAAGGTTGATTGATTGTACAGTGTTTAACACTGTTTTCAACAACCAGTATATCACAGTGGCCAGTGCATCTATCTATGCTTTCCTAGAGCTTCTTTTACTAGCACTAAGCACAATATTCTTTCCACACCAATGGCTGCTTTCTGACATAACCATCGTCAAAACAATGGTCAGCGGTGAGAGAGGAACGAATCCTGTCACAATTACTATCATCAATCTTTGAAAGAAATAGGCAGAGCCCCGGATTGAACCCGCAGCCTCATGTTCTCAAGTCCTGTATGCTACCAACTGAGCTACTGGAGCTCAACATCTCGTAAAAAGGAGACATAGGACTAAAAATTACAACAACAATTAAAATAAATCTAACATTTTACTTTTCTCAACAAAAAACCACTTGATTATACATACGAACACTTTGATTTTGACGCTAAAAGTTAACCCTTTACCACACAATCCCGAGTTTTAACGACTCTGAGGAAAAAGTCATTTGAAAACATTGTGCAAACAGGAGAAAGTGCTGGTAACTAGCATTTTCTCCTTTTCCCACAATGTTTTCTACCCTTTTAATGGAAAGTTCCATCATTTGAGTCACATTTAAATTGTCGTCTGCAAATGCTTTTGATGTGGACTAGACTAAGTTTTTGTCCTTTGGTGAAGATTTCAACCAATTGATCCTGTTTTTTTTTTTAAATGTATGGTCACAATGACCCCTCAACCTTTTTTTGCTGCGAGAAAAAACCTTGATGAGACTGCCTTTCAAATGATATGAAACATGATGGAACAAAGACAAAATGCTGGTTACCAGAATTTTCTCCCATTTCCAGGATTATTTTTTTTTAAGTCTTTTTCCTCAGGGTCAATTAACCTTTTACCACACAAGCCTCAGCTTTAATGACCTTGAATAAGAAGCCTTTTGAAAACATTGTAGGAAAAGAAGAAAATGCTGGTAACCAGCATTTTCTCCTTTCCCCACAATGTTTTCTACCCTATTAAAAGGAAAGTTCCATCATTTGAGTCACATTTAAATTTTCGTCTGCAAATACTTTTGATGTGGACTAGTCTACGTTTTTGTCTTTTGGTAAAGATTTCAACAAATTGACTGTTTTTTTTTCAAATGTATGGTCACAATGACCCCTCAACCTTTTTTTGCTGCGAGCAAAACCTTGATGAGATTGCCTTTCAAATGATATGAAATATGATGTTCAAATGATATGAAATATGATGTTCAAATGATATGAAATATGATGGAACAAGGACAAAATGTGGCTTACCAGAATTTTCTCCCATTTGCAAGTTTTTTTTTTAAAACCCTTTTTCCTCAGGGTCACTTAACCTTTTACCAAACAAGCCTGAGTTTTAAAAACCCTGAAGAAGCCTTTGAAAACATTGTGGAAAAAGGAGAAAATGCTGGTAACCAGCATTTTCTCCTTTTCCCACAATGTTTTCTACCCTATTAAAGACAAATTTCATCACTTGAATTCCATCTAAATTGTTGTCTGCAAATGCTTTCAATTTGGACCAGTGTAAAATTTTGTTGTTTGGTAAAGAGTTAAACTTGGAATTGTTTGGAAGAGGGTACAATCTTTACCAAACAGCAAAATTTTAGACAAGTTCAAACTTAAAAAGTAATTACAGATGATATGATAAATATGACTCTAAAATCAAAAATTTGTTTTGGTAAGAGTGAGAAACTTTGCGAGAAAAAGAGAAAAATGCTGATTACCCAAAGTCCTCTTTCTCGGGGTCATTAAAAATCAAAATTGTGTTATTTATAAAGGATTAAACATGGGGTTGTTTTGCAGAAGGTTCAATTTTTTCCATGCAACAAAATTTCCAACTCCTCCATATTCCAAGAACTTGCAGATGACAAAATAACTATGGCTGTGAAACAATGTAATTTTGATATGAAAGGGTAGAAAACATTGTGGAAAAAGAAGAAAATGCTCGTAACCAGCATTCTCTCCTTTTCCTACTATGTTTTCAAAGGTTTTCTTTATCAGTGTTGTGGGAACTCACTATTGTGGGACCAGTATTTTCTCCTTTTCTTAAAATGTTTTCAATATTTTCTTTCAAATGGTCATGAAAACATGGAGTTGTTTGGTAAAGGGTAAGTAGCATGCCTTAAATTAGCCTGTAAGATCATGTACTAACTCTTTATCACATGACAAAAACATGAACTTGTCCAAACTGGAAGCATTTGCAGACAACAAATGTGGCTCAAATGATGGAATATGTCTTTGATAGGGTAGAAAACACTGTTGGAAGAGAAGAAAATGCTGGTTACAGCATTTTCTCCTTTTGCCATAATGTTTTCAAAAGGCTTTTCCTTAGGGTTGTAAAAAGTCGGGATCACGTGTTAATGGGTTAACTTTTTACCAAATAATTTTTACACTTGTCCATATTGAAAGCTTTTGCGGACAACAACAACTAAAATATGGCTCAAATGACGAGATTTCTCAGTAACAGAGCAGAAAACATTAAGGGAAAAGGAGAAAATACCACGGACCATCATTTCTCCTTTTCAAAGATTATTTACAAAAGCCTTCTTTCTTGGGGGTTGTTAAAAGTTAGGACTGTTTGTTACAGGGTTAAATACAATTTCTGTTGTCTTGAAGACCAATGCTGACATTTCTTAATTACTTCCATATTAGAGCACCATACTTGCTTCATCAGATAGTACAGATCAAGATCAGACTGCATATATTTGAAGTCTGATACTAGATCTACACCGTCAGATAGCTGGTACAAAGCAGAATGAAGCAGTTTACCTGTCCTTCTGTTATTTAGTGTTCTCTGGGGTTTATTCTTTAACTCTTTACCATTCAACAAATTTTAGACTTGGTCCAAATTGAAGCATGAAGTTTTATTTGCAGATGACAAAATAAATGATTGCTCTCTAGATTGACTCGCCACAGATTCTTGAAAAAATAAGCTTAACCCTTAACCCCTTACCAGACGACAAAATTTTGACGTCCAAATTGAAAGCATTGGCAGACGACAATTTCAATGTGGATCAAATGGTTCAATTTTTCTTTAATAGGGCAGAAAACAATGTGGGAAAAGGAGAAAATGCTGGTTACCAGCATTTTCTCCTATTCCCACAATGTTTTCAAAAGTCTCCTTCTTCAGGGTCATTAAAAGGCAGCATTGTGTTGTAAAGGGTTAAAGCACCTTTCACAACTGTAGTTGTCTTTATGGCCAGTGAAGATCGAGGAGATCAAGCTGCACAAAAAGTGAAGCATGATCTTTGGTCTACTCTGTTCACTTTGCTAGGGCACTGTAGACAAGAGCAATCACGAAACTGCAATTATTTTGGTCATATTTCTAGGATGAAAATGTCTTATAGGTTTATTTGGTGATCTAAGGGTTACTTTGTTAGTAATACAGGAAAAATTAGAAAGAATTTGTCTGGAGAAATGCCATCATAGAGGTAACAACCTGTTGTCTTACTGTGGACAAATTGAATTGCATTCATCAAACAGTTACCCACTTAAGCCCTCTGGACAGATATCACTCTCCCGCCCTCATCAGGCGTGTAATAACCTCCATATATTTAGGTCCAAGCAATTTAGTGCCACATACAAAGCAGTACAATTTCTGACATTAAATTCTGTGTAAAATATCTATTAAATGGCCAAACATTCCAATCATTTTGAGACCAGACTGCTAGTTTATTTCAGTCTTATCTTGAACTGCACTATCCAGAAACAGGCTGTCAACAAAATTTTCATAAAAATGGGAAAAAATAAACAGGATTCTTCCCCCCCCCCACCAAAAAAAAGGAAGAAGTTTTAAAGATACATTTCTACTTGCTTTCAGTCAGATTTTAACCCATTTCATCTTTATTTTATGAATATATAATCATTCTTGTATCTTCATGCCAAATGTTACCCCTGACGGTTGTACGGTCAGATAGAAAACAGATTTCATTTTTTAGCAGCCTTCATAGAAATCACTGATGCCAATTCCAGTATTAAATGAGGACTTATCCCATGAGTTTCACCATCCCTTACATCATATATATTGGTAATTTATATAATGTTCATACAGCTGGCCAAATTCTGAGCCACTCTACACACTTTCAAGTTTTAACTGTGCTTTTCTCTCTGGCAGTAAAGATGTATTGTTAAACATTTTTATGGAAAAAAATATACAGGACTCCTACAGCAAAATTTCCTTATTTCATAATAATGCGCCCATTATGCACAATACGCATATGCATGTAAAAAATTCTGAGACCAAAGTTGTAAATCACAATATCACATCAGGGATGTAAAATTCCACTCGTCCGCTCGTATTGACGAGTAACATTTGGCTTCGGGCAAGTAGAAGAAATGCCAAGCTCGTCCTGTCGGACGGGTGCGTTTTAAAACTAATAAATTCTCAATTGGCCGAGTAAAATTCAAAATAAATGTTATTTCACGGCAAACACAAAACGAAAGTAGAACCTGAAATTTCAGAGCGTCTCTTCTATCATGATACAGGATGTTTATGTATATTACGCACGCGCGTCAGTAAAGTGCTTGACGGGTTTTCTATTGACGGTGTCAGTGACTAGTTCTATGCTACATATTGTTAGAGCGGGACGGGTTTACCAGTCAAGCCAGCGAAAAAAATAAGTATTAAATACCGTTTGCTTTGTTTATATCGACACCGTTTGTGACCAACGTCAATTTTCGTCTGTAAAATGTCGCAACGCGACATACGATCATTATTTGGTAAAAAACTCGGGGGTGGAGATGACGAGAAGAAAGAATCAGAGCGTGTTTTGCAGAAAGAAAAAAAGAGAAAGGATTCACAGCAAGAGTAATGCAGAAGAAATGGTCATTCAAGTCCGAAAGTTGGGACAAGTGATAATACCATAAGGACGAGTAACTTTTTCTACCCACTCGTCCTACAGGACGAGTAGAAAAAGAAAAATTTTTACATCCCTGCATATACTTGTACTGATGTTTATCTAAATCTTTTTAAACTAAATAGATGGGTTAAACTGATTCTAATGACTAGGTAATTCCTCTACATTTTACCCCTCCCACTCCCTCCCCCAGCTGCACTCCGTGCCTCAATTTGTATATAAATATTTTAATCCTAGCTACGCCTATGATGTCATGACACTCACAAGAAAATGTACTTACTTGTTTACTTGATAAAATCATATACATTGTAACTTGTGTTGTACTGAACCAAACATTAAATTTTGTACAGTATCTCCAACAAGACAAGAATTCTGCAGCAAGACTCCCTGGTCATCATTATGGACACCTGAAATATATTAATGAATTAATTAACCCTGTAACATACAGAAAAATTTTATACAGGTACAATTTGGAAGGATTTGTAGATGAAATCACAATGTTGCAAAATTGATCTTGGGTAGAAAACTTAGTGGAAAAAGGAGAAAATGCTGGTAATCAGCATTTTGTTCTCTTCCAATGTTTCCAAATGCCATTTCCCACAGTATCGTAAAAAAATAAGACTGTTTGGTAAAGGGGTAATAAGCAATAGATATTTAATACTTAGAACTGTTCTTTCTTATTTAACCTTTTGCCACGGGATCCCAAGTTTGAACCACCCTGAGAAAGAAGCCTTTTGAAAACACTGCGGGAAAAGGAAAAAATGCTGGTAACCACTATTTGTTCTCTTCCTATAATGTTTCGAAATGCCATTTTTCACAGTATGTAAAAACACAGGATAGTTTGGTAAAGGGTTAACAAGTAACAGATACCTAATAACTGGAACTGTTCTCCTATAACTCTTTTTCACACAGTTCTCATTTTTAACAACCCTGAAACAGAAGCCTTTTGAAAACGTTGTGGGAAAAGTAGAGAATGCTGGTAACCAGCATTTTCTCTTTTTCCAACAATTTTTCCTACCTTTCCCAAACAGCTTTTAGTTTTTCAGTCACATTCATTGTCATTTGCAAATACCTTCAATTTGGACTGGTCTATAATGTTGTTGCTTGGTAAGAAGTTCAGATGCCAAAAAAAACTTTTGATTGTTTTACTTACAATTATAAGAAAGTTCTTTTAACCCTTTCCCAGACAAGCCCTGGTTTTCACGTGTCTGCAGTACAAGTCTTTTGAAAACACTGTGGGAAAAGGAGAAATTGCTCGTAACGAGCAATTTCTCCTTTTCCCACAGTGTTTTCTACCCTTTTTGATAACTTTCTGCCATTTTCATCAAATTTAAAATTGTCGTCTGCAAACTCTTTCAATTTGGACGAGTCCAAAATTTGTCGTTTGGGAAAGGGTTAATACGATAAAATAATCACAAAAGTAATGCAATGTGGAAAATTGCAATAATGAATAATTCCAATAATGGATTCTGAAAATCATTTAATTTCTGAGCCATCCAACACTTCCAGTAAGTGATGTTTTACAAATGGTGTATACTGAATTGCTACATGGGTGATTTTCTGCAATCATCATCAAACCACTTGATATTTAAAATGCTTCGGTCAAAACATTTGAAATAACAGTGCAAAATAAAGTATAGATCTAATGCAATAAAATAACTCAGATCAGTAAGTAGATTTTAAAACAATCCCACAACTACATGAGCATTGTTCTGAGAATAAGAGGCTTAATGCATCTGCTAAAAGTATAGATCCAGGTAGCCTGAGCAGACTGCACAGGCTGACCAGAACCAAAACCTTTTGCTACTGGTCAATTTTCTGCAGCTCTAAGGATCAGTGTACCTCACAAATCAGTTGGTTGTTATTACAACATGCATTTTATGGTTCCATAATACTGTGATGACTTGCTTGGTATCAAGCTTCACTAAGCCCTCTTTTGCCAGAGCATGGCTCATATGTGACTACTATAATCTGCATAACATAACTGAGATAAGTATCTAGATTTAAAAGAATACAACAACTAAATGGTTACTACAATCTGCTCTTACCTTTCATGACTTGAAGTTTGGTACATTCATCATCAAGGTGTCCACATGGATGAACCAAGGCGTATTGCAGCACTTCTGCAAGGTGGGGATGCATTACATGACATAATAAGAGTTGTAAACTGCAAATACAAATATCTAAAGGCAGTAAAAAAGGCATTTACATGTACGTCCTACATATCAATTCTAGCAGCATTTTTTAACTCTTTACCAAACAACAAAATTTTTGACTTGTCCAAATTGAAAGCATTTGCAGAGAACAAAATAAATGCGACTCAAAAGTTGAAATTTGTTATGGGAAGGGAAGAAAACATTGTGGGAAAAGGAGAAAATGCTGGTCACCAGCATTTTCTACTTTTCCCACAATGTTTTCAAAAGCTGTCTGAAAAGTAGGGATGGTTTGGTTAAGGCAGGGCTCGATTTTAACTTTATTCTCCACTGGCATTTTTTAGCAAGTGGTTTAAATTTCAACTCGCAAAATTATTTTCGTACTAGCACTATTTTTTGTTGTTTAGCTTACAGAGTAAATTTACTTTTATAGATATTAATAATAATCAAAAGTTATCTTTTTTATTGTAGGTGATGAACGTGTATGAAATGAAATTAAAACGAGTGCAATAGTTCTTAAACTATGTCTATTATTAAATATTTTCTCAGTGTTTGTCACCCTAGCTGGTTTTATAACACCATTCTATAAATAGATTACTGATCGAAAGTTCTATATGTTCCAGCTACAATTTCACAGGTTTCACAGGAGCAAAAAAAGGTCAGGAAATGTGACAATTTTCAATTCAATTCAAATTCACGAAAACTTTCACAAAATATTTTCGAAACTAAACATAACTATAAATTGTCTAATCGGGACAATATTCCATGCAGTCAGATCAGAAAATTTCTTCCACATTTCCCTGCTGATCTGGTTCGTATTTAATTCCAAGACCAGCGTGTATTTCCGTTTCCCATATCAAAAATATTCTTACTGGGAGATCCATAGGCGGTCTGTTTAGATGATGGACCTGGATTTTGCCTGTCATCATTAGGCCCTATAATTTTGATTTTTTAAGGAAAAAAAAAAACTTCTTTTTCATATTGACAAATTAAATGAATACTGAAGTCTGTGCACTGGTGACATTTGCAGGCTGATTTCCAAAAGACTGATGGAACCACAGTAACCAGTAAAGCTAATGTTGAACTGGGAACCAGGACAAAACTGGTTCTCTATTTCAATTTCTCAATGCTTACAGTTTATCGGCGTATAGGGCACCTAGATCCAGTAAAGCTAACTATACGGTGTCAAGTGCATTATCTTCCGCTAGGTGGCATTTTTCAAATACATCACCTATCTGATATGGGCATTCTGGGTAGAGAACAAGACTATTTTTAAGGCGGGAATCAATGCAACAAAGTTCAAAATAGAATATACAATTACTCCCTAAAGCCTACCTTGCATGATTCATCCAGCCATGGTTAGCTAGCATATAACTTATGCACCAGCCATTTATAAACATAAGCTCCTATAAGCTTGGGAAAAAGCTCCTGTATAAGCCCAGCAAGCCGGGGATGTTATTTTTGTTTAGTCTGTTGCAGAAATCCCGGTTTTCCCCATGTCTGTATTTAGAAACTGTTGACAGAGATTTGCAGAAAACAGTTGGTATTCTAAAAAAATATTTTCCCCATTTGAAATCATTTCGTCTTCTAAGAAATTTGTAGTGAAAGACTGGCTTGGTTTTTCCACAGACATATTATTTATTGCCATTTTTGCCTGCACTTTTTAAGCGGCAATTTACGCACAGCGTATTGATATATGTCCATTTTTTAGCAAGTGATCCGTCATAGCAGACAGGTTAATCTTCGAAGAATATGACATGTGCAGACAACGGTGTCAAGTGATTTTATCTCAACAATGTAACAAATGAAAATGCAGTCTACAGACAATTTATATGTTATGTCTAAAAGCCAAATCCTAGACTTTACCTCATCTGGCAAGCTTAACTACTGATATACTCATGAAATATCATATTTTTTACTCGCAAAAAAATTTGAGTGGCCATGCAATTAGCTTGCAATATTAAATTTCAACTTGCGAGTATGCGAGTGTTGAAATCGAGCCCAGAAGGGGTTAAGAAAAATTGTCCAAATTATGGGAAAAGACAAGAAATACCCTAGTGTATCTTATTATTGCCTCCCTCTTTATTAACACTACTTCAAGTTTTTTCTAACAAAAAGTGGACTTTCCAGACAGCAAATCCATTGGGAAATCAATCGCTAAAATTGAAATAAATCAGAGTGAATAAACTTACGGCAACGGTATAATCCTATTTTTTTCACAAATCAATGTCATTAACATCTGACTTTCCAAATAAACAGGTACACTTCTGATAACGTTACAAAGTTCATGTAACACAATATTTGCCAACTAACTTTCGGACATTTGCGTAAAGTGTAGACTCAGATTAGCCTGCGCAGTCCGCGCAGGCTAATCCAAGACTACACTTTATGACTACATAATATTCTTTCATACAGTAGACTTATGATGAAACAGAAAATCACACAAAAACAGGTCGTGTGTCGTCTCCAGTTAGTTGCAGACTGCACAGGCTGATCTGGAACGGCACACTTTTATGCCTATGTCTGTAGGCCCCTTTTTGTGTGTCACAGGCCATATGATAAATCATAAGCATCTAAAAATTGTATTGGAAAATTATGAGAGATATAGGAGAATACAGGAATCAGTTGGCAGCCTGGGTTTATCGGACCTCATGATTGGTTTTGATATGCACACTATATAACCTGGTGCCAATGCTGACAACACTTGTTTTAAATTATGAACTCGTTTTTAAATTGTCTAAGATGTCATCAAGATAAAATAAACATTCTGACAGAGTATTCCTAAGCATCAGGGAAAAAAAGTGGCCTCAGACTGACTGATATCATCAAAACAAACATTCTGTCCATTTTTCATGAGTGCCAGGCTGAAAATGTAGCCTATAGAGTGTGCACAAGGCTTTTCTGAGATTTGGCACAGTGATATAATTTTTTACCTCATGTGACCCAGTTTCAAACTTGCTTGAGATATCGAGACATACATTCTGACCAAGTTTCATGAGTATTTGACTGAAAGTATGGGCCCTAGAACGCACACAAGGTAAATAATGATGACCACAGGGCAGACGACGGACAAACCACGACCACAAAAGCTAACCTTGAGCACTTCATGCTCATTTAGGTGGGCTAAAAAGGGGCCAAGGGTCTATCTTATCCAATGTTTTGGCTATGTATGGTGTTAAACACAGTTTTCAACACTATTTCAGTTATATTATTATATCATGCCAGTCCACCTATCCATGTTTTCACAGTTCCTTTTACAAGCACTTCATACAGTATTCTTTCCAAGCCACAGGCTGCTTTCCCATATGACCATCATTGAAACAATGTTCAGGAGTGGGAGAGAAATGCATCCAGTCGAGCAGTCTGATTTTAATCTACACTGCCTGCAATGGCAACTTTGGTTCTGATAGGCACTTGACACCCTTCACCATACAATTCCAACTTTTTAACAACCCTGACAGGGAAGGCAATTGAAAACATTGTGGGAAAAGGTGAAAATGGTGGTAACCAGCCTGAACTGTTTGAATGGTGTTTTACACCACTTTCAACATTATTTTAGTCATATAATGGTGACAGCTCACATATTCATGTATTTCCTGGAATGTACCAGTACTAGGCTAGGGCTCTGAAGTGTCTTGCCCAAAGACACTCCCACGAAAGACCCAGTGGATCCAGTGAGGCTCAAATCCAAGGCATCCAGGTTACGAGTCCTTCACTTCACCACTGAGCCATGCAGGACCCTCTGGTAACCAGCATTTTCTCCTTTTCCCACAATGTTTTCTACCCTATCAAGGAGAGAAATCAGCAACATTTTTCATCTCCAAATGTTTTCAATTTGGTCCAGTCTTATATTTGTCCTTTGGTAAAGAGTTAACTTTTTACCACATGACAAAAGGTCAGACTTGTATAAAACCGAAAACATTTGCAGACAACAATTTATTTGTGATTCAAAATATGGAATTGTCTTTGATAGGGTTGAAAATATTGTGGGCAAAGGAGGAAATGCTAGTTTGTAGCGATTTCTCCTTTTCCCACAATGTTTTCAAAAGGCTCTTCATCTAGGTGGATTACTTTAGTAGGGGTCCAGTAGATAATTCTTCATGCCATATTTGGTAGCCCTATGCCTTATGAAACAGGAGGATCTCATTATCATGTAAATTCTGTGACCCCCAGGGCAGGGCCAGTTTTGACCCAGGGTTATAATTTGGAGAAATCAGGTACAAGTCCATGAGATGAAGTTACCTACCAAATTTGGTAGCCCTAGGCCTAATGGTGTCAGACAAGAAGATTTTATTAAAATTTTCAATATCTTTTAGTTTTGTTTCCATGGCAACCACAGGTTTTTTTTTTTAATCAAATTCTTCGGAAGAAAATCTGAAGAGGGGCCATGGTAGAATAATTTCTGTCAAGTTTCATCAAAATTGGATGGGTAGTTCCAGAGAAGATGTTTGAAATAAAAGTTAACACACACACTCGGCGATAGATAGACAGAGCATGCACAGACAGACAAACGCACAATGGACACAGGGTCATGACATAAGCTTGCTGGCCTTAGGCCACTGAAGTTACAAATCTTCCTTTTACTACACAGTCCCATGTTTTAACAAGATGAAAACAAAATTTGAAAACATTCTGGGAAAAAGAACCAGCAATTTCTCCTTGTTCCACAATTTGTTACCTTTTTAAACACAAATTCTAACACTTGAACCAGATATAACTTACAGTCTATAAAAGCTTTCAAACTGGATGTCTAAAAATTTTGTTGTCTGGTGAAAAGTTAACCCCTTACCACACCACACAATTCCTAGTTTTAATGATCCGGGAGGAAAAGCCTTTTGAAAACATTGTGGAAAATGAAGAAAATGCTCATTACCAGCATTTTCTTTTTTTTCTACAATGTTTACCAACCTTTCATAGAAAAACCTAGTCATTTGAGCAACATTTTATTTGGCGTCTACAAATGCTTTCAATTTGGATGCATTTAAAATTTTGTTATTTGGTAATGAGTCAACAAAGCCTAAACTTCAATTTTCTGTTATAACCAGCCTCAGCCGCGTGGCTCCTTTACCCACAATGTATTCAATGGCCTTTTTTTTCACAGGATCATCTAAAACAATGCAGCATTTGGAAGAGTGAACTTTTGGGGCGAGCTTTTCACCCTTATCATGCAGTTCGCAACTATATTTGTATTAAATGGATCTTGCAGTGTGTAGAGATAGATCAGCCTGCACATACATGCCATCTGGTCTTGCTCTACACTCTCTGTTGCTCTATCAGTAGTTTTTGTTATAAACCTAGTGCACTGCCAATTAACTCGACAAAATCTATTTATAAATCATCGATTAAAATTGCAAATGTTTTCTACCCTATCAAAGACAAATTCCATCATTTGAGCCACATCTAAATTTTCGTTTGAAGTTCTCTATCCCTTACATCATATACTTGGTAATTTATCCATGTTTACATGGCTGACTAAATTGTGAGCCATTCTACACACTTTCAAGCTTAAAAAGATTTATTGTCTCTGTAAGAATGTATCTTTACAAAGTAATTTCTCAGCTTTTTTTTTTTCGGAATCAAACCACATTTGATCTAGCTGAATGTCACAGTATACACAGCAGTGAGCAAAAGTAAACAATAGGGGCTTAAAATGCAATTAAATTTTAACACTTTACCACACAACAAAATTTTATACTTGTCCAAACTGAAAGCATCTGTAGATGACAAGTTAAATATGGCTCATATGGTGAGATTTGTTTGTAAAAGGCCAGAAAACAATGTTGGAAAATGAGAAAATGTTGGGTTACCAGCATTTTCTCCTTTTCCCATAAAAATTTTTTAAAAGGGCTCTTTCTCAGGTTCATCAAAACTTGGGATTGTGTGGTAAAAACAAATCCATAATTTGAGCCATTTAGCATTGTCTCCAAATGTTTTGAATTTGGACAAGTTCAAAATTTTTTTCTTCGATAAAGTCTTAACCCTTTTAGCAACACAGGTGAAAACATGAGGCTTTTGCAGATGGTATAGATCAAGATCAGACTGCAGAATGTGTAGTCAGATCTTAGCACTAAACTGTCCACTTGTTTAGGCAAGCCTTAAGATAACAAGAAGGCCACTAGCCATAATGAGCTCACCTGAGTAAAGTCATCTACAGTTGATAAAGCTAAAGAGATCCTGGTTTTAATGATGTAAAACATGAGTGTAAGTTACCTACTTTTAGACCCGACATGGACAAATTTCGAAACTTGTTGAACATATCATCAAGACAAACATTCTCACCAAATTTCATGAGTATCAGGTTTAAAATGTGGCCTCTACAGTGCACACAAGTTTTTTTTCTAAGATTTGGCCCAGTGACCTACTTTTCCACCCAATTTCGAACTTGTCAAAGGTAACATCAAGACAAAAATCCTGGTTTGGTTTAGAGTTTAACACCATTGTAATAGCTCAGGTCATATCATGAAGGTCAGCGACACACCCATGTGTTTCCTGGCTTTCTCACATCAGCACTGACACTTTCTTTCCAAAGCAACGGACTACTTTTCTTACATACATCAGAGTCAAAAAATCGCCAAAAATTATTGATTGATTGTATGGTGTTTAACGCTGTTTTCAACATTATTTCAGTCATATCGCAGTGGCCAGTGCACCTATCCATGCTTTCCTGGAGTTTCTTTTACCAGTACTACGCACAATATTCTTTCCAAACCACTGGCTACTTTCCCACATAACCATTGTCGAAACAATGGTCAGAGGTGAGAGAGTAATGAATCCTGTCGCAATGACTATCATCAATCCTCAGAAAGAAATTGGCCGAGCCAGGGATCAAACCAGCAACCTCCTGTTCTCAAGTCTTGTATGCTACCGACTGAGCTACGGGGGCTCAAAAATCCCTGAAAAGAACGTTTGGTATCAAATTAGCAACCTCCAGGTCACAATTTGGATATGCTAATCTCCGAGCTACCCTGGCCGGCACAAACATTCAGAACAAGTTTCATGAGTACCAGCCTGAAAATGTGACCTCTACAGTGCACAAGGTTTTTCTAAGATTTTCCCCAATGACCTACTTTTTGACCTGACATGACCAAAATTCGATTGTGTCTAAGATACAATCAAGACAAACACTCTGACCAAGTTTCATAAGTAATCAGCTGAAAATGTGGTCTCTGGAGTGCTCACAAAGGTTTTTCTAAGATTTGGCTCAGTGACCTACTTTTTGACCCCAAATGACCCAATTTCAAACTTGTCTAAGATACCATAAAGACAAACACTTTAACCAATCGGCATGAGTATCAGGGTTAAAATGTGGCCTCTATGGTGCACACAAGGTTATTCCAAGACTTGACACAATGACCTACTTTTTGACCCAACATAACCGAATCCTAAACTTGTCTGAGATATCATCAAGACATATAATTCAGTTTCATGACTATCAGGCTGAAAATGTGGCCTCCAGGGTGCACACAGGGTTTTTCTAAGATTTAGCCCAGTGATATACTTTTGACCCAACATGACCAAATTTTGAACTTGTCCAAGATTTTATCAAGACAAATATTTTGACTAAGTTCTATGAGTATCTGCCAGAAAATGTGGCCTCTACAGTGCACACATGTTTTTTCTAAAATTCAGCACAGTGACCTACTTTTTGATCCAACGTGACCAAATTTTGAACTTGTCCAAGATTTTATCATGACAAATATTTTGACTAAGTGCTATGAGTATCTGCCAGAAAATGTGGCCTCTAGAGTTCACACAAGGAGAATTTTGATGACTTTGACAACATTGTTGACACAGCACGATCACATTAGCTCACCTTAACCCTTTCCCAAACGACAAATTTTGGACTGGTCCAAATTGAAAGAGTTTGCAGATGGCAATTTTAAATTTTATGAAAATGGCAGAAAGTTATCAAAAAGGGTAGAAAACACCGTGGGAAAAGGAGAAATTGCTCATTACGAGCAATTTCTTCTTTTCCCACTGTGTTTTCAAAAGACTTGTACTGCAGACACATGAAAATCAGGGCTTGTTTGGGAAAGGGTTAAGCACTTTGTGCTCAGGTGAGCTAAAAATGAGCCATGCTCTGGTAAAAGAGAGCTTCATGCATATGCATGATCCACGATACCAAGCTTGTCATCAGGTAATTGTTGATCCATAGAATCCATTTTCTCTAACAACCAACTTAATCTTCAGGTAGAACGGTCCTTGGTCATGCAGAACATTGACCAAAAGCAAAACGTTTTGGCCCCAGTCAGCCTGCATGGACCGCACAGGCTGATCTGGCTGAATACTTTTTGTGATGCATTAACCCTTTACCAAACGACAAAGTTAGAGACTGGTTAAAATTGAAAGCATTTGCAGACGACAAATTAACTATTGTTCAAGTGGTGAAATTTGTCTTTGATAGGATAGAAAACATTGTGGGAAAAGGAGAAAATGCTGGTTACCAGCATTTTCTCCTTTTCCCACAATGTTTTCAAATGTCTTCATTCCCAGGGTCGTGAAAACCAGGGATTGTTTGGTAAAGGGTTAAGCCCCCCTTTTCACAGAGCAGGTTCAAATCTTTCTAATTTTCAGAGGATTGTATTTTCAGAGATCAAGTTCATATCTTGGTGCTATGTTAAAATAAGAGTTCCTGAGATCCCTAGCCTGCACAAACAGCTGATTTGTGGTAAATGTCAGCAGTGTGTCTCATCCCTATTATGAAAATTGTTCATACCATAAGATTGCATACACCTGCTTGTCTGTATAGTAACTGCCCTAAATGAAGCACTTCTGCACTGATCATGGGTATGATACCAGTCCATTATCCACTGAACTATTCATCTCCAAAGTGCTTGCATGTAGCATTAACTCTATGCCACACAGCAATATATTAGACTGGTCCAAATTGAAAGCAGTTGCAGACGACAATTAAATATTGTTCAAATGATTGAATATGTTTCTGAAATATTAGGAAACATTGTGGAAAAAGGTGGTAATGCTGGTTACCAGCTTTTTCTCCTTTTCCTACAATATTTTCAAGTCTAATTTTGCAGGGTTGTTAAAACTCAGAATTATGCGGTAATGGTTTAAAGTGTCCACATGTCCTAAACTAGACTGGCACAAGATGGTATCAAAACTTGCTTTGATTTCAATATGCCAAAATGACCCATTTCTGTTTCTTTCTTTGTCCCTACCATATAAATACAAGTCAATCCTGCAATTAACCCTTTACCACACAATCC
The DNA here is from genome assembly GCA_945859785.2 of Tridacna gigas. Classification (NCBI taxonomy): domain Eukaryota; kingdom Metazoa; phylum Mollusca; class Bivalvia; order Cardiida; family Cardiidae; genus Tridacna; species Tridacna gigas. The sequence goes on along the minus strand of OX244043.2, from coordinate 25,371,420 downwards.
TGACTTAACAAACTTGAAAAAGAAGCCTTAGTGTAAATATATTTTACATCAATTGAGAAACAAGCTCTTGCAATTTATATCAATCGCTCTTGATTCTGCTTCCTGGATACCATACCAGTACTCGCGCCGAATGTATGGGCTATTTAACTCTTTACCAGACAATCCCAACTTTTAACGAGCCTGAGAAAGACGCCTTTAAAAAACATTGTGAGAAAAGGAGAAAATGCTGGTAACCAGCATTTTCTCCATTTCCCACAATGTTTTCTAGCCACCCAAAAACAAATTTCAGTTTTTGAGTAACATTTATTTTTGTCGCTTGCAAATGCTTTCAATTTGGACCAGTCTGAAATTTTGTTCTTTGGTACAGAGTTAAAAAGTTCCAAAGTTGACACCCACTCCTGAGTATCGAACTCTGGACCTTATGATTGTGAGGCTGACGCTCTACCTCACAAGCATAGTGGAGTAGTCTTGATATACCAGAGATCAGTGTGTCCACTGAAGTTTTCAACGAGAGGTTTTTATGCCTCTTGGGTTGCAAAATTCGGGGTACAGAAAATGAAACTGGGGTACAAAAATTCTTAACATTTAGAACTATTTTTCCATTAATTGTCACTGTCATAAATCTATTAGTGCTTCCCCTACAAACTTTTATTTAGGTAAGTGTGCCATCAAATCTGTGGATTGTGTGGTAAAAGGTTAATATTTAATTTGATTTTCTTTGGAAAAGTGAATCTCCTATACCTTCTTCTTTAACACTTGTCTCAGTGCTATCACTCTGAGACAAGGTGGCCAAGTCCCCACCCTCTCCTAATTTATAGATTGTTCAACTTTTTCATTTCATAAAATCATACAAGATTTTATCTTCATCACTGAACAGAGATTTTCACTCCCACTTCTTGTGATAAACTGATATTTATGCAAATTTTCTGGTTAAAGTCATTAACTCTTTACCAAATGACAAAATCTTAGACTTGTCCAAACTGAAAGCATTTGCAGACGACATATAAATGTAACTCAAAAATTGAAATAACTTTGTGGAAGGGTAGAAAACATTGGGGGAAAAGGAGAAAATGCTGGTTACTAGCATTTTCTCCTTTTCCCACATTTTCAAAAGGCTGCTTTCTCGGGGCCGTTTAAACTCAGAATTGTGTGGTAAAGAGTAAATAAAGCTGAAAAGACAGAAGTGTCTCTCATCGGACAATGTTCAACTAACATTTTGCTGTGTCATGGGTTTTAGCATTTTTTGCAGCGATCTATTTTTCATGTCAGTTCATTTTTGGACAGGTATTTCCCCATGATGGACATAAATTTGTCGAACAGGTAGCGGGTTGCTCCAAACCTGTCATTTGCGCACAGATAAACAGATAAACATCATTATCACATTTTCTATTAATGACACACTAGCTTGATTAGCTGTGTTAACAGTGACGTTTGCTTCCTTCATACTTTATGTCAAAGTTAAAATCTTTTAAAATTCATGTGTAGACATTACTTGTTGTCAGTCAATATGCCAGTGCTTCATTTTCAGAGGCATCTGTTCTTTTTTTTTTCTAAATTATCACACTTGGCGCTGGTGGCGATCAAAAGCAGCAGCCCTGTTTATGTTTGACTTACTTTTCCTTGTGGTGTAATAGTGCCGAGCGATGAAGGTGAATTATCCTTAGCCAATTAGCACAGATCAATTTCAGATTGATTGTTTTCCAGGAAGGGCCTTTTGATTGTAGGTTTTTTAACACCGTTTTCAACATTATTTCAGTTATATCAAGGCAGCCAGTGCACCTATCCATGCTTTCCTGGAGTTTCTATTACCAGTACTCTGCACAATATTCTTTCCAAAGCCACTAGCTGCTTTCCTACATTACCACATCGAAACAATGGTCAGCGGTGAGAGAGGAATAAATCCTGTCACGATGACTATCGTCAATCCTCAGAAAGAAATTGGCCAAGCCAGGGATCGAACCAGCGACCTCCTGTTCTCAAGTCCTGTACGTTACCGACTGAGCTACGGGGGCTTGGCAAAAGTCTTTTTGAAAAGGTTTAAAGTTAGCAAGGTTGGCTGTCTCTGAAGCAAATGTTATGCAGTCGAAATTTTACTGTGTACTGGTAGATCTAAAACGCAACATTTCTATATATTGGCCTAAATTCATCTAGAGTGGGCACCGGTCTCAATCTAATAGATGAACCTACTGATATTTTCATCATGATTCCAGTCTATGAATACTACAGTAAAAATAAAGGTATCCCAAAAAAAGCTTGTTTCTGTATTTGGTAATGGAAAATCCTTGTTTTTGAATCAGCAACCTGACTGACTTACCCGGTATCTTTTTGCATCGATTGTTTATCCCTTAACCACACAATCCCGAGTTTTAATGACCCTGATAAAGACAGTTTTTGAAAACATTGTAGGAAAAGGAGAAAATGCTGGTAACTGGCATTTTCTCCATTTCCTACAATGTTTTCTACCCTATCAAAGACAGAAGTCATTATTTGAGCTACGCTTATTTTATTATCTGCAAATGCTTTCAATTTGATCCAATCCCAAATTTTGTCATTTGATAATGGGTTAAGACATAATTTATGATTTTTGGCATCCATTTTGCATATGTTCTGGCAACTACATGGGCGTTTAGTTGTACATGATTGATTATTTCAAAATTTCTGTGTTTCACGAACATTTTTACGTGATCGAACCCACTGGAGATCATCCAATACAGAGGAGTCTTCATTATGTACCCAGAGAGATTCACATGAAAGCCTGCAGTCCACTTTTGTAAATACTGTGGCTAAAAAAGAAGTTGCTTGTTCCAAACAATTCCTCTGCCACTATGTTTTTACATTTACCTCACAACAAGGTCAGTAACAAGTACATGTTTATTTCAAATTCTCCAACACAATGCTTGTTCACATAAAGTTACTTGCATGTACCCTAGGGCTAATAGTACACAATGGGGTATTTGTGCTTCTCAAAACATGCAAAAACAACACAATGACCTTGATCCAAGCCAAGAACTTGAACGGGTTTAAGATGCAACAAGTATACATGTTGAAAAAATTTGGTTTTATAGCCACATCCTTTGAAAACCTTTACTTATTCCCTTTTTGACTCTTTACCAAATGAGAAAATCTTAGACTTGTCCAGATTGAATGCCCAGATATTAAATCAAACGTGGCTGAAATGACAGGATTAGCTTTTGAAAGGGTAGAAAATATTTGTGGGAAAAGGAGAAAATGCTGGGCACTAGCATTTTCTCCATTTCCCATAATGTTTCTATAGCCTGATTTCTCTGGCTTGTGAAAGCACAGTACATATTCAGCAGTAATACACCAATACATGTAAAAACCATTTTGGCAAAATGAGAAATTGTTCCTAAACCCTTTTCCACACAATCCTGAGTTCTAAAAACCCTAAAGAATTTGCTAGTATTGGAGTTTAACCCTTTCCCAAACAAGCCCTGTTTTCATGTGTCTGCAGTACGAGTCTTTTGAAAACACTGTGGGAAAAGGAGAAATTGCTCATAACGAGCAATTTCTCCTTTTCCCACAGCGTTTTCTACCCTTTTTGAGACCTTTCTGCCATTTTCATCAAATTTAAAATTGTCGTCTGCAAACTCTTGAATTTGAACCGGTCCAAAATTTGTCGTTTGGGAAAGGGCTAATGCCATTTTAACAGCTCAGGTCATATCATGGCAGTCAATGACGCACCTATGTGTTTCCTGGCTTTCTCACACCATTAGTGACACAACTTTCTTTCCAAAGCCAATATGACTACTTTTCTTACATGCATCAGAGGTAAGAGGCAAAAAATCTGCACATACATCCAATTTGGACAACTCTAAGATCATGCTACTAAACAAATGGACATATTTAACCCAGCAAACTTCAATATATAGTATTCCATTTTCAAGGCTGTTTTGGCTAAAATCCTTTAGAAGGTGCTCTGCACTGATGATCTAAGATCAGACTGCATGTCTGATGATAACCAAATTCTACAGCTGTTACACTATTGTTAGACTTTTTACCAGAAGACAAAAAATTTAGGCAAGTCAATATTGAAAGCACTCGCAGACCACTAGTTAACTCTTTACCAAATGACAACATTTTAGACCACTCCAAATTGAAAGCTTTTGCAGACAACAAAATAAATGTGACTCAAAATTTGAAATTTGTTATGGGAAGAGTAGAAAATATTGTGGGAAAAGGAGAAATATTTGTTTGGTAGAGATAAACAATGACATGACTGGTCTTGCAATTTAACCCTCAGGCTGCTAAGCACCACTCACAGACCTTTTTTGGAGAGTGTAGATCATGATCAGACTGCATAGAATGTGCGGTCTGATCTTTGATCTACACTGTCCGATATGGAGGTATTTCCCCAACCCCCATAACTTTCAAATACCACCATTTTGGTTTTTACCAACTACATTAAAGTTTTATTTAATTGTTTAGCAGGAAAAAGATTAAAGTCAGCCTTGAATTTCAGAATGGTTTGTGAATACTGCAGTAGAACTAAACTTGTTCAATTTAACCCCGTACTTTCAAGGCTTTTGTCTTGGCAAAGTAACATTTCCTCCATTTCTCACCATGTTTTGTACCCCACCAGAGACCTTAATCATATATATATTTTCTTAATTTCGTAATTGTTATCTGCAGGTACTTTCAATTTACTAGTCTGAAATTTTGTCATTTGGTAAATAGTTAAAAGTGCAGTGGCAACGGAACGGCGGCAGTCTCCGAATGTTTTCTTTCTCACGCTTTTGAGTTTTTCCCGAAAAAAACAGATACATTCTAACGCACAATGTTTAATTATCCTTTCTTTCAACTACAAGCAACAGGAAATATGTAACAGGGGTGTAGACCTTGGATTTTTTTTTTAAATTTCAAGATGGCGCAGTCCACAATGGCGGACCTCTGCCGTCTGAACAAACTCAACACATGAAATTTTCAAATATTCACAACATAATAACATAGCTCTACGATATGTACTAAAAATATGAAAAAGAATATACTTACAGAAGAAACAAAACAAAAATACGGTGTAACAATAACACAAAAATATGGCTCTCTAAAGCTTATCGTACAATATGCGTCTAATCTATAGCAAAGTTAGTCAAAGACTGGAGAGGTACGTCAGCACACTTCCGGTGAAAAAAAAAAACAGGGAATCTTGGGATATGTATATTTTTAGACCGTACAACCGTACACTGCAAAAGACTTTGCAAAATGTAAGACTCGTGTGTTCAAAACCAATAAATCATTTTTTTTTTTTCCCGGCCAAGAGAGATATGATTAGATGATATTTAATTCAAAACAAATTTCTAGAATTGATGTCAAAAAAACCTTCAGAGAAACAAACTGGTTTGCAAATGGAGAAATCGCAATCCATTGCAACAAGCTCACATGGTAGACTTCTTTCTTGTATCACTATCTCTAAATGCATAAAAAAGTTAAATAGAAAATATTTCAATTCCGGTCACTCCATTATTTCAACACATCTAGATCTACATATTCAATTTCACTATGTCTCAGGCTTATAGAATCACTATAACGTGCTACTCTCTGGATTTCATTATATTGATAAGTGCAACAAACAAATATTGAGGACATAAAAGAAATATATTGTTATATGCACAAAATAAATATTTTGAAAGAAATTCATGATTCCTTAATTCAATTTACAATAAATGATGTGTTATTCTTGAAACACTGTTGATTGGCATAGGATGCAAACCAGAAAACCCAAAGTAGGCTAGATATTCTATAAAAAAATGAACTTTTGGAAGAAAATCTCAGTAAAGACGATTAAGATGAATACTTTTCGTTGGTAAACGCCTTTGAACATGTACGATATGAACAAGAAATATATTTTAAAAAAGATAGACGGCGTAAGAGATACTGGAATATACATGTAAATATTGAAACTGTTTTGTGTTTCAATATGAAGTAAAATAATGAAAAGTAACCTCACAAGCAATTGGCTCTTTTTCACTTTTTTTTTTGCCTGGGCTTGGCTTGCCAAGCCTAAGGCCATAGGAGTCGTATACCAAAATTTCAACCCCATCCAAGCGTTTACGGAAAAACCCGAATGAAAGTGAAAAGTACCACCCGCAATCCATCTCACTACGCTGATAGAAACGACCCCTTAAAATAATAAAAATAGTTCGATTTGAACATCATAGTAAGGTTTAATTTCACAACAAACTTTGATAGATGTGCGATTTTAATCGTACGAAAGTGTTAACTGAGAATTTTGGGCACTGGTTAGCTTATTCATAACTGCAAATTAGTACGCTGTAACAGTGAAAGAAACAACTGGCAAACCTCGGGTGATCGTTGAACAATTGTATAGATGTAGGTACGCAATCGACCGAGATGTGACGAGTGCTCTTGCCGAGCACTAATCGGGATCGTTCGTTTGTTCTCTAGACACCATGTGAATAACAAATAATGATAGCGGTCTGCTCTTTCTCTGAAAAAGGTGTCTCAAAACTTCGGTAAGATTTTAATTTTCGTAAAATTACTCGTGTCTGAGGTTATAACTTTGTATTTTACTGGTATATATGCCTTCTTTCTTCCTGTCAGAGTTGTCCGGATATGACATCTCGGCCCATAACCATTTCGACCCATAGCAAACTCGGCGCATACAATATCAAATATGTATTATTTAAAGTTTGTAACATGAGCCATTGAAAACCAGTTAATCTTTATGAAACAATGAAATTTTAAACTTGTCTAAATTAAAAACATTTGCGGACGGCAAGTTAGATCTAGCTGAAATGTTGGTTATTGGCTGTGAAAGTGCAGAAAACCCTGTAGGAAAAAAGAACATTTTATTCTTTTTCGGAAAGGTTTTCTTGGGATTATATCCTTAGAGTCCTACAAAACTCGGGATTGTGTGGTAAAGAGTTAAGTAACTGGTGGGCGTTTTATACCGAAGATCAGATTAGATATTCAGTGCAATCTGATCTTGATCTCCATAGGTATTTAGGCTGACCTGGGTCGAAACTTTTTGCTTTTGGCAAATTTTCTGCATGCCAAAGGACCAGTGTACCTCATGATTCAGTCGGTTGTTCAACAAAATGGATTTTATGGATCCATAAATATATGACGGCTTGTTTGGAATGATGGATCACAGAGATGCATTAAACCCCCGTTTGCCAGAGCATGGCTCATTTGTGTTTTCCATAATCACAACAAGGAGCTCTTCAAACTTATCAATCTTAGATGACTTTACTCAGATGAGGGCTTTAGGCCCAACGACCCTCTTGTTTATGAAAATCGGCTTTCCAGCTTGGTTGATCATGGCAACTTAGAGATTCCATAGGCTTCCAATGGGGAAAATTGAAAAGTGGAATTTACAGCAAATATTTTGACAAAACTTTTTATAGAAATGTTCCTTGAGCATTCTTGTATCATCCATATGATTTTATTCAACTGTTAGTTTTTAGCTCAACTGTTTACGAAGAAAACATCAAGCTATTGTCAAAGCCTATGCGCAGGTGCACCGACCGCCGTGATATGATCTAAGCTGTTAAAACGGCGTTAAACTCCAATACAATCAATCAATCAAACTTTTCTGAGATGCCATGAGCCCCTCTGGAATAAAAGCTAAAGTAAACCCTGCTTAAAAAAAAAAAAAAAAACATTTCGATCAATAGTTATTCTGGAAATACTATTCAATAAAAGAATTAGCCTAGGCTACTAATCATCCACGTGGTAGATCTGCGTATGTTGGAGCCACTCCTAGTTGATTGATTGATTGTATGGTGTTTAACGCCGTTTTCACCACTATTTCAGTTATATCACGGCGGTCAATGCACCTATCCATGCTTTCCTGGAGTTTCTTTTACCAGTACTCCGCACAATATTCTTTCCAAACCACGCCATTCCTAGTGGAAGCCACTTTATCATTTTTACCACACAATCTCGACCTTAAACGATCCCGATAAAGAAAGCTTTTGGAAACATCATGGGAAAAGGAGAAAATGAACATTATATACACTAAGACCTCGCAATACATCGGAATATTTATTGATTGACAGATATTAGTCTGGAATAAAGGTGCCCAGACCTTTTGAAACAATTTCAATTTTGGGCTTGACGCAAAAACGACATAGGCTGAATTCGCTCAAGATGAGGAATTTTACATTTTGTTACATTCTTTTCATTTCCTGTTCTATAGTAGGCGAGCTGTGTTTAGTTATACCGACGGTTTTGATGAAAGTCACCAAAAATACCTTGGGACAAAATGAATCATGGTCATTGAGGTCTCATTGTACTTTCAGACCCTTACCCACGTTAACCCTTTACCACACAATCCCGTGTGTTTACGACGCTGGAACAGAAGGCTTTTGAAAACATTGCGGGAAAAGGAGAAAATGCTGGTAACCAGCATTTTCTCCTTTCCTCACAATATTTTATAACCCATCAAAGACCTTACTCATCATTTGAGCTGTAATTATCTTGTCGTCTGCAAATGCTTTCAGTTTGGTATATACTCAAACATTTTCTCGTGTGGTAAAGGCCCTTGCACCTGACCTGGTTGCAAATCCTGAACCTGGACAGCCTATGGTTCAACTAGTAGCGCAGCCCGAAGTTCATCTCGTTCGTTTTGCAGTTTTAAAACTCTTTACCAGACGACAAAATTGTAGACTAGTCCAAATTTAAAGAGTTTGCAGACGACAACTCAAATTTGGCTGAAATGATGAAATTTGTCTTTGATAGGGGAGAGAAAACATGGTGGGAAGAGAAGAAAATGCTGGTTACCAGCATTTTCTCCTTTTTCCATCATGTTTTCAATAGGTTTCTTCCTCAGGATTATTAAAATTCGGGATTATGTGGTAGAGAGTTAACCATGATTGATCCAGCTGTTCAGTCATAGCAACCGGTGTTCTTAGCCAGAAGTTCGGCCGCAGACAGATGGGCCCGCAATTCAGCCGGTAGCCCCGTCCATCAACTCAAGCAGAAGAAATGCAGTGCTAGTAGAGGTGGCACCAGACTTGAGGGCACAGCCGGTGTTCAGCTAGATCGTCGGAGGAAGATGCTGGTGAACCACGCTACCATCAACCTGGCTGGAGAAGAAAGAAACCCCTCTCTCTACTTGTGGAGAAAAATCTTTTTCTGTATAATCAAGTTCTGAAAGAAAAACTGCCAAAAATTCTTTTAGAGCAAGGAACAGGCCTATTAAGTTCCGAATCGGACTATTTTTTTTCATTGTATTGGCGAACCTGACTTATCTGTATGTAATAAAATGAGGACCTAATATATTTTTGTTCTTATTCAGTTGGCCTTAACTCTTAAAGAGCACTTCCAGCCCACAAATAAATTTCACAATTTCTTTATATATTACAGATAATACAAATGAGATAGCATTTGTATTACCAACTTAAGAAAAATGTAATTTGTCAGAAATTGTGGTCTGAAAATAGGCCTATGCACCTGTATAAACCCGACTTCTTCACCTTATCGATTGAATGAGCAGAGATTACCGTGACGTCATCGTATTAACCTCGCACATTATTTTGATGGTTTAGATTCAATTTGAAATCTGCGTGTAAATGGGATGTACCCTTCAGCAAAATGGGTTCAACATAAAGCAGAATAATGCGTTGGCACTCTCCAAACTCTTTTGACAAGTACGAAATATGTCTATTGTTTTCTTCTCGTCGGGTCTCTCTGAAAATAATGCAAGGAAACGTCATCTGCACACCAGTTTTGCTACAATTAGCGACAACGAGGTATATATGGATGTCCCACCGTGATCCCCTCGTGGCACAATTACAAATTATAAGGTTCTATGGGCGTAGAAAAGGAAGATGTTCAGCCTGACACGATGTTTACATATAACCAGAATTTGTTTGGTCATGCGATGACATCACGGGGTATTTCCCCCTCCAGCGTCGATTTAGGGGCCCGCTGATTGGATTTTCGATTTACACACCTGTGCTTACAAATGCATTAAAACGATTAATATAAATAACCGGATTAGGGGATGTGGCAACAAAATATCACTATTAATCAGGAAATCAAAAGAAAAAAAAAAATCAAAATCTGGGCTAGTGGTCCACTTTAACCAAATGACAAAATAGACCCGTCCAAATTCAAAGCATTTGCACACGGCAAAACGGGACCCAAAAGTTGAAATTTGTTCAGGGAAGGGTTGAAACCACTGTGGAAAAGAAAGAAAAAGAATGCTGGTTGCCTGCATATTCTCCTTTTCCAACACGTTGTCAAAGGCTTTATTTCAGAGGGTCATTAAAAGTCGGGATTGTGTGGTAACGGCTTTTCAGGCAGAAACTGTCCCTTGTTTTTAAATGATTCCTGTGTTGTCCTTAGAAAAAAATCTTTTGAGATTTCTTCTATGGTATTAATTAATGAAAGGTAGCATTTGGTAGCATTTAAAAACTGACAGTGACTGTATGTGACAATTTTGAGACAAACGCTAAAAAAGTTTGGAAGTCCGATTTGGAACCAATCTACTACTCGGGTTACACATGTCTAGGTGAACAAGACACGAGGGGTGTTCAATAGGTACGTGTAACAGGCAAAGTCTAAAAGCTTTTTTTTTTAAATAAAACTTATTTTCCTATAGAATTGAAACGTGAGGTAGTGTTGAGCGGTGGAAACATTCTCATTAGGGTGGTGTTAGCAAATCTTCCACTATTTAAATATTATATCGATATCTGCATTTTCTAACTAGAATCCTTTACCCTATAGATACGACGTGCACGCACACCTGTCACCTTTCTTTAAATCACGTCATAGATCTACTTGAGAGGTACAGATAAAAGAAGCTGAATTTATATTTAATGTTCCCTGGCTACTCATTTTAAGCCAAATATAGAAATGTGTTTAACCCATTACCGCACAATGCCGCCTTTTAACGACCCTGGGCAAGAAGCCTTTTAAAAACGTTGGAAAAGGAGAAATTTCCGCAATGTTTTCTACCCTATCAAAGAAAAAGTGAACCACCATTGAGCTACAGTGAAATTGTCGTCTCCAAATGCTTTCAATTTGGACAAGGCTAAAATTTTGTCGTCTGGTAAAGGGTTATACCAATAACTCAGCAATATCTATCCGGGCCCCAAAGAATGAGAAGTTTCAAATTTGCTATTGGAAATGAATCTTGGTCGGGAGAAAATAAGGTCCGGTCAAAATTGTAAACAATTGTTTTTTCGCTAGACCCCAATCTAAAATAGAAAGGTACTTGTTTCAGCACGGGAAATGGCGGACTCGTCTATTTGTAGGATCTCTGTCTTTTCTCTTCCTTACAGTAAAAACGCTATATATTAATTTAAACATATGCAATTTACATTTCTACTGTCTTTGAAACTATTCCACTGCACTATCGACGTAAAACTCCAACATCCTCGAGTAAATTGCTGTTGGGTTGTTGTGACATAGATTGTTGCGACAGCACACCTGTGTACAGTATTTCGACTCCTCTTTCCAACCGCATAAATATGCAAGGTGAAGGTCGTACACATTCCTAGGACAAGCAGCATGCGATATCCTCGATTGAACAGTGGATAGCCGCCAAGTCCGAAATTGCATTTTCTATCCATCGTATTTTAACCCTTTACCACTCAGTCCCGGCTTTTAACGACCTCGAGGAAAAAACCTTTTGAAAACATTGTGGGAGAAGGAGAAAGTGCTCGTAACCAGCATTTTCTCCTTTAGCCACGATGTTTTTCTACTTTATCAAAGGAAAATCGCATCATTTGAGCCACACTGAAATTGTCTTCCGCAAATGCTTTCAATTTGGACAGGTCTAAAATTTTGTCGTGTGCTAAAGGGCTATGCAGTCTCGCAATTGACAGGTGTACATAATTCTTGTGTTGCAGCTACTAGAGATGTAGTGCTTGTCTTGAACAAGAATGACTATGGTTTGATATAATATCGACGAAATGGTTTATATTTGGCTTAAAATGAGTGGATCCATTGTCGGGGTGGATTAACAGATAGAAATTAACTGAAAGCTAATTATCGACAAGCTACTGTACGAGTTATTCTACCTAAGGTTTTAACCCTTTTAAATGCTGCTAAAAAACTACAATGAACTTGTCGATAGTAAACACCCAAATGTGGCCGACTCAGTCATGTTTTAGGGAAAAATGTCACCTTAAAGGACAATGTAGATCCAAGACCAGATTGCATGTCCAGTGCAGTCTGATCTTGATCTGCAATGTCAGCGAAAGGTCAGTGAATCGCGCTTAGCAGCTTAAAGGTTAAATAGAATTATCTTCGACGAGTTGATCACCTTATCGATCCAAGACCAGACTGCACGTCCTGTACAGTCTGATCTTAATCTACACGGTCAGGGAAAGGTCAGTGAATCGCGCTTAGCAGCATAATTTATCTTCGACGAGTTGATCTAGGTCCGTTGGTGACAAATAAGCATTCCACGCGAAAAAAAAAAAGACATAAACGGAATCTTCACATCGAACACTGTGAGAAAAAAATCCTGCAGACACCGCGGTCCTATGGACCCTTTTACCAAATTGTTCCATGTTTTAACGACACAGTGGAGGAAAGCCTTTGAAAACATAGTGAGAAAAGGACAATATGTTTGTACCCAGCATTTTCTCATTTTCCCTCGGTGTTTTCTACTCTTAAAGAGACAAATTTCATCATTACATTACATTTGATTTGTCAGCACAAATGCTTTCAATTTTGACAAGTCTGAAATTTTGTCGTTTGCTACAGAGTTAAGAGTGGCTGTCCTGCTCAACGCTACCTTACGGTGCCATAGTTTAGAACTCCAATTGAGGGAGTGATTTTGATTTCAAAATTGAAAATGTTAATTATTCTCCACTAAACCCTATGTTATTGGTACTTATTAGAATCGTCTCGTCGGGACGATTCTAATGTGAACCCACAACATAGGGTTTGGTAGAGAAATAATGGATTCAGAATACCATCACCCCCTCTTATCTGGAGCTCTGATAGTTTCTCGAAAATTAGCATCTGTGTTATCAGGCAAAGTTTGAATAGATGGCCCCTCCTTTTTTTTTTTGCGTAAATCTAAAAAGCGCAATAAAGAAATCGTCGGTCGAGGAATACTGGCAAGAGTACTGATACTTTTCCGGATGCTTTTTGAACGCCCCTCGCATATTTTACATCGTGTACACAGTGCTGGCAGCACGCCATTCGGCATACCTCGGGTGATCCGGTGATGTTAGATGTAGGTACGGAATCGGCCGAGTTGTGACGAGTGGGCAGCACGCGCCTCAGCTTTTGGCGGGAAAATATTACACAGACCACGCAGACGACATAAAAATGCTGTTTCAGCATATAGTTACAGCGTCGCTAGAAGTAGAAGTGCATAAATCTAGATCTATATGGAAATATATTTGTGGTTTGAAAGCGAATAATTCTCAAGGAAAAAAAATATTCAGCGATAAGTCATCGAGATCCGCTTGATAAGAAAGAGGATAGATTGATATAAAGGAAGAAAAAGTCTTCAAAATAAGATGGAACTAGGAAGCAGACGATTTTGATTTGTGATTTGAACAGTGGATTTGAAAAAAGACTAACAAGGTAACTTTTTTTCTGGTTCATTTTGTTAATTCCAATTAGGGACATAGCTAGCCCATTATTTATGTGGATTCATGTCGTATTGCGCATAAGGGTCGGCCCTTTGTAATTATAAAAGTTGAATTCAGAGGTGCAACCAGGTGTATCCCCAGCGTTCTTCCGTTGCTCGCCGTAAGTATAAATACGCTAGTAAGACTGCTCATTCCTTGGAGTCGACCAGCCCGCATAGCTCAAGTGGTAGAGTGTGGGACTTGTCAACTTCAAGTCTTTGGTCACTTGAGGGTCTAGGTTCGAGCCCCACGGCTGGCCAAATAAAATTACTAATAGTCTTTTGGATGAGACGCTAAACAGAGGTCATGTGTGACAGTAGGGGTCTTGAGTGGCTCAGTGGTAAAGTACAAGACTCATGACCTGGAGGCCCTGTGTTTGAGCTTCACTTGACCCAGTAACAAAGCAGGCTTCAGGGCAGGGGGCATTGCCCATGTGAGCAACAGGTTGCAACGATGAATGAATGGAAAAATCAATCAATTATTCCTTAGAATGCCCAATGAACTCAACAGTCATATTCAGACAAGAAATAAAATCAGCAATTTCAGGGTTTCTTTTAACCAGAATATCACTGCAAAGCAGACGGTGTAGATTAACCCTTACCAGACGACAAAACTGTAGTTTGTCCAAATTGAAAGCATTTGCAGACGACAGTTTCAGTGTGGCTCAAATGGCGCAATTTTTCTGTGATAGGGTAGAAAACGTTGTGGGAAAAGGAGAAAATGCTGGTTACCAGCAATTTCTCCGTTTCCCACAATGTTTTCAAAAGGCTTCTTTCTGAGAGGCGTTAAAAGGCAGCATTGTGTGGCAAAGGGTTAAAGACTACATGTTCTGTGCAGTTTGATCTTTTATCTACATTGGCTGCAAAGGCAATTTAATGTGAAAGGTACTTTAAGTCTTTACCACACTATTCCAACTTGTAATGACCCTGAAAAAGAAAGCTTTAGAAAACATTGTGGGAAAAGAAGAAAATGCTGGTAACCAGCATTTCCTCCTTTTCCCACTATGTTTTGTACCCTTGCTAGAACAAATTTCAATTTTTGGGTTGTCGCCTGCAAATGCCTTCAATTTGAAACAGTCTAAAAATTTTTTGTTTCATAAGGATAAAGACAGCGTTTTCTTTTTTTCCCTGTATAGGAGATGGGTCCGAAACGATGCAAATTGGGAAAAATGTCTTTTTCTCCCAAATCTGGAATTTTCGTAATTAACACAGTATCATGTCACAGATTATTGGTATTTATAAGTGATTCTTTTCCCTTTTAACAGTTATTTTAACAAAAATAAGAGTAATTATGATAATCCTGGGGTTATGCTTCTTTGATATAATTTCTTAACCCTTTACCACACAATCCCGCCTTTTAATGACCCTGAGGAAAAAAAAAACTTTTGAAAAACCTTTCAAAAACATTGTGGAAAAAGGAGAAAATGCTGGTAACCAGCATTTTCTCCCTTTCCCACTATGTTTTCTACCCGATACAACACAAACATTAATTTTTGGGGCACATTTATTTTGTCATCTGTAAATGCTTTCAGTTTGGACTGGTCTAAAGTTTTGTCGTTTGGTAAAGAGATAACCAAATGTGCAGTCTGATCTTCAATCTACACTGTCCGCTTTGCTGAAACACTGCAGAAAAAAGGCACCCACTAAATTGCTATTTTTCCTGGACTTAATCTAGTACAAAAATGTCCTTTCATTTTATTTAGCAATTTAACCCTTTACCAAACAACAAAAATGTAGACTTGTCCAAATTGAAAGCAATAGCAGAAAACATAATAAACATGACTCCAAAATTGAAATTTGATTCAGAAAGGGTAGAAAACATTGTGGAAAAAAGAGAAAATGCATTTTCTCCTTTGCCCAAATGTTTTCAAAAGCCTTCTTTCTCAGGGTCCTTAAAGTCGGGATGTGTGGTAAATGGTTAAGGGTTAAAAATATGTGGGAGTGTAAAATTGATGTACCTTTCCAATGTCTCTTCACTCATTCTCAATAAATGGTTGCATTTGATGTCACTGGGGCTTATCTCGCCATAGGAGATAAATTTGGTACTACCAGTTGTCCAACAATCAGTACCCATGTATCCTTTATAAAAACCCAAGTAAAAGGGGCGGATGACAAATATCAAATAAAATACTTAGTTTAAACATATTTTATTCATATATTGATAACATACGTATTCATAATTAACAACAGCTAACTACATGAAAAGGATCGGAATGAAAGCTATAAGCTTATACAGGGAAAATACTTCAGGTCAAACTAGTCAATTTGACATGTTCATTACTGTTGCGGAGCAAAAGGAAGAAAAGTAAATAGGGATAAAAGTATACAAACACCTATTGGACAGTTTCATTAAAAAAAAAAAACCTTCAGCAGTTTATAACTAATCAAAAATTAATGTGCAAATTTGCTGAACGTTTTCCATTCTGAATACTATTTTTATCGTTGTGTAAATATGTGAAAATTGGTGTCGCCAGAATCCATGAAATGTTCGTTAATGCTTTTGTTTGTCACCATATATCCAAAAGGGATTATACTTATTATTCAATTTTGCACTTTTTATATGGTCTAAATTATGTGCAACACTTCAAACATAAATATTGGATTGAAATTTTAATGAGTGTTGCACTAGTGTGCTTTAAAAGGGAAGTCTGGTGATTTTTCGTATTGAAGTGACATGTCTGTTACTTCCGTTTTTAACTCTTTCACTACTAATGACAACTTGATTACCTTTTGCCGATAGCATAGATCAAGATCAGACTGCATAGAATGTGCAGTCTGATCTTGATCTACACTGTCCACCACTCTGTTTTTAAACTATGACGAAAGTCGTTTTCAGTAGAAGTGGAAATCTATTTTTAGAGCTCGGAAAAAAGTGGAATTGTTTGGAGTTAGTAATTCAAGAGTTAATATTGAATTTTTCAATTTATATCATAAACAAGTATATTAAACTAAACTGTTTATCATGAAAAACCAGTGTTTTTATTTCAAAACAGTTTGTTTCCTACTAAAACCAGTCCATTTAATACCAATTTGAGTTTGATGAACATTAATGTGACATCATCTTCGATGAAGGAGACAAACTTATGTTAGTTTGAACCTGTTTTGACAGAGTTTCTTTGTCTTTACTGGTGGTGATCAGTTGGTTTCAGCATTATATGTTTCTTCATTATCAATGTGAACATAAACATCTATTTAAATATACCCTCTAGTCACCTGTTAATTTTGAATATAGAAACATCAGTTTAACATTAATATTTTGTTCCTCCTGTTCAAAGTGTACACAAGATATCTTGGAAATATGATCAAAGATAAAAAATGATTTGACAATAGTACTTGGTTTTGTAAGGTTGCAAACATTTTATTGGCTGCCTTCAATCTCAGATTGACCGTATCATATATTTGAAAATATCCTTGTAAAGTAAGAGTAATCAACAGAAAATAAGGTTCAAACCTTGGTCAAATGATCCTATATGTTCTTTTCAAAACATTATAGATCAGAAGTCACTGCTCAACTTGTGTTTTCATATTTATTTCAAATGATTATCAATTATATCTCGGGTCATTTTGAAATCAAAATGAAAGTAACAGAATTTATTTATCAGCCCGTACGCCAGAATAAATTTCTCTGTTGCTAGAATATAGATAAAAGATCACTAAATTTTGCAAATTTGACGTTATAAAGTCATTCCTTGTGATATATTACTTTATTAATGAGATGGGGCTTTTGACCTGTTGGGCAATTGTTCTTGAGGACTTTCATCTATGTAGCTTTTTTCCATGGAAATTTTGTCCTACGGAGCTGTTGTCCTGTGGGGCTTTTGTCCTTCACCCCTTGTGGGTAGGCTTTTTTTTAAACTTTGAGTGTCAACAGAGAGGTCATGATAGGGAAAGTCCCCTTAGCACCAAAATTCTTAAAATCACCTTGATGAACAGCTTTCATTAAAATGTGTTATTTTCTAATTCAGAATATAGAACGGTGTTACACAATACTAGTCAGTTTGTGACAGAAATTTGAAATTGTTCACATGATATGAGTACCGTTCAACCGTAATCTTAAAATCTGACATACTTTAAGTAAATGAAATACTGATTGTTTAAGGATTTCACCTGTTTCTTTTTTTCCATGGAAATTTTGTCCTACGGAGCTGTTGTCCTGTGGGGCTTTTGTCCTTCACCCCTTGTGGGTAGGCTTTTTTTTAAACTTTGAGTGTCAACAGAGAGGTCATGATAGGGAAAGTCCCCTTAGCACCAAAATTCTTAAAATCACCTTGATGAACAGCTTTCATTAAAATGTGTTATTTTCTAATTCAGAATATAGAACGGTGTTACACAATACTAGTCAGTTTGTGACAGAAATTTGAAATTGTTCACATGATATGAGTACCGTTCAACCGTAATCTTAAAATCTGACATACTTTAAGTAAATGAAATACTGATTGTTTAAGGATTTCACCTGTTTCTTTTTTTCCATGGAAATTTTGTCCTACGGAGCTGTTGTCCTGTGGGGCTTTTGTCCTTCACCCCTTGTGGGTAGGCTTTTTTTTAAACTTTGAGTGTCAACAGAGAGGTCATGATAGGGAAAGTCCCCTTAGCACCAAAATTCTTAAAATCACCTTGATGAACAGCTTTCATTAAAATGTGTTATTTTCTAATTCAGAATATAGAACGGTTTTACACAATACTAGTCAGTTTGTGACAGAAATTTGAAATTGTTCACATGATATGAGTACCGTTCAACCGTAATCTTAAAATCTGACATACTTTAAGTAAATGAAATACTGATTGTTTAAGGATTTCACCTGTTTCTTTTTGTGTGCAAGCTTCATAATGAACAGCGAAGTTACAATAACGGTGTTTATTTAGAAGTCAAATTTTAAATCACTACTATTGTTTCTTGATGATGATCTTGTATTTTTCTCAATGACAAAAAGTTAAGACTGAAAATTTAAACCAATAATATAAAGTTGATTTTTCAACTTTTTATACCTGTCAGTGCACCCTCTCATTGAGAATGAGTGTCTTGATGGACAATTGACTCTTCATGTTTTTGAATTTTTTTGTTAGTTTCTTTAATTACTCCAGCAAGAAAACCCTCAAAACTACAATTCACAGCATGTACCCGACTTCCACATTCTTGACTGCATTTATCATTATTCAGTTTCTACAGCAAACATTTGAAGTCTTGAAACACTAGTGTTATTCTAAATAGGAACAGGGGTTTATAGAGATGGCAAGGAAACCCAGTGTCTTGACATTTACAGTCAGTTGTGTATGTTTTCCTAAGCAGAATGTTTCACATACTTGACAATTCTGAATGTCCCACTTTTGAATATTGTGAATATGCACAATAATCATTCCATGCTGATGCCAAAGTATGTTTTGCTTGCAGTTGTTCAAATCCACATAATGATATTAAGATTTATTTCACTGTAATTGTGTTTGTTTTTGTGTACTTTCTGGTATGTTTGTGTGTAGCGACAATGTGACAATGATTAAATAGTTGTCTGTGGTTTGATTTGGAAATTAGCATGTAAATAAGTAATTTTCTAAAATCAAACATCATCTTAGCTTTAAGAAATTGACAAAGTGCAAGGTTATGTCCTAAATTTATCTTGGGCTAGATGATCAATTTTTTCAAATCCACTTTGCGGCACACAAGGTTTTACCATTTTCGAGCGATCATCGGTAGTTTGTGACCATCCAGATCCATCGTCCCATTCAGATATTGGTCAAACCTGGTTCACCATGAAATGAGGCTGTTTGAAAAGGATTAAAATCATGGCTTTTTAGACTTTTTAGAAGTCCCAGAAAAACAACTGCAACACAGAAAAAACGAAAATGCCCATTTAACTGACTGAGTGGTTCACACGTTTAAAATGATCTTTTTGCATGATTGCTGTTTGATATGTTTTATGCATCTCTGAAAATTTTAGGGGGTTAAAATTACCCCTTGATCAGAATTTTCTGTGCTATAAAAAAGGACATTTCAAGATTTTTGTGCGTCGATACCTGGGTTTACCGATCAAACTAAAGCCTTGTTAGAACCCGTTGATTTTCTTTCTGTAATATTTGCTGTTAATATGGCTCATTACGTAGTTGAATCCCTACAGAACGAACTTCCCACGAATACAGATGGCATTCACAATACCAAAAAATTTGGGCTACACAAAAAATACACAGCACACCTGCATTGTATTTGAATATCACAATGGATACTGCCGAAATACATACACTAAATGCTGGCCTCTATTCTGTATACCGGTAGGTTTAAACTTGGTATTAATCAAACACTGGGACCAGTTCTCTGAAATAAACTGCTGACAGATGTTGCAGGTATTTAGCTCCACTGGCCAAAGGCCAGTGGGCATATGTTATGGCCTTGCGTCCATCGTGCGTGCGTGTGTGTGTGCGTGCGTCTGTTAACTTTTATTTCAAACATCATCTCTGGAACTACCCATCGGATTTTAACGAAACTTCTCAGAAATGATCCTGGCATGGCCCTCTTCAGAAAATCTTCAAAGAATTCGATTCCTATCAAAACTGTGGTTGCCATGGCAACAAAACTGAAAAATATTGGAAATCTTCTTGTCCAAAAGTATAAGGCCTAGGGTTACCAAATTTGGCCTGTACCGTCATCTAATGGACCTCTACAAAAAAATCTTCAAATTATAGCCTGGGGTTCAAAATTGGCCCCGTCCTGGGGGTCACAAGCTTTACATAGTTTTATATAGTGAAAACTTTAAATATCATCTTGTCCTAAACCATATGGCCTAGGGCTATCAAATTTGGTGTGTAGCTTCATCTTATGGACCTTTAGAGTCTTCAAATTTTAGGTGTCCGGCCAAAATTGGCCCCACCCTGGGGGTCACAAGTTTTACATGGGCTTATACAGGGAAAACTTTGAAAATATTCTGGTTCTAAATGATATGGCCTAGGGCTACCAAAATTGGCATGTAGCTCCATCTAATAGATTTCTACTTAGATTCGTCAAATTATAGCCCTGAGGCCAAAATTGGCCCCACCCTGGGGGTCACAAGTTTTACATGGGCTTATACAGGGAAAACTTTGAAAATATTCTTGTTCTAAACCATATGGCCTAGGGCTACTAAATTTGGTATGAAGCTTCGCCCAATTGACCTCTAATAAGATTCTACAGATTATAGCATTTGGGTCAAAATTTGCCTTTTCCCAGGGGTCACAAGATTTACAAGGACTTTTATACTGAGAATTTTAAAAATCTTCTTGTTCTTAGTTGTAAGGCCTAGGGCTACCAAATTTGGCATAAAGCTTCATCTAGTGGATCTCTTTTGAATTTGTTCAAAATTTAGACATTGTTCAAATTGAATTAAACCCCCTCATGGTTTATTAAAGAAACTAAAAATCTTGTTTATAACCGTACAGCCCTGTCCTGTATTACTTGGTATGTGGTTATATCTTGTTGACCTCAACCAGGATTCAGTTAATTATAGCTCATAATTATAGCTTGGAATCGTAAATCATAGGTAAAAAATGGACTTGCCCTGGGGTCACAATTTATCAGTCTTCTTCTTAGAAGCCTTTAAGGCCAGAGATGTGATGTTTAAGCCCAGAGATGTAATGTTCGGTGTGTATGGTTTGTACATGTTAGCCAGTGGAGCGATACAGGGCCATCATGGACCTCTAGTTTTTAACTACTATGGGAAACTCCCCTCTTTTTGACCAACAAAGTCGGTAATGTGTGGATTGTTTGTTACATTTTAGGACAATCCATAATTTGATTTTCATTCCGTCACAGAGACACAAATTTTGGAAAACTGACATCCTATTCTTGATATGACATAGGTCCATCATGCAGCAAATACACATTTGTTTTGGGAATTTTCATGGGCGATTTTGGGGAAAATGGTAACTTTTTTGGATTGGGTATCGGCCCATTTTACGGACTCCTTCAAGGAAGGGAAAAGGATTATCCTTGGCTGATCTTTGTCATTTATCATCAGGATTGAGCTGCAAATTCATATTTTAGCATGTTATTCTTGGATCATCCATTTTATGACCTAGTTGCAAACTGTTAAAACCTTAAAGTGATTTTCAGCATCATACTTACAGGTGTTGCCTATGTAGATTAAGATCAGACTGTAAAATATGTGCTGTCTGTTCTTTGATCTACACTCTCCGCATTGCAGAGATATTCTTGACTATGGCAACCTTGACACTTTCTCTTTATATTATGGTCTTTACTCTAGAATGGAAGTAGGTTTATTCGAAGCTGAGTCTAGGAGTTAAAGGCCCAACTGTGGCCAAAAGTAAACAATGCAGGTGTTAAAATGCATTTAGATTTAAATCCTACCTTTTAAATGTATGGAAAATGTTGTGAAGATGACAATCTGTTTCTGTGTGATCCGTTTAACTGTTACATGTATTTGCCGGCAAAAAATGAAACTTTAAAACAGGTAAAAAGTAAACAAAAGATACAGCAACCTGGTAACATTGCAGGCGTTTTTCACTACTTCCCAGTCCCAGTAAAGTCCAAAAGTAAACAATGTGATGTTAAAATGCAGTTAAATTTCAATCATACCATTTAAAGTATGTAAATTAATATGATGTTGACACTGTTAATGTGTGATTGGTCAAAGTTCCATTTGTTGGCAGAAGAATTAATTTTAAAACTAGAACAAAACCTATATTTTGTTTACATAAATAAGCATGACGTAGATACACCACATGATACCTTGAAGCTAAGGTAAACGAAAAAACAATATGGAGGACTGTGCGAGATTCAAATTCAACAGAAAACCAATTTTTTAACTCAATCTGCAGAAGAGTGACACAAAAAGAACAAACAGGCATCTGTTTTAGGATTTGTTTCATTTGTTTTGAACAAAAAGCCCTCTGAAAATATACAGAATGAGTGAAAGGCCTGAAAACAGATGTGGATTTCAGTTCTCATTCTTGAATTGGTAAGTCGCCTTTATGTTTATCTTTTGATTTATTGTGTTCAAAACAGATTTATCGCTATACCTGTATTGATTTCCCCATTTACTGTTGGAGCATGACATGGAAGCACTTTTTGATTCATGAATATGGGCTAGTAAGATGACAGTGATCTTTCATTTTTATGCAGAATTCAGCACCCAGTTGACCCATTTTCTGCAATGGAGAGGCTACAAGTTTGCATTATGATTATGATTGACAATTGGACATGAGCTAAGAGTTTCGATAAACACTAAATTATGCAATGGATTAATTAATGTTAGTTTTTTTCTCCTCTGAAATTCTCAGAAAGAGACATGAATGGTTTTACAGTGGAAAACATAGGTAAAAATATATGAAATAGCAATAAAAAGAAAGTATGTTCCCTTAAACATCTAACCTTGTTTAATGATTTCTTCACATCCAAAAAGAGGCACTTGTTATCAGTGTTTCAGTTTGACATTAACATTAATCCTTGGTGCATGAAGAATGCTGAATGTGTAGGTACAATAATCAGAGTGCATAAAACAGGCAGTTTATTCTTGGATTCAATCCATCTGCTACTTAAATTAAGCTCATTTACGGGTATTTCTTAAAGTACAATGTAGATTTGAATTATGAAACAGACTAAGTTCTGTTCTGTAGTGTTTTGGAAGTTCAGCTCAAAAGGCAACTTAAGTTAATTGAATCAACTTTTGACTTAGCCATATTTAGTGGATTAGCACATCTGCCATTTCAAAGGGTATGTCGGTAAACTGTTAACAGATAGGATGTGTGTTTGATTGCTGCTTTAATATCCACTTGACCACTCGTTGTCTTCAGTATACCATAAGATGAAACAAACAACCGTCAATGATATTAACAAGTCTGTTATTTGACAGCACGCTTTATGCATTTTAAAATCATCAGGCAACCATTTTCCCTAACTTGAAATTGAAACTTCTTAGACTTACACCTCTCTGTTGAATGAGACAATCTATAAATTTTTCAAAATGCTTGTAATTTAGTGGAATTTATTACCGAATATGATGTTGAGACAACCTAAGAAGCCTTATGAAAATATGAAGCACCTTTAATTCCATTATTCTTAGGCAAAACTGAGATTTATTGGGTGTTTCATTCTTTCTCATTGAAGTTCAAAACTTTGCTGAAACAGGTGTTACATTGTTCGTGGCCCCTGAAATTCACACTTTTTGTACATATCCTTATGTAAATTAGTTCAAGTATCCATAAATTTCCTACCGAGGATTCATCATTGACATAAAAATGTGAAAAGGAATATCCTTCTGGAATTTTATAGAGAGAAACAGTCATGACAGTACAATTTAAGTAGCCTGTATGCTATACTGTACACGTATAAATGTATTGTCTGCATTTGTTTGGGAGCCCTTAGCGAATGTAACCAAGGAAGTTGGTTTATTTTATTGCCATGGATCCATGTATACAATTGAAATACTGTTGAAAATAGATTTATTGTATTGGACCATATCAATCAAATACATTTACTTGTTTCTGTTTCTCTTCCTACTTAAGGTGCTCTGTGGTAGAAAGTTGTATGTGAACACTTGGACTTACTGTACAAAAACAAATTGTCATCTTCACAACAATTCAGTGCTATAGTTTAACAGCAGTTTCAACATTATTTCAGTTATATTGCAGTATCCATTGCACCTATCCTTTTCAAGCCACAGGGTACTTTCACACATAAACATAGTTGAAAGAATGTACACCAGTGAAAGGGGTTGACACCTCTCCCTTTGACTATCATCAATCGTCTGAAAGAAATATGCAGAGCTGTGAAATGTATATGCGACCAGTATGGAACTGACCGAGCTACTGGGCTTGGTCTGGCTTTAACACAAATGCAAATTTGTATGGGATATGATTAGAAAAAGGGGCAAATCAAGTTCATGAAATCAAATATGGCCTTGTCAGTAAAAACAAGGTGTCACTGTTGGGACCAAGGTAGCAAACATTCACTATCATCTAAAGCAATTCTAATTGAGTGCTACAAGAAGAACAACAAGAGTGATTGTAATCTATCTTGTGTGACCTATTTGTTTTACCGAGATTGATCAAAACTAAACCTTGTGACCATTATAATTTAGAAACAGAATTGCTAACAAGATTTTCATTGTGCCATAGTGGTTATGGTTACATTTGTCTGAACTCTTTATCAAACAACAAAAATTTTAGACTTTGCCAAATTCAAAGTACTTGCAGGAGACAAATCATATGTGATTCAGGTGGGGACATTTGTCTTTGAAAGTGTAGAAAACACTGTGGAAAAAGGAAATGCTGGTTATTAGTGGTTTCCCCTTCTAAAGATCAAATTAACTTGGAGGACTTAAGACAGTGTCACTAGTAAAAAGACGGAAAAACACCCAATGGTGTTTTCCGGCATATTTAGGTGGTTTAGGCGAGTAAAAGGCAATATCCTGCTCCCATGTCCCTAATGACCAGATAACCCTAACCAAGAGAAACCCCTCCACCTGTATGGTTTGCCTTTTTTCTGAATCTTCTTGGGCTACGTGAGGATTTTTCGGTGATAAAAATGGTAAAGGATGAGGTAGTATCAATGGTATTTTTCGGTGAGTATAGGTTGATAACTTCTTTCCCCAATACCCCTATTTAACATGTAACCCTACCCTTTTGAACCCCCCCCCCCCTTTTCGATATGTATTTTGCTATAGTTTAGTTGTTTTACAATGTTTTTTGGCATTTTCCTGCTTTTTCCAGTCTTTCTAGTAACCGCTTCAGATGGTTATCCATTGATGTCTTGTCGAATGTTCTAAGGAATTTCAAAATTATTGTTGATGGTCTTTTTGATTGATTAATTGTTGTCACAAACCAAATAATTAACTTTAATTACATATTGTTGTGACAAACCAAATAATGCCTGTAATTACATTTGCTTGCTGTTAACGACTTAATGATACCAGTCAACATCATCAATCAAAAGGTGTGAAAATCGAAAATCAAGGTTGGCCATGGGTTTTCATGCTTTCGCAAGTTTGCAAGCAGATTAATTATATATTGTTGGCTTTCCACGATTGTACATTTATCACAATACAGAAATCAAGTCTAAATTCAGTTATACGCTTTATTTTTTCCATCTTTTTCCCTCCAACCACATGCTTCTGGTCACAGGCAAAACAAAAAAAAGGCTAACCCTCAAACTACCAAAGTTAATCAAACAAACATGTTCCAGTTGTTGGGGAATCTCCAGGGTACAATGTACAGCCAGTATGCAGAATTTCCCAAATTTTGCAAGTCATACACCTGGATATTACCCTACAACAAACAGTCATATCAATCTTAAAACCAATCTAAAGGTAAGGCAGTGAATTGAGATGTTGGTCTACAGATGCACATACACATACATACCATGCAAGGCTGGCCAAACCATGGACAACAGTCATACAACACATATAAAGACCAACATATCAATACAACAATATTGAGATTACTTGCATGTCCCAAACAACAAACACCACAGAAGTGAAAGTAGTCTGTGACATACAAACAATTTTCATGCGGAGCAAACTCAACCTGGCAACTGAAGAAAACAGCTTCATTAGAACTATGAACAAGAATACATGTAAATATATGGGACTACCAATAAGTATGTACAGTACAGCAATCAAGTGAAGAAAGGTATTGCAGTGCATGACAACGTAAGAATGTAAATGCATGTTTGTCTACATCCATATACCTTCTCTGTGCTGTACCACACAACCTGAATATTCTATTAACCCTATACTCCACAGACCAGTAGCCTTATCAGCCCTGTTATCTCAATACAGCCACAAGATTATTGATCACTGATAACCAATACACCCAAGTCCAATAAGTGTACACTGTCCTGATACCAGATTATTGGAAAATGACAGATTTATCAGAAAATTCATACATGTGTTTTTTAAATCAAAATTAGTGTAATAAGATTTGTTTTAATGGTTTTATGATCTATAAAAAGTTTTTTGGCAATTGAATGTTCTTTTTTATGGTCTAATTTTTACTTTTGTGTGATTTATAGTTTTTGAGAAAGGAAAGTTTAAACTTAGAATGTCTAGATTTTTATTGAAAATTTATAATAACATGATTGTTATAAATAACCAATAAAGGCTTTTATAAGTTAATTTGATATAAAGATATATATGGGGCATTTTTTTAGATAATAAATTTTCAACAATTGGTGAAAATGTGTTTGTATGTACATATAGGGGTAGAAAAATGAGGATGGAAAAAATATAAGAAACAAAACCCTTTCATTTCTTCATTTGCTTTAACCCTACACCACACAATCACAACCCTGGGGATGAGGCTTTCTGAAAATATTGTGGGAAAAGGAAAAAATGTTGGAATCCAGCATTTTTTCCTTTTCCACAATGTTTTCTAGCCTTTCTATAACAAGTTTCACTTTTTTAGTCACATTAATTTTGTCGTCTGAAAATGCTTTCAAATTGGACGGGTCTGATTTTTTTTGTTAGGTAAAGAGTTATATCATTTATTTTATTTCATAATAATAATAAAAATAAATATAATAATACTGTTTCGTCCTTGCCAAGGGACTCGTCAGGTGGCTTTTGGCTACCACGACAGTTTTTTTTTTTTTCTCCACTAAATTTTGTCCAAAACACTAAAGTCAATCACACTTGATTTAAGTCCAAAATTACACATCTTTTGAGTCCAAAATAATACATCTGTTTTATATCCAAAAAGTTTTCGAATTTGAATTTTTTCAAAGGTCCCCAAAAAAAAATCACTTTTTTTTCCTCATCAGCTCACTGGTTCAACAAGTTGTGGTAGCGGGCATGACAACCGTCCTTGCATAAGTGGACATTACATATACTGCACCCGTAACTTGTGTCACGTCGCTGGTTTAGATGACGCTTGTGGTATTTGCAACTCGTCCTCTTCCCAGGTAGCCTAACATTGATATGGCCAGCTATATTTTCTTCTTGGACAAGGGGGTCTCGAACTTCGTCTCCTACTCTTCTCTTTCTCTTACAAAAGCCTCCAATCAAATTTTGAATGAGCTCCCGCCTGAAGTCGAGCTGATTGAATCTCTTCTTCTTCGTCACCCTACTTGAGACCTCCTTGTATATTATATAGGCGTTGACAATGGCACAATTCAAGGAAAACCAGAAAATGTACCGCCACCATTTCTTGGAGTTTCTGCCGACACTGTACTTCGCCCGGTGCTGGTCGTGCAGATCTACACCACCCATAAATTTATTATAGGCAAACACTGTATGGGGTTGATTTAGATGGATCCTTTCTCTTCCAACTCTCCTATGGGCCTCTCGGATATCTGTCGGAGAACTCAGAGTGGAAAGGTGGTGGACCAATCGTTTGTCTTTCCATACAGTGGCTGTCAGGTTGGTGTCTCTAAACTGTAGGGTCTTGGATTGTCCCCTGTTGACCAGATCTCTTGGCTTTTTCAGGTCCTTTGGGAATCCCTGGCGATTTACTCTTACTGTGCCACAGGCGTAGAGGCCAAAGTCCAAAAGTGTCTGTAGAAGAGGCATGCTGGTGAAGAAATTGTCAAAAAAAATCCATCGAAATGTGTTCCGGATCTGTTCTGTCATTTTCATCACCACGTTGTATCCAAGTCCGTGTTCTGTCCTGTTGTCTTGGCGCCCAAGGTAAACATCAAACTTAGATAAATACGATGAGTTGGCGTCACAGAGCATCCAGACTTTCACTCCCCGCTTGATAGGCTTTGCTGGCATATACTGTCGGAAAGCTAATCGTCCACAGTACCTGATCATTGCCTCATCTACAGACACTTCACGGGAAAGGGTGTATCCTCGTCTGAAGGCCTCCGACACCATATCCAGGACTTCCCTTATTTTATACAGGCGGTCATAATTAGGGTCACCACGTTGCGGTTCGGCTGCTCTGTCTGATGCATGGAAATACTGGGTTATCTTGTGGTATCTGTTGCACGTCATCACTTGCTGTACTCCAGTATTTCCAAACAAGGGATCAGATGACCAAAACATGTCTGCCTCAGGTAGCTGGTTTATTCCCATCAAAATATTAATGCCAAGGAAGGCTCTCATCTCGGGTTCTGTGACGTCATCCCAGTTAGAATCTACAGCACCGCGGTTGAGCTGACTCCAAAAGGCATAGCTGTTAGTATGTTCCACCAGATTTCGAACAAGTTGGATTGGAAACATAAGCCAGAAGTAATCCATAGGTGCTGCCGTTTCCCTGTTGAAGTCGTCGGGTAGGTTTGGTCCTGGGTGCTCAACAAATTCATCGAACTGTGAAAGAAAGAACGAAAATTAAAATATTGTACCCAAGGGGGTTCCAGAGCTCCAGATAAGTGTGGGTGATGGCATTTCAAAGGCAAAATATAAAAAAAATAATTTCAACTCCAATGTTGTGGGTACTCATTGGAATAGTGTCATCGAGACATTTCTAATAAGTTATCACAACAATGGTTTATGATGAGAACTGATGAAATCATCACCCCCACCCCATCAGGAGCTCTAAAATGAGCTTCAAAACTTTCATGGGAAAAGCAGCCACTAGATCTACTTATACCAAGCATAGGCTTCCTTTTTCCATGGTGTTCTATAGTCCAGGATTTTCAAATTTTCCTTTTCTGTAAATAATACTTTTCTTTTTTTCAAGAAAAGCAGCAAATACTTATAACAAGCAGTGGCTACTTTTTCCTAAAAGTTCTGTGGTACTCTGTATTTATTTCATTGCGTAAATTGCATAGATATATAGAGTCTATATATTGATGAGTTAGTGCAAAACTATTGTAAGTGCAAATGCAATACAGACTGCAATGTATATGCATCTACAATAGTTTTGCATGAACCCATCTGTAGACTTAGGAGTTTTCATCAATCAATAAAGTTTACAACTGAAAATTTGTTACTTTTATTTCAAACCCTTCATTAATTTTGTTTAAATTTCATTTCATCCAACATTTTATCAGATATAGCTCTATATAGATCTATATATATATATATATATTTTTTTTTTTTTTTTTTCAAAGTAAAAAAAAACTCTTTCTTTTCATTTTGTTCGTTTTTCTTTATTGTCTTCATGTTTATCCAACAGTTTTTATTCATCATCATTATTTCAATTTCCAAAATCAAGCTAAAGGGCGAGTTTCTTTTTCGTCTGTGTTCAAACAAATAATGGATTTTGAATGTGAAAACACGAAAACGCACCATCAAATTTGTAAAGTTTTGAGACCAGCCGTCAGCCCGAACTGGCCCATCATCATCATCATCAGACTCAGAATCCGACTCATGCTCATGTGGCACCTCAATATCAGACTCGCCAAAACCAGAAAAATCAGACTCGTCGCCAGAGTCACTATCAAAAATGTGTGCCATATTAAAAATTTTAAAAATGAAAGTAGAATAATGAAGTTTGTCTGCAATGTAAATCGCAAGGCGTTCTCACACGAACTGATTTGTTTGTAGGGAAAAGAAGCAATCGAGGGCTTAATTAGAAGAAATTTGATTGGATAATCAAAACAGCTAATCATTACATTAATTACAATATTATAAATTGGTGCTCTACCAATCAAGAACGAGTCAATTCTTACAGTAGTGTCCTGTAATTACGTAATACATTGATAAGGCACGGCCGATCAGACAATTAAAGTCCACTAATAAAACATTAATTAGAAACCGCCACCCCGATCAATCAATTAAAGAAAGCTTATAAAAACACTTACCATCCAAGACTGTTAATCCAAGATCAGCTCAAAGAAGCCGGCAACAGTTACTGGCACGCGTTTCTGCATCTATACCGAACATCTGTTTCGCATAGCAACAACAATCCGAACATACACAATCGCACGTCACACAGAGCTAATTACATATGCATGACCTTACGGTTTGAGTAATTTAATTGGTTGTATTTTTTCAGTGCTGGAAAAGTATTCCGATTATTTTGAAAAAAATGTTCACTGGACTAGATTTTTTTTATAACCTATAAGCACATAATCCCGACATTTAACGACCAGGAGAAAGAACCATTTTGAGACTGTGAGACAAGGACAAAATGCTGGAACCCATGTTTCTTTTTCTTGCCGAAATAAATTTAAATTTTGTATTCACATTCATTTAGTCGTCTGCAAATACTTTCAAATTTGATCAGTCTAAAATTTTTTTATGTTGTTTACAGTTGGGGGGAAAAATCAAACTAAAGTTGTGTTCCAAACGATTGGTTTACCCACTGCGGACACAGATCAGACAGCATGGCTGTGCACATAAAAAAAACTGTCTGCCTATGACAAAGGTGGGAAAAAAGTTGTGCAGTGTTTGGTTTAGCGGCAAACAGGCCGGGCCATTCCAGGAAAATATGGTGATGAAAAGACAATTAGGCCTATATGTTAGTAACCAGCATTCCCCTTTTCCTACGATGTTCCGTGAATCCCATCAAAATCCAGTGTCATCATTTCAAAACTTCTTCAATGCCAATGCTTTTCGATTTCGAATGGTCTGAAATTTTGACTGGGGAGTTACCATACAAACCCGACTTCAAACGACACTGAGAAAGAAAGCTTATGGAAACATTGTTGGAAGAGGAGAAAAGCAGCATTTTATCCATTTCCCACAATATTTTATTCTCTACGAAAGTCACAATTGAAAGTTCGGAGTAACATTTGTCGTCTGCAAGTGCTTTGAATCTGGACTAATCTAAAATTTTGTTGTTTTGTAGAGTCAAAATCATTTCATGGGGGATTTTATCGACAGGCATTTTCTTAAAATTAAAAATTGATCTTTATATTTCTCTGGGAAAAGGTGAATTACCCATATAGATCCATGTGTCTTGATAACCCGGTAAAATTCACACGAAAACGAAATTCAGTGTCCGAATGTTTACTCACATGCATGTAAATGACTTTACACAAACACAATCTATCTTAGAGGATGATGCAATTTCGAAAACTACGGACTTGACAAGTTGACACAGAATTTTGGACTTGATCAAGCAGGCGACAAAATAAAAATTACGTATTTAGGAGATCGATTTAAATTCGGCATGTCATATAGACTAGCCCCGTTTGCATTAATGGGCTAGGCCAAATTTATATATTATCGCACTAATAACAGGAACATTTCTCGAGCGGACTAAGATCAGCCCTCGTGAATTGTATCTTTGATCTCTAGACCTCACTTTTTTTGCTGTCTTTCTCTCGAGAACAGTATATAAATCTAAAACCACAATGCAACATAAATCTTGGTAACACTTCAATCTTCACCTTTTGTTTAATGCATACAAGCCCATTTCATAAGACTTTCTCAGCTCTGACTTGTTCAAGAAGTAGATCGATCTATATTCAACATGCCATATAGACTAGTCCCGTCTGCAGTAATGGGCTAACCCAAATTTATAGATTAGCCCGATAATAACAGGATTGCTAATCACGATCCCAGCATCCAAAGCGCAGTATTTTTCCACTGTAAGCGTGTACACACGGCGAAAAAGGTCAATGGGATTTATATGGAATACCTTTACGTACAAAACTTGAATTTACGGTACAAAGTCAAGAAGTAAGCCCATGATTTTTTTTAGTCATTATTTTAGATATATATTATACTTCTCGAAAATGCGTTTGTTAAACTTCTTACACTTAAAAATGAGGTTGTATTTAGTATTTAAAGTTGATTGCGTTAAAACGCGTATCTATGGAGTAAGCGGTCGATGCGTTAAACTGCGTATTTATGGAGTAGAGGAGGTAAACCTGTGGTGTGATAAAACGCGTATCTGTGGAGTAGTGGATAGATGCGTTAAAACGCGTATCTGTGGAGTATAGGGTTAACTGAATCCAGCATCTCATCTAACACTCTAACTTCAAATGCTCAGAAAACATACTGAGTTTTTAATTAGTCTGGATGAAAGATGAATGCTAAATGTTCCTTCAATATGAACATGGATAGTGGAGAGACAACTCGAAATACTCTCCAGTGTACACATTCTAAAACACTGCTTCAGTAAGTAATATGACTTTTGTATGGATGAACTGTTCCAGTCATACCAGAAATGCAGCCAAAAAAGTAGTGACAAGAAAAAGAATACTTACTGTGATAAGGGAAACAACTCGATAAACATTTAAGTACTAAGTGTTACCAAGAGTTGCTGCCCCTACTATGTTCTGAAATAACATCCTCAACATATGGTTTTGTCACATGTGAAACGGAACAAGGATTGTCACTTGCAAAGTGTCATTTACAGGCGTAAATCCTCTGGAAATGGCAATGCATCCTATTCCATATTGTGGTTTCATCTGAGGCAAATCAGTAAAGATAATTGTGCATTATTCAAGACAGTGTACCTCACTGCTCAAATCATTTGTATACAATACTCTAATATGGCAATTTAATTCTTCAAATTCTTATGCAGTCATAAAATAGGCATTTAGTTTTGAAAATGTAAAGGAAACAGAGAGGAACATTTTTACAGTTTTGTTGCTGTCAGCAAATTGATGTCAACTGTCAGAAGGCCTCAATGTATATTTACAGAATTAATACTGCAACATACGAACGAAACATTGTGACAGATAACCCATTACATGTGAAATGTTTATGACAAGTATCAATAGTGTCAAACATACCGCATAACAAACCCTTTATGCCTAACAGTTCATCCAAATGCATGTAATACAGTATGATTGGTAATGTATCATTTACGTGTATCACTAGTAACAGTTTGCCACACACTCACAAAAAAATACATAGGAATTGACTTGTAAAAAACAAAATGGCTAGTGCTTAAGCACTAGTTACACGGAGCATGAATCCTCAATAACAGGAGGGGTTCTAGTAGCTACATTTTTCTTAACTTTCTGATTAAGACTAGGCTCATCCATCCAGATTGCATTTTGGGCTGGCTCTTCAACCACATGTACCAAATACTGTAATCCATCTGGCGTGTGACTTTGAGCGAAAACAAGTGTCAAGTGTACCATGTGATCACCAAGTACTGACCTCACCACAAAAGGTCCTTGGTAATGACTTTTGAGCTTCTTGGCTGATCCTGATGATTCATCTGTCAAATATACATAATCACCTGAGATAAGACTAGCTGTTTGATGTTACAGTTTTTACGAGCAAGCATTTTTGCAGAGTAATTGGTGGTATTAATTTTCAAATTTTCTCTTATCATGTCAAGCTGTTAGCGTTTCACTAGTAGGTAAGCAGTATAATCTTTAGGAACACTATGCAAGTCATTGGGAATAGGGCAGAGTGGGAATTTAGGTCTCATAGAGTATCTCAAAAGGTGAGCTTTTGGTACTTGAATTCACTGCATTATTGATGCTAAAAACAATTGCACTTACAATGGAGTCCCAAGTATTACACTGTGAGGTAAGATATGGGGTAAGCTTTTCTGCCAAAGTATGATGAATCTGTTCACAAGAACCTAAGTAGTGATGTACAAAACTTGAGATAAATCATCACATAACTGGCATTTGACATTAAATGTTTTCTGTGCAGACCTGGGATTTAGTACACAGTTCTTAGCGCTATGTCCCTTTTGGTCACAAAGCTGGCAAATCACATCAGGATTCTTGCCTCTTTGACCAGTCCATTGACAATTAGGTTTAATGTGACCGCTGCCCTGACATTTGTAACAAAATCTAACTTACCTTTGCCAATGGGTGTTCTGAGGCTGGTTAGGCACTTGAGGTTGTTCTGGTTTTGTAGCTGCCGCAACAAATGTGTCAGCTGAATGGTATCCATGCACTTCTCCTGTTTTTGCCATATGGAGACATTCCCTAAGGTTTGTTGCTCTACTTGCTCAAGCAAAAAAGGCAAATTGGCCGGAAAGACCATTAGTGAAGCGTACAACCATTTCTCTCTTGGATTTGTTCAACCTCGTACCTTTTTCCTGAATTAAAGCATGGAATTCCTCAATAGTAAGGCCTGGCTGAAGAGTTAGGTTTTGGAAAGCTGAAACTTTATATCCATATTCGACCAAAAAAAATGCTTAATGGGAAGACCATGTTTCGTCAATGTGATTCAATGTGTTAAACCAAGCCAGAGCTGGCCCACGTAACTGTAATCTAAAGGCTGCAATTGCTGTCTGGGAGTTCAAATCCACATTCATCAACCTAACCTATTCTATTTATTTTTTGCATTTTCAAAGTGATTCAAGCCCTTGTTTGTGCCAAATAACCTGGCAAATTCTTACTGCAGATTGATGATAGCCATCACAAGGAAATCCATTTATAGCTCTACTGGCTGTAAGCCAGTAGAGCTTATGTCATGGCATGGTTTCCGTTGTCGGTCCATCTCTCTGTCCATCTGTCATTTTTTCTTGTTTACGCGATAAAGTCTGCATTTGTGGTTGGATTTTTGTAAAACTTGCAGAGTTTGTTTATGTCATCAATAATCTTTAGTCCTATTGATTTTTAAAAAAAAAATCTGACGATCAATGTGGGAAAAGTAGCCATTTAAAGTTCAAAATTTCAATTTTTTGTTTAAGCATTAAAGTCTGCAGTTGTGGTCAGATTTTCGTGAAACCTGCACTGTTTATTTATCTCATCAATAGCCTGGATCCTATTGACTTTGAAAAAAATCTGACAATCAGTTTTGGAAAAGTAGCTATTTAAAGATCAAAATTTTCTTTTCTTGTTTAAGTGATAAAGTCTGCATTTGTGGTCGGATTTTCATGAAAATTGCACAGTTGCTTTTTATCATCAACAGCTTGAACCCTATTGATTTTGAAAAAAAAATCGACAATCAGTATGGGAAAAGTAGCCATTTAAATTTGAAAATTGCAGGTTTAGTTTACACAATAACGTTGGCATTTGTGGTTGAATTTTTTCATGAAACTTGAACAGTTGCTTTATATACATGGATCCGTGGAGATAAGATAAACCGTCTCCATTGGTTACTGTTGCTATAGGCTCCCAAGCTTTCGCAGTTTACATGTATACAGTATAACGGAAAGACTAGTTACGCGGTGCCGTCATGACGGATTCGCTTGACAAAATTCCGGAAAATTTTGATTTATCATACTTGCATGCCGATGTTAAAGTCTCGGGAAGGAATTTAGAGAGAGGACTAAACTATCATACGCAAGGATATGTGCATGATGTGCGAATTTCAGAAGCTAGAGACGACGAAATACCTGTTTCTGCCAAGTGCTGGCGTTCGATAAGAAAGAATGAAACACCTCATAAACTTCAGTTTGGCGTAAAAAAATGGTGCAATCAAAGATGCTTTTTGCTCTTTTAAGGCTGGATAAGTTGTCTTTGAATTTTATTTGATAATTTCAGTGGAATATGAGTAATGCGATACATTTTATGCATTGTCTAAGTCAACAGAGACGGAAGGATTTTTAGTCTTCATAACTCTTAACCAAACAGTCTTAGGTTTTTACGACACTGACAAACAGTGTGTTTGGAAGCAAAATGGCGAAAGGGGTAAATGCTGGTTACGTGTATTTTCTCCTTTTCACAGAAGAACTTCCAGCCTATCAAAAAAGACACGTTACCCCAATATTTGAACCATATTTTATGATAATAGGTAACCGTCTGCAACTGCTTTTGGAGATGTCCAAAATTCTGTCGCTTGGCAGTTGTTCAGATTCGTTTTCGGGTTAAGGGAAAACCCGACGTTTTATGATTTTAATGTGCTGCCAATTAACAAATTTGTCGGTAGATGGTTGTTTGTTTAATCTTGATAAGGGGTGGTCGGGTGTGACAAGCAGGCACATCGGTTTACAGTTAGACACGCGACCTACTAAATAACAATTCGCTGGCAAACCGCCGACAAACCCTTTGAAATTAAGATTCGGTAATCCTATTAAGTCTCGCCAAATCAAAATTTGATTTAATTAATTTGTCTTTCCTTTAGTCGTAGTCCGTTTCACAATTTACATTAACATACTTAGAGAGGATAACAAGTAAACTTACATAGATCTATAAATTTTGCGGTTACACTTTCTGTGTCAAGATGAAATTTAAGTAGGAGACAGTGTAGACACACGGTCAAAATGCTTGTTCTCTGAAGTTTGATCTTTATGTAGACATTCAGCATTTTGTTTCTTCACTAACTGCGACATAAGATCCAACCAGAACTTAGTAATTTGATGATGAATAGTTTGTGCAGAGGTTATTAAACCGCATTAGATATGAATATACTTCATTGAAACCCATTACCAAAAAATCCTGTATTTTAGCGACATGAGAATAAAGATTTTCGAATCCAGTGTGGGAACGTAAGAAAACTTTGATAGCCTGCATTCCTCCTTTTTACACAATATTTTCTACCCTTTCAAAAAAAAAATAAAAAAGATCCCTTCAACTGAGTCAGATGAAAGAAATCAACAACACCTTTTAATATTTGGGTTTGTTTAAATTTACTTTTTGTCTAAATTTAGATGTTGGTTAAATAATTAATTAATTAATTAATAAGTCTGTCATTAATTTCTTTTAACCCTTTCTCCACCACTCACCCCATGTATTAAACATATCTATATGCCTAGGTTTAACTAGCATGGATACGTTGTTTGAATAGCGTTGCTAAAACTCTCTTCACATTATACAATTTGTACAATTACTATACAATCTTTCTCTGCACAATTATATCGAGATGATGACTCCTAACCAGATGCTGCATTTAACCCTTTTCCATGCACATCTTTTAACCATTTTCTGAATTACGAGCCTTTTATAGACAAAAAAAATCTGAACTACCGAATGTCTCACACGTAAACTGTCATTTGTTTGTGAGCCAAAATGGCGGATAGTAACGCGAAGCATCGGGCAGAAAAAATGCGACGACCTGATTGGTCAAATATCGATTTCCACGGATCCATGCATTATCAATAGCTTGAACCCAATTAATTTAAAAATAAGATGACAATCAGTATGGGAAAAGAAGCCATTTAAAGTTGAAAATTTACATTTCTTGTTTACACAATTCAGTCACAATTTTGATTCAGTCTTTGAAACTTGCAAAGATTATTTGTATCGTCAAGGGATTGAACTCTGTTAAGAATGAAGAAAATCTAGCAATTAATTTAGGAAAAGCAGCCATTTGATGACTTAGTATTGTTTACTCAATACAGTCCACGTTATAAGTCACATGTCTTTGAAACTTGCAGGGATTGTTAAAAGCAATGAGTAATGAATTCCTATCAAATTTGGCTGGATTTCAAACAATTGGTTTTGAGAAATTGTACTTCAGTTGTTTTTTTTTTTCCACTATTTGTTCAATTCACCATGCCTACTTGTGCTGTCTTAGTGGGTGCAAGCCCAGTTGCAACAACCCTTTCCCCCATTTCTTTGTGTGCATGCTTTTTTTTCCTTTTTGCATCATGAATTCATAATGTATGCTAGAAAAAATAGCAAAATCATGCCAGAGCGATTCAGGCCCTCAAGGGCCTCTAGTTCTCCTTTCCCTGAACATGGTTTTAACCCTTTACCACACAATCCCAACTTTTAACAACCCTGTGAAAGAGGCCTTTTGAAAACATTGTGGGAAAAGGAGAAAATGCTGGTTACCAGCATTTTCTCCTTTTCCCACAATGTTTTCTACCCTTTCCAAAACAAATTTCAATTTTTTAGTCTCATTCATTTTGTTGTCTGCAAATACTTTCAATTTGAACCAGTTTGAAATTTTGTCGTTTGGTAATGAATTAACTTAATTTTGCTTAGGAATAATCTGTAAGAAATACTGATTAAACAGAATCTTAAAGCATTGATAGGTGCAATGGCCAGTGTGATATACAAGTAGCTTAAATAATGTTGTTAAACGCTGAAAAACCTTATAAGAATGCAAGTTTGAGAACAGATTAATCTGTAGAATTTATCTTATTAATCATCTTATGAAACGTTATACAGAGAGGCAAACATAGACCCCACCTTGATAATGAAAGGTGGGAAGGAAACATTTTGCCTCAATGGTTAAGATTCAAGAGAACATGATTGTATATAACTGAACTATTACAAGTCTAATTCTTTACCACTTGTTCACAAAATTTTAACAACCCTGCAAAAGAAGCCTTCTGAAA
Organism: Tridacna gigas; assembly: GCA_945859785.2. Taxonomy (NCBI): domain Eukaryota; kingdom Metazoa; phylum Mollusca; class Bivalvia; order Cardiida; family Cardiidae; genus Tridacna; species Tridacna gigas. The sequence goes on along the minus strand of OX244043.2, from coordinate 25,332,878 downwards.
ACATTGCGAGAAACGGAGGAATGGTGGTGATCAGCATTTCCTGTATTCCTTTAATGTGTTCTACCCTATCAGAGACTACTTCCATCATTTGAGCCACATTTAACTCTTTACTGCATAATCCTGAGTTTTAATGACCCCGAGGAATAGGCCATTTGAAAACATTGTGGGAATAGGAGAAAAAGCTCGTAACCAGCATTTTCCTTTCCCCGAAATGTTTTCCGTGCTATCAAAACAAATTTTGTCATCTGAGCCATGTTTAAATTGTCATCTGCAAATGCTTTGAATTTGGACAAGTCCGAAATTTTGTCGTTTGGTAAAGAGTTAATTAGCGTCTTCAAATGCTCTCAGTTTTGACAAGTCTACATTTTTGTCTTGTGGTGAAGAGTTAAACTAAAAATAAGATTTTTCTTTCAATATACTGAATTGATACTTTTTATACGCCCGTCGAAGACGGGACGTATTATGGGATCACCCATGGTGGGCGGGCGGGCGGGTGGGCGGGCGGGCGGCGTCCAGTTCTTTGTCCGGAGCATATCTCCAAAACTATACTACCTACGGTTATGAAATTTCATGTGTGGATAGATCTCATCAAGGGGGAGTGCAGTGCACAGGAATCATAACTCTTGCTTCCTTAATTTTTGAGTTATTGCCCTTTGTTGTTTTTCATACTTGAATTTTGTCTGGTGAATATCTCCAATACTATACTACCTAGGGTTATGAAATTTCATGAGTGGATAGATCTCATCAAGGGGCAGTGCAGTGCACAGGAATCATAACTCTTGCTTCCTTAATTTTTGAGTTATTGCCCTTTCTTGTTTTTCATACTTGAATTTTGTCCGGTGAATATCTCCAATACTATACTACCTAGGGTTATGAAATTTCATGAGTGGATAGATCTCATCAAGGGGCAGTGCAGTGCACAGGAATCATAACTCTTGCTTCCTTAATTTTTGAGTTATTGCCCTTTGTTGTTTTTCATACTTGAATTTTGTCCGGAGCATATCTCCAAAACTATACTACCTATGGTTATGAAATTTCATGCATGGATAGATCTCATCAAGGGGGAGTGCAGTGCACAGGAATTATAACTCTTGCTTCCCTAATTTTTCAGTTATTGCCCTTTCTTGTTTTTCATACTTGAATTTTGTCCGGTGAATATCTCCAATACTATACTACCTACGGTTATGAAATTTCATGTCTGCATACATCTCATCAAGGGGGAGTGCAGTGCACAGGAATCATAACTCTTGCTTCCTCAATTTTTCAGTTATTGCCCTTTCTTCTTTTTCATACTTGCATTTTCTCCGGTGAATATCTCCAAAACTATACTACCTAGGGTTATGAAATTTCATGCCTGCATACATCTCATTAAGGGGGAGTGCAGTGCACAGGAATCATAACTCTTCCTTCCTTAATTTTTGACTTATTTTCATACTTGAATTTTGTCTCGAGCATATCTCCAAAACTATACTACCTATGGCTATGAAATTTCATGCGTAGATAGATCTCATCAACTGGGAGTGCAGTGCACATGAACCATAACTCTTGCTTAATTTTTGACTTATTGCTCTTTCTTTATTTTGAAACTTTAATTTTGTCCAGTGCATATCTTCAGAACTATACTAGCTAAGGATATGAAATTTCATGCGTGGATACATTCCATCAACGGGAAGTGCTGTGCATATAAATTTCAACTCTTGCTTGCTTAATTTTTCAGTTATTGCCCTTTCTTGTTTTTTTTTCGAACTTGAATTTTGTATGATGCATATCTCTCAAACTATACTACCTCGGGTTATGAAATTTTAGGGCTGGATACATCTCATCAAGGGGTAGTGCAGTGCACATGAAATATAAATTGCTTATTTTTTATGCACCAGCATTTTCTTCTTTTCCCACAGTGTTTTCTACCCTTTCCAAACCAAATTTCAATTTTTGAGTTACATTTAGTTTGTAAACTGCAAATGATTTCAATTTGGACTAGTCCAAACTTTTGCTGTGTGGTAAAGAGTTAATAGTAATACAATAATAAACAAGAGTTCCGTCAACACAAATACACTGCCATTATCTTCAATCAACAGTAAAAAAAATATTCTGCACTACTATTTTTCTATACCTCCCCTTTATCATTATTATGCCCCAACGTTACAACTTGGGGTAAGACGGGCGTATCTTGCGACAATTTGCCGCTCTTGTTACTTATAGCATTTTTTTTGTAACCTCTGTTGAATATTACTTTAAAACATTTTCATTTAACTCTTTTTACACAGCAGAAAATATCCTGTGTTGACAGCCTAGATCAAGATCAGATTGCACCTAGTAAGAGGTCTGACCTTCAATATAAAATGCCCACCACCTGATGTCAAACTTGGGTCAAAATTCATCGGTAATTACTGACAGAAAAATGAGTTCCTTAACACCTTCATTACCTATAAAGATCAAGATCAGATTGCACATAAAGTCTGATCTTCGTTATAAAACATCCACCATGTGTTTAACTAGTTTTACATGGCTCATATTACAAACTTCTATACCCAATGTACGCATTCGATTTTGTATGCTCCAAATATGTTATTGGTTGAAATTGTAATGGGTAGATAGCATTATTGGCTGATGCCATACAAAGTCGGGATGACTCTTGACAAAAAGAAACAAGGAATATATCTACACTTTCATAGTCAAAATGAAGATTGCACAGCTCTGGTTTACCAATCAAATGCATACTAATAACTTAAAATACGAGGAGCACAGGCAATTTTAGGAAAATTTAAAACTTAACTTAGGTTTGGCAGCAACTTTTACGGAGAGAAAGCACATCGTCTGTGTAATATGTAATATGGTGTATAACAATAGGACACCAGAATGATTCCAAATAGTGTGTGGCAACATGTCATTATGGAGAATTTATAACAGATTTAGGCTTTCTTGTATGGTTCTGTGACATGACATGATGTTGCAATGAAAGCCTCTATCCCATTGGTGACAAAATAAGAGTACATCTAGCTGATTCTTGCCTTTATTCCAACTTTCTTCAAGCAGAAAAATCTCTAATTTTGGACTTTACTGGGGCTTAACCTAAATATGAAATTCACTGGCAGCTAATACTTGGACCAACAGTACAATAGCAGATTGTCATCTTCACTATAACCTCTATATTTTTCAGTGGCATAAATTTAACACTGGCATTGTTTACATTTGGCTGCAATTGGGTTTTTATTATTGCATAAAAAGTACATTTCCAGGCCAATGTAAGCATGTATTAACGTCAGAAAACTGGGCATTAAAGGTAGAAAACATGTATTAATTAGTAAATTAATGCGCCATTAATGCCCGTTTTTATACTTTCCATATCCTTGGTCCGAGCATACTTTGTAAACATTGTGCACTTAGCATTTATGCTTGTCACACATCCCCAGACAAAACTGTAGGAACTTGTACTGTATTAGATCCTTTTTATGGCTTGTCTTTGATGATTTTACACAGAATCTCAGTCTTACTGAGCAAAAAACCAATTGTGATGCCCTCTACATCCAACCCACCTTCTTAATGATTGTGGTCAGCAATTCCTTCACTTGATATATCCTTTATTCAGTTACAGAAATTTCTTGTCCGCTCATTTATCCTAATTGTAATCAATCCAAACCTGTGCAAGTTAATCCCACAAAAGTCCAATATGTATTATATATCAGTAGAAGTGAATTACAGCCAGAAATCAAAACATTTTGCATAGAGCTACGGCCCTTGACTACGCATAACAAAAATTTCATTGCCAAGTTCCGGTTTTTACCAGTATAGGTCCAGTACATTTCACGTCCACTCCTTTGCATTTCTATGGAAATATCGTTTGTTTTCATTGCAAATTATTGCTAGAATACATTTACTTTATGCAATAATAGTATTAATTCATGTTTTTTCAGTGGTTTACATTCTCATAGGCCTTAAATGCTTTAATGCCCTTGTGCTTCGCAACCGGGCATTTAAACCATTTTTTCAGGCCTCTGCAAATTTGAACCACCTCAAAAACATTAATAGTGATTGATTGGTTGATTGAATGGTGTTTTATGCCACTTTCAACAATACTTTAGTCATATCATTGCAACAGCTCACATATTCATGTATTTCCTGGGTTTCACCAGTACTGGGCTAGGGCTCTGAAGTGTCTTGCCCAAGGACACTCCAATGAAAAACCCAGTTGATCCAGTGAGGCTTATACCTGGGGCCTCCAAGTTATGAGTCCTACACTTTACCTTTGAGCCATACAGGACCCCCACGCGCACCCCCCGTCCCCCCCCCCCCAAAAAAAAAAAAAAAAAAAAAAAAACACACGAATAAACCCTGTATTATCTTACCAAACAAAATTGTGAATGGGGTAGCACCTTTAATGCTAGTGTAATGAAGACGATTGATTGATAGTGTCTTACATCACTTCCAACATTATTTCAGTTTATCTCAGCAGCAGCTCATATTTCAGCCATGCTCTATGAAAAGGGGGCTTAATGCATCTGCCAAAGTAACTCAGGTCAGCCTGCGCAGTCCTTTTCACTATTGGTAAATTTTTTATGTGTCAAAGGACCATTCAACCTCATGATTTAGTTGCTTGTTAATTCTTTACCAATGACAAAATTTTAGACTAGTCCAAATTCAAAGCATTTGCAGACGACAAATTAAATGATACTCAAATGATGGGATTTATACCAGAAAGGGAAGAAAACATTGCAGGAAAAGGAGAAAATGCTGGTTACCAGCATTTTCTCCTTCTCCCACAATGTTTTCAAAAGGCTCAAGTCTCAGGGTCGTTAAAAGTCTGGATTGTGTGGTGAAGGGTTAAATAAAGTGGCTATTATGGATTCATAATAATGTGATGGCTTTTTTGGTATCATGCATCACAGAGATGCATTAAGCCCCCTTTTCACAAAGCATGGCTGATATACATGTATTCATCAGCGTTTCTGTTTGCCGAAGATTTTATTGAGTTCATGGGACTTGGTGTCACTTGAGTATAGAGCTGGGTATTGCCAGAAAAATTGTATCAGTAGATATCACTAGTTATGGTGTGATACAATTCAGTATCACGATATTTTGTAGTGTTACATAGTACTTCATAATTATACTAATTAAGGTCATTTTCTCTCATTACCTGCAGATCATGTGTTTCAATGTAACTATGTGAGTGAACGTGAATACAAGTGAAATTTCTGGTGCAAGTGCTGTGCTAGTCAATTCATTACAAAATATGGATTTACCACTAGAAACTGGAAACTTCGATGAAACATGAACAGACAGCCTTGGTGAGTAGAACCAAGATTTTCTTTGAGCTAAAAGTTTCTCTTTGAGCAAAAGGTTCATGGAATTTGTTAATTAAAATAAAACTACTGGTGGTATTATAATATTTGAATTTTCATGTTTAAGATTCATTCATAATGGACAAAATCAGAAAGTTTTAGACAGATTGATCCAAAAACATAGTTGCTATGACTCCTTTCACAATGATCTTAATGGCTACCTGGAGCATGCCATGACATGAACGTTTTAGAAGCATGTTATTTACTGTTATGTCAGTGCTTTCTGTCAGATCATCTGCAATACTCTTTCATTGTTTTTAGCTCCACTGGCCGAGTCATGGCCCTGTGTCCATTGTGTGTCTGTCTGTGTGTGTGCATTGGTTAAATTTTATTACAAATATCTCTTTCTCTGAAACTGCTTATCAGATTTTAATGAAACTTAACAGAAATGATCCTCCCATTGCCCTCTTCGAAAATTCTTCAAAAAATTTGATTCCTATCAAAACTCTGGTTGCCATGGCAACAAAACTGAAAAATAATGAAAATCTTTAAAAATCTTCATGTCCGAAACCATAAGGCCTATGGTTATCGAATTTTGTTATCTAATGGACCTCACAAAAACTCTTCAAATTATAGCCCTGTGGTAAAAAATGTCCCCACCCTGGGGGTCACAAGTTTCACATAGATATATATAGTGAGAACTTTAAATATCTTCTTGTCCTAAACCATATGGCCTAGGGCTACCAAAATTTTGTGTGTAGCTTCATCTAATAGACCTCTACAAAAGTCTTCAAATTATAGCCCTAGGTCAAATTTGGCCCTGCCCCGAGCATCACAAGTTTTACTTAGGTTGATATAGGGAAAACTTTAAAATATCTTCTTGTCCTAAACCATATTGCCTAGGGCTATCAAATTTGGCATGTAGCATCATCTAGGAGACTGCTACAAAAACTCATCAACTTCTAGCCCCAGGGTCAAATTTGGCCCCACCCTGAGGGTCACAAGTTTTACTTAGGTTTATATAGGGAAAACTATAAATATATTCTTGTCCTAAACCATGTCGCCTTGGGCTACCAAATTTGGCATGTAGCTTCATCTAATAGACTTCTACAAAAACTCATCAACTCTTAGCCCTAGGGTCAAACTTGGCCCCACCTGTGAGGCCACAAGTTTTACATAGGCTTCTATGGTGGAAACTTTAAGTCTTCTAGTCCTAAACCATATGGCCTATATTTGGCATGTAGCTTTACTAATAAACCTTTACAAGAACTATTCATTCGATAGCTCCAAGGTCAAAATTGGCCCTGCCCAATGGGTCCAGTGGAGCGATACAGGGCCATCATGGTCCACTTGTTTAAATCTTGCATGCCACTTGAATACTGCATATTTTTTTCAATTGTGGCTTTTCCCCAGCTTCTTTAATAAATTAAACATTTCAGAAGGACTATACCCGAAGTTTACACCTAATTTTATGGCTGTGCAAGTTTCTACCACTTTCTAAACCACCATTTTTTTACCTTATTTTTCCTCTGATAGGTCACACAAAAAACTGTCAGACTAACTTTTTGTGTTAGTGACATCAGAAATTTCACACAAAATGTCAAATGGAGCCATCCATTAGGTTGATGTAATTTAAGGAGAATTGAATAAGACAATTTTGAAAAATGATCGTTTTTAAAAGCATGACAATAGTGATTTTAAGGCTTGCTCTGGGGCAACAAACCTTGCGCTTTTTAGGGTGAAAATAAATATTTGTAAAATAAAATCAGACTTGTGATTTTTTACCTGGAAACTGATATAAAATTAGGACTACAAGGGTGAAAAGTCTGAAAACAATGAAAACAAACGGACATCAAATAAAAAAGTTATGACATTTCCACGACATTTTTGCTCAGCCCTCGTACATATACAAGGATTTTCCTCGCTCAAATTTGGGGTAAAATATCAGCCCCAAAGAATTCCTAAAATTTATTTATCGAAACCACTACAACAATGTTATATATGGTAAGTTTATGGCTTACATGGCTCTGGAGCTATTCTTACCAATTTTTCAGTGGCTAATTTTAGAAAATAACAACCATTATGGAGTTCCTTTTAGAACGTAATATGAGCCATGCTCTGTGAAGAGGGACTTAATGCATCTGCAAAGAGTATTGACCCAGATCAGCCTACGTAGACTGCGAAAGCTGACCTGGGCTGAAACTTTTTGCTATTGGTCAATTTTTTGTGTGTGTAAGGACCATTCTACCTCATGACTAGTTTGGTTGTTAGAATAAGTGGATATTATGCATTCATAATCATGTGATGTCTTGCTTAGTATTGTGGATGGAGCGAGTGCATTAAGCCCCCTTTTGCAAGAGCATGACTCAGATGTATTCAACAAAAATTTGGTCTGCATTACCAATTGTTGAAAAGACTTCAGGGCCCTGCTTTAATTTACTTTTACTTGAGAAAACTAGAGAATCAAGTTGTTTTGTGACAGAACCTTCTGTATCTAAAGAGATCTTAAACCTTTACCACATGATCCCAAGTGTTGTCTACCCTGAGGAAAAAGCCTTTTAAGAACATTTTGGGAAACGGAGAAAATGCTTTCTACCCCAAATCCCATAATTTGAGACATATTTGTCACCTGCAAATGCTTTCAAATTTTACCAGTCTGGAATTATGTCTTTGGTAAAGAGTAAATGAGTCAAAGAGATGAGCTATTGGTATTATCCAGTGTTTTCTCCAGAGTGCGTTTTTTACTCCTACGGAAATGACGAATCTGACTGACAAACTTCACTGGTTCCAAAATGTAATCTCCGCTACTTAAATGTTGAGGACCAGTTGCATTGGTATTGGATTCAGAACCCAAATGCTGTACCAGTGCTGATAAATTGGGAACCGATTGCATCTCATTTCAAGCATTGAAGACACCTTGACCTTTTCTTGGCGTAAAAAGTGGTCAGCACCAAAGAAAAAGTAACTTTTGCACCAAACAGCCAACAAGCGGATCTCGATAGTAAATCTCACAAAAATCGAATGATGTCAAGATTGCCAAGTACTGATTCTTGACTTTTACATGGCCTCAAATGTCCTCCACATCAAACAACTGGCAACTTTTAATGGTGGTTTTTAATGAAGCCTGTGATTTTCATGTAAGTTGGCAACTTTTAATGGTGGTTTTTAATGAAGCCTGTGATTTTCATGTAAGTTTCAAATTTCCTTGATATTTGGTTATGTCAATGAAACAGAAACAAAAGAATATCAATAGCTTGTGTATTAATCATCTATTTGAAAATGACACAAAGAAATTCGACACCCCGCCCACCCCCCGTTTTGGCTTGAGAACCCCAAATTTCTGGATAAGGGGTCAAAATGATCTGCAAAATTTTACACCTGGAGAAAACACTGATTATCTCCTGAAAATCGGTAGATCTGTACTCAATAATGTCAACAGCTCACAAATGTTCCTTTTGTACCTATGTTTAGGCTATATTTAAGTTTTTCTGCATGTTGCAAATACCTTTGCCTTGGCAGAACACTGATTAACTTGGTACAAAACGACAAAATTTTAGACTAGTCCAAATTCAAAGCATTTGCAGTTCACAAAATAAATGTGTCTCAAAAACTGAATTATTTGTTTTTAAGGGGAGAAAAGATTGTGAAGAAAGTTTAAAATGCTGGTTACTAGCATTTTCTCTTTTTCCCACAGTGTTTTCAACAGGGTTTTTCCTCAGGGTTGTTAAAACTTGGGATTGTGTGGTAAAGGTACCAAACAACAAAATTTTAGACTGGTCCTAATTCAAAGTGTTTGTAGATGACAGCTTTGATATTCCTCACATGGTGAGTTTTGTCTTTGATAGGATATTAAACATTGTGGGAAAAGGAGAAAAAGCTGGTGACCAGTATTTTCTCCTTTTCCCACAATGTTTCCAAAAGTTCTCTTTCTCAGGGTCGTTAAAACTCCTGATTGTGTTGTAAAGGGCTGACTCTAAACCAAACAACAAAATCTTAGACTAGTCCAAATTCGAAGCATTTGCAGATTACAAAATAAATATGACTTAAAAATTGAAATTTGTTTTGGGAAGGGTAGAAAAAATTGTGCGAAAAGAAGACAATGCTGGTAACCAGCATTTTCTCCTTTTCCTACGATGTTTTCAAAAGCTTTTGCTTTCAAAGTAGTTAAAACTTGGGATTGTGTGGTAAAAACTTGAATTGTGTTCAGTATCAAGCTCCATTCTTTTTTCGCTGAATGATGAAACATATATAAGTTTTCCTTTTTGATATGATTATGTCATTATTTTCATGATTTAACCCTTTCCCAAATGACAAATTTTAGACTGGTCCAAATAGAAAGAGATTGCAGACGACAATTTTAAATTTGATAAAAATGGCAGAAAGGTCTCAAAAAGGGTAGAAAACACTGTGGGAAAAGGAGAAATTGCTCGTTACGAGCAATTTCTCCTTTTCCCCACAGTGTTTTCAAAAGACTTGTACTGCAGAAACGTGAAAACCAGGGCTTGTTTGGGAAAGGGTTAAATCTTTTACTGCCAATGTTACGGTGGATACCTTTTGCGGAGGGGATAGTTGAAAACTAGACTGCAGAAAAATGCCGTCTGATCTTTGATTTCCACCATCCGCTACCTGATTTTAATCTTCGACCAGAGTTGTCTCCAGTCATAACAAAAAAATACTTTAAGACTGGAGAAAAGTTGAAACCATTTAGTTGGCAGTGAAAGAGTTGAGCAGATTGGTGATGTTTTGTTCGAAAACCATGTTTGTTGAAAAAGATCCCTAGCCCTGACCCTTACCCTAACCCAGATGAATTTTGGCTCAATCTTCCACCCAGACAGAGCTTTTCATAAAATTAGGAATTTGACAATCTCTATTTCAAAACATACATGGATTTCGATGAAATATCTTTTCAACGAATTGTTGTGCAACGGATTTAAGCATCCCGTGCCAGCCCTGTGTAAAAATGGGCAGGAAAATCCTTTGTATAACATGTTTAGATAAAATCCATGATAATCTTAACCCTTATGCTGCTAAGCCTAGCCCAAGGACAGAATGTGCAGCCTGATCTTTGATCTACACTGTCAGATAAGGAGGTATTCCACCCCCCTCCCCAAGTAAGTTTGAAATGGCAATATTTGTGGTTTTTACCATTGACTAAGTTTCATTTTAGTCATTTAGCAGGATAAGGGTTAAATGCATGTAATTATATTTTCTATATTTTGACAGCTACTGTTCTATAAATTTCAGGAACATTTTTAAAAAAAAATTCATTTTGTAATGTGAAACAACCTGTTTAGACTGAGTTTAAGATACAGTGCATAACAAATATACTTTTTCAAGACATACTCAGGGTTTTTTTATGACCCCCAAATTTTCCAAATGAACCCTAAAATTTGTAAGTGAGCCTTCTTTGATTCATTGAAAGGCATCAAATGACCCCTACACGAGAAAGTCCAGGGATAACCCTGCATACTTCAACTATAATATAGGTTAACTTTTTACCAAATGACAAAATTTTATACTGGTCCATATTGAAAGCATTTGCAGACATAAATATGTAACTAAAATTGAAATGTATTATGGGAAGGGTAGAAAGTAAAATATTGTGGGAAATAGAGAAAATGCTGGTTACCCACGTTTTCTTACTTTCTGACAATGTTTTCAAAAGGCTTATATCTCAGGGTCGTTAAAGGTCAGGATTGTGTGGTATAAAGTTAGGGAAGGGTAGAAAGTAAAATATTGTGGGAAATGGAGAAAATGCTGGTTACCCGCGTTTTCTTACTTTCCGACAATGTTTTCAAAAGGCTTCAATCTCAGGGTTGTTAAAGGTCAGGATTGTGTGGTATAAAGTTAAAGGGGGTGGGGGGATCTTGACATCTTGGTATAAATGGGAAGCATTGCTTAGTTTTCATGATTTATTATTCCAATCATTTGTAATCATACCAATCAACTAATTTTACTCGCCAACCAACTCATCAAATTTACCCATCCATGAACTTTTAACAAGGCTACAAAGATAGACTTTTCAGTGCTCAAATACTTTGAAGAGAGGCAATGTTTGTCCCATTGTACAGACAAAAGCCCCAGGGGACAAAGCTGTCATTGACAATAGCCACATGTTTGTAATAGAAAAAAAGGACAAAAGCACCATGATATAATTATCGTGTGTATCTTCGGACATTAATTTTGCAGTTTTACCGTCAGTCTATGAGAAAAGAGAATAGCTTAGTTTTATTAGTATGACTGATGCAATATTAAATTGAAATATCAATTCTGTCAAGGATCACACAGGGTTTTATCTAGGGATTTTTGGAAAAGGCCCCTAGCCCAATTGGGAAAAAATTTCATTGACAAAAATAGTGAAATGGGGGGGGGGGCATTTACAAAACAGAGAAAGCTAGGAACACATTTAACCTTATGATAAACTTAAAAATAAGGCATACCTTGTACAACTTATTCAGTGTTTCTTCTTTTTTCAGTCTTCTTTCTTTGAGTGAATGTGTTACTCATTTGTCTCTTCACTCCCACCTTTAACCCCCCTTATTCAAAGGTAAGGTACGGTGTTGGTGGTTGGTTGTCTCTGGAGTAAAAAAATAGTTGGGGTTCTAGTATTAGGGAGGGAGCATTAATAAGGTGAAATACGGTATGTGGAAAGGCAAGAAAATCATATTCTTTGCTAGAACTAATTGTGTTAAAAATAGTGTTAAAAAGTAATTATGGGGAGGAAACTTGGCTCTAGCTTTTTATGCCCTACGAGTTTGAAAATAATTCGCATAGCCAATTCCAAAAAGTCTGTCATTGTTTCTGAGTCACTTGGTTGCATAGCAACCAGGCTCTCATTACTATCAGACAGACCCATGTGGTGATGTAAGCGTACCTCCGGCCTTGTACTGCTTCCTGTCCCAAGTTCCTCTTTGCAAGACATAAAGTAGTTTTGTAATTATTTGGTGAACAAGCAATTTTTTTTCCATTGTAAATAACATACAAATGGTATATTTTGTAACCATGAATATGTCTTTGAAGACTGAACTACTTAACGGTTCAAATCTTTGAAACAATCATTTCGTCAACTTGAATACACAGTAACCAATTGTTTACCCAAGCATCAAGTATTAACTGCATATTTACGTATGGCAGTCGTGAACGAGTCTGCAGATATGCCTAAAAAGAAATATTCTACAACTGCAAGCATCTTACCAATGCATAGTGCCCAATCGCATACTGCAGTACTTAATTCACGTATAAATTCTACTCATACAAATTTTTTGTGCTTACGTTCATGCACGCACTGTCAAAAGTATACACATACAAAAAGGAAAGTAATTACGTACACTGCATGTACAAATTAGATACCATTTTGTATTGCATGCCAAACAAACAAAGCCAAGGTAATTTCCCTTTGTCCTCAACATAAACTGGTACCCGGTGTATCTCCCATAACCGTCCGATAGACGTTGTTATGAAGATTGACAACAGGCTTCCAGTTTATCCTTAACATAGAGCGGGTTACCAAATATTTTCACAGTATATATTTTGTGGCTCCGTTGTCTGTCTGAATAATTTTCACTGCGTTTTTTTTTAAGGTGTCAAAATCTGCCATGTGTACAGGAAATCTGGAAATTAATTTAATTGGGAAATTAAAATCAGTAATAATATTATGATGCACAGTTATTGTTAAAAAACTCCTTTTCTTGACATATGAAAGCTGAAAAATCGAACTGCAAATTAAACATGTTACTTTCATATGTATGGCTTCTGCTGCAGAAAAAATGTCATCACAACAAAAGCTGTTAAAATATTTTACAGCATCAAGATCTGAGAAGGGGTAGGTTGACACAAGTGATTCTGCCATAACACATTTTGTTTTACTTTGCCCTAACATGGCGTTGCCTTTATTTGACAGAGATTGAGCTTACAATGAGCCGATCGGCCTGCTCCTCTGTGATTTTAACACAGCTAGATCTACAAGCATCATCTTGGACAACAAGCTTCAATCTGTCTACGCTTCCTTTTCAAAGCAGTCCTAATGGACTTCGCAAATTTTAGAAAGGAATAAATCTGAAAATTCTTCCGTGAAGGCGGTCGATTATCAAAAATCATGGCCTTGTTCAGTTTTTAAACCCTGAACGCCATTGCGATTATATCTAATTATTTGCATGCCCTGGAGACATATGATGCATCCATTTAATCACAAAATGCTCTATTTAATAATTTAATTAAGATCCCATTCATTATGGTAAATGAGCTAGGGTTGGTTGGTTATTTCCGTTTATTTATCGTCGCTACCGGTTGCCCATCTGAGCGACGCCCCCAGAAGACGGTTAGTTGTTACAGGGGATAGTGCAAGGATACAGGTCGAAACTACTGAGAGCTTCGCCTGGTTCTTTAACATGCTCGGCGTATAGCACCGTCACACGGGACCTCGGTTTAATGTCTCATCCGAAAGACTATTAGTAATTTTTTTTAGTTGGCCAGCCGGGGATACGAGCTAGGGTGTTAAAGTTCATCAATAAAAGTGAAACAGCCCAAAGTTACACTGTACCCCCTAATTTTTTCTTTGTACCCACAATTCAAAACCTAGGCGGTACAGTGTACCCCCAATATTTTCTTTGTACCCCCAATTCAAAACCTGGAGGGTGTATGTACCCCCAAATTGAAAACCCAGTTGGCATGCTGCTACGACACGCTTACATCTTACATCTTACTTCTGTAGAAGAATTCTAAGTGAAAGTTGTTTGATAATCACCCATTAGAGGTGCACTTATTCTGTAATAAATCTTAAAATCTGTCCCTAATTGTTAGTCTTATATCAATTTCACATTCAACGTACGATCGGAGAAGGCAATACCAAATTACAAGGAGGAATGTTTTCCCATTAAACACTTATTTGTTCAAACAAAATTACTACTCAGAGTGTTTGTTTTAACTTATTAACATTCTTGACTTCTTAACATTCTTAAATGCTTCCTTGCACTCGTATCTTTAACTGCACCAGAGTTTGTTGTTTACGCCATATGTAAGGTTTACGGTCCTTGGATGCACTAAGTCACCGCTGACCTGATGCTGTTTATAGATAGATGGAATGTATATTTGAACAGTGATACTGTTTCACTTGTTTAGGGTCATACAGAATAGGTTTTTGATTGAAATGAATCATTAAAAAATCTTATTTCCGATAAGCTATACATTGATTCTACGTCAAACTGACCAGTTCTGCTTTATGCTTGTCTTTTTTCTTGCGTATTGAAGAAAATGGACATAGCTGAAGTTGTATACATTTTTTGTTCTGTTCAACTTTCATAGCTGAAATATTTTGTTTGTGTGCACATCACAACTTTCAGATAGCACAAAAAAAAATTTAAATTAGCCTGAAAATGCATTGTCCCAGCACTGCGTACTCGCCAATTTTGTTGAAATTTGAAGTTTTAGATAGATAACCAAATGGTGTTTACATCTGTTTTGAGACATGGGATAAAGGTGATTACCATAACTTTGCAAGTTTTCATCGATCCAAGCAAAATGCCATTCAACATTCGCCAAATAGAGTTGTCCCCTTTTTAGATGTCAGATACATTAAACTATTTAGTGGTAAAGTATCGACAATAAACAGATTGGAAACAAATTTCATACACTAGAATGTCGGTATGATTTGTATCAAAACTGAAAATTTGTAAAAAATCTGTTACTGTCATGAGTTTATTGAATTCTTGCATGGAAATTCAAACTGCAAAAATATATATTGAAATTATCAAATACATTGATATGTTTTTCGGTGCCCTGTAAGTAAGGCTTTGGTTTGCATGATAAAATCTCACAGTAATAGTATCATGGGTAAATAAATTATGTATTGTAAGAGATGTATTGCTTACCCAAAGTCTGTTAGGTATTTACTTCTAGAAAGATCTTGTTTATATGACCATCAAATACATTAGACTCAGATACAGCAAGTAACATTTTCTTTATATCTTTTTATCCCTGATTGATGCCTCTAACCTCAAATGTCGTCATATTATGAACTAGTGATAATAGGTCATTATTCTATGTCGCATCTTCTACCACATGATCATGCACGCTGACTGTTTATGTCATTTCTGGTTGAAAATAAGTATATTGGCTGTTTTTTGCATAAAAAGAGGTTAGCTGAGACCATTTTTGGATTGATTAGCTTCTGTTGTCATTGTTTTGAAATCTTTTTCACTTTTAAATGCATTTAAAGGTGAAAAATAGAGTATACCAAAATACCAATGCAAAAACAAAGTATTTAATGTACCTGATGCAAAAATTTAACATATCCGATTCCAAAAGATATATACGAAAATAAAGCCTGTGTTTATTTTTTATCACATTTGTATCGATACTTGGTACATGTAGCGTAGAATCAATGTATATTCCTGAATAAACATTTACAATAATCCCTTAATTTATAATAACCGTTCTGTGTCGTTGGTTTATATTTTTGTGGTATACGAGTGACATAAAATTGATCTTTATGTATAGTTGTGGGACAAATATAGATCATTGCGATCATGTGATATGACATCATTTGTACAACAGAATATTCATAAATTTACATACATATTTATGAATCAGTCGGTGTCATTTTGCATTGTCCCTGGCCATTGATTTAGGCTAACACCCACTCAAAGCCTCAGTAGCTACCAAAAGTAAAGTAAGCAATGTGGGCGTTATTTTTAAATGCATTTGAATTTAAATTAAAGCATTTAAAAGTATTGAAATTATTGTAAAGATGACAATCTGTTATCGTACAGATGGTCCAGAAGAATGAATTTAAAGAGTAGGTCTGAATTTGCTAGGTTGCTCTATCTTTTTTTTAACTTTTTGCCTAGTTATGATATTCATTTTTCTGCCAGCGACCAGAATTTGGACCAACTGGATGACATACAGAGAAGCTCTTCTTGCTTTCAATACATTGTATTAATTTTGTTACACACCATTCAGGTTTAATGAATTGTTTCTAGTCCTAAAAGACATGTACAGCGAGAGTCAAAAGTCGAGAACGAAAGCCGAAAGCAGAGAAATGCAAGGGGGTCAGTTCAACATAACCAATGACCATTATGCACTCCACTGTATGGATTATGTAAAACTGAATCAAATAGCATTGGTGGGAGTAGTCTTGATTACCTGCTCCTACCACTGCGTTATAGGGTGAGGCAAAACGTAATAATGGCGGCCAGTTTGATTAGTTAATAAAATGAGATCAATTTTGTACAAAATATACATTACCAAATCTAAAACATGCTGTTAGGGTATGGTTTAAATATAAATTTGACTATGAACCATTTTAAAAGTAGCCCTATTTTCAGACCTTATATCAGTCCATTGACATTTCAGATACTTAAAGCATTTCTGATATGTAGTTTTTCTTGCTAAATTTATAAGAACGACAATAACAAAAGCTAACTGCCTTACTTTTTTTGCAACAGATCTTTTTCCATTCAGTCTATAGTTGGGTTTGATCAAGTGAAAAAACAATAATCCTTTACTTCTGCATATTACCAAAGGGGCTGCCATTATTGCACTTTGCCTGACATACTTTTGAAATACGGTGGGGTACCAGGCTATAGCGGTGTCAAAAGATGAGACATGTACAGAGAGAATCAAAAATCGATAATGAAAGCCGAAAACAGAAAAAACTTCTGGTTCGTATAAATGCGCTCCACTGAACGAAGGATGTGAAACTTATTGAAATCATGTTAGCTTTTCAGAGCAATATTTTAGTTTCAGAGGATAAGAACTGTGTCTTTCTTACGAAATACCAATGCATGACATTTAAACTTTTTCAAACAAATATCTCTTTGGGCTTCTCCAAATAGGGCTGATGGCTTTGTAAACTCTAATTCGAACAACAGCATGCTCGACAGCTACACGGTATTGTCTGTGATAGCAGTTGAACTTTCTGAAAGGGCGTGCATCTCGAACTCTGTGTAATTGTGCTGCAGTGAAAGGAGTTATCACTGGATGACCTTTGGGATCAATTTTATCTCTTAACGCACAGTCATTTAGAAAAGGCAAAAAAGGCAAATCTTTTCCAATTATAGCACATTAAACGAAACTGCTGTGCATCATTCTGGTGGCCCAGAAAGCCAGACTCAATATACCCAAACAATCAACTATGATATGAGTATGTAAACAATAGTGATGATGGCTAGAGGACTAATGTCCTTGAATGTTAGTTGAACGATAGATATTGTGGCTAGCTGCATCAGTGGTGCCTAAAGCTGCCTCAATTTTAAGCCATCGTGCCCTGCATACTTCGCCACTCATCTGAGGATGATATGACCTGCTAAACATGCATAAAATGCTGGAATAGCCACCTGTATCTCATTTTCAACAATTGCTAAATTCTCATTGAAAAGTGTTGAAAGCATTCTATTTGTCGGGTATGTTCGTTACCGCATCATAAATAAGAGAACTCTTATTGAGTTTGGACAAAATATTTGGCAACTCGTGTAATTCTACCGTATCGACTAATATTGAAGAAATATTTCCAGGCTCTCACCCATTGCTTCAAAAAACTCATCGTTGACAATATATCATTCGAAAAACATTTCTCCCAGAATACACTTGACTGTCAAAAAGCATTGTACAATCTGTTGTGAATATCAAGTAACAAGTCTGGCGGTAAATGACACATAGAGCAGTAAAGCAAGTGCATATTTTTGATATTGTATGAAATCGGGTGGCGGTTGGCACAAAAGTATCGCTTCAATAGGCTGTCATCTGAGAGCATTCATTTTACAAAAGTATATACCGTAATTCATCTATGTATTCAGACACAATAAAATAATTATTTTGTTTTGTGTCCGAACTCATAGATAATTGCCACCATCAGTGTCCGAAAACATAGAGAATTAAAAAAAAAAAAATCCTGTCAATTACCAAGTGAACAAAACAGTGACTCCGCCTACAAAAATCGATATCGGCCAATCGGCGAGCGAGACATTTGCGTAATATGGTGAGAAAACAAAACGCGTTGATAGTTAATTACCCGACATCCAAAGGAACATGTGGAATCGGGTGCTAAGGTAAGATAAGCGACCCTTTACGCGAATATACGTACAAAAAAATATGGTCAGGAAGAGAAACAATCGACAGAGTAGAAGTTAATTGCGTACAGACCTGTGCTTATATCAATAGCACAACGATTTTCGGAAAACAATTCGACCTCGTAATTCTTGGAATTCCAGCTTTATCTAAATTTAGACCCGTTTACATCATCGAAGTACTCGGTCATTATTCTTACATTATTTTCACCCAGAAATTGCGATTAGTAATTCTCAGACTGTGTCTCGTCTCTTTTAAGAAAATACACGTAACACACCTATCTTGTTTGTGAACCTTAAGACGGACTAAGAATGGCTTGGAAACGATGTAACGTGGATATATTTTAGTTTAGTGTAGACCAAGATAAGTCTACATGAATATGCAGTCTGATCTTTTACAACACTGCCCATGTAAATGGACTGTTAAAAATAGAAGGATCTGGGATAGTTAAAAATCCGAACGTAGTCGATTTGATCTTGTAGCCATGCTGGGGGGGGGGGGGGGGGGGAAGGGTCTTTGAGCCAAACACGGGTAAAGGTAGTTACTGAAGCATGACAAAACACCAGTCTATTCCAGTTATCGGATAAACATACTCTAATCAACAACCCTTTACACTTACCGGACATTGTTTGGACTCACCCTTCGTCTGGGACAATACTTCTATCGATAGGAGTAGTTAAACTAGCTTGATGAAAAGAAATATTGTCCAGACTTTTCAGTCACGAATTTAGTGTCCGAATTAATGGAAAAAATGCTAGCATCAGCTGTCCGAAATTAGAGATGTAAAATAAGTTATTTTAAGAATTAATTAATGGTGTCTGAATACATAGAGTGTCCGAATATATAGATGAATTACGGTACATTTTGATTGTAGGAGTATACACGTTTTGAAAGTGGTGATTGTGTACATTTGGTTTTGGGAGCAGATTATAAGGATTCTATTTATTAACCTGAAAAGCAATGATCAAACACAATCACCACTTTCAAAGCGTATACTTTCTTTCACAGTCAAAATATATATATTTCCTTAAAGATACATCTATACTCAATTTCAGGCAGTTTTCAGCAAGTTTTTAACCTCTTTCATCCTTATTATTATTATTTTTATATCTTCATGCCAAATGTTGCCCCTGATGGTTGCAAGATTGCACAGATTATGACGAATAGAAATGCATTTCTAGGCCTTCTGGGCAATCGCTGTTGTCATATATGGTTCTAAATGAGGACAAATCCCTTGTGTTTTTCTATCCCATATCTATCGGTAATTTATCTACATTTACACAGCTGAGGCATTCTACACATTTTCAAGTTTTAACAGCATTTTTTTTTTTCACCCTAGCTGTAGGGGTGTGTCTTTAATTAAAATCCACATGATCTGTTTCCAAAACCTACTGTACATATACACAGCCTTGCAACTAGCCTCAAATACCCCGTGCAATGCTTTGGACAGGTATGTTGTGTTGTCAAGCAGTCATTAGTTGGCTGTCCTGATTTTATCAACATTATCATCTACACAGAACATACACTATTACCACTTTCATACTCCAGTCAGTGGAGCGCATAATTGTCGTTGGTAATGTTGAAACGAACCCTCGTGTTTCTCTGCTTTCGTTTTCGACTTTCGACTCTCGCTGTACATGTTCACTGGAAATGAATATTGTCAAAGACTACTATGAATTTTACGAATGTGCCATTAACCTAGCATTTATGCAACAGCAATGAAATAATGCTGGTGTCAGAATGTAAGGTGCGTATGTAACTTTAAAAATTACGATAGAATTAATCTGAATTCACGTGGAAATTTGAGTGAAAACTGTGCAAGTCCTACAAGGTTCCAGCTATCTGAGGGTTTGACTCTTTACTCCACTATAATTCAAATAATAAAATACCATAATATGGTGGTAAATCTACAATAGCCCACTCAGATTACAATTTCTTTATTGCAGAGTTTGTTGGTGTCGTAAAGGGTGTAACAATAGGTAGACTTTGTGAATCGCAAGAATTTAATTTATATCGGAGCAATATATACATCTACAGCTTTCAACTGGTGTGTGCGCAGAAAGTTCTAAATCCTACTAATTAATGACTGTGACGTCCAACATTACTCCCAGGACGTGACAAGAAAGCTTGAGCAGTGACCAGTTATTGGTAAAATTGATGTCTGAAACTACATACATGTAGTCATATAGTGATGGGTTATAGGATAACTCGTGAAAATGTTTATTGGCAGTTGCAATGCTTCATGATTGCAAATGGGCCAATGGGGGGGGGGGGAGATAAATATGTCAACATTTTTTATCATCCTCAAATTTGTATTTATTCATACCAATATGTTGAAACTATGAAGTAGGTCAAAACAAGACAGCCACATTCTTAGTCAAATATTTGTGTGTGTTCCAGAGGCTTTGTTTCAGTCAAATTTTATTAAAATTGGCCAGACATTTTTCTCCAGAATACTTTAGACAAATATGAATGTAGATCATCTGGGGGTCAAAAAAAGGTCACTAGGTCAGCTCGGACAAAACCATGGAAGTGCTAGAGACCATTTGACTTCAGCCCAATGTTCATGAAAGTTTGACCCTCCACTTAAATTGGATATGGATGGGTTTTAAAAGCGTATTTTTGGTCTAAAAGTATGGCAATAAACTACAAGCCAAATTTCAGTTGAATTCCATGCAGATGTTCCTTAAAAAGTCTCCTTGCAAAAGTCTTCAAATTGTTCTGCATTGTTTCTAGAACATTTCTCCTGAGAAATTATCCCCAAGCAGTTTGTGGACGATTTCTCTCAAGGATGATTTCTCCTGCTGCAACCTAGAGGCCTTATTTTGCCCAGATTCTTTTTGATGCATTATTAAGCTAAGGAGGAATTGCAAATATTGATGGAACTTTGTCAGTTATTTTAATCTGATGATACCTTTCAGTAATTTTTTTTTTTTAAAATCTCTTGTATGCAGTCTTTCTTTCTTTTAAAGATATTTCTTGATAATTATCATTAGAATTATTGTTTATCAAATGTATGTGAATACAAAACAGCATCAATCGCCATTCATAAATAATAGAAAACTATGGTAAAAGAAGCAATGTAATAGTGACTATTAGATGCTACTTTATCGATTGCAGCATGCCCACGGGGTTTTTGGCCGGGGCTTGGTTTGCCAAGCCCCAAGGCAATAGGAATCATATGCCAAAATTTCAACCCCATCCAAGCATTTACGGAAAAACCCGAGTAAAAGTGAAAAGTACCGCCTGCAATCCAGCTCACTATGCTGAAAGAAACGGCCCCTTAAAATAAAAAAAAATTTTCAATTGAACATCATAGTAAGGTCTAATTTCACAATAAACTTTGATAGATGTGCGATTTTAATCAAACAAAAGTGTTGACTGAGAATTTTGGGCCCTGGTGAGCTTATTCATAACTGCAAAGTAATGCTCTTAACAGTGAAAGAAACAATTGGCAAAACTCGGGTGATCGTTGATCAAATGTTTAGATGTAGGTACGCAATTGACTGAGTTCTGACCAATTGCTGTTGCCAAGCGCTAATCGGGATCATTCGTTTGTCCTTTTTCTAGACACCAGGTGAATGACAAAATAATGATAGCATATTTATAAGCAGACAATGTGCTCTTTCTCTGAAAAAGGTGTCTCAAAACCTTGGTAAGATTTTAATTTTTGTAAAATTACTGTTCACCTCATGTCTGAAGTTATAACTATGTATTTGATTGGTTTATATGCCTTATTTCCTCCAGAGTTGTCCAGATATGACATCTTGGCCCATAACCATTTCAACCTATAGCAAACTTGGTGCATACAATATCAAATATGTATTAAAGTTTTTAACATGAGCCATTGAAAATCAGTTAATCTTTATAAAACGATAAAATTTTAGACTTGGTTAAATTGAAAGCATTTGTGCATGGCAAGTTAGATTTAGCTAAAATGTTGGTTATTGGCTGTGAAAGTGATGAAAGCAACGGGATACATTACCTGGAAAAAAGAAAGCATTTTCTTCTTCTTCCAAAAGGTTTTCATGAGGCTATATCCTTAGAGTCCTTAAAACTCAGAATGGTGTGGTAAAGAGTTAAGTAACTGGTGGGCATTTTATATTGAAGATCAGACATGACATTAAGTGCAATCTGATCTTGATCTCCATAGGTATTTAGGCTGACCTGGGTCGAAACTTTTTGCTTTTGGCAATTTTTCTGCATGCCAAAGGACCAGTGTACCTCATGATTCAGTCAGTTGTTCAACAAAATGGATTTTATGGATCCATAAATATATGACGACTCGTTTGGAATAATGGATCATGGAGATGCATTAAACCCCCTTTTGCCAGAGCATGGCTCATTTGTGTTTTCCATAATCACAACCAGCTCTTCAATTTTATCAATCATAGATGACTTTACTCAGATGAGGGCTTTAGGTCCAACGGCCCTCTTGTTTATGAAAATCGACTTTCCAACTTGGTCAATCATGGCAACTTAGAGATTCCATAGACTTTCAAATTGGGAAAATTGAAACATGGCATTTACAGCAGATATTTTGACAAAACTTTTATAGAAATGTTCCTTGAGCAGTCTTGTATCATCTATATGATTTTATTCAACTGGTGGTCTAGCTCATCTGTTTATCAAGAAACCCTCAAGCTATTGTCAAAGCCTATGTGTTATTGTCGTCATATTTTATAATATCTCTTTCATTCCTGAAGATATTTACTTCAAACTTATTTACTGTTGAAAGGGGTACCCATATAACAGGGGCAGGTAACCATTAAAATATTTTTGACACCAGTGCTCCAGATAAGGTCCGTATTCACGTAATTTATGGATGACGATCTGATATTATGCATCTTTTTTTTACAAAATTCCGTACTCGATACGGGACGTTTTTCTGGGTACGTAAAAAATATAGGGTACATATCCGTACACACTAAAAGGGAGCTTACTCTTTCAGACAAACATTTGGATATTTTCGGGATTGCCGAGCGATTTTCCAAATTTTTTCCGTTCAAAAAAAAAAAAAAATGTAAAATCAGCTTGGACCTGAATTGGACCCTGCATCAAGGCTTTAGTCAAGTTTTTATCGAGTACGGTGTGATATTAGCCTTTAAAGACTGTGTTTTTCTTTGTCATTGCCTAAAGGACATGGTTACTATTTCAACTTAAAGACTGAGTATGGTAAAATGAAAGAAAAAAAATGTTTCATTGCTTGGCCATTGTGGATTTTTTGCACTTTCCAGAATTGTTCCCTGGACTTGTCCTCTATCAGCCATTTTTTTGCACGATGCTCATTTTGATGTTACCATTTTGAACTTAAAGGAAGGTAATAGGAAACAGAAAATCCTTTAAAAATTATTTCCTTCCTTTCCATAGAGACCATGAGGCCAAGGCTATACAGAAATACTCATTATATTGGCCTTTACAAATTTATGTTTTTCATTCTGTTTTCAACTTCACAGACTGTCAGTGAGAGACATGTAGATACTTTTTTATTGGTCTGTACAAATGTGATAGCAACTTTGAGCTTCTCTGCCTCGTCTTCCTACCTCTTCGCCCATTCAGATGCCCAGGCCTTCAGCACCTTGATTCATTTGGGTATACATGCACCCTCCAGGTCTTGAATTGGGGGTACAAAGAAACAATTGTGGGTACAGTGTACCCTCAAGGTTTTGAATGGGGGGGGGTACGCTCCCTCTTCTGGCTGTTGAAATCGTTTAATTTTTTCTTCAAAGCATCTGACTATTACAAAATGTACATTTCCTGTTTATGTGAACTTGAGCATTTGCGGTCAAGTTTTCATGAAACTTGCACAGTTGCTTTATATTACTGATAGCTTAAACCGTATTGATTTTAAAGAAAAATTTGACAATCATTAAGGGGAAAAGTAGCCATTTAAAGTTTAAAATTTATATTTCCTGTTTACTCAATGAAAGTCCGCATTTATGATCCAATTCTTTTGAAACTTGCACAGAATATTTGTATCATCAAGGGATTGAACTCTACTAAAAATGAAGAAAATCTGGCAATCAGTTTAGGAAAAGCAGCCATTTGATGACTTACTGTTTACTCAACACTGTCTACATTATTAGCCACATTTCTTTGAAACTTGTAGGGATTGTTTAATACGGTCAATAATGAAACCCTGTCAAAATTGGCTGGATTTCAAACAGTTGGTTTGAGAAATTGTATTTAATTTTTTTTTTCACCATTTGTTCATTTCACCATGCTTACTTATGTTGTCTTTGTGGGTTCAAGCTCTGTTGCAACAACATCCCCCCACCCCCAATTTAAGCAAAATCACTACCAGAAGAGCAATTCAGGCCCTCAAGGGCTGCTAGTTTAGCTTTCATGTGTCAAAAAGGGTGTATTTACCAAAAACTGTGCATCACATTAATTTTCAAAGAAAATTTATTATAAGATTTCCTGTAAATAAGGCAGATTTTTGCATCTTAAAAAAAAAGGAGCTGCAAAATGCATCTATAGCGAAAATATTTGGTAACCTGCTGTATGTTTAAAATAAAGTGGCAGCCTGTTGTCGATCTTTGTATCAGATGCTTACGGGAGATACAACGGGTACCAGTTTATGTTGAGAACAAAGCCAGTTTCCCACTTACAAGGGAGATAACCTCTGTTGTATACAAATTTGTTGTTTTTTTTTTAGTTGGGCATGGAATACAAAATTGTATTTATTTTGTATGTGCAGTGTATGTAATTACTTTCCTTTTTGTATGGTGCATACTTTTTAGAGTGCATGTATACACTTTAGCGCTGAATAATTTTTAAGTGTGATATAGAAATTATACGTGAATTACATACTACAGTATGTGAATCGGCACCCTCTTGACCCTTAACCCTTTACCAGAAGACACAGTTTTAAACTTGTCAATATTGAAAGCATTGCAGAGGACAAAGTAACTATCGCTCGAAGGACAGAATTTGTCTTGGAAAGGGTAGAAAATGTTGTTGGAAAAAGAGAACTTGCTGGTAACCAGCATTTTCTCCTTTTCCATAACTGTTTTCTGAAGCCGTCTATCTTGTGGTTGTTAAAACTCTGGATTGTGTAGTAATGGGTTAACTGGTAGGGAAAAATGATATCTATTAGTGCAATGTACTTAACTCTGTACCACACAATCCCGACTTTTAACGACCCTGAAAAGGAAGCCTTTTGAAAACATTGTGGGAAAAGGAGAAAATGCTGGTAACCAGCATTTTTTCCTTTTACCACAAAGTTTTCCTCCCGTCACATAACAAATTTCAATTTTTAAGTCGCATTTAATTTGTCGTCTGCAAACGCTTTCAATTTGGAGTAGTCTACAATTTTGTCATTTGGTAAAAAGTTAAATGTTTATTTTTTCTTAATTAAAACCACATCTACATGTGTTGAAATGAAGAATCAAATGTGATTGTGTTCATTTCTAAAGACTGATATTGCTGTGATTGCTACCTATTACCATTTGCCCTGTCGTTTTCTAAAGAATAAAGAGTTACAAGGGTTCCATAAACTAATGACAGGTCAAAAAATGTTGTTGTAGAAGGAGAAATTGCTTGTTACCTGCATTTCTCCTTTTCCCTGGATGTTTTCAAAGGCCAAATATTGTGTGGTAAACGGTTAAGATGCAGAGCGCAACTTCATTTCATCGGTTGGTGTTACAGATGATGTAGATTACGGGGCCCAGGTCAGTGTCACTTTAAATTTCCCCCAATGGCCTATCATGGACTTTTTGGCTGTTGTTATACAAATTATAGTGCAGAATGTAAAGCTGTTTAAGACTCCTAATTTTAGCTCCACTGGCCGAAGGCAAGCAAGGTTATGTCATGGTCCTGTATCCATCGTGCATGCATGCAATTTTATTTCAAACATCTCTGAAACTACCCATCCATTTTTTATCAAACTTCACAGATATGATCCTGCTTTGGTCCTTTTCAGAATTTTTAAAAAAGAATTTGATTTCTGTAAAAGTCTGGTTGCCATGGCAACAAAACTGAAAAATATTGGAAATCTTTGAAAATCTTCTTTTCCGAAACATAAGGCCTAGGGCTACTCAATTTGGCATGTAGCTTCATTTAATAGACCTCTATCAAATGTTGTCAAAATTATAGCCCTGGGGTCAAAATTGGCCCCATCCCGGGGATTGCAAGTTTAACATGGGTCTATAGAGTGACTTAATATATATATATATATATATATATACAGACATTGTCCTATTTATGGGGTGTCTGTGTAAGACCCACTTATGTGGTGCAATTTTTAAACCAACATGTGTGGCATATATAATATATATGACCCACATCTTGGTATAATTTACAGTCAAGCCGGACCGGACTACTCTTAAAAATATTATCTTTAAAGATAGCCTGCCACGAGAAAATTTATATAAATCATGGCTGTTAACATATTCCCAACCTGACATTAACATATCTGTAAGATCATATCTTATAGATAAATGTTTTACAAATAAATGATATATCATTAATAGATGAAACAACATAAGATCTAACAGTGAACCTTTCATTACAAAATATTAATGAAGTGTTTTAAAAAGTAGTTTTGGCCTATGGTTTTGTCTGTAGGGCTTTTGTAGCACGGGGATTTTGTCATGAAGTTCATTCATATACAGAACTTAACTTGAAGCCCGATTATAAAAATCAAACGAAACGTTAAAGTTTTTAAATGTATTAAAATACTATTTCTCGTACATACAGAATCACGCTGAGGGAGTTTCCCAAAATTCTGTATTAAATGAACGCCCCAGAATTTGTTACGATAAATATGTATGTCTTATGATTATTGACAGGATAATACTGCATGTTTTATACACCGATCTTTATCTTTTCTTGAAAGTTGGGAAAAAAAAAAAAAAAAAAACAGGTACATGTATATAACTACATCTCGGATGTGCGCTGTATATTTTTGATAATTTCGATGAATGATGCATCACAAATTCGGGATAATTGTAGTACTTATATCCTATAAACAATGCTGAGAAAATAGAATGTGATGTATACACCCCACAATTTTTTACCGATTGTGTAGCTATTTACATGTATTGAAAAACCACCAAGGATTTGAATGTAAATTCCGCCATGGAATTTTTCATTGTAAGAAAGCACTAGGATTTCAGTATAACTATTATTGTGTATGTCTTATGATTAATTATGTGAAAAGATGGGGTGATATATACACCCCACATTATTTTCGCAATTGTATAAAAATCACAGTTACATGCACTGTGCATTCTGTAGAATTTCGTTCTGCATGTTCAGACAATAAATTCAGAACATTTATATGTTAGTCTTTTAATTAATGATGAGAAAATATGGGGTGATATATACACCCCATATCATTTTATTGCCTATGTGTAATCATATACATGTAAAAAAAAGTTGCAATGACTGACTTATTGTAAGCGCAAGCGAGAATCAAACCAGGAACATCCGGTCTTAAATACCAGACACTATCCACTTGGCCATTGAGTTTTACCAGATATTGGACTGAAAAATCATCCTGGAAAATAACAAGATAACATCATATGTGTCAATCCTTTCAAAGTGCTCACTTTCAATAAAAGTCGTGTATGAGAAACAACATTGTTTCATAACATTGCTTTTGTAGACGCGTAATGACTGGGTCGGCGATATACCTACTTAATTCTGTGTTACAGCTTTAAAACCAACATGTGTTACATATATAATATATATAGCATCACAATACATATTACTCACATCTTGGTATAATTTACAGTCAAGCCGCATACTGGACTACTCTTAAAATAAATTATCCTTTAAGATATTCTATCACAAGAGATTTTCAAAAGATCATGGCTTTTCACATATTCCCCATTTGACATTAACATATCTTTTAGATAATATCTTATAGATAAATATCTTACAAATCTATAATAATTATATCATTGATAGATGAAACAAGATAAGGTCAAACTTAAGAATTAACTTTTAATTACATTATATTTAAGCGTTTTTTTTTTTTTCTTTTTAAAGAAGTTTTGTCCAATGGTTTTGTCTGTAAGGCTTTTCTAGCACGAAGATTTTGTCCTAAAGTTCTTCCATACACTGAACTTAATTTGAAGCCCGATAATGAGAATTATACGAAACGTTATTTTTTTTTAAAATATAAATACTATTTCTTGTACATACAGAACATCCCACATTTTTTTATTTCTTTTTATTCCTTCAAGTAAAACAGAAATAATGTATAGAAATTATCTCTGGTGTGCACTGTTTATCCCCGATAATTTTGTATTCTATGAATGCGTCATGAATTCAGCATAACTAAAGTATATATTCTTTAATCAATGCTGAGATAATATGGGGTGATATATACACCCCACATTTTTCAACGATTGTATAACTATTTCCATGTGGTAAAAAAGCACCAAAGATTTATACTGTAAATTCCTTAGAATTTTGTATCGTAAGACAGCACTATTAATTCAGCATAACTATTATTGGGTATGTCTTATGATTAATTATGTGAAAAGATGGGGTGGTATATACACATTCATTTATTCATAATTGTGTGAAAAATCACATCTACAGAAAAACGCACCAGATTTGCACTGTGCATTCTGTAGAATTTCTTTCTACATGTACATACCATAAATTCGGGACATTTATGTGTTAGTCCTTTAATTAATGATGAGAAAATATGGGGTGATATATATATACACCCCATATCATTTTATTGCATATGTGTAATCATATCCATGTATAAAAAACATTGCAGTGACTGACGTTATTGTAAGCACAAGCGAGAATCAAACCAGGAATATCCTATCTTGAATACCAGACGCTATCCACTTGGCCATTGCGTTTTACCAGAAATTGGACTGAAAATCATTTCTGAAAACAACCAAATGATATCCTATGTGTCAATCCTTTCAAAACGCTCACTTTAGATAAAAATCGTGTATGAGAAACAACAGTTTTTCACAACATTGCTTGTGTAGAAGCGTAATGACTGGGTCGGCGGTATACTTGAAAACATATGTATTGCAGCTTTCAAATCAAGATGTGTGTCATATACACAGAATTATGATCTATATGACCCATATCTCGGTGTAATTTACAGTTTAGCTTAATACCGGAATTGTGTTATAAGGATTAATCTTTAAAGATGTTCTGCCAGGAGAAAATTTATATAAATCATGGCTATTCACGTATTCCCCATTTGACATTAACATATCTTTCAGATCATATCTTATAGATAAATATCTTACAAATAATTAAAATATCGTTAATAGATGAAACAACACAAGGTCAAACTAAAGAATTAACTTTTAATTACATAATACTTAAACAGTATTTTAAAAAGTAGTTTTTTTCCAATGGTTTTTGTCTGTAGGGCTTTTTAAGAATGGGGATTGTGTCATAAAGTCCATTCATACACTGAACTTAATTTGATGCCTGATCACAACAATTATACGAAACGTATTTTATTATTATTATTATTATTTTATTTAAATACATAAAAATGCTATATTTCATATATACAGACACGATGAAAGAGTGTGCTGTACATTTTCCGTAATTCTGTATAAAATGAACGTCTCAGGATTTGATACGATAAATATATATGTCCAATGATTATTGGTAAGATAAAACGGGACATTTTATATACCCAACACTATATATTTCCTCTACATCAAACACAATTCTATTCTTCAAAGTAAAACAGAAATAATGTATAGAAGTTATCTCGAGTGTGCACTGTATATTTTCGATAATTTCGTACTTGATGAATGCATCATGAATTCAGAATAATTGTAGTACTTACATCCTATAATCAATGCTGAGAAAAAATGGGGTGATATATACACCCCACAATTTTTTATCCATTGTATAGCTATTTACATGTATACACCCAAAATCACTAATAAGGCACATTTTTGGCTTAAGAAACTCGAAAAAATCAACTTTAATTTTCATCATGATGTAAATAGATAAGAGTCCCGACACTTTTCCAAATTACATTCCATATAGTTGTCGATGATTAAGCCGTAATTTCATCGTAAAACATTTGCATGTATTTTCTTTTCACAACATTGAAGGAGAATAGATCATTAAGCCAAAAATTCTTTTTCTAGGAACAAAACACAACGTTGATGTACAGTTTTGAATGTCAGTAAGCGATTGATGATTTAAGCATTTTACTTTGGCGACAAGAAACTACAGATATTATAGTTTTCTGAGATACTCAGAATATATGCATTGATTGCTGAACAAATGAATAATTATCTGATTAGAAAACACTGGAAATTATAACGTATGTATCAGTGAAATTCATAAATACAATTTTTAGAAAACAGGCGAAATGTATTGCATAAAAGTAAGAATTCCCAACCAGTGATTACATTTGCCTATGTCAGTGAGTATTTTTTTCTTTTTAAAGACCGATAATAAATAGTCACCAAAACTGCCGCTTTTCTGCAGATGTCCTAAAATGATCTCTCCGGTTATTAAGACTTCGCTTGATTACCGACTGCAGGGGCAGAATCATCTTTCATGCTTAGAAACATGACCTAGTCACTCTGACTAGCTTACTTTACATCGACTATGATTTAACCATGCCTAAGGCTGAAGTTTTAATCTATATAACGTATGTATTTGTTCCATGTGACGTCTATATAACGGTGAATGATAACATTCTGAACATAGAAAATTATGATATAATTACTGTAAAATACAAGAACAACAGAACATCAGAATAATTTGTACAGCGTGGGTAGGGAAAAGTTCAGCAGTGTATCGGTAACGTATGTATCAGATTAGCCCAGTCAGAGTTGAGCATCGTTCATGTCATTTATCATCTCGAAAGATTTGGGGTTTTTTTTTCAGTCTCCACGAGCGTGTAGCATAAACAGCCTTTTGGACTCTTCCATTGATTGGAGATCTCCTATTATACACGAGATTTGATCGGCACTGGGGCTGCAATGTGCAGGGTGTGACCACGTAACCCCTAAAGTTAATCCGCTCCATCCATTTAGTTTTATTACCTTTAATTATCAGATTATCAGAGAGGGAATGGGATTTAAACAGGATATGTGTTTTCTTACTGGCTTCTCTATCAATCATCTAAACTACGTACACAGACCAACAGGAAACGATTCGCTTATTGTCTGGCCGATCCTTGACCTGGAAAATATGCCTCATGACGACAGGGCAAGACCTATAGTTTCACAACCTCGAAAGAAAAAAAATCGAAGTGAAAGCTTCATGGGTAATCATGTAGTAAAGGGAGTAATTATAGAAATATGATCATCAAATCCTAATAAAGGGAGGAACCAATTCAGCGATGAAATTCCAGGGTAAGTTTCTTTCAAGAGCATGACACTGTCCTGGGAGGTCTGTTACGATACTAAAGCTGAATGCCCTCGGAGAAGACTCACTCCAGAACCATACTTCCTTTTATTGAAACCCTGCTTTGTTTTAAAGCAAGTGAGGCTCTTGAGAGAGGCTTCCGTGGCAAAATTTTCTGCTCTAGAGAGAAGCGAAGTCTAACTTCAGAGCAAGACTTCCAGGATACGTGTAACCCTGAAATACGTCTTCCACAGCAAGCCTCACTCCCAGGCTCTTCCAAGAGGAAGTCCAACTCTTGGAGATGTCTAAATTTACAACACAGAAGTAAACATGGTTATTTCGCTGTTTTGCTCTTGTATTGAAAAAGAAGCACGTCTTTCTTTCGTTCCAGGCGTAATAGTACTTCTGTATTTCGCTCTTTGACAGAGAGTAATTTGAGTAACAACGTAGGTATCGATACATACATTAATCTTTGTGTACTCTGTATTTCGATGCAGAAAAAGGTAGTTTCACACATCTAAAGATTATAAGATTTATTAAAGACCATCTTTATTCATGGCATAATTGTGGTGTGACGATTCAGACTATAATATGAATTATTATTGGGAAATAGGGAATCGATCAGCCGTCACAGAAATTATGGATGTTGTCTTTGGAGTATTTGTCAATGCATGTAGGTACAACTAAACCGGCAGATTTGAAACGAAAGAATGCATATTTTCTTTCATGGACTTTTCTAGTAATAGTTCTAACATGATATGTATCGAAAGAATCTTTCCTGGTAGGCATATGTATTGGTCCTTAACACCAATACATATGATACTATCAGTAACGTATGTATCAGTATTACAGGTTGCCAAAAAAATGGTTAAAAACTTCTGAACTAAGATTACTGCATTTTATCTTCAAGTAGGTTAACCTGTTAAATACCTCAAACATTTATGAACAGCACAGTCTCATTCAGCTTAGAAGCCAAAAAAGTAGCTCTCATTTCTTAAAAGAAAAAGATAACAGAGCGAAAATTACTCAGATTTTTTCAAGAATGCATAACATGGCAACCTGCATAAGCTTATACTATGAAATATGCCTCTTACAAATGATGAAATGGTTGCCTGTCATAATATTTCAATTTATTCTGCCCCGTATGTATCGATAATGTATGTATGATTTGGTACCGTATTCAATATTTTTTATCTGTGTGTTGAAAACACCTGGTCTTCTTACAGTTCAGCTCGAAGGTGAAATATCCATGCTTTATTCAAATTGCATCCAAAAGGCACAGATAGATTTTTGTTCAAATTATTCCTGGGTATCATATGTATCGCTATGTTTTTACGCTACTGGTATGCTAACTGAAAATCGCATTTGCTGTAAAAAATGATTTCATTACACTCCCAAAAATACTTTTTCCAAAATTTTGAAAGCTGTTACCTTTTTCAAAACATTTCTCATTTACACTGGCTGCACGATGTACCTCCATAAGATTGAGTTTTGAAAGAGCGTCACGTATGTATCATAACCCTTGCGACATTGTTTGCAGTGATCGTAATTTTCAAATCAATGGGTCTTTTTCTACGGATTCTAACCTCCTTGAAAATACAATGAAATTTCAAAACTATGATAGTAAAAATGTGTTATTAAACGGCATTATATGTACGTGGTGGAGTACGGAAGAAATAAATCCAGGCGTGCGACAGTAACGTATGTATCGTTTTTGCATCTTACATGTGTTGTAAAAGAATATCTAAACAGATAGTTGAAAAAATATGGGTTTCAGAGTTGACCCAACTCAAGAACTTTACTCGGGAAAACGTTTCTATCTTCTTCCAGCAAGTTAACTTGACGAAACAGCATGCGACATTTATAACTCAAATGTGTGCCTTATTAGTGATTTTGGGTGTAATATAGAAAAACCAGGTGCCAAGGATTTGAATGTAAATTCCATGGAATTTTGTATTGTAAGAAAGGACTATGATTTCAGCATAACTATAATTGTGTGTGTGTTGTGATTAATTATGTGAAAAGATGGGGTGATATATAAACCCCACATTATTTCATTCGCAATTGTATAAAAATCACAGTTACAGAAAAACGCCCAAGATTTGCACTGTGCATTCTGTAGAATTTCGTTTTACATGTACACACCATAAATGCGGAACATTTATATGTTAGACATTTAATTAGTGATGAGAAAATATGGGGTGATATATCATTTTATAGCCTATGTGTAATCATATACATGTAAAGAAAAAAACATTGCAGTGACTGATGTTATTGTAAGCGCAAGCGAGAATCAAACCAGGAACATCCTATCTTAAATACCAGACACTATCCACTTGGCCGTCGAGTTTTACCAGATATTGGACTGAAAAATCATTCCGGAAAATAACCAGATAGTATCGCATGTGTCAATTTTTTTTAAAGCGCTCACCTTCAATAAAAGTCGTGTATGAGAAACAACATTGTTTCATAACATTGCTTTTGTAGACGCGTAATGACTGGGTCGGCGGTATACTTATATATGTGTTACAGCTTTTAAGCCAACTACATATTACCCACATCTTGGTATAATTTACAGTCAAGCCGGATACCGGACTACTCTTAAAATAAAAAATCCTTTAAGATATTCTACCACTAGAAATTTTGAAAAAGATCATGGCTTTTCACATATTCCCTATTTGACATTAACATATCTTTTAGATCATATCTTATAGATAAATAGCTTACAAATATATAATATATCATTAATAGATGAAACAAAATAAGGTTATACTTAAGAATTAACTTTTAATTACATAATACTGAAGCGGTTTTTTTTTTAAACTTTTTGTCCAATGGTTTTGTCTGTAAGGCTTTTCTAGCACGAAGATTTTGTCCTAAAGTTCTTTCATTCACTTAACTTAATTTGAAGCCCGATAATGAGAGTTATACGAAACGTTATTTTTTTTTAAATATATATGAATACTATTTCTCGTACATACAGAACATCCAACATTTTTTTATTTCTTTTTATTCCTTCAAGTAAAACAGAAATAATGTATAGAAATTATCTCTGGTGTGCACTGTATATCCCCGATAATTTTGTATTCTATGAATGCATCATGAATTCAGAATAACTAAAGTATATATTCTTTAATCAGTGCTGAGATAATATGGGGTGATATATACACCCCACATTTTCAACTACTGTATAACTATTTCCATGTGTAGAAAAAATACCAAAGATTTGCACTGTAAATTCCTTAGAATTTTGTATTGTAAGAAAGCACTATGAATTTAGCATAACTATTATTGGGTATATCTTATGACTAATTATGTGAAAAGGTAGGGTGATATATACACATTATTCTATTCATAATTGTGTGAAAAACACATCTACAGAAAAACGCCCCAGATTTGCGCTGTGCATTCTGTAGAATTTCGTTCTACTTGTACACACCATAAATTCGGGACATTTATGTGTTAGTCCTTTAATTAATGATGAGAAAATATGGGGTGATATATATATATACACCCCATATCATTTTATTGCCTATGTGTAATCATATTCATGTATAAAAATATTGCAGTGACTGACGTTATTGTAAGCACAAGCGAGAATCAAACCAGGAACATCCTATCTTAATACCAGACGCTATCCACTTGGCCATTGCGTTTTACCAGAAATTGGACTGAAAATCATTCAGGAAAATAACCAAATGACATCGTATGTGTCAATCCTTTCAAAGCGCTCACTTTAAATAAAAATCGTGTATGAGAAACGATAGTGCTTCACAACATTGCTTTTGTAGAAGCGTAATGACTGGGTCGGCGGTATACTTGAAAACATATGTGTTGCAGGTTTCAAACTAACACGTGTGGCATTTATAATATACACAGAATTATGATATATATGACCCACATCTCGGTATAATTTATAGTTTAGCCTGATACCTGACTTGTCTGAAAAGGAAAATTCTTTAAAGATGTTCTGCCACGAGAAAATTTATATAAATCATGGCTTTTCACATATTCCCCAATTGACATTAACATATCTGTCAGATCATATCTTAAAGATAAGAATATCTTACCAAAAAAATGAAATATCATTAATAGATGAAACAACAGAAGGTCAAACTTAAGAATTAACTTTTAATTACATAATACTTAAACAGTATTTTAAAAAGAAGTTTTTTTCCAATGGTTCTGTCTGTAGGGCTTTTTTAGAATGCGGTTTTTGTCATAAAGTCCATTCATACACTGAACTTAATTTAAAGCCCGATCAAAACAATAATACGAAACGTTTTTTTTTTTTAAATATATAGAATTACTAATTTCGTACATAGAGACATGATGAAAGAGTGTGCTGTACATTTTCCATAATTCTGTATTAAATGAACGTCTCAGGATTTGATACAATAAATATGTATGTCCACTGATTATTGGTAAGATAATACGAGACATTTTATACACTATATATTTCCTCTACACCCAACACAATTTTATTCCTCGAAGTAAAACAGAAATAATGTATGGTATTTATCATTGGTGTGCACTGTATATTCCCGATAATTCTGTATTCTATGAATGCATCATGAATTCAGAATAACTAAAGTATATATCCTTTAATCAATGCTGAGAAAATATGGGGTAATATATACACCCCACATTTTATTACCGGTTGTATACTATTTCCATGTATAGAAAAACATCAAAGATTTGCTCTGTAAATTCCTTAGAATTTTGTATTGTAAGAAAGCACTACGAGTTCAGTATAGCTATTGTCATGTATGTCTTGTAATAATTATGCGAAAAGATGGGGTGATATATACACCCCACATTATTTTATTCGCCATTGTATAAAAATCACATTTACAGAAAAAACGCCCCAGATTTGCATGGTGCATTCTGTAGATTATCGTTTGACATTTACTCACCGTAAATTTCGGAACATTTATATGTAAGCCCTTTATTTAATGATGAGAAAATATGGGGTGATAAATACACTCCATATCATTTCATTGCCTATGTGTAATCATATACATGTATATGTTCGGTGCAAAGAAAGAATCCAGGTGCAATTCCGAAATTGTCCAGCGCAAAGTAGGAATCCTACTTTGTCCGCCGATTCCGGAATTGTACTGCACAATTCTAGAATTGCACAAGGGAGATATATCACATTTTGATCAGATATGGTCTGTGCGCATATATGTTGATTGATTGAATGGTGTTTTACGCCGCTTTCAACAATATTTCAGTCATATCAAGGCGACAGCTCAAATATTCATGTACTTCCTGGGTTTCACCAGTACTAGGTGCAAATAGGAATAGGCTTGGACAAAGTAAGAATTCAAAGGGTAGAGCAAAGTGAAAATAGTCGGACAAGGTAAGAATAACCAAAGGGCT
The DNA here is from genome assembly GCA_945859785.2 of Tridacna gigas. NCBI lineage: Eukaryota > Metazoa > Mollusca > Bivalvia > Cardiida > Cardiidae > Tridacna > Tridacna gigas. The sequence continues at coordinate 25,295,838 of OX244043.2, read as the reverse complement.
TTCTTTACAAAAAATGTAAAGAAAAAGAAAACATGATGGGTTGTCTTGCAACTGAGGATATTTCGCCATTCCCACATGAAGCAACTAAGGTCAAGCGAGGACGAAGGTGTAGATCAATGCTTTCATGCTAAACTATAAAAACATTGTGAGAAAAAGAGAAAATCCTGGTTACCAGCAATTTATTATTTTCCCATTATGTTTTCTTTTCTTTCAAAGAAAAATTAAGCAACATCTAACTTGTCTGCAAATGCTTTCATTTTGGACTAGTTAAAATTGTGGTTAACTGGTAAAGGGTAAAACTACAAAATATTGCAGTATCAAAGTTCTTTTCACCAGGGAGAATCTCAAAGTATCAAACAGTGTGGATCCAAGATTAGACTACATCTCTTGTGCAGTTTGATTTTGATCTACATTCTCTGCGAAACCCATCTAGTTCGTGCTCAGCAGCTAAACGGTTAATCCTGAGATATCTTTGTGCTATCGTAAGACTGCAGCCTAAATAGATTTACTGCCCAAGTGACAAATTTTTAGATACAGCCAAATTCAAAAGTATTTGCTGACGACAAATTAAAGTCTACGGTCCCTAACTCTCATATCATAAGACGGAAGCTTCCATAATTGGCCGAATAGCCTTTACGAAAACGTCGATGTTACACCGTATTTACCGATGAGTTAGCGAGTCTACGGCTTCTAACTCTCATACTAAAAGACGGAAGCTGCCGAGATTGGCCGAATAGCCTTTACGAAAACGTCTATGTTTACCGGTGAGTTTGGGGCCGTAGACCTTAAATGTAGCTCAAGTGAAAACATTATGGAAAAAGGAGAAAATTCTAGTTGTCAGCATTTTCTAGCTTTTGCTCAATGTTTTCAGTAGCCTTCTTCTTTAGGGTCATTAAAACTTCTGTGGTATTTTACAGATATTGTTTTTCTTTTCCAACAATGCTCATGCTGCAACACATGCCATTTATTTCTCATTACGTAATTCTTTTATCTTTGTTTAATATTTAATATTAGTATGGTATTTCGGTTATCATGTTAAACAATAAAACACATGCTACCTTATTTAGTATTTATCATTATCCTGTCAACCTAAACTTGAAAAACATGATGCTAAGCACATGGTTTAGTGACAAAGCCGCATTTATTCCGATTTTTACATGTTATTGTGCCTTTCAACGCTATTTTAGTTAGAACTAAATTGTAGACAGTTTTCACCATGAGTGTCAATCACTGTCAACCAATAGTATCGCTGTACTAATAAACAAACATCAGTAATAATGGCCAGAAAATGATGGAAATATGAAAATGAACATGAGAAAATAAATATTTTTACACTGTCCTCGATTACTACTTTGCCCAAGCGAGATAATTGATTCTCATTTTGTTCCAATTCCTACATTTAGAAGGGACAGTTCCGTAAATGAATCGCGCCAGGCAGGAATTCTTACTTCGCCCGGCAAAGTGACAATTCCTACTTTGCGCAGAACACATATACAAAACATTGCAGTGACTGACGTTATTGTAAGCGCAAGCGAGAATCAATCCAGGAACATCCCATCTTAAATCCTAGACCCTATCCACTTGGCCATTGAATTTTACCAGAAGTTGGACTGAAAACCACTCCGTAAAACAACCAAATGATATCGTATGTGTCAATGCTTTCAAAGCGTGCACAGTTTAAATAAAAGTTGGATATGAGATACAACAGTGTTTCACAACATGTTACTGCTTTTGTAGAAGCTGGGTCGGCGGTATACCTACATATGTGTTGCAGCTTTCAAACCAACATGTGTGGCATATAAAATATTCACAGAATCATAATATTAATGATCCACATGTTGGTTATTTGCAAATAGCCTGGTACCGGACTTCTCTTAAAAGGCATTATCTTTAAAGATGTTCTGCCACGAGAAAATTTATATAAATCATGGCTGTTCACATGTTCCCAATCTGACATTTACATATCTGTTAGATCATATCTTATAGATAAATATCTTACAAATAAATGATATATCATTCATAGATGAAACAACACGAGATCAAACTTAATAATGAACTTTTTCTGACATAATACTTAAGCAGTATTTTAAAAAGTAGTTTTGTCGTATGGTTTTGTCTGTAGGGCTTTTTAGCACCGGGATTTCGTCCTAAAGTCCACTCATACACTGAACTTAATTTGAAGCCCAATAATAACATTTATACAAAACGTTAATTGTTTTCAAATATATTAAAAAATTCTCGCACACACAGAAACACGCTGAAAGAGTGTGCTGTATATTTCCTGTCATTTTGTATCAAATGGACGTCTCAGAATTCGGTATGGTAAATATGTATGTCTAATGATTATTGATAAGATAATATGAGACATTTTATGCACCAAACTATTTTATCCCTCTACAACCAACACAGTTTTATTCCGCAAAGTAAAACAGAAATGATATATATAAATTATCTCTGGTGTGTACTGTATATTCCCGATTATTTTGTTTTCTATGAAGGTCTTAAAATTCGATATGATAAATATGTATGTCCTATTATTTTGTATAAAATTTACACGTGCAAAAACGCCCGAGATATGCTCTGTACATACTATAGAATTTCGTACTGTATAAGAAGGAATTGCATAATTATATACAAGCAGTATTTAAAAAGTAGTTTTGTCCTATGGTTGAGTTTGTGTGGCTTTTGTAGCATGGGATTTTTTCCTACAGTCGATCCATACATACAACTTAATTTGACGCCCAATAGTAAAATATTAAAAAATACAGAAACACGCTCAAAGGGTCATAATGAAAGATGATTATGACTATTGATGAGATAATATGGGACGTTTTATTCATCCAACGTTATTTCATTCCTCACAGTGAAAAAGAAACATGAACTGAAAACATCTCAGGTATGCACCGTATATTCCCGACAATTTTGCACTGAATGAATGCATCATGAATTCGGAATAATTGAAGTATGTACATGTATATCCTATAATCAATGATGAGAAAATACAGGGTGATATAAACACACCACACATCATTTTATTCCATATTGTATAAAAATTACATTTATAAAAAAAAAGAATCCCAGATGAGTACTGCACAAGTGAGTGAGTGAGTGAGTGAGTAAGTGGCCGTATGGGCGGGCGGGCGAGCCTGTGATCGATTGAGCGACTGTTATTATAGTTACACGTGCATATACAAAACATTAAGCAACAACATTTCTTCAGCAAAGGTATACGCCCTGCGCCATGGCCTATATGTTATCATATAAGTAAAGTATAGTGGAAAAAAAGCGCTTTACACACGAAAACCTTTGTATATGGTCCATAATTTCGTATTATGATGTAGCAGAATTCGGCACAATTAGTATGTGTGTCCTATTATTGAGAATGAGATGATATGGGGGGTTTAATACAAACCACACTGCATGTATTTTATTCCTCACAGTAGAAAATGATAAAAAAAAAAAGGAATATACACCGTACGCGCCCGGGAGAATAGAATTATATGACATTCCCAGAATTCGGTAAAATCAATATATATGTTTTATGACGAAATATCGGAGAAGATGGAGCGATTTATATACCTGCGTTACTATATTCCCTATAGTATAGAATTCACAAGTATAGAAAAAAAAGCTCCTATTGTGCACTTTTTACTCCCATAAACTTCGTATTATATGAATGCACCAGGAATTCTGTAAAATTAATATGCATGACATAATGCAATTTATAATCGATGATGAGAAAACATGGGGTGATATATAAACCCCTCATCATTTTCCTATTTTATAGATATTTACATGTATAGAAAATACCATAGATTTGCATTGTACATTCCATAGAATTTCGTATTGTATCAACACTCCATGAATTCGGTATAACTGTTACATATATGCCCTATAATTACGAATGGGAAAATATGGGGTGATATATACACCCCACATTTTATAGAATTTTGTAATACATGAACGCCCCATGAATTCGGTATTCTTAATTAATGATGGGAAAAATATGGGATGATACATGTATAAACACCCCATATTATTTTATTTGCAATTGTATAACCGTGTGATGGTTAGAGCTCCAAAAAGAGAATTCTTCGAGAAAATAAAAGGGAAGGCGCTTTGTGCTGTAACTTTTTTTTTCGAATTATCCTTTTTCTGAGCTCTAACCAACTTAGTGATCGACAAAGTTTTATAGAAACCAATTTTATATAGACTTTCTTCGATATAAACGTTTGAATTAGTTTTTATGCAAAGACATTCCTTCATTACCACATCACCCTATAAACACGCCCATATGATAAATGACCGGAAACATAACTTTTGTGGAATCTTCATTATTCAATGTATAGACACGCCCATTGCACGAGACCACAAAACTCTAACATGCATGCACTCATACACTATATCTTCATTTTATGAGTACTCTCAAAGCCAAAATTTTGTGGAAAAAAAAGTGTACCTGGTATTGCTTTCTTCACAATAGCGGACACAAAACCGATTTTGACCTTCTGTTGGAAAATGATTTACAAGAATTGTTTTATAGACGATATCTCACGTACCCACTTGTTGCAGCTGCACACCCAAGAACTCATTAAATCAGATATGTAACAGTCCAAGTTTGTTCTTTTTAATTAATTGATTGATTGACCGATTGATGTTTTACACTGCTGTCAACGTTATTTCAATCATATAATAGCGACAGCTCATAATAATTCAGAAGACCGTCTAACAATTCATGTTTCAAACGGCGTCTAAAAGATTATCATTTTGAAAATGGACATAATTGCAATCGATATACAAAACAATGGTCCATTTTGATTGTAGAGTAAACATGGTCCAAATTGCGACCTCTGCTAGTCTTGAGCAACCTATATATCCCTTACTAAACGATCCAAACTTTTGGACATACTGTGAAAGAAAAGGGAGAAAATGCTTATAACCAACGTTTTTGCTTTTCCCACACCGTTCCCTACATTTTCAATCACATATTTTATTATTTGAGCTACACTGAATTTCTTGTCTGCAACACTTCAGATCTAGGACAAATCTAAAATGTTCTTGTGTGGTGGAGGATTAAGCAAGAAAAAAAAATGAGTTCCCGGTGAAAGGAAATATGTTGAAATATACCTGTACTAAGAAAACTGTCGTAACCCTCAATTAAACACGAGTCTTAACCACCACAAATAGGAAAACTTATGAAATCTTTGTGGGAAAAGAAGCAAATACGTGAAATCAGCCTTTTCTCCTTTTCTCACAATTTTTCACATCGTTTTCATCATAAAAACCATCATTTTAGATACATTTAATTTCTCGTCTGCTAATGCTTTCAATATTGAAGAATCTAGAAATTGGTCGTCTTGAAAAGAGTTGCAAGCATACTAGTATTTCGAGTGTCCTTAATACATGTGTATGTCCTTGCTTAGTTTAATTTGGGGTGTATTGTAAGAAAATAAATTTCAGAACGACAAGTTGTACTTTTCTACAAAATAAACACACTTAAGCTTTCACGTGTCACATGGGTGATTTTTTCCCAGTTTTTTGAAATACTGTTTCCTTGCAAATAAAGGTTTCGGACATGATACAGGACGGAATATGTGCAGTCTAACCTCGAATCTACACATTCCACTGATAGCTGATCGTTCTCTGCAGACTGATCTTGATCTTTATAGTCCACAAAAGCTACCTGGCTCGCCATCTGGAGCGAAAATGTTAGTTGATTTTTTTTTTTACTTTTTAAAAGTCATACATACGGAACGGCCGTTTTTATTTTAGGAAGACAAAATTTATGGGCTTTGAGTCATAGGAAATTTCCACAAATACTCCTCTCTGATTAGACGAAAAACTAGGTCAATCATTAATTGTCATTTTATTCCCATTATACTATCATTTACATTTATACAAAAACATGCAGTGACTGTCGTTACAGTTACCGCAAGCGAGGATCAAATCAGGGACACCTCGTTATAAATGCCTGACGATATCCACTTGACCATTGAGCTTTGCCAGAAATTGGACTGAAAATCTATCCGGAAAACAACCAGATGATATGGTATGTGACGATCCTTTTAAAGCGCTCACTTTATATAAATGTCGGGTACATGTATGTGAAACAACAGTGTGTCACAAGATGTTATTGCTACTGTAGTAGCGTCATGGCTAGATGGCGGTCGCCGTCCCAGTAGTTTGGCAAAAAAAAAAATGGCTTGGTTCGCTTGTAGTCGAGTTGAATCGATTTCGGATGGCATATAAAGCTTGTAATGTCATAAATCAAGGTTTAGTCAACGCGAATTCCTTCTGTAATCCTTTATCGACAAGTGTGTCCGTTTTCACACTTAGTTGATGTCTATTTAATTTACCACAGTCGATCATCTAATTAGAGCGATTATTTTTACGACGGCTTGGTAATTTAGTTGTTGGGGAGTTTATCAGGGAAAAGGTATTCCACGCCCCCGGTGTCTTTTTTATCAGACAACTGACATAATGCACACAGGTGTATCGGGTAATATTCTTATGTAAACATCTGTGACTCGTGACTCCCTTCCTCCAGTTTTCCTCCACCCTATACTTCTCTCGTTTACCGGAACAGTTATTTACTTTTTTTTACTACTCGTGATATTGTTTTCAAATCCTCTAGTTGTACTTTATGTACCTTCTTAGTTTAATAAAGAAATGTTCTGTTCTGTTTCGTGCGTTTCAACTTTAGACTCTTTGTTTTATATCAGAACAGAACATTTCTTCGATTAGAAATATGCATCACCTGTGCCAAAAGAAATATTAGGCACTGCTTATTTACTCTATGGAAGTGTAAAAAATTAAGAAAAAAAAAAAAGTCGTTGTTCGAAACAATAATTCAAACTTCTTCCACAATATTTTCTCGAGAAAAGGGAAATGCATAGTACCTAGCATTAAATTCGGTCTGTGGCTGTAAAACGTGAAAACGCACAATGGGACTTCAACAGTTTTTTTTTTTCCATTCACATCATGGCGGCAGTAAACATTTTAATTTTGTCCTGGTACTTATCTACCAACTCTACATAAGGTTTTCTTTCCAAGCCACTGACTGCTCCGAAAAAAAAGTTTCATGTCGGCCTTGAGAGACGAGTGTATGGAGCCAAAATGGCCATCTTTAAGTATAGATATGAAATTGGCCGAGCCGGACTCCTGATTCGCAGATTCAGGGTATGACCAAGATCTTTACTCAACTCAAATGATTTTCAAATGCTTTGGTAGAAACCCGTCAATATGGAAAGTGAGAGTGCATAAACTCATAGGTAATTACAATCCCTTGTACGGAATACGTTTTGCATGTCTGCAACAAGACGAATTCTGAAAACAATGTGGTAAAAGGAAAAATGCTCGTTCGGAGCAATTTCTATTTTCACTACAATGCTCATAAAAGTCGTTTGCTGCTGACTTGCAAAATGTGATATGTATTAAAAAGATTATTGAAACACTTTGGTAAACAATCTTCCTAGTAAAGCAGGCAATATAAATCTAATATCGATTAGACTGCATATTATGTGTTGTCTGATCTTGATATACACTGTCGACATGGATCAAGAATTCGTCAAATTATCCTCAGTTTTGCTTCTTCCTAGTAACCATTGTCCCTGCATAATTTTAGACAGAGGCTGGCTATTCTCTCATAATGAAAAATTTCATGAAAAACTGAAAAAAAAAAAAAGATTTTACTCAACCAGAAAAATCAACATTAATTGTAAACCAGGGACTTGGGTTTAATCACATGCAAAGACATGTTTACACGAGAAATCAGTTGGGGAAAAACACTGTGTAAAGTGCAGGTGAAGACAAAGCAGATGAGTAGACGTTCTCGCTATCTTTGAATGACTGATTGAATTGATTCATTGATTCATTTCAGTTATATCGTGGCCGCAGAACACATATTCATATGCCTGATCCCTACTGGTTATACCAGCTATTTCTGTTCTGGAACGTGCTATCCAGGCGTCATGCTATTAGCTTAAAACAGTGCGTCATGGCTACCTTTTCTTTTTGCGGTCTTTGGAATGACCCAGTTTGGGATCGAATCAGCAACCTCCCAAATGCGAGGCGGACACTCTGACTACTTAACCACCGGGTGGTCGTCATTATACGCTGAAATACTCTTGCAAATAGCGTTATAATGAATGTTGAGAAACGACATTTGAATGATAACTGCAAAGATCATCCCGGAATCATTGCTCATGATCTTTGCAGCTGTAATTCCAATGTAATTTCTCAACATATAGTATACCCGATTAGAAGTTTCTACCGGCTATTTTGTATAGTGTCTAACGCTGTTTGCAAGAGTAGTTCAGTAACACAAGGCTAGACACAGAACATCAAAACATATAAAAGGACATACGGTTTGTACGGTATGATGCTCGAATGTTGAGAAACGGCGTTTGATATACAGCTGAAAATGATCATGAGCAATACCGGCATAAAGTAAGGAAAAGAATAGGGTGCGATAGAGAATGCCACTCGGCATGCGCATGTGTAACAAACAGTCGTGGAAAAAGGACATTATTCGTATAAACAACGACTTCATTGTTCAAGATATTTCCACACTTTTTAAAAATGTAAATTTGTGACTGAGGTGTCAGTTTTCATACTGATCTACAATGGTACCATATCTTGTATTTCCACATCTGTGTCGTATAAAGTAATGTTTTAAGTCAGTTGTGTTTCTCATCATTCTAACATTGCAGTCAGGTTTGCAACAGTATTTCCTATCTGTGAACAAAATTCATAAATATATATATACATTTTCATTATATGGTAACGTTTGACTGCTGTATTTACCTGTTATTATCTAAAAGCGCAAACAATCCCCGGACGAAAAGTGAAGGACGAGGCAAACGGCGGGAAAAGGGACTTTCTTTACAGTATTTTCATACATGCATTTATATCATTACTGAGATAAAGATACTTTAATTCCATTCTCAAGTCATATCAAACACTGTGTATTCAGATAAAATTTCCTTTCTAGTGACGCTAGCGAAGAATCAGGGTGCCTGATTTATATACCTGCAATTAGAGAGTTACGAAAATTATTGACGAAAATACTTACACAAGCTTTGAAAAGCTCATGTAAGAATTTCGTACCTTTTCCGTATGCTACAAGCTACGAAAATTCTTACCCGAATATTAGTAAAACGGGCCCATGGTAGATATGCGGGGTGTTAAATCACTGCTACTATGAGGAATGAAATACATGTAATGTGGTTGGTACAAAACACCCCATATTATCTCATCATTAATTATTATAGAATATAAATACCAATTGTATCAAATTCTGACACATTAATATACATGTAATACTAAATCATGGGTCATGTACAGAGGTCTTCGTGCGTACATCGCTTTTTTCTCTATACTTTATCCATAAGGTGACGTAGAGGTCCCACATAAAAAAAAAATGGGGCCTTTAATGAAAAATTGTTGTTACTTAATGTTACGTACATGTCTCTGTAATAAAAGACTCACTCACTCACTGCCATGTTAGAATGATTAAAAACTCACTCACTCACTCACTCACTTGTATAATACCCATCTAGGATGTTTTTCTATAAATCTAAATTTTTATACAGTTGAAAATAAAATGATGTGGGGTGTATATTCCACCCCATATTTTCTTATCATTAATTATTCTTAGGATAAAAATACTTTGATTATTCTGAATTCATGATGTATTGATATAGTATGCAGTGCTCACCTGAGATGTTTTTTCCATACATTTACTTTTTTTTTTTAACTGTGAGGATTAAAATGGTGCTGGTGTATAAAACGTCCCATATCACCTCATCAAGAATAATAAGACATACATATTTACCATACCTGATTCTTAAGTGTTCTTTTAATTCGGAATTCCGGGCAGTATAAAGTGCACGCTTTGCGTGTATACTATTTTTAAGCTGGGCGTCAATTTTAGTTTGATGTATGAATCGAATGTAGGATGAAATACCCGTAGTACAGAAGCCCTACAGACAAAACCTTGGGACGAAACCACGTTTTGAAATACTGCTACAGTAAGATTGTGTAGTTTAAACTTCATTCTAAAGTTTGATCTTATGTTTTTTCATCTATGATGAAATATCACCAATTTGTAAAATGTTTATATATAAGATATGGTCTCAAAGGTATGTTAATGTTAGATTGGGAATAATTTAACAGCCATGATTTATGTCAATTTTCTCGTGACAGGACTTCTTTAAAGATAGTTTTTGTTAAAGAAGTGCGGTATCCTGCTGGTTACGTATAGCTTCAATAGACTCTAGACTAAAATATTGTCGCCTTATGAAATATTTTTTTCGTTTACCGGTGAAATAAACACACAACAGATCTTAAAGATTACCAAAGTTTTAGAAATTTTCCGTCGACTACGTCGACTCAGTTTCATAAAGTGTCCCCTCGAACGGCGAAATGTTGGGTTCGATGAAAACTCCATCGACAGGAGAATCTTCAACGAAATTGATTTTGGACTTGATTTTCTACAAAATGGCATGAGCGTATGGATTTTTGTTATTTGTTACTAGGGTAAAAATCGAATTTTTTCATCACTACCAAATCTTGGAAAGAAGTTCATGTTGTTGCTGCTTTGAGATATCAAAAGAAAATTAATAGGACTGATCTATCCATCGTTTTGTGACAAATGATGCTAAGAAAACATTAAGCTCCGGTTGATCGTTTTTCAGGTTGGCCCTACACTCTTCTAACATCACAATATACAGGTTTCATATATACCATGTCCCCTGCCCATTTACAAAGCAAAGATTTGATAGATATTCATTCCAGTCTGATCTTGATCTACACTGTCTTTAAAAATGTACTTAGTCGTTATTATCAGCAGAATGGTTAGCCACAATTTTTTCTTGAAAAGAAAAATTGGAACCAGTGTTTATCTCAATTTGGTTGTTTCACATTTGGCCTGATTATTTATTGCTTTCAGTTAACCGCAGTTTGACCGGAACATGATAATTGATCAGTGGCAAGGCGTGTAATCTCGCAATGATCACGGTGGTGTTGTTGGCAGAAACGTTTCCTTGGCCCTTAACCTGCTAAAAAAGAAAGGAAATGAAACTCTCTAGCCCATAGTAAGAACAAAAATCATGCTATCACATAGGTGTTTCTTAGGAAAAAATACCTTATCAGACAGTGTAGATTCTGTGCAGTCTGATCTTGATCCACACTGTCCGCGAAAAGGTCTTTGAGTTGCACTTTGCAGCCAAAGGGGTTTACGCAGGTGTAAATCAACTTCGCGCATTTCTGTATAGACTTCATTATGATATAATTCATTATCAAAATGAAAGAGGACCTTGCCTCTTTACCTATAGACTGTGGAATGGTTCAAAAGTTAGTCATCTATGTGTACATAGATAACCCTCATCATGCCAAATAACTAAACTGAAATTTGCAATACGATAGTAAAAACTCAGATATTGCTATTTCAGAGTTATGTTTTAGGGAATAGTATCTCCTTACCGGACAGTGTAGATCCAAGATCAGACTGCACGGTCTGTGCAGTCTGATCTTGATCTACGCGGTCCGCAAAAGGTCAGTGAGTCGCGCTTAGCAGCCTAAGGGTTAAATTACTGATTTATCTTGTGTATAGGTTAAATACATTCTCGTATATAGGAAACCTTGATTTAAAAACCGGAAAGGTCACAACAGTGATTTCTTTGATGGCCCTAAAAATGAAATGAATTTTCTATTGATCGTAATCTGTGCAACCTTGCAACATTTGGCATGAAGATACAAGAATGATCATAGTTTGATACAACAAAGATGAAATGGGTTAAAAACAGGCTGAAAACGGCTTTAGATGTATCTTTAAGATTATCTGGACTTCCAACAAAAGTCTTGCAGGGTACCCTTAATATCATGTCGGACTGAAGATTTTCTCTTATTTACCTTACAGTGCAGTAGGAATTATGTATAGTGTTTAGTGAAACGTTGAATGGTCTTATTTTCCGGCATATTAGAAGACGACTACACTACCGTATTTAGCTCCCTGTTAACCTTTAGGATGCTACTGAGTGCAACTAATGACAAAACAGTGTAGTCTGATCTTAGATTTATACTGCCTGACAAGGTGATTTTTTGGGGGTAAAGACCTTTGCAAACCTAGAACTATTTTTTCCCATGTAATGATAATAAATCAATGTATCGTCTCTGTAGACTTAACTCTCACAAAGTCAATATTTGTTCCAATGAATGTAACATAAAACCGGACTAAAACCTTGACTGAGTTGCACCAGTAAAATATAAAAAGACACCAATGAAATGAGATTATCTTAAAATGTAAATTATTTACAATAGCATTATAATTCATTATGTCCAATTAAAAAAAACCTTGGAGTTCCTGTGGTTACAGTTTATAATACGAAAGGTTGGCCCTTGACCATTCAAACGTGAAAAGAACTTTAATTTCATCCAAAATGAGGGACAGTATCAGAAATATTAAATGGAAGATAGATCTGTGCGGAAATGCGCAACTGGGGGCCCGTGTGTATCAGAGCCACATTGGACTAAAACTGGTGTTAAAACTTGGGCCCGAAAGAATACACTTAAATGCGGACCTGATTCAATGAAGCATGATTTTTTACATTAGAAATACTGGAAAGGCTTCAATATTCAACAAAAACGTATAGGGTTTTATACAAATGGGTACTAAATTACGTTGATGCGACAGATGCAATTCTAACTATTGGACACATGTTAAATTTCATACTCGATTTCAGTTAAGTAATCCGGTTTCATTTCCGGGGACAGGGTAGCGGTAGTACCAACATCAAAAAGATTTTTAAGGAATTTTTGATGTAAAGAAAGTTCTGTATTTCTCTAGTTACTCTGCCGAGTCTTTCTACGAAAACAAAACATGTCAATTTATTTATTTATACATGTCTCTATAATTATATAGTGTATAGTAGTGAACATGTACCTTTTCGTTAAATATTTTTATAGAGAAATTTCGTTGAGGTAATCACTTTAACTTCCAAATGAGGCACCAACTTTTACGGGTGCATCTTTGGAACTTGTGCTTTGTCGTTTCAGTAATTTCCTCTTTCTATCATCGTACAATGACCTATATAAAATTGAACTTATAATTTCAACCAATTAACCCTTTCGGCGCCATAGGCGAAATCGGAGGCTTTTGCGGACGGTATAGATCAAGATGAGACCTCACAGAACGTGCAGTCTGATCTATGTCATCTGCTTGTGTAGTCAAGCCTGTAAGAGAACATAGGATTGTATCTTCAGCCGTCAAAATGGGTCGAGTTTATTTATTTGGCGCTGATAGAGTTAAATCACATACATGACACTAATGTGATTCAATCGGTAAATTTCTATGGAAGAATTAAAGCTATAGAAAACGTCCTTCCCTTCCCCGATAAAAGGCTATCACAAATCGAATGAACCTGCCGGTAACAATTTTAAACTTATACAAATGGAAGCTTGAAATAAAACACTGGTGTAGAAAACATTGCGTGAAAGTGTGAAATTGTTCACTAAGGATAATTTCACCTATTCCCACAATGCTTTCCAAAGAGGTCTCCTTCCTATGTGCTAAAACGATATGAGCCATGCTCTATGAAAAGGGGGCTTAATGCATTGGAGAAAAGTATCGACCCAGGTCAGCCTGCACAGTCCGCGCAGGTTGACCTGGGCCGAAACTTTTGACATTCTGTGAATTTTCTGCATGTCAAAGGACCACTGTTCTACATGATTCAGTAGGTTGTTGCAAAAAACAGACTTTAGGGATGTAGAATGCTGTGATAACTTGTTTGGTATCATGCATCACAGAGATGCATTAAGCCCCCTTTGGCCAGAGCATGGCCCAATTATATATAGGAAAAGGTGAACTCGTTACATTCTATAGCAACTGTGTATCAGATGGCACTGAAATCATTTTTGTGAAAATATGTAAAATCTCTAAATAAATGGTTTACTAAGTAAATAACCTGAAATCAATGTAGCGAAATGAGAAATTCGTCCCTTCGCCACAATATTTTTAAAAGTAGTCTGCTGAAGACTCATTTATGCAACTGCAGGCGGAAATGAGTTAATGTGGCTTATTTTATACTTCCCGTCTTTTTATTCCTTCTACCACCTTTTAAGTCCTTTTATTATGTAGTATTGTTTAGACAAATATATCAAATTATGCGAAAGGCAAAAAGTAAGTAGGATAATCAACTGCATTCAAGTGATATTCAAATTACATCCCTTGAATTGGATGTTATCAGGTCATAAAATACCGTTTTTCTGTGAATCCGTATGTATTTCTTCATATGAATACTTACTGATTCACAGATGATAAAATCACTAGTAATGATGTGATCCCGTCACTAGTAACAATAATAACTGTAAAGTTAAAAGGAAAAAAATATATATAATACATAATGCACCCAGAAATCCCAGTAGTTCACTGTTACAATAATTAGATAATAATCAAGCAAGCTGTGCTCTGGCAAAAAGGGGCTTAATGCATATCAGTGATGCATTATACCAAGCAAGTCATCTCATAATTGTGGATCCATAAAACCCATTTTGTATAACAACGGACTGAATCATTTGGTGAAATGGTCCTTTGATAGGCAGAAAATTAACCATTGCAAAAAGAGTCAATTCATGTCAGCCTGCACGGACTGCGCAGGCTGGCATAGGTCGATACCTTCTGCAGATGCATTTAGCCTTCTTTTCACAGAGCATCGCTGAAATGCATTTGAGTAAAATTAAAAATGTGTCACGAGAACGGGTTATAATCAGGTCAACAAAAATTCTAAAAGACGAAAAAAAATACACTGAAAGAAAACAAATGTTTGTCAGATCAGTAAAGGCTATGGATAATAAAATAATATGGGGTGTATATATCACCCCATATTTTTCTGTCATTGATTAAAAGACATACATATTAATTATATCGAATTCTGGAGGCGTTCATTTAGTAAGAAATTCTGAGGGACATATAGTGCAAATCTGAGATGTTTTTCTACAGATGTAAATTTCTAACGTTATACCACGAAGAATCAAATGATGTGGAGTGTATAAATCGCCCCACATTTTCTTATCATCAGGTATACGACACACATGCCAATTCTACCGAATTTCAGGGCGTTTTTCTTTAGCTAAATTATTTGGCATATAGAAAACATATCTTGTAAATATTAGTTTATGTATAAAAATGTATTGTTTAAGTCTGGCTTCAAGTGATGTGGACTGGACTGATTGGCCCATATTTGTTCAACGTTACTAAAGAAAATAATAATAACGCACATTTAAATATTTCATTATCTAATTATACATAAACTGTACTGGGTAACAGTTATGCACTTAACGGAAAGGAAAATCGAGCATTCAATAACTAAATGTTAGATACTAGTATAAGCGGTCCTTTAAGCCTGAGGGAAATGAAATTCATTGAACGTTGCATATTTGATAATGAGCAAAGAAAATGTAGGCTTTTATTACTTTAACAAACTGACATGAAATAAATGACCTCTGTTATTATATAGCAGACGTTTGAATTACTCACGGTCCAGCATGACTTAGCTTCGTCTATTGTCGTCTGAATGCGGAACTATGTGAACGATTTTCAACTCTTTATATGGCTAATCGATTCATCGTGTCTGAAAAGAATACTTAAAATACCTGAAGTATACATGATTCTGTTGGTTTTGATCGGTAGTTCTTGGCGGATGATATTGGTCCAAGATGCATTGTCTGTGCAGTCTGATCTTGATCAATGTCATCTGCAAAACCTTCTTATTTTGACTTTGGCACTGTGAGAGTAAAACCAGACATCTACTGTTAATAGAATTTCCGTACGTCCGATTATACGCGATGATTTAAAAATTCACTATCAAATCGTTCCTTGCAAAGGGGTCAATTTCAGGTCAATTTCTTCGAGCAATACCTACAGGTAAACATGCACCAAGAATTACGGGGCTTTATATATACTCACAGACCGCTTTATCAGTAAAACCTGACTCGTTTTGACAAATTGTGTAAAGGGAAGTAACTGCAGTTTCTTATATATATGATATCTACCTAAAACCTAGTTGACATAATATTTCACCAGATAATACTTTAGGCCCTGTCAACCTTCAAGAGAACAATGAGAAAATGTGGGGTGATTTATACACCCCACATTTTTTTGACGCCCCACAGTAAAGGTCTTATACAGGAAATCACTCCATAATATAGGGAATCTCTTAGTATATATATATAGAGAGAGAGAGAGAGAGAGAGAGAGAGAGAGAGAGAGTAATCAAGGGAAATAACTCCTGATAGAAGGTATATCAGTCTGTTACTATTTACCTCCCTTGATTGTCAAACTGCACTAGTACATGATTGGTGTTAGGTATGCAAGTTTCTTTGTGTAGAAAATGTTCAGTTTTTAGGGAGAGTGATTTGTTTTGATGCTGATAGTTATCCTCAGATAGGTGGAATATTTAATATAAAATAAGGTTTCTGTCATTCAGTTTTTTGTTACAGCACTTAACCTTTCATGCCATTTAGAAAACCTGCATATATTCAAGGACACTATCTTTCCATTTGAAAAAGATACAACTTTTTTTTTTGTGGGAGGGGGGGACGGGGTCTTTTTTTCCATGTAGGCTAAGATTAATGCCATACAGACTTTTTATGCTGTTTGTCTCTGTCAATGCCACTTCAGTGCTGATATGTTTATATTACTCTTTAAGGATTTTTTTGGACTGGACCAAATCTAAATTAAAAACCATTGCAGACAACCAGAAAAATGTAGTTTGAATTATTATTTTTGTCTTTAATAGGGTAGGAAACATTGTAGGAAAATGAGAAAATGCCATTTGACAACATTTTCTCCTTTTCCCACAATGTGTTCAAATGCCTTCTCGCTCAGGGTCATTAAGACTCTGAATTGTGTGGTAAGGTGATAAAAGCCAGTGGAGCAATACAGGACCATCATGACTTTCTTGTTAGCTCCACTGGCCGAAGGCCAGCGAGCTATTGTCATGGCGTTGTGTCCGTCGTGCGTCCGTCCGTCCGTTCGTCCGTTCGTCCGTGCGTGCGCCGTAAACTTTTTCTTTAAAAAACTTCTCCTCAGAAACTATTGACTGGATTTTTACCAAATTTCACAGGAATGTTCCTTTGGTGGTCCTCTTTCAAATTCCTTCAAATAATTGTGTTCCATGAAGAATTCTGGTTGCCATGGCAACCAAAGTAAAAAACCTTTAAAAATCTTCTCCTCCCAAACCGCTATTTGGATAGCATTATTATTTTGCAGGAATGTTCCTTAGATACAGGTTTACAGAATTCCTTTAAAAAAAAATGATCTGTCAAAAAACATGGCTTTTATGGGAGACTCATTTTCCTTTTATGGTATAAAGTAAAATCTTTGAAAAATTTCTTCTCTAAAACTATTCATTGGATTTCATTGTTGTTTTGCAGGTAAGTTCCTACGGTGGTTGTCTGCCAAATTGTTTCTATGGTGGTTGTATACCAAATTCCTTTTAAAAAAATGATACACCTAAAAACACATTTTTTTATAGACAAGGCTTATATTTCAAAAAAATGTTCTTCTCCAAAACTATTTATTGTGTTAGTTTTATCGACTAACAAAGAAAAAGGAAGAAAATTGGATTGACTTGACCTAGTCAGGGCTGTCCTATTTAAGCCCACACATTTTCCTTAGTATTAAGATCACAATTTACTCCAATGATATGCTATTAGTTAGTACTAGTAATGAAATATCACTGGCCATAAATAAGATAAAAGCTTGAGCACCTTTCACAACTTGAGCTTTTCAATTTTGCCTTATTACTAAGCCTGAGTAACCATGCCAAGATAAAAAAGAAAAAGTATTTTAATAACAAAACCCCCATGTTGTAGGTGCTTTATAGTCCTTTTGATATAGAACAAGAGAACCTCTGCACTTTTATTAGTTCTGGTAAAGGTTTGTTGACCTACTAATGAGTAAATGCAGAGTGGACAGAGAAGGGGTGTAAATCCTGGGACAGGGCTTTACATTTGTGATAAGGCATTAATGTTACCCAGTCAAACTGATCCCGCAACTTCAGTACACCAGAATTAATCTGTGCCCTGCAGCAGGATATTTGATTTATGTAAATGCAATTGTAGACCATTTTGTGTTGTTTGCCACAGAAGACATTCTAACTGTGAAAAGTTGACTATTAGGGATTAGGTGTTCATTGTATGCCAGCATATTTCATTCTATCTGGTGTATTGATGTAAGTTGATCTATATTGCTATAACATTCATTCATTTGCCCTCCTAGCTGTTCTTTTAGATTACCCCTTTACCACACAATCACAACTTTTAACGACCCTGAGAAAGACATATTTTCTATATTTTGATGTTTCCCCACCCAAAATGGTTTGTGAAAGGACCTGTTGCAGACAACATATCTTCAAATTAGTAAGACATATATAAAAAAGGATAGAAATTATTGTGGGAAACTAAGAAAATGCTGGTTACCATTTTTTTCTTCTTTTCTCACAAGTTTTTTCCATACCTTTTTTCTTTAGTGAGCTAAAATGCAGGATTGAATGGTAATTGTTAAAAACTTCTTTTCGCCATTATAGAAATATCAGGCCTGTGGAGCGATACAGGCGCTCAAGCGCCTCTAGTTTATGTTTGTTGCCATGGTAACCAAATTCAAAACTATATTTTGTACCAAATTTAATCATTTCATTCACCTGTTAAATTCATAAGAAATGAGCTATGCTGAATGCATAGATCCCTGATGCATAATACCAAGCAAGTCAGCACAGTATTATGGATCCATAAAATCTGTTTTGTACTAACTCTTTACCAAATGACAAAAATGTAGACTGGTCCAAACTGAAAGAGTTTGCAGAGGACAATTTTAAATTTGATGAAAATGGCAGGATGTTCTCATAAAGGGTAGAAAACACTGTGGGAAAAGGAGAAAATGCTCGTTATGAGCAGTTTCTCCTTTTCCCACAATGTTTTCAAAAGACTTGTACTGTAGACACATGAAAACCAGGGCTTGTTTGGGAAAAGCCAAGCCCAGGTAGCTCAGTTGGTAGCGCACAGGACTTGAGAACAGGAGGTCACTGGTTCGATCCCCGGCTTGGCCAATTTCTTTCCGAGGATTGATGATAGTCATTGCGACAGGATTCATTCCTCTCTCACCGCTGACCATTGTTTCGACAATGGTTATGTGGGAAAGCAGCCAGTGGCTTGGAAAGAATATTGTGTGCAGTACTGGTAAAAGAAACTCCAGGAAAGCATGAATAGGTGCACTGGCCGCTGTGATATAACTGAAATAATGTTGAAAACGGCGTTAAACACCATACAATCAATCAATCAATCAATCAATCAATCAATCGTTTGGGAAAGGGTTAAAACTGACTGCACTATGAGGTAAACTGGTCCTTTCAGCTGCAGAAAATGGACCAATAGCAAAAAGTTTTGGGCCAGGTCAGCCTGTGCAAATTGCGCAGGATGCCTTGGGTCGATACTGTTTGTAGATGCATTAAGTCCCCTTTTCACAGAGAATGGCTCATATGTTTTTTTTTAGCAAACATTAATTTTAGAGACAAAATAACTTGGAAGATTGGATGAATCACAAAATACCTTATTAGTATCAAAACATTAGAATATCCTTTAGCTTTCGTTTCATTTGAATATAACTTTAGGCCCAGCCGGGTAGTTCAATGGTTAGCATATCTGACTCATAACCTGGTGGTCGTGGGTTCGATACCCGGTTGAGGCAAATTAATTTTTTTTGGCGACTTTTCACCTCTCTCCTCCGATACATATGAGAAAATTAGTGACTCGGAAAGAAAGTTGTGTCAGTGATAAAGTGACTTGCAAAGAAAGTTGTGTCAGTAATGGAGTGAGAAAGCTAGGAACACGTGTGTAGGTGCACTGACAGGACCTAAGCTGTTAAAACGATGTGAAACTCCAATACAACCAACCAGCAATATAACTTTAGGTATCATGAGTTGTTGTTTTCATATTGATGAAGGTTGCTTCTAGATTAGTTTCATCAATACTCATTTTAAGCCAAATATATCCCATTGCATCAGTAATTTATCAAACCATAGTCATTCTTGTGGCCTCATGACAAATATTACACCTGGCGATTGCGGGATTGCATAGATTACGACAGGTAGGAAATGCGATTCCAGATTTGACGGCTATCTATTTGTTCAATCGAGGATATCGCATAATGCTTTTGTCGTGTGACTGTGTATGTCCTTCACTTTGCATATTCATGGGGCTGGAAAGTGGAGTTGAGATACTCTACACAGGTATACTGTCCCAACAATCTATGTCACATGAACCCAACAGCAATTTACTCAAGGATGTTGGAGTTTTATATCGAGAGTGCAGTGGAATTATTTCAAAGACAGCAGAAATGTAATTTTCATATATGTAAATTGACATTTAGCATTTTTTGTCGAAAGAAAGAGAAAAGGCATGATCCTACAAATTGACAATTGCGCCATGTTGAAACAACAAGTAGCTTTCTATTTTTATATGGGGGTATATGCAAATGACTCGGGTGAAAAAACAAACATGATTTCCCCCATTGTTAACAATTTTGAGAACAGGAGGTCGCTGGTTTGATCCCGGGCTCAGGTAATTTCTTTCCAAGGATTGATGATAGTCATTGTGACATGATTCATTCCTCTCTCACTGCTGATCATTTTTTCATTGATAGTTATTTGGAAAAGCAGCCAGGGGCTTTGGAGGAATATTGTGCTGAGTACTGGTAAAGGAAACTCCAGGAACACATGGATAGGTGCATTGGCCTCCATGATATAACTGAAATAATTGTTGAAAGTGGCATTAACCAACATAAAACACAAAAACAACTTGTATTGGGTTTTTTTTTTTTGAAGGCATGGGAAAAGGAGAAAATTCTTGTTATCAGCAATTTCTCCTTTTCTCACAATGTTTTCTACCCTTTAAAGGTTGCAATCATCATATTAGCCACATTTAATCTGCAAATGCTTTCAATTTGGACAAGTCTAAAATTTTGTCACTTGATGGTGTTATGTGTCCGCAAAATTACCTTCTGTATATGTATATCTATCCCTGTCAGTGACAAGTAAATTTTAGTGTCTTTTTCATTGAAAGCAAATGCAGACCATAAACTGAATTAGCTCAGTTTATGAAATTTTCTTTGAAAACATTGTGGAAAAAGGAAAAAATGCTGGCTATCAGTTTTTTCTTCTTTCCCTACAGTGTGGTCAATTGTGCCTTTGTTGTGGTATTTCTAAAGTTTGGTATTATGTGGTAAAGGGTTAACAAAAGTAAAAGAGTGCTAGAGAAGAGAAAAATATGAGAAAAATACAAGTAAATTCTTTGGCATGGAGTTATGCACAGCCACCAATGCCACTAGTTGCAACATAATACATGGCCCACTTACTAATAATACTTTTCCCACAATATTTTCAAAAGCCTTTATCGTGAGGGTTATAAAACTTGGGATACTGTGGTAAAGGGTTAAAAGGGTAGAACACATTCAAAAAGGTTTTCAAATGCCTTATTCCTCAGGGTCATTAAAATCACGTGGTAAAGAGTTCACAACTTATTTCACTCTGGAAAGCACTATTTTTTATACAGACAACCAAGTCTGAAAGCCCTGGATCTCAGGTGTTGCATCTTAAAAGGACAGTACTTATTCTTGCTTAACCCTATACCACACATCGAAATTTAGACCTGTCCAAATTGAAAGCATTTGCAGAAGACAATTTCAATGTGGCTCAAATGATGCAATTTTTATACGCCCGTCGAAGACGGGACGTATTATGGGATCACCCGTGGCGGGCGGGCGGGTGGGCGGGCGGCGTCCAGTTCTTTGTCCGGAGCATATCTCCAAAACTATACTACCTACGGTTATGAAATTTCATGTGTGGATAGATCTCATCAAGGGGGAGTGCAGTGCACAGGAATCATAACTCTTGCTTCCTTAATTTTTGAGTTATTGCCCTTTGTTGTTTTTCATACTTGAATTTTGTCCGGTGAATATCTCCAATACTATACTACCTAGGGTTATGAAATTTCATGAGTGGATAGATCTCATCAAGGGGGAGTGCAGTGTGCAGGAATCATAACTCTTGCTTCCTTAATTTTTGAGTTATTGCCCTTTGTTGTTTTACATACTTGAATTTTGTCCGGTGAATATCTCCAATACCATACTACCTAGGGTTATGAAATTTCATGAGTGGATAGATCTCATCAAGGGGGAGTGCAGTGCACAGGAATCATAACTCTTGCTTCCTTAATTTTTGAGTTATTGCCCTTTGTTTTTTTTCATACTTGAATTTTGTCCGGTGAATATCTCCAATACTATACTATCTAGGGTTATGAAATATCATGAGTGGATAGATCTCATCAAGGGGGAGTGCAGTGCACAGGAATCATAACTCTTGCTTCCTTAATTTTTGAGTTATTGCCCTTTGTTGTTTTTCATACTTGAATTTTGTCCGGAGCATATCTCCAAAACTATACTACCTACGGTTATGAAATTTCATGCATGGATAGATCTCATCAAAGGGGAGTGCAGTGCACAGGAATCATAACTCTTGCTTCCCTAATTTTTCAGTTATTGCCCTTTCTTGTTTTTCATACTTGAATTTTGTCCGGTGAATATCTCCAATACTATACTACCTACGGTTATGAAATTTCATGTCTGCATACATCTCATTAAGGGGGAGTGCAGTGCACAGGTATCATAACTCTTGCTTCCTCAATTTTTCAGTTATTGCCCTTTCTTCTTTTTCATACTTGCATTTTCTCCGGTGAATATCTCCAAAACTATACTACCTAGGGTTATGAAATTTCATGCCTGCATACATCTCATTAAGGGGGAGTGCAGTGCACAGGAATCATAACTCTTCCTTCCTTAATTTTTGACTTATTTTCATACTTGAATTTTGTCTCGAGCATATCTCCAAAACTATACTACCTATGGCTATGAAATTTCATGCGTAGATAGATCTCATCAACTGGGAGTGCAGTGCACATGAACCATAACTCTTGTTTAATTTTTGACTTATTGCTCTTTCTTTATTTTGAAACTTTAATTTTGTCCAGTGCATATCTTCAGAACTATACTAGCTCAGGATATGAAATTTCATGCGTGGATACATTCCATCAACGGGAAGTGCTGTGCATATAAATTTCAACTCTTGCATGCTTAATTTTTCAGTTATTGCCCTTTCTTGTTTTTTTTTTCGAACTTGAATTTTGTATGATGCATATCTCTCAAAGTATACTACCTCGGGTTATGAAATTTTAGGGCTGGATACATCTCATCAAGGGGTAGTGCAGTGCATATGAAATATAAATTGCTTATTTTTTATGCACCAGCATTTTCTCCTTTTCCCACAATGTTTTCTACCCTTTCCAAACCAAATTTCAATTTTTGAGTTACATTTAGTTTGTAAACTGCAAATGATTTCAATTTGGACTAGTCCAAACTTTTGCTGTGTGGTAAAGAGTTAATAGTAATACAATAATAAACAAGAGTTCCGTCAACACAAATACACTGCCATTATCTTCAATCAACAGTAAAAAAAATATTCTGCACTACTATTTTTCTATACCTCCCCTTTATCATTATTATGCCCCAACTTTACAACTTGGGGTAAGACGGGCGTATCTTGCGACAATTTGCCGCTCTTGTTCTTTGATAGGGTACAAAATATTGTGGGGAAAGGAGCATGTGCTGGTTACCAGCATTTTCTCCTTTTCCCACAATGTTTTCAAAAGGCTTCTTTCTCATGGCTGTTAAAAGTCTGCAATGTGTGGTAAAGGGTTAATCCTTTAATGAACAGTTCCAACTTAATGAGGGGTTCTGCGTGGCTCAGTGGTAAAGTGTAGGACTTGGGTGTGACATGGAGGTCCCAGGTTCAAGCCTCACTGGATCCACTGGGCTTTTTGTGGGGTGTCCTTGGGCAAGACACTTCAGAGCCCTCACATAGTACTGGTGAAACCCATGAAATACATGAATATTTGAGTTGTTGCCGTGATTTGACTCGATGGTGAAAATGGCCTAAAACCTCATTCATTCAATCAACCCAACTTAATGACTGTACAGGAGAAGGGCTATGAAAATATTTTTTGCTGGTAACCAGCCTGCTCTCCTTTTCTCAAAATGTTTCCTACCCTTTGAAAGACAAATTTCTCATTTTGAGAATGTATATTTAGTCATTTGGAAATACTTCCAATTTGGAAAAGGCTGGAATTTTGTTTTATTGACCCCGACAGAAAAAGGCTTTTGTGGTACAAGGAAATTGAAAATGGAATGAAAATGCAAAGGACAAAATAACAAAGAAACAATCTTTTATTTCACTCTGGAAAACTCAGTTTAACAGACAATCGGCTCTAAGAGTACTTGATCTTGGGTGTTACATCTGAAAAAGATGGTATTAATTTTAGTCAACCACTAGAGCACCACAAAAACACAACAGACATTTTCAGTCTAGAAATAAGACCCTAAATTTGCAATTTGAAGATTCCTTTCATCTATGGTCAGAGATCAGACTGCACGTTTTGTGCAGTCTGCATGCTGATTTCGATCTACACAGGCTGCAAGGGCAACTATACTCATGAAAGGGGCTTTAATGGTTAGCCCTTTATCAAACAAGGATTTCAATCCAGTTCTTTTACAATCCTGTGGAAGATAACTTTTGAAAACAGTTAACCAGAATGTCTTGCTTTTCTGATGGAGTCCAAAATGTTGGGGGATGGTGTAGAAGACATCAGATTATACAGAATGTGTAGTCTGATCTTGGATCTATACCATCCACTACTGAATTATGACTTTAGAAAGGCAATGTTTATGTGGCAAATAAACTATGGTCTATATATTCATATTTATTTCAACCAAGGCTAAAATATACTTATTAATACAAAAGATTTAAAATGATAACCTCAACACCGAGTTGAATTCATAAAGATACATAAAACCAAGCCAGAAACTCAGTCAATTGTGTACATGACTAATAAGCTTGGGGTTGTTAGTCCAAGCACCTGTCCTTCTCAATGTCAATGATTGTGTAGACAATGTTTATGTAGGAAAATAGCCAGCAGTAAAGAAAGGATGCTGTTCTAATCTCTGATATAAGAAACCTAAGGAAGCATAGACAGGTGCAGCAACTGATATAGTGTACTTAAATAATGTTAAATTCGGTCAAGGATCAATCAAAGCAAGAGTACCTTTTCCATAAGGAAACTGCATTGTTTTGGGGCACCTTGGTGGTCTTCTTGGAAGCCCAGCTCCTCATCTCTGTCTGTGGTTCATCTAATCGAAGAGATAACAAAGCAAATGTTCCCAAGGTCTTTAAGACTTGACATAATTTGATATTGTGTCTCTCTTCAAGTTGTAAAGAAGACTTTTTTTTCATATCAAACAAAATTTGGTAGTTACCTCTTTTTCCTACCATCAATATTTTTGTTGTAAAGATTTACTTAGTGCATTTACAGTGAAATGGATTCACTGCTAGATATGTTTGTCCGGAAACACAACATTGCAGAAGAAATGATGAAAAATGCAGAAATACCTTTTCCATATGGAAACTGCAGAGTTTTGGGGCTTCGTTGTAGTCATGTTGACAGCCCAGTCCCTCACTTCTGTCAGCTGGTCATCTAATGTAACAAAACAACACAGATATTTCACACACGTTTTAAGCTTGACATAACTGGAAATTCAGCCTTTACTTTTTAAAAGCAAAATGGTAGCAGTTTCCTTGGACTGTTTTCTTTCTTTTTAAGAGGATCTTTTGCAGAGTGAAGGAAGTTTCCATTCTCTACATTTAACCTTGAAAACACCTACAAGCCATTCAGTAAAATTTATGCTCAGCATTGATTAAGATCAGACTGCTGGAAAAAAAAAAGTATGCAATCTGATCTTTGATCTATATTGCATCTAAGTTGAGATACTCTGGTCTCAAGCAACCTTGAACTTGCAACATAAGTGTCCTTTTTTCCCCGTGATTCATAATGTGCAGAAACGGTGAAAAAAACAGCTATCCAGCCAGGTAGCTAAATTAGTATTGTAGGGCTAGTCGCTAGTCTTTCCCAGATGAAAAATTTAAGGCTCTTCCAAATTTAAAACACTGCAGACGACAAATACAGATTTGGTACAAATGAGCTTAAGCTCTCTGATACAGCAGAAAACATTGTGGGGAAAGGAAAATGCTTGTTACCAGGGTTTTCTCCTTTTCTCACTTTGTTTTCAAAAGCCTTCTTTCCCAGGGTGGTGAAAACCAGGGATTGTTTGGTAAAGGGTTAACAATTCCGATTCACTCAATCCATGGGCCACATATCACAGGTATATGTAGCACAAGATATTAGTTGCAGAAATGCACAGATAGGTGTAGCAGCTGCTATCTTTTTTACTCTACTCTTTACTGCACAGTAAACTTTGTCGAAATTGAAAGCATTCTTAGATGAAAATATAACAGGGGCTCAAATGATGAGATCTGCATTTTAAAGAGTAGAAAACATTGTGAGACAAGGAGACAATGCTGGTTACCAGCTTCTTCTCCTTCTCACACAGTGTTTTTACAAGCTCTTTATCTCAGGGTTGTTAAAACTTTGGACTGTGTGGTAAAGTGTTGAATTATATTGAAACGGGGCTGAAAATCAACCAAAGCAGGAATACCTTTTCCGTAAGGAAACTGCATTGTTTTTGGGCACCTTGTGGTCTTCTTGGTAGCCCAGCTCCCCATAGGCTGTATGTAGTCATGTTATCTGAAAATAATGTTATAGAACATATATTTCCAGTAATGAACAAAATTTGATAATCCCATTGATACTTTTATTGTATAGAGTTATTCAGTGCATTTTCAAGAAAATGGATTATTAAGCAAAGAAAATGTCAAAAAACATTAACATTAA
Organism: Tridacna gigas; assembly: GCA_945859785.2. Classification (NCBI taxonomy): domain Eukaryota; kingdom Metazoa; phylum Mollusca; class Bivalvia; order Cardiida; family Cardiidae; genus Tridacna; species Tridacna gigas. Next base: position 25,268,949 of record OX244043.2, on the reverse strand, counting down.
AAAAGAAATTATCAAAAGAGCATTAATTACCTTTTTTACTATTTGGAAACTGCAGTTTTTGGGCTTCTTGGTGGTCATGTTCACAGCCCAGCCCTTCACTTCTATTTGGCAGTCATCTAATGTAAGAAAATAAGAAAGATTGTGTTTCTCAGATCTTTAGACTATGATATAAGTAGAAATTCAGCCTTTACCGCTTATGAACCAAACAATAATAACTTTCCTTATTAACCTGAAGGCAGGTGTAAACGAAGACTAGACTGCACAAAAACTGTTGTCTGATCTTTGATCTATATTCCATCTTTGTTGAAAACCTATGGCCTAAAGCAAGTTGGAACTTGCAATTTTAGATCCATTTTTAACCTTTTAAATGTGCATTCTGTGAAAGTGATACTTCTGGAATTGATAATGGTATTCCTATATTTTTAGCAAGATCACAGTAGACTGTCACAAGGTTAATTAACCAGCACAGTAGCTGAATAAGTGGGGAATATTGCTTAACGATTCTGACTTACTCAACCCATAGGTTGCATATCACAGGCAGATCCCAGAAACTCCAGGAATACATAGATAGGTGTAGCTGTTGCTGCTGCTGCCATATGACTTAAATTATGTTAAAAATGGGATTAAGCACCAAGCAAAGCATGAGTACCTTTTCCATAAGGACACTGCATCGTTTTTGGGCATCTTGGTGGTCTTCTTGGTAGCACAGCTCCTCGCTTCTGTATGTGGGTCATCTTATCTAAAAAAGTAACAAAGCAAATGATTTGGTTTGAATGATTCATTGTATGGTGTTTAATGCTGTTTTCAACATTATTTCAGTTATATCATGGAAGCCAAGGCACCAATCCATTCCTTCCTGGAGTTTTCTTTTTCCAGTATTCCACACAATATTCTTTCCAATCTACTGGCTGCTTTCCCATAGAAGCATCGTTGAAACTATGGTCAGCAATGAGAGAGGGATGAATCCTGTCGCAATAACTATCGTCAATCCTTTGAAAGAAATTGGCCGAGACGGGGATCGAACCAGCAATGTCCTTTTCTCAAGTCCTGTACGCTACCCACAGAGCTACTGGAGCTTGGCAAAGGTATTTTTGGACTTGACTTCTCAACAAGCAAAATGTTTCAGATGACTTCATTTTCTTCCAATATCTTCGTTAAAAATATACATTCCGCATAGGTACCCAATTTTTTTAATGCACTATAGACATTTCACAGCAGGCATGTTCTCAAATTTCCTTTTTCCACCTCTTTGATAGGAGAGGAAAAGAAACACTAATAAATGACAATCACTGTGGAAAAGAACTCGGTGGAGCATAGACTGGAACTTGAGACCCTTTTGTTAGAATTGTTTGAGCCATGCTGTCTAAATTTCAGACTTTTGTAGGAGAAATTGTTTAAGTAAACTGCCTGGACTTTTTTGTTGCTTTGATTTTTAAAACTGCTATAGAACTGGAATTGAAAAAAGAGATGTCTCGAAAATATAGGTAGTAGAAGTAAGTAACTGCGCTCTACCTTTGCCAGTGGCAAGCTTTGCCGTCTTTTTGGTTTCACTGTCATCTCTTCACACTTTCGTCAGCAGAGCGTCTTCCCAGCACATCGTAAGTCTGTTCACACACAATCTTCCGCGGTTCATCTATTCTGAAATTTCTGGAATTAGAAAGAAAAACAAATCTCCCCAACCCCGGGAGTGTTGCAGAACACCCCAAATCCGACATACATACACACACAACAAAGAAAGGCAAAAATAAGTAGCATGAACATGAATTACAATGCGGTTCGAACCCAACTCGTTAGAGGTTACCCTTTGTTTTTTCTGGATGAGAAAGTTGCTTATCAATCCTGACTTACTTAATCCATGGGCTGCATATCATAGGCAGACTTGTAGCACAACGTAACTCTACATTTCTTAAAATGCAAAAGAAAGAGCTTAAGGCCCTATATCCCTTCCTTTACTGATGACCCATAAAGCGAACATTATTTCTGACCAGTTCTGTGATACAACAGTGAGCCACAACAGTACTAGCTTGACCACCTTGGGCATGCAATCATGTTTCTAGCTGTAACAATTACCCATGCTAAGTTTTTTGTATTGACTTCAACATCCCTCTTCAGAATAAAATGATTACTTATTCCTAGAGACTACACTCAGTTTTAGACCAAAGAAACTTAAGACACAAAAAAGTATGGAACATCCAAATTGGATCTCCCGCATGGATGTTAAAGTGAATCCAATCATGAAAACTGACCAGGAAGTTTTCATCAAAGAACCCACACCACATTTTTTGTGTAAACACTCTATCGTAGAAGAAATCATTGAAAAAGGGAAAGCTTGTCTACAAACCTTCCCGTGGTTAACTCCTAGCTTTAACCTATGCATATAAGCATCTTCCTATAGTCACATGATGGAGAGCGTATAAAAAAAGAGGAAAATGAATACCATATGAAAAATCTACACCAGTAGATTGTTTACCCTCTTCCTTGGTAGGTCTCTGTTGTTGGTAGTCTGTTCACCCTCTTCCTTGGTAGGTCTCTGTTGGCGGTAGTCTGTTCACCCTCTTCCATGGTAGGTCCTCTATTATTGAAACCCTCTTCCTTGGTAGGTCTCTGTCGGCGGTAGTCTGTACACCCTCTTCCGTGGTAGGTCCTCTATTGTTGAAATTAAACAAGACTTTCTTGACCCTTTACTATTCAATTTCAGGTTTAAATAAGCCCCGAGGACAAAGGCTTTAGAAATCATTGTGAGAAATGAACATGCTGGTAATCAGCATTTTTTACATTTCCCACAACGTTTTCTACCCTTCTAAAATGAAATTTCATCATCAGAGCTGCAGTTGATTTGTCGTCTGCACATGCTTCTTATTTGGCAATTCAGCTCAAGCTTACAAGTGGTACATCAAGGTCCTTTCCACTTTTCCTCAAATCTGCATTGTGTTTATGTGGCAAATAAACTATGGTCTATATATTCATATTTATTTCAACCAAGGCTAAAGTATACTTATTAATACAAAAGATTTGAAATGATAACCACAAAACTGAGTTGGACTTCATTGAGATACATAAAACCCAGCCAGGAAACTCAGTCAATTGTGTAAATGACTAATAAGCATGGGGTTGTTACTCCGAGCCCCTGTCCTCCTCAATGTCAATAATTGTGTAGACAGTGTTTATGTAGGAAAATAGCCAGCGGTAAAGAAAGGATGCTGTTCTAATCTCTGATATAAGAAATCTAAGGAAGCATAGACAGGTGCAGCAACTGATATAGTGTACTTAAATAATGTTAAATTCGGTCTAGGATCAATCAAAGCAAGAGTACCTTTTCCATAAGGAAACTGCATTGTTTTGGGGCACCTTGGTGGTCTTCTTGGAAGCCCAGCTCCCCATCTCTGTCTGTGGTTCATCTAATCGAAGAGATAACAAAGCAAATGTTCCCAAGGTCTTTAAGACTTGACATAATTTGATATTGTGTCTCTCTTCAAGTTGTAAAGAAGACTATTTTTTCATATCAAACAAAATTTGGTAGTTACCTCTTTTTCCTACCATCAGTATTTTTGTTGTAAAGATTTACTTAGTGCATTTACAGTGAAATGGATTCACTGCTAGATATGTTTGTCCGGAAACACAACATTGCAGAAGAAATGATGAAAAATGCAGAAATACCTTTTCCATATGGAAACTGCAGAGTTTTGGGGCTTCGTTGTAGTCATGTTGACAGCCCAGTCCCTCACTTCTGTCAGCTGGTCATCTAATGTAACAAAACAACACAGATATTTCACACACGTTTTAAGCTTGACATAACTGGAAATTCAGCCTTTACTTTTTAAAAGCAAAATGGTAGCAGTTTCCTTGGACTGTTTTCTTTCTTTTTAAGAGGATCTTTTGCAGAGTGAAGGAAGTTTCCATTCTCTACATTTAACCTTGAAAACACCTACAAGCCATTCAGTAAAATTTATGCTCAGCATTGATTAAGATCAGACTACTGAAAAAAAAAAAGTATACAATCTGATCTTTGATCTATATTGCATCTAAGTTGAGATACTCTGGTCTCAAGCAACCTTGAACTTGCAACATAAGTGTCCTTTTTTCCCAGTGATTCATAATGTGCAGAAACGGTGAAAAAAAAACAGCTATCCAGCCAGGTAGCTGAATTAGTATTGTAGGGCTAGTCGCTTAACTCTTTCCCAGATGAAAAATTTAAGGCTCTTTCAAATTTAAAACACTGCAGACGACAAATTCAGATTTAGTACAAATGAGCTTAAGCTCTCTGATACAGCAGAAAACATTGTGGGGAAAGGAAAATGCTTGTTACCAGGGTTTTCTCCTTTTCTCACTTTGTTTTCAAAAGCCTTCTTTCCCAGGGTGGTGAAAACCAGGGATTGTTTGGTAAAGGGTTAACAATTCCGATTCTCTCAATCCATGGGCCACATATCACAGGTATATGTAGCACAAGATATTAGTTGCAGAAATGCACAGATAGGTGTAGCAGCTGCTATCTTTTTTACTCAACTCTTTACCGCACAAGAAACTTTGTCGAAATTGAAAGCACTCTTAGATGAAAATATAACAGGGGCTCAAATGATGAGATCTGCATTTTAAAGAGTAGAAAACATTGTGAGACAAGGAGAAAATGCTGGTTACCAGCTTCTTCTCCTTCTCACACAGTGTTTTCACAAGCTCTTTATCTCAGGGTTGTTAAAACTTTGGACTGTGTGGTAAAGCGTTGAATTATATTGAAACGGGGCTGAAAATCAACCAAAGCAGGAATACCTTTTCCATAAGGAAACTGCATTGTTTTTGGGCACCTTGTGGTCTTCTTGGTAGCCCAGCTCCCCATAGGCTGTATGTGGTCATGTTATCTGAAAATAATGTTATAGAACATATATTTCCAGTAATGAACAAAATTTGATAATCCCATTGATACTTTTATTGTATAGAGTTATTCAGTGCATTTTCAAGAAAATGGATTATTAAGCAAAGAAAATGTCAAAAAACATTAACACTAAAAAAGAAATTATCAAAAGAGCATTAATTACCTTTTTTTCTATTTGGAAACTGCAGTTTTTGGGCTTCTTGGTGGTCATGTTCACAACCCAGCCCTTCACTTCTATTTGGCAGTCATCTAATGTAAGAAAATAAGAAAGCTTGTGTTTCTCAGATCTTTAGACTATGATATAAGTAGAAATTCAGCCTTTACCGCTTATGAACCAAACAATAATAACTTTCCTTATTAATCTGAAGGCAAGTGTAAACGAAGACTAGACTGCACAAAAACTGTTGTCTGATCTTTGATCTATATTCCATCTTTGTTGAAAACCTATGGCCTAAAGCAAGTTGGAACTTGCAATTTTAGATCCATTTTTAACCTTTTAAATGTGCATTCTGTGAAAGTGATACTTCTGGAATTGATAATGGTATTCCTATATTTTTAGCAAGATCACAGTAGACTGTCACAAGGTTAATTAACCAGCACAGTAGCTGAATAAGTGGGGAATATTGCTTAACGATTCTGACTTACTCAACCCATAGGTTGCATATCACAGGCAGATCCCAGAAACTCCAGGAATACATAGATAGGTGTAGCTGTTGCTGCTGCTGCCATATGACAAATTATGTTAAAAATGGGATTAAGCACCAAGCAAAGTATGAGTACCTTTTCCATAAGGACACTGCATCGTTTTTGGGCATCTTGGTGGTCTTCTTGGTAGCCCAGCTCCTCGCTTCTGTATGTGGATCATCTTATCTAAAAAAGTAACAAAGCAAATGATTTGGTTTGAATGATTCATTGTATGGTGTTTAATGCTGTTTTCAACATTATTTCAGTTATATCATGGAAGCCAAGGCACCAATCCATTCCTTCCTGGAGTTTTCTTTTTCCTGTATTCCACACAATATTCTTTCCAATCTACTGGCTGCTTTCCCATAGAAGCATCGTTGAAAATATGGTCAGCAATGAGAGAGGGATGAATCCTGTCGCAGTAACTATCGTCAATCCTTTGAAAGAAATTGGCCGAGACGGGGATCGAACCAGCAATGTCCTTTTCTCCAGTCCTGTACGCTACCCACAGAGCTACTGGAGCTTGGCAAAGGTATTTTTGGACTTGACTTCTCAACAAGCAAAATGTGTCAGATGACTTCATTTTCTTCCAATATCTTCGTTAGAAATATTCATTCCACATAGTTACCTAATTTTTTTGATGCACTATAGACATTTCACAGCAGGCATGTTCTCAAATTTCCTTTTTCCACCTCTTTGATAGGAGAGGAAAAGAAACACTAATAAATGACAATCACTGTGGAAAAGAATTCGGTGGAGCATAGACTGGAACTCGAGACCCCTTTGTTAGAATTGTTTGACCCATGCTGTCTAAATTTCAGACTTTTGTAGGAGAAATTGTTCAGTAAACTGCCTGGACTTTTTTGTTGCTTTGATTTTTAAAACTGCTATAGAACTGGAATTGAAAAAAGAGATGTCTCGAAAATATAGGCAGTAGAAGTAAGTAACTGCGCTCTACCTTTGCCAGTGGCAAGCTTTGCCGTCTTTTTGGTTTCACTGTCATCTCTTCACACTTTCGTCAGCAGAGCGTCTTCCCAGCACATCGTAAGTCTGTTCACACACAATCTTCCGTGGTTCATCTATTCTGAAATTTCTGGAACTAGAAAGAAAAACAAATCTCCCCAACCCCGGGAGTGTTGCAGAACACCCCAAACCCGACATACATACACACACAACAAAGAAAGGCAAAAATAAGTAGCATGAACATGAATTACAATGCGGTTCGAACCCAACTCGTTAGAGGTTACCCTTTGTTTTTTCTGGATGAGAAAGTTGCTTATCAATCCTGACTTACTTAATCCATGGGCTGCATATCATAGGCAGACTTGTAGCACAACATAACTCTACATTTCTTAAAATGCAAAAGAAAGAGCTTAAGGCCCTATATCCCTTCCTTTACTGATGACCCATAAAGCGAACATTATTTCTGACCAGTTCTGTGATACAACAGTGAGCCACAACAGTACTAGCTTGACCACCTTGGGCATGCAATCATGTTTCTAGCTGTAACAATTACCCATGCTAAGTTTTTTGTATTGACTTCAACATCCCTCTTCAGAATAAAATGATTACTTATTCCTAGAGACTACACTCAGTTTTAGACCAAAGAAACTTAAGACACAAAAAAGTATGGAACATCCAAATTGGATCTCCCGCATGGATGTTAAAGTGAATCCAATCATGAAAACTGACCAGGAAGTTTTCATCAAAGAACCCACACCACATTTTTTGTGTAAACACTCTATCGTAGAAGAAATCATTGAAAAAGGGAAAGCTTGTCTACAAACCTTCCCGTGGTTAACTCCTAGCTTTAACCTATGCATATAAGCATCTTCCTATAGTCACATGATGGAGAGCGTATAAAAAAAGAGGAAAATGAATACCATATGATAAATCTACACCAGTAGATTGTTTACCCTCTTCCTTGGTAGGTCTCTGTCAGCAGTAGTCTGTACACCCTCTTCCGTGGTAGGTCCTCTATTGTTGAAATCAAACAAGACTTTCTTGACCCTTTACTATACAATTTCAGGTTTAAATAAGCCCCGAGGACAAAGGCTTTAGAAATCATTGTGAGAAATGAACATGCTGGTAATCAGCATTTTTTACATTTCCCACAATGTTTTCTACCCTTCTAAAATGAAATTTCATCATCGGAGCTGCAGTTGATTTGTCGTCTGCACATGCTTCTTATTTGGCAATTCAGCTCAAGCTTACAAGTGGTACATCAAGGTCCTTTCCACTTTTCCTCAAATCTGCATTGTGTTTATGTGGCAAATAAACTATGGTCTATATATTCATATTTATTTCAACCAAGGCTAAAGTATACTTATTAATACAAAAGATTTAAAATGATAACCACAAAACTGAGTTGGACTTCATTGAGATACATAAAACCCAGCCAGGAAACTCAGTCAATTGTGTAAATGACTAATAAGCATGGGGTTGTCAGTCCAAGCCCCTGTCCTCCTCAATGTCAATGATTGTGTAGACAGTGTTTATGTAGGAAAATAGCCAGCGGTAAAGAGAGGTAAAGAAAGAAACCTAAGGAAGCATAGACAGGTGCAGCAACTGATATAGTGTACTTAAATAATGTTAAATTCGGTCAAGGATCAATCAAAGCAAGAGTACCTTTTCCATAAGGAAACTGCATTGTTTTGGGGCACCTTGGTGGTCTTCTTGGAAGCCCAGCTCCTCATCTCTGTCTGTGGTTCATCTAATCGAAGAGATAACAAAGCAAATGTTCCCAAGGTCTTTAAGACTTGACATAATTTGATATTGTGTCTCTCTTCAAGTTGTAAAGAAGACTTTTTTTTCATATCAAACAAAATTTGGTAGTTACCTCTTTTTCCTACCATCAGTATTTTTGTTGTAAAGATTTACTTAGTGCATTTACAGTGAAATGGATTCACTGCTAGATATGTTTGTCCGGAAACACAACATTGCAGAAGAAATGATGAAAAATGCAGAAATACCTTTTCCATATGGAAACTGCAGAGTTTTGGGGCTTCGTTGTAGTCATGTTGACAGCCCAGTCCCTCACTTCTGTCAGCTGGTCATCTAATGTAACAAAACAACACAGATATTTCACCGTACACGTTTTAAGCTTGACATAACTGGAAATTCAGCCTTTACTTTTTAAAAGCAAAATGGTAGCAGTTTCCTTGGACTGTTTTCTTTCTTTTTAAGAGGATCTTTTGCAGAGTGAAGGAAGTTTCCATTCTCTACATTTAACCTTGAAAACACCTACAAGCCATTCAGTAAAATTTGTGCTCAGCATTGATTAAGATCAGACTGCTGAAGAAAAAAAAAGTATGCAATCTGATCTTTGATCTATATTGCATCTTAGTTGAGATACTCTGGTCTCATGCAACCTTGAACTTGCAACATAAGTGTCCTTTTTTCCCCGTGATTCATAATGTGCAGAAACGGTGAAAAAAAAACAGCTATCCAGCCAGGTAGCTAAATTAGTATTGTAGGGCTAGCCGCTTAACTCTTTCCCAGATGAAAAATTTAAGGCTCTTCCAAATTTAAAACACTGCAGACAACAAATTCAGATTTGGTACAAATGAGCTTAAGCTCTCTGATACAGCAGAAAACATTGTGGGGAAAGGAAAATGCTTGTTACTAGGGTTTTCTCCTTTTCTCAACAAAAGCCTTCTTTCCCAGGGTGGTGAAAACCAGGGATTGTTTGGTAAAGGTTTAACAATTCCGATTCTCTCAATCCATGGGCCACATATCACAGGTATATGTAGCACAAGATATTAGTTGCAGAAATGCACAGATAGGTGTAGCAGCTGCTATCTTTTTTACTCAACTCTTTACCGCACAAGAAACTTTGTCGAAATTGAAAGCATTCTTAGATGAAAATATAACAGGGGCTCAAATGATGAGATCTGCATTTTAAAGAGTAGAAAACATTGTGAGCCAAGGAGAAAATGCTGGTTACCAGCTTCTTCTCCTTCTCACACAGTGTTTTTACAAGCTCTTTATCTCAGGGTTGTTAAAACTTTGGACTGTGTGGTAAAGCGTTGAATTATATTGAAACGGGGCTGAAAATCAACCAAAGCAGGAATACCTTTTCCGTAAGGAAACTGCATTGTTTTTGGGCACCTTGTGGTCTTCTTGGTAGCCCAGCTCCCCATAGGCTGTATGTGGTCATGTTATCTGAAAATAATGTTATAGAACATATATTTCCAGTAATGAACAAAATTTGATAATCCCATTGATACTTTTATTGTATAGAGTTATTCAGTGCATTTTCAAGAAAATGGATTATTAAGCAAAGAAAATGTCAAAAAACATTAACACTAAAAACTAAAAAAGAAATTATCAAAAGAGCATTAATTACCTTTTTTTCTATTTGGAAACTGCAGTTTTTGGGCTTCTTTGTGGTCATGTTCACAGCCCAGCCCTTCACTTCTATTTGGCAGTCATCTAATGTAAGAAAAGAAGAAAGCTTGTGTTTCTCAGATCTTTAGACTATGATATAAGTAGAAATTCAGCCTTTACCGCTTATGAACCAAACAATAATAACTTTCCGTATTAACCTGAAGGCAAGTGTAAACGAAGACTAGACTGCACAAAAACTGTTGTCTGATCTTTGATCTATATTCCATCTTTGTTGAAAACCTATGGCCTAAAGCGAGTTGGAATTTCCAATTATAGATCCATTTTTAACCTTTTAAATGTGCATTCTGTGAAAGTGATACTTCTGGAATTGATAATGGTATTCCTATATTTTTAGCAAGATCACAGTAGACTCGTCACAAGGTTAATTAACCAGCACAGTAGCTGAATAAGTGGGGAATATTGCTTAACGATTCTGACTTACTCAACCCATAGGTTGCATATCACAGGCAGATTCCAGAAACTCCAGGAATACATAGATAGGTGTAGCTGTTGCTGCTGCTGCCATATGACTTAAATTATGTTAAAAATGGGATTAAGCACCAAGCAAAGCATGAGTACCTTTTCCATAAGGACACTGCATCGTTTTTGGGCATCTTGGTGGTCTTCTTGGTAGCCCAGCTGCTCGCTTCTGTATGTGGGTCATCTTATCTAAAAAAGTAACAAAGCAAATGATTTGGTTTGAATGATTCATTGTATGGTGTTTAATGCTGTTTTCAACATTATTTCAGTTATATCATGGAAGCCAAGGCACCAATCCATTCCTTCCTGGAGTTTTCTTTTTCCAGTATTCCACACAATATTCTTTCCAATCTACTGGCTGCTTTCCCATAGAAGCATCGTTGAAAATATGATCAGCAATGAGAGAGGGATGAATCCTGTCGCAATAACTATCATCAATCCTTTGAAAGAAATTGGCCGAGACGGGGATCGAACCAGCAATGTCCTTTTCTCAAGTCCTGTACGCTACCCACAGAGCTACTGGAGCTTGGCAAAGGTATTTTTGGACTTGACTTCTCAACAAGCAAAATGTGTCAGATGACTTCATTTTCTTCCAATATCTTCGTTAGAAATATTCATTCCGCATAGTTACCTAATTTTTTTAATGCACTATAGACATTTCACAGCAGGCATGTTCTCAAATTTCCTTTTTCCACCTCTTTGATAGGAGAGGAAAAGAAACACTAATAAATGACAATCACTGTGGAAAAGAACTCGGTGGAGCATAGACTGGAACTCGAGACCCCTTTATTAGAATTGTTTGAGCCATGCAGTCTAAATTTCAGACTTTTGTAGGAGAAATTGTTCAGTAAACTGCCTGGACTTTTTTGTTGCTTTGATTTTTAAAACTGCTATAGAACTGGAATTGAAAAAAGAGACGTCTCGAAAATATAGGCAGTAGAAGTAAGTAACTGCGCTCTACCTTTGCCAGTGGCAAGCTTTGCCGTCTTTTTGGTTTCACTGTCATCTCTTCACACTTTCGTCAGCAGAGCGTCTTCCCAGCACATCGTAAGTCTGTTCACACACAATCTTCCGTGGTTCATCTATTCTGAAATTTCTGGAACTAGAAAGAAAAACAAATCTCCCCAACCCCGGGAGTGTTGCAGAACACCCCAAACCCGACATACATACACACACAACAAAGAAAGGCAAAAATAAGTAGCATGAACATGAATTACAATGCGGTTCGAACCCAACTCGTTAGAGCTTACCTTTTGTTTTTTCTGGATGAGAAAGTTGCTTATCAATCCTGACTTACTTAATCCATGGGCTGCATATCATAGGCAGACTTGTAGCACAACATAACTCTACATTTCTTAAAATGCAAAAGAAAGAGCTTAAGGCCCTATATCCCTTCCTTTACTGATGACCCATAAAGCGAACATTATTTCTGACCAGTTCTGTGATACAACAGTGAGCCACAACAGAACTAGCTTGACCACCTTGGGCATGCAATCATGTTTCTAGCTGTAACAATTACCCATGCTAAGTTTTTTGTATTGACTTCAACATCCCTCTTCAGAATAAAATGATTACTTATTCCTAGAGACTACACTCAGTTTTAGACCAAAGAAACTTAAGACACAAAAAAGTATGGAACATCCAAATTGGATCTCCCGCATGGATGTTAAAGTGAATCCAATCATGAAAACTGACCAGGAAGTTTTCATCAAAGTACCCACACCACATTTTTTGTGTAAACACTCTATCGTAGAAGAAATCATTGAAAAAGGGAAAACTTGTCTACAAACCTTCCCGTGGTTAACTCCTAGCTTTAACCTATGCATATAAGCATCTTCCTATAGTCACATGATGGAGAGCGTATCAAAAAAGAGGAAAATGAATACCATATGATAAATCTACGCCAGTAGATTGTTTAACCTCTTCCTTGGTAGGTCTCTGTTGTTGGTAGTCTGTTCACCCTCTTCCTTGGTAGGTCTCTGTTGGCGGTAGTCTGTTCACCCTCTTCCGTGGTAGGTCCTCTATTATTGAAACCCTCTTCCTTGGTAGGTCTCTGTCGGCGGTAGTCTGTACACCCTCTTCCGTGGTAGGTCTATTGTTGAAATCAAACAAGACTTTCTTGACCCTTTACTATACAATTTCAGGTTTAAATAAGCCCCGAGGACAAAGGCTTTAGAAATCATTGTGAGAAATGAACATGCTGGTAATCAGCATTTTTTACATTTCCCACAATGTTTTCTACCCTTCTAAAATGAAATTTCATCATCGGAGCTGCAGTTGATTTGTCGTCTGCACATGCTTCTTATTTGGCAATTCAGCTCAAGCTTACAAGTGGTACATCAAGGTCCTTTCCACTTTTCCTCAAATCTGCATTGTGTTTATGTGGCAAATAAACTATGGTCTGTATATTCATATTTATTTCAACCAAGGCTAAAGTATACTTATTAATACAAAAGATTTAAAATGATAACCACAAAACTGAGTTGGACTTCATTGAGATACATAAAACCCAGCCAGGAAACTCAGTCAATTGTGTAAATGACTAATAAGGATGGGGTTGTCAGTCCAAGCCCCTGTCCTCCTCAATGTCAATGATTGTGTAGACAGTGTTTATGTAGGAAAATAGCCAGCGGTAAAGAGAGGATGCTGTTCTAATCTCTGATATAAGAAACCTAAGGAAGCATAGACAGGTGCAGCAACTGATATAGTGTACTTAAATAATGTTAAATTCGGTCAAGGATCAATCAAAGCAAGAGTACCTTTTCCATAAGGAAACTGCATTGTTTTGGGGCACCTTGGTGGTCTTCTTGGAAGCCCAGCTCCTCATCTCTGTCTGTGGTTCACCTAATCGAAGAGATAACAAAGCAAATGTTCCCAAGGTCTTTAAGACTTGACATAATTTGATATTGTGTCTCTCTTCAAGTTGTAAAGAAGACTTTTTTTTCATATCAAACAAAATTTGGTAGTTACCTCTTTTTCCTACCATCAGTATTTTTGTTGTAAAGATTTACTTAGTGCATTTACAGTGAAATGGATTCACTGCTAGATATGTGTGTCCGGAAACACAACATTGCAGAAGAAATGATGAAAAATGCAGAAATACCTTTTCCATATGGAAACTGCAGAGTTTTGGGGCTTCGTTGTAGTCATGTTGACAGCCCAGTCCCTCACTTCTGTCAGCTGGTCATCTAATGTAACAAAACAACACAGATATTTCACCGTACACGTTTTAAGCTTGACATAACTGGAAATTCAGCCTTTACTTTTTAAAAGCAAAATGGTAGCAGTTTCCTTGGACTGTTTTCTTTCTTTTTAAGAGGATCTTTTGCAGAGTGAAGGAAGTTTCCATTCTCTACATTTAACCTTGAAAACACCTACAAGCCATTCAGTAAAATTTGTGCTCAGCATTGATTAAGATCAGACTGCTGAAGAAAAAAAAAGTATGCAATCTGACCTTTGATCTATATTGCATCTTAGTTGAGATACTCTGGTCTCAAGCAACCTTGAACTTGCAACATAAGTGTCCTTTTTTCCCCGTGATTCATAATGTGCAGAAACGGTGAAAAAAAACAGCTATCCAGCCAGGTAGCTAAATTAGTATTGTAGGGCTAGTCGCTTAACTCTTTCCCAGATGAAAAATTTAAGGCTCTTCCAAATTTAAAACACTGCAGACGACAAATTCAGATTTGGTACAAATGAGCTTAAGCTCTCTGATACAGCAGAAAACATTGTGGGGAAAGGAAAATGCTTGTTACTAGGGTTTTCTCCTTTTCTCAACAAAAGCCTTCTTTCCCAGGGTGGTGAAAACCAGGGATTGTTTGGTAAAGGGTTAACAATTCCGATTCTCTCAATCCATGGGCCACATATCACAGGTATATGTAGCACAAGATATTAGTTGCAGAAATGCACAGATAGGTGTAGCAGCTGCTATCTTTTTTACTCAACTCTTTACCGCACAAGAAACTTTGTCGAAATTGAAAGCATTCTTAGATGAAAATATAACAGGGGCTCAAATGATGAGATCTGCATTTTAAAGAGTAGAAAACATTGTGAGACAAGGAGAAAATGCTGGTTACCAGCTTCTTCTCCTTCTCACACAGTGTTTTTACAAGCTCTTTATCTCAGGGTTGTTAAAACTTTGGACTGTGTGGTAAAGCGTTGAATTATATTGAAACGGGGCTGAAAATCAACCAAAGCAGGAATACCTTTTCCGTAAGGAAACTGCATTGTTTTTGGGCACCTTGTGGTCTTCTTGGTAGCCCAGCTCCCCATAGGCTGTATGTGGTCATGTTGTCTGAAAATAATGCTATAGAACATATATTTCCAGTAATGAACAAAATTTGATAATCCCATTGATACTTTTATTGTATAGAGTTATTCAGTGCATTTTCAAGAAAATGGATTATTAAGCAAAGAAAATGTCAAAAAACATTAACACTAAAAAAGAAATTATCAAAAGAGCATTAATTACCTTTTTTTCTATTTGGAAACTGCAGTTTTTGGGCTTCTTGGTGGTCATGTTCACAGCCCAGCCCTTCACTTCTATTTGGCAGTCATCTAATGTAAGAAAATAAGAAAGATTGTGTTTCTCAGATCTTTAGACTATGATATAAGTAGTAGAAATTCAGCCTTTACCGCTTATGAACCAAACAATAATAACTTTCCTTATTAACCTGAAGGCAAGTGTAAACGAAGACTAGACTGCACAAAAACTGTTGTCTGATCTTTGATCTATATTCCATCTTTGTTGAAAACCTATGGCCTAAAGCAAGTTGGAATTTGCAATTTTAGATCCATTTTTAACCTTTTAAATGTGCATTCTGTGAAAGTGATACTTCTGGAATTGATAATGGTATTCCTATATTTTTAGCAAGATCACAGTAGACTCGTCACAAGGTTAATTAACCAGCACAGTAGCTGAATAAGTGGGGAATATTGCTTAACGATTCTGACTTACTCAACCCATAGGTTGCATATCACAGGCAGATTCCAGAAACTCCAGGAATACATAGATAGGTGTAGCTGTTGCTGCTGCTGCCATATGACTTAAATTATGTTAAAAATGGGATTAAGCACCAAGCAAAGCATGAGTACCTTTTCCATAAGGACACTGCATCGTTTTTGGGCATCTTGGTGGTCTTCTTGGTAGCCCAGCTGCTCGCTTCTGTATGTGGGTCATCTTATCTAAAAAAGTAACAAAGCAAATGATTTGGTTTGAATGATTCATTGTATGGTGTTTAATGCTGTTTTCAACATTATTTCAGTTATATCATGGAAGCCAAGGCACCAATCCATTCCTTCCTGGAGTTTTCTTTTTCCAGTATTCCACACAATATTCTTTCCAATCTACTGGCTGCTTTCCCATAGAAGCATCGTTGAAAATATGGTCAGCAATGAGAGAGGGATGAATCCTGTCGCAATAACTATTGTCAATCCTTTGAAAGAAATTGGCCGAGACGGGGATCGAACCAGCAATGTCCTTTTCTCAAGTCCTGTACGCTACCCACAGAGCTACTGGAGCTTGGCAAAGGTATTTTTGGACTTGACTTCTCAACAAGCAAAATGTGTCAGATGACTTCATTTTCTTCCAATATCTTCGTTAGAAATATTCATTCCGCATAGTTACCTAATTTTTTTAATGCACTATAGACATTTCACAGCAGGCATGTTCTCAAATTTCCTTTTTCCACCTCTTTGATAGGAGAGGAAAAGAAACACTAATAAATGACAATCACTGTGGAAAAGAACTCGGTGGAGCATAGACTGGAACTCGAGACCCCTTTATTAGAATTGTTTGAGCCATGCTGTCTAAATTTCAGACTTTTGTAGGAGAAATTGTTCAGTAAACTGCCTGGACTTTTTTGTTGCTTTGATTTTTAAAACTGCTGTAGAACTGGAATTGAAAAAAGAGATGTCTCGAAAATATAGGCAGTAGAAGTAAGTAACTGCGCTCTACCTTTGCCAGTGGCAAGCTTTGCCGTCTTTTTGGTTTCACTGTCATCTCTTCACACTTTCGTCAGCAGAGCGTCTTCCCAGCACATCGTAAGTCTGTTCACACACAATCTTCCGTGGTTCATCTATTCTGAAATTTCTGGAACTAGAAAGAAAAACAAATCTCCCCAACCCCGGGAGTGTTGCAGAACACCCCAAACCCGACATACATACACACACAACAAAGAAAGGCAAAAATAAGTAGCATGAACATGAATTACAATGCGGTTCGAACCCAACTCGTTAGAGCTTACCTTTTGTTTTTTCTGGATGAGAAAGTTGCTTATCAATCCTGACTTACTTAATCCATGGGCTGCATATCATAGGCAGACTTGTAGCACAACATAACTCTACATTTCTTAAAATGCAAAAGAAAGAGCTTAAGGCCCTATATCCCTTCCTTTACTGATGACCCATAAAGCGAACATTATTTCTGACCAGTTCTGTGATACAACAGTGAGCCACAACAGTACTAGCTTGACCACCTTGGGCATGCAATCATGTTTCTAGCTGTAACAATTACCCATGCTAAGTTTTTTGTATTGACTTCAACATCCCTCTTCAGAATAAAATGATTACTTATTCCTAGAGACTACACTCAGTTTTAGACCAAAGAAACTTAAGACACAAAAAAGTATGGAACATCCAAATTGGATCTCCCGCATGGATGTTAAAGTGAATCCAATCATGAAACCTGACCAGGAAGTTTTCATCAAAGAACCCACACCACATTTTTTGTGTAAACACTCTATCGTAGAAGAAATCATTGAAAAAGGGAAAGCTTGTCTACAAACCTTCCCGTGGTTAACTCCTAGCTTTAACCTATGCATATAAGCATCTTCCTATAGTCACATGATGGAGAGCGTATCAAAAAAGAGGAAAATGAATACCATATGATAAATCTACACCAGTAGATTGTTTACCCTCTTCCTTTGTAGGTCTCTGTTGTTGGTAGTCTGTTCACCCTCTTCCTTGGTAGGTCTCTGTTGGCGGTAGTCTGTTCACCCTCTTCCGTGGTAGGTCCTCTATTATTGAAACCCTCTTCCTTGGTAGGTCTCTGTCGGCGGTAGTCTGTACACCCTCTTCCGTGGTAGGTCCTCTATTGTTGAAATCAAACAAGACTTTCTTGACCCTTTACTATACAATTTCAGGTTTAAATAAGCCCCGAGGACAAAGGCTGTAGAAATCATTGTGAGAAATGAACATGCTGGTAATCAGCATTTTTTACATTTCCCACAATGTTTTCTACCCTTCTAAAATGAAATTTCATCATCGGAGCTGCAGTTGATTTGTCGTCTGCACATGCTTCTTATTTGGCAATTCAGCTCAAGCTTACAAGTGGTACATCAAGGTCCTTTCCACTTTTCCTCAAATCTGCATTGTGTTTATGTGGCAAATAAACTATGGTCTATATATTCATATTTATTTCAACCAAGGCTAAAGTATACTTATTAATACAAAAGATTTAAAATGATAACCACAAAACTGAGTTGGACTTCATTGAGATACATAAAACCCAGCCAGGAAACTCAGTCAATTGTGTAAATGACTAATAAGCATGGGGTTGTCAGTCCAAGCCCCTGTCCTCCTCAATGTCAATGATTGTGTAGACAGTGTTTATGTAGGAAAATAGCCAGCGGTAAAGAGAGGATGCTGTTCTAATCTCTGATATAAGAAACCTAAGGAAGCATAGACAGGTGCAGCAACTGATATAGTGTACTTAAATAATGTTAAATTCGGTCAAGGATCAATCAAAGCAAGAGTACCTTTTCCATAAGGAAACTGCATTGTTTTGGGGCACCTTGGTGGTCTTCTTGGAAGCCCAGCTCCTCATCTCTGTCTGTGGTTCACCTAATCGAAGAGATAACAAAGCAAATGTTCCCAAGGTCTTTAAGACTTGACATAATTTGATATTGTGTCTCTCTTCAAGTTGTAAAGAAGACTTTTTTTTCGTATCAAACAAAATTTGGTAGTTACCTCTTTTTCCTACCATCAGTATTTTTGTTGTAAAGATTTACTTAGTGCATTTACAGTGAAATGGATTCACTGCTAGATATGTTTGTCCGGAAACACAACATTGCAGAAGAAATGATGAAAAATGCAGAAATACCTTTTCCATATGGAAACTGCAGAGTTTTGGGGCTTCGTTGTAGTCATGTTGACAGCCCAGTCCCTCACTTCTGTCAGCTGGTCATCTAATGTAACAAAACAACACAGATATTTCACACACGTTTTAAGCTTGACATAACTGGAAATTCAGCCTTTACTTTTTAAAAGCAAAATGGTAGCAGTTTCCTTGGACTGTTTTCTTTCTTTTTAAGAGGATCTTTTGCAGAGTGAAGGAAGTTTCCATTCTCTACATTTAACCTTGAAAACACCTACAAGCCATTCAGTAAAATTTGTGCTCAGCATTGATTAAGATCAGACTGCTGAAGAAAAAAATAGTATGCAATCTGATCTTTGATCTATATTGCATCTAAGTTGAGATACTCTGGTCTCAAGCAACCTTGAACTTGCAACATAAGTGTCCTTTTTTTCCCAGTGATTCATAATGTGCAGAAACGGTGAAAAAAAAACAGCTATCCAGCCAGGTAGCTAAATTAGTATTGTAGGGCTAGTCGCTTAACTCTTTCCCAGATGAAAAATTTAAGGCTCTTCCAAATTTAAAACACTGCAGACGACAAATTGAGATTTGGTACAAATGAGCTTAAGCTCTCTGATACAGCAGAAAACATTGTGGGGAAAGGAAAATGCTTGTTACCAGCGTTTTCTCCTTTTCTCAACAAAAGCCTTCTTTCCCAGGGTGGTGAAAACCAGGGATTGTTTGGTAAAGGGTTAACAATTCCGATTCTCTCAATCCATGGGCCACATATCACAGGTATATGTAGCACAAGATATTAGTTGCAGAAATGCACAGATAGGTGTAGCAGCTGCTATCTTTTTTACTCAACTCTTTACCGCACAAGAAACTTTGTCGAAATTGAAAGCATTCTTAGATGAAAATATAACAGGGGCTCAAATGATGAGATCTGCATTTTAAAGAGTAGAAAACATTGTGAGACAAGGAGAAAATGCTGGTTACCAGCTTCTTCTCCTTCTCACACAGTGTTTTTACAAGCTCTTTATCTCAGGGTTGTTAAAACTTTGGACTGTGTGGTAAAGCGTTGAATTATATTGAAACGGGGCTGAAAATCAACCAAAGCAGGAATACCTTTTCCATAAGGAAACTGCATTGTTTTTGGGCACCTTGTGGTCTTCTTGGTAGCCCAGCTCCCCATAGGCTGTATGTGGTCATGTTATCTGAAAATAATGTTATAGAACATATATTTCCAGTAATGAACAAAATTTGATAATCCCATTGATACTTTTATTGTATAGAGTTATTCAGTGCATTTTCAAGAAAATGGATTATTAAGCAAAGAAAATGTCAAAAAACATTAACACTAAAAAAGAAATTATCAAAAGAGCATTAATTACCTTTTTTTCTATTTGGAAACTGCAGTTTTTAGGCTTCTTGGTGGTCATGTTCACAGCCCAGCCCTTCACTTCTATTTGGCAGTCATCTAATGTAAGAAAATAAGAAAGATTGTGTTTCTCAGATCTTTAGACTATGATATAAGTAGAAATTCAGCCTTTACCGCTTATGAACCAAACAATAATAACTTTCCTTATTAACCTGAAGGCAAGTGTAAACGAAGACTAGACTGCACAAAAACTGTTGTCTGATCTTTGATCTATATTCCATCTTTGTTGAAAACCTATGGCCTAAAGCAAGTTGGAATTTGCAATTTTAGATCCATTTTTAACCTTTTAAATGTGCATTCTGTGAAAGTGATACTTCTGGAATTGATAATGGTATTCCTATATTTTTAGCAAGATCACAGTAGACTCGTCACAAGGTTAATTAACCAGCACAGTAGCTGAATAAGTGGGGAATATTGCTTAACGATTCTGACTTACTCAACCCATAGGTTGCATATCACAGGCAGATTCCAGAAACTCCAGGAATACATAGATAGGTGTAGCTGTTGCTGCTGCTGCCATATGACTTAAATTATGTTAAAAATGGGATTAAGCACCAAGCAAAGCATGAGTACCTTTTCCATAAGGACACTGCATCGTTTTGGGGCATCTTGGTGGTCTTCTTGGTAGCCCAGCTCCTCGCTTCTGTATGTGGGTCATCTTATCTAAAAAAGTAACAAAGCAAATGATTTGGTTTGAATGATTCATTGTATGGTGTTTAATGCTGTTTTCAACATTATTTCAGTTATATCATGGAAGCCAAGGCACCAATCCATTCCTTCCTGGAGTTTTCTTTTTCCAGTATTCCACACAATATTCTTTCCAATCTACTGGCTGCTTTCCCATAGAAGCATCGTTGAAAATATGGTCAGCAATGAGAGAGGGATGAATCCTGTCGCAATAACTATCGTCAATCCTTTGAAAGAAATTGGCCGAGACGGGGATCGAACCAGCAATGTCCTTTTCTCAAGTCCTGTACGCTACCCACAGAGCTACTGGAGCTTGGCAAAGGTATTTTTGGACTTGACTTCTCAACAAGCAAAATGTGTCAGATGACTTCATTTTCTTCCAATATCTTCGTTAGAAATATTCATTCCGCATAGTTACCTAATTTTTTTAATGCACTATAGACATTTCACAGCAGGCATGTTCTCAAATTTCCTTTTTCCACCTCTTTGATAGGAGAGGAAAAGAAACACTAATAAATGACAATCACTGTGGAAAAGAACTCGGTGGAGCATAGACTGGAACTCGAGACCCCTTTATTAGAATTGTTTGAGCCATGCTGTCTAAATTTCAGACTTTTGTAGGAGAAATTGTTCAGTAAACTGCCTGGACTTTTTTGTTGCTTTGATTTTTAAAACTGCTGTAGAACTGGAATTGAAAAAAGAGATGTCTCGAAAATATAGGCAGTAGAAGTAAGTAACTGCGCTCTACCTTTGCCAGTGGCAAGCTTTGCCGTCTTTTTGGTTTCACTGTCATCTCTTCACACTTTCGTCAGCTGAGCGTCTTCCCAGCACATCGTAAGTCTGTTCACACACAATCTTCCGTGGTTCATCTATTTTGAAATTTCTGGAACTAGAAAGAAAAACAAATCTCCCCAACCCCGGGAGTGTTGCAGAACACCCCAAACCCGACATACATACACACACAACAAAGAAAGGCAAAAATAAGTAGCATGAACATGAATTACAATGCGGTTCGAACCCAACTCGTTAGAGCTTACCTTTTGTTTTTTCTGGATGAGAAAGTTGCTTATCAATCCTGACTTACTTAATCCATGGGCTGCATATCATAGGCAGACTTGTAGCACAACATAACTCTACATTTCTTAAAATGCAAAAGAAAGAGCTTAAGGCCCTATATCCCTTCCTTTACTGATGACCCATAAAGCGAACATTATTTCTGACCAGTTCTGTGATACAACAGTGAGCCACAACAGTACTAGCTTGACCACCTTGGGCATGCAATCATGTTTCTAGCTGTAACAATTACCCATGCTAAGTTTTTTGTATTGACTTCAACATCCCTCTTCAGAATAAAATGATTACTTATTCCTAGAGACTACACTCAGTTTTAGACCAAAGAAACTTAAGACACAAAAAAGTATGGAACATCCAAATTGGATCTCCCGCATGGATGTTAAAGTGAATCCAATCATGAAACCTGACCAGGAAGTTTTCATCAAAGAACCCACACCACATTTTTTGTGTAAACACTCTATCGTAGAAGAAATCATTGAAAAAGGGAAAGCTTGTCTACAAACCTTCCCGTGGTTAACTCCTAGCTTTAACCTATGCATATAAGCATCTTCCTATAGTCACATGATGGAGAGCGTATAAAAAAAGAGGAAAATGAATACCATATGATAAATCTACACCAGTAGATTGTTTACCCTCTTCCTTGGTAGGTCTCTGTTGTTGGTAGTCCGTTCACCCTCTTCCTTGGTAGGTCTCTGTTGGCGGTAGTCTGTTCACCCTCTTCCGTGGTAGGTCCTCTATTATTGAAACCCTCTTCCTTGGTAGGTCTCTGTCGGCGGTAGTCTGTACACCCTCTTCCGTGGTAGGTCCTCTATTGTTGAAATCAAACAAGACTTTCTTGACCCTTTACTATACAATTTCAGGTTTAAATAAGCCCCGAGGACAAAGGCTGTAGAAATCATTGTGAGAAATGAACATGCTGGTAATCAGCATTTTTTACATTTCCCACAATGTTTTCTACCCTTCTAAAATGAAATTTCATCATCGGAGCTGCAGTTGATTTGTCGTCTGCACATGCTTCTTATTTGGCAATTCAGCTCAAGCTTACAAGTGGTACATCAAGGTCCTTTCCACTTTTCCTCAAATCTGCATTGTGTTTATGTGGCAAATAAACTATGGTCTATATATTCATATTTATTTCAACCAAGGCTAAAGTATACTTATTAATACAAAAGATTTAAAATGATAACCACAAAACTGAGTTGGACTTCATTGAGATACATAAAACCCAGCCAGGAAACTCAGTCAATTGTGTAAATGACTAATAAGCATGGGGTTGTCAGTCCAAGCCCCTGTCCTCCTCAATGTCAATGATTGTGTAGACAGTGTTTATGTAGGAAAATAGCCAGCGGTAAAGAGAGGATGCTGTTCTAATCTCTGATATAAGAAACCTAAGGAAGCATAGACAGGTGCAGCAACTGATATAGTGTACTTAAATAATGTTAAATTCGGTCAAGGATCAATCAAAGCAAGAGTACCTTTTCCATAAGGAAACTGCATTGTTTTGGGGCACCTTGGTGGTCTTCTTGGAAGCCCAGCTCCTCATCTCTGTCTGTGGTTCATCTAATCGAAGAGATAACAAAGCAAATGTTCCCAAGGTCTTTAAGACTTGACATAATTTGATATTGTGTCTCTCTTCAAGTTGTAAAGAAGACTTTTTTTTCGTATCAAACAAAATTTGGTAGTTACCTCTTTTTCCTACCATCAGTATTTTTGTTGTAAAGATTTACTTAGTGCATTTACAGTGAAATGGATTCACTGCTAGATATGTTTGTCCGGAAACACAACATTGCAGAAGAAATGATGAAAAATGCAGAAATACCTTTTCCATATGGAAACTGCAGAGTTTTGGGGCTTCGTTGTAGTCATGTTGACAGCCCAGTCCCTCACTTCTGTCAGCTGGTCATCTAATGTAACAAAACAACACAGATATTTCACACACGTTTTAAGCTTGACATAACTGGAAATTCAGCCTTTACTTTTTAAAAGCAAAATGGTAGCAGTTTCCTTGGACTGTTTTCTTTCTTTTTAAGAGGATCTTTTGCAGAGTGAAGGAAGTTTCCATTCTCTACATTTAACCTTGAAAACACCTACGAGCCATTCAGTAAAATTTGTGCTCAGCATTGATTAAGATCAGACTGCTGAAGAAAAAAATAGTATGCAATCTGATCTTTGATCTATATTGCATCTAAGTTGAGATACTCTGGTCTCAAGCAACCTTGAACTTGCAACACAAGTGTCCTTTTTTTCCCCAGTGATTCATAATGTGCAGAAACGGTGAAAAAAAAACAGCTATCCAGCCAGGTAGCTAAATTAGTATTGTAGGGCTAGTCGCTTAACTCTTTCCCAGATGAAAAATTTAAGGCTCTTCCAAATTTAAAACACTGCAGACGACAAATTCAGATTTGGTACAAATGAGCTTAAGCTCTCTGATACAGCAGAAAACATTGTGGGGAAAGGAAAATGCTTGTTACCAGCGTTTTCTCCTTTTCTCAACAAAAGCCTTCTTTCCCAGGGTGGTGAAAACCAGGGATTGTTTGGTAAAGGGTTAACAATTCCGATTCTCTCAATCCATGGGCCACATATCACAGGTATATGTAGCACAAGATATTAGTTGCAGAAATGCACAGATAGGTGTAGCAGCTGCTATCTTTTTTACTCAACTCTTTACCGCACAAGAAACTTTGTCGAAATTGAAAGCATTCTTAGATGAAAATATAACAGGGGCTCAAATGATGAGATCTGCATTTTAAAGAGTAGAAAACATTGTGAGACAAGGAGAAAATGCTGGTTACCAGCTTCTTCTCCTTCTCACACAGTGTTTTTACAAGCTCTTTATCTCAGGGTTGTTAAAACTTTGGACTGTGTGGTAAAGCGTTGAATTATATTGAAACGGGGCTGAAAATCAACCAAAGCAGGAATACCTTTTCCATAAGGAAACTGCATTGTTTTTGGGCACCTTGTGGTCTTCTTGGTAGCCCAGCTCCCCATAGGCTGTATGTGGTCATGTTATCTGAAAATAATGTTATAGAACATATATTTCCAGTAATGAACAAAATTTGATAATCCCATTGATACTTTTATTGTATAGAGTTATTCAGTGCATTTTCAAGAAAATGGATTATTAAGCAAAGAAAATGTCAAAAAACATTAACACTAAAAAAGAAATTATCAAAAGAGCATTAATTACCTTTTTTTCTATTTGGAAACTGCAGTTTTTGGGCTTCTTGGTGGTCATGTTCACAGCCCAGCCCTTCACTTCTATTTGGCAGTCATCTAATGTAAGAAAATAAGAAAGATTGTGTTTCTCAGATCTTTAGACTATGATATAAGTAGAAATTCAGCCTTTACCGCTTATGAACCAAACAATAATAACTTTCCTTATTAACCTGAAGGCAAGTGTAAACGAAGACTAGACTGCACAAAAACTGTTGTCTGATCTTTGATCTATATTCCATCTTTGTTGAAAACCTATGGCCTAAAGCAAGTTGGAATTTGCAATTTTAGATCCATTTTTAACCTTTTAAATGTGCATTCTGTGAAAGTGATACTTCTGGAATTGATAATGGTATTCCTATATTTTTAGCAAGATCACAGTAGACTCGTCACAAGGTTAATTAACCAGCACAGTAGCTGAATAAGTGGGGAATATTGCTTAACGATTCTGACTTACTCAACCCATAGGTTGCATATCACAGGCAGATTCCAGAAACTCCAGGAATACATAGATAGGTGTAGCTGTTGCTGCTGCTGCCATATGACTTAAATTATGTTAAAAATGGGATTAAGCACCAAGCAAAGCATGAGTACCTTTTCCATAAGGACACTGCATCGTTTTTGGGCATCTTGGTGGTCTTCTTGGTAGCCCAGCTCCTCGATTCTGTATGTGGGTCATCTTATCTAAAAAAGTAACAAAGCAAATGATTTGGTTTGAATGATTCATTGTATGGTGTTTAATGCTGTTTTCAACATTATTTCAGTTATATCATGGAAGCCAAGGCACCAATCCATTCCTTCCTGGAGTTTTCTTTTTCCAGTATTCCACACAATATTCTTTCCAATCTACTGGCTGCTTTCCCATAGAAGCATCGTTGAAAATATGGTCAGCAATGAGAGAGGGATGAATCCTGTCGCAATAACTATCATCAATCCTTTGAAAGAAATTGGCCGAGACGGGGATCGAACCAGCAATGTCCTTTTCTCAAGTCCTGTACGCTACCCACAGAGCTACTGGAGCTTGGCAAAGGTATTTTTGGACTTGACTTCTCAACAAGCAAAATGTGTCAGATGACTTCATTTTCTTCCAATATCTTCGTTAGAAATATTCATTCCGCATAGTTACCTAATTTTTTTAATGCACTATAGACATTTCACAGCAGGCATGTTCTCAAATTTCCTTTTTCCACCTCTTTGATAGGAGAGGAAAAGAAACACTAATAAATGACAATCACTGTGGAAAAGAACTCGGTGGAGCATAGACTGGAACTCGAGACCCCTTTATTAGAATTGTTTGAGCCATGCTGTCTAAATTTCAGACTTTTGTAGGAGAAATTGTTCAGTAAACTGCCTGGACTTTTTTGTTGCTTTGATTTTTAAAACTGCTGTAGAACTGGAATTGAAAAAAGAGATGTCTCGAAAATATAGGCAGTAGAAGTAAGTAACTGCGCTCTACCTTTGCCAGTGGCAAGCTTTGCCGTCTTTTTGGTTTCACTGTCATCTCTTCACACTTTCGTCAGCAGAGCGTCTTCCCAGCACATCGTAAGTCTGTTCACACACAATCTTCCGTGGTTCATCTATTCTGAAATTTCTGGAACTAGAAAGAAAAACAAATCTCCCCAACCCCGGGAGTGTTGCAGAACACCCCAAACCCGACATACATACACACACAACAAAGAAAGGCAAAAATAAGTAGCATGAACATGAATTACAATGCGGTTCGAACCCAACTCGTTAGAGCTTACCTTTTGTTTTTTCTGGATGAGAAAGTTGCTTATCAATCCTGACTTACTTAATCCATGGGATGCATATCATAGGCAGACTTGTAGCACAACATAACTCTACATTTCTTAAAATGCAAAAGAAAGAGCTTAAGGCCCTATATCCCTTCCTTTACTGATGACCCATAAAGCGAACATTATTTCTGACCAGTTCTGTGATACAACAGTGAGCCACAACAGTACTAGCTTGACCACCTTGGGCATGCAATCATGTTTCTAGCTGTAACAATTACCCATGCTAAGTTTTTTGTATTGACTTCAACATCCCTCTTCAGAATAAAATGATTACTTATTCCTAGAGACTACACTCAGTTTTAGACCAAAGAAACTTAAGACACAAAAAAGTATGGAACATCCAAATTGGATCTCCCGCATGGATGTTAAAGTGAATCCAATCATGAAACCTGACCAGGAAGTTTTCATCAAAGAACCCACACCACATTTTTTGTGTAAACACTCTATCGTAGAAGAAATCATTGAAAAAGGGAAAGCTTGTCTACAAACCTTCCCGTGGTTAACTCCTAGCTTTAACCTATGCATATAAGCATCTTCCTATAGTCACATGATGGAGAGCGTATAAAAAAAGAGGAAAATGAATACCATATGATAAATCTACACCAGTAGATTGTTTACCCTCTTCCTTGGTAGGTCTCTGTTGTTGGTAGTCTGTTCACCCTCTTCCTTGGTAGGTCTCTGTTGGCGGTAGTCTGTTCACCCTCTTCCGTGGTAGGTCCTCTATTATTGAAACCCTCTTCCTTGGTAGGTCTCTGTCGGCGGTAGTCTGTACACCCTCTTCCGTGGTAGGTCCTCTATTGTTGAAATCAAACAAGACTTTCTTGACCCTTTACTATACAATTTCAGGTTTAAATAAGCCCCGAGGACAAAGGCTGTAGAAATCATTGTGAGAAATGAACATGCTGGTAATCAGCATTTTTTACATTTCCCACAATGTTTTCTACCCTTCTAAAATGAAATTTCATCATCGGAGCTGCAGTTGATTTGTCGTCTGCACATGCTTCTTATTTGGCAATTCAGCTCAAGCTTACAAGTGGTACATCAAGGTCCTTTCCACTTTTCCTCAAATCTGCATTGTGTTTATGTGGCAAATAAACTATGGTCTATATATTCATATTTATTTCAACCAAGGCTAAAGTATACTTATTAATACAAAAGATTTAAAATGATAACCACAAAACTGAGTTGGACTTCATTGAGATACATAAAACCCAGCCAGGAAACTCAGTCAATTGTGTAAATGACTAATAAGCATGGGGTTGTCAGTCCAAGCCCCTGTCCTCCTCAATGTCAATGATTGTGTAGACAGTGTTTATGTAGGAAAATAGCCAGCGGTAAAGAGAGGATGCTGTTCTAATCTCTGATATAAGAAACCTAAGGAAGCATAGACAGGTGCAGCAACTGATATAGTGTACTTAAATAATGTTAAATTCGGTCAAGGATCAATCAAAGCAAGAGTACCTTTTCCATAAGGAAACTGCATTGTTTTGGGGCACCTTGGTGGTCTTCTTGGAAGCCCAGCTCCTCATCTCTGTCTGTGGTTCACCTAATCGAAGAGATAACAAAGCAAATGTTCCCAAGGTCTTTAAGACTTGACATAATTTGATATTGTGTCTCTCTTCAAGTTGTAAAGAAGACTTTTTTTTCGTATCAAACAAAATTTGGTAGTTACCTCTTTTTCCTACCATCAGTATTTTTGTTGTAAAGATTTACTTAGTGCATTTACAGTGAAATGGATTCACTGCTAGATATGTTTGTCCGGAAACACAACATTGCAGAAGAAATGATGAAAAATGCAGAAATACCTTTTCCATATGGAAACTGCAGAGTTTTGGGGCTTCGTTGTAGTCATGTTGACAGCCCAGTCCCTCACTTCTGTCAGCTGGTCATCTAATGTAACAAAACAACACAGATATTTCACACACGTTTTAAGCTTGACATAACTGGAAATTCAGCCTTTACTTTTTAAAAGCAAAATGGTAGCAGTTTCCTTGGACTGTTTTCTTTCTTTTTAAGAGGATCTTTTGCAGAGTGAAGGAAGTTTCCATTCTCTACATTTAACCTTGAAAACACCTACAAGCCATTCAGTAAAATTTGTGCTCAGCATTGATTAAGATCAGACTGCTGAAGAAAAAAATAGTATGCAATCTGATCTTTGATCTATATTGCATCTAAGTTGAGATACTCTGGTCTCAAGCAACCTTGAACTTGCAACATAAGTGTCCTTTTTTTCCCAGTGATTCATAATGTGCAGAAACGGTGAAAAAAAAACAGCTATCCAGCCAGGTAGCTAAATTAGTATTGTAGGGCTAGTCGCTTAACTCTTTCCCAGATGAAAAATTTAAGGCTCTTCCAAATTTAAAACACTGCAGACGACAAATTCAGATTTGGTACAAATGAGCTTAAGCTCTCTGATACAGCAGAAAACATTGTGGGGAAAGGAAAATGCTTGTTACCAGCGTTTTCTCCTTTTCTCAACAAAAGCCTTCTTTCCCAGGGTGGTGAAAACCAGGGATTGTTTGGTAAAGGGTTAACAATTCCGATTCTCTCAATCCATGGGCCACATATCACAGGTATATGTAGCACAAGATATTAGTTGCAGAAATGCACAGATAGGTGTAGCAGCTGCTATCTTTTTTACTCAACTCTTTACCGCACAAGAAACTTTGTCGAAATTGAAAGCATTCTTAGATGAAAATATAACAGGGGCTCAAATGATGAGATCTGCATTTTAAAGAGTAGAAAACATTGTGAGACAAGGAGAAAATGCTGGTTACCAGCTTCTTCTCCTTCTCACACAGTGTTTTTACAAGCTCTTTATCTCAGGGTTGTTAAAACTTTGGACTGTGTGGTAAAGCGTTGAATTATATTGAAACGGGGCTGAAAATCAACCAAAGCAGGAATACCTTTTCCATAAGGAAACTGCATTGTTTTTGGGCACCTTGTGGTCTTCTTGGTAGCCCAGCTCCCCATAGGCTGTATGTGGTCATGTTATCTGAAAATAATGTTATAGAACATATATTTCCAGTAATGAACAAAATTTGATAATCCCATTGATACTTTTATTGTATAGAGTTATTCAGTGCATTTTCAAGAAAATGGATTATTAAGCAAAGAAAATGTCAAAAAACATTAACACTAAAAAAGAAATTATCAAAAGAGCATTAATTACCTTTTTTTCTATTTGGAAACTGCAGTTTTTGGGCTTCTTGGTGGTCATGTTCACAGCCCAGCCCTTCACTTCTATTTGGCAGTCATCTAATGTAAGAAAATAAGAAAGATTGTGTTTCTCAGATCTTTAGACTATGATATAAGTAGAAATTCAGCCTTTACCGCTTATGAACCAAACAATAATAACTTTCCTTATTAACCTGAAGGCAAGTGTAAACGAAGACTAGACTGCACAAAAACTGTTGTCTGATCTTTGATCTATATTCCATCTTTGTTGAAAACCTATGGCCTAAAGCAAGTTGGAATTTGCAATTTTAGATCCATTTTTAACCTTTTAAATGTGCATTCTGTGAAAGTGATACTTCTGGAATTGATAATGGTATTCCTATATTTTTAGCAAGATCACAGTAGACTCGTCACAAGGTTAATTAACCAGCACAGTAGCTGAATAAGTGGGGAATATTGCTTAACGATTCTGACTTACTCAACCCATAGGTTGCATATCACAGGCAGATTCCAGAAACTCCAGGAATACATAGATAGGTGTAGCTGTTGCTGCTGCTGCCATATGACTTAAATTATGTTAAAAATGGGATTAAGCACCAAGCAAAGCATGAGTACCTTTTCCATAAGGACACTGCATCGTTTTTGGGCATCTTGGTGGTCTTCTTGGTAGCCCAGCTCCTCGCTTCTGTATGTGGGTCATCTTATCTAAAAAAGTAACAAAGCAAATGATTTGGTTTGAATGATTCATTGTATGGTGTTTAATGCTGTTTTCAACATTATTTCAGTTATATCATGGAAGCCAAGGCACCAATCCATTCCTTCCTGGAGTTTTCTTTTTCCAGTATTCCACACAATATTCTTTCCAATCTACTGGCTGCTTTCCCATAGAAGCATCGTTGAAAATATGGTCAGCAATGAGAGAGGGATGAATCCTGTCGCAATAACTATCGTCAATCCTTTGAAAGAAATTGGCCGAGACGGGGATCGAACCAGCAATGTCCTTTTCTCAAGTCCTGTACGCTACCCACAGAGCTACTGGAGCTTGGCAAAGGTATTTTTGGACTTGACTTCTCAACAAGCAAAATGTGTCAGATGACTTCATTTTCTTCCAATATCTTCGTTAGAAATATTCATTCCGCATAGTTACCTAATTTTTTTAATGCACTATAGACATTTCACAGCAGGCATGTTCTCAAATTTCCTTTTTCCACCTCTTTGATAGGAGAGGAAAAGAAACACTAATAAATGACAATCACTGTGGAAAAGAACTCGGTGGAGCATAGACTGGAACTCGAGACCCCTATATTAGAATTGTTTGAGCCATGCTGTCTAAATTTCAGACTTTTGTAGGAGAAATTGTTCAGTAAACTGCCTGGACTTTTTTGTTGCTTTGATTTTTAAAACTGCTGTAGAACTGGAATTGAAAAAAGAGATGTCTCGAAAATATAGGCAGTAGAAGTAAGTAACTGCGCTCTACCTTTGCCAGTGGCAAGCTTTGCCGTCTTTTTGGTTTCACTGTCATCTCTTCACACTTTCGTCAGCAGAGCGTCTTCCCAGCACATCGTAAGTCTGTTCACACACAATCTTCCGTGGTTCATCTATTCTGAAATTTCTGGAACTAGAAAGAAAAACAAATCTCCCCAACCCCAGGAGTGTTGCAGAACACCCCAAACCCGACATACATACACACACAACAAAGAAAGGCAAAAATAAGTAGCATGAACATGAATTACAATGCGGTTCGAACCCAACTCGTTAGAGCTTACCTTTTGTTTTTTCTGGATGAGAAAGTTGCTTATCAATCCTGACTTACTTAATCCATGGGCTGCATATCATAGGCAGACTTGTAGCACAACATAACTCTACATTTCTTAAAATGCAAAAGAAAGAGCTTAAGGCCCTATATCCCTTCCTTTACTGATGACCCATAAAGCGAACATTATTTCTGACCAGTTCTGTGATACAACAGTGAGCCACAACAGTACTAGCTTGACCACCTTGGGCATGCAATCATGTTTCTAGCTGTAACAATTACCCATGCTAAGTTTTTTGTATTGACTTCAACATCCCTCTTCAGAATAAAATGATTACTTATTCCTAGAGACTACACTCAGTTTTAGACCAAAGAAACTTAAGACACAAAAAAGTATGGAACATCCAAATTGGATCTCCCGCATGGATGTTAAAGTGAATCCAATCATGAAACCTGACCAGGAAGTTTTCATCAAAGAACCCACACCACATTTTTTGTGTAAACACTCTATCGTAGAAGAAATCATTGAAAAAGGGAAAGCTTGTCTACAAACCTTCCCGTGGTTAACTCCTAGCTTTAACCTATGCATATAAGCATCTTCCTATAGTCACATGATGGAGAGCGTATAAAAAAAGAGGAAAATGAATACCATATGATAAATCTACACCAGTAGATTGTTTACCCTCTTCCTTGGTAGGTCTCTGTTGTTGGTAGTCTGTTCACCCTCTTCCTTGGTAGGTCTCTGTTGGCGGTAGTCTGTTCACCCTCTTCCGTGGTAGGTCCTCTATTATTGAAACCCTCTTCCTTGGTAGGTCTCTGTCGGCGGTAGTCTGTACACCCTCTTCCGTGGTAGGTCCTCTATTGTTGAAATCAAACAAGACTTTCTTGACCCTTTACTATACAATTTCAGGTTTAAATAAGCCCCGAGGACAAAGGCTGTAGAAATCATTGTGAGAAATGAACATGCTGGTAATCAGCATTTTTTACATTTCCCACAATGTTTTCTACCCTTCTAAAATGAAATTTCATCATCGGAGCTGCAGTTGATTTGTCGTCTGCACATGCTTCTTATTTGGCAATTCAGCTCAAGCTTACAAGTGGTACATCAAGGTCCTTTCCACTTTTCCTCAAATCTGCATTGTGTTTATGTGGCAAATAAACTATGGTCTATATATTCATATTTATTTCAACCAAGGCTAAAGTATACTTATTAATACAAAAGATTTAAAATGATAACCACAAAACTGAGTTGGACTTCATTGAGATACATAAAACCCAGCCAGGAAACTCAGTCAATTGTGTAAATGACTAATAAGCATGGGGTTGTCAGTCCAAGCCCCTGTCCTCCTCAATGTCAATGATTGTGTAGACAGTGTTTATGTAGGAAAATAGCCAGCGGTAAAGAGAGGATGCTGTTCTAATCTCTGATATAAGAAACCTAAGGAAGCATAGACAGGTGCAGCAACTGATATAGTGTACTTAAATAATGTTAAATTCGGTCAAGGATCAATCAAAGCAAGAGTACCTTTTCCATAAGGAAACTGCATTGTTTTGGGGCACCTTGGTGGTCTTCTTGGAAGCCCAGCTCCTCATCTCTGTCTGTGGTTCACCTAATCGAAGAGATAACAAAGCAAATGTTCCCAAGGTCTTTAAGACTTGACATAATTTGATATTGTGTCTCTCTTCAAGTTGTAAAGAAGACTTTTTTTTCGTATCAAACAAAATTTGGTAGTTACCTCTTTTTCCTACCATCAGTATTTTTGTTGTAAAGATTTACTTAGTGCATTTACAGTGAAATGGATTCACTGCTAGATATGTTTGTCCGGAAACACAACATTGCAGAAGAAATGATGAAAAATGCAGAAATACCTTTTCCATATGGAAACTGCAGAGTTTTGGGGCTTCGTTGTAGTCATGTTGACAGCCCAGTCCCTCACTTCTGTCAGCTGGTCATCTAATGTAACAAAACAACATAGATATTTCACACACGTTTTAAGCTTGACATAACTGGAAATTCAGCCTTTACTTTTTAAAAGCAAAATGGTAGCAGTTTCCTTGGACTGTTTTCTTTCTTTTTAAGAGGATCTTTTGCAGAGTGAAGGAAGTTTCCATTCTCTACATTTAACCTTGAAAACACCTACAAGCCATTCAGTAAAATTTGTGCTCAGCATTGATTAAGATCAGACTGCTGAAGAAAAAAATAGTATGCAATCTGATCTTTGATCTATATTGCATCTAAGTTGAGATACTCTGGTCTCAAGCAACCTTGAACTTGCAACATAAGTGTCCTTTTTTTCCCAGTGATTCATAATGTGCAGAAACGGTGAAAAAAAAACAGCTATCCAGCCAGGTAGCTAAATTAGTATTGTAGGGCTAGTCGCTTAACTCTTTCCCAGATGAAAAATTTAAGGCTCTTCCAAATTTAAAACACTGCAGACGACAAATTCAGATTTGGTACAAATGAGCTTAAGCTCTCTGATACAGCAGAAAACATTGTGGGGAAAGGAAAATGCTTGTTACCAGCGTTTTCTCCTTTTCTCAACAAAAGCCTTCTTTCCCAGGGTGGTGAAAACCAGGGATTGTTTGGTAAAGGGTTAACAATTCCGATTCTCTCAATCCATGGGCCACATATCACAGGTATATGTAGCACAAGATATTAGTTGCAGAAATGCACAGATAGGTGTAGCAGCTGCTATCTTTTTTACTCAACTCTTTACCGCACAAGAAACTTTGTCGAAATTGAAAGCATTCTTAGATGAAAATATAACAGGGGCTCAAATGATGAGATCTGCATTTTAAAGAGTAGAAAACATTGTGAGACAAGGAGAAAATGCTGGTTACCAGCTTCTTCTCCTTCTCACACAGTGTTTTTACAAGCTCTTTATCTCAGGGTTGTTAAAACTTTGGACTGTGTGGTAAAGCGTTGAATTATATTGAAACGGGGCTGAAAATCAACCAAAGCAGGAATACCTTTTCCATAAGGAAACTGCATTGTTTTTGGGCACCTTGTGGTCTTCTTGGTAGCCCAGCTCCCCATAGGCTGTATGTGGTCATGTTATCTGAAAATAATGTTATAGAACATATATTTCCAGTAATGAACAAAATTTGATAATCCCATTGATACTTTTATTGTATAGAGTTATTCAGTGCATTTTCAAGAAAATGGATTATTAAGCAAAGAAAATGTCAAAAAACATTAACACTAAAAAAGAAATTATCAAAAGAGCATTAATTACCTTTTTTTCTATTTGGAAACTGCAGTTTTTGGGCTTCTTGGTGGTCATGTTCACAGCCCAGCCCTTCACTTCTATTTGGCAGTCATCTAATGTAAGAAAATAAGAAAGATTGTGTTTCTCAGATCTTTAGACCTATGGCCTAAAGCAAGTTGGAATTTGCAATTTTAGATCCATTTTTAACCTTTTAAATGTGCATTCTGTGAAAGTGATACTTCTGGAATTGATTATGGTATTCCTATATTTTTAGCAAGATCACAGTAGACTCGTCACAAGGTTAATTAACCAGCACAGTAGCTGAATAAGTGGGGAATATTGCTTAACGATTCTGACTTACTCAACCCATAGGTTGCATATCACAGGCAGATTCCAGAAACTCCAGGAATACATAGATAGGTGTAGCTGTTGCTGCTGCTGCCATATGACTTAAATTATGTTAAAAATGGGATTAAGCACCAAGCAAAGCATGAGTACCTTTTCCATAAGGACACTGCATCGTTTTTGGGCATCTTGGTGGTCTTCTTGGTAGCCCAGCTCCTCGCTTCTGTATGTGGGTCATCTTATCTAAAAAAGTAACAAAGCAAATGATTTGGTTTGAATGATTCATTGTATGGTGTTTAATGCTGTTTTCAACATTATTTCAGTTATATCATGGAAGCCAAGGCACCAATCCATTCCTTCCTGGAGTTTTCTTTTTCCAGTATTCCACACAATATTCTTTCCAATCTACTGGCTGCTTTCCCATAGAAGCATCGTTGAAAATATGGTCAGCAATGAGAGAGGGATGAATCCTGTCGCAATAACTATCATCAATCCTTTGAAAGAAATTGGCCGAGACGGGGATCGAACCAGCAATGTCCTTTTCTCAAGTCCTGTACGCTACCCACAGAGCTACTGGAGCTTGGCAAAGGTATTTTTGGACTTGACTTCTCAACAAGCAAAATGTGTCAGATGACTTCATTTTCTTCCAATATCTTCGTTAGAAATATTCATTCCGCATAGTTACCTAATTTTTTTAATGCACTATAGACATTTCACAGCAGGCATGTTCTCAAATTTCCTTTTTCCACCTCTTTGATAGGAGAGGAAAAGAAACACTAATAAATGACAATCACTGTGGAAAAGAACTCGGTGGAGCATAGACTGGAACTCGAGACCCCTTTATTAGAATTGTTTGAGCCATGCTGTCTAAATTTCAGACTTTTGTAGGAGAAATTGTTCAGTAAACTGCCTGGACTTTTTTGTTGCTTTGATTTTTAAAACTGCTGTAGAACTGGAATTGAAAAAAGAGATGTCTCGAAAATATAGGCAGTAGAAGTAAGTAACTGCGCTCTACCTTTGCCAGTGGCAAGCTTTGCCGTCTTTTTGGTTTCACTGTCATCTCTTCACACTTTCGTCAGCAGAGCGTCTTCCCAGCACATCGTAAGTCTGTTCACACACAATCTTCCGTGGTTCATCTATTCTGAAATTTCTGGAACTAGAAAGAAAAACAAATCTCCCCAACCCCGGGAGTGTTGCAGAACACCCCAAACCCGACATACATACACACACAACAAAGAAAGGCAAAAATAAGTAGCATGAACATGAATTACAATGCGGTTCGAACCCAACTCGTTAGAGCTTACCTTTTGTTTTTTCTGGATGAGAAAGTTGCTTATCAATCCTGACTTACTTAATCCATGGGATGCATATCATAGGCAGACTTGTAGCACAACATAACTCTACATTTCTTAAAATGCAAAAGAAAGAGCTTAAGGCCCTATATCCCTTCCTTTACTGATGACCCATAAAGCGAACATTATTTCTGACCAGTTCTGTGATACAACAGTGAGCCACAACAGTACTAGCTTGACCACCTTGGGCATGCAATCATGTTTCTAGCTGTAACAATTACCCATGCTAAGTTTTTTGTATTGACTTCAACATCCCTCTTCAGAATAAAATGATTACTTATTCCTAGAGACTACACTCAGTTTTAGACCAAAGAAACTTAAGACACAAAAAAGTATGGAACATCCAAATTGGATCTCCCGCATGGATGTTAAAGTGAATCCAATCATGAAACCTGACCAGGAAGTTTTCATCAAAGAACCCACACCACATTTTTTGTGTAAACACTCTATCGTAGAAGAAATCATTGAAAAAGGGAAAGCTTGTCTACAAACCTTCCCGTGGTTAACTCCTAGCTTTAACCTATGCATATAAGCATCTTCCTATAGTCACATGATGGAGAGCGTATAAAAAAAGAGGAAAATGAATACCATATGATAAATCTACACCAGTAGATTGTTTACCCTCTTCCTTGGTAGGTCTCTGTTGTTGGTAGTCTGTTCACCCTCTTCCTTGGTAGGTCTCTGTTGGCGGTAGTCTGTTCACCCTCTTCCGTGGTAGGTCCTCTATTATTGGAACCCTCTTCCTTGGTAGGTCTCTGTCGGCGGTAGTCTGTACACCCTCTTCCGTGGTAGGTCCTCTATTG
This sequence comes from Tridacna gigas, assembly GCA_945859785.2. Classification (NCBI taxonomy): domain Eukaryota; kingdom Metazoa; phylum Mollusca; class Bivalvia; order Cardiida; family Cardiidae; genus Tridacna; species Tridacna gigas. Next base: position 25,231,605 of record OX244043.2, on the reverse strand, counting down.
TTGAAATCAAACAAGACTTTCTTGACCCTTTACTATACAATTTCAGGTTTAAATAAGCCCCGAGGACAAAGGCTGTAGAAATCATTGTGAGAAATGAACATGCTGGTAATCAGCATTTTTTACATTTCCCACAATGTTTTCTACCCTTCTAAAATGAAATTTCATCATCGGAGCTGCAGTTGATTTGTCGTCTGCACATGCTTCTTATTTGGCAATTCAGCTCAAGCTTACAAGTGGTACATCAAGGTCCTTTCCACTTTTCCTCAAATCTGCATTGTGTTTATGTGGCAAATAAACTATGGTCTATATATTCATATTTATTTCAACCAAGGCTAAAGTATACTTATTAATACAAAAGATTTAAAATGATAACCACAAAACTGAGTTGGACTTCATTGAGATACATAAAACCCAGCCAGGAAACTCAGTCAATTGTGTAAATGACTAATAAGCATGGGGTTGTCAGTCCAAGCCCCTGTCCTCCTCAATGTCAATGATTGTGTAGACAGTGTTTATGTAGGAAAATAGCCAGCGGTAAAGAGAGGATGCTGTTCTAATCTCTGATATAAGAAACCTAAGGAAGCATAGATAGGTGCAGCAACTGATATAGTGTACTTAAATAATGTTAAATTCGGTCAAGGATCAATCAAAGCAAGAGTACCTTTTCCATAAGGAAACTGCATTGTTTTGGGGCACCTTGGTGGTCTTCTTGGAAGCCCAGCTCCTCATCTCTGTCTGTGGTTCACCTAATCGAAGAGATAACAAAGCAAATGTTCCCAAGGTCTTTAAGACTTGACATAATTTGATATTGTGTCTCTCTTCAAGTTGTAAAGAAGACTTTTTTTTCGTATCAAACAAAATTTGGTAGTTACCTCTTTTTCCTACCATCAGTATTTTTGTTGTAAAGATTTACTTAGTGCATTTACAGTGAAATGGATTCACTGCTAGATATGTTTGTCCGGAAACACAACATTGCAGAAGAAATGATGAAAAATGCAGAAATACCTTTTCCATATGGAAACTGCAGAGTTTTGGGGCTTCGTTGTAGTCATGTTGACAGCCCAGTCCCTCACTTCTGTCAGCTGGTCATCTAATGTAACAAAACAACACAGATATTTCACACACGTTTTAAGCTTGACATAACTGGAAATTCAGCCTTTACTTTTTAAAAGCAAAATGGTAGCAGTTTCCTTGGACTGTTTTCTTTCTTTTTAAGAGGATCTTTTGCAGAGTGAAGGAAGTTTCCATTCTCTACATTTAACCTTGAAAACACCTACAAGCCATTCAGTAAAATTTGTGCTCAGCATTGATTAAGATCAGACTGCTGAAGAAAAAAATAGTATGCAATCTGATCTTTGATCTATATTGCATCTAAGTTGAGATACTCTGGTCTCAAGCAACCTTGAACTTGCAACATAAGTGTCCTTTTTTTCCCAGTGATTCATAATGTGCAGAAACGGTGAAAAAAAAACAGCTATCCAGCCAGGTAGCTAAATTAGTATTGTAGGGCTAGTCGCTTAACTCTTTCCCAGATGAAAAATTTAAGGCTCTTCCAAATTTAAAACACTGCAGACGACAAATTGAGATTTGGTACAAATGAGCTTAAGCTCTCTGATACAGCAGAAAACATTGTGGGGAAAGGAAAATGCTTGTTACCAGCGTTTTCTCCTTTTCTCAACAAAAGCCTTCTTTCCCAGGGTGGTGAAAACCAGGGATTGTTTGGTAAAGGGTTAACAATTCCGATTCTCTCAATCCATGGGCCACATATCACAGGTATATGTAGCACAAGATATTAGTTGCAGAAATGCACAGATAGGTGTAGCAGCTGCTATCTTTTTTACTCAACTCTTTACCGCACAAGAAACTTTGTCGAAATTGAAAGCATTCTTAGATGAAAATATAACAGGGGCTCAAATGATGAGATCTGCATTTTAAAGAGTAGAAAACATTGTGAGACAAGGAGAAAATGCTGGTTACCAGCTTCTTCTCCTTCTCACACAGTGTTTTTACAAGCTCTTTATCTCAGGGTTGTTAAAACTTTGGACTGTGTGGTAAAGCGTTGAATTATATTGAAACGGGGCTGAAAATCAACCAAAGCAGGAATACCTTTTCCATAAGGAAACTGCATTGTTTTTGGGCACCTTGTGGTCTTCTTGGTAGCCCAGCTCCCCATAGGCTGTATGTGGTCATGTTATCTGAAAATAATGTTATAGAACATATATTTCCAGTAATGAACAAAATTTGATAATCCCATTGATACTTTTATTGTATAGAGTTATTCAGTGCATTTTCAAGAAAATGGATTATTAAGCAAAGAAAATGTCAAAAAACATTAACACTAAAAAAGAAATTATCAAAAGAGCATTAATTACCTTTTTTTCTATTTGGAAACTGCAGTTTTTGGGCTTCTTGGTGGTCATGTTCACAGCCCAGCCCTTCACTTCTATTTGGCAGTCATCTAATGTAAGAAAATAAGAAAGATTGTGTTTCTCAGATCTTTAGACTATGATATAAGTAGAAATTCAGCCTTTACCGCTTATGAACCAAACAATAATAACTTTCCTTATTAACCTGAAGGCAAGTGTAAACGAAGACTAGACTGCACAAAAACTGTTGTCTGATCTTTGATCTATATTCCATCTTTGTTGAAAACCTATGGCCTAAAGCAAGTTGGAATTTGCAATTTTAGATCCATTTTTAACCTTTTAAATGTGCATTCTGTGAAAGTGATACTTCTGGAATTGATAATGGTATTCCTATATTTTTAGCAAGATCACAGTAGACTCGTCACAAGGTTAATTAACCAGCACAGTAGCTGAATAAGTGGGGAATATTGCTTAACGATTCTGACTTACTCAACCCATAGGTTGCATATCACAGGCAGATTCCAGAAACTCCAGGAATACATAGATAGGTGTAGCTGTTGCTGCTGCTGCCATATGACTTAAATTATGTTAAAAATGGGATTAAGCACCAAGCAAAGCATGAGTACCTTTTCCATAAGGACACTGCATCGTTTTTGGGCATCTTGGTGGTCTTCTTGGTAGCCCAGCTCCTCGCTTCTGTATGTGGGTCATCTTATCTAAAAAAGTAACAAAGCAAATGATTTGGTTTGAATGATTCATTGTATGGTGTTTAATGCTGTTTTCAACATTATTTCAGTTATATCATGGAAGCCAAGGCACCAATCCATTCCTTCCTGGAGTTTTCTTTTTCCAGTATTCCACACAATATTCTTTCCAATCTACTGGCTGCTTTCCCATAGAAGCATCGTTGAAAATATGGTCAGCAATGAGAGAGGGATGAATCCTGTCGCAATAACTATCGTCAATCCTTTGAAAGAAATTGGCCGAGACGGGGATCGAACCAGCAATGTCCTTTTCTCAAGTCCTGTACGCTACCCACAGAGCTACTGGAGCTTGGCAAAGGTATTTTTGGACTTGACTTCTCAACAAGCAAAATGTGTCAGATGACTTCATTTTCTTCCAATATCTTCGTTAGAAATATTCATTCCGCATAGTTACCTAATTTTTTTAATGCACTATAGACATTTCACAGCAGGCATGTTCTCAAATTTCCTTTTTCCACCTCTTTGATAGGAGAGGAAAAGAAACACTAATAAATGACAATCACTGTGGAAAAGAACTCGGTGGAGCATAGACTGGAACTCGAGACCCCTTTATTAGAATTGTTTGAGCCATGCTGTCTAAATTTCAGACTTTTGTAGGAGAAATTGTTCAGTAAACTGCCTGGACTTTTTTGTTGCTTTGATTTTTAAAACTGCTGTAGAACTGGAATTGAAAAAAGAGATGTCTCGAAAATATAGGCAGTAGAAGTAAGTAACTGCGCTCTACCTTTGCCAGTGGCAAGCTTTGCCGTCTTTTTGGTTTCACTGTCATCTCTTCACACTTTCGTCAGCTGAGCGTCTTCCCAGCACATCGTAAGTCTGTTCACACACAATCTTCCGTGGTTCATCTATTTTGAAATTTCTGGAACTAGAAAGAAAAACAAATCTCCCCAACCCCGGGAGTGTTGCAGAACACCCCAAACCCGACATACATACACACACAACAAAGAAAGGCAAAAATAAGTAGCATGAACATGAATTACAATGCGGTTCGAACCCAACTCGTTAGAGCTTACCTTTTGTTTTTTCTGGATGAGAAAGTTGCTTATCAATCCTGACTTACTTAATCCATGGGCTGCATATCATAGGCAGACTTGTAGCACAACATAACTCTACATTTCTTAAAATGCAAAAGAAAGAGCTTAAGGCCCTATATCCCTTCCTTTACTGATGACCCATAAAGCGAACATTATTTCTGACCAGTTCTGTGATACAACAGTGAGCCACAACAGTACTAGCTTGACCACCTTGGGCATGCAATCATGTTTCTAGCTGTAACAATTACCCATGCTAAGTTTTTTGTATTGACTTCAACATCCCTCTTCAGAATAAAATGATTACTTATTCCTAGAGACTACACTCAGTTTTAGACCAAAGAAACTTAAGACACAAAAAAGTATGGAACATCCAAATTGGATCTCCCGCATGGATGTTAAAGTGAATCCAATCATGAAACCTGACCAGGAAGTTTTCATCAAAGAACCCACACCACATTTTTTGTGTAAACACTCTATCGTAGAAGAAATCATTGAAAAAGGGAAAGCTTGTCTACAAACCTTCCCGTGGTTAACTCCTAGCTTTAACCTATGCATATAAGCATCTTCCTATAGTCACATGATGGAGAGCGTATAAAAAAAGAGGAAAATGAATACCATATGATAAATCTACACCAGTAGATTGTTTACCCTCTTCCTTGGTAGGTCTCTGTTGTTGGTAGTCCGTTCACCCTCTTCCTTGGTAGGTCTCTGTTGGCGGTAGTCTGTTCACCCTCTTCCGTGGTAGGTCCTCTATTATTGAAACCCTCTTCCTTGGTAGGTCTCTGTCGGCGGTAGTCTGTACACCCTCTTCCGTGGTAGGTCCTCTATTGTTGAAATCAAACAAGACTTTCTTGACCCTTTACTATACAATTTCAGGTTTAAATAAGCCCCGAGGACAAAGGCTGTAGAAATCATTGTGAGAAATGAACATGCTGGTAATCAGCATTTTTTACATTTCCCACAATGTTTTCTACCCTTCTAAAATGAAATTTCATCATCGGAGCTGCAGTTGATTTGTCGTCTGCACATGCTTCTTATTTGGCAATTCAGCTCAAGCTTACAAGTGGTACATCAAGGTCCTTTCCACTTTTCCTCAAATCTGCATTGTGTTTATGTGGCAAATAAACTATGGTCTATATATTCATATTTATTTCAACCAAGGCTAAAGTATACTTATTAATACAAAAGATTTAAAATGATAACCACAAAACTGAGTTGGACTTCATTGAGATACATAAAACCCAGCCAGGAAACTCAGTCAATTGTGTAAATGACTAATAAGCATGGGGTTGTCAGTCCAAGCCCCTGTCCTCCTCAATGTCAATGATTGTGTAGACAGTGTTTATGTAGGAAAATAGCCAGCGGTAAAGAGAGGATGCTGTTCTAATCTCTGATATAAGAAACCTAAGGAAGCATAGACAGGTGCAGCAACTGATATAGTGTACTTAAATAATGTTAAATTCGGTCAAGGATCAATCAAAGCAAGAGTACCTTTTCCATAAGGAAACTGCATTGTTTTGGGGCACCTTGGTGGTCTTCTTGGAAGCCCAGCTCCTCATCTCTGTCTGTGGTTCATCTAATCGAAGAGATAACAAAGCAAATGTTCCCAAGGTCTTTAAGACTTGACATAATTTGATATTGTGTCTCTCTTCAAGTTGTAAAGAAGACTTTTTTTTCGTATCAAACAAAATTTGGTAGTTACCTCTTTTTCCTACCATCAGTATTTTTGTTGTAAAGATTTACTTAGTGCATTTACAGTGAAATGGATTCACTGCTAGATATGTTTGTCCGGAAACACAACATTGCAGAAGAAATGATGAAAAATGCAGAAATACCTTTTCCATATGGAAACTGCAGAGTTTTGGGGCTTCGTTGTAGTCATGTTGACAGCCCAGTCCCTCACTTCTGTCAGCTGGTCATCTAATGTAACAAAACAACACAGATATTTCACACACGTTTTAAGCTTGACATAACTGGAAATTCAGCCTTTACTTTTTAAAAGCAAAATGGTAGCAGTTTCCTTGGACTGTTTTCTTTCTTTTTAAGAGGATCTTTTGCAGAGTGAAGGAAGTTTCCATTCTCTACATTTAACCTTGAAAACACCTACAAGCCATTCAGTAAAATTTGTGCTCAGCATTGATTAAGATCAGACTGCTGAAGAAAAAAATAGTATGCAATCTGATCTTTGATCTATATTGCATCTAAGTTGAGATACTCTGGTCTCAAGCAACCTTGAACTTGCAACATAAGTGTCCTTTTTTTCCCAGTGATTAATGTGCAGAAACGGTGAAAAAAAAACAGCTATCCAGCCAGGTAGCTAAATTAGTATTGTAGGGCTAGTCGCTTAACTCTTTCCCAGATGAAAAATTTAAGGCTCTTCCAAATTTAAAACACTGCAGACGACAAATTCAGATTTGGTACAAATGAGCTTAAGCTCTCTGATACAGCAGAAAACATTGTGGGGAAAGGAAAATGCTTGTTACCAGCGTTTTCTCCTTTTCTCAACAAAAGCCTTCTTTCCCAGGGTGGTGAAAACCAGGGATTGTTTGGTAAAGGGTTAACAATTCCGATTCTCTCAATCCATGGGCCACATATCACAGGTATATGTAGCACAAGATATTAGTTGCAGAAATGCACAGATAGGTGCAGCAGCTGCTATCTTTTTTACTCAACTCTTTACCGCACAAGAAACTTTGTCGAAATTGAAAGCATTCTTAGATGAAAATATAACAGGGGCTCAAATGATGAGATCTGCATTTTAAAGAGTAGAAAACATTGTGAGACAAGGAGACAATGCTGGTTACCAGCTTCTTCTCCTTCTCACACAGTGTTTTTACAAGCTCTTTATCTCAGGGTTGTTAAAACTTTGGACTGTGTGGTAAAGCGTTGAATTATATTGAAACGGGGCTGAAAATCAACCAAAGCAGGAATACCTTTTCCGTAAGGAAACTGCATTGTTTTTGGGCACCTTGTGGTCTTCTTGGTAGCCCAGCTCCCCATAGGCTGTATGTGGTCATGTTATCTGAAAATAATGTTATAGAACATATATTTCCAGTAATGAACAAAATTTGATAATCCCATTGATACTTTTATTGTATAGAGTTATTCAGTGCATTTTCAAGAAAATGGATTATTAAGCAAAGAAAATGTCAAAAAACATTAACACTAAAAAAGAAATTATCAAAAGAGCATTAATTACCTTTTTTTCTATTTGGAAACTGCAGTTTTTGGGCTTCTTGGTGGTCATGTTCACAGCCCAGCCCTTCACTTCTATTTGGCAGTCATCTAATGTAAGAAAATAAGAAAGATTGTGTTTCTCAGATCTTTAGACTATGATATAAGTAGAAATTCAGCCTTTACCGCTTATGAACCAAACAATAATAACTTTCCTTATTAACCTGAAGGCAAGTGTAAACGAAGACTAGACTGCACAAAAACTGTTGTCTGATCTTTGATCTATATTCCATCTTTGTTGAAAACCTATGGCCTAAAGCAAGTTGGAATTTGCAATTTTAGATCCATTTTTAACCTTTTAAATGTGCATTCTGTGAAAGTGATACTTCTGGAATTGATAATGGTATTCCTATATTTTTAGCAAGATCACAGTAGACTCGTCACAAGGTTAATTAACCAGCACAGTAGCTGAATAAGTGGGGAATATTGCTTAACGATTCTGACTTACTCAACCCATAGGTTGCATATCACAGGCAGATTCCAGAAACTCCAGGAATACATAGATAGGTGTAGCTGTTGCTGCTGCTGCCATATGACTTAAATTATGTTAAAAATGGGATTAAGCACCAAGCAAAGCATGAGTACCTTTTCCATAAGGACACTGCATCGTTTTTGGGCATCTTGGTGGTCTTCTTGGTAGCCCAGCTCCTCGCTTCTGTATGTGGGTCATCTTATCTAAAAAAGTAACAAAGCAAATGATTTGGTTTGAATGATTCATTGTATGGTGTTTAATGCTGTTTTCAACATTATTTCAGTTATATCATGGAAGCCAAGGCACCAATCCATTCCTTCCTGGAGTTTTCTTTTTCCAGTATTCCACACAATATTCTTTCCAATCTACTGGCTGCTTTCCCATAGAAGCATCGTTGAAAATATGGTCAGCAATGAGAGAGGGATGAATCCTGTCGCAATAACTATCGTCAATCCTTTGAAAGAAATTGGCCGAGACGGGGATCGAACCAGCAATGTCCTTTTCTCAAGTCCTGTACGCTACCCACAGAGCTACTGGAGCTTGGCAAAGGTATTTTTGGACTTGACTTCTCAACAAGCAAAATGTGTCAGATGACTTCATTTTCTTCCAATATCTTCGTTAGAAATATTCATTCCGCATAGTTACCTAATTTTTTTAATGCACTATAGACATTTCACAGCAGGCATGTTCTCAAATTTCCTTTTTCCACCTCTTTGATAGGAGAGGAAAAGAAACACTAATAAATGACAATCACTGTGGAAAAGAACTCGGTGGAGCATAGACTGGAACTCGAGACCCCTTTATTAGAATTGTTTGAGCCATGCTGTCTAAATTTCAGACTTTTGTAGGAGAAATTGTTCAGTAAACTGCCTGGACTTTTTTGTTGCTTTGATTTTTAAAACTGCTGTAGAACTGGAATTGAAAAAAGAGATGTCTCGAAAATACAGGCAGTAGAAGTAAGTAACTGCGCTCTACCTTTGCCAGTGGCAAGCTTTGCCGTCTTTTTGGTTTCACTGTCATCTCTTCACACTTTCGTCAGCAGAGCGTCTTCCCAGCACATCGTAAGTCTGTTCACACACAATCTTCCGTGGTTCATCTATTCTGAAATTTCTGGAACTAGAAAGAAAAACAAATCTCCCCAACCCCGGGAGTGTTGCAGAACACCCCAAACCCGACATACATACACACACAACAAAGAAAGGCAAAAATAAGTAGCATGAACATGAATTACAATGCGGTTCGAACCCAACTCGTTAGAGCTTACCTCTTGTTTTTTCTGGATGAGAAAGTTGCTTATCAATCCTGACTTACTTAATCCATGGGCTGCATATCATAGGCAGACTTGTAGCACAACATAACTCTACATTTCTTAAAATGCAAAAGAAAGAGCTTAAGGCCCTATATCCCTTCCTTTACTGATGACCCATAAAGCGAACATTATTTCTGACCAGTTCTGTGATACAACAGTGAGCCACAACAGTACTAGCTTGACCACCTTGGGCATGCAATCATGTTTCTAGCTGTAACAATTACCCATGCTAAGTTTTTTGTATTGATTTCAACATCCCTCTTCAGAATAAAATGATTACTTATTCCTAGAGACTACACTCAGTTTTAGACCAAAGAAACTTAAGACACAAAAAAGTATGGAACATCCAAATTGGATCTACCGCATGGATGTTAAAGTGAATCCAATCATGAAAACTGACCAGGAAGTTTTCATCAAAGAACCCACACCACATTTTTTGTGTAAACACTCTATCGTAGAAGAAATCATTGAAAAAGGGAAAGCTTGTCTACAAACCTTCCCGTGGTTAACTCCTAGCTTTAACCTATACATATAAGCATCTTCCTATAGTCACATGATGGAGAGCGTATAAAAAAAGAGGAAAATGAATACCATATGATAAATCTACACCAGTAGATTGTTTACCCTCTTCCTTGGTAGGTCTCTGTTGTTGGTAGTCTGTTCACCCTCTTCCTTGGTAGGTCTCTGTTGGCGGTAGTCTGTTCACCCTCTTCCGTGGTAGGTCCTCTATTATTGAAACCCTCTTCCTTGGTAGGTCTCTGTCGGCGGTAGTCTGTACACCCTCTTCCGTGGTAGGTCCTCTATTGTTGAAATCAAACAAGACTTTCTTGACCCTTTACTATACAATTTCAGGTTTAAATAAGCCCCGAGGACAAAGGCTTTAGAAATCATTGTGAGAAATGAATATGCTGGTAATCAGCATTTTTTACATTTCCCACAATGTTTTCTACCCTTCTAAAATGAAATTTCATCATCGGAGCTGCAGTTGATTTGTCGTCTGCACATGCTTCTTATTTGGCAATTCAGCTCAAGCTTACAAGTGGTACATCAAGGTCCTTTCCACTTTTCCTCAAATCTGCATTGTGTTTATGTGGCAAATAAACTATGGTCTATATATTCATATTTATTTCAACCAAGGCTAAAGTATACTTATTAATACAAAAGATTTAAAATGATAACCACAAAACTGAGTTGGACTTCATTGAGATACATAAAACCCAGCCAGGAAACTCAGTCAATTGTGTAAATGACTAATAAGCATGGGGTTGTCAGTCCAAGCCCCTGTCCTCCTCAATGTCAATGATTGTGTAGACAGTGTTTATGTAGGAAAATAGCCAGCGGTAAAGAGAGGATGCTGTTCTAATCTCTGATATAAGAAACCTAAGGAAGCATAGACAGGTGCAGCAACTGATATAGTGTACTTAAATAATGTTAAATTCGGTCAAGGATCAATCAAAGCAAGAGTACCTTTTCCATAAGGAAACTGCATTGTTTTGGGGCACCTTGGTGGTCTTCTTGGAAGCCCAGCTCCTCATCTCTGTCTGTGGTTCACCTAATCGAAGAGATAACAAAGCAAATGTTCCCAAGGTCTTTAAGACTTGACATAATTTGATATTGTGTCTCTCTTCAAGTTGTAAAGAAGACTTTTTTTTCGTATCAAACAAAATTTGGTAGTTACCTCTTTTTCCTACCATCAGTATTTTTGTTGTAAAGATTTACTTAGTGCATTTACAGTGAAATGGATTCACTGCTAGATATGTTTGTCCGGAAACACAACATTGCAGAAGAAATGATGAAAAATGCAGAAATACCTTTTCCATATGGAAACTGCAGAGTTTTGGGGCTTCGTTGTAGTCATGTTGACAGCCCAGTCCCTCACTTCTGTCAGCTGGTCATCTAATGTAACAAAACAACACAGATATTTCACACACGTTTTAAGCTTGACATAACTGGAAATTCAGCCTTTACTTTTTAAAAGCAAAATGGTAGCAGTTTCCTTGGACTGTTTTCTTTCTTTTTAAGAGGATCTTTTGCAGAGTGAAGGAAGTTTCCATTCTCTACATTTAACCTTGAAAACACCTACAAGCCATTCAGTAAAATTTGTGCTCAGCATTGATTAAGATCAGACTGCTGAAGAAAAAAATAGTATGCAATCTGATCTTTGATCTATATTGCATCTAAGTTGAGATACTCTGGTCTCAAGCAACCTTGAACTTGCAACATAAGTGTCCTTTTTTTCCCAGTGATTAATGTGCAGAAACGGTGAAAAAAAAACAGCTATCCAGCCAGGTAGCTAAATTAGTATTGTAGGGCTAGTCGCTTAACTCTTTCCCAGATGAAAAATTTAAGGCTCTTCCAAATTTAAAACACTGCAGACGACAAATTCAGATTTGGTACAAATGAGCTTAAGCTCTCTGATACAGCAGAAAACATTGTGGGGAAAGGAAAATGCTTGTTACCAGCGTTTTCTCCTTTTCTCAACAAAAGCCTTCTTTCCCAGGGTGGTGAAAACCAGGGATTGTTTGGTAAAGGGTTAACAATTCCGATTCTCTCAATCCATGGGCCACATATCACAGGTATATGTAGCACAAGATATTAGTTGCAGAAATGCACAGATAGGTGCAGCAGCTGCTATCTTTTTTACTCAACTCTTTACCGCACAAGAAACTTTGTCGAAATTGAAAGCATTCTTAGATGAAAATATAACAGGGGCTCAAATGATGAGATCTGCATTTTAAAGAGTAGAAAACATTGTGAGACAAGGAGACAATGCTGGTTACCAGCTTCTTCTCCTTCTCACACAGTGTTTTTACAAGCTCTTTATCTCAGGGTTGTTAAAACTTTGGACTGTGTGGTAAAGCGTTGAATTATATTGAAACGGGGCTGAAAATCAACCAAAGCAGGAATACCTTTTCCGTAAGGAAACTGCATTGTTTTTGGGCACCTTGTGGTCTTCTTGGTAGCCCAGCTCCCCATAGGCTGTATGTGGTCATGTTATCTGAAAATAATGTTATAGAACATATATTTCCAGTAATGAACAAAATTTGATAATCCCATTGATACTTTTATTGTATAGAGTTATTCAGTGCATTTTCAAGAAAATGGATTATTAAGCAAAGAAAATGTCAAAAAACATTAACACTAAAAAAGAAATTATCAAAAGAGCATTAATTACCTTTTTTTCTATTTGGAAACTGCAGTTTTTGGGCTTCTTGGTGGTCATGTTCACAGCCCAGCCCTTCACTTCTATTTGGCAGTCATCTAATGTAAGAAAATAAGAAAGATTGTGTTTCTCAGATCTTTAGACTATGATATAAGTAGAAATTCAGCCTTTACCGCTTATGAACCAAACAATAATAACTTTCCTTATTAACCTGAAGGCAAGTGTAAACGAAGACTAGACTGCACAAAAACTGTTGTCTGATCTTTGATCTATATTCCATCTTTGTTGAAAACCTATGGCCTAAAGCAAGTTGGAATTTGCAATTTTAGATCCATTTTTAACCTTTTAAATGTGCATTCTGTGAAAGTGATACTTCTGGAATTGATAATGGTATTCCTATATTTTTAGCAAGATCACAGTAGACTCGTCACAAGGTTAATTAACCAGCACAGTAGCTGAATAAGTGGGGAATATTGCTTAACGATTCTGACTTACTCAACCCATAGGTTGCATATCACAGGCAGATTCCAGAAACTCCAGGAATACATAGATAGGTGTAGCTGTTGCTGCTGCTGCCATATGACTTAAATTATGTTAAAAATGGGATTAAGCACCAAGCAAAGCATGAGTACCTTTTCCATAAGGACACTGCATCGTTTTGGGGCATCTTGGTGGTCTTCTTGGTAGCCCAGCTCCTCGCTTCTGTATGTGGGTCATCTTATCTAAAAAAGTAACAAAGCAAATGATTTGGTTTGAATGATTCATTGTATGGTGTTTAATGCTGTTTTCAACATTATTTCAGTTATATCATGGAAGCCAAGGCACCAATCCATTCCTTCCTGGAGTTTTCTTTTTCCAGTATTCCACACAATATTCTTTCCAATCTACTGGCTGCTTTCCCATAGAAGCATCGTTGAAAATATGGTCAGCAATGAGAGAGGGATGAATCCTGTCGCAATAACTATCGTCAATCCTTTGAAAGAAATTGGCCGAGACGGGGATCGAACCAGCAATGTCCTTTTCTCAAGTCCTGTACGCTACCCACAGAGCTACTGGAGCTTGGCAAAGGTATTTTTGGACTTGACTTCTCAACAAGCAAAATGTGTCAGATGACTTCATTTTCTTCCAATATCTTCGTTAGAAATATTCATTCCGCATAGTTACCTAATTTTTTTAATGCACTATAGACATTTCACAGCAGGCATGTTCTCAAATTTCCTTTTTCCACCTCTTTGATAGGAGAGGAAAAGAAACACTAATAAATGACAATCACTGTGGAAAAGAACTCGGTGGAGCATAGACTGGAACTCGAGACCCCTTTATTAGAATTGTTTGAGCCATGCTGTCTAAATTTCAGACTTTTGTAGGAGAAATTGTTCAGTAAACTGCCTGGACTTTTTTGTTGCTTTGATTTTTAAAACTGCTGTAGAACTGGAATTGAAAAAAGAGATGTCTCGAAAATACAGGCAGTAGAAGTAAGTAACTGCGCTCTACCTTTGCCAGTGGCAAGCTTTGCCGTCTTTTTGGTTTCACTGTCATCTCTTCACACTTTCGTCAGCAGAGCGTCTTCCCAGCACATCGTAAGTCTGTTCACACACAATCTTCCGTGGTTCATCTATTCTGAAATTTCTGGAACTAGAAAGAAAAACAAATCTCCCCAACCCCGGGAGTGTTGCAGAACACCCCAAACCCGACATACATACACACACAACAAAGAAAGGCAAAAATAAGTAGCATGAACATGAATTACAATGCGGTTCGAACCCAACTCGTTAGAGCTTACCTTTTGTTTTTTCTGGATGAGAAAGTTGCTTATCAATCCTGACTTACTTAATCCATGGGCTGCATATCATAGGCAGACTTGTAGCACAACATAACTCTACATTTCTTAAAATGCAAAAGAAAGAGCTTAAGGCCCTATATCCCTTCCTTTACTGATGACCCATAAAGCGAACATTATTTCTGACCAGTTCTGTGATACAACAGTGAGCCACAACAGTACTAGCTTGACCACCTTGGGCATGCAATCATGTTTCTAGCTGTAACAATTACCCATGCTAAGTTTTTTGTATTGACTTCAACATCCCTCTTCAGAATAAAATGATTACTTATTCCTAGAGACTACACTCAGTTTTAGACCAAAGAAACTTAAGACACAAAAAAGTATGGAACATCCAAATTGGATCTACCGCATGGATGTTAAAGTGAATCCAATCATGAAAACTGACCAGGAAGTTTTCATCAAAGAACCCACACCACATTTTTTGTGTAAACACTCTATCGTAGAAGAAATCATTGAAAAAGGGAAAGCTTGTCTACAAACCTTCCCGTGGTTAACTCCTAGCTTTAACCTATACATATAAGCATCTTCCTATAGTCACATGATGGAGAGCGTATAAAAAAAGAGGAAAATGAATACCATATGATAAATCTACACCAGTAGATTGTTTACCCTCTTCCTTGGTAGGTCTCTGTTGTTGGTAGTCTGTTCACCCTCTTCCTTGGTAGGTCTCTGTTGGCGGTAGTCTGTTCACCCTCTTCCGTGGTAGGTCCTCTATTATTGAAACCCTCTTCCTTGGTAGGTCTCTGTCGGCGGTAGTCTGTACACCCTCTTCCGTGGTAGGTCCTCTATTGTTGAAATCAAACAAGACTTTCTTGACCCTTTACTATACAATTTCAGGTTTAAATAAGCCCCGAGGACAAAGGCTTTAGAAATCATTGTGAGAAATGAATATGCTGGTAATCAGCATTTTTTACATTTCCCACAATGTTTTCTACCCTTCTAAAATGAAATTTCATCATCGGAGCTGCAGTTGATTTGTCGTCTGCACATGCTTCTTATTTGGCAATTCAGCTCAAGCTTACAAGTGGTACATCAAGGTCCTTTCCACTTTTCCTCAAATCTGCATTGTGTTTATGTGGCAAATAAACTATGGTCTATATATTCATATTTATTTCAACCAAGGCTAAAGTATACTTATTAATACAAAAGATTTAAAATGATAACCACAAAACTGAGTTGGACTTCATTGAGATACATAAAACCCAGCCAGGAAACTCAGTCAATTGTGTAAATGACTAATAAGCATGGGGTTGTCAGTCCAAGCCCCTGTCCTCCTCAATGTCAATGATTGTGTAGACAGTGTTTATGTAGGAAAATAGCCAGCGGTAAAGAGAGGATGCTGTTCTAATCTCTGATATAAGAAACCTAAGGAAGCATAGACAGGTGCAGCAACTGATATAGTGTACTTAAATAATGTTAAATTCGGTCAAGGATCAATCAAAGCAAGAGTACCTTTTCCATAAGGAAACTGCATTGTTTTGGGGCACCTTGGTGGTCTTCTTGGAAGCCCAGCTCCTCATCTCTGTCTGTGGTTCACCTAATCGAAGAGATAACAAAGCAAATGTTCCCAAGGTCTTTAAGACTTGACATAATTTGATATTGTGTCTCTCTTCAAGTTGTAAAGAAGACTTTTTTTTCGTATCAAACAAAATTTGGTAGTTACCTCTTTTTCCTACCATCAGTATTTTTGTTGTAAAGATTTACTTAGTGCATTTACAGTGAAATGGATTCACTGCTAGATATGTTTGTCCGGAAACACAACATTGCAGAAGAAATGATGAAAAATGCAGAAATACCTTTTCCATATGGAAACTGCAGAGTTTTGGGGCTTCGTTGTAGTCATGTTGACAGCCCAGTCCCTCACTTCTGTCAGCTGGTCATCTAATGTAACAAAACAACACAGATATTTCACACACGTTTTAAGCTTGACATAACTGGAAATTCAGCCTTTACTTTTTAAAAGCAAAATGGTAGCAGTTTCCTTGGACTGTTTTCTTTCTTTTTAAGAGGATCTTTTGCAGAGTGAAGGAAGTTTCCATTCTCTACATTTAACCTTGAAAACACCTACAAGCCATTCAGTAAAATTTGTGCTCAGCATTGATTAAGATCAGACTGCTGAAGAAAAAAATAGTATGCAATCTGATCTTTGATCTATATTGCATCTAAGTTGAGATACTCTGGTCTCAAGCAACCTTGAACTTGCAGCATAAGTGTCCTTTTTTCCCAGTGATTCATAATATGCAGAAACGGTGAAAAAAAACAGCTATCCAGCCAGGTAGCTAAATTAGTATTGTAGGGCTAGTCGCTTAACTCTTTCCCAGATGAAAAATTTAAGGCTCTTCCAAATTTAAAACACTGCAGACGACAAATTCAGATTTGGTACAAATGAGCTTAAGCTCTCTGATACAGCAGAAAACATTGTGGGGAAAGGAAAATGCTTGTTACCAGCGTTTTCTCCTTTTCTCAACAAAAGCCTTCTTTCCCAGGGTGGTGAAAACCAGGGATTGTTTGGTAAAGGGTTAACAATTCCGATTCTCTCAATCCATGGGCCACATATCACAGGTATATGTAGCACAAGATATTAGTTGCAGAAATGCACAGATAGGTGTAGCAGCTGCTATCTTTTTTACTCAACTCTTTACCGCACAAGAAACTTTGTCGAAATTGAAAGCATTCTTAGATGAAAATATAACAGGGGCTCAAATGATGAGATCTGCATTTTAAAGAGTAGAAAACATTGTGAGACAAGGAGAAAATGCTGGTTACCAGCTTCTTCTCCTTCTCACACAGTGTTTTTACAAGCTCTTTATCTCAGGGTTGTTAAAACTTTGGACTGTGTGGTAAAGCGTTGAATTATATTGAAACGGGGCTGAAAATCAACCAAAGCAGGAATACCTTTTCCATAAGGAAACTGCATTGTTTTTGGGCACCTTGTGGTCTTCTTGGTAGCCCAGCTCCCCATAGGCTGTATGTGGTCATGTTATCTGAAAATAATGTTATAGAACATATATTTCCAGTAATGAACAAAATTTGATAATCCCATTGATACTTTTATTGTATAGAGTTATTCAGTGCATTTTCAAGAAAATGGATTATTAAGCAAAGAAAATGTCAAAAAACATTAACACTAAAAAAGAAATTATCAAAAGAGCATTAATTACCTTTTTTTCTATTTGGAAACTGCAGTTTTTGGGCTTCTTGGTGGTCATGTTCACAGCCCAGCCCTTCACTTCTATTTGGCAGTCATCTAATGTAAGAAAATAAGAAAGATTGTGTTTCTCAGATCTTTAGACTATGATATAAGTAGAAATTCAGCCTTTACCGCTTATGAACCAAACAATAATAACTTTCCTTATTAACCTGAAGGCAAGTGTAAACGAAGACTAGACTGCACAAAAACTGTTGTCTGATCTTTGATCTATATTCCATCTTTGTTGAAAACCTATGGCCTAAAGCAAGTTGGAATTTGCAATTTTAGATCCATTTTTAACCTTTTAAATGTGCATTCTGTGAAAGTGATACTTCTGGAATTGATAATGGTATTCCTATATTTTTAGCAAGATCACAGTAGACTCGTCACAAGGTTAATTAACCAGCACAGTAGCTGAATAAGTGGGGAATATTGCTTAACGATTCTGACTTACTCAACCCATAGGTTGCATATCACAGGCAGATTCCAGAAACTCCAGGAATACATAGATAGGTGTAGCTGTTGCTGCTGCTGCCATATGACTTAAATTATGTTAAAAATGGGATTAAGCACCAAGCAAAGCATGAGTACCTTTTCCATAAGGACACTGCATCGTTTTTGGGCATCTTGGTGGTCTTCTTGGTAGCCCAGCTCCTCGCTTCTGTATGTGGGTCATCTTATCTAAAAAAGTAACAAAGCAAATGATTTGGTTTGAATGATTCATTGTATGGTGTTTAATGCTGTTTTCAACATTATTTCAGTTATATCATGGAAGCCAAGGCACCAATCCATTCCTTCCTGGAGTTTTCTTTTTCCAGTATTCCACACAATATTCTTTCCAATCTACTGGCTGCTTTCCCATAGAAGCATCGTTGAAAATATGGTCAGCAATGAGAGAGGGATGAATCCTGTCGCAATAACTATTGTCAATCCTTTGAAAGAAATTGGCCGAGACGGGGATCGAACCAGCAATGTCCTTTTCTCAAGTCCTGTACGCTACCCACAGAGCTACTGGAGCTTGGCAAAGGTATTTTTGGACTTGACTTCTCAACAAGCAAAATGTGTCAGATGACTTCATTTTCTTCCAATATCTTCGTTAGAAATATTCATTCCGCATAGTTACCTAATTTTTTTAATGCACTATAGACATTTCACAGCAGGCATGTTCTCAAATTTCCTTTTTCCACCTCTTTGATAGGAGAGGAAAAGAAACACTAATAAATGACAATCACTGTGGAAAAGAACTCGGTGGAGCATAGACTGGAACTCGAGACCCCTTTATTAGAATTGTTTGAGCCATGCTGTCTAAATTTCAGACTTTTGTAGGAGAAATTGTTCAGTAAACTGCCTGGACTTTTTTGTTGCTTTGATTTTTAAAACTGCTGTAGAACTGGAATTGAAAAAAGAGATGTCTCGAAAATATAGGCAGTAGAAGTAAGTAACTGCGCTCTACCTTTGCCAGTGGCAAGCTTTGCCGTCTTTTTGGTTTCACTGTCATCTCTTCACACTTTCGTCAGCAGAGCGTCTTCCCAGCACATCGTAAGTCTGTTCACACACAATCTTCCGTGGTTCATCTATTCTGAAATTTCTGGAACTAGAAAGAAAAACAAATCTCCCCAACCCCGGGAGTGTTGCAGAACACCCCAAACCCGACATACATACACACACAACAAAGAAAGGCAAAAATAAGTAGCATGAACATGAATTACAATGCGGTTCGAACCCAACTCGTTAGAGCTTACCTTTTGTTTTTTCTGGATGAGAAAGTTGCTTATCAATCCTGACTTACTTAATCCATGGGCTGCATATCATAGGCAGACTTGTAGCACAACATAACTCTACATTTCTTAAAATGAAAAAGAAAGAGCTTAAGGCCCTATATCCCTTCCTTTACTGATGACCCATAAAGCGAACATTATTTCTGACCAGTTCTGTGATACAACAGTGAGCCACAACAGTACTAGCTTGACCACCTTGGGCATGCAATCGTGTTTCTAGCTGTAACAATTACCCATGCTAAGTTTTTTGTATTGACTTCAACATCCCTCTTCAGAATAAAATGATTACTTATTCCTAGAGACTACACTCAGTTTTAGACCAAAGAAACTTAAGACACAAAAAAGTATGGAACATCCAAATTGGATCTCCCGCATGGATGTTAAAGTGAATCCAATCATGAAAACTGACCAGGAAGTTTTCATCAAAGAACCCACACCACATTTTTTGTGTAAACACTCTATCGTAGAAGAAATCATTGAAAAAGGGAAAGCTTGTCTACAAACCTTCCCGTGGTTAACTCCTAGCTTTAACCTATACATATAAGCATCTTCCTATAGTCACATGATGGAGAGCGTATAAAAAAAGAGGAAAATGAATACCATATGATAAATCTACACCAGTAGATTGTTTACCCTCTTCCTTGGTAGGTCTCTGTTGTTGGTAGTCTGTTCACCCTCTTCCTTGGTAGGTCTCTGTTGGCGGTAGTCTGTTCACCCTCTTCCGTGGTAGGTCCTCTATTATTGAAACCCTCTTCCTTGGTAGGTCTCTGTCGGCGGTAGTCTGTACACCCTCTTCCGTGGTAGGTCCTCTATTGTTGAAATCAAACAAGACTTTCTTGACCCTTTACTATACAATTTCAGGTTTAAATAAGCCCCGAGTACAAAGGCTTTAGAAATCATTGTGAGAAATGAATATGCTGGTAATCAGCATTTTTTACATTTCCCACAATGTTTTCTACCCTTCTAAAATGAAATTTCATCATCGGAGCTGCAGTTGATTTGTCGTCTGCACATGCTTCTTATTTGGCAATTCAGCTCAAGCTTACAAGTGGTACATCAAGGTCCTTTCCACTTTTCCTCAAATCTGCATTGTGTTTATGTGGCAAATAAACTATGGTCTATATATTCATATTTATTTCAACCAAGGCTAAAGTATACTTATTAATACAAAAGATTTAAAATGATAACCACAAAACTGAGTTGGACTTCATTGAGATACATAAAACCCAGCCAGGAAACTCAGTCAATTGTGTAAATGACTAATAAGCATGGGGTTGTCAGTCCAAGCCCCTGTCCTCCTCAATGTCAATGATTGTGTAGACAGTGTTTATGTAGGAAAATAGCCAGCGGTAAAGAGAGGATGCTGTTCTAATCTCTGATATAAGAAACCTAAGGAAGCATAGACAGGTGCAGCAACTGATATAGTGTACTTAAATCATGTTAAATTCGGTCAAGGATCAATCAAAGCAAGAGTACCTTTTCCATAAGGAAACTGCATTGTTTTGGGGCACCTTGGTGGTCTTCTTGGAAGCCCAGCTCCTCATCTCTGTCTGTGGTTCACCTAATCGAAGAGATAACAAAGCAAATGTTCCCAAGGTCTTTAAGACTTGACATAATTTGATATTGTGTCTCTCTTCAAGTTGTAAAGAAGACTTTTTTTTCGTATCAAACAAAATTTGGTAGTTACCTCTTTTTCCTACCATCAGTATTTTTGTTGTAAAGATTTACTTAGTGCATTTACAGTGAAATGGATTCACTGCTAGATATGTTTGTCCGGAAACACAACATTGCAGAAGAAATGATGAAAAATGCAGAAATACCTTTTCCATATGGAAACTGCAGAGTTTTGGGGCTTCGTTGTAGTCATGTTGACAGCCCAGTCCCTCACTTCTGTCAGCTGGTCATCTAATGTAACAAAACAACACAGATATTTCACACACGTTTTAAGCTTGACATAACTGGAAATTCAGCCTTTACTTTTTAAAAGCAAAATGGTAGCAGTTTCCTTGGACTGTTTTCTTTCTTTTTAAGAGGATCTTTTGCAGAGTGAAGGAAGTTTCCATTCTCTACATTTAACCTTGAAAACACCTACAAGCCATTCAGTAAAATTTGTGCTCAGCATTGATTAAGATCAGACTGCTGAAGAAAAAAATAGTATGCAATCTGATCTTTGATCTATATTGCATCTAAGTAGAGATACTCTGGTCTCAAGCAACCTTGAACTTGCAACATAAGTGTCCTTTTTTCCCAGTGATTCATAATGTGCAGAAACGGTGAAAAAAAACAGCTATCCAGCCAGGTAGCTAAATTAGTATTGTAGGGCTAGTCGCTTAACTCTTTCCCAGATGAAAAATTTAAGGCTCTTCCAAATTTAAAACACTGCAGACGACAAATTCAGATTTGGTACAAATGAGCTTAAGCTCTCTGATACAGCAGAAAACATTGTGGGGAAAGGAAAATGCTTGTTACCAGCGTTTTCTCCTTTTCTCAACAAAAGCCTTCTTTCCCAGGGTGGTGAAAACCAGGGATTGTTTGGTAAAGGGTTAACAATTCCGATTCTCTCAATCCATGGGCCACATATCACAGGTATATGTAGCACAAGATATTAGTTGCAGAAATGCACAGATAGGTGTAGCAGCTGCTATCTTTTTTACTCAACTCTTTACCGCACAAGAAACTTTGTCGAAATTGAAAGCATTCTTAGATGAAAATATAACAGGGGCTCAAATGATGAGATCTGCATTTTAAAGAGTAGAAAACATTGTGAGACAAGGAGAAAATGCTGGTTACCAGCTTCTTCTCCTTCTCACACAGTGTTTTTACAAGCTCTTTATCTCAGGGTTGTTAAAACTTTGGACTGTGTGGTAAAGCGTTGAATTATATTGAAACGGGGCTGAAAATCAACCAAAGCAGGAATACCTTTTCCGTAAGGAAACTGCATTGTTTTTGGGCACCTTGTGGTCTTCTTGGTAGCCCAGCTCCCCATAGGCTGTATGTGGTCATGTTATCTGAAAATAATGTTATAGAACATATATTTCCAGTAATGAACAAAATTTGATAATCCCATTGATACTTTTATTGTATAGAGTTATTCAGTGCATTTTCAAGAAAATGGATTATTAAGCAAAGAAAATGTCAAAAAACATTAACACTAAAAAAGAAATTATCAAAAGAGCATTAATTACCTTTTTTTCTATTTGGAAACTGCAGTTTTTGGGCTTCTTGGTGGTCATGTTCACAGCCCAGCCCTTCACTTCTATTTGGCAGTCATCTAATGTAAGAAAATAAGAAAGATTGTGTTTCTCAGATCTTTAGACTATGATATAAGTAGAAATTCAGCCTTTACCGCTTATGAACCAAACAATAATAACTTTCCTTATTAACCTGAAGGCAAGTGTAAACGAAGACTAGACTGCACAAAAACTGTTGTCTGATCTTTGATCTATATTCCATCTTTGTTGAAAACCTATGGCCTAAAGCAAGTTGGAATTTGCAATTTTAGATCCATTTTTAACCTTTTAAATGTGCATTCTGTGAAAGTGATACTTCTGGAATTGATAATGGTATTCCTATATTTTTAGCAAGATCACAGTAGACTCGTCACAAGGTTAATTAACCAGCACAGTAGCTGAATAAGTGGGGAATATTGCTTAACGATTCTGACTTACTCAACCCATAGGTTGCATATCACAGGCAGATTCCAGAAACTCCAGGAATACATAGATAGGTGTAGCTGTTGCTGCTGCTGCCATATGACTTAAATTATGTTAAAAATGGGATTAAGCACCAAGCAAAGCATGAGTACCTTTTCCATAAGGACACTGCATCGTTTTTGGGCATCTTGGTGGTCTTCTTGGTAGCCCAGCTCCTCGCTTCTGTATGTGGGTCATCTTATCTAAAAAAGTAACAAAGCAAATGATTTGGTTTGAATGATTCATTGTATGGTGTTTAATGCTGTTTTCAACATTATTTCAGTTATATCATGGAAGCCAAGGCACCAATCCATTCCTTCCTGGAGTTTTCTTTTTCCAGTATTCCACACAATATTCTTTCCAATCTACTGGCTGCTTTCCCATAGAAGCATCGTTGAAAATATGGTCAGCAATGAGAGAGGGATGAATCCTGTCGCAATAACTATCGTCAATCCTTTGAAAGAAATTGGCCGAGACGGGGATCGAACCAGCAATGTCCTTTTCTCAAGTCCTGTACGCTACCCACAGAGCTACTGGAGCTTGGCAAAGGTATTTTTGGACTTGACTTCTCAACAAGCAAAATGTGTCAGATGACTTCATTTTCTTCCAATATCTTCGTTAGAAATATTCATTCCGCATAGTTACCTAATTTTTTTAATGCACTATAGACATTTCACAGCAGGCATGTTCTCAAATTTCCTTTTTCCACCTCTTTGATAGGAGAGGAAAAGAAACACTAATAAATGACAATCACTGTGGAAAAGAACTCGGTGGAGCATAGACTGGAACTCGAGACCCCTTTATTAGAATTGTTTGAGCCATGCTGTCTAAATTTCAGACTTTTGTAGGAGAAATTGTTCAGTAAACTGCCTGGACTTTTTTGTTGCTTTGATTTTTAAAACTGCTGTAGAACTGGAATTGAAAAAAGAGATGTCTCGAAAATATAGGCAGTAGAAGTAAGTAACTGCGCTCTACCTTTGCCAGTGGCAAGCTTTGCCGTCTTTTTGGTTTCACTGTCATCTCTTCACACTTTCGTCAGCAGAGCGTCTTCCCAGCACATCGTAAGTCTGTTCACACACAATCTTCCGTGGTTCATCTATTCTGAAATTTCTGGAACTAGAAAGAAAAACAAATCTCCCCAACCCCGGGAGTGTTGCAGAACACCCCAAACCCGACATACATACACACACAACAAAGAAAGGCAAAAATAAGTAGCATGAACATGAATTACAATGCGGTTCGAACCCAACTCGTTAGAGCTTACCTTTTGTTTTTTCTGGATGAGAAAGTTGCTTATCAATCCTGACTTACTTAATCCATGGGCTGCATATCATAGGCAGACTTGTAGCACAACATAACTCTACATTTCTTAAAATGCAAAAGAAAGAGCTTAAGGCCCTATATCCCTTCCTTTACTGATGACCCATAAAGCGAACATTATTTCTGACCAGTTCTGTGATACAACAGTGAGCCACAACAGTACTAGCTTGACCACCTTGGGCATGCAATCATGTTTCTAGCTGTAACAATTACC
Source organism: Tridacna gigas (assembly GCA_945859785.2). Lineage (NCBI taxonomy): Eukaryota > Metazoa > Mollusca > Bivalvia > Cardiida > Cardiidae > Tridacna > Tridacna gigas. The sequence continues at coordinate 25,207,226 of OX244043.2, read as the reverse complement.
CATGCTAAGTTTTTTGTATTGACTTCAACATCCCTCTTCAGAATAAAATGATTACTTATTCCTAGAGACTACACTCAGTTTTAGACCAAAGAAACTTAAGACACAAAAAAGTATGGAACATCCAAATTGGATCTCCCGCATGGATGTTAAAGTGAATCCAATCATGAAAACTGACCAGGAAGTTTTCATCAAAGAACCCACACCACATTTTTTGTGTAAACACTCTATCGTAGAAGAAATCATTGAAAAAGGGAAAGCTTGTCTACAAACCTTCCCGTGGTTAACTCCTAGCTTTAACCTATACATATAAGCATCTTCCTATAGTCACATGATGGAGAGCGTATAAAAAAAGAGGAAAATGAATACCATATGATAAATCTACACCAGTAGATTGTTTACCCTCTTCCTTGGTAGGTCTCTGTTGTTGGTAGTCTGTTCACCCTCTTCCTTGGTAGGTCTCTGTTGGCGGTAGTCTGTTCACCCTCTTCCGTGGTAGGTCCTCTATTATTGAAACCCTCTTCCTTGGTAGGTCTCTGTCGGCGGTAGTCTGTACACCCTCTTCCGTGGTAGGTCCTCTATTGTTGAAATCAAACAAGACTTTCTTGACCCTTTACTATACAATTTCAGGTTTAAATAAGCCCCGAGGACAAAGGCTGTAGAAATCATTGTGAGAAATGAATATGCTGGTAATCAGCATTTTTTACATTTCCCACAATGTTTTCTACCCTTCTAAAATGAAATTTCATCATCGGAGCTGCAGTTGATTTGTCGTCTGCACATGCTTCTTATTTGGCAGTTCAGCTCAAGCTTACAAGTGGTACATCAAGGTCCTTTCCACTTTTCCTCAAATCTGCATTGTGTTTATGTGGCAAATAAACTATGGTCTATATATTCATATTTATTTCAACCAAGGCTAAAGTATACTTATTAATACAAAAGATTTAAAATGATAACCACAAAACTTGAGTTGGACTTCATTGAGATACATAAAACCCAGCCAGGAAACTCAGTCAATTGTGTAAATGACTAATAAGCATGGGGTTGTCAGTCCAAGCCCCTGTCCTCCTCAATGTCAATGATTGTGTAGACAGTGTTTATGTAGGAAAATAGCCAGCGGTAAAGAGAGGATGCTGTTCTAATCTCTGATATAAGAAACCTAAGGAAGCATAGACAGGTGCAGCAACTGATATAGTGTACTTAAATCATGTTAAATTCGGTCAAGGATCAATCAAAGCAAGAGTACCTTTTCCATAAGGAAACTGCATTGTTTTGGGGCACCTTGGTGGTCTTCTTGGAAGCCCAGCTCCTCATCTCTGTCTGTGGTTCATCTAATCGAAGAGATAACAAAGCAAATGTTCCCAAGGTCTTTAAGACTTGACATAATTTGATATTGTGTCTCTCTTCAAGTTGTAAAGAAGACTTTTTTTTCGTATCAAACAAAATTTGGTAGTTACCTCTTTTTCCTACCATCAGTATTTTTGTTGTAAAGATTTACTTAGTGCATTTACAGTGAAATGGATTCACTGCTAGATATGTTTGTCCGGAAACACAACATTGCAGAAGAAATGATGAAAAATGCAGAAATACCTTTTCCATATGGAAACTGCAGAGTTTTGGGGCTTCGTTGTAGTCATGTTGACAGCCCAGTCCCTCACTTCTGTCAGCTGGTCATCTAATGTAACAAAACAACACAGATATTTCACACACGTTTTAAGCTTGACATAACTGGAAATTCAGCCTTTACTTTTTAAAAGCAAAATGGTAGCAGTTTCCTTGGACTGTTTTCTTTCTTTTTAAGAGGATCTTTTGCAGAGTGAAGGAAGTTTCCATTCTCTACATTTAACCTTGAAAACACCTACAAGCCATTCAGTAAAATTTGTGCTCAGCATTGATTAAGATCAGACTGCTGAAGAAAAAAATAGTATGCAATCTGATCTTTGATCTATATTGCATCTAAGTTGAGATACTCTGGTCTCAAGCAACCTTGAACTTGCAACATAAGTGTCCTTTTTTCCCAGTGATTCATAATATGCAGAAACGGTGAAAAAAAACAGCTATCCAGCCAGGTAGCTAAATTAGTATTGTAGGGCTAGTCGCTTAACTCTTTCCCAGATGAAAAATTTAAGGCTCTTCCAAATTTAAAACACTGCAGACGACAAATTCAGATTTGGTACAAATGAGCTTAAGCTCTCTGATACAGCAGAAAACATTGTGGGGAAAGGAAAATGCTTGTTACCAGCGTTTTCTCCTTTTCTCAACAAAAGCCTTCTTTCCCAGGGTGGTGAAAACCAGGGATTGTTTGGTAAAGGGTTAACAATTCCGATTCTCTCAATCCATGGGCCACATATCACAGGTATATGTAGCACAAGATATTAGTTGCAGAAATGCACAGATAGGTGTAGCAGCTGCTATCTTTTTTACTCAACTCTTTACCGCACAAGAAACTTTGTCGAAATTGAAAGCATTCTTAGATGAAAATATAACAGGGGCTCAAATGATGAGATCTGCATTTTAAAGAGTAGAAAACATTGTGAGACAAGGAGAAAATGCTGGTTACCAGCTTCTTCTCCTTCTCACACAGTGTTTTTACAAGCTCTTTATCTCAGGGTTGTTAAAACTTTGGACTGTGTGGTAAAGCGTTGAATTATATTGAAACGGGGCTGAAAATCAACCAAAGCAGGAATACCTTTTCCATAAGGAAACTGCATTGTTTTTGGGCACCTTGTGGTCTTCTTGGTAGCCCAGCTCCCCATAGGCTGTATGTGGTCATGTTATCTGAAAATAATGTTATAGAACATATATTTCCAGTAATGAACAAAATTTGATAATCCCATTGATACTTTTATTGTATAGAGTTATTCAGTGCATTTTCAAGAAAATGGATTATTAAGCAAAGAAAATGTCAAAAAACATTAACACTAAAAAAGAAATTATCAAAAGAGCATTAATTACCTTTTTTTCTATTTGGAAACTGCAGTTTTTGGGCTTCTTGGTGGTCATGTTCACAGCCCAGCCCTTCACTTCTATTTGGCAGTCATCTAATGTAAGAAAATAAGAAAGATTGTGTTTCTCAGATCTTTAGACTATGATATAAGTAGAAATTCAGCCTTTACCGCTTATGAACCAAACAATAATAACTTTCCTTATTAACCTGAAGGCAAGTGTAAACGAAGACTAGACTGCACAAAAACTGTTGTCTGATCTTTGATCTATATTCCATCTTTGTTGAAAACCTATGGCCTAAAGCAAGTTGGAATTTGCAATTTTAGATCCATTTTTAACCTTTTAAATGTGCATTCTGTGAAAGTGATACTTCTGGAATTGATAATGATATTCCTATATTTTTAGCAAGATCACAGTAGACTCGTCACAAGGTTAATTAACCAGCACAGTAGCTGAATAAGTGGGGAATATTGCTTAACGATTCTGACTTACTCAACCCATAGGTTGCATATCACAGGCAGATTCCAGAAACTCCAGGAATACATAGATAGGTGTAGCTGTTGCTGCTGCTGCCATATGACTTAAATTATGTTAAAAATGGGATTAAGCACCAAGCAAAGCATGAGTACCTTTTCCATAAGGACACTGCATCGTTTTTGGGCATCTTGGTGGTCTTCTTGGTAGCCCAGCTCCTCGCTTCTGTATGTGGATCATCTTATCTAAAAAAGTAACAAAGCAAATGATTTGGTTTGAATGATTCATTGTATGGTGTTTAATGCTGTTTTCAACATTATTTCAGTTATATCATGGAAGCCAAGGCACCAATCCATTCCTTCCTGGAGTTTTCTTTTTCCAGTATTCCACACAATATTCTTTCCAATCTACTGGCTGCTTTCCCATAGAAGCATCGTTGAAAATATGGTCAGCAATGAGAGAGGGATGAATCCTGTCGCAATAACTATCGTCAATCCTTTGAAAGAAATTGGCCGAGACGGGGATCGAACCAGCAATGTCCTTTTCTCAAGTCCTGTACGCTACCCACAGAGCTACTGGAGCTTGGCAAAGGTATTTTTGGACTTGACTTCTCAACAAGCAAAATGTGTCAGATGACTTCATTTTCTTCCAATATCTTCGTTAGAAATATTCATTCCGCATAGTTACCTAATTTTTTTAATGCACTATAGACATTTCACAGCAGGCATGTTCTCAAATTTCCTTTTTCCACCTCTTTGATAGGAGAGGAAAAGAAACACTAATAAATGACAATCACTGTGGAAAAGAACTCGGTGGAGCATAGACTGGAACTCGAGACCCCTTTATTAGAATTGTTTGAGCCATGCTGTCTAAATTTCAGACTTTTGTAGGAGAAATTGTTCAGTAAACTGCCTGGACTTTTTTGTTGCTTTGATTTTTAAAACTGCTGTAGAACTGGAATTGAAAAAAGAGATGTCTCGAAAATACAGGCAGTAGAAGTAAGTAACTGCGCTCTACCTTTGCCAGTGGCAAGCTTTGCCGTCTTTTTGGTTTCACTGTCATCTCTTCACACTTTCGTCAGCAGAGCGTCTTCCCAGCACATCGTAAGTCTGTTCACACACAATCTTCCGTGGTTCATCTATTCTGAAATTTCTGGAACTAGAAAGAAAAACAAATCTCCCCAACCCCGGGAGTGTTGCAGAACACCCCAAACCCGACATACATACACACACAACAAAGAAAGGCAAAAATAAGTAGCATGAACATGAATTACAATGCGGTTCGAACCCAACTCGTTAGAGCTTACCTTTTGTTTTTTCTGGATGAGAAAGTTGCTTATCAATCCTGACTTACTTAATCCATGGGCTGCATATCATAGGCAGACTTGTAGCACAACATAACTCTACATTTCTTAAAATGCAAAAGAAAGAGCTTAAGGCCCTATATCCCTTCCTTTACTGATGACCCATAAAGCGAACATTATTTCTGACCAGTTCTGTGATACAACAGTGAGCCACAACAGTACTAGCTTGACCACCTTGGGCATGCAATCATGTTTCTAGCTGTAACAATTACCCATGCTAAGTTTTTTGTATTGACTTCAACATCCCTCTTCAGAATAAAATGATTACTTATTCCTAGAGACTACACTCAGTTTTAGACCAAAGAAACTTAAGACACAAAAAAGTATGGAACATCCAAATTGGATCTCCCGCATGGATGTTAAAGTGAATCCAATCATGAAAACTGACCAGGAAGTTTTCATCAAAGAACCCACACCACATTTTTTGTGTAAACACTCTATCGTAGAAGAAATCATTGAAAAAGGGAAAGCTTGTCTACAAACCTTCCCGTGGTTAACTCCTAGCTTTAACCTATACATATAAGCATCTTCCTATAGTCACATGATGGAGAGCGTATAAAAAAAGAGGAAAATGAATACCATATGATAAATCTACACCAGTAGATTGTTTACCCTCTTCCTTGGTAGGTCTCTGTTGTTGGTAGTCTGTTCACCCTCTTCCTTGGTAGGTCTCTGTTGGCGGTAGTCTGTTCACCCTCTTCCGTGGTAGGTCCTCTATTATTGAAACCCTCTTCCTTGGTAGGTCTCTGTCGGCGGTAGTCTGTACACCCTCTTCCGTGGTAGGTCCTCTATTGTTGAAATCAAACAAGACTTTCTTGACCCTTTACTATACAATTTCAGGTTTAAATAAGCCCCGAGGACAAAGGCTGTAGAAATCATTGTGAGAAATGAATATGCTGGTAATCAGCATTTTTTACATTTCCCACAATGTTTTCTACCCTTCTAAAATGAAATTTCATCATCGGAGCTGCAGTTGATTTGTCGTCTGCACATGCTTCTTATTTGGCAGTTCAGCTCAAGCTTACAAGTGGTACATCAAGGTCCTTTCCACTTTTCCTCAAATCTGCATTGTGTTTATGTGGCAAATAAACTATGGTCTATATATTCATATTTATTTCAACCAAGGCTAAAGTATACTTATTAATACAAAAGATTTAAAATGATAACCACAAAACTTGAGTTGGACTTCATTGAGATACATAAAACCCAGCCAGGAAACTCAGTCAATTGTGTAAATGACTAATAAGCATGGGGTTGTCAGTCCAAGCCCCTGTCCTCCTCAATGTCAATGATTGTGTAGACAGTGTTTATGTAGGAAAATAGCCAGCGGTAAAGAGAGGATGCTGTTCTAATCTCTGATATAAGAAACCTAAGGAAGCATAGACAGGTGCAGCAACTGATATAGTGTACTTAAATCATGTTAAATTCGGTCAAGGATCAATCAAAGCAAGAGTACCTTTTCCATAAGGAAACTGCATTGTTTTGGGGCACCTTGGTGGTCTTCTTGGAAGCCCAGCTCCTCATCTCTGTCTGTGGTTCATCTAATCGAAGAGATAACAAAGCAAATGTTCCCAAGGTCTTTAAGACTTGACATAATTTGATATTGTGTCTCTCTTCAAGTTGTAAAGAAGACTTTTTTTTCGTATCAAACAAAATTTGGTAGTTACCTCTTTTTCCTACCATCAGTATTTTTGTTGTAAAGATTTACTTAGTGCATTTACAGTGAAATGGATTCACTGCTAGATATGTTTGTCCGGAAACACAACATTGCAGAAGAAATGATGAAAAATGCAGAAATACCTTTTCCATATGGAAACTGCAGAGTTTTGGGGCTTCGTTGTAGTCATGTTGACAGCCCAGTCCCTCACTTCTGTCAGCTGGTCATCTAATGTAACAAAACAACACAGATATTTCACACACGTTTTAAGCTTGACATAACTGGAAATTCAGCCTTTACTTTTTAAAAGCAAAATGGTAGCAGTTTCCTTGGACTGTTTTCTTTCTTTTTAAGAGGATCTTTTGCAGAGTGAAGGAAGTTTCCATTCTCTACATTTAACCTTGAAAACACCTACAAGCCATTCAGTAAAATTTGTGCTCAGCATTGATTAAGATCAGACTGCTGAAGAAAAAAATAGTATGCAATCTGATCTTTGATCTATATTGCATCTAAGTTGAGATACTCTGGTCTCAAGCAACCTTGAACTTGCAACATAAGTGTCCTTTTTTTCCCAGTGATTAATGTGCAGAAACGGTGAAAAAAAAACAGCTATCCAGCCAGGTAGCTAAATTAGTATTGTAGGGCTAGTCGCTTAACTCTTTCCCAGATGAAAAATTTAAGGCTCTTCCAAATTTAAAACACTGCAGACGACAAATTCAGATTTGGTACAAATGAGCTTAAGCTCTCTGATACAGCAGAAAACATTGTGGGGAAAGGAAAATGCTTGTTACCAGCGTTTTCTCCTTTTCTCAACAAAAGCCTTCTTTCCCAGGGTGGTGAAAACCAGGGATTGTTTGGTAAAGGGTTAACAATTCCGATTCTCTCAATCCATGGGCCACATATCACAGGTATATGTAGCACAAGATATTAGTTGCAGAAATGCACAGATAGGTGTAGCAGCTGCTATCTTTTTTACTCAACTCTTTACCGCACAAGAAACTTTGTCGAAATTGAAAGCATTCTTAGATGAAAATATAACAGGGGCTCAAATGATGAGATCTGCATTTTAAAGAGTAGAAAACATTGTGAGACAAGGAGAAAATGCTGGTTACCAGCTTCTTCTCCTTCTCACACAGTGTTTTTACAAGCTCTTTATCTCAGGGTTGTTAAAACTTTGGACTGTGTGGTAAAGCGTTGAATTATATTGAAACGGGGCTGAAAATCAACCAAAGCAGGAATACCTTTTCCGTAAGGAAACTGCATTGTTTTTGGGCACCTTGTGGTCTTCTTGGTAGCCCAGCTCCCCATAGGCTGTATGTGGTCATGTTATCTGAAAATAATGTTATAGAACATTTATTTCCAGTAATGAACAAAATTTGATAATCCCATTGATACTTTTATTGTATAGAGTTATTCAGTGCATTTTCAAGAAAATGGATTATTAAGCAAAGAAAATGTCAAAAAACATTAACACTAAAAAAGAAATTATCAAAAGAGCATTAATTACCTTTTTTTCTATTTGGAAACTGCAGTTTTTGGGCTTCTTGGTGGTCATGTTCACAGCCCAGCCCTTCACTTCTATTTGGCAGTCATCTAATGTAAGAAAATAAGAAAGATTGTGTTTCTCAGATCTTTAGACTATGATATAAGTAGAAATTCAGCCTTTACCGCTTATGAACCAAACAATAATAACTTTCCTTATTAACCTGAAGGCAAGTGTAAACGAAGACTAGACTGCACAAAAACTGTTGTCTGATCTTTGATCTATATTCCATCTTTGTTGAAAACCTATGGCCTAAAGCAAGTTGGAATTTGCAATTTTAGATCCATTTTTAACCTTTTAAATGTGCATTCTGTGAAAGTGATACTTCTGGAATTGATAATGGTATTCCTATATTTTTAGCAAGATCACAGTAGACTCGTCACAAGGTTAATTAACCAGCACAGTAGCTGAATAAGTGGGGAATATTGCTTAACGATTCTGACTTACTCAACCCATAGGTTGCATATCACAGGCAGATTCCAGAAACTCCAGGAATACATAGATAGGTGTAGCTGTTGCTGCTGCTGCCATATGACTTAAATTATGTTAAAAATGGGATTAAGCACCAAGCAAAGCATGAGTACCTTTTCCATAAGGACACTGCATCGTTTTTGGGCATCTTGGTGGTCTTCTTGGTAGCCCAGCTCCTCGCTTCTGTATGTGGGTCATCTTATCTAAAAAAGTAACAAAGCAAATGATTTGGTTTGAATGATTCATTGTATGGTGTTTAATGCTGTTTTCAACATTATTTCAGTTATATCATGGAAGCCAAGGCACCAATCCATTCCTTCCTGGAGTTTTCTTTTTCCAGTATTCCACACAATATTCTTTCCAATCTACTGGCTGCTTTCCCATAGAAGCATCGTTGAAAATATGGTCAGCAATGAGAGAGGGATGAATCCTGTCGCAATAACTATCGTCAATCCTTTGAAAGAAATTGGCCGAGACGGGGATCGAACCAGCAATGTCCTTTTCTCAAGTCCTGTACGCTACCCACAGAGCTACTGGAGCTTGGCAAAGGTATTTTTGGACTTGACTTCTCAACAAGCAAAATGTGTCAGATGACTTCATTTTCTTCCAATATCTTCGTTAGAAATATTCATTCCGCATAGTTACCTAATTTTTTTAATGCACTATAGACATTTCACAGCAGGCATGTTCTCAAATTTCCTTTTTCCACCTCTTTGATAGGAGAGGAAAAGAAACACTAATAAATGACAATCACTGTGGAAAAGAACTCGGTGGAGCATAGACTGGAACTCGAGACCCCTTTATTAGAATTGTTTGAGCCATGCTGTCTAAATTTCAGACTTTTGTAGGAGAAATTGTTCAGTAAACTGCCTGGACTTTTTTGTTGCTTTGATTTTTAAAACTGCTGTAGAACTGGAATTGAAAAAAGAGATGTCTCGAAAATATAGGCAGTAGAAGTAAGTAACTGCGCTCTACCTTTGCCAGTGGCAAGCTTTGCCGTCTTTTTGGTTTCACTGTCATCTCTTCACACTTTCGTCAGCAGAGCGTCTTCCCAGCACATCGTAAGTCTGTTCACACACAATCTTCCGTGGTTCATCTATTCTGAAATTTCTGGAACTAGAAAGAAAAACAAATCTCCCCAACCCCGGGAGTGTTGCAGAACACCCCAAACCCGACATACATACACACACAACAAAGAAAGGCAAAAATAAGTAGCATGAACATGAATTACAATGCGGTTCGAACCCAACTCGTTAGAGCTTACCTTTTGTTTTTTCTGGATGAGAAAGTTGCTTATCAATCCTGACTTACTTAATCCATGGGCTGCATATCATAGGCAGACTTGTAGCACAACATAACTCTACATTTCTTAAAATGCAAAAGAAAGAGCTTAAGGCCCTATATCCCTTCCTTTACTGATGACCCATAAAGCGAACATTATTTCTGACCAGTTCTGTGATACAACAGTGAGCCACAACAGTACTAGCCTGACCACCTTGGGCATGCAATCATGTTTCTAGCTGTAACAATTACCCATGCTAAGTTTTTTGTATTGACTTCAACATCCCTCTTCAGAATAAAATGATTACTTATTCCTAGAGACTACACTCAGTTTTAGACCAAAGAAACTTAAGACACAAAAAAGTATGGAACATCCAAATTGGATCTCCCGCATGGATGTTAAAGTGAATCCAATCATGAAACCTGACCAGGAAGTTTTCATCAAAGAACCCACACCACATTTTTTGTGTAAACACTCTATCGTAGAAGAAATCATTGAAAAAGGGAAAGCTTGTCTACAAACCTTCCCGTGGTTAACTCCTAGCTTTAACCTATGCATATAAGCATCTTCCTATAGTCACATGATGGAGAGCGTATCAAAAAAGAGGAAAATGAATACCATATGATAAATCTACACCAGTAGATTGTTTACCCTCTTCCTTGGTAGGTCTCTGTTGTTGGTAGTCTGTTCACCCTCTTCCTTGGTAGGTCTCTGTTGGCGGTAGTCTGTTCACCCTCTTCCGTGGTAGGTCCTCTATTATTGAAACCCTCTTCCTTGGTAGGTCTCTGTCGGCGGTAGTCTGTACACCCTCTTCCGTGGTAGGTCCTCTATTGTTGAAATCAAACAAGACTTTCTTGACCCTTTACTATACAATTTCAGGTTTAAATAAGCCCCGAGGACAAAGGCTGTAGAAATCATTGTGAGAAATGAATATGCTGGTAATCAGCATTTTTTACATTTCCCACAATGTTTTCTACCCTTCTAAAATGAAATTTCATCATCGGAGCTGCAGTTGATTTGTCGTCTGCACATGCTTCTTATTTGGCAATTCAGCTCAAGCTTACAAGTGGTACATCAAGGTCCTTTCCACTTTTCCTCAAATCTGCATTGTGTTTATGTGGCAAATAAACTATGGTCTATATATTCATATTTATTTCAACCAAGGCTAAAGTATACTTATTAATACAAAAGATTTAAAATGATAACCACAAAACTGAGTTGGACTTCATTGAGATACATAAAACCCAGCCAGGAAACTCAGTCAATTGTGTAAATGACTAATAAGCATGGGGTTGTCAGTCCAAGCCCCTGTCCTCCTCAATGTCAATGATTGTGTAGACAGTGTTTATGTAGGAAAATAGCCAGCGGTAAAGAGAGGATGCTGTTCTAATCTCTGATATAAGAAACCTAAGGAAGCATAGACAGGTGCAGCAACTGATATAGTGTACTTAAATAATGTTAAATTCGGTCAAGGATCAATCAAAGCAAGAGTACCTTTTCCATAAGGAAACTGCATTGTTTTGGGGCACCTTGGTGGTCTTCTTGGAAGCCCAGCTCCTCATCTCTGTCTGTGGTTCATCTAATCGAAGAGATAACAAAGCAAATGTTCCCAAGGTCTTTAAGACTTGACATAATTTGATATTGTGTCTCTCTTCAAGTTGTAAAGAAGACTTTTTTTTCGTATCAAACAAAATTTGGTAGTTACCTCTTTTTCCTACCATCAGTATTTTTGTTGTAAAGATTTACTTAGTGCATTTACAGTGAAATGGATTCACTGCTAGATATGTTTGTCCGGAAACACAACATTGCAGAAGAAATGATGAAAAATGCAGAAATACCTTTTCCATATGGAAACTGCAGAGTTTTGGGGCTTCGTTGTAGTCATGTTGACAGCCCAGTCCCTCACTTCTGTCAGCTGGTCATCTAATGTAACAAAACAACACAGATATTACACACACGTTTTAAGCTTGACATAACTGGAAATTCAGCCTTTACTTTTTAAAAGCAAAATGGTAGCAGTTTCCTTGGACTGTTTTCTTTCTTTTTAAGAGGATCTTTTGCAGAGTGAAGGAAGTTTCCATTCTCTACATTTAACCTTGAAAACACCTACAAGCCATTCAGTAAAATTTGTGCTCAGCATTGATTAAGATCAGACTGCTGAAGAAAAAAATAGTATGCAATCTGATCTTTGATCTATATTGCATCTAAGTTGAGATACTCTGGTCTCAAGCAACCTTGAACTTGCAACATAAGTGTCCTTTTTTTCCCAGTGATTAATGTGCAGAAACGGTGAAAAAAAAACAGCTATCCAGCCAGGTAGCTAAATTAGTATTGTAGGGCTAGTCGCTTTACTCTTTCTCAGATGAAAAATTTAAGGCTCTTCCAAATTTAAAACACTGCAGACAACAAATTCAGATTTGGTACAAATGAGCTTAAGCTCTCTGATACAGCAGAAAACATTGTGGGGAAAGGAAAATGCTTGTTACCAGCGTTTTCTCCTTTTCTCAACAAAAGCCTTCTTTCCCAGGGTGGTGAAAACCAGGGATTGTTTGGTAAAGGGTTAACAATTCCGATTCTCTCAATCCATGGGCCACATATCACAGGTATATGTAGCACAAGATATTAGTTGCAGAAATGCACAGATAGGTGTAGCAGCTGCTATCTTTTTTACTCAACTCTTTACCGCACAAGAAACTTTGTCGAAATTGAAAGCATTCTTAGATGAAAATATAACAGGGGCTCAAATGATGAGATCTGCATTTTAAAGAGTAGAAAACATTGTGAGACAAGGAGAAAATGCTGGTTACCAGCTTCTTCTCCTTCTCACACAGTGTTTTTACAAGCTCTTTATCTCAGGGTTGTTAAAACTTTGGACTGTGTGGTAAAGCGTTGAATTATATTGAAACGGGGCTGAAAATCAACCAAAGCAGGAATACCTTTTCCGTAAGGAAACTGCATTGTTTTTGGGCACCTTGTGGTCTTCTTGGTAGCCCAGCTCCCCATAGGCTGTATGTGGTCATGTTATCTGAAAATAATGTTATAGAACATATATTTCCAGTAATGAACAAAATTTGATAATCCCATTGATACTTTTATTGTATAGAGTTATTCAGTGCATTTTCAAGAAAATGGATTATTAAGCAAAGAAAATGTCAAAAAACATTAACACTAAAAAAGAAATTATCAAAAGAGCATTAATTACCTTTTTTTCTATTTGGAAACTGCAGTTTTTGGGCTTCTTGGTGGTCATGTTCACAGCCCAGCCCTTCACTTCTATTTGGCAGTCATCTAATGTAAGAAAATAAGAAAGATTGTGTTTCTCAGATCTTTAGACTATGATATAAGTAGAAATTCAGCCTTTACCGCTTATGAACCAAACAATAATAACTTTCCTTATTAACCTGAAGGCAAGTGTAAACGAAGACTAGACTGCACAAAAACTGTTGTCTGATCTTTGATCTATATTCCATCTTTGTTGAAAACCTATGGCCTAAAGCAAGTTGGAATTTGCAATTTTAGATCCATTTTTAACCTTTTAAATGTGCATTCTGTGAAAGTGATACTTCTGGAATTGATAATGGTATTCCTATAGTTTTAGCAAGATCACAGTAGACTCGTCACAAGGTTAATTAACCAGCACAGTAGCTGAATAAGTGGGGAATATTGCTTAACGATTCTGACTTACTCAACCCATAGGTTGCATATCACAGGCAGATTCCAGAAACTCCAGGAATACATAGATAGGTGTAGCTGTTGCTGCTGCTGCCATATGACTTAAATTATGTTAAAAATGGGATTAAGCACCAAGCAAAGCATGAGTACCTTTTCCATAAGGACACTGCATCGTTTTTGGGCATCTTGGTGGTCTTCTTGGTAGCCCAGCTCCTCGCTTCTGTATGTGGGTCATCTTATCTAAAAAAGTAACAAAGCAAATGATTTGGTTTGAATGATTCATTGTATGGTGTTTAATGCTGTTTTCAACATTATTTCAGTTATATCATGGAAGCCAAGGCACCAATCCATTCCTTCCTGGAGTTTTCTTTTTCCAGTATTCCACACAATATTCTTTCCAATCTACTGGCTGCTTTCCCATAGAAGCATCGTTGAAAATATGGTCAGCAATGAGAGAGGGATGAATCCTGTCGCAATAACTATCGTCAATCCTTTGAAAGAAATTGGCCGAGACGGGGATCGAACCAGCAATGTCCTTTTCTCAAGTCCTGTACGCTACCCACAGAGCTACTGGAGCTTGGCAAAGGTATTTTTGGACTTGACTTCTCAACAAGCAAAATGTGTCAGATGACTTCATTTTCTTCCAATATCTTCGTTAGAAATATTCATTCCGCATAGTTACCTAATTTTTTTAATGCACTATAGACATTTCACAGCAGGCATGTTCTCAAATTTCCTTTTTCCACCTCTTTGATAGGAGAGGAAAAGAAACACTAATAAATGACAATCACTGTGGAAAAGAACTCGGTGGAGCATAGACTGGAACTCGAGACCCCTTTATTAGAATTGTTTGAGCCATGCTGTCTAAATTTCAGACTTTTGTAGGAGAAATTGTTCAGTAAACTGCCTGGACTTTTTTGTTGCTTTGATTTTTAAAACTGCTGTAGAACTGGAATTGAAAAAAGAGATGTCTCGAAAATATAGGCAGTAGAAGTAAGTAACTGCGCTCTACCTTTGCCAGTGGCAAGCTTTGCCGTCTTTTTGGTTTCACTGTCATCTCTTCACACTTTCGTCAGCAGAGCGTCTTCCCAGCACATCGTAAGTCTGTTCACACACAATCTTCCGTGGTTCATCTATTCTGAAATTTCTGGAACTAGAAAGAAAAACAAATCTCCCCAACCCCGGGAGTGTTGCAGAACACCCCAAACCCGACATACATACACACACAACAAAGAAAGGCAAAAATAAGTAGCATGAACATGAATTACAATGCGGTTCGAACCCAACTCGTTAGAGCTTACCTTTTGTTTTTTCTGGATGAGAAAGTTGCTTATCAATCCTGACTTACTTAATCCATGGGCTGCATATCATAGGCAGACTTGTAGCACAACATAACTCTACATTTCTTAAAATGCAAAAGAAAGAGCTTAAGGCCCTATATCCCTTCCTTTACTGATGACCCATAAAGCGAACATTATTTCTGACCAGTTCTGTGATACAACAGTGAGCCACAACAGTACTAGCCTGACCACCTTGGGCATGCAATCATGTTTCTAGCTGTAACAATTACCCATGCTAAGTTTTTTGTATTGACTTCAACATCCCTCTTCAGAATAAAATGATTACTTATTCCTAGAGACTACACTCAGTTTTAGACCAAAGAAACTTAAGACACAAAAAAGTATGGAACATCCAAATTGGATCTCCCGCATGGATGTTAAAGTGAATCCAATCATGAAACCTGACCAGGAAGTTTTCATCAAAGAACCCACACCACATTTTTTGTGTAAACACTCTATCGTAGAAGAAATCATTGAAAAAGGGAAAGCTTGTCTACAAACCTTCCCGTGGTTAACTCCTAGCTTTAACCTATGCATATAAGCATCTTCCTATAGTCACATGATGGAGAGCGTATCAAAAAAGAGGAAAATGAATACCATATGATAAATCTACACCAGTAGATTGTTTACCCTCTTCCTTGGTAGGTCTCTGTTGTTGGTAGTCTGTTCACCCTCTTCCTTGGTAGGTCTCTGTTGGCGGTAGTCTGTTCACCCTCTTCCGTGGTAGGTCCTCTATTATTGAAACCCTCTTCCTTGGTAGGTCTCTGTCGGCGGTAGTCTGTACACCCTCTTCCGTGGTAGGTCCTCTATTGTTGAAATCAAACAAGACTTTCTTGACCCTTTACTATACAATTTCAGGTTTAAATAAGCCCCGAGGACAAAGGCTGTAGAAATCATTGTGAGAAATGAATATGCTGGTAATCAGCATTTTTTACATTTCCCACAATGTTTTCTACCCTTCTAAAATGAAATTTCATCATCGGAGCTGCAGTTGATTTGTCGTCTGCACATGCTTCTTATTTGGCAATTCAGCTCAAGCTTACAAGTGGTACATCAAGGTCCTTTCCACTTTTCCTCAAATCTGCATTGTGTTTATGTGGCAAATAAACTATGGTCTATATATTCATATTTATTTCAACCAAGGCTAAAGTATACTTATTAATACAAAAGATTTAAAATGGTAACCACAAAACTGAGTTGGACTTCATTGAGATACATAAAACCCAGCCAGGAAACTCAGTCAATTGTGTAAATGACTAATAAGCATGGGGTTGTCAGTCCAAGCCCCTGTCCTCCTCAATGTCAATGATTGTGTAGACAGTGTTTATGTAGGAAAATAGCCAGCGGTAAAGAGAGGATGCTGTTCTAATCTCTGATATAAGAAACCTAAGGAAGCATAGACAGGTGCAGCAACTGATATAGTGTACTTAAATAATGTTAAATTCGGTCAAGGATCAATCAAAGCAAGAGTACCTTTTCCATAAGGAAACTGCATTGTTTTGGGGCACCTTGGTGGTCTTCTTGGAAGCCCAGCTCCTCATCTCTGTCTGTGGTTCATCTAATCGAAGAGATAACAAAGCAAATGTTCCCACGGTCTTTAAGACTTGACATAATTTGATATTGTGTCTCTCTTCAAGTTGTAAAGAAGACTTTTTTTTCGTATCAAACAAAATTTGGTAGTTACCTCTTTTTCCTACCATCAGTATTTTTGTTGTAAAGATTTACTTAGTGCATTTACAGTGAAATGGATTCACTGCTAGATATGTTTGTCCGGAAACACAACATTGCAGAAGAAATGATGAAAAATGCAGAAATACCTTTTCCATATGGAAACTGCAGAGTTTTGGGGCTTCGTTGTAGTCATGTTGACAGCCCAGTCCCTCACTTCTGTCAGCTGGTCATCTAATGTAACAAAACAACACAGATATTACACACACGTTTTAAGCTTGACATAACTGGAAATTCAGCCTTTACTTTTTAAAAGCAAAATGGTAGCAGTTTCCTTGGACTGTTTTCTTTCTTTTTAAGAGGATCTTTTGCAGAGTGAAGGAAGTTTCCATTCTCTACATTTGACCTTGAAAACACCTACAAGCCATTCAGTAAAATTTGTGCTCAGCATTGATTAAGATCAGACTGCTGAAGAAAAAAATAGTATGCAATCTGATCTTTGATCTATATTGCATCTAAGTTGAGATACTCTGGTCTCAAGCAACCTTGAACTTGCAACATAAGTGTCCTTTTTTTCCCAGTGATTAATGTGCAGAAACGGTGAAAAAAAAACAGCTATCCAGCCAGGTAGCTAAATTAGTATTGTAGGGCTAGTCGCTTTACTCTTTCTCAGATGAAAAATTTAAGGCTCTTCCAAATTTAAAACACTGCAGACGACAAATTCAGATTTGGTACAAATGAGCTTAAGCTCTCTGATACAGCAGAAAACATTGTGGGGAAAGGAAAATGCTTGTTACCAGCGTTTTCTCCTTTTCTCAACAAAAGCCTTCTTTCCCAGGGTGGTGAAAACCAGGGATTGTTTGGTAAAGGGTTAACAATTCCGATTCTCTCAATCCATGGGCCACATATCACAGGTATATGTAGCACAAGATATTAGTTGCAGAAATGCACAGATAGGTGTAGCAGCTGCTATCTTTTTTACTCAACTCTTTACCGCACAAGAAACTTTGTCGAAATTGAAAGCATTCTTAGATGAAAATATAACAGGGGCTCAAATGATGAGATCTGCATTTTAAAGAGTAGAAAACATTGTGAGACAAGGAGAAAATGCTGGTTACCAGCTTCTTCTCCTTCTCACACAGTGTTTTTACAAGCTCTTTATCTCAGGGTTGTTAAAACTTTGGACTGTGTGGTAAAGCGTTGAATTATATTGAAACGGGGCTGAAAATCAACCAAAGCAGGAATACCTTTTCCGTAAGGAAACTGCATTGTTTTTGGGCACCTTGTGGTCTTCTTGGTAGCCCAGCTCCCCATAGGCTGTATGTGGTCATGTTATCTGAAAATAATGTTATAGAACATATATTTCCAGTAATGAACAAAATTTGATAATCCCATTGATACTTTTATTGTATAGAGTTATTCAGTGCATTTTCAAGAAAATGGATTATTAAGCAAAGAAAATGTCAAAAAACATTAACACTAAAAAAGAAATTATCAAAAGAGCATTAATTACCTTTTTTTCTATTTGGAAACTGCAGTTTTTGGGCTTCTTGGTGGTCATGTTCACAGCCCAGCCCTTCACTTCTATTTGGCAGTCATCTAATGTAAGAAAATAAGAAAGATTGTGTTTCTCAGATCTTTAGACTATGATATAAGTAGAAATTCAGCCTTTACCGCTTATGAACCAAACAATAATAACTTTCCTTATTAACCTGAAGGCAAGTGTAAACGAAGACTAGACTGCACAAAAACTGTTGTCTGATCTTTGATCTATATTCCATCTTTGTTGAAAACCTATGGCCTAAAGCAAGTTGGAATTTGCAATTTTAGATCCATTTTTAACCTTTTAAATGTGCATTCTGTGAAAGTGATACTTCTGGAATTGATAATGGTATTCCTATAGTTTTAGCAAGATCACAGTAGACTCGTCACAAGGTTAATTAACCAGCACAGTAGCTGAATAAGTGGGGAATATTGCTTAACGATTCTGACTTACTCAACCCATAGGTTGCATATCACAGGCAGATTCCAGAAACTCCAGGAATACATAGATAGGTGTAGCTGTTGCTGCTGCTGCCATATGACTTAAATTATGTTAAAAATGGGATTAAGCACCAAGCAAAGCATGAGTACCTTTTCCATAAGGACACTGCATCGTTTTTGGGCATCTTGGTGGTCTTCTTGGTAGCCCAGCTCCTCGCTTCTGTATGTGGGTCATCTTATCTAAAAAAGTAACAAAGCAAATGATTTGGTTTGAATGATTCATTGTATGGTGTTTAATGCTGTTTTCAACATTATTTCAGTTATATCATGGAAGCCAAGGCACCAATCCATTCCTTCCTGGAGTTTTCTTTTTCCAGTATTCCACACAATATTCTTTCCAATCTACTGGCTGCTTTCCCATAGAAGCATCGTTGAAAATATGGTCAGCAATGAGAGAGGGATGAATCCTGTCGCAATAACTATCGTCAATCCTTTGAAAGAAATTGGCCGAGACGGGGATCGAACCAGCAATGTCCTTTTCTCAAGTCCTGTACGCTACCCACAGAGCTACTGGAGCTTGGCAAAGGTATTTTTGGACTTGACTTCTCAACAAGCAAAATGTGTCAGATGACTTCATTTTCTTCCAATATCTTCGTTAGAAATATTCATTCCGCATAGTTACCTAATTTTTTTAATGCACTATAGACATTTCACAGCAGGCATGTTCTCAAATTTCCTTTTTCCACCTCTTTGATAGGAGAGGAAAAGAAACACTAATAAATGACAATCACTGTGGAAAAGAACTCGGTGGAGCATAGACTGGAACTCGAGACCCCTTTATTAGAATTGTTTGAGCCATGCTGTCTAAATTTCAGACTTTTGTAGGAGAAATTGTTCAGTAAACTGCCTGGACTTTTTTGTTGCTTTGATTTTTAAAACTGCTGTAGAACTGGAATTGAAAAAAGAGATGTCTCGAAAATATAGGCAGTAGAAGTAAGTAACTGCGCTCTACCTTTGCCAGTGGCAAGCTTTGCCGTCTTTTTGGTTTCACTGTCATCTCTTCACACTTTCGTCAGCAGAGCGTCTTCCCAGCACATCGTAAGTCTGTTCACACACAATCTTCCGTGGTTCATCTATTCTGAAATTTCTGGAACTAGAAAGAAAAACAAATCTCCCCAACCCCGGGAGTGTTGCAGAACACCCCAAACCCGACATACATACACACACAACAAAGAAAGGCAAAAATAAGTAGCATGAACATGAATTACAATGCGGTTCGAACCCAACTCGTTAGAGCTTACCTTTTGTTTTTTCTGGATGAGAAAGTTGCTTATCAATCCTGACTTACTTAATCCATGGGCTGCATATCATAGGCAGACTTGTAGCACAACATAACTCTACATTTCTTAAAATGCAAAAGAAAGAGCTTAAGGCCCTATATCCCTTCCTTTACTGATGACCCATAAAGCGAACATTATTTCTGACCAGTTCTGTGATACAACAGTGAGCCACAACAGTACTAGCCTGACCACCTTGGGCATGCAATCATGTTTCTAGCTGTAACAATTACCCATGCTAAGTTTTTTGTATTGACTTCAACATCCCTCTTCAGAATAAAATGATTACTTATTCCTAGAGACTACACTCAGTTTTAGACCAAAGAAACTTAAGACACAAAAAAGTATGGAACATCCAAATTGGATCTCCCGCATGGATGTTAAAGTGAATCCAATCATGAAACCTGACCAGGAAGTTTTCATCAAAGAACCCACACCACATTTTTTGTGTAAACACTCTATCGTAGAAGAAATCATTGAAAAAGGGAAAGCTTGTCTACAAACCTTCCCGTGGTTAACTCCTAGCTTTAACCTATGCATATAAGCATCTTCCTATAGTCACATGATGGAGAGCGTATCAAAAAAGAGGAAAATGAATACCATATGATAAATCTACACCAGTAGATTGTTTACCCTCTTCCTTGGTAGGTCTCTGTTGTTGGTAGTCTGTTCACCCTCTTCCTTGGTAGGTCTCTGTTGGCGGTAGTCTGTTCACCCTCTTCCGTGGTAGGTCCTCTATTATTGAAACCCTCTTCCTTGGTAGGTCTCTGTCGGCGGTAGTCTGTACACCCTCTTCCGTGGTAGGTCCTCTATTGTTGAAATCAAACAAGACTTTCTTGACCCTTTACTATACAATTTCAGGTTTAAATAAGCCCCGAGGACAAAGGCTGTAGAAATCATTGTGAGAAATGAATATGCTGGTAATCAGCATTTTTTACATTTCCCACAATGTTTTCTACCCTTCTAAAATGAAATTTCATCATCGGAGCTGCAGTTGATTTGTCGTCTGCACATGCTTCTTATTTGGCAATTCAGCTCAAGCTTACAAGTGGTACATCAAGGTCCTTTCCACTTTTCCTCAAATCTGCATTGTGTTTATGTGGCAAATAAACTATGGTCTATATATTCATATTTATTTCAACCAAGGCTAAAGTATACTTATTAATACAAAAGATTTAAAATGGTAACCACAAAACTGAGTTGGACTTCATTGAGATACATAAAACCCAGCCAGGAAACTCAGTCAATTGTGTAAATGACTAATAAGCATGGGGTTGTCAGTCCAAGCCCCTGTCCTCCTCAATGTCAATGATTGTGTAGACAGTGTTTATGTAGGAAAATAGCCAGCGGTAAAGAGAGGATGCTGTTCTAATCTCTGATATAAGAAACCTAAGGAAGCATAGACAGGTGCAGCAACTGATATAGTGTACTTAAATAATGTTAAATTCGGTCAAGGATCAATCAAAGCAAGAGTACCTTTTCCATAAGGAAACTGCATTGTTTTGGGGCACCTTGGTGGTCTTCTTGGAAGCCCAGCTCCTCATCTCTGTCTGTGGTTCATCTAATCGAAGAGATAACAAAGCAAATGTTCCCAAGGTCTTTAAGACTTGACATAATTTGATATTGTGTCTCTCTTCAAGTTGTAAAGAAGACTTTTTTTTCGTATCAAACAAAATTTGGTAGTTACCTCTTTTTCCTACCATCAGTATTTTTGTTGTAAAGATTTACTTAGTGCATTTACAGTGAAATGGATTCACTGCTAGATATGTTTGTCCGGAAACACAACATTGCAGAAGAAATGATGAAAAATGCAGAAATACCTTTTCCATATGGAAACTGCAGAGTTTTGGGGCTTCGTTGTAGTCATGTTGACAGCCCAGTCCCTCACTTCTGTCAGCTGGTCATCTAATGTAACAAAACAACACAGATATTTCACACACGTTTTAAGCTTGACATAACTGGAAATTCAGCCTTTACTTTTTAAAAGCAAAATGGTAGCAGTTTCCTTGGACTGTTTTCTTTCTTTTTAAGAGGATCTTTTGCAGAGTGAAGGAAGTTTCCATTCTCTACATTTAACCTTGAAAACACCTACGAGCCATTCAGTAAAATTTGTGCTCAGCATTGATTAAGATCAGACTGCTGAAGAAAAAAATAGTATGCAATCTGATCTTTGATCTATATTGCATCTAAGTTGAGATACTCTGGTCTCAAGCAACCTTGAACTTGCAACACAAGTGTCCTTTTTTTCCCAGTGATTCATAATGTGCAGAAACGGTGAAAAAAAAACAGCTATCCAGCCAGGTAGCTAAATTAGTATTGTAGGGCTAGTCGCTTAACTCTTTCCCAGATGAAAAATTTAAGGCTCTTCCAAATTTAAAACACTGCAGACGACAAATTCAGATTTGGTACAAATGAGCTTAAGCTCTCTGATACAGCAGAAAACATTGTGGGGAAAGGAAAATGCTTGTTACCAGCGTTTTCTCCTTTTCTCAACAAAAGCCTTCTTTCCCAGGGTGGTGAAAACCAGGGATTGTTTGGTAAAGGGTTAACAATTCCGATTCTCTCAATCCATGGGCCACATATCACAGGTATATGTAGCACAAGATATTAGTTGCAGAAATGCACAGATAGGTGTAGCAGCTGCTATCTTTTTTACTCAACTCTTTACCGCACAAGAAACTTTGTCGAAATTGAAAGCATTCTTAGATGAAAATATAACAGGGGCTCAAATGATGAGATCTGCATTTTAAAGAGTAGAAAACATTGTGAGACAAGGAGAAAATGCTGGTTACCAGCTTCTTCTCCTTCTCACACAGTGTTTTTACAAGCTCTTTATCTCAGGGTTGTTAAAACTTTGGACTGTGTGGTAAAGCGTTGAATTATATTGAAACGGGGCTGAAAATCAACCAAAGCAGGAATACCTTTTCCGTAAGGAAACTGCATTGTTTTTGGGCACCTTGTGGTCTTCTTGGTAGCCCAGCTCCCCATAGGCTGTATGTGGTCATGTTATCTGAAAATAATGTTATAGAACATATATTTCCAGTAATGAACAAAATTTGATAATCCCATTGATACTTTTATTGTATAGAGTTATTCAGTGCATTTTCAAGAAAATGGATTATTAAGCAAAGAAAATGTCAAAAAACATTAACACTAAAAAAGAAATTATCAAAAGAGCATTAATTACCTTTTTTTCTATTTGGAAACTGCAGTTTTTGGGCTTCTTGGTGGTCATGTTCACAGCCCAGCCCTTCACTTCTATTTGGCAGTCATCTAATGTAAGAAAATAAGAAAGATTGTGTTTCTCAGATCTTTAGACTATGATATAAGTAGAAATTCAGCCTTTACCGCTTATGAACCAAACAATAATAACTTTCCTTATTAACCTGAAGGCAAGTGTAAACGAAGACTAGACTGCACAAAAACTGTTGTCTGATCTTTGATCTATATTCCATCTTTGTTGAAAACCTATGGCCTAAAGCAAGTTGGAATTTGCAATTTTAGATCCATTTTTAACCTTTTAAATGTGCATTCTGTGAAAGTGATACTTCTGGAATTGATAATGGTATTCCTATATTTTTAGCAAGATCACAGTAGACTCGTCACAAGGTTAATTAACCAGCACAGTAGCTGAATAAGTGGGGAATATTGCTTAACGATTCTGACTTACTCAACCCATAGGTTGCATATCACAGGCAGATTCCAGAAACTCCAGGAATACATAGATAGGTGTAGCTGTTGCTGCTGCTGCCATATGACTTAAATTATGTTAAAAATGGGATTAAGCACCAAGCAAAGCATGAGTACCTTTTCCATAAGGACACTGCATCGTTTTTGGGCATCTTGGTGGTCTTCTTGGTAGCCCAGCTCCTCGCTTCTGTATGTGGGTCATCTTATCTAAAAAAGTAACAAAGCAAATGATTTGGTTTGAATGATTCATTGTATGGTGTTTAATGCTGTTTTCAACATTATTTCAGTTATATCATGGAAGCCAAGGCACCAATCCATTCCTTCCTGGAGTTTTCTTTTTCCAGTATTCCACACAATATTCTTTCCAATCTACTGGCTGCTTTCCCATAGAAGCATCGTTGAAAATATGGTCAGCAATGAGAGAGGGATGAATCCTGTCGCAATAACTATCGTCAATCCTTTGAAAGAAATTGGCCGAGACGGGGATCGAACCAGCAATGTCCTTTTCTCAAGTCCTGTACGCTACCCACAGAGCTACTGGAGCTTGGCAAAGGTATTTTTGGACTTGACTTCTCAACAAGCAAAATGTGTCAGATGACTTCATTTTCTTCCAATATCTTCGTTAGAAATATTCATTCCGCATAGTTACCTAATTTTTTTAATGCACTATAGACATTTCACAGCAGGCATGTTCTCAAATTTCCTTTTTCCACCTCTTTGATAGGAGAGGAAAAGAAACACTAATAAATGACAATCACTGTGGAAAAGAACTCGGTGGAGCATAGACTGGAACTCGAGACCCCTTTATTAGAATTGTTTGAGCCATGCTGTCTAAATTTCAGACTTTTGTAGGAGAAATTGTTCAGTAAACTGCCTGGACTTTTTTGTTGCTTTGATTTTTAAAACTGCTGTAGAACTGGAATTGAAAAAAGAGATGTCTCGAAAATATAGGCAGTAGAAGTAAGTAACTGCGCTCTACCTTTGCCAGTGGCAAGCTTTGCCGTCTTTTTGGTTTCACTGTCATCTCTTCACACTTTCGTCAGCAGAGCGTCTTCCCAGCACATCGTAAGTCTGTTCACACACAATCTTCCGTGGTTCATCTATTCTGAAATTTCTGGAACTAGAAAGAAAAACAAATCTCCCCAACCCCGGGAGTGTTGCAGAACACCCCAAACCCGACATACATACACACACAACAAAGAAAGGCAAAAATAAGTAGCATGAACATGAATTACAATGCGGTTCGAACCCAACTCGTTAGAGCTTACCTTTTGTTTTTTCTGGATGAGAAAGTTGCTTATCAATCCTGACTTACTTAATCCATGGGCTGCATATCATAGGCAGACTTGTAGCACAACATAACTCTACATTTCTTAAAATGCAAAAGAAAGAGCTTAAGGCCCTATATCCCTTCCTTTACTGATGACCCATAAAGCGAACATTATTTCTGACCAGTTCTGTGATACAACAGTGAGCCACAACAGTACTAGCCTGACCACCTTGGGCATGCAATCATGTTTCTAGCTGTAACAATCACCCACGCTAAGTTTTTTGTATTGACTTCAACATCCCTCTTCAGAATAAAATGATTACTTATTCCTAGAGACTACACTCAGTTTTAGACCAAAGAAACTTAAGACACAAAAAAGTATGGAACATCCAAATTGGATCTCCCGCATGGATGTTAAAGTGAATCCAATCATGAAACCTGACCAGGAAGTTTTCATCAAAGAACCCACACCACATTTTTTGTGTAAACACTCTATCGTAGAAGAAATCATTGAAAAAGGGTAAGCTTGTCTACAAACCTTCCCGTGGTTAACTCCTAGCTTTAACCTATGCATATAAGCATCTTCCTATAGTCACATGATGGAGAGCGTATCAAAAAAGAGGAAAATGAATACCATATGATAAATCTACACCAGTAGATTGTTTACCCTCTTCCTTGGTAGGTCTCTGTTGTTGGTAGTCTGTTCACCCTCTTCCTTGGTAGGTCTCTGTTGGCGGTAGTCTGTTCACCCTCTTCCGTGGTAGGTCCTCTATTATTGAAACCCTCTTCCTTGGTAGGTCTCTGTCGGCGGTAGTCTGTACACCCTCTTCCGTGGTAGGTCCTCTATTGTTGAAATCAAACAAGACTTTCTTGACCCTTTACTATACAATTTCAGGTTTAAATAAGCCCCGAGGACAAAGGCTGTAGAAATCATTGTGAGAAATGAACATGCTGGTAATCAGCATTTTTTACATTTCCCACAATGTTTTCTACCCTTCTAAAATGAAATTTCATCATCGGAGCTGCAGTTGATTTGTCGTCTGCACATGCTTCTTATTTGGCAATTCAGCTCAAGCTTACAAGTGGTACATCAAGGTCCTTTCCACTTTTCCTCAAATCTGCATTGTGTTTATGTGGCAAATAAACTATGGTCTATATATTCATATTTATTTCAACCAAGGCTAAAGTATACTTATTAATACAAAAGATTTAAAATGATAACCACAAAACTGAGTTGGACTTCATTGAGATACATAAAACCCAGCCAGGAAACTCAGTCAATTGTGTAAATGACTAATAAGCATGGGGTTGTCAGTCCAAGCCCCTGTCCTCCTCAATGTCAATGATTGTGTAGACAGTGTTTATGTAGGAAAATAGCCAGCGGTAAAGAGAGGATGCTGTTCTAATCTCTGATATAAGAAACCTAAGGAAGCATAGACAGGTGCAGCAACTGATATAGTGTACTTAAATAATGTTAAATTCGGTCAAGGATCAATCAAAGCAAGAGTACCTTTTCCATAAGGAAACTGCATTGTTTTGGGGCACCTTGGTGGTCTTCTTGGAAGCCCAGCTCCTCATCTCTGTCTGTGGTTCATCTAATCGAAGAGATAACAAAGCAAATGTTCCCAAGGTCTTTAAGACTTGACATAATTTGATATTGTGTCTCTCTTCAAGTTGTAAAGAAGACTTTTTTTTCGTATCAAACAAAATTTGGTAGTTACCTCTTTTTCCTACCATCAGTATTTTTGTTGTAAAGATTTACTTAGTGCATTTACAGTGAAATGGATTCACTGCTAGATATGTTTGTCCGGAAACACAACATTGCAGAAGAAATGATGAAAAATGCAGAAATACCTTTTCCATATGGAAACTGCAGAGTTTTGGGGCTTCGTTGTAGTCATGTTGACAGCCCAGTCCCTCACTTCTGTCAGCTGGTCATCTAATGTAACAAAACAACACAGATATTTCACACACGTTTTAAGCTTGACATAACTGGAAATTCAGCCTTTACTTTTTAAAAGCAAAATGGTAGCAGTTTCCTTGGACTGTTTTCTTTCTTTTTAAGAGGATCTTTTGCAGAGTGAAGGAAGTTTCCATTCTCTACATTTAACCTTGAAAACACCTACGAGCCATTCAGTAAAATTTGTGCTCAGCATTGATTAAGATCAGACTGCTGAAGAAAAAAATAGTATGCAATCTGATCTTTGATCTATATTGCATCTAAGTTGAGATACTCTGGTCTCAAGCAACCTTGAACTTGCAACACAAGTGTCCTTTTTTTCCCAGTGATTCATAATGTGCAGAAACGGTGAAAAAAAAACAGCTATCCAGCCAGGTAGCTAAATTAGTATTGTAGGGCTAGTCGCTTAACTCTTTCCCAGATGAAAAATTTAAGGCTCTTCCAAATTTAAAACACTGCAGACGACAAATTCAGATTTGGTACAAATGAGCTTAAGCTCTCTGATACAGCAGAAAACATTGTGGGGAAAGGAAAATGCTTGTTACCAGCGTTTTCTCCTTTTCTCAACAAAAGCCTTCTTTCCCAGGGTGGTGAAAACCAGGGATTGTTTGGTAAAGGGTTAACAATTCCGATTCTCTCAATCCATGGGCCACATATCACAGGTATATGTAGCACAAGATATTAGTTGCAGAAATGCACAGATAGGTGTAGCAGCTGCTATCTGTTTTACTCAACTCTTTACCGCACAAGAAACTTTGTCGAAATTGAAAGCATTCTTAGATGAAAATATAACAGGGGCTCAAATGATGAGATCTGCATTTTAAAGAGTAGAAAACATTGTGAGACAAGGAGAAAATGCTGGTTACCAGCTTCTTCTCCTTCTCACACAGTGTTTTTACAAGCTCTTTATCTCAGGGTTGTTAAAACTTTGGACTGTGTGGTAAAGCGTTGAATTATATTGAAACGGGGCTGAAAATCAACCAAAGCAGGCATACCTTTTCCGTAAGGAAACTGCATTGTTTTTGGGCACCTTGTGGTCTTCTTGGTAGCCCAGCTCCCCATAGGCTGTATGTGGTCATGTTGTCTGAAAATAATGTTATAGAACATATATTTCCAGTAATGAACAAAATTTGAAAATCCCATTGATACTTTTATTGTATAGAGTTATTCAGTGCATTTTCAAGAAAATGGATTATTAAGCAAAGAAAATGTCAAAAAACATTAACACTAAAATAGAAATTATCAAAAGAGCATTAATTACCTTTTTTTCTATTTGGAAACTGCAGTTTTTGGGCTTCTTGGTGGTCATGTTCACAGCCCAGCCCTTCACTTCTATTTGGCAGTCATCTAATGTAAGAAAATAAGCAAGATTGTGTTTCTCAGATCTTTAGACTATGATATAAGTAGAAATTCAGCCTTTACCGCTTATGAACCAAACAATAATAACTTTCCTTATTAACCTGAAGGCAAGTGTAAACGAAGACTAGACTGCACAAAAACTGTTGTCTGATCTTTGATCTATATTCCATCTTTGTTGAAAACCTATGGCCTAAAGCAAGTTGGAATTTGCAATTTTAGATCCATTTTTAACCTTTTAAATGTGCATTCTGTGAAAGTGATACTTCTGGAATTGATAATGGTATTCCTATATTTTTAGCAAGATCACAGTAGACTCGTCACAAGGTTAATTAACCAGTACAGTAGCTGAATAAGTGGGGAATATTGCTTAACGATTCTGACTTACTCAACCCATAGGTTGCATATCACAGGCAGATTCCAGAAACTCCAGGAATACATAGATAGGTGTAGCTGTTGCTGCTGCTGCCATATGACTTAAATTATGTTAAAAATGGGATTAAGCACCAAGCAAAGCATGAGTACCTTTTCCATAAGGACACTGCATCGTTTTTGGGCATCTTGGTGGTCTTCTTGGTAGCCCAGCTCCTCGCTTCTGTATGTGGGTCATCTTATCTAAAAAAGTAACAAAGCAAATGATTTGGTTTGAATGATTCATTGTATGGTGTTTAATGCTGTTTTCAACATTATTTCAGTTATATCATGGAAGCCAAGGCACCAATCCATTCCTTCCTCGAGTTTTCTTTTTCCAGTATTCCACACAATATTCTTTCCAATCTACTGGCTGCTTTCCCATAGAAGCATCGTTGAAAATATGGTCAGCAATGAGAGAGGGATGAATCCTGTCGCAATAACTATTGTCAATCCTTTGAAAGAAATTGGCCGAGACGGGGATCGAACCAGCAATGTCCTTTTCTCAAGTCCTGTACACTACCCACAGAGCTACTGGAGCTTGGCAAAGGTATTTTTGGACTTGACTTCTCAACAAGCAAAATGTGTCAGATGACTTCATTTTCTTCCAATATCTTCGTTAGAAATATTCATTCCGCATAGTTACCTAATTTTTTCAATGCACTATAGACATTTCACAGCAGGCATGTTCTCAAATTTCCTTTTTCCACCTCTTTGATAGGAGAGGAAAAGAAACACTAATAAATGACAATCACTGTGGAAAAGAACTCGGTGGAGCATAGACTGGAACTCGAGACCCCTTTATTAGAATTGTTTGAGCCATGCTGTCTAAATTTCAGATGTTTGTAGGAGAAATTGTTCAGTAAACTGCCTGGACTTTTTTGTTGCTTTGATTTTTAAAACTGCTGTAGAACTGGAATTGAAAAAAGAGATGTCTCGAAAATATAGGCAGTAGAAGTAAGTAACTGCGCTCTACCTTTGCCAGTGGCAAGCTTTGCCGTCTTTTTGGTTTCACTGTCATCTCTTCACACTTTCGTCAGCAGAGCGTCTTCCCAGCACATCGTAAGTCTGTTCACACACAATCTTCCGTGGTTCATCTATTCTGAAATTTCTGGAACTAGAAAGAAAAACAAATCTCCCCAACCCCGGGAGTGTTGCAGAACACCCCAAACCCGACATACATACACACACAACAAAGAAAGGCAAAAATAAGTAGCATGAACATGAATTACAATGCGGTTCGAACCCAACTCGTTAGAGCTTACCTTTTGTTTTTTCTGGATGAGAAAGTTGCTTATCAATCCTGACTTACTTAATCCATGGGCTGCATATCATAGGCAGACTTGTAGCACAACATAACTCTACATTTCTTAAAATGCAAAAGAAAGAGCTTAAGGCCCTATATCCCTTCCTTTACTGATGACCCATAAAGCGAACATTATTTCTGACCAGTTCTGTGATACAACAGTGAGCCACAACAGTACTAGCCTGACCACCTTGGGCATGCAATCATGTTTCTAGCTGTAACAATTACCCATGCTAAGTTTTTTGTGTTGACTTCAACATCCCTCTTCAGAATAAAATGATTACTTATTCCTAGAGACTACACTCAGTTTTAGACCAAAGAAACTTAAGACACAAAAAAGTATGGAACATCCAAATTGGATCTCCCGCATGGATGTTAAAGTGAATCCAATCATGAAACCTGACCAGGAAGTTTTCATCAAAGAACCCACACCACATTTTTTGTGTAAACACTCTATCGTAGAAGAAATCATTGAAAAAGGGAAAGCTTGTCTACAAACCTTCCCGTGGTTAACTCCTAGCTTTAACCTATGCATATAAGCATCTTCCTATAGTCACATGATGGAGAGCGTATCAAAAAAAGAGGAAAATGAATACCATATGAAAAATCTACACCAGTAGATTGTTTACCCTCTTCCTTGGTAGGTCTCTGTTGTTGGTAGTCTGTTCACCCTCTTCCTTGGTAGGTCTCTGTTGGCGGTAGTCTGTTCACCCTCTTCCGTGGTAGGTCCTCTATTATTGAAACCCTCTTCCTTGGTAGGTCTCTGTCGGCGGTAGTCTGTACACCCTCTTCCGTGGTAGGTCCTCTATTGTTGAAATCAAACAAGACTTTCTTGACCCTTTACTATACAATTTCAGGTTTAAATAAGCCCCGAGGACAAAGGCTGTAGAAATCATTGTGAGAAATGAATATGCTGGTAATCAGCATTTTTTATATTTCCCACAATGTTTTCTACCCTTCTAAAATGAAATTTCATCATCGGAGCTGCAGTTGATTTGTCGTCTGCACATGCTTCTTATTTGGCAATTCAGCTCAAGCTTACAAGTGGTACATCAAGGTCCTTTCCACTTTTCCTCAAATCTGCATTGTGTTTATGTGGCAAATAAACTATGCTCTGTATATTCATATTTATTTCAACCAAGGCTAAAGTATACTTATTAATACAAAAGATTTAAAATGATAACCACAAAACTGAGTTGGACTTCATTGAGATACATAAAACCCAGCCAGGAAACTCAGTCAATTGTGTAAATGACTAATAAGCATGGGGTTGTCCGTCCAAGCCCCTGTCCTCCTCAATGTCAATGATTGTGTAGACAGTGTTTATGTAGCAAAATAGCCAGCGGTAAAGAGAGGATGCTGTTCTAATCTCTGATATAAGAAAACTAAGGAAGCATAGACAGGTGCAGCAACTGATATAGTGTACTTAAATAATGTTAAATTCGGTCAAGGATCAATCAAAGCAAGAGTACCTTTTCCATAAGGAAACTGCATTGTTTTGGGGCACCTTGGTGGTCTTCTTGGAAGCCCAGCTCCTCATCTCTGTCTGTGGTTCATCTAATCGAAGAGATAACAAAGCAAATGTTCCCAAGGTCTTTAAGACTTGACATAATTTGATATTGTGTCTCTCTTCAAGTTGTAAAGAAGACTTTTTTTTCATATCAAACAAAATTTGGTAGTTACCTCTTTTTCCTACCATCAGTATTTTTGTTGTAAAGATTTACTTAGTGCATTTACAGTGAAATGGATTCACTGCTAGATATGTTTGTCTGGAAACACAACATTGCAGAAGAAATGATGAAAAATGCAGAAATACCTTTTCCATATGGAAACTGCAGAGTTTTGGGGCTTCGTTGTAGTCATGTTGACAGCCCAGTCCCTCACTTCTGTCAGCTGGTCATCTAATGTAACAAAACAACACAGATATTTCACACACGTTTTAAGCTTGACATAACTGGAAATTCAGCCTTTACTTTTTAAAAGCAAAATGGTAGCAGTTTCCTTGGACTGTTTTCTTTCTTTTTAAGAGGATCTTTTGCAGAGTGAAGGAAGTTTACATTCTCTACATTTAACCTTGAAAACACCTACAAGCCATTCAGTAAAATTTGTGCTCAGCATTGATTAAGATCAGACTGCTGAAGAAAAAAAAAGTATGCAATCTGATCTTTGATCTATATTGCATCTAAGTTGAGATACTCTGGTCTCAAGCAACCTTGAACTTGCAACATAAGTGTCCTTTTTTCCCAGTGATTCATAATGTGCAGAAACGGTGAAAAAAACAGCTATCCAGCCAGGTAGCTAAATTAGTATTGTAGGGCTAGTCGCTTAACTCTTTCCCAGATGAAAAATTTAAGGCTCTTCCAAATGTAAAACACTGCAGACGACAAATTCAGATTTGGTACAAATGAGCTTAAGCTCTCTGATACAGCAGAAAACATTGTGGGGAAAGGAAAATGCTTGTTACCAGCGTTTTCTCCTTTTCTCAACAAAAGCCTTCTTTCCCAGGGTGGTGAAAACCAGGGATTGTTTGGTAAAGGGTTAACAATTCCGATTCTCTCAATCCATGGGCCACATATCACAGGTATATGTAGCACAAGATATTAGTTGCAGAAATGCACAGATAGGGGTAGCAGCTGCTATCTTTTTTACCCAACTCTTTACCGCACAAGAAACTTTGTCGAAATTGAAAGCATTCTTAGATGAAAATATAACAGGGGCTCAAATGATGAGATCTGCATTTTAAAGAGTAGAAAACATTGTGAGACAAGGAGAAAATGCTGGTTACCAGCTTCTTCTCCTTCTCACACAGTGTTTTTACAAGCTCTTTATCTCAGGGTTGTTAAAACTTTGGACTGTGTGGTAAAGCGTTGAATTATATTGAAACGGGGCTGAAAATCAACCAAAGCAGGAATACCTTTTCCGTAAGGAAACTGCATTGTTTTTGGGCACCTTGTGGTCTTCTTGGTAGCCCAGCTCCCCATAGGCTGTATGTGGTCATGTTATCTGAAAATAATGTTATAGAACATATATTTCCAGTAATGAACAAAATTTGATAATCCCATTGATACTTTTATTGTATAGAGTTATTCAGTGCATTTTCAAGAAAATGGATTATTAAGCAAAGAAAATGTCAAAAAACATTAACACTAAAAAAGAAATTATCAAAAGAGCATTAATTACCTTTTTTTCTATTTGGAAACTGCAGTTTTTGGGCTTCTTGGTGGTCATGTTCACAGCCCAGCCCTTCACTTCTATTTGGCAGTCATCTAATGTAAGAAAATAAGAAAGATTGTGTTTCTCAGATCTTTAGACTATGATATAAGTAGAAATTCAGCCTTTACCGCTTATGAACCAAACAATAATAACTTTCCTTATTAACCTGAAGGCAAGTGTAAACGAAGACTAGACTGCACAAAAACTGTTGTCTGATCTTTGATCTTTATTGCACCTTTGTTGAAAACCTATGGCCTAAAGCAAGTTGGAACTTGCAATTTTATATCCATTTTTAACCTTTTAAATGTGCATTCTGTGAAAGTGATACTTCTGGAATTGATAATGGTATTCCTATATTTTTAGCAAGATCACAGTAGACTCGTCACAAGGTTAATTAACCAGCACAGTAGCTGAATAAGTGGGGAATATTGCTTAACGATTCTGACTTACTCAATCCATAGGTTGCATATCACAGGCAGATTCCAGAAACTCCAGGAATACATAGATAGGTGTAGCTGTTGCTGCTGCTGCCATATGACTTAAATTATGTTAAAAATGGGATTAAGCACCAAGCAAAGCATGAGTACCTTTTCCATAACGACACTGCATCGTCTTTGGGCATCTTGGTGGTCTTCTTGGTAGCCCAGCTCCTCACTTCTGTATGTGGGTCATCTTATCTAAAAAAGTAACAAAGCAAATGATTTGGTTTGAATGATTCATTGTATGGTGTTTAATGCTGTTTTCAACATTATTTCAGTTATATCATGGAAGCCAAGGCACCAATCCATTCCTTCCTCGAGTTTTCTTTTTCCAGTATTCCACACAATATTCTTTCCAATCTACTGGCTGCTTTCCCATAGAAGCATTGTTGAAACTATGGTCAGCAATGAGAGAGGGATGAATCCTGTCGCAATAACTATCGTCAATCCTTTGAAAGAAATTGGCCGAGACGGGGATCGAACCAGCAATGTCCTTTTCTCAAGTCCTGTACGCTACCCACAGAGCTACTGGAGCTTGGCAAAGGTATTTTTGGACTTGACTTCTCAACAAGCAAAATGTGTCAGATGACTTCATTTTCTTCCAATATCTTCGTTAAAAATATTCATTCTGCATAGTTACCTAATTTTTTTAATGCACTATAGACATTTCACAGCAGGCATGTTCTCAAATTTCCTTTTTCCACCTCTTTGATAGGAGAGGAAAAGAAACACTAATAAATGACAATCACTGTGGAAAAGAACTCGATGGAGCATAGACTGGAACTCGAGACCCCTTTGTTAGAATTGTTTGAGCCATGATGTCTAAATTTCAGACGTTTGTAGGAGAAATTGTTAAGTAAACTGCCTGGACTTTTTTGTTGCTTTGATTTTTAAAACTGCTATAGAACTGGAATTGAAAAAAGAGATGTCTCGAAAATATAGGCAGTAGAAGTAAGTAACTGCGCTCTACCTTTGCCAGTGGCAAGCTTTGCCGTCTTTTTGGTTTCACTGTCATCTCTTCACACTTTCGTCAGCAGAGCGTCTTCCCAGCACATCGTAAGTCTGTTCACACACAATCTTCCGTGGTTCATCTATTCTGAAATTTCTGGAACTAGAAAGAAAAACAAATCTCCCCAACCCCGGGAGTGTTGCAGAACACCCCAAACCCGACATACATACACACACAACAAAGAAAGGCAAAAATAAGTAGCATGAACATGAATTACAATGCGGTTCGAACCAAACTCGTTAGAGCTTACCCTTTGTTTTTTCTGGATGAGAAAGTTGCTTATCAATCCTGACTTACTTAATCCATGGGCTGCATATCATAGGCAGACTTGTAGCACAACATAACTCTACATTTCTTAAAATGCAAAAGAAAGAGCTTAAGGCCCTATATCCCTTCCTTTACTGATGACCCATAAAGCGAACATTATTTCTGACCAGTTCTGTGATACAACAGTGAGCCACAACAGTACTAGCTTGACCACCTTGGGCATGCAATTATATTTCTAGCTGTAACAATTACCCATGCTAAGTTTTTTGTATTGACTTCAACA
This sequence comes from Tridacna gigas, assembly GCA_945859785.2. NCBI lineage: Eukaryota > Metazoa > Mollusca > Bivalvia > Cardiida > Cardiidae > Tridacna > Tridacna gigas. Next base: position 25,172,249 of record OX244043.2, on the reverse strand, counting down.
TCCTTCTTCAGAATAAAATGATTACTTATTCCTAGAGACTACACTGAGTTTTACACCAAAGAAACTTAAGACACAAAAAAGTATGGAACATCCAAATTGGATCTCCCGCATGGATGTTAAAGTGAATCCAATCATGAAAACTGACCAGGAAGTTTTCATCAAAGAACCCACACCACATTTTTTGTGTAAACACTCTATCGTAGAAGAAATCATTGAAAAAGGGAAAGCTTGTCTACAAACCTTCCCGTGGTTAACTCCTAGCTTTAACCTATGCATATAAGCATCTTCCTATAGTCACATGATGGAGAGCGTATAAAAAAAGAGGAAAATGAATACCATATGAAAAATCTACACCAGTAGATTGTTTACCCTCTTCCTTAGTAGGTCTCTGTTGTTGGTAGTCTGTTCACCCTCTTCCTTGGTAGGTCTCTGTTGGCGGTAGTCTGCTCACCCTCTTCCGAGGTAGGTCCTCTATTATTGAAACCCTCTTCCTTGGTAGGTCTCTGTCGGCGGTAGTCTGTACACCCTCTTCCGTGGTAGGTCCTCTATTGTTGAAATCAAACAAGACTTTCTTGACCCTATACTATACAATTTAAGGTTTAAATAAGCCCCGAGGACAAAGGCTTTAGAAATCATTGTGAGAAATGAACATGCCGGTAATCAGCATTTTTTACATTTCCCACAATGTTTTCTACCCTTCTAAAATGAAATTTCATCATCGGAGCTGCAGTTGATTTGTCGTCTGCACATGCTTCTTATTTGGCAATTCAGCTCAAGCTTACAAGTGGTACATCAAGGTCCTTTCCACTTTTCCTCAAATCTGCATTGTGTTTATGTGGCAAATAAACTATGGTCTATATATTCATATTTATTTCAACCAAGGCTAAAGTATACTTATTAATACAAAAGATTTAAAATGATAACCACAAAACTGAGTTGGACTTCATTGAGATACATAAAACCCAGCCAGGAAACTCAGTCAATTGTGTACATAACTAATAAGCATGGGGTTGTTAGTCCAAGCCCCAGTCCTCCTCAATGTCAATGACTGTGTAGACAGTGTTTATGTAGGAAAATAGCCAGCGGTAAAGAAAGGATGCTGTTCTAATCTCTGATATAAGAAACCTAAGGAAGCATAGGCAGGTGCAGCAACTGATATAGTGTACTTAAATAATGTTAAATTCAGTCAAGGATCAATCAAAGCAAGAGTACCTTTTCCATAAGGAAACTGCATTGTTTTGGGGCACCTTGGTGGTCTTCTTGGAAGCCCAGCTCCTCATCTCTGTCTGTGGTTCACCTAATCGAAGAGATAACAAAGCAAATGTTCCCAAGGTCTTTAAGACTTGACATAATTTGATATTGTGTCTCTCTTCAAGTTGTAAAGAAGACTTTTTTTTCATATCAAACAAAATTTGGTAGTTACCTCTTTTTCCTACCATCAGTATTTTTGTTGTAAAGATTTACTTAGTGCATTTACAGTGAAATGGATTCACTGCTAGATATGTTTGTCCGGAAACACAACATTGCAGAAGAAATGATAAAAAATGCAGAAATACCTTTTCCATATGGAAACTGCAGAGTTTTGGGGCTTCGTTGTAGTCATGTTGACAGCCCAGTCCCTCACTTCTGTCAGCTGGTCATCTAATGTAACAAAACAACACAGATATTTCACACACGTTTTAAGCTTGACATAACTGGAAATTCAGCCTTTACTTTTTAAAAGCAAAATGGTAGCAGTTTCCTTGGACTGTTTTCTTTCTTTTTAAGAGGATCTTTTGCAGAGTGAAGGAAGTTTCCATTCTCTACATTTAACCTTGAAAACACCTACAAGCCATTCAGTAAAATTTGTGCTCAGCATTGATTAAGATCAGACGGCTGAAAAAAAAAAAAAGTATGCAATCTGATCTTTGATCTTTATAGCATCTAAGTTGGGATACTCTGGTCTCAAGCAACCTTGAACTTGCAACATAAGTGTCCTTTTTTCTCCGAGATTCATAATGTGCAGAAACGGTGAAAAAAACAGCTATCCAGCCAGGTAGCTAAATTAGTACTGTAGGGCTAGTCGCTTAACTCTTTACCAAATGAAAAATTTAAGGCTCTTCCAAATTTAAACACTGCAGACGACAAATTCAAATTTGGTACAAATGAGCTTAAGCCCTCTTTTGCAGCAGAAAACATTGTGGGGAAAGGAAAATGTTAGTTACCAGGGTTTTCTCCTTTTCTCACATTGTTTTCAAAAACCTTCTTTCCCAGGGTGGTGAAAACCAGGGATTGTTTGGTAAAGGGTTAACAATTCCAATTCTCTCAGTCCATGGGCTACATATCACAGGTACATATGTAGCACAAGATATTAGTTGCAGAAATGCACAGATAGGTGTAGCAGCTGCTACTTTTTTACTCAACTCTTTATCGCACAAGAAACTTTGTCAAAATTAAAATCATTCTTAGATGACAATATAACAGGGGTTCAAATATGAGATCTGCATTTTAAAGAGTAGAAGACATTGTGGGACAAGGAGAAAATGCTGGTTACCAGCACCTTACACCTTCTCACACAGTGTTCTTACAAGCTCTTTATCTCAGGGCTGTTAAAACTTTGGACTGTGTGGTAAAGAGTTGAATTATGTTGAAATGGGGTTGAATATCAACCAAAGCAGGATTACCTTTTCCATAAGGAAACTGCATTGTTTTTGGGCATCTTGTGGTCTTCTTGGTAGCCCAGCTCCCCATAGGCTGTATATGGTCATTTTATCTGAAAATAACAAAGCAAAGGTCTTTTATACTTGACATAATTTGACTCTGTGCCTGTGTTCATTTTCAAAGTCTTTTTCATCAGAGTCGTTAAAAGTCAGGACTGTTTGGTAAATGGTTAAAGCTCTTTTTCTCGCAGTATGCGCATCACAAAACCAGGGTTTTCCATGACGCACAAATCCTGCATTAATGACGCAATTTTATTTCAAATGACCCCCAAAATAAATAACAGTGCACCATTAGTGACAAAACTTCCCAAACTCTAAATCGTCTAGGAAATTGAATAAATTGCCGTTAATCCAAGTCTGTTCTAGCTACACATAATGTCGATACGAGACGAACGCAATTCTTTTTTTTTTTCTACTAAAGGGTTCATTTTAGATAAAAGTGGTTTTCCAGTAATTTATTAGCTCACCTGAGCACGAAGTGCTCAGGATGAGCTATTGTGATCACTCACCGTACGTCGGCGTCTGTCCGTCCGTTCACATTTTTTTGTTTACACTCTAGCATCTACAAATATTAACCAATCAGCACCAAACTTGGTCAAAATATATATGATCATAAGATCTCGGATGAGGTTGATTATGGGTGTAATCGGACCAGAATGCCTGGAGTTATTTGCCCTTGAATTAGAAAAATTGCTATATTTGACTTTGTTTACACTCTAGCATCTACAAATATTAACCAATCAGCACCAAACTTGGTCAAAATGTATATGACCCTAAGATCTCGGATGAGTTTGATTATGGATGTAATCGAACTAGAACGACTGGAGTTATTTGCCCTTGAATTAGAAAAATTGCTATATTTGACTTTGTTTACACTCTAGCATCTACAAATATTAACAAATCAGCACCAAACTTGGTCAAAATGTATATGACCCTAAGATCTAGGATGACTTCAATTATGGGTTTAATCGGACCAGAACGACTGGAGTTATTTGCCCTTAAATTAGAAAAATTGCTATATTTGACTTCGTTTACACTCTAGCATCTACAAATATTAACCAATCGGCACTAAACTTGGTCTTAATATATATGACCATAAGATCTTGAATGAGTTCAATTATGTGTCTAATCGGACCAGAACGACTGGAGTTATTTGCCCTTGAATTAGAAAAATTGCTATATTTGACTTTGTTTACACTCTAGCATCTACAAATATTAACCAATCAGCACCAAACTTGGTCAAAATGTATATGACCCTAAGATCTCGAATGAGTTTGATTGTAGGTCTAATAGGACAAGTTATTGCTGTGTTATGGAAAATGGGGGCTTGACGTATATTTTCATTGTGGACCAATATCTCTTTAACTACAGGACAAAATGTCATGAAACTTCATCTTTTTATCGTTTATTGCAAGCCACAGACCATAGTTATTTGTTTTTATTTCATGAAACGCCATGTCATGAAAAAAGGGGGCTAAATGTTTAATTTCGTCATTGACCAATGACCATCTGTTTGTCCATCTTTCAGGACAGATATCTTCTAAAATCCTCGACAAAAACTAATAGAAATTCATACAGGTGTTCCTAATGATGTCTGCTGATATTTATTGGTTTTTTTTTTTCCTTTTTGATATCAAATACTGTCTCATAGGAAAAAGGGGCTTCATGTATATTTCTGTTAAGGATCAATATACATGTATCTTCAACTCAAAATCCTGGACAAAAATTTGTGAAACTTCATTCGTGTGTTCCTTATGATAGTCCGCCAATATCGTTAGTTTAGCTTTTTTGATTAAATGTCGTGTCATGGAAAAAGCGGGCTTCACATATATTTTCATTATGGATTAATTTCTCTTTAACTACAGGACAAAATGTTATGAAACTTCATCTTTATGTCGTTTATCACAAGCCACAGACAATAGTTAGGCCTATATGTTAGCTCACCTGAGCACGAAGTGCTGGGTGAGGTATTGTGATTCGTCGTTGTCCAGCGTCCGTCTTTCCACAATTCCTTTAAACATCTTCTCCTCCTAAACCAATCATGTTGAAACTTGACAGGCATATTCCTTGGGTGAAGTTCTACCAAAGTTGTTAAAAGAATTGAATTAACCCTTTAACTCCAGGGGTCACAATTTTGGGCAAAATTATATATAGAGCAAACTTTAAAAATGTTTTTGTCTGAAACTAGAAGGCCTAGAGCTTTGATATTTGGTATGTGGCATTTCCTTGTGGACTTCTACCAATTTTGTTCAGATGATGCCCCTGGGTCAAAACAGGACATAAAGGTATACAGAATGAACTTTAAAAGTCTTGTCCTACTTAACCCTTTACCACACAGTCCCAAGTTTTAACGCCTGTGAGAAATAAGGCTCTTGAAAATATTTTGGGAAAAAGAGGAAATACTTGTAACCAGCATGTTTTCCTTTTTCCACAATGTGTTCCACCCAACCAAAATCAAATTTAAATATTTGAGTCACATTTATTTTGATGTCAGCAAATGGTTTGAATTTGGACAAGTCTTAACCCTTTAAGTGCCTTTCACTACTATAGTTGCCTTTGTGTCTAGTGCAGTCCAATCATTGATCTATACTCTCTGCTTTGTTGAAACACTGCAGACAAAAGGCACCCACGCAGTTGTTATCATCTTGGACTCATTCTGGAATACATGGATCCGTGGCGATGAGATAAACCAACTTCCTTGGTTACCGTCGTTAAGGGCTCACAAACAAATGCAGTAAATACATATACAGTATAGCAGAAAGGCTACTTAAATCATGCTGTCATGACTGTTTCTTTCGATTAAATTCCGGAAAAATATTCATATGTTTCTGCCGATGATGGATTCTCAGAAAGAAATATATGAATACTTGAACTTATTTAAACAAGGATTTGTACAAAAAGTGTGAATTTGAGGGGTTACGGAAAATGTAATACCTGTGCCAGCAAAGTTTTAAACTTCTGCGAGAAAGAATGAAACACCTCATAATCCTCAGTTTTGCTTAAAAATAATAGAATTAAAGATTAATATTTTTGTAAGGCTTGTTAGGTTGTCTCAACATCATATTCGATAATAAATAACACTAAATTACAAGCATTTTGAAATATTTATAGACTGTCTCATTCAACAGAGAGGTGGAAGTCTGACAAATGTTTAAATTTCAAGTTAAGGGAAAATGGTTGCCTGATGATTTTTAAAAGTGTAAAGTGTGCTGTCAGTTAACAAACTTGTTAATATCATTGGCGGTAGTTTGTTTTATCTTATGATATACTGAAGACGACGGGTGGTCGAGTGGATTACAGCGGCAATCAAACACACATCTTATCAGTTAACAGTTTACCGACATACCCTTTGAAATGACAGATGTGCTAATCCACCTAAATATGGCTAAGTCAAAAGCTGATTTAATTAACATAAGTTGCCTTTTTGCTGAACTTCCAAAACTGTACAAAACAAAACTTGGTCTGTTTCATAATTGAAATCTACATGTACCTTCAGTAAAGAATACACGTAAATGTACTTAATTTAAGTAGCAGATGGTTTGAATCCAAGAAGTAACTACATTTTTTGCATTGTGATCTGTATCTACACATTCAGCATTCATCACGCACCAAGGGTTAGTGTTAACGTCAAACTGAAACATTGATGACACGTACTCGTTTTGGATGTGCAGATGTTATTAAACAAGATTAGCTATTTGAGTGAACGCACTTTCTTTTTAGTAGTATTTCATATATTTTACCTTTGTTTTCCACTGTAAAACAGTTTAAGTTTTTTTCGGAGAGTTTCAGAGGAAAAAAAATTAACATTAATTAATCCATTGTGTAATATAACGTTGATCGAAACTCTTTGCTGATGTCCCATTTTCAATCATAATCATAATCCAAACTTATAATCTCTTCGTATATCTCGCGTAAGCAGTACAAGATCACAAAGCACACCTTTTAAACTTTTTCCTAAAATTTAAGCGTTGTAAACACACATGATATCGCACTTCTCCAACATTAACAGTCGCTTGTTTGTGAGCCGAAATAGCAGACGGCAAGGCTGGACATCGGGCCAAATAAATGCGATGACCTGATTGGTCATATATCAATGTATGAAAATGGCCTTTGGGTTTAAGGATTAAATTTTGTTGTTTGTTAATGATTTGAGCCAAGCCTGTAAGCTCATTACCTACAGGGCTAGCTATGCAGGGATGTCAAGTTTAAATCTCAGTTGGGCCAAGCACTCAGGTAACCAGCATTTTTTTAACTTTTTCCACAATGTTCTCTACCCATCCCAGATCTAAGTTCATTTTTTGAGACAAATTTATTTTGTTGTCTGCAAATGCTTTGAATTATAGACCAGTCTAAAATTTTTGTTTGGTAAAGAGATAAAGATAGACCAAGTAATATGCATTTCAAGACTGTGTTGTAGGCAATACTATCTTGCAGAATATAAGGCATATATCCAAGATCCAACTGCAGTCTGATCTTTATCTACACTGTCTGATAAAACATCCTGTCTTGCGTACCCCTAGCCTTGGTTCCCACCTGATCATTTTTTCCTTTTATCTATTCAGGATGGACGGATGCAGTTTAAATTTGACATGAAGCGCCCTTTTTCCATGACACAGCAATAAATTCCAAAACCCTGACAATATGCGCTAGGTCACTTGATGTGTGAAAATTTCATCCAAATCTGTTGAGATATGTCCAGTAATCAAAGATATATTGGTGAAAAATGAAATATAACATGAAGACCACTTTTTCCATGATGCAGCTATAAATTGCAGAACCTTGACAATATGCGCTAGATCACATGATGAGAAACATTCTGTGAAAACTTTTGAAAACATTGTGGGAAAAGGAGAAAATGCTGGTAACCAGCATTTTCTCCTTTTTTCCACAAAGTTTTCTACCCTATCAAAGAAATATTGTGGCACTTGAGCCAATATGAAAATGTTGTCTGCAAATCTTTCAATTTGGACAGATCTAAAATTTTGCCGTGTGGTAAAGGGTTAAAGGCTTTGACAGCATTTTTCTCTCTGGCTGTTAGGATGTATCTTTGAACATTGTGTTCATTGTATTTTGAGTTCATTTTTGTTCATTCATTTAACTCTGTAGTACAGATTTTATCTTGTAAATCTTAGAAGTCATTATAATTTTTGGGCATATACTCCACCATGAATTGAAGTACCATTTGAAAGATCTGTTCAGGTAGGGCCAAGGTCAGTGTCACATTTGAAGGTCAAATTTTTGTAAGCTGGACGCATTGAAAGGTTGGTGCAAGACTATTGCAAGTGTAAATACATTAATAATTACCCATGAACATGTCCCTGGACAACCACTGTGGTTGTTGGTGTATTTAACATCATTATAATACTAACTTGTATAGAAAGTCTTGAATCGGCAAACATTCTCTACTAAGTTTGTTCAAATCAGGCAACTTTTTGGCACACACCAAAAGGCCTAGGGCAACTTTTTGCAACACACCAAAAGGCCTTAGGGCTTTGTTATTATTCCTTCAAAACTCTGTCCTGGAGGTATATAGGAGTCGGCTTCTCGGTCCATCCATCCGTCCATCCATCAGTCTTTCTGTAGCATTTTCTTGTCAGAGCTAGTTCTCAACAACTACAGGACAGATTTCATTCAAATTTTAGAGAGACTCGGTGCCAAGCAAGAATGTGCATATTATATTTTGGTGACGGTTCATTGAATTTTTACAAAGTTATTTTCCTTTGATGAAATTTCTTGTTCTCCCTATTTTTCAACAACTATTGGACAAATATCATTCAAACTTCTCACAAATATTTATATAACCAGGTTTGGTTAAGAAAGATTATCTTCTTGTTTAAACCAAGAAGACCTAGAGCTTTGACCTTGCACTTCGATATTTGGTATTTATCTTCATTGTAGACCTTTACTGCTTGGTACTCAGGTGAGCGATATAGGACCATCATGGTCCTCTTGTTTATAGAATAAGAATGGTTCACACATTATTAGAGTAAAGCATTGCCAACAGTTGTCATAAATACGGATCCCGTCAAGTTTTTAGTCAGGTTCTGTGTAATTTGCATCTAATTTAACGCAGCTTCCGGTAGATAAAAGTACACGGTACCAGTTTGTTCTGTGTGCAGGAAAAAATGTCATGTCAGAGTGAACTGCAGCATTTTTAGCGTCTGCTTTGAGCAGCACTGCCGATCACGCCACATCAAGCAGTAATTCAGATGAGAATGTAGCGCCTTCCATGAAACGAATTTGAGCTTTCCATCAGAAATGGCTTAAAGACTTTACTTATAGTTTAAAGAAGGTGAAATGTACTGAAGACTAAGAAACTAAACCTCATTTCAAGCGGTTGTACGAACTTTGGCTCGTCTATTGTATAATGTTATGAAAACGTGTGAGCCACACAGAAGCAAACAACAGTAAATATTGTATTTTCCTTTTATTTACAAAATATGGTTCATACAAACTCATTTATATTGACCCCCTAAATTTAAAGAAATGACCCTCAACTTCAAAGACAAGGGGTCACAATTACCCCCAATTTTTAATGCTGACAAAACACTAGGTTTTTTTAGCTCCACTGGCCGAAGGCCAGCGGGCTTATGTCATGGCCCAGTGTCCGTCGTGCGTCCGTCCGTCCATGCGTTAACTTTTATTTCAAACATCTTCTTCTCTGAAACTACCCATCCAATTTTCATGAAACTTCACAGAAATGATCCTGCCATGGTCCTCTTTGGAATTTCTTGAAAGAATTTTATTCCTTCAAAAACTCTGGTTGCCATGGCAACAAAACTGAAAAATATTGGAAATCTTTAAAAATCTTGTTGTCTGAAACCATAAGGCATGGGGCTACCAAATCTGGCATGTAGCTTTATGTAGTAGACCTCTATCATGTTTCTTGAAATTATAGCCCTGGGGTCAAAATTGGCTCTGCCCCAGGGGTCACAAGTTTTACATAGGCTTATATAGAGAAAACTTTAAAAATCTTCTTGTCTGAAACCATAAGGCATAGGGCTACCAAATCTGGCATGTAGCTTTATGTAGTAAACCTCTATCATGTTTCTTGAAATTATAGCCCTGGGGTCAAAATTGGCTCTGCCCCAGGGGTCACAAGTTTTACATAGGCTTATATAGAGAAAACTTTAAAAATCTTCCTGTACCTAGCCATAAGGCCTAGAGCTACCAAACTTTGCATTTAGTTTGATCTAGTTGGGGTCTACCAAAAGTGCCCAAATAATAGTCCTGGGGTCAATTTGGCCTCATGCTTGGGGGGAGGGGGGGGTCACAAGATTTACATAGGCTTACATGGGGAAAACTTTTAAATCTTGGTGTACATAGACATAAGGCTTAGGCTACCAAATTTTGCATAATTATAGCATTATCTAGTGGACAACTACAAAGAGGGCCCAAGTTACAGCCCTAGGATCAAGTTTGGCCCTGCACCGGGGGTCACAAGTTTTACATGGGTTTATGGAGTGAAAAGTTCAGAAACCGTCTTGTTACTAGCCATAAGGCCAAGAACTCCCAAATTTGGCATGTTATTCTTCTAATACACATATTCCCCATTTAGTTTGACTGTAGCCCTGGGGTCAAAGTTTTATAAGGGCTTATATAGTGAAGACTTCTCTTCATGGTTTATATTTATAAGCCAGTGGAGCGATACAGGGCCATCATGGCCCTCTTGTTTTTTTAACTTGTATAGCATAGTTTTATCCGGTTTTGAAAAACAGTTTTTGCACTGAAGTTGCCCTGTAAAAGGACCTGTAACCTGGAGGGCCAGGTTTAACCATTTACCACACAATCCCAACTTCTTACAACCCTAAGGAAAAAGCCTTTTGAAAACACTGCGGGAAAAGGAGAAAATGCTAAGAACTAGCATTTTCTCCCTTTCCCAAAATGTTTTCTACTCTTCCCAAAAAAAATTTCAATTTTTAGTCACATTTATTTTGTCGTCTGCAAAAGCTTCCAATGCGGACTGGTCTAAAATTTTGTCATTTGGTAAAGAGTTCAAGCCTCACTAAAATTACGGACTTTTTCATGGGAGTGTCCTTTGGCAAGACACTTCCGAGCCCTAGTCTATTACTCATTAAACAAAGGACACACATGAATGAGTGAACTGTCCCTGTGATATATGACTGAAATAATGTTGAAAGCAGCTTAAAACACCTTTCAATTTCAGTTAATTCTAACTTTTCAATTTATTGGTGGCATTTTTAAAAATCATGAACATAAATTATAGAAAGTTATTGAAGCAAATGAATGTATTTCTGGACTAAAACAAAATTTCTGCAATGCAGAACATTTACAGACAAGCTGCTGTCCTAATTAACCCTTTACCAAACAATCCCATGTTTTAATGACCTTGCAGGAAGGCATTTGAAAACATTTAGGGAAAAGGAGGAAATGCTGGTTACCTGCATTTTCTCCTTTTTCCTAAATGTTTTCTACCCGTTTGGCTCACCTGAGCACAGCTCAAGGTGAGCTTTTGTGATCATGTTGTGTCCATCGTCCATTGACTGTCGTGTGGTCATCAACATTTACCTTGCGTGCACTCTAGAGGCCACATTTTCAGCCAGATGCTCAAAATGTTTGTCCTGATTGAAGCTTGGACAAGTTTGAAATGGGGTCAAAAAGTAGGTCACATGGCCAATCTTACAAAAACCTTGTGTGCACTCTAAGAGGCTACATTTTCTGCCTGATACTCATGAAACTTGGTCAGAATGTCTGGATAAGCTCTCAGACAATTTCAAAATTGGATCACATCAAGTAAAAAAGTAGGTCACAGGGCCAAATTTAGAAAAACCTTGTGTGCACTCTAGAGGACACATTTTCAGCCTGATACTATTGAAACTTTGTCAGAATGTTTGTCTGGATAATATCTCAGACAAGTTTGAAATTGGGTCATATAGGGTTAAAAAGTAGGTCACAGGGCCAAATCTTAGAAAAACCTTGTGTGCACTCTAGAGGCCACATTTTCAGCCTGATACTTATGAACTGTTAAGCACCACTCATTGACCTTAAGCGGACAATCTAGATCAAGATCAGACTGCACAGAACATGCAGAACATTATATCTTTGACAAGTTTGAAATGGGGTCACCTGAGGTCAAAAAGTAGATCTTACAAAAACCTTGTGTGCACTGTAGAGGCTACATTTTCTGCCAGATACTCATGAAACTTGGTCAGAATGTCTGGATAAGCTCTCAGACAACTTGGAAATTGGGTTACATCAAGTCAAAAAGTAGGTCAAGGCATCAAATCATTGAAAAACCTTGTGTGCACTCTAGAGGCCACATTTTCTGCCTGATACTTGTGAAACTTGGCCGGATGTTTGTCTTGATAAAATCTTAGACAAGTTTGAAATTGGATCATGTCTGGTCAAAAAGTAGGTCACGGGGCCAAATCTTAGAATAACCTTGTGTGCACTCTAGAGGCCACATTTTCAGCCTGATACTTATGAACTGTTAAGCGTGACTCGCTGACCTTCAGTGGACAATCTAGATCAAGATCAGACTGCACAGAACAAGCAGTCTGATCTTGGATCTATACTGTCCAATAGTGCTGTCACTTAAGTGTACCACAATATATTGCAATACAAAGAAACCATATCATGAAACGTACCACAATATATCGCCTCCATGGTAGAATGATTTTTTTTTTTTTTAAAAATGCCTTTGTTATTCATAATTCAGGATTAATTCTTCCAAAACAAGAGAAAGTGAATCAATTAAATCACCAATCTCAACAAAAGTGATTCCAAATATCGGATTTTGCCTCCTTATTTGGTATTTTACCGTAACCTTCCTCGGTTGCGTCTATAGCATTAGTGTTGGCAGCCATTGTTGATAAGAGTCATACTCGATTCAGAAAATGAAGACGCAATCAAGTAGAATTGCAAGAAAATACTTCATTGTAATTTGCACACATTTTCCATCAATTTAATTATTGTATTAATGAATTTTATTCTTGTATTCCTGTTTTTAAAAATTTGAAACTTTTGATGTTTTAAACATCACGTTGGTAACTCGGCATTGTGTAGTTTGGATTGAATTTATTGCGACCATAAAGTATTGGCAAGCACGAATCAAGTATACCCTAGTCTGTGTTATAATCTGATATTAGTATTCTGGGATTTATATAAGATGACACAGTGGTAGTATTAACTGTTTAATATTGTAGCCTAGAACCGGAAAGAGAATCAATTAAAATAATAAGGACTGTCGTATACCTATATATGTATGGAAGGTATCGCACCAATACAAGAACATAACAGTCTGCTTTCATACTGAACTGGTACCCGTAACCGTCCGATAGACAACAGGCTGCCAGTTTACTTTCATATGCACTAGTGATAAGCGTTTGCATGACCTTGACGTTTAAGAAACGACCAGATCAAAATAAACCGAAAATACATCAACACTAGAGAATATCACAAAAAAATGGTACGTAAAATTTGTATCGCGGTACGTATTGACTCTGAATTATATTGCAATGTACAGGTATACTGGTATATCGCTACAGCCCCACTGTCCGATAGGGAGATATTAATTTTTTCTCCAAAAAATAAGTTTGAAGTAGCATTTTTTTTTTTAAACTATTGGCTTGAAAGTTTCATTCAACTTACTTTGCAGGATAAGAGTTAAGAAGATCGACAAAATAGCAGAGGCAGGCTTGGAACAGACTAACAGAAACATGCCCTTTGCTCAGGGTCCATACTCACCAACAATTCTTATGAACATTCTTTGTCTTATTCTTCAAGATTTTCTAAATTTGAAAGTAATATGCCATCTGATTAGCTAAACCAAATGTTTTAGTCTATCAGAAGGTATATTACTTTCAAATTTAGAAAATTCTGGAGAGTATAGTTTCATTGTCAATAGAGTGTCACCTGGTTAATGTTAAACCATTAGAACTTTAGGTAGAGTAGGTATTAACCAGCCTTCATAGTAGTTTATCTCTGTATGATGACACAGTTGGATGACCCTTAACCACAGGGTCCAGAGTTTAATGACCCTGAAGAAGAATGCTATTGAAAACATCATAGTAACCCAGCATTTTCTCCTTTTCCCACAATGTTTTCTGTCTTTATTGAGACAAATTTTGTCATTTGAAACACTCGATTTATCATCTGCAAATGCTTTGAATTTGGACCAATCTAAAATGATTTCGTTCGTACAGAGTTAAGCGATTACATGTGATGACATAAATGTACCCGAGTTACCCATGTGGTGTTTTTGTTTTCAACTTGTTTACAAGTGACACATGACCACCATTTAGGCCAAAGACTAAGAACATTCTTAAGAATGGTTGGTGGATATGGACCCAAGCTTAATCAATTTCTTTCCAAGGTTTGATGATAGTCATTTAGATAGAATCCATTCCTCTCTCTTTCTGCTAATCATTGTCTCTTAGATGAATTTCGAGGGAAAGCAGCTAGTGGCTTCGGATCAGTATTGTGCAAAGTACTGGTAAAACAAACCTTGAAATAGCCTCAGTTTGATCGCTATTTCAAGATTACTCTGGGAAAAATACGTCCTTATTGGACAGCATAGACCCAAGATCAGACTGCATATTCTGTGGAGTCTGATCTTGATCTACACTGTCCGCAAAAATTCCTCCAGTCATGCTTAGCAGCCTAAGGGGTAATTAGCTCTTATACTTTACTGTTGGAGGATGAAAGCATGACTATACATCAAAATGATAATGATTCTTTCCACAGAAGATATGTGTTTTATTTTCCATACTTAGGTAAAAAAGAAAAAAGTTTTCAAAAATTCCTGCTGAACTTACTTGATTAAAACTTTTCCAGTCAGCCCAGGATCCCATTGTAATGGATGTATAAACTATAAAAACCTGGATGTTTCACAGCACCGGTGATCAATCAATGTGTGTGTGTGTGTGTGTGTGTGTATTCACAGGGATTATGGTCACAGTGTTACATAACAAGGAGGACTAATCTAGGCCCAAAACCCAAAGAAACATTTCACACCCAGTACTCATACTGAAAACACACACACACACACATCACCCTTTATCTTACTGAATGTTTTGACTGTGTCCAATATTTTTAGCTTGGTTGTTTTTGAAGAGAATTGTCAAGGTATTGCTGTAGCCCTGGCATAATCGTCATGTGAAAACTTTAACATTTTATATCATCTCTTGTCACTGTAGAAATTTGCTTCAAACTTTGACAAGTTAATTATCAAAAGGGGAACCTACACAACAAGGGCATGTAAGCATCAAAGTATTTTTGACAGTTATGCCCCTTTTTTGATTTTAGAATTTTCACCATAAATCAAGCAACCACAGCCGAGCGTTGGCAACCGCATGAGGTGCTCTTATTTTAACTCTTTACCAAATGACGAAAGTTTGGACAAGACCAAATTGAAAGCATTTGCAAATGACAAAATGCAGCTCAAATGATTTCTGTCTTTGATAGGGTAGAAAAAACATTGTGGGAAAAGGAGAAAATGCTGGTTACCAGCATTTTCTCCTTTTCCCACAATGATTTCAAAAGCCTCTTTCAGGGTCATTAAAACTTGGCATTATGTAGTACAGAGTTTAAACCTTTACCACACAACCCTGAAAGAAAAGGTGTTTGAAAACATGTTAAGAAGAGGAGAAAATGCAGATGACCAGCACTTTCTTCTTTTCCCACCAAGTTTTCTACCCAATTATAGACAAAAACCATGATTTGACACCCATCTTCCTTGTTGCAAATGCTTTAAATTTTGATAAGTTCATTCTTTTGTTCTCTAGTAAAGAGTGTAACCCTTTACAACACAATTGCAAGTCTTAACCATTAAACTGCTAAATAAATGAAACACAAATTTACACACAATAGTAAAATTTCAAAGTTGATTTTACCAGAAAGAAAACACTGCACCAGCAGTGTAGATCAAAAATCAAACTGCACATTCTTTGCAGTCTGATCTTGATTTACAGGTCAGTGAGTCACACTACGCAGTGTTTGGATTAATGACCCAGATAAATAAATCCTCTTACAATGTGAAGGGAAAAGGGGAAAATGCTGCTAACCAACATTGTTTTTTACCCAATCAAAGACATATATTCCATCATTTATGCCAAATTTAAATCTTTATGTCTGCAAATGCTTTCAGTTTGGACAAGTGTTAATTTTTCTGTTAATATAACTATGTACAGTCAAATACCTCAACATCTGAGTGATTGATTGAATGGTGTTTTACCCGTTATCACATTATTTCAGTCATAATACAAAAACGGCTTGCTTGTTCTCTTACGACCTTGGTTTCATCAGTACTGGGCTGGAGCTCTTGTCTTGCTCGAGGACACTTCCATGAAAATACTGAGCGTTTCATATGAGGACCAAACCCAGGACTTTCAGATTTCATATCCCATGCCTTAGACTGTGCCATGCAGGATCTCCCAAAGTTTGATATGTTGTAGCAGGGTTTATTCTAGAAATCTTATCCATGGGGTCGACAGGCTCATCAGAAAAATTAGGGGCCATTAGAGAAAATTATGGAGACAAGAGAAAACTACCTCGATGGATTTTGAGTTTTATTCTTGTAACTTTTAGTAAAGTTTTCTTCCATTACTGCCAAGCCCCCGTAGCTCAATTGGTAGGGTACAGGACTTGAGAACAGGAGGTCGCTGGTTCGATCCCTGGCTTGGCCAATTTCTTTCTGAGGATTAATGATAGTTATTACCATTTTATTGATTCCTCTCTCACCGCTGAGCATTGTTTTGACAATGGTTATGTGGGAAAGCAGCCAGTGGGTCGGGAAGAATATTGTGCTGAGTACTGGTAAAAGAAACTCCAGGAAAGCATGGATAGGTGCACTGGCCACCGTGATATAACTGAAATAATGTTGAAAATGGTGTTAAACACCATACAATCAATCAGTCAATCTTCTATTACTGCCCTAATGACCTTTTCCCTCTGAATATCTCACTCATGTGCATATGAGAAATTGTGTAAGCTTCAGTCAGCATTATCTGTCTCTTGTGCTTAGGGCACAAAATACAATATATTTTGTGTTTAGATAGAACCTTTTAATGACAACAAATAATAGTAATCTCTACTGGTTCGCCAGTGGTGGCCATTTTTAGCTCACCTGAGCACAACGTGCTCAAGGGGAGCTTTTACGATCACCTGGTGTCCGTTGTCCGTCTGTGCGTAGTGCATTGTGCATTGTTCTTCGTGCGTCGTCAACAGTTCTTTAAACATCATCTCCTCCTAAACCACTGGGCCAATTTGGACCAAACTTGGCAGGAATGTTCCTTGCGAGGTCCTCTTTAAAAATTGTTCACAAAATTTGATTCCATCAAAAACTCTGGTTGCCATGGCAATGAAATGGAATCTTCTAAGAAATTCTTTAAAAATCATCTCCTCTGAAACCGCTGGTCAGATTTTGAAATAATTTCACAGGAATGTTCCTTTGGTGACCCTTTTCAAAACCTGTTCGCGAAATTTTGATATGTTGAAAAACATGGCTCTGGTGAATGGGGGCTACTTGCACTATATGGATATGAAGAAATTCTTAAAAATTCTTCTTCTCTGAAACCGCTGGTCAGGTTTTAAAATAATTTCACAGAGATATTTCTTGGGTGACCCTTTTCAAAAACTGTTTGCGAAATTTTGATCCATCAAGAAACATGGCTCTGGTGAATGGGGGCTACTTGCACTATACAGAAATGAAGAAATTCTTAAAAATTCTTCTTCTCTGAAATGGCTGGTCAGATTTTGAAATAATTTCACAAAGATGTTCCTTGGGAAACCTTTTTAAAAAACTGTTCGCGAAATTTTGATCCGTCAAGAAAAATGGCTCTGGTGACTGGGAGCTACTTGCACCATACGGCCATGAAGAAATTCTTAAAAACTCTTCTTCTCTGGAACCGCTGGTCAGATTTTGAAATAATTTCACAGGAATGTTCCTTGGGTGACCCTTTTCAAAACTTGTTTGTGAAATTTTGATCCATGAAGAAACATGGCTCTGGTGACTGGGGGCTACTTGCACTATACAGATATGAAGAAATTCTTAAAAATTTTTCTTCTCTGAAACGGCTGGTCAAATTTTGAAATAATTTCACAGATATGTTCCTTGGGTGACTCTTTTCAAAAGTTGTTCGCGAAATTTTGATCTGTCAAGAAACATGGCTCTGGTAACTGGGGGCTTCTTGCATTATACGGATATGAAGAAATTCTTAAAAATTCTTCTTCTCTGAAACCGCTGGTCAGATTTTGAAATAATTTCACAGAGATGTTCCTTGGGTGACCCTTTTCAAAAACTGTTCGCGGAATTTTGATCCGTCAAGAAACATGGCTCTGGTGACTGGGGTCAAATTAAAGCAATACCTTCTGGGCATTCTAGAGGCCACATTTTTTGCTCAATTGACTTGAAAATTTATCAGAATGTTTGCCTTAATTAAATCTTGGATGAGATTGAAATAGGGTCATCTGGGGTCATAAAGGTCACTAGGTCAAATTAAAGAAATACCTTGTGAGCACTCTAGAGGCCACATTTTTTGTCTTGATGATATCTCAGAGGAGTTCAAAATTGGGTCACATAGGGTCAGAAACAATGTCACTGGGTCACATTGAAGAAATACCTTGTGGGCACTCTAGAGGCCACAGTTCTAGCTAAATTGACCTGAAAATTAGTCTAGCTATTTGACTTGATGATATCTGGGATCAATTAGAAATTGGGTCTCATAGGGTCATAAACTAGGTCACCGGGTCAAATTAAAGAAATGTGTTGTGGGCACTGTAGAGGCCACAGTTTTTGCTCAACTCACCTGAAAATTTGTCAGCATGTTTGACTTGATGATATCTTAAATGGATTTGAAATTGGGTCACATAGGGTCATAATCTAGGTCACTAGGTCAAATTATTGAAATACCTTGTGGGCACTTTAGAGGTGACAGTTCTTGGTCAACAAGTTTGTTTTGATGTCTTGGATGAGTTTGAAATATGGTCACATAGGGTCATAAACTAGGTCACTAGGTCAAATTGAAGAAAGACATTTTGGACACTCCGGAGGCCACATTTTCAGCTCATTTGACCTGACAATTGGTGTTTGTCTTAATAATATCTTAGATGAGTTTTAAATTGGGTCATTATGACCCTGGAGTGGAATTTCGCCTAATGACTCAGGTGAGCGATCCAGGGCCATCATGGCCCTCTTGTTATGATATTGGGTTTGTGCATTCATTTGCATATTAAAGCTCTCGGTCATGTTGAAAAAGAAGAAATGATGTTTTAAATAACAAATAAAAATCAAAATCTGATGCAGCATAAGAAAAAATATACAGTAAAGCCTGGGTAGTTTGTAGCGCAAGGGACCAGAGTATTTTGTTAGAACTAAACATAGTATGAACCAAAAAATGTGACTGTGTTGAGGTATTTTCGGTGCCATATATATACCGAAATAGACAATCAGATTTACACAGCATTTTTTGCAGTACCCTGACCTAGTACCGACTGTACATGTGTATATCTCCCATTCATTCAACCTGAAGGTGTGATCTAATGTTATTTTTGTGATTGTTTCTCTGCTCACCTAGTGAAGATACATTTTAAAAAAAACTTTGAAGCAAGCTTATGAATCAGGGGGGCCAATCTCACGTTACCATCTGTAACATCGGTGTTTACTTATCTTTATTTTTCATCCATCTATAACTACATAATTATTTAATGCAATAAACATATGAAACAGATTTATTGACTGTTTTTGCATATTTTTGCACTTGTTGAATTCCATCCAAGTGATTTCCCCTTCTAGAGTTCAAATTGCTCAAAGGACTTCAGACCAGGGCCCGTTTTACTAAGGTAGTTACGAACAAAATTTTCATAAGTTTTTACGTAAATCTAAAGAAAATGCATAAGTGTGTTTTACTAAAAATGTTCAAAACTGTTTCGAGCATGTTTTTGTGTAACTTCACGAACAAGAAAACCTGCCTTAACTTTTGCGTAAGTGTTGCCAATATCAGCAGGGTTCAAAGTAGTTAAAATAATTAAGCGAGAAACAATTGGAATAAAAATATGGATTGGAAAAGTACACAATTCGCTTGAATAAGACCATCCTGGATGACATATAAATGTAAATAAGGCGATTGATGCAGCTTGTGAAAACTATTTTCTGACTATTGCATGAAGGTTACGGCACACTTTTGCAAGTGTTTCATCTGTTTCGCCTGCACAAAGTTAGAGCCCAACAATGCCTTGCGAAAGTAAAAATTTCAGGTTAACAGTGATTCCACTGAAGATCGAACCCAGGATCTCTTAATTAAAGAAGGAATTCAACAATACATGAGCACCGTGCCACTGACGACCCTGCCGATGTTGCTATTCAACAATTATAATCATCGTATAAGATAACAAATACATGTAATATTTTTACGTTACATCTGTACTCTATTGCTTTATATCACTAATTAGACAATACCAAGTAAGTCTTGGATAAACCCTTTGGCTGCTAAGCACAGCTAAAGGACATTTTGTGTACAGTGTAGATCAAGATTAGACTCCACAGAAAGTGCAAACTGATCGGAATCTACACTGTCCAATAAGTAAATAACTCCCCAAATAACTTTGAAATTACAACATTTGGGTTTTACCATCTGCTTGAAAGTTTAATTACACCTTTTAGCAGGATAAGGGTTAAAGAAAGGACTAGTGATGCAGATGGCCATTCGAATTCTGGAATTATCTTTACGTATTTACAGGAAATATATCGCTATAAGTATACAGGGCACTCTTAGATTAATTGAATGATTGATTGATTGATTGAACGAACGGCGTTTAACAGCGCTTCAACATGATTTCAGTCGTATCATACCCACATATGTCCTGGGTTTCACCAGTACTAGGCTAGGGCTCTGAAATGTTTTGCCCAAGGATACTCCCTCGAAAGACAGCGCTTCGAGTGAGGATCAAACTCGGAAATTCCAGGCTACAAGCCACAGTCTACCATCAAGCCACACAGCCAAGAAACCGAGTATGTTTGGAGAAGTACTCTTTAAATTAACGTTTACTCTCCCATCTATTTCTTCAGGATATAAATATGATTGCATTGTCTATTGTAACCTGTGTTCCATATCCAACAAGTGAAATACATATTTATACTATCAAACAATGTCAATACACTGTCAGATCACCTGAAACCTTTGATTGATAATCGAGAACGTGCAGTCTGATCTTTGATCAACTCTGTCCGATATTGCAAGATTTCTTCATCGGAAAGAACTTTAAACTGGCAATATTCGGGTATTTAAGCTCGCAATTCTCAGGGTTTTGCTACTTGATTAAAAGAAAAAAAGTATATTGCGCAGTATAATGGTAAAATTCGGTAATCATCGGTTTTTATTTTCTTTGCAAGCAATGTAAATAGGCACAAATAAATAACATAGTTCAAGTCAATCAGACCTAAACATAGACTTGATCAATCTTCTTCAACTGATAAATTTTAGGCTTTTTCAAATTGAAAGCATCTGCAGGTGACAAATCTGAAAGTGGAACAAATGAATTGACTTACTTTTCCAGGGTAGAAAACATCATGGAAAAATTAGAAAATGTTGATTACCAGTCCGTTCTACTTTTCCCACTATGTTTTCAAATGAATTCTAGCTCAGGGTCATTAAAACTTGGAGTTGTGGGGTAAAGGGATAAAAACTGAGTGTCTGTTCAAAATTGGTCGATGGACCCAACTCAAACTATTAATTTGTTATTGAAGTCTCAGTTTTCATACTGATCTTTGAAGGTATCATATCCTGTATTTTCTGTGTCGTATTTATGTGTGTGTTGAGTCAGTCGTGTTTCTAATCTTTCTAATATTGTGGTCACATTTGCAACAGTATTTACTATCTTGAAATAAAATTCATAATTATATATTCATTACAAGATAGCTTCTTGACTGATGTGTTTACACGTCATGATGAAAGAGAAAACAATCCCCGGACAAAAAGTGATTTGAGAAGGACGAGGCAAGCGACGGGAAAAATGGGCTTTCTTTACAGTATTTCCTTACACGCATCTATATCACTACTGAAATAAAGATATTTCTAATCCATTATCAAGTAATTTCACACGCCGTGTCCTCAGTTTTGTATAAAGTTCGATTCTTAGTGAGAAATCAGAGTGTCTAATTTATATACCTTTAATCAGAGAGTTACGAAAAGCTTACAAAAATACTTATGCAAGCTTTGTAAAACACACTTAAGAATTTCATAACTTTTGCGTAAGTGAAAACTTTCGAAAAGACTTACGTAAATGTTAGTAAAACGGGACCCAGGTCACTAGTAAAAAAACCGATAAACACCTAATGGTGTTTTCCAGCATATTTAGGTGGTTTAGGAAAGTTAAAGGTTATATCCTGACCCCACATCCCAAATGACCAGATAATCCTAACCAAAAGAAACCCCGCCATGTACAATTATTGTTTGCCTTTTCCCGAACTTTTTTGGGCTACGTGATACCCCTATTTAACATAAAACACTACCCTTTTCATCCTCCACAAACATTGCCTGGATTGTGCTTATTTAATGGCAACAATATATTTCACCCTTCAATCCTGTGCTGAAAGCTGAATTGGCGCATGGGAAAAATTGCCCTCATTTCATGGCTTTCAATATCTATGGAACAGCTCATAAATAAAAAACTAAAAATCATGATGTATACCAAAGCTCATCAAAAACGTTTACTAACACAAGAAAGAACTGTTTTCAACAAGGAAAATTAACAGCTCTGAGTCAATTATCCTCAGTTTTTGAAGCATGATCAAAAGGATGGATGAGTCTCACAGCAGCCATAGGCCCTCTCATAACAGCGGCACCAGAATCAGGGTGCCCAATCACATACTGCAGTACATAATTCACGTATAAATTCTACTCTGTGTGTATAAATTTTTTGTGCTTACGTGCATGCAAGCACTGTCAAAAATACTCGCATACAAAAAGGAAAGTAGTTATGTACAATGCACATACAAATTAGATACCATTTCGAATTGCATGTCAAACAAATAAAACAAAAGTAGTTTTCTTCGTAAGTGGGTACCATGCTTTATCCTCAACATAGAGCGGGTTACCAAATATTTTCACTATACATATTTTGCTGCTCCCTCGTCTGTCTAAATAATTTTTGCTACGATTTTTTTAATGTGTCAAAATCTACCACGTGTACAGGAAATCTGGTAATTGATTTTCAATGAGAAATTAAAATCATTTAATAATATGATGCACGGTTATTGTTAAAAACACATTTTTTTGACATAATATGAAAGTTGAAAAATTGAGCCGTAAATTAAACGTGCAATTTTCATATGTATGGTGTCTGCTGCAGAAAAAATGTCATCACAACAAAAGCTGTTAAAATATTTTACAGCGTGAAGATCTGAGAAAGGTAGGTTTACACAAGTGATTTTACCATTACACATTTTGTTTATTTTGCCCTAACAAGACAAGGCCTTTTTTTGACAGAGTGTGAGCTTACAATGAGCCAATCGGCCTGCTTCTCTGTGATTTTAAAATAGCCAGATCTACGAACATCATCTTGGACAATGAGCATCAATCTGTCTACACTTCCTTTTTAAAGCAGTTCTAATGTACTTCACAACTTCGAGAAAGGAATAAAGGTGAAAAATCTTCCATTAAGGCAGTCGATTATCTAAACTCATGGCCGTGTTTGGCGTTTAAACCCTGACCGCTGTTGCGATTATAAAACTGAAACAGCCCAAAGTTACTCTGTACCCCCTAATTTTTCTTTGTACACCCAATTCAAAACCTAGGGGGTACAGTGTACCCCCAATTTTTTCTTTGTGCCCCCAATTCAAAACTTGGTGGGTGCTTGTACCCCCAAATTGAAAACCCAGTGGGCATACTGCAGAATAACAAAAATTAAGGTATTTTGGACCCTTTTACCAGTTAATATGCACCTCTGAGAACATAGGAATTTTTTTAAACAATGTTTTATCATAGATTATCTGAAAATATTTAGTGTCTTAATAAAAGGGTTAGAATCATTTTCTCTCTGTAGCAGCGAATTTAGATGGAAAAAATGTCCATTCATAAGTGAAAAAACGAAATACTGTATATAGATAAGAGTTATGTCACATTGTTCCGGTATGGTCACATGACATTTTGGCATCAAGACTGACAAGATCACATGGCGGGAATGTTTCAGGATCAAAATTAAACACCAGATAGCAAGTTTAAATTGGGCATGTACTGGGTTGAAAGAAATTTGTCACTTAACCAGATCTTTCTTTTAGAAACATGCAACATGTCTTGTTTTTGTTGCATTTCATACATAAGCAATTAGCGGTTCACACAAAACAGTGATGTCATTCACTTCATAGTGCGCAAGAAAATTTGGACATATCATCAGAGCATCTTAAATCGCGATACATCGAAGTTGGCGACCATTTTGTTTTTCTTATAAGTCACATGATACTCTATCAAAATCGAGGCTGATGAAGTCATACCATTCATTGATTTTGTTATCATCTGCAAAAATTGCAGAAAAGGTCAAAGGCTCTCATCGGGGATTCTTTAAAGAAGTGTGAAATCCTCTTAGTCAACAGAGACACCATTTACATAACACATTGTCCATCATGGTTGATATACAAATGTACTGTAGAGATCTGAGGAAGAGAGGGCACCAACTGCAGAGGACATATTAACCACTTGGCAGCTAAGCATGACTTGGTGATCTTTTGCAGACAATGTAAAACCAAGATCAGACTGCACAGAATGTGCAGCAAAGAAAGGATCAATTTGCTTAGCCTGTTGCACTTTTCTAAGCCAGTCCTTTTGTCAGTCCCTCCGGAATTAACTGGAGGGATTGATTTTAGTTTCCTTGTCACATGTGTTTCCACCAGCTCGATACAAATCAGAAAATACCAGGTGATATTCTGTTACAGTTTTTGAAGCTTTTATTAGCTCACCTGAGCACAAAGTGCTAAGGTGAGGTATTGTGATGGGTCGTTGTCCGGCGTCCATCTGTCCATCTGTCCACAATTCCTTTAAACATCTTCTCCTCCTAAACCGCTGGGCCAATCTTGATGAAACTTGGCAGGGATGTTCCTTGGGTAAAGCTCTACCAGAGTTGTTCAAGAGATTGAATTCCACCCAAAACTATGGTTGCCATGGCAACAGAAAGGGAAAAAAAAGGAAAATCTTTGAAAATCTTCTTCTCTGATTCTAGAGGGCGTAGAGCTTTGATATTTGGTATGTAGCATCTCCTAGTGGACCTCTACCAAGTTCGTTCACATGATGCCCCTGGGGTCAAAACTGGCCCCACCCTGGGGATCACAAGTTCGAACATGGGAACAAAGAAGGAAAACTTTAAAATTCTTCTTCTCTGAAACTGGAATAGGTGGAGCTTTGATATTTGGCATCTAGCATCTCCTAGTGGACCTCTACCAAGTTTGTTCATATGATGCCCCTGGGGTCAAAACTGGCTCCGCCCCAGGGGTCACAAGTTTTGAACATAGGAACAAATAAGGAAAACTTTAAAATTCTTCTTCTCTGATTCTAGAAGGCGTAGAGCTTTCACATTTGGTATGTATTATCTCCTAGTGGACCTCTGCCAAGTTTGTTCCTATGATGCCCCTGGGGTCAAAACTGGCCCCACCCTGGGGGTCACAAGTTCGAACATAGGAACAAAGTAGGAAAACTTTAAAATTCTTCTTCTCTGAAACTGGAAGGCGTGGAGCTTTGATATTTGGCATCTAGCATCTCCTAGTGGACCTCTACCTAGTTTGTTCATATGATGCCCCTGGGGTCAAAACTGGCCCCGCCCGGGGGATCACAAGTTTTGAACATAGGAACAAAGTAGGAAAACTTTAAAATGCTTCTTCTCGGAAACTGGAAGGTGTGGAGCTTTGATATTTGGCATCTAGCATTTCCTAGTGGACCTCTACCAAGTTTGTTCATATGATCCACCTCGGGTCAAAACTGGCCCTGCCCCAGGGTGGGGTCACAAGTTCTAACATAGGAACAAAGAAGGAAAACTTTTAAATTTGTCTTCTCTGAAACTGGAAGGCGTAGAGCTTTGATATTTGGTATGTAGCATCTCCTAGTGGACCTCTACCTAGTTTGTTCATACGATGCCCCTGGGGTCAAAACTGGCCCTGCCCCGGGGGTCACAAGTTTTAACATAGGAACAAAGAAGGAAAACTTTAAAATTCTTCTTTTCTAAACCTTGAAGGCATAGAGCTTTGTTATTTAGTATGTAGTGAACCTGTTCTAATTTTGTTAGCCCACCTGAGCACAACATGTTCCGTCAGTTCGAAATTGGGTCACCTGGGGTCATAAACTAGGTCACTAGGCCAAATTAAAGAAATACCTTGTGGGCACTCTAGAGGCCACATTTATTGCTCAAATGACCTGAAATTTGGTCAGAATGTTTGTCTTGATAAAATCTCGGATGAGTTTGGATTTGGGTCACCTGGGATCATAAACTAGGTCACTAGTTCAAATTAAAGTAATACCTTGTGGGCACTCTAGAGGCCACATTTTTGGCTCAATTGACTTGAAAATTGGTCAGAATGCTTGTCTTGATAAAATCTCACATGAGTCCGAATTTGGGTCATGTGGGGTCTTAAATTAGGTCACTAGGTCAAATTAAAGAAATACCTCGTGTGCACTCTAGAGGCCACATTTATTGTTCAATTGATTTGAAAATTGGTCAAAATGTTTGTCTTGATGAAATGTAGGTTGACTTCAAAATTGAGTCACCTGGGCTCATAATCTAGGTCACTAGGTCTAATTAAAGAAATACCTTTAGGGCACTCTAGAGGTCACATTTCTTGCTCAATTGACTTGAAAATTGGTCAGAATGTTTGTCTTGTTGAAATATTGGGTGAGTATGAAATTGGGTCAGCTGGGGTCATAAACTAGGTTACTGGGTCAAATTTAAGAAACACTTTGTGGGCACTCTAGAGGCCACATTTATTGCTCGATTAACTTGAAATCTGTTCAGAATGTTTGTCTTGAAAAATTTTTTGATGAGTTCTAAATTGGGTCACGTGGGGTGATAAATTAGGTCACTGGGTCAACTTGAGGAAATTCCTTGTGGACACTCTAGTGGCCACATTTTAAGCTCAATTGACCTGACAATTGGTCAGAAATTGAATTATGCATGTTGAGTGAATTTCGCCTATTGACTCAGGTGAGCTATCCAGGGCCATCATGGCCCTCTTGTTATACAATTGTTGTACTTCTCTCATATAAACATGAAATAATAAACAGATATTAAGCAACATTCACACATGTGTCTTGAAAGTGTCAAAATATGCATTTCATTTTAAATTACCAAACCATAAAAAAGTTATACTGATAAAAACAATAAGTGTACATTCATACAATAAAAAGTCATGTGCATGTCAGATTAACACTGTCTATTTGGGTTTTTGAATTTGTAGGCAATGGTGATAACATACTTATGAGTTCACAGGAAGCTGGAAGAAAAGTGAAGTAGTTTCTCCAAGAGTTTGTAGGTTCCATGAACCATGGAGAATAGTTATTTTCTGTGTATGAATTGTTGTCAGTGAAAGAGTTTGGCTGTAAAGAAATGCATCTATTTCAAAGTAAAGATCAAAATATGAAAAGTGAAAATCCATCATTTTGCATCATTTATTTTCCTGTTTTTTGCACATAATCTGCATTTTGATCATTATGTGGTAACATTAGCTAACAGAAATCATGTGATACTATTCCTCTAAAAAAGACATTTTGTGATTGTGTAATAATAAAATTTGTGATTGTAAAATAGCAAGATATAATTCTAATCTGTTCAGTAGCTCAGTTTTCAACGTTAGCCTATTTATATGGTATTTTATAAAAAAGTTGCATTTTTTATATACTTATTGAAATAATTGGCATTATTTTACCATTGTAACTAAATACAACAAAAATGAAATTCTGTTAGAAAAAAAAAAAAACTGAACTCGGGTGAGTATAACCTTCAAAACCAAATGGTTTAGCCAATCAGGAGTTGTGTTACTTTCAAATGTAGAAAATCCTGGAGAACAAGGCAAAGAACGTTGATTTTGTTTATTTGTTTTGAATTTTTGAAGGTTATATGATCACAGTTTTAACCCAAAAGACATTTTCATTGTAGAAAAATGAGCAAGAGAAATATCAAGGTTGCTTTTGTCCAGAATGTCACTGCAAAGTATTCAGACAGTATAGATCAGTGAAGTACTGGTAAAAGAAACTCCAGGAAGCAATTCAAGCATGGATAGGTCCACTGGCCACCTGGATATAACTGAAATAATGTTGAAAACAACGTTGTGAATACCAGTTGCCAAACTGATCCTGCCACAAGTGAATGCAGTTGGAGACTGTTCTTGCTTTTCAGTACCTGACTCCCACAAAAAACAATGTGTGGTATAAATGAATAGCTGAGACTATGTTTGTGTATTAATTATCATTTAGGATGAACATACAGTCTTGCAAATCAGAAGCTGTTGTCACTGTAACCCTAAATCAGTCAGCTGCAGTAAACTTGCTTCATAAAAACAGACTGGCAACTGATTTTTATTTAAAAGAAACTGATCAGGTGTATATTATTTAACAGATATGAGATTTTTCTTCCTTTTTCCATTAATTTGGGGTCCTGCAGGGCTCGGTGGTAAAGTGCAGGACTCGTGATCTGGAGGATCCGGATTCAAGCCTCACTTGATCCACTTAGTTTTTTCGTGGGATTGTCCTTGGGCAAGATGCTTCAGAGCCCTAGTCTAGTACTGGTGAAACCTAGGAAATACATGAATATGTGAGCTAGCGCTGTGATATGATTGAAATAATGTTGAAAGTGGCGCAAGGCAACATTCAATCAATCAGTCATTTTCCATTAATTTACACTGTATTCTGTCCAAGCCATTGGTTGCTACAGTGTTTTCTCCAGCCTGCGTTTTTGTGTTTTTAGCATGGTAAAATTACAAAGGGCTCAATAGAATGCACAGTGGGGGCCTTCGAGGGCGCAGTTAAATGCCTCGGCTGAAATTGTAAAAGCTGCACCCGGAAACCGATTTCAATGTTATTTATTACTTTAACCTAGTTGTAAATCCGAAATTGAGACTCGTTTTAGTCTAAAAGTTTTATACATAAGGCATTCCTTTGAGACTACAAAAGCAAAAGCAAGACTGGATTGTTCAGGCGCTTATATATTTCTACGCACATTTGAAAGTGTCTAGAAAATTTGGGCTGGGTGCAGAATAAAATTTTACTTTGAGCCCTGAATGTGTAAGTCAAGAAGGATAATTCTATTTTCGTAAAATATTTGACAATTATAGATCCGATCATGTAAGATCTTGTTGCGGACCACTATGCAAAAGGGATAATAATACAGAATAGCAAAATCTCTACATTTTTTATCACCCACCGAGATTAAGAGTATACAGATTTTTTCTTTCTTAATAATCACTGATCACAAACTTTGGCACCCTGCTACTCAGAAATTACCTCCTTCATTTCCAGTAGCAATGATAAATTACCAATAAATTTTAAAACTGTGAAACGACGATTAATTTCACAGCTTCTCTGCGACCAGGTAATTTTTACACATCCTTAATCAGGAACTGTAGACACTGCTTCATGTATGAATATTCTTGAATCCGATGGAATTAGCAATCATTTATCGGTCTATTGTTTATCTGTTGACTATTGTAACATGATTGTGTTAAGTGATCAGGGTGTTTCCTCACATAAAGAATGACCAATGAATTTATAAAAATCGTTTCGGCTTTTATGCAGTTACCACACATTTATCACACATTGCTGACCCAAGTGAAAAACATGTCAACATCCTGGTCATTACTATTTGTTGTTGACATCCAGTTGTTGTAACTGAGACTCTTGTGTCAATATCTAGAGATCAAGATGCTATATTTTGTCTATGTGACACATTAAAGCCATACTTGTATCATAGAGAATATGTGATATAAACAAGTGAACAACTACTGCTGTGCAATGAATTATTAGGACTGTTCGCACATTCAACTCGAATCAAAATGTAGACAAAAAATGTAAAGGAAAAATAAACTGTAAATGTCAGGCTGTTCAATGATTAGCACTTCTTCGAAATTCTTTGTTTAAAGATAAAATATCAACAAGTTCTATCAGTAACATTAATTAAATTATGTAGTCTTTAGGTCCGACTGTAAGAGTTTAAATAGGCAATTATGAATTGACATGCACTTACATGTGGATCTGTTCGTAAAATTCAAGAAACATCAACTTTTAAATGAACATGAAAATTTTCTTCTTGTCATTTTCATGTGTGGGCAGAGGGTTCCCCTGGCTGGAACATGTGTACATTACTTTGCACATAATTTAAATCTACAAAAGTCTTCACAGAGTCCTCCTTTGATTCAAAATCTAGGTGGGTGAAATCCGCAAATCAGACCACCCTGCCAATAAGGCCAATTTTCAAAAGTACCATGGACTGTCTTAATAGAGGGGTTTTACTGTATGTAAACTGTTGTGAAAATGACAATCTGACATTGTTTGGTCAGTCCATTGTTAATCGCTTGCAGAAAAATGTATTATGTTAGGAACAGTGAACCTTCCTTAGAGCAATGGGGATGGCTTGATCAGTTGACTGCACTAAAAATACAGATCATTTTGTCCAAAAAGAATTGCCTTTTATTTAATTCCTCGCCACTAAAATCCTGTTTTGTCAACGAAAAATGTATAAACAGTTCCTTTATTGATATTTTTGTAAAAACATGTAAAGGTTTGGTAACAAAGACGACTACAATCTCCCTTATCCTTGGTTTTAAATGGTATGTTGAGAAAAGAAATTTGTACAGTTACTTGTAAGCGGTTGTACAGTTGCCTGAGATCTGTTAACGGCTTACGAGTGATTGTACAAATGGAACTAATGTAGAGCATAGAGTAAGAGCTGATAAACAAATTTATATCCTCTTTCCATATTGTTTATCCACCCTTTTGAAGACAAAAACAATCAGTTAAGCAACATTTAGCAGAGCCCCAGATCAGCTGCGTATTTGTTTATTTTACTCTGTTTGGAACAGGAAATACGCAACAAAACTTCTTTTAAGGTGTGCCTTGGAATACTCAGATATTTCTCACATGGACTAGGGCTGTCAAGATACGCCTTAAGTGTACCACAATATATTGCAATACACAGAAACAGTATTGCGATATGTACCACAATATATCGTGTCCATGTTAAAATTAATATATATTTTTTTTATATACCTTTGCTATTCTTAATTCTTCCAAAAAAAGTAAGGTGAATCCATTAAATCACCCAATCTCAACAAAAGTGATTCCAAATATCGGATTTTGCCTTCATGTTTGGTTATTTTACCGTAACCGTCCTCAGTCGCGTCTATAGCATTAGCGCAGCAGCCATTGTTAATATGGTTGTACTCAATTCAGAAAATGCAGACGCAATCAAGTAGGATTACAAGAAATTACTTCAGTATAATTTGCACACATTTTCGATTAATTTAATTATCATATTAATGAATTTTATTCTTGTATTCCTGTTTTTAAAAATCTGTAACTTTTGATGTCTTAAACATCACGTTGGAGACTCAGCATTACGTGGTTTGGATTGAATTGATTGTGACCATAAAATATTGACAATCACAAAGAATCAAGTATGCCCTAGTCTCTTTTCATACTAAACTGGTACACGTAACTGTCCGATAGACAATAGGTTGCTAGTTTGATTTCATACGCACTACAATTATAATAGTGATAAGCATTTGCATGACCACGACGTTTTAGAAATGACCAGATCAAAATAACCGAAAATACATTGAAACTAAAAAATATCACAAAAAAAATCGGTATGTGAAGTTTGTATCGCGTTCCATATTGACTTTGAATTATATTGCAATATACCAGTATGCCGGTATATTGTGACGGCCCTACCATGGACTTGGTAAAATTTTATTCAAATGGAAATGCTGATATGGAATTTGTCTGGTTTTCTGCTAATCCTTCTGCTTCTGGTTAGATTAACCTGTAGACTGCTAAGAAAATTAAATGAAACTTTCAAGCCAATAGTAAAAACCCTAATATTATTTCAAACTTATTTTTTTTTGAGAAAAATATCTCCTTATCAGACTGTTGATTCAAGATCAGATTACAATGTCACTGGTTACCAGCATTTTCTTCTTTTCCACAATGTTTTCAAGAGCCTTTATCGTTAAAGCTTCGCATTGTTAGGTAAAGAATTAAATACAGGTCAAATGATGTAATTTCTCTAAAAAGGTTAAAAGCATGCTGGATACAAGCATTTACTTCTTTTTCCACAGTGTTTTCAAAAGGTTTTTTTTCTTTAAGGTTGTTGGAATCTTGGATTGTGTTGTAAAGGGTTAAATATCAGTTATTGAAAATGGAGGGTAGCTTTGAAATCTACAGCTTTCACTGATGCCAGATAGCTCAGATGGTAGAGCAACCCAAAAGTTTTGGTCATTTGGACATCTACACTTTTGGAGAGGTCTTGGGTTCAAGTCCCAATTTGGCATTAGAAATGGTTGATGGTTTCTTGATACCATGTTTGTGTCTGTTTATTTACAAATTTAATTCAGGGCTCCAGATGAAGAATATGATCTAAAAGTCAGTTCATTTTTTCAGGTTCGAGATGATTTTTCAAGATTTGGTTTTTAGCTCCATTGGCCAAAGGCCAGCGGGCTTATGTCATGGCCTTGTGTCCGTTGTGCGTCCGTCTGTCCGTGCGTTAACTTTTATTTCAAACATCTTCTTCTCTGAAACTACCCATCCAATTTTCATGAAATTTCACAGAAATGATCCTGCCATTGACCTCTTCATAATTTCTTGAAAGAATGTGATTCCTTCAAAAACTCTGGTTGCCATGGCAACAAAACTGAAAAATATGGAAATCTTTAAAAATCTTCTTGTCAGAAACCATAAGGCATAGGGCTACCAAATTTGGTATGGAGCTTTATGTAGTAGAGCTCTATCATGTTTCTTTAAATTATAGCCCAGGGGTCAAAATTGGCTCTGCCCCAGGGGTCACAAGTTTTACATAGGGCTTATATAGAGAAAACTTTAAAAATCCTCCTGTACCTAGCCATAAGGCCTATAGCTACCAAATTTTGCATGTAGCTATATCTAGTGGGCCTCTACCAAGCGGGTCAAAATTTTAGCCCTGGGGTCAAAATTGGCCCCACCGCAGGGGTCACAAGTTTTACACGGGCTTACATAGTGACAACTTAAGAAATCTTCCTGTACCTAGCCATAAGGCCTAGAGCTACCAAATTTTGTGTTTAGCTTGATCTAGTGGGGGTCTACCAAAAGTGCCCAAATTACAGTCCTGGGGTCAATTTGGCCCCCATGTAGGGGGGGGGGGTTCACAAGATTTACATGGGCTTATATAGGGAAAACTTTTAATTTTGGTGTACATAGCCATGAGGCTTAGGGCTACCAAACTTTGCATAATTATAGCATTATCTAGTGGACAACTACAAAGAGGGCCCAAGTTACAACCCTAGGATCAAGTTTTGCTCTGCACCAGGGGTCACAAGTTTCACATGGGTTTATGGAGTGAAAACTTCAGAAACCGTCTTGTTACTAGCCATAAGGCCAAGAACTCACAATTTGGCATGTTATTCTTCTAATACACATATTCCCCATTTAGTCTGACTGTAGCCCTGGGATCAAAGTTTTATAAGGGCTTATATAGTGAAGACTTCTCAACAATCTTCTTGTTTCTAACCATAAAGCATAGAACTAACAAATTTGGCATGTTTCGAGCCTTGGGATCAAAATTTGTCCCACTCCAGGGTTCACAAATTTTACATAGGCTTACATAGTGAAAACTTAGGATATCTTTTTTACCCTTTCTGTAAGGCCTAGGGCTATAAAAATTTGGCATGCCGATTCATATTGTAGACTTCTACCAAGATTGTTCCATCTTTTTCATTGAAACCACTCTTCCAATTTTAACCATACTTTACAGATATCATCTTGCCATGATGTTCTTCAGAATGTCTTCAAAGAATTAAGTTCTGTTAAAAGCTATGGTTGCTATGGCTACAAAACTGAAAAGTATTGAAAAACCTTTAAAAATCTTTTCCAAAAGCTTGTATTTACTAACGTCATTGTAGCTCATGAAAAAGATACTGCTTTTTAGCTCCACAGGCCTAAGGCCATCAAACTTACCGTCTCTGAAACTGCTTCACCCAATAAGTCACAAGCTTTACATAGGCTAATATAGTAAGAACTTAAAAGGTCTTCTTGTTCCTTACCTTGAGTTACAGCTGTAATATTGTATGAGTGTAATCTAAATAACCTCTTCCAAAGTTATTCAAGTTATGTCAAAGTTAGTCCTATCTCATGGGTCATTTGCTTATAGCATAAAAATTCAAAAAATCTTTTTGCTCCTAACCACAAACCCAAGGGCTACCAAATCTGGATCACTTTTAATTTTTTTTTTGAAATTAGCCTTGCATCAGGGGTCTTATGTTTTACAGAGGCTTCCTATGGATTAAACTTGAAAAGCACCTTATTTATAACCATACAGCAGAGACTTGTATTATTTTGGCATGTGGCTTTATCTTGTGGACCTCTACCAGGGTTCAAGTAATTATAGCTCTGGGATCAAAAATGGCTTAGCCCTGCGGGTCTCAACTTTCACATGGGCTTTTACAGAGAAAACTGTGTAAGTCTTCATTTTGAAACCATTTGGCTCAGAATTGAAATGTTTAGTATTTATGGTTTATATTTATAAGCCAGTGGAGCGATACAGGGCCATCATGGCCCTCTTGTTCAAATTGAGAAAAAGAAAAAATCAATGGTAAGAATTGCTTAAGGCTGTTTTATCCCTTTACCACACAGTCCTGAGTTTTAACGACCCTGAGAAAGAAGCATTTTGAAAGCATTGTGTGAAAAGGAGAAAATGCTGGAAACTACATTTTCTTCTTCTTACTTGTAGACAATGTTTTCTACCCTTTCCAAAACAAATTTCAATATTTGAGTCGCATTTTATTTTGTCATGTGCAAATGCCTTGAATTTGGACAGGTCTAGAAATTTATCGTTTGGTAAAGATAAAGACTTACATATAAATGATTAAGATGAGTATTAGAGGTCCCAGTCATGATCATTATAATACATTGTAGGTTTTTGTTGAGAAGTTTGGCATTAACTCTTTACCAAATGACAAATTTTTGGACTCTACCAAATTCAAAGTATTTGCAGACAACAACTTAAATGTTGCTAAAATTTTGATTATTTGTAAATGGCCAAAGACATGTGCTATGTCGAAAATGCCAATAAATTATGTCTGTCTTTGATAGGGCAGAGAACATTGTTGGAAAAGGAGAAAATGCTGGTTACCAGCATTTTCTCCTTTGCCTGCAATGTTTTCAAAAGCCTTCTCTTTCAGGGTTGTTAAAAGTTGTGATTGTGTGGTAAAGGATTAATTGTTTACTAACAATCCTGTTAGAATGAGAAATGGTGTCTATGCTCAAACTCAAAAGCTGTTTGACCTAGGACCCTGAAACTTGTTGTTCATGACCCAAGAAGGTGTCCTATTGTCTTTGGGTTGCATGGGTCAAAGGTAAAGGTCACTTCCACTTTGCGACAGTTCTAGTTCATTATCTCTTCTAATTAATCACATTTTAAACTGTTGTATGCAACCTCTTTCATTTTGGGAAGGTCAAGGTTTTGTCATCTAGTTAATGGATTAAATCAAACGCAAACGCTCATGGTGAGCTATTGTGATCGTGCTGTGTCTCCATCATCCGTCGTCAACTTTTTACCTTGTGTACGCTCTAGAGGCCACATTTTCAGTCCGATCCTCATGAAACTTGGTCAGAATGTTTTTCTTGATAAAATCTCGGACAACGTTGAAATTGGGTCATGTGGGGTCAAAAACTAGGTCACTAGGTCAAATCTTGTGTACGCACTAGAGGTCACATTTTCAGTCTGATCCTCATGAAACTTGGTCAGAATGTTTGTTTTGATAAAATCTCGTACGAGTTTGAAATTGGGTCATGTTGGGTCAAAAACTAGGTCAATAGATCAAATCTTAGACGAACTTGTGTACGCTGTAGAGGCCACATTTTCAGTCAGATTCTTGTGAAATTTGGTCAAAATGTTTGTCTTGATAAAATCTCAGACGAGTTCAAAATTGGGTCATGTGGGGTCAAAAACTAGGTCACTAGGGAGATCTTAGAAAAACCTTGTGTGCGCTCTAGAGGCCACATTTTCAGTCAGACACTTGTGAAATTTGGTCAGAATCTTTGTCTTGATAAAACCTCGGAAGAGTTTGAAATTGGGTCATGTGGGGTCAAAAACTAGGTCACTAGGTCAAATCTTAGAAAAACCTTATGTGCGCTCTAGAGGCCATTTTCAGTCAGATACTTGTAAAACTGAGTCAGAATGTTTGTTTTGATAAAATCTCAGACGAGTTTGAAATTGGGTCATGTGGGATCAAAAACTAGGTCACTAGATCAAATCTTAGAAAAACCTTGTGTGCGCTCTAGTTGCCACATTTTTAGTCAGACACTTGTGCAACTTGGTCAGAATGATTGTCTTGATAAAATCTTGGACAAGTTCGAAATTGGGTCATGTAGGGTCAAAAACTAGGTCACTAGGTCAAATCTTAGAAAAACCTTGTGTGCGCGCTAGAGGCCGCATTTTCAGTCAGATACTTGTGAAACTTGGTCAGAATGTTTGTCTTGATGAAATTTCGGACAAGTTCGAAATTGGATCATGTAGAATCAAAAACTAGGTCACTAGGTCAAATTAAAGAAATACCTTGTGGGCACTCTGGAGGCCACATTTTTCGCTCAATTGACTTGAAAATTGGTCAGAATGTTTTTCTTCATTAAATCTCAGATAACTTTGAAATTGGGTCAGCCGGGGTTATAAAGTAGGTCACTAGGTCAAATCAAAGAAATTCCTTGTTGACACTCCAGAGGCCACATTTTTCACTCAATTGACTTTAAAATTGGTCAAAAAGTTTGTCTTAATTTAATCTTAGATGAGTTTGAAATTTGGTCATCTGGGGTCATAAACTAGGTCACTGGGTCAAATTTAAGAAATACCTTGTGGACACTCTAGAGGCCACATTTCTTACTCAATTGACCTGAAAATTGGTCAGATTGTTTGTCTTGATGAAATCTTGGATGAATTCCAATTTGGGTCACCTAGGGTCATAAACTAGGTCACTAGGTCAAATTACAGAAATACTTTGTGGGCACTCTAGAGGCGGCAATTCTTGCCCAATTCACCTGAACCTTGGTCAACAAGTTTGTTTTGATGTCTCAGATGAGTTTGAAATATGGTCACATACATGTAGATTCAGTTTGCTGTTTGACAAAATACATTTTATGTAGCTATAGTTATGTGATGACTTGCTCGGTATGATGCATCAATGAGATGTGTTAAAGCCCTTTTTACCGGAGTATGTCTCATCTATAGATCACAGAAGACAGACAGACAGACAGAGTCTTCGTAGAATTTAGGATGATCTTAACCTTTTATACACGAATACGCGATAAACCAGTTTTGCAAAAGGTAATTCGAGACTAAAACATACTTGTTTATGATATGGCCTTCGGCCCATACGCACTGTAGATATCAAACAACTCATAAACATTAATTCGGTTTATTACATCCTGCAAAACTATTTCTCTGTCTGTTGAAAGCAAAGAATATAATCATAACAACGTTGTTTTTTTCAAAGCAAAATATTCTTCGAAATAACCAGTCTGTTTGTTCAACATTATTAAGGCACCTACATGCAGGTAATCTGTTTCAGCACAACCTACACATTCGATCAAAAAAATAAAATTCTGTTTGGAACACGGATGACCTACATACGGGACATAATCTGTGATTTCGATCTAGACACAGTTATCTCTCTTGCTCCATTGTTGAAGATACACCTATACTCGTTCTTAACATAAAAAATCTGATTCTGGGATACCTAACATTGCAAAATCATTACCTGGAAAAATAGTACCATTAAGAAAGCATTTCATTCGGTTTGGCATCAAGGCATGACTGAAACGTTAATAAAAGGGGAACATACACGACTTGGACGATAAATATGTAAACAAATACACCATTATCATAACACATTTAAAAAAAAAAAAATAGTGTTAGAACAGATTACTATCAGGCATGCGTAGGTATACGCGTTTATGTATCAGTTTCACCAAATAGCGCCAAGAAACGTCAACAAGTGCCATGGAAAGCTTAGAAGCATCATGAGAACTCTTGTGCTAATTTCTTTGAATAGGAGTGCTTTATTTGTCCAGATACTGCTTAATAATACTTCTAACGTCGTTTTGTTTTGACATTCTATTGAACCAGCGTCCCCACAAAAAAAAAAAACATTTGCTCTGAGATTTATCGGAGAGATACCTCTCTGGACTTTCAATGTCTGCTTGCCTTTACCCAACTCTTTATGCTTATTATTTGGTACGACAGTTGAATTTCAACTTGCGCAGGATTAAACGCACCCCACCTCAGCAGCGCTTTCACCGCTTTGATTAACCCATTTCATCTTTATTTTATCAAACTGTAATCATTCTTTTGTCTTGATGATAAATGTTGCCCCTAAGACATGTGAGCACTCGTCACAACTCGGCCGATTCCGTACCTACATCTAACCTCGTCTGTATAAAGGAGGCTTCCATTTTGAACTACCAATCATATGATCTTAAACATGGCGGCGCCCCCTGTAGATCGCTTAGTAACGACATGAACAACCACGGTGAAGTTATTCACTTCTATCGATTTGTCGATGAAAGCTCCCAACGGAATTGATAAACCACGCTAAAAATTGAATGTACAAACTGTTTGCCGACTGAAATATTCTTAGAAAGATAACGACAGAAAATTTACTCATGTTTTCTTTTTTAAGAGGAGCCTTACAATTTCAATAACGGTGAAGGGGCGTGCTTCCGGAGATGTGCGAAATGTACCGTGTAGGTGCATATCAAGCTACGTGATACAGCCGAGGGATTTGATCACCAGATCACCCGAGGTATGCCGAATGGACATGTAAGGCGTATGTGAATATCACCATCGTAATACAGCAACAGATCAATAGAGGTTTGCCGAATGGATGGTAGGCTGTGTGCATGCTAAAACAATTTTAGGGGTTACAATGTGGAATAAACTCTGTGGGGTTTACAAGGTGGGATAACTGTGGAGATAACAATGTGGGATAAACTCTGTGCATTTACATTGGGGGACAGAAACTGAAGGCTATACTATGAGGGACAAATTCTGCGGGGTTTACAACAATGGACGAACTCTATTGGAATACAATTTAGCCATTACACAATGTGGGACAAACTCTGTGCATTTACATTGGGGGACAGAAACTGAAGGCTATACTATGAGGGACAAATTCTGCGGGGTTTACAACAATGGACGAACTCTATTGGAATACAATTTAGCCATTACACAATGTGGGACAAACTTTGTGGGGTTTATGATGTGAATAGAACATTGTGGGGCTTACCATGTGGACACCTTCGTGGGATTAAAATGTGGGATAAACTATGTGAGGTTGAAAATGTGGGATAAACTCTGTTGGGTTTACAATGTGGGACAAACTGTGTGGGGTTAACGACGTGAATAAACTCTGCGGGGTTTATAGTAAGGGACAAACTGTGAAGGGTTTACAATGTGTGACAAACTATGCGGATTTACAGTGTGGGACAAACACTGTAGGGATTACAATGTGAAATAAACTCTGTGGGGTGTAGAATGCCGGAATGCACTGTTCAAAATATGTCCATTTTCATATCACAATTTCAACCGGTCAACCGGTAAACACAGTGGGTTAGGCTCTGTTCGGTTAAGATTGTGGCCTTAAATCTGTAGGGAACACTCGTTGGGGTTCAAGATGTGTGATTAACAATGGGTTTACAAACCTACAATAGTATTCCGGTTTCATTTTCATCCTTCAAGACTGTTCCTCAACAGCGTTCTCTGGCAAAAGAGGCTTTAACACGTCTCGCCATCACAAAATTATGGGTCAATAAAAACCATGTTGTCTTATTACCAACGGAATCTTGAGGTAGAAGGTCCTTTGACATGCAGAAAATTGACCAGTTGCATAAAGGTTTCGATCAAGGTCGAAATGCGCATTGCGCAGGCTGACTTGGGTCGAAAATTTTGTAGATACATTAAACCGACTTTTCACAGAGCAGGACCCAATGTTACTACTACATTATCTTCCGCTAGGTAGCATTTTTCAAGTACATACTTGTCTGATTAGGGCATTCTGGGTACAGAACCGGGCTAATTTTCAATCTCACAATCGATGCAGCAAATTTCAAAATATAAGGGTTTGATTTTTACGCAAAGGTATCATTTTATAGCCATGTTCCGCTTGCTACTTTTAAGCAGCAGAAGTTTTAGTTTGCACACCGAGTATCAGTATTCGTGCTGTAAGGATAGTGATGGCTCGTAGCAGACAGGTCAATCTCCGAAGAATATGACAGGACAGACAACCGTTACTGCCCTGTCAAATGCTTAAAAAGTTTTCCCTTTGTCGCAATATCTTCCGTTAGCCGACTCATACAATTTCTGTAAAGATAGGCCTATAGATTACAAATGGCTTAGTTTCACCAGACTTCTTACATTTAAGTTAAAACTTTGTCCAGAAGAGAATTGTACATACATCCGATTGAGAAAGTAAGGACCACCTGTTGCAAACGTCTTTGCTGAAAGTCCAGTAAAAGCGGATCAATATACAGGTGGGTATATGTGAACGTAGATAAAACTGCTGTAGGCAGATTACCAGGTATGAATGCCAAAGCATAATTGGTAAATACCATAGTTGATGTTGTCAAAACTTAAGATACCCGCAGTATATCGGAGATAAAAATCTTGTGGCAATATATTTATATATTGTTGTTGAAGCTTTGCAACTGGCTAAATTGACGCATACATAAGTATATGCACCAGAATGAAAATGTCAACTTCATGAGACATAGCTTTGGTAGGATATACCGTAGTAGCATAGAATTGTAGTTACCGGTTTTAGTTGTCCATTACTCTTTCTTGTACCTCAAGATGCGCTTAACCTTTTACTAAACAATTCATTGTTTCATCAAACTTAGTGAAATTGGCTTTTGAAAATAGATATATGGAGACAGGTGTAATAAATCCATTCTGTGTTTGGTAACTTTTTGATTGACCGACTGATTGGTCGATTGGGTGATTGGTTGGTTGACAGGCGGAGGGAGGGAGTCAGTTGGTGCATGGTTATTAGTTTAATCAGGAGGGGGACGGACGGAGGGAGTCAGTGGGTGCATTATTTATTAGGTTAATCAGGAGGGGCTGGCGGATGGAGAGAGTCAGTGAGTGCATTATTTATTAGGTTAATCAGGAGGGGCTGGCGGAGGGAGGGAGTCTGTGTGTGCATTATTTATTAGGTTGATCAAGAGGGACTGGCGGGGGGAAAGAGTCTGTGTGTGCATTATTTATCAGGTTAATCAGGAGGGACGGGCGGAGGG
The DNA here is from genome assembly GCA_945859785.2 of Tridacna gigas. Taxonomy (NCBI): domain Eukaryota; kingdom Metazoa; phylum Mollusca; class Bivalvia; order Cardiida; family Cardiidae; genus Tridacna; species Tridacna gigas. The sequence goes on along the minus strand of OX244043.2, from coordinate 25,131,091 downwards.
AGGGAGTCAGTGGGTGCATGGTTATTAGGTTAATCAGGAGGGACGGGTGGGGGGAGGGAGTCAGCGGGGACATTATTTATTAGTTTAATCAGGAGGGGCTAGCGGAGGGGGGGAGTCAGTGGGTGCATTATTTAGTGGGTTAATCAGGAGGGACTGGCGAGGGGGGGAGTCAGTGGGTGATTTATTTATTAGGTTAATCAGGAAGGGCTGCGGAGGGAGGGAGTCAGTGGGTGCATGGTTATTAGGTTAATCAGGAGGGACGGACGGATGAAGGGAGTCAGTGGGTGCATTATTTATTAGGTTATTCAGGAGGGACTGGCGGAGGGAGGGAGTCAGTGGGTGCATGGTTATTAGGTTAATCAGGAGGGGCTGGCGGATGGAGTGAGTCAGAGGGTGCATTATTTATTAGGTTGATCAGGACGGACTGGCGGATGGAGAGAGTCAGTGAGTGCATTATTTATTAGGTTAATCAGGAGGCACTGGCGGAGGGAGGGAGTCAGTGGGTGCATGGTAATTATGTTAATCAGGAGGGGAACGGACGGAGGGAGTCAGTTGGTGCATTATTTATTAGATTAATCAGGAGGGACTGGCAGAGGGAAGGAGTCAGTGAGTGCATTATTTATTAGGTTAATCAGGAGGGACGGGAGGAGGGGGGAGTCAGTGAGTACATTATTTATGAGATTAATCCGGAGGGGCTGGCAGAGGGAGGGAGTCAGTGTGTGCATTATTTATTAAGTTAATTAGGAGGGACTGGCGGCTGGAGAGATTCAGTAAGTGCATTATTTACAGGGTTAATCAGGAGGGACCGGCGGAGGGAGGGAGTCAGTGGGTGCATGGTTATTAGGTTAATCAGGCGGGGGCGGACGGAGGGAGGGAGTCTGTGGGTGCATTATTTAATTTTAATCAGGAGGGGCTAGGGAGGGAAGGAATCACTGGGTGCATTATTTATGAGGTTAATCAGGAGGGGCTGGCGAAAGGAGGGAGTCAGTAAGTGCATTATTTATTAGGTTGGTAAGGAGGGGTTAGCGGAGAGAAGGAGTCAGTGGGGTGCATTATTTATAAGGTTGATCAGGAGGGACTGGCCGAGGGAGGGAGTCAGTGGGTGAATTATTTATTAGTTTAATCAGGAGGGGCTGGCGAAGGGAGGGAGTCAGTAGGTGCATTATTTATTAGGTTAATAGGGAGGGGGGCAGAGGGAGGGAGACAGTTGGTGCATTATTTATTAGGTTTATCAGGAGGGACTGGCAGAGGGAGGGAGTCAGTGGGTGCATTATTTATTAGGTTAATCAGGAGGGACTGGCGGAGGGATGGAGTCAGTGGGTGCATTATTTATAAGGTTGATCAGGAGGGGCTAGCAGATGGAGGGAGTCAGTGGGTGCATTATTTATAAGGTTAATCAGGGGGGAACAGGTAGAGGGAGGGAGTCAGTAAGTGCATTATTTATTAGGTTAATCAGGAGGGACTGGCGGAGGGAGGGAGTCAGTGGGTGCATGGTAATTATGTAAATCAGGAGGGGGGGCGGACGGAGGGAGGGAGTCAGGTGGTGCATTATATATTAGGTTTATCAGGAGGGACTGGCGGAGGGAGGGAGTCAGTGGGTGCATGGTAATTATATAAATCAGGAGGGGGGGGCGGACGGAGGGAGGGAGTCAGGTGGTGCATTATATATTAGGTTTATCAGGAGGGACTGGCGGAGGGAAGGAGGCAGTGAGTGCATTATTTATTAGGTTAATCAGGAGGGACTGGCGGGGGGGGGGAGTCAGTGGGTGCATGGTTATTAGGTTAATCAGGAGGGGGCGGACGGAGGGAGTGAGTTAGTGGATGCATTATTTAATAGGTTAATCAGGAGGGACTGGCGGAGGGAGGGAGTCAGTGAGTGCATTATTTATCAGGTTAATCAGGAGGGACGGGAGGAGGGAGGGAATCAGTGGGTGCATTATTTATTAGGTTGTTCAGGAGGGGCTGGCGGAGGGAGGGAGTCAGTGGGTGCATGGTCTATTAGGTTAATCAAGAGGGGCTGGCGGAGGGAGGGAGTCAGTGGGTGCATTATTTATTAGGTTAATCAGGAGGGGGACGGAGGGAGGGAGACAGTGGGTGCATTATTTATTAGGTTAATTAGGAGGCAGAATTAATGGTGTAAGTTCTAGCAGCTCCGGTCGCTTCTTGCGAATGGCAGGTCTCAAGACAGACATCAGAAATGTACGATAATACTCTTGATTAACTGTTTTCCCGATCGGTACCCGATTTGCAGCTAATATGCCGTGATTATCATAGGCAAAAATCATCATCATCTTCAAATTTCCTTGTTTTCGCCTGAATTTAATGGGTCGCGGGGACCCTGGCGTGTGCCATTCTGAAGATTGTCTTTTTAGTTCTGGTTCATAACTTCGTCTCCAAGTCTATTGCCACTATCCTGTTAAGAAACATATCACCCTCATTTTTGTATCTTTCCAGTAACTGAATGGCAACATCCACTCTTGCCTGAGCCCAATGCATGGGGTACCCACCTTGCAGCAACACGTCGCATGTTTAACTTATTTGTCAAAATTGTATGTACTGACCCATGACTTATCCCAATTTCATTGGCTACTTCTTCGCATGTATATCTTTGATCAGTCTCCATTACAGCCTTCACCTTTTGGATATTTTCTTCGCTTGTTGCTTCTGTTGGCCGACCTGGGCTGGGTTGCTTCTGCACACTAGTCCTTCCTTCCTTAGACTGTGCAATCCACCGGAACACTGCTGCACGAGAAACAGCTTGGTCTCTACAAACTTTTTGTAAGGTTTGAAAAATCTCTGTTCCAGTGCTACCCTTATAATACTCAATTTTTATGTATGCACGTTGTTCTTCTGCTGTGAAGCTGGCCATGTTGCAGTTGTTTGTGTCACAGGAAGTGACGTCATAATTGTGACGTCATAACGTAACGTCATTTGACGTAATTTTTGTGTTGCTAATACGTTAGGCAATATATGTGCAAAGTTTCATTAAAATCTGTCAGACAATATTTGAGATATGACAACAGTCCCACTCATTATTGGAGGATCCTCGTATTTATCAGTTTAATCAGGAGGGGCTGACGTAGGGAGGGAGTCAGTAGGTGCATTATTTATTAGGTTAATCATGGGTGGAGGGCTGGCGAAGGGAGGGAGTCAGTAGGTGCATTATTTATTAGGTTGGTCAAAAGGGGCTAGCAGATGGAAGGAGGCAGTGGGTGCATCATTTATAAGGTTAATCAGGAAGGACATGCGGAGGGAGGGAGTCAGTGGGTGCATTGTTCTGAGATTAATCAGGATGGGGCGGATGGACGGAATCAGTGGGTGCATGGTGTATCAGGTTAATCAGGAGAGGGACGGAGGGAGGGAGACAAGTGGTGCATGATTTATAAGGTTAATCAGGAGGGACTGGCGGGGGGAGGAAGTCAGTGAGTGCGTTGTTTATAAGCTTAATGAAGAGGGGCTGGCGGAGGGAGGGAGTCAGTGGGTGCATTATTTATTAGGTTAATCAGGAGGGGGACGGAGGAAGGGAGACTGTGGGTGCATTATTTATTAGGTTAATTAGGAGGGACTGGCGAATGGATAGGGTCAGTGGGTGCATGGGTTATTAAGTTAATCAGGAGGGGCTGGCGGAGGGAAGGAGTCAGTGGGTGCATGGTTTATTCGGTTTATCTGGAGGGACTGACGGAGGGAGGGATTCAGTGGGTGCATGGTTTATTAGGTTAATCAAGAAGGGCTGGCGGAGGGAGGGAGTCAGTGGGTGCATTATTTATTCGGTTAATCAGGAGGGGCTGGCGAATGGATAGAGTTGGTGGGTGCATTATTGTTAAGGTTATTCAGGAAGGACTGGCGGAGGGATGGAGTCAGTGGGTACATTGTGTATTAGGTTAAACAGGTGGTGGCAGACGGAGGGAGTCAGTAGGTGCATTGTTTATAAGGTTAATCAGGAGGGTCTGGCGGAGCGAGGGAGTCAGTGGGTGAATGGTTATTAGGTTAATCAGGAGGGGGCAGACGGAGGGAGTCAGTGGGTACATTATTTATAAGGTTAATCAAGAGGGACGGGCGGATGAAGAGAGTCAGTGGGTGCATGGATTATCAGGTTAATCAGGAGGGGCTGGCGGATGGACAGAGTCAGTGGGTGCATTATTTATTAGTTTAATCAAGAGGGGCTGGGGAGGGAGGGAGTCAGTCGGTGCATTATTTATTAGGTTAATCAGGAGGGGCTGGCGAAGGGAGGGAGTCAGTAGGTGCATTATTTATTAGGTTGATCAGGGATGGAGGGGCTGGCGAAGGGAGGAGTCAGTAGGTGCATTATTTATTAGGTTGATCAGGAGGGACTGGCGGAGGGAGGAAGTCTGTGGGTGCATAATTTATTAGGTTGATCAGGAGGGGCTGGCGAAGGGAGGGAGTCACTAGATGCATTATTTATTAGGGTAATCAGGGGTGGGGGCTGGCGAAGGGAGGGAGTCAGTAGGTGCATTATTTATTAGGTTAATCAGGGGGGAGGGGGGCTGGCGAAGGGAGGGAGTCAGTAGGTGCATTATTTATTAGGTTAATCAGGGGGCGGGGGGGCTGGCAAAGGGAGGGAGTCAGTGGGTGCATTATTTATTAGGTTGGTCAGGAGGGGATAGCAGATGGAGGAAGTTAGTGGGTGCATTATTTATTAGGTTGGTCAGGAGGGGATAGCAGATGGAGGGAGTCAGTGGGTGCATTATTTATTAGGTTGGTCAGGAGGGGATAGCAGATGGAGGGAGTCAGTGGGTGCATTATTTATAAGATTAATCAGGAAGGACAGGCGGAGGGAGGGAGTCAGTGGGTGCATTGTTATGAGATTAATCAGGATGGGGCGGACGGACGGAGTCAGTGGGTGCATGGTGTATCAGGTTAATCAAGAGGGGGACGGAGGGAGGGAGACAAGTGGTGCATTATTTATTAGGTTAATCATGAGGGACTGGCAGAGGGAGGGAGTCAGTTGGTGCATTATTTATTAGGTTACTCAGGAGGGACTGGCAGATGGAGGGAGACAAGTGGTGCATTATTTATTAGGTTGATCAGGAGGGGCTAGCATGTGGAGGGAGTCAGTGGGTGCATTATTTATTAGGTTAATCAGGAGGGGCTGGCGGAGGGATGGAGTCAGTGGGTGCATTATTTATTAGGTTGATCAGGAGGGGCTAGCAGGTGGAGGGAGTCAGTGGGTGCATTATTTATAAGGTTAATCAGGAGGGACTGGCGGAGGGAGGGAGTTAGTGGGTGCATTATTTATTAGGTTAATCAGGAGGGACTGGCGGGGGGAGGGAGTTAGAGGGTGCATTATTTATTAGGTTAATCACGAGGGACGGGCGGATGGAGAGAGTCAGTGAGTGCATTATTTATTAGATTAATCAGGAGGGACGGGAGGAGGGAAGGAGTCAGTGAGTGCATTATTCATTAGGTTAATCAGGAGGGGCTGGCGGAGGGAGGGGGTCAGTGGGTGCATTATTTATTAGGTTAATCAGGAGGGACGGGCGGAGGGAGGGAGTCAGTGGTTGTATGGTGTATTAGGGTAAT